>CM067332.1:128825000-130120000 GCA_034376525.1 Nicotiana benthamiana | reverse complement strand
AAATTAAAAGAAGAAAAAACGGAAAGGGGACAACGGAATCGTAAAAAGAAAAAGAAGGAAAGACAATTGAAAAAAAAGAGGAAGAAGAAAGGGCAGAGAACGAAAATAAAAGTTTGGCTAAGTTATTGAATTTGAAGTTCGAGTTCCAAATTTCTTTCGTGGTTTCGAGTCTGCGGGTTCTAGAAGTTTGATAATTAGTAGATTAAATCAATTATTGAGAGAATTTTGGCAAAAGGTAACACTCAATCTTAATATATAGATTAAACATGATATATGATATCTATGTTTTCTCAAAGTTTGAATTTTATTTTAATTCGCTTGTGATTTTTGCTAGAATCATATATTTGTGCTCTTATTTTGTTATATGATAAGATAGAAAAAGTGGTTAAATTTTATTTTCTTCTTTGTATTAATAATTAAAATGTGTGAACAATTTCCATACTAATTCATGAATTTTGAGGAGCCTATTAATAAAGGAACAAAACTTTTGCAAATAAAGTCATTGTTTTTCTTTCTTTCTTTCATTATCAACTTATCTATTTTTGCTATTTATTCTCGTCAATTTGATTATTCTGTTGCTTAAATTTAAGATTTTTATATTTAAAGAGTCATATGGTCTGTAGTAATTGTATTGCAGTTGCTTAATGAAAGATATATTTGAATAGTAAAATGGGATAGAAATATTTATAAAAATATTTGGTCTTACTATTTAAATAGAATTCACACCTGAACTGTACATTTCCTCAATATTTGTTGATTTGGTATCTTGAATAAGTTATGTGGATTTTGCATGAACACAGTAAAAATTTTATTTAATTTTAATTGGATATTAGATTCAATATGCAGTAAGTTACCTAAATAAGGGACTATAAAGGTTGAAGTAACACTAATAATGCTTGGGCGCGGTAGTTTGCATGAGAACTGACTCAAGGTTAATAAATCAAAATCACATTCATTTCTTCTATAATTGTGTAATTGTTATATTTGGTCCAAATGGCTAAAATGCCTTTCTTCCACAAAGATATTCTTCCATAACTCATAGCCTTCACAATAATCTCAAACTTAGGAAAGAAATAAAGCATGAATACGCTAGAATTCTTTAGTCCTGCACTTTATTAGTTAAATCATTTTAATTGTGTACACGTTCGCGTGACATGATTATGACTCCCAAAATAAATCAAAGTATGTGTTCGCGCAACTTCAACCAAACTTTTTTCTTAAAAAATAAACAAAGCGTTACTAATTGTGCACATTTTTGTGTGGCATGATCTTTAACGTGCTAATGGAAAAGAGTATACGTCCGCGTAGCTCAATTCTTTAATTATGAACTATCAAGTGATTAAAAGTGGTTTAAAGGTAAATGCACATAGGCTCTAAAGATGAGTAGTTAAATAATTTAAGCCAAGTAATAATTACTAAGTGACCGTGCTAGAACCACGGAACTCGTAAATGCCTAACACCTTCTACCGGGTTAACATAATTCCTTATCTAGAATTTCTGGTTTGTAGACTTTAATAATAAATTTTTCATCGATTTGGGATTTTAAAATAAACCGGTGACTTGGGACACCAAATAAACTATTCCAAGTGGCGACTCTAATAAATAAAATAATACCACTTCGAATAATGTCACTTAAAGTGGAAAAAACTTCCTTATATCCCTCACCGGGTGTAAAAAAGAGGTGTGACATTAGTAATAGAAATCCGATTAGTTATATGAGTAAATAAATAATGCAAATATTGTTCATATTCGTGTTTATATTTATAGATATCGCTCTTAACTGTTGCGTGAGGCCAGCCTTTGTAAGTAGGATTAAAAATTCTTCTAATATATTTCACAAAATGAGGGTTTGATGGAAAACTAAAGGGTAAGCACATAACAGTAACCATCTTTGCTAATTCTTCACGATCTCTGTTAGGATCGTAATATAAAATACTACCAGTCACATTGTTAATTCATGGTTGAACTAGATTTGAACCAGTACTAGGGTTAGCCGCAGTATCTACACTTGTCCCCTCTTGTTGCAATCTCATTTGTAAATATTAAGCTTTATCTCTAGGGTGTGTTTTTATTTACCTAGCCAAAGTACCCGTGCCGCTACGGTCTCCAGTATATTTATGCACTAGCAATTTCCCACAAGTTTTACACTTAGCCTTACTTTGTTCTCTTTCTTGAGTAAAAAAATGCCAAACATTTGACGTTTCGGGGCATTTAGAAGGTTGTGAATTAAATGTAGGGGTTTCTACAGGTGGGTCGGCCTGGGCATCAGTTGGGTTATTAACAGGACTAGTAGGTGTATCATCTGAATCCGGTTGGGTTTCATCTACATCATTATTTTCCTCATCATTTTCTAAGATAGTTTAATTAGAATAAAGAGCATTCACAATTTCTTCATCTAAATTTTCACCCGGTGCAACATTATGGCAAAATTGACTATCGAAAAATTGAAAACAACGGTTATCACTATCAAGAATAATAGGAGCTGCATGACGGGTAAATGAAGAAGGTCGGGGAGCTGAGGGAGGGTAGTAGGTTGGCCACTACTTTCACCAATTTTAGCTTTTCCCTTACCGCCAAATATTTGTTTAAAAGAAAATGCTATATTAATTACAATTATGCAAACTAAAACACATAAAAATATATTCTTAAAAAATAAGAGTTGGAACGAGTGTACCGAATTGCCGAATAACTTCTTGAATATTGCAAATTGTTGAAGATTTGAATACTTCAATTCACCAACTTCACAATTTTCACGAAACTACAATAATAAAGTAAGTAATATAAGAGAAATTAAATAGAGATTGAGAGAGATTGAGAGAGCTTGAGAGAGATTGATGAATTGGTAAGCAAAAATGAAAGAATGAGGGGGTATTTATAGTTGAAAAATGGGAAAAAGTATAATTATATAAAGTTTGGGGCCGAATGGCTATTTTTTAAAGTGGCCAACGGATAAATTTTGAAGGCCAACGGCTAGATTTTAAAAATCTGACCATTGGCCATTTTTAAATTTTTTTTTAATAATTTGACCGTTCGGACGGCTCAGGCCCGTTGGGACCGGCCCAGGACCGCCTAGCGGTCCCGGTCCTAACGGTCCCGGGCTCGCGGTCCGGACCTCTTGAACCGGCCCACCACGATTTTTTGCACCGTTTAAGCTCAGGCCCACCAAAACCGACCCATTAGGCCCGCAAAGACCGCGGTCCCAAACCGGTCCCGACCGAGACCGGACCACTGTGCAGTCTTATACTTAACTAATGAAATTTGTAAAAATATCAGACGGTCACTTTGTGAGTTAGTTTCGCCATAATACTATTTATCCAAGCTCTTTAGAATGATTCAGAGATTTTTTATGTGTTAAATAATTTGTATTTTCATCTTTCTTTAACTCTATATAGGTCCATAATTCAAATAACTGCATGACTGATCAATTTTTAGATGATTGGGACCTAAGTATTTTTTAATGGATACAAATTTCATATAAAAAAATTGTCTAAGAAGAAGATATTCATTATTAATATTGGAATGTGGTGAAAGGTATCGATGATAATCAGGATAGGGATATTTAATTTTATGGTGGGTTGCACAAAATTTTAAAACTAGAGTATTTTTATTTGCCAAAAAAAGAAGAAGAAGAAGTTGTACTCTTTCTATCTCAATGATTTGATCCAACCCCATATAAAAGTATAAGTAGATAAATCCAGAGTACAAAATTATTGAAGTTTATCACACGAGAGAGTGTAGACACTATAATCCATTTATCTGGCACGAAATATTAAGCAATTGTATAATGCTCCTTAATCCTTGTTCACTATGTAAGAATAAGGTCTAGATGTTAGGTTATTAGAAAAACTAAACTAGTGAATAGAGTGAGAATTGATGATGCGTTACAAGTAGAATACCATAGTAACATATCAACGTTTCGAAAAATATAAAATTGTTATGAAATAATATAAAGACAAGAACAATAATACAAGAACAAGAGTAATAGAGAGAATAGAGAGAGAGGAGTATTCTCATTGATACTTAGAGATTGTTAGGGATGATTTACAATGGTAGAAGACCCCTTTATTTATAGGGAGGTAATGACTTAGCTACCAAGAATAAAACTCTAGAATCTCTCTAATTATAGACATTCACCTTAAATAGAAGTCTATTTATAACACTCCCCCTTGAATGTCTATTCAGCAATGTGTCTCGTTAAAACCTTAAAACCAAAACCCAATGGGAAAAATTAAAGAGAAGGAAAAAGAGTACACATGTTTGAATATGCGCCTATTGGTTGCCTCGTTAAAAACCTTGCAAGGAAAACCCAGTGGGACAAAACCTTGCAAGGGAAAAAGAGTGCAACGCGCATTAACTCCCCCTAATAAGAACATCAATTTATATCTTTGAGCATTTGCATTCCAATCTTGTGCATCATCTTCAAAACGATCTTTGGTAGAGATTTGATAAATAAATCAACCATATTGACTTGAACAAATATTCCGCACCTTAAAATCATCATTCTTGATAGATATGAACATCTTCATATAATGTCGCGGAATAACTCTTCAATATCTCCATAGATGCATTCTCAATGCCATCATGCTTATAGTTATAGCAAGATACATATGTACACAAATTGTACTAAGGATGTGGTACTTCAGGACCAAGAATTGCATATGCTTCAAGCAACTTAAATCTTTCAAGTTAAGTCATATAAGCCATATAATAGACTTTAGATGCATATCAAGTTTTCCATGTCATGCTAGACAAATAAGATATCGAAAACTGATTATACATACCTTTGACTTTATACTTTCAAGCAATTGAACTATAGGTTCAAAACTACATGTCTTTCATATGGAATCAATTCTTCTTGAATTGTATCTCTTCCATTTAGTTACTTTCTTTGGGTCAGCAAATGCGTATAGCAGGCTTTGCAATATGTTGCAATTGAATTATCCCTTTTATGAACTTCAGGTTCATATCATGATATTCAAGGATATACATATACAAATGATAATTCATCCCATGTAACATTTTCTCAAGTGTTTATCATGTCTCCCCCTCATGTTAGAAAAGCTAACTTGTTTCCTCAACTTTGGGAAATCTGTTAGAAACTACGCTTTACGCTAGAGGGGGGGTGAATAGCGTATTAATAGAATTTAGCGTTTTCTTGCGGAATTTAAACTTTGCAGGAAGTAAAATAAATGCAGAAAAATAACCTTACACAAAGATGTATACTGGTTGGCCACCAACGTGGTTAGTCCAGTCCCCGAGAGACTCTCTCGAGATTTTTCACTATCTTGTTAAGCTTAAGGGTGCTCAACAAACCGTTACACACTTGAGGACACAAGCCTCAAACAGTTGCTCGGAGATCGCAATCTCAAAGACTTCACCCAAGGAAACGCAAGTTCCTTGAAACAAGAGAATCGCAATTCTCTTACAAGTATATCAAATACTTGGACACTCACTTAACTAAAGTACTCCTTATTGAGTAGATATGAGTAAAAGAATATGTTCAAGATCACAACAACTTTAAGCAATAATATGGCTCTCAAAAGCTTTATGAAATGAGTAGAAAATGAAGAACAATTGAATGAAAGCTTATAGCAATGTAATGATCAGTTTGTGTATGTTGTTGTTTTTAAAACACTGAAATGAAGCTGTATTTATAGTTGAAAAAATTGGTTCAACCGTTGTCTAATTGCCAATTAAGAGTTGCTGAAATTACTCAGTGATAATCGATTATTAAGACCAAACAATCGATTATCTGCCAGTCAGTTTAAAAATCAATCCCAGATTTAACGCTTCACAATCGATTATACATAATCTATAATCGATTACTGGCAATATTCAAAATCAGATAATCGATTACACTAAGTTCATAATCGATTACTTTAGCAACGTTCTAAAAATCATTTCCGGATTTTAAGCAAAACATCGATTATATAAAATCAATAATCGATTACTTCAGCAACGTTCTAAAAATCATTTCCGGATTTTAAGCAAAACATCGATTATATAAAATCAATAATCGATTACTTCAGCAACGTTCTAAAAATCATTTCCGGATTTTAAGCAGAACATCGATTATCTAGAATCAATAATCGATTACCTTATGGTATTTGAAAATCATTTGACAACGGCCAGCTTCAACAATCGATTGTCCTTTGCAACAATCGATTACTTGTTATTTTCTGAAAATCATAAAACTTACTGTCTCAGTGATAATCGATTATCTAAAGACATAATCGATTACTTAATTAAATTTAAAATCACTGGAAGACATCAACTCAACACAATCGATCACCATTAGTTCATAATCGATTATTTTGAGTATTGAAAAACTTTACCTCAACAACAATCGATTGTCATTTGTTCACAATCGATTATCATGCAGATTTGGAAAAACCCGATGTTCACTGTCTTACTCACAATCGATTACCATTAATTCATAATCGATTGTCATGCAGTCTTGGCTCAGAAACAATCGATTATCATAAGTACATAATCGATTATTTTAGCCCAGATTTTTGAGGCATGTTTAGAAAACATTTTGTCTAATGTAAATATGCATGATTTAAAATCTTTTTGACACAGAATTAAATATACATGATTTTGGAAAATAGTTTTATGAGAGAGGCCATACTATGAGTCAAGTTATAGGATCGAGATTACAATTTAGAACAACTCAATAACAATTAAAAGCTATATCTTGAACTTCAATCTTATTCGCAACCATTGTGCGCTTGTACTTGAATTCCGTCATATATCAATTTTTGCTTCGTTTGTCATTCATCAAAACCTACAAAAGAGTACACGTTTAGTATATTGCATTGAGAACGTGTTCCTAACAATTTCCCCCTTTTTGATAATGGCAAACATTAAGCGGGATATGCAATTTAGGCAAAAGATATTGACAATTCAAGACAAGTAACAATTATGCTATTTTGTTCTTGTTCCCCCTCAATTTAAGAGTTCCCCCTCAATTTTAGCTTATAAGCAATCAATGAATTAAGAGGTGGTGCATACCCGATATCCCGTTTTCTTCCCCCTTTTGCCATTAGCAAAAAAATAGTAAGGAAAGATGCAAAAAGATGAAATAAACAAGGTTTATTTATTGGAAAAAAAAGAGGGTACATCAATGGGAACCAAAGAGAACAACAGCAAAAACCACACAAAACACAAAAAAAAAATTTATTCATTTCCGTCGTTGTCCGCCTCGTTATCCGGCGCTGCTTCAAAAGGAACGAGAGCTGCATATGGATAATTGACATGATCAAAGTATCCATGGATCTCATGAGTGAGTTGAGCAAGCTGGTCGGATATGGTTTGGAGAGTAGGCTCTTGGGACGAACGAGCACGACGGGGTGGACGACTTGAAGAAGGAGCTAGAGCATGATCACCATCATGATGGAAAGAAGACTCCGAGATTTCCCAAATTTTGGTACTCCTTTTGAGAGGACCATTTTCCGTGACAAATCCGGATGCTTCAAGGAAGTTCATAATGAGGAGGGCATAAGGAAGAGGCATGTCATCACCGATGGCATCGAGCATATGAATTTTGATGAGCCGACACCAATTTATTTTGGCTCCGGTGACAATGGCATGCAGAAGTTTGGTATCCTCCTGGGAGATGGTGGTGTGATTGTGCCGTCTAGGCTTGAGGACTCGGGTGATGAAGTAAAGAATCAACCGGTAGTTTGGATCCATTCCCGTTATGGTAGGACAACGGGTAGAGATAGATGGATCATAGGAGGTTATACCGGCTTGGTGGAGAAGGATGGTTTCATCAAAGAGAGCCCCGGCCTTATCAATATACCGGTAAAGGTCTTCACCTTCATTTGGAAGGCGGGCAATGGTGTGGAGATTCTCTTCAGAGAGAAGAATTTGAACCCCATTAATGGAGGTGACAAGTTCGCCATCTTCATCTTTATGGAGGTTTGAGTAAAAAGCTTGAACGAGAGTTGTGTTTATGTGAGGATGAGTGAGAAGCAAGAAGTCATATAGTTGACACTCCTTTAACATATTTGCGGCAGGGGTGAAAGGCTCAAGGAGTTTACTATTTGAGAACCGAGGAGGAAGAATGGTGCGTTTCTCAAATTTTGATAGGAACCTTGTGAGTTCATTTTCAGTTTCAAAGAACAAGACGGAACCGTCTTGGTATGGAAAATTTAAAGGAGGAGGGGCGGTTGAGGCTGATGCGCCATGTTTGGATCGGGAACGTTTTGAAGATCGTCCAGACATGTTAGGAGAAAGACTGCTGGAATTTGGCAAAGAAAATAGAAGAGATTTAGCTTTTGAATACTAGAGATAGTGCTTGAGTGGGTGAATGTGAGCTCTTATGATGCCTATTTATAGAGGAAAGGATTATCAAGCATTGAATGGAGACATTTGCTGAGATTTTGGTTTAGGAGCAGTCAGAAAACGGTAAGAATTAAAATTACTGACCGTTAGATAATCGATTATTGTACTGAAATAATCGATTGTATTTACTGTTTGATTGAGATTTTGAATCTGACAAATCGATTCTTGAGTCAAACGGTAAAAAATTTGAATGAAATAATCGATTGTTAAATTTTGGTAATCGATTATGGAGCATTTAAGACCTGACAGGAATCGATTGAGGAGCCAAACGGTAACAAAAAAATTAATATGAAGTAATCGATTGTCAATTCTTGGTAATCGATTATTTAGGGAACTAATTTGATACAGTGAACTTGGAGAATATCAGAATTTGTCAAATAATCGATTGTATGAAAAAATAATCGATTGTTGTAGAAAGCATTGCTGAATGACTGAGGCGGAAATCGATTATGCAATTTAGGAAGTAAAAAAAATTAAACACAGATGCATAATAGTAATAATCAGTCATAAAAAATCGATTATTGATACTGATAATCGATGTACTGCACAGAAAATAATCGATTAGTGGCTTGAAATAGTCGATTATTTTGTGCTATAACTTCATAATTCCCCCTACCTTTGGGGTGGTACCTGCAAAATAGATTTAAACATCTCCGACGCTCAAGTTAGTAATTTATAGCGAAATTAATAAATTACACTAGTGTTAACAAGTAATGCCGTGAACTCTTAAGAATTGTGTCCTAGAGTGTTCTTAAGAGAGTTTCGGGTACTTACCTTTTCTCCAACATCGCCAATTACCTGTTCGAGAGGATGATCCTTGATCGTTCTCCACTCGTTAGGCGTATTTATTCCTTTTTCTAATTGTGGCGCTTCTTCCGTTGGTTGTTCCCCAATTTCATTTTTGTTTTCCTTTGAAGGTTCTTCTTGGATTTTATCTTTCAAGCTATCCAAGATACCTGCAAGATCAAAACCGGATTCCTTTCTCGCCAAGCGAGTATTATCTTCGGAAAACACAACATGAGGGGATTCCTCCACAATTTGGGTTCTTTTGTTAAAGATCCTATATGCTTTGCTACGTGAGGAATAACCAATGAAAATACCTTCATCCGATTTAGCATCAAACTTACCCAATTGGTCCTTGCCATTATTATGAACAAAACATTTACAACCAAAAACACGTAAATGAGAAATGTTGGGTTTTCTACCCTTATAAAGTTCATATGGGGTTTTCATGAGTATCGGCCGAATTGCTACTCTATTTAAAACATAGCAAGCGGTACTCACGGCGTCCGCCCAAAAATATTTGGGAATCTTAGCTTCGTCGAGCATGGTTCTTGCCATCTCTTCGAGACACCTATTTTTCCTTTCCACCACCCCATTTTGTTGTGGTGTCCGTGGAGCGAAAAAGGTGTGTTCGATTCCGAGTTCGTCACAAAAATCCGCAAAGAGATTGTGATCAAACTCTCCCCCATGATCACTTCTAATCGAAGTGACGGTCGATTCCTTTTCGTTTTGAACACGCTTAAGGAAATAGTTGAAATTTTGAAAAGCATCACTTTTATTTGCAAGAAATAGAGTCCAAGTAAATCTAGAAAAGTCATCAACAATTACAAAAACATATTTATTTTTACCAAGACTTTCAATACGAGAGGGACCAAATAAATCCATGTGAAGTAATTGCAAAGGTCTACACGTTGAAACAATATTCTTGGATTTAAAAGATGCTTTGGTTTGCTTGCCTTTTTGACAAGAATCGCAAATAGAATCATTTTCAAACTTTAAACTGGGAAGACCAACTACTAAGTTTTGAGAAAGAAGCTTGTTCAAAAGATGCATGTTCATGTGTGCTACTCTACGATGCCATAGCCAAGAGTTATCCTCTTTGCTTACTAAACAATCAACATATTCGGGTGAGGAATTTGCAAGATCAACCATATAGATATTATCAATTCTAAAACCATGAAGTATGATCTTGAAATCACTGCGTCGAAATACAAGGCATTCATCCGAATTAAATAGAGCAAAATTTCCCTTGTCACATAATTGGCTTATGCTCAACAGATTATGCTTCAAACCTTTCACAAGTAGTATATGTTTAATAGAGGAGTTTTCGTCCTTACCGACCGAACCAATGCCGATGATTTTTCCTTTATTGTTATCGCCAAATGTGACACTTCCTCCTTCTTTGTGCTCTAGTTGAATGAATTTGGATTCATCTCCCGTCATGTGTTTGGAGCATCCACTATCAAGGTACCATAGTACACTTGATCCCTTCAAGCACACCTACAAAACAAATTAATGTTCTTTAGGTACCCATGCCATCTTGGGTCCTTGAGGGTTAGGCATGTTATAATGATGCAATTGATTTATATGTCTATGACGAGTAAAGCAAGCGGGAGCAATATGACCAATACGTCTACAATAATGACAAGTCACATTGGGATTATGCATTTTTCTAGGTACATAATAACTAGATGAATGAAGGTTGCTTACTCTACTTTGAACACCATTGTTTCTCCTATTATGAGCTCTAGGAGGTTCACAAGTTTGTCTAAAATATGCATCATTTCTAGAATATCTATTTCTAGGTGGAGGGTCATTTCTTGGTCTTCTAAATTGTTCAAGGTTTGGCCTAAAATATGCATCATTTCTAGGTCTTCTAGCATTTTCACTATTTGGTCTAACATGCAAGTTATTTCTAGGATTTCTACTTCTAGGATAAGCATTTTGGTTATTAGTCCTAGGTTGAGCTCTAGGTTGTTGTGGTTTAGCACCAACCTTTTCTTCATTCTTGAATCCTATTCCATGTTTAGTTGATTTTAGATTAACAAGCACATCATTCAAGTTTTATGCGAAGAATTAAACTTATCTAATGTGCCTTTAAGTCTAGCTACTTCATTCTTAAGAAGCACACAAGAAGAACAGTTTCTAGTAGAACCTTCAGGTTTATCAGCACTTCTTTTTCCATAAAACTTGTTTTCCTCTTTTAGCTTCTCATTTTCGAAAACCAGTTTTTCTAATTCTTTTTCTTTTAATGAAAGCTGTGTTTGAAAATCTTTTTCTTTTAGAGAAGCGCTTTCTTTAACACTTTTGACAGTTTTTGAAGCTTTGATAAATTCAGCATATAGTTCATCAAAAGCATTTCTCATTTCATCAAGAGTAAAGAAATTTTGAGAAGAGATTTGACTTACCTCGTCTTTGCCGTCTTCTTGAGCCATGAGACATAAATTTGCTGCTTCATCGTCTTCTTCTTCGCTTTGTGGTTGTCTAGCCTTTAGAGCAATCCTTTGCCTTCTTTGATCATCAACAAACGGGTTAAGTATAGTTGATTCATAGGTTTTGAGATTACCTCTTAATGCGTCAATTGTGACATTTGTGATGCCAATGGATTCTTGGATTGCATCGGCCTTTGATCGCCATGCCGGAGTGAGACTTCTGAGGATCTTCCGGACAAGTTCTCTATCCGTAAACGTCTTTTTGAGGGCGTGTAGGTCATTCACGATCATTGAGAATCGCTCAAACATTTCGTCTACTTTCTCTCCTTCCTTCATGTGGAATAGTTCATAAGAGTGAGTTAAGAAATCAATTTTAGCTTCTCGTACCTGGTCGGTTCCTTCGTATGTCACTTCAAGCTTATCCCACATTTCTTTTGCTGTTTTGCAACATGATATCTTCCTGTAGTCGTTAGCATTAACAGCACAATATAATAAATTTATAGCTTTGGCATTATTTTGAACCTTACGAATATCCTCCGCGGTATATTCCTCTTCGGTCTTTGGAACCCATTCGTCTTCCACCTTCTTGGTTGGGATTTGGTTTCCATTGGTGAATACTTTCCACAAATGAAAGCTATTTGATTGCACAAAGATTTGCATCCTCTCCTTCCAGTATGAGTAGTTTGTGCCGTTGAATAGAGGAGGTCGTGTAGAGCATTGTCCTTCTTCAATTCCTGCAAAAGAGTCAAGAGTAGAAGCCATGGATGGTTCTCTCAAACGGTTAAGTTTTCAGAGAGTTGGGCTCTGATACCAATTGTTAGAAACTACGCTTTACACTAGAGGGGGGGTGAATAGCGTATTAATAGAATTTAGCGTTTTCTTGCGGAATTTAAACTTTGCAGGAAGTAAAATAAATGCAGAAAAATAACCTTACACAAAGATGTATACTGGTTGGCCACCAACGTGGTTAGTCCAGTCCCCGAGAGACTCTCTCGAGATTTTTCACTATCTTGTTAAGCTTAAGGGTGCTCAACAAACCGTTACACACTTGAGGACACAAGCCTCAAACAGTTGCTCGGAGATCGCAATCTCAAAGACTTCACCCAAGGAAACGCAAGTTCCTTGAAACAAGAGAATCGCAATTCTCTTACAAGTATATCAAATACTTGGACACTCACTTAACTAAAGTACTCCTTATTGAGTAGATATGAGTAAAAGAATATGTTCAAGATCACAACAACTTTAAGCAATAATATGGCTCTCAAAAGCTTTATGAAATGAGTAGAAAATGAAGAACAATTGAATGAAAGCTTATAGCAATGTAATGATCAGTTTGTGTATGTTGTTGTTTTTAAAACACTGAAATGAAGCTGTATTTATAGTTGAAAAAATTGGTTCAACCGTTGTCTAATTGCCAATTAAGAGTTGCTGAAATTACTCAGTGATAATCGATTATTAAGACCAAACAATCGATTATCTGCCAGTCAGTTTAAAAATCAATCCCAGATTTAACGCTTCACAATCGATTATACATAATCTATAATCGATTACTGGCAATATTCAAAATCAGATAATCGATTACACTAAGTTCATAATCGATTACTTTAGCAACGTTCTAAAAATCATTTCCGGATTTTAAGCAAAACATCGATTATATAAAATCAATAATCGATTACTTCAGCAACGTTCTAAAAATCATTTCCGGATTTTAAGCAAAACATCGATTATATAAAATCAATAATCGATTACTTCAGCAACGTTCTAAAAATCATTTCCGGATTTTAAGCAGAACATCGATTATCTAGAATCAATAATCGATTACCTTATGGTATTTGAAAATCATTTGACAACGGCCAGCTTCAACAATCGATTGTCCTTTGCAACAATCGATTACTTGTTATTTTCTGAAAATCATAAAACTTACTGTCTCAGTGATAATCGATTATCTAAAAACATAATCGATTACTTAATTAAATTTAAAATCACTGGAAGACATCAACTCAACACAATCGATCACCATTAGTTCATAATCGATTATTTTGAGTATTGAAAAACTTTACCTCAACAACAATAGATTGTCATTTGTTCACAATCGATTATCATGCAGATTTGGAAAAACCTGATGTTCACTGTCTTACTCACAATCGATTACCATTAATTCATAATCGATTGTCATGCAGTCTTGGCTCAGAAACAATCGATTATCATAAGTACATAATCGATTATTTTAGCCCAGATTTTTTAGGCATGTTTAGAAAACATTTTGTCTAATGTAAATATGCATGATTTAAAATCTTTTGACACAGAATTAAATATGCATGATTTTGGAAAATAGTTTTATGAGAGAGGCCATACTATGAGTCAAGTTATAGGATCGAGATTACAATTTAGAACAACTCAATAACAATTAAAAGCTATATCTTGAACTTCAATCTTATTCGCAACCATTGTGCGTTTGTACTTGAATTCCGTCATATATCAATTTTTGCTTCGTTTGTCATTCATCAAAACCTACAAAAGAGTACACGTTTAGTATATTGCATTGAGAACGTGTTTCTAACAAAATCATCTTTGTGCATTATCATGTCAATATACACGGCACATTAATAATAAGATGAAATTATTTGGTTCCTGACCCTGCACCACTTGTGAGGGGAGAATATAATATACTCTCGTATACAACGTATATCAAACTGATATATATAACTTTGTTCTCATAAGAAACAGTTTAGCTATTAAGTGGAAGCACTCAATAATTATCTTGCTAAACCAACTTTGATATAAACCAACTTATCAAGATGAACTATCTTGAGTAGAAAATCTGGAAATTATGCTCGAAGTTAGATTACTGAGCAATTTACCTCGCAAGCACCGGCCAGGCTGCGGGTTAATAACAATTGCGCATGTAACCATATCATAGATGCATTATATGTGGTATACATGGCAGGTGAATGGGCCCATATTCACCTTTGATATTTCCAGAATTTATGGGCTTCAACCCGAACTCTTTAGTTGGTCAGTTCATTAATGAGAACAAGTGATACAAGAGAATTCGTAAAGAACTTTCTAGTTCTTTGATATTCACCTGTGTGAATTTGCACATCATACTTAAAATGAGATGGCTAATACGAATGCTAACTGAACAAATTATCAATATTGGTAAACTTCAAATTTACACCATGACATGTGCACTTATCAATAAACTTCAGGTTTATTATGACATGGGTTTTTATACCAATAGATATCCACTTTATTGTGGCATTCTTTCTTTTGTGTAGTACAAACTGGAGAACAAAGCGGGTAGCTTTTCATATGCAAATTACCCCGCTACAAGTTGTAGTAATAGGAGATATCAAAGACTTCCTTTATTTATAGTCTCAATATAATCAATCGTTTTCGCGTGTACTTTGGAAACTGAATAAGTTTCTTTGAGACTTACTACAGCACAATACCTGTTGGAAACACGTTTCAAATGCAATATACTAAACGTGTGTTCTTTTGTAGGTTTTGATGAATGTCAAACAAAGCAAAAAGCGATATATAGCAGTACTCAAGGACAAGCACAAAATGGATGCATTACAAGAAGCTCAAGACAAAGTTTAGAAATGTTATAATTGAGTCAATATTAATTGTGATCTTGATTCCTCAACTTGGCTCATAACATGGCTTCTCTACTAAAATTATTTTTACAAAATCATGCATATTTAAATTAAGTGTCAAATGATTTTAAACTATGCATATTTACATTTGTTAAAATGTTTTCCAAGCATGCCTCAAAAATCTGGGCTAAGATAATCGATTATGTACTTATGATAATCGAGTATCTCTAAGCCAAGACTGCATGACAATCGATTGTGAATTAATGATAATCGATTGTGAGTAAGTCAGTTAACATCAGGTTTTTGCAAACTGCATAACAATCGATTGTGTACTTATGATAATCGATTGTTAACTGAGGCAAAGTTTTCAAAACCCATAAAAATCGATTATGAACTAATGGTAATCGATTAGAATGAGAAAAATGTCTCCCAGTGATTTTAAATAAAATGATAATCGATTGTGGCTTTTGATAATCGATTATATATGAGACAGAGAGTTTTGAAATTAATTAATAATCGATTATTCCATTTGATAATCGATTGTTGAAGCTGACCGTTGTCATATATTTTCAATTACCTTCAGGTAATCGATTGTTGATATTTAACAATCGATGTTTTGCTTAAAATCTGGAAAAGATTTTGAACGTTGTTAAAATAATCGATTGTTGATTTCCGGACAATCGATGTTTTATGCCAAAAATTGGAAAGGATTTCTTAACGTTATAAATAATCGATTATTGATTTGAAGTAATCGATTGTTGACGTAAAATCTGGGATTGAATTTTTAATCTGATAGGCAAACAATCGATTGTTTAGTCTTGACAATCGATTGTCACTGAGTAATTTCAGCAATCCTTAATTGGCAATTAGACAACGGTAAGACTGAGTTTTTCACCTATAAATACAGCTTCAACTCAGTGTTTTCACAACAACAACATATACACTTTGAGTATTTTCATTGCTAAAAGCTTTCTTACATTGATCATCATTTTCCATTCATCCATAAAGCTTTTTGAAGAGCCATTCTATTGAGCTAAGTTGTTGTGATCTTGAGCGTACTATTTCTACTCATATCTACTCATTAAGGAGTGCTTTGTAAAGTGAGTGTGTTTTGTGTTTGTAAGAGAATTGCGATTCTCGTTTGTTGAGGAACTTGTGATTCCTCGGTTGAAGTCTTTGGGATTGTTATCCCCGAGCAGTTGAAGTCTTTGGGATTGTTATCCCCGAGCAGTTGAAGTCTTTGGGATTGTTATCCCCGAGCAGTTGAAGTCTTTGGGATTGTTATCCCCGAGCAATTGAAGTCTTTGGGATTGGTATCCCCGAGCAATTGAAGTCTTTGGGATTGTGATCCCCGAGCAACTAGGTGAGGCTTGTGTCCTCAGCTGTAACGGTTTGTTAAGCACCCGTAAGCTTGACAAGTTTAGTGGAAATCTCGAGAGAGTCTCTCGGGGACTGGACTAACCACGTTTGTGGCCAACCAGGATACATCATTGTGTAAGTTTATTCTACTGCACTTGTTTTAATTTCTGCAAAGTTTTTAAATTCCGCACTAAAACGCTTAATATTTTTAAAACGCTATTCACCCCCCCTCTAGCGTAAAGCGTATTGTCCAACAATACCCAATTGTGTTTCTCCAACATAGTAATAATTGGCTCTTCTAGAGCTCTCAATTAATTTTGTACTACCACAGATTCATCAACATCCATGTGGTGAATATCTTTCTTAATGAGAAAGTTATACCATTATGGTCATGTCAAACTTATATGCAAGATATGTTTCTTGCATTATCATTGTCCTTTAATAGTCATATTTCCAAAATACTTTGGTGTACAATAGGTACGTGACCAACGATCATTCATGCCATATATCATCTCAAACCTCCTTCTAGGGGTGAGTGTGGTATCATCTCAAACCTCCTTCTAGGGGTGAGTGTGGTATATTTAATACCAATTTCATGTTCATATTCTTCCAATAATGAATATGTATTCGTGAATCAGATGTTGTCACATTCACTTCGGGGATATGTGATTTTGTTATCCTTTTCAAATCTATAAATGCGTCAGGCATTTGATTTGCTATTCTTTGCAAATGGATAATCTTTTGTGCCTCTTTCACAAATAGAGGTATGTGGATCAAGATGAGATAATGATGCATTTTTCCACAAAATTCCCGTTTGGTTTCACCAACTTCTCCCCCTAATTTTGGGAAAAGTGTCTCATCAAATTGACAGTCTGCAAATCGTGCAGTGAACAAATCTCCTGTCAATGTTTCGAGGTAGCGAATAATGGAGGGCGATTCAACCTCAACACATATTCCTAACCTTCTTTGCAGACCCATTTTGGTGCGGAATGGCGGTGCTACAGGCACATATACTGCGCATCCAAAGATTCTTAAATGGGATATATTGGGTCCATGACCCAAAACCAATTGCAACGGGAAATATTTGTGTCAATTCGTCAGTCAGAGACGAACTAGCATTGCTGTATGCAGAATGGCGTGTCCCCAAACCGAAGTGGGCAGCCGACGAACTAGTATTGCTGCATGCAAAATGGCGTGACCCCAATCCAAAGTGGGCAGCCGACGAACTAGCATTGCTGCATGCAAAATGGCGTGACCCCAAACCGAAGTGGGCAGCCGACGAACTAGTATTGCTGCATGCAAAATGGCGTGAACCCAAACCGAAATGGGCAGCCTCGTTTTCATGAAGAATTCAAGATTATTCTCATCTATTGTCTCAATATGATATCCATTTTGAATGATATCTTTAAAACTCAACAAGTTCCTTTTAGACTTGGAGGAGAACATTGCGATTGATATCATTAAAACTCAACAAGTTCTTCTTAGACTTGGAGGAGAATATTGCATTCTCTAAAATAAACGTCGTGTCTTTGGGCAGAGTTACAGTTGCTCTTCCGGAGCCTTCAATCAATTTACTTCCCATGGTTTGACATATAAAAGAAAATATACGAACATGAGAATAAACAACTTCAATCCGTTTGTGTCACATTTAAATAATATTTTCAAAATCTGCTGCAGTCAGTTGACAAACTAAATCAGATAGTCGATTATATGGATTACTATGCAGCTTGAAAATTTCAGTTTAAGCATTTTCATAAAGCAATCGATTGTTAAACACACACAATCGATTGTTGAACATTGACAATCGATTGTTAAACACACACAATCGATTATTTGCTATTTTTGAAAAACTTCAGATCACTGTCTTAAGACAATCGATTGTTAAACATAGACAATCGATTGTTGACAATTTTTGAAAAATTCCAGATCACTGTTTTAAGACAATCGATTGTAAAACATCGACAATCGATTGTTGACTATTTTTGAAAAATTCCAGATCACACTGCCTAACGACAATCGATTGTTAGACATAGACAATCGATTGTGGATTATTTTTGAAAAATTCCAGATTACTGTCTAACTACAATCGATTGTTAGACATAGACAATCTATTGTGGATGATTTTTGAAAAATTCTAGATTACACTGTCTAACGACAATCGATTGTTAGACATAGACAATCGATTGTGGATGATTTTTGAAAAATTCCAGACTACACTGTCTAACGACAATCGATTGTTAGACATAGACAATCGATTGTCGATCAATTGTTTTTCAGCTTTAATGCGAAAATATTAGATAATCGACTAGTTTTTCAGGCTAGTCGATTACCCCTACTGGAAAATAAAAATATTATTGATATTTGAGCATATTGAAGACATTCTAAAGAACTACTGCTAACATTGCATCATGAACTAATTAATACGAGCTAATACTAATGACTATTAGTTTATTCACTAACTAATACAAATAAGTAGAACAAAATCAAATAACTCCATCTTCTTTCATCACGGACCCATCACCGATTAGGTGGTCTATTTTCCCCTCGGGTTGCTCAAAGAAGTCTGCCACATCCAAGTGGCTGATGTCAAAGTTGTCATCAGAGACAAAATTCGTTTCAGGGCGTTTACTCTTTCGAGATGCTTGATAAAGGTCAACCAAATGCCATGGTATACGGCAAGCCTTTGACCAGTGCCCGTTTCCACCGCAACGATAATATATAGTTTATAAACTATTTGCTTTTGGATTCTTATCGTATCGTGCTTGTGGCAGAGTGACCAACTTCAGGTTATCATATCTCTTCTTTAAGCAATTCCACAAGATGGGTGGATCTTTGACTGTGATATATTCAATTTTCAAACCTTCATCAAGGTGATGGCGCAAGAAAATCAAGGCCTTAGCATAGTTTCAAACCTTCATCAAGGTGATGGCGCAAGAAATTCAAGGCCTTAGCATAGTTTTGGGTGGATGCATTATTTCTGTCTTTAATGGCGTCTCCAAGACCCATAGCATCTAAGTGGATTTCAGCATCCAACACCCATGTCACATAGTTCTTGCCCGAAATTTCAAGGGCAACGAACTTTCTTTTCATAATGCCAGACATAAAATAAATTTACATCAAGAGCGTGTTCATACTTACGGGCTCTATTACAATTATCACATTCACTTCAGGGAATGGATCATAATCATGTGCTTTACACAATCTCATGTCAAATATTACTTTCATATAGTGAAAGATTATTTTGAGAATCCTTATTGTTCTCATTACCACAATAATGGCGATTATAATTTCGTCTATTGCCACGTCCACATCCATTGATACCTTTACGGTAATAATTTTGTCTTCTTTCAGACTTATCACATACTGCTTTCACATTCTCTAAAGGGAATGGAGCAAATTCAATGGGACGAATTTTCAATTCTTTGCCCACAATCATACATGAATTTAATCATGGCAGGACATAGAGATTTTACCACTTCATGTGGTTACAATTTATTACAAACTCCATTAGAGTTATAATCAAACTTTGTTGTCTATGTTTGTATATAAAATCAAATTATAGAATCCCAAGAATTTGAAAGGGAAAAGTAAGTTACTTATCTTTAAGGTATACCAATTATATTTTCAATGTTTTCTTCCTTTTCTCTCTTCCGTTTCTGTTTCCTTTTTTTTTTTCTCTTCTTTGTTTTTCGTTTCTTTTCTCTTTTGCTTTCCTTCTTTTGTTTTCATTCTTTCTTTGAAGCAAAACCCTACACAAACAAAAGTTACGACAATCGAAAATTTCAATTGGTTAGAGACTCGTGCTGATAACGTGTTATGAAATAATATAAAGACAAGAACAATAATACAAGAACAAGAGCAATAGAGAGAATAGAGAGGGAGGAGTATTCTCATTGATACTTAGAGATTGTTAGGGATGATTTACAATGGTAGAAGACCCCTTTATTTATAGGGAAGTAATGACTTAGCTACCAAGAATAAAACTCTAGAATCTCTCTAATTATAGACATTCACCTTAAATAGAAGTCTATTTATAACAAAAATGATAAATTAGCGGATCAATTGTGTCATAGTATATAGAGGCATCTATGAATAATTTGATCCTTCGGTCTTTACCAGTAGATCAATTCAACATAATTATGGCGAAGGAACATTAAACATACATGGAAAACGAGGAGGAAAAATCAGCAAATGGGTATAAAATAGCCAAGAACCCAAGTGGTTAAACAAGTACTATCTCGAAACCATTAAGCTTTCAAAAGCGTAAAATTTAAATAACTTAAATAATATATATAAATCAGAGGCAAAGCCAATATTTGAGTGCAACGGGGACACACTATCTTTAATATGCCCATTACTAGAGACAAATTTCAAGTTATAATCCTTTATAAACTTAACGATTATGATAATTTGTCAAAAATTGCAAATTCTCAGTCAACTTCGTTGAATCGACATATGCTGCTACTTTGTCGAAGTAATTGTTGAAGGGAGGCAGAAAGGTTTGTAATTTTCTATTTGCAAAAATAGAAGCTACGGTTTCAAGCTTTTGATAATGATGGAAGGTCTTAAAAAAGAATAACACTAATTAAATTGAGTTGATTATTATATACAAATATTAAATGATAATTGAATTTAATTTTCTTTTTAAAAAAAACACGTACTCCTTATGTATAAGAATCATTGAAAGCAGTTAGGTAAAAGGACCTAAAAAACATGCTTCGATCCCAAGACAAACTATGCGAGTAGGGGCCTTAAATAATACAATCACCCAACTCTGCCATTCAGCATGTTGTATTGTTTAGGGCACCAAAAAGATATTTAAAGGTGCTCCGTATATACATGAATATACACAAAATATATATATATACCTTAATGGTACCCCCTACCATTAAGGAAGGTCCGCCCCGGGTGGAATGGTCTTAAACAAATTGGGAATTATAAAAAAACGAAGTGAAATATTCCAAATATTGAAAGAATGACGAAGAAGATGAGTAAGAAAGTAACATTTGGACAAAATCAAGATATACCAAAGGGCACGCATTTCAAAAAAGAAGTCTTATCTTGGCTAGTACCAAATTATCCAAGTATTGCAGCTACAATTAGAGGTATTTCACCTTTAATCATTCCACTAAAATAAGTAAATGCAACTCTATATTTTGCTACAGAAAGCTAAGCCCGTGAGTGAACATAGCAGCAAAAGCATTCATTCGAGTTTTTGACAAAGACAAGCCAATTTCTAAATCTCCATCTGAGTCTTTGTACTTACTAAGGGACATTGATATGCTATCACCACTATCAATAGAAACGAACTCTAATTTTTCAGGTTTTCCCCAACCAAAATCAGCAGCATATAAGTCAAGCTTTGGTGATCCAGCAACTGAAACCGATCGTTTTACATCTAATTTGTCATATTCTTTAAACCAACCACCACTCAAGATCCATTCCTCATCCTTCATTCTTTTCTGAATAGCTTCTCCAATTAATTCCGCAGCAATTGTAAAACCTTCTTTTCCTGCTAAGTCAACATGTCTTGTTCTTGCAACGTACCCTACTAGGGCATTCCCGAAATAAGATGGAGGAAGTGGTGGATTGAACTGCGCTCTGCAATCTGCTGCAAATCCGAAGAATTCCACTCCATTCTCGTCTATCTTTTCCCCTGTTGCGGCCTCTGATTTTATTAAGCAACTCCATATATAAGCACATGTTACTGTGAAAGATGTTACATGAGTTAGGTTCGGTCGTCTTGATAATATTAAATTCTTGAACTTCAAGATGTCATCACGTGATACAATAAAAGTACCTCGAACCTTATCAGGAGGAGTCACAATGTCAGACATCGTCATCATGTGCTTATATTTCTTCATTTCATCCCATATAAGCATCCCTACTCCATTAGGGTCTTTGATTATGGACCTATCGTAAAATGGAATGAACTCTTTATCTAAGAATTGTTCGTCTCCATTGAATTTATTGAGCAAAGCCCACGCCCTAACGAACTTTACTATGGTAGCTCCATCACCAGCAACGTGATGGTTAGTGAAACCTATGGATATGCCATGATTTGGAAAAAGTGTCACTTGAATGGCTAAAACCGGGGCTAATTGGAACCCAGGTGCATCCGTAGGTTCCGCCAACTGAGGAATAAAGTGATAAAAATCCTTAGCATTACGGGGATGGTTACCAACGAGATAATTGAAATCCAAATCACTTTCAGAAAAAATAACAGATACAGAATCTCCAGTTACATAACGCAGTTCAGGATAATTGGTCCAATCTTGTGGACAAGCAACATTACCAGCTAGGGGTAAATAGTATTTGAGAGTGAGGGAGAGTGAATACTTAAGACTGGGAATAATGGTTTGGACGAAATCGGATCTGAAAATAGGAAGCTTATAGAATAAAATCCGCCGCATACGGTGGAAACCTAACCAAAGATGATCAAAATAAGTAAGAGGGAGTGTCAATTCAGCTGCACTGCCGGGAGATGGCGCAACTTGACATTGCTCAATCACAGACGCCATCATTGTAAGAAATAACACAATAGGTGTTGGATTGGATTGGCTTATCAATATATTTGTAGATGTGAATGAAACTGCTAGATTTTGATGACTCGAGAGGTGACTTCATATGCATAAAGTTATGTAGACGCCTTTACTGACTTTAAAATGTACGTACCTCAATTATCGATACTCGGAATTCATATGTATGGCTGTAATGGGCTCCGTTCGGATTATTTTTCTCTACACGTAAGGAAAAATATCTCTGCCTGTCTGGCTGGTATTGCGTTATGGCCTATCTGTGACACGTAAAACCTGCCATTTGCTGGTCCATATCCAATTCCACAATCTTTTCTATATTAGTACAATGATTTTTTAGTCTGAGTTTTTTAAGTTATTTTCGTGTGATTCATTTCATCACGAGTTCGATTTCTAGAATTAATTATCAATGTTTGTATTAAAATAAATTGTTTAAATTATATTTTTTTAAGCTATAATTTTTTTTCGGATCTTATACGAATACGAAATATTTTATATATTGTTTGCTCAATATTAATGAATATGTAATTGCATAAATAATGTTTAAATTATGTCTTTTATTGACCTCCAATGTTCTGCCTTATGAAAATAAAAACTGATGAACTATGAATTTATGTCTATTTATATTATTATTAAATTCTATAGAAAGTTTATATATGGAAGTCGAATAGACTTCAAAGTTGCATCATTTATTGTCGAGAATTTTTTCTTTTTGAAAGCCTAGTACAATTTAAAAGATTTTATTAATTGGATTGATTTACTTTGTTGGAGAAAGTTTTACATGTTGATTACTTATTTGCATAAGGCTTTTTTTAAATCCTAAATAATAGGATTTCATACATAGTTCAAATAATGAATAATTTAATACATAAATTTTAGGAGATTTTAAAATTTTAAATATTAGAAATATAACTTAAACTAAATTTATTCAATGCGAAATCTATTTTTGAAGAAGTAAAAAAAGTGAACAATATATTGTTAAGGGACTTCATGACATTTAATATAATAAATAGATATAAATATAGATCTGTGATAATGGACGAATACTATTAAGAAGATTCTAAGGCCTCATTTATTTCTTTTTTAAGATTAAGACGTCTGAATCTGAATGCACATCTGAATATCAAAATGTGTATTAAGATTAAGACATCTAAATCTGAATACACATCTGAATATATATATATATATATATATATATATATATATATATATATATATATATATATATATATATATATATATTAAGATCAGAATAGAAATAAATAAGACTATTTGATTTTTAACATCTGAATGTGAAATTTATCTTTATTGAAAATTAATAAACTTAAAACTCAAATGAAATTTTATCAATAAAATATATAATTTTTAAAAATATGATAGTTGTTTGTGGTGATGGCTTACGTGTGAATGCCGACTAGGTGTGGTAGTTGATGGTAGTTTTGGTCGATGATGGTGGTTAATACTAGTAGCTAGTAGTGATTGATAGTGGTGGCGATTATGATTGAAGATGGTGGTGGTGGATGGTGATAGTTAATAATGGCAGGTGGTGGTAATAGCTAGGGCTGATGAAGGTAGTGGGTTGGTAGTGATATGTTATAATGATGGGCAGTGTGACGATCCGAAGGGTCATAACCTGTTTTCTTATTCATTCTGTGCTTCCGAGGCCTCAAAACCCTCATTTAAAGTCACCTAGATTTGTGTGCACAGTCCGGGCGCGTAGCCGAAAAGCTAAAATGTAAATTCTGTGAGAAATGCTAAATTTTGGTGTTAATATGAATAAATTTGACTTCGGACAATATTTTGGGCAAACGGACCCGAACCCGTGATTGGAGGTCCCGGAGGGTCTGTAGAAAAATATGAGACTCGAGCGTATGCCCGGAATCGAATTCCGAGGTCCCGAGCCCGAGAAATAAATTTTTAAAGGAAATTATTTTTATGAAATTACTAAGGAAAATTGATTAGACAGTGTTGGTATCACGCCCATACAATCGAGTCTTATATGTGATTTAAGATGTTCTGTAATATTCGGTTGAAATCTGACGTCGTTTTACGTGTTTCGGGCTTAAAGTTCTAAATTTAAAACTCAATGAAGTTTGAAGAAAAACTCTTGATTTTGAGGTTTGATTCATTGATTTTGATGTTATTTTTGCAATTTGATCTCATAGTTAAGTTTATAGGATATCGTTGCGTTAGTGCGTGTGTTTAGTTAGGAGCCCCGAGGGCTCGGGAGTATTTTGGAGTTGTTTTGGACTTATGGAAATAGCAGATTTTGCTTTAGCTGTTGCAGACCCCATTTTTTGTTCACGTTCCCGATCTATTTCTCGTGTTCGCGAAGCTTCAAGATTTTCTTTCTTCGTGTTCGCATCCCGCCCTCGTATTTGCGTAAGGTTATTTGACCCTGAGGGTTTAGCTTTCTTTTCCCCTTCACATTCACATATATATTATCGCGTTCGCGTAGCTTCGCAAGAATCTTTCATCGCGTTCGCATGATGGCCCATGCGTTCGCGTTGGTCAATTTCTGGGCTACAACCTTTTTACTCTCCGTGTTCGCGTTCCCCTTCCGCGATCGCAATGATCTGCCCGGTATTATTGTGAACGTGACTAGCTATCGCAAACGCGATGAGTAATCTCGCCTAGTAATTTTAATTTTTCAAAACAGAACAAGTGGCGGGATTTTCATAACACTTCACGAACTCCTTTTTCACCAAGGTTCTAGGGAGACATTTGGAGCATTTCTTCACCAAAGTTTCTTGGGTAAACATTGTTTAATTTATTTTCTTCATTATCTATCATCATCTATTAAAATCCTAGGCCTAAAATGTTGGAAACACGTTCTCAATGCAATATACTAAAACGTGTGTTCTTTTGTGTAGGTTTTGATGAATGACAAACGAAGCAAAAATTGATATATGACGAAGTTCAAGAAACAAGCGCACGATTGATATACAACGAGATTCAAGCTCAAGACAAAGTTTTATAAGTTTAATTGAGTCATTCTTATTTGTGATCTTGATCCTACAACTTGACTCGTAACATGGCTTCTCTCATAAAACTATTTTCTAAAATCATGCACATTTAATTTAACGCCAAATGATTTTAAATCATGCATATTTACTGTAGTCAAAATAATTTTTAGACATGCCTTAAAAATCTGGACTAAGATAATTGATTATGTACTTATGATAATCGATTGTTTTTAAGCCAAGACTGCATGACAATCGATTGTGAACTAATGACAATCGATTGTGAGTAAGACAGTGAGCATCAGGTTTTTCAAACCTGCATGACAATCGATTGTGAACAAATGACAATCGATTGTGATGAGGCAGTGTCCATCAAAGGTTTTCAAAAACTCAGAATAATCGATTGTGAAGCTAATGACAATCGATTGTGAAGAGACAGTGTCCTTCAGATTTTTCAAAGTCACAAAATAATCGATTGTGTTGAGGCAGTGACTTCCAGACTTTTTCAAAGCTATTAAATAATCGATTGTGAGTATATAACAATCGATTGTCAAGAGGCAGTGTCTAAAATGATTTTCAAAAACTGATAAGTAATCGATTGTTGACTTTGTGCAATCGATTGTGAAGCTGACCGTTGTTGTAAAGTTTTCAAATACCGTCAGGTAATCGATTATTGATTCTGTATAATCGATTGTTGTGATTAAAATCCGGAAAAGATTTTTTGAACGTTATTGGGTAATCGATTATTGATTTGGTATAATCGATTGTTTTGATTAAAATCCGGAAAAGATTTTTGAACGTTGCTGAGTAATCGATTGTTGATTCTGGACAACCGATTGTTTGTGGTAAAATCTGGAAAGGATTTTTTGAACGTTGCCAGTAATCGATTATGGATTGTAAGTAATCGATTATCAAGCGTAAAATCTGGGATTGAATTTTGATCTGACTGGCAGACAATCGATTGTTGGGGTTTGACAATCGATTGTCAGTGAGTAAAATCAGCAACTCTTAATTGGCAATTAGGCAACGGTAATGCCAAGTTTTTCAACTATTAATACAGCTTCATTTCAGTGTTTTAAACACAACAACATACTACAACTGATCTTTACATTGCTATAAGCTTGCATACTTTTGTTTATCATTTTATATTCAATTTCATAAAGCTTTTGAGAGCCATATTCTTGTCCAAAGTTGTTGTGATCTAGAGCTTATTTATTTTACTCATACCTACTCATAAAGGAGTATTTTGTTTGAGTGTTAAGTGTTTTACACACTTGTAAGAGAATTGTGATTCTCTTGTTGTAAGGAACTTGTGTTTCCTTGGTTGAAGTCTTGGAGTGTTGTATCTCCGAGCAGAGGTGTTAAGGCTTGTGTCCTTAAGTTGTAAAGGTTTGTTGAGCACCCGTAAGCTTAACAAGTTAGTGGAAAATCTCGAGAGAGTCTCTCGGGGACTGGACTAGCCACGTGTTGTGGTGAACCAGAATATATCGGTGCGTTCTTTCCTTTTATTTATTTAACGCACTTAATTATTTCCTGCAATTTTTAAATTCCGCAAGTTTACGCTAAATTTTATTATAACGCTATTCACCCCCCCCCTCTAGCGTTAGGCGTATTTTCTAACAATTGGTATCAGAGCCCAACTCTCTGAAAACTTAACAGTTTGAGAGAACCATCCATGGCTTCTACTCGTGATTCTTTTGCAGGAATTGATGAAGGACAGTGCTCCACACGACCACCTCTATTCAACGGTACAAATTACACGTACTGGAAGGAGAGGATGAAGATCTTCATTCAGTCCAACAGCTTTCACCTCTAGAAGGTGATAATGAAGGGAAACCAAATTCCAACAAAGAAGGTGGAAAACGAATGGGTTCCCAAGTGCGAGGATGAGTATGACGCGGATGACATCCGAAAGGTTCAAAATAATGCTAAAGCAATTAATTTATTATATTGTGCTGTTAATGCTGACGATTACAGGAAAATATCGTGTTGCACAACGGCAAAGGAGATGTGGGATAAACTAGAAGTTACGTACGAAGGTACGGACCAGGTAAGGGAAGCAAAAATTGATTTCCTAACCCATTCTTATGAATTATTTCACATGAAGGAAGGTGAAAAGGTGGACAAAATGTTTGAGCGATTTTCAATAATCATAAATGACCTACATGCTCTCAAGAAAACATTCACGGATAGAGAGCTCGTGCGAAAAATTCTTAGAAGTCTCACACCGGCATGGAGATCAAAGGCCGATGCAATTCAAGAATCCATTGGCGTTTCAAACGTCACCATCGACGCACTAAGAGGTAACCTTAAGACCTATGAATCTACTATTCTTAACCCTTTTGTTGATGATCAAAGGAGGCAAAGAATAGCTCTAAAGGCATGCACAAGCCAACCGCAAATTGATGAGGAAGGAGACAACGAGTTTGGACTCGTTATCAAAAGATTTCAAAAGTTCATGCGCAAGGAGTATGAACGCAAGGGCAAAAAGCAAGGCGAACAAGTGCTATGAATGTGGTGAAACCGGGCACATCAAATCAAATTTCCCAAACATCAACAAGGAGAAGAAACCTTTTAAAAAGCAACATGCATACATTTCTTGGGGAGGCGACTCCGGAGATGAGTCAAGCGAAGGAGAAGAAGACGAAGCAGCAAATCTTTGCCTTATGGCACATGAAGACAACCAAGATGAGGTATGTCAAATTTCGTCTAAAAACTTCTTTACTCTTGAAGAAATGCGAACTGCTTTTGATGAATTATATGCTGAGTTTATTAAGGCTTCAAAAATTGTTAAGGGCATAAAAGAAAATGCTTCATTAAAAGAAAAGGATTTTCAAAAACAGCTTTCTTTGAAAGAAGAGGATTTAGAAAAACTGGTTTTAGAAAATGAAATGCTGAAAGAGGAAAACAAGTTTTTTGGAAAAAGAAGCGCCGATAAGCCCGAAAGTTCTACTAAAAATTGTTCTTCTTGCTTGCATCTCAAAAATGAGGTAGATAGACTCAAAGGTACCTTAGATAAGTTTAATTCTTCCCACAAGAATTTGAATGAGGTCCTTGTTAATTTGAAATCAACCAAGCATGGCATAGGATTTAAGAATGAGGTTAAAGAAAAGGTTGAAGCCAAACCCCAACCACCTAAGGCTCAATCTAGGACAATAAAACAAATGCTTATCCTAGAAATAGCAATCCTAGAACCAATATGCATGCTAGACAAAATGTTGAACATTTTAGGAGACCTAGAAATGACTTACCAACTAGAAATAGTTACCCTAGAAATGATGCATATTTTAGGCCAAATGTTGAACCTTTCAGAAGACCTAGAAATGGACTTCAACCGAGAAACAATCACTCTAGAAATGCTGCCCATCCTAGAGCTCATAGTAGGAGGAATAATTCTCATGAAATGCGAAATAGTCATAGTGTTCAAAATAGAGTAAGAAATTTTCATCCGTATAGTTACTATGAACCTAGAAGGATGCATAGCCCAAATGTGACTTGTCATTATTGTAGACGCATTGGTCATATTGCTCCTGCATGCTTTACACGTCATAGACATATTACTCAATCGCATCATTATAATATGCCTAACCCCCAAGGACCCAAGATGGCATGGGTACCTAAAGAACATTAATTTGTTTTGTAGGTGTGCTTGAAGGGATCAAGTGTACTATGGTACCTTGATAGTGGATGCTCCAAGCATATGACGGGAGATGAATCCAAATTCCTTCAATTAGAGCACAAAGAAGGAGGAAGTGTTATCTTTGGTGATAACAATAAAGGAAAGATCATCGGCATCGGCTAGGTCGGTAAGGATGAAAAATCCTCTATTAAGCATATATTACTTGTGAAAGGTTTGAAGCATAATCTCTTGAGCATAAGCCAATTATGTGACAAGGGAAATGTTGCTCTATTTGATTCGGATGAATGCCTAGTATTTAGACGTAGTGATTTCAAAATTATACTTCGTGGTTTTAGAGTTGATAATATTTATATGGTTGATCTTGCTAATTCCTCACCCGAATATGTTGATTGTCTTATGAGTAAAGAGGATGATACTTGGCTATGGCATCGTAGAGTAGCATATATCAATATGCATCTTTTGAACAAATTGATTTCTCAAAACTTAGTCGTTGGTCTTCCCAATTTAAAATGAAAATGACTCTATTTGTGACTCGTGTCAAAAGGGGAAGCAAACAAAAGCATCTTTCAAATCTAAAAACATTGTTTCAACTTCTAGACCATTGCAATTGCTTCATATGGATTTATTTGGTCCCTCTCGCATTGAAAGTCTAGGAAGAAATAAATATGCTTTTGTGATTGTTGATGATTACTCGAGATTTACTTGGACTTTATTTCTTGCCAATAAAAGTGATGCTTTTTAAAATTTTAAATATTTTCTTAAGCGTGTTCAAAATGAGAAAGAAACAACCGTCACTTCAATTAGAAGTGATCATGGGGGAGAGTTTGATCACAATATCTTTGCGGACTTTTGTGATGAACTCGGAATCGAGCATACCTTTTCCGCTCCACGTACACCACAACAAAATGGGGTGGTGGAAAGGAAAAATAGGTGTCTCGAAGAGATGGCTAGAACCATGCTCGACGAAGCTAAGATACCCAAACATTTTTGGGCGGACGCCGTGAGTACCGCTTGCTATGTTCTAAATAGAGTAATAATTCGGCCGATACTCATGAAAACCCCCTATGAACTTTATAAGGGAAGAAAACCAAATATTTCCCATTTTAGAGTTTTTGGTTGCAAATGTTTTGTTCATAACAATGGCAAAGACCAATTGGGTAAATTTGATGCTAAGTCGGATGAAGGTATTTTCATTGGACATTCCTCACGTAGTAAAGCATATAGGGTCTTTAATAAAAGAACCCAAATTGTGGAGGAATCCCCTCATGTTGTATTTTCCGAAAATAATGCTTGCTTGGCGAGAAAGGATTCCGTTTTTGATCTTGCAGGTATCTTAGATAGCTTGAAAGACAAAATACAAGAGGAACCACCCAAGGAAAATAAAGATGAAACTGAGGAACAACCAACGGAAGAAGCGCCACAATTGGAAAAAGAAATGAATGTGCCTAACGAGTGGAGGACAATCAAAGATCACCCTCTCGAACAGGTAATTGGCAACGTTGGAGACAAGGTAAGTACCCGAAACTCTCTCAAAAATACCTTAGAACATACTGCTTTTGTTTCTCAAATTGAACCCAAAACCATCTCAGAAGCAATTGGGAATGAATTTTGGACCTTGGCAATGCAAGAGGAGCTTAACCAATTCGAACGCAAAGACGTTTGGGATTTGGTGCCAAGACCCGAAGGTCATACCATAATTGGTACGAAATGGGTTTTTCGCAATAAACTAGATGAAAATGGTATAATCACTAGAAACAAAGCTAGGCTTGTAGCAAAAGGCTATAATCAAGAAGAAGGTATTGACTATGAGGAAACATATGCTCCCGTAGCTAGATTAGAAGCTATTCGCTTATTGCTTGCATTTGCCTCTTCTATGAATTTCAATTTATATCAAATGGATGTGAAAAGTGCTTTTCTAAACGGTTTTATTCAAGAAGAAGTTTATGTTGAACAACCCCCCGGTTTTGAAGACTTTAAATCTCCCGATCATGTTTTCAAACTCAAAAAGGCTCTTTATGGTTTAAAACAAGCTCCCCGAGCTTGGTATGAAAGATTGAGTAAGTTTCTTTTGGAAAATGATTTCATTAGGGGGAAAGTTGACACAACTCTCATTGTTAAGCATAAAAACAATGATATTTTGTTAGTTCAAATATATGTAGATGATATTATACTTGGTGCTACTAACAATGTTTTATGCAAGGAATTTTCCGATCTAATGACAAGCGAATTTGAGATGTCTATGATGGGTGAGTTAACATTCTTTTTGGGATTACAAGTAAAGCAAATGAAAGAAGGTACATTCGTTTGTCAAACCAAATATTGCAAAGAATTGCTGAAACGATTTGAGACGAACAATGCAAAAGAAATGGCAACTCCCATGAGCACATCCGATCATCTAGACAAAGATGAGAAAGGTAAGGAAGTCGACACCAAAAAGTATCGAGGTATGATTGGATCTCTTCTTTATCTTACTGCTAGTCGTCCGGACATTATGTTTAGCGTGTGCTTATGCGCTCGTTATCAATCGTGTCTGAAGGAGTCTCACCTTACTACGGTAAAACGGATTTTAAGGTATCTTGTTGGTACTACAAATGTGGGTCTATGGTACCCCAAAGGTTCTTCATGCCAACTTGTTGGCTACTCCGATTCCGATTTTGCTGGATGCAAATTGGACCGCAAGAGCACTAGTGACACTTGCCATTTGCTCGGTAGCTCTCTCGTTTCTTGGTTTAGCAAGAAACAAGTAAGTGTTGCGTTGTCCACAACCGAGGCTGAATATGTAGCCGCGGGGAGTTGTTGCGCTCAAATCCTATGGATGAAACAATAACTCTTAGACTATGGCCTAAGTCTTGATCATATCCCTCTTATGTGATAATACTAGTGCCATATGCTTGACGAAGAACCCCGTTCTTCATTCGCGAACGAAACACATTGAAATTAGACATCATTTTATTAGAGATCACGTTCTCAAAGGCGATGTCGAAATTGAATTTGTTGAAACCAAAAACCAATTGGCAGACATCTTTACAAAGCCTTTAGAGAAAGAGTCCTTCTTCCGAATTGTGCAATAAAGATTCAAAAACATCAAACATTAAAATCAAATACCTAAATCAAGAAAGTAAAGTTTTGTGTATTTAAGTTGACACAAAACAGTGCGCAGGAAAATTATAGATTTGAAATTTTCGAACTTAGCTTTGTGTTGCAACTGAAATCTCGCTAAAAACCAGACTAAATCTTCTCTAAATCGCCTCAAATTCGAGATATTAGCTCCTAAAGGTATCCCCAGTTATTTGTCAAGACACCCAATCGAACCCGAATCCAATTTCGCAAACCCAAATCCAATTTCGCAAACCCGAACCCGAATCCAATCTCAAGCTTCAAGCTCCTTTAATGGAGTCTTAAACTTTCTCTTTTGTACACGAACCTTAGTAAAGTTGCAACCAGAATTTTTGTGTAAGAATGTTTTTTCAATTTTATTATTTTTTTAATTAGAATCATCAAAGATACTTGTTTTTAGACCGCACAATCACATATTTTACCCAACTCAACAATGCATATGCCACATATGCTTAGTCAACAGCGAAAGGGGTTTAAAGCAATGTATTTAAAAAATTTACGAATGTCCAGATGAAATATTGTTGAGTATCGAGACTGGGATGACAAAGCAGGAAAAATAGAAATATTTATTAAGCTATTTTGCTTATAATCTAATTTAATAAATATAAAAAATCAACCAAATACTTTTAGTTGGTAAGAACAATTCTTTCATGCTCAAAAACTTAGTAGCTGATTATTTAGAATGTTATTATGATTTATTTTCGCTAAACAAAAATTTAACGAAATAGAAACATGTAATGTTCGGGTTGAGTGGTTTAGGTCAAACTAAATTAAGTAGCTTTAGTAGAAGAAAATTAAAAACGTTAAATTAGGGTATTTTCCGGCCTCTTCTATTCCCTTTTCCCCTAAATATTAGAAAAGGGTTATAGTTATTGGAGTTGTTCATTTGGATCGAATACTCGAAGTCGGAATCAATTCGCTCAATTTCGGATTTCGGATTATAATTATTAAAATATTGAATATTCATATCGGATTCAAATTGGTAATATTTTAACCCTATTGGATCCGAAATCTGAAATTATTAAGACGTATATATATACTAAGCTTTAATTTTGGATAGTTTGTACTTTCTTTAAATCTTTCTCCAAATTATTACCTTTACAATTGTTGGATTTAGCTATATTAGCACTGTAGTACTCTCATAATTGCAGAAACATAAAATTTTCTTAATGTATTGCTTCTTTTACAAAGAAAATATACATATAAGTTTGCAACAGGTATAACAATTCGAAGCTCCAGAGAAATATTATGCAATACTTATAAAACGGATGAAAAGCAAAGAGATATTTGTAGTACAGAACACAAAAGAAGCAGATAAGGCAAATGCAATAGCCGATTAGATTAGCAATAGCTTTAATAATACGCATCAATCCGAAATCTGAAATACTGATCTGATCATAACTTTAAAATCCAATTCGATCCGATATTAATTCTGATCGGATGCGAATTGCATTTTGTAGAATCTAAATCCGAAATACAATCCAAAATGTGCTAAATCCGATCTGATCTGATCCATACGCAGCCCTAATAGTTATAGTTGTATCATAATTAAAGTGTATAATTTATATAAGGTAAAATCTTCATTAATTTTTAAATTTTGTAATTTCGGAGTTTAAATTAGAAAAGATATAATAAATAGGATTTTGCTTGATATAAAAGTCCTAAATATTAGGACGATCTCTATTTTAATACATCCCATTCTCTTTTCCCGTCCCATTAAAATTTTCGATACTTTTCCTCTTCTCTGTCTACTTTGAGAGGAGTTTTCTCTCTCTCTTTTATATCGATTCCATTTCAGAATCCTTACAATGTTTTGTCATACACGCACACACACAGTTGAATCAATTTCCTCAAAGAAAACAATTATGACAGTAGCTTTGGATCCTTCAAAAGATTCTAGATCTACTTATTGTTGTAAACAGTAGCCTCTCGGTCTCTTATGTTCCTATTTTTTAAGATTATACAATCGGGAAGGTATTGAAATCATAGGGCTTGATGATGCTGCACGAAGATTAGGGGTGGAAAGACGGCAGATCTATGATATCGTAAATACCATCTCTACCAATTGAAAAAATTGAGATATGGATTTTTTGGGAAGATTGTCTGTTAATATATGTCAATGTATTTTCATTCGATTTATTATTTTTTTTCATTGTAATTCAATGTATCTCTTTGTATTCCATGTATTTCATTGTATTCACTGTCTCTTTTTCTTATTGTATTTCAATGTATCCCGCTGTATTTTATTGCATTCACTATCTCACTATATACCATGAATGTATTCATAAGTTTTTTTAATTAATATAATTTATGTATCTATATGTATTATATAATTTCTTTGAAGATTTTTATGTTTTTGGGGTATTTTTCGGTTGAGAATCCTTTTTATAAATGAAAAACAAAATGTGTGTGTTATAATTGAGTTTATTGAGTTATATTAGGAGTCTATTATGTCAATTGATTCATTTTTCCTTTTAAAAACAATGTCATCCCCTATTTTACGCCGTGAATACTGTCGAATACATGCGAATAAAATAATCTTTCCAGCTGTAATCCCATGTTTCGCTCCATGAATATAGTCGAATACAACAACTGATTAGCTGGACTTTCCTGGTTTACGTCTATTTTTGCTACTGTATTCATGAATACAATAGCTTAAATACATCAAATACATCTTATTACTTTATAAAAGGTATTTATAATTGATAACTAGGGATTTTGACATATTTCATGTTCCTTTTTACTTATGCTTTGATTACAAATTCTTACAAAATAGTCCCAAAAGGCTCATAGTTGTGCTTTATTACATGTTTGATCGACAAAGTGACGAATTGTCAAAAGATCAGCTCAAAAGGAGTGAAACCTGCTCAAGTACCTTAGACAAGAAAAAACTCAGGAGAACAGGCCTAGTGCGGCCGCACTCTATTATATGCGGTCTGTGGCGAAGGCTCCGCGGCCGCACTACCATAATGTGCGGTCCGTGGAATAGAAGTTCAGAGAGATGAAATATACCCATGTTCAAGTCATCGCCATCCGCGATCATTATTGTGGAGGCCGCATTGGAGACCTCCGCGGCCGCGGTCCATTATGCGCGGTCCGCGGAGCCTAAGTTAAGAGATCCAAGATTGCAACTCCAAGAGCCTAGTGCAGACGCAGTCCATTTTGTGCGGCCCGCATTGACACCGGAGGGTAATTTTTGTCCAGTTTTTCCAGCTTAGTATATAGAATATTTTACCATTTTTTGGGAAATAGACATTTTAGAACTTCAGCTGCGCTCGTGAGAAGACCATTTGTAGCCATTTTTGGCAATTTTATGTAGCTTTTATCATTGAACCTTTATATTTAGTAAGTTATTAATCAATATGTCTTTATCTTCATCTATTTCTCCATTTGTTTCTTCAAGCATGAGTAGCTAAACTCATCTAGGGTTGTGGCTCAACCCTAATGTGGTAATTGAATTGTGTTTCAATTTAAGGGTAGATTGACTATGAGTATTTGTTATTTGGGTTAATTTTATGGCTTAATTTATGAATTGGTTGTTGCAAATACTAGTTTGTGCTAAGTTGACTTGTATCTTCTTGAGAAAGAGAGTCTAGGTCTCCAAAATTGACTCACCAAGGAATTGGGATGGGCTCAAGAGAATTGGTAGTCCCAATTTAAGGGTTAAACCTCGAGAGAGTAATTGCCCAACTTGAACCCTAGTTGCTTGAGCACATTTTCCTACCCCATTTGCTCTTGAGAAAGTCAATTGGGCAAAATCACACTCTCTCCCGAGAGGTGTTAGAGTGGATAAAATAGTTCAACAGTTATAGCATTTTTCCCCAAACATGTCAAGCATGCCGTAGAAGCAATTACCCGTCAATTAGCCACCTAGGTAAAAGTTACTACCCTACTGCCTTTTAAACTATTAGATACAACTATTTGCAATTTTCACTTAGCATAATCAGTTATAATTAGTTCATGATATTCGATTATTAAAGAAAACCCAAAAAATGATAAGAAGATCAATTAAGAACACACTCACAATTCTAAGCTAGATAGATACTTAACTCCAATCCTAGCTCTCTTTGGATTCGATCCGGACCCAAAATCGAGTAAAAGCTATTGCGACCCGCTCTTGCTACTCTTTAGTAGTGCAGAGTTGGTTGCGATCAACTTTTTGGCGCCGTTGTCGGGGAGCTAATGGTTTGAGCTATCTATTTAGTTAGTTTTGTGTGGTGTTCTTCTTTTCTTCTTTGTTACTTATTTGTTTGTGTCAATTATTCAGTTACCAAAAGGCTTTAAATGCTAATGACCCTCTTGTAAATGTGATAGCGGTGGAGGAGATAGATGATCTTGAGCAAGATGAGGAGCCTCTAGCACCTCAAGGGCAACGGAGAGGCTGGAGTGCTAATGCAAATGCTATTCCAAATGATAATATTCTAGACCCTCCTTCTCCACCTCCAAGTGCGTCTCCCAGAGTATTACCGAATCAAGGTTATGCGAGTGCTATTGTCCCTTCGGGGAATTTTCAAATAACTAATGTGATGTTGACCTTACTTGAACAGCGTGAGTACTTCACGGGTGCTGCGGATCAAAATGCCAATAAACATCTAAAGGGGCTCGTAGATACATGCTGGGGGAGCAAGTAGACGAATGTGTCCGAGGATGCACTGAGATTGAGACATTTCCCATTCTCACTTCGGGGAAAGGCATTAGATTTGCTTTAGAGACTCCCTAACCATTCCATCACAACTTGGAATGACTTGGCGGATAAATGTATTGGCAAGTTCTTCTCACCAAGTCATATGGCGGCACTTCTGGATGAAATTTTAGCCTTCAAGCAAGGGCCAATAGAACCACTGCATGAAATTTGGGAACGGTATAAGACCACGGTGAAAGAATGCCCCAATAATGATATGACCGAGGCGATAATTCAGCAAACCTTTTATCGGGGCATCAACACCACAAATCAATGCATTGTAAACCAACTGGCTGAGGGCAATTTTATAAAACTTTCTTATGACGAGGCATGTAATGTACTTATTGAAATGGATGACACTTCTTCAGCATGGCAAAGTAGAGCAAATGTGCCCTAAGGTGACCCTACGGTCATTCATTTGCACAAGGAATTGCATGATCATGGTCAAGCTACTGCCAAGCTCACTACTAGTATGAACCAATTAGCGAAGGCGCAGTTGCAACAAGTCCGAAATCCATGAAAAGTCAATGCCATGGAAGGTGTCAATATGCTTATGAGAAGACATAGAGGACAACAATCTCAAGGGAATTGTGAACAATATGACAATGATGGTGGTGGATCAAAATTCCTATAAACATCTAAAGGGGCTCGTAGATACATGATGGGGGAGCAAGTAGACGAATGTGTCCGAGGATGCACTGAGATTGAGACTTTTCCCATTCTCACTTCGGGGAAAGGCATTAGATTTTCTTTAGAGACTCCCTAAGCATTCCATCACAACTTGCAATGACTTGGCGGATAAATGTATTGGCAAGTTCTTCTCACCGAGTCATATGGCGGCACTTCTGGATGAAATTTTAGCCTTCAAGCAAGGGCCAATAGAACCACTGCATGAAATTTGGGAACGATATAAGACCATGGTGAAAGAATGCCCCAATAATGATATGACTGAGGCGATGATTTAGCAAACCTTTTATCGGGACATCAACACCACAAATCAATGCATTGTAAACCAACTGGCTGGGGGCAATTTTATAAAACTTTCTTATGACGAGGCATGTAATGTACTTATTGAAATGGATGACACTTCTTCAGCATGGCAAAGTAGAGCAAATGTGCCCTAAGGTGACCCTACGGTAATTCATTTGCACAAGGAATTGCATGATCATGGTCAAGCTACTGCCAAGCTCACTACTAGTATGAACCAATTAGCGAAGGCGCAGTTGCAACAAGTCCGAAATCCATGAAAAGTCAATGCCATGGAAGGTGTCAATATGCTTATGAGAAGACATAGAGGACAACAATCTCAAGGGAATTGTGAACAATATGACAATGATGGTGGTGGTTTTTCAAATGAGTGTTATGATGACCAAAGCGAGGAGGTTCAATATGTTAACAACTACCAAGGAAATAGAGGCAACTCTTCAAACCAGCGATGGCGACCCCAAGGAAATTGGGGCAATCAACAATAAGGTGGTGGCAATTGGAACAACAACAATCAACAACAAGGTGGTGGGAATTGGAACAACAACAATCAACAACAACGTAGTGGAAATTGAACAACAACAACCAAAACAACAATTGGGGTAACCAAAACAACAACCAAGGAAACTGGAATAGAAATTACAATAATTAGAGCAACAACAACAATCAAGGTGGGTGAAACAACAATGGGAACCAAGACAACTGGGGGCAAGGCTTTCAAAGTCCCGTAATGTACCAACAAACGAGCAATCCACCCCCTTTCCCTTTTCTATGTCCTAATTCTTTTGGAAGTGATATGGGTAGAATTGAAATTATTTTCGAGCAATTGATGAAAAATAACCAAGATTCCGATGCTCCATTGGCTTCACACAATACCTCGACCCGGAACTTGGAGGTACAATTAGGCCAAATCTCTCAAGCTTTGAACACTCGCCCCATAGGTGCTCTACCAAGTGACACTATAGTGAACCCGAAAGGCTAAAACAACAATCATGAGATGGCTTACAACAAGAAGTGGGAGAGGTGGTGATGTGAATGCCTCAAGAGAAAAGCAAGTGGTAAATGATGATATTGAGTTGCGGGATGATAAGGGACCTTTAATTGTTGATGATGTGGTTGAAGAAAACGTGAATAATGATGTGAGGATTGACATAGATGAAGCTGAAATAGAAATAAAGATGTCGTGAACCCGTCTAGGGAACACATTATTGACATGCCCAAACCAATTATGCCAAAATCCAAGGTACCCTTGCCTAGGTCACCTCAACCTTATCCTCAAAGGCTTGCAAAGAAAAGAAATTATAATCAATTTAAGAAGTTCATTGATATGATAAAGAGTTTGTCAATAAATGTGATTTTGGTGGAAGCCCTTGAACATATCACGGGCTATGTAAAATTCATAAAGGACTTGTTACAAAGAAGCGTTCTATGGATTGTAAAGCTATTAAGATGACTCACTAAGTTAGTGCTATAGTGCATTCAATGGCCCCAAAATTAGAGGATCCCGAATCTTTTACTATACCTTGTACTATTGGAAGTGCGGACTTTGCCAGAGTTTTATGTGACTTGTGAGCTAGTATCAATTTGATGGTGTACTCGGTTTTCATGACATTAGGTATTGGGCAACCTAGACCAACTTCAATGAGGCTTCAAATGGCGGATCGATCAATGAAGCAACCCTTAGGAATTATTGATGATGTGATTGTCCGGGTGGACAAATTCATATTGCCGGCCAACTTTGTCATTTTGGATTGTGAAGTAGACATCTTAGGTAGACCTTTCCTTGCAATGTGGAAGGCATTGGTTGATGTTGAAGCGGGTGAGCTCACTTTCCGAGTGGGTGATGAGAAGGTCGTATTCCATGTTTGCCAATCTATGAAGTAACCTAATAGCATCATGGTGTGTTCATTTGTGAACATTGTCACAGTTGTGATAGTGGATGACACAAATTCTATGATTAATGTGGAGGATCCTCTTGAGGTCGTGCTGTTAAATATGGATGTCAATGATGATGCAAGTAGAGTGGACTGTATGAAGGCCCTACATGGGATGTGATCTTACTCTTATGAGCCGAGAAAATATTTGGATCTTGAAAACCGGAAAACTCCACCAACAAAGCTATCAATTAAGGAGCCATTGGTGTTGGAGTTGAAACCACTTCCTCCACACCTGAAGTATGAATTCTAGGGCTCAAATTCTACTTTACCAGATATTCTTTCTTCTTGCCTTACAAACATGCAGGTTGATGCCACTTAGGCAGTGCTTCAAAAGTGGAAAAGGGCAACTGGATGGACGCTAGCTGACATTCGGGAAATAAGCCCCGCATTTTGTATGCACAAGATTATCTTGGAGGATGATGCAAAGCTTTCCTTGGAGCATCAAAGAATATTGAATGAGGCTATGCAATAGGTGGTGAAGAAAGAGGTGATCAAATGGTTAGATACCGGGGTTATGTACCTACCTCATGGACTTCTCCGGTGCAATACGTACCGAAGAGGGGTGGCATGACTATGGTGCCCAATGACAACAACGAACTTATTTCTACTCGGACTGTCACCGGATGGAGAGTTTGTATCGATTACCAAAAGCTAAACAATGTAACCCGAAAGGACCATTTTCCATTGCCATTCCTTGACCAAATGCTAGATCATCTTGCGGGGTGTGCTTTTTATTGCTTTCTGGATGGTTACTCGGGGTACAACCAAATTTTAATTGCCCCGGAGGATTAAGAGAAGCCAACTTTTACCTGTTTGCATGGCATATTCGCTTCCTCTCGGATGCTTTTTAGATTGTTTAATGCTCCGGTGACCTTCCAACGATGCTTGATGGCTATTTTCAATGATACGGTGGAAGATATCTTGGAGGTCTTCATGGATAATTTCAGCATGGTTGGGGATACTTCGATGAGTAATTTGGATAAAGTGTTGGCCCCGTGTAAAGACACAAACCTTTTACTCAATTGGGAAAATGCCATTTCATAGTTGAAGAGGTATAGTGCTGGGTTACAATATTTCAAAGAGAGGAAATGAAGAAGATAAAGCCAAAATAGAGGTGATTTCGAGGCTTCCTCCCCCTATTTCTGTCAAAGGGGTGAGTAGTTTTCTTGGGCACGAAGGTTTTTACCGGAGGTTTATAATAGATTTTTCTAAACTGGTACACCCTTTGTGCAAGTTGCTAAAGAAAGATGATAAGTTTGTGTTTGATGAGAAATGCATGGAGGCCTTTGAATTTGTCAAGCAGAAGTTGACAACCACTCCAATCAATACCGCTCCTAATTGGAGCTTGCTCTTTTACCTCATGTGTGATGCTAGCGATATTGCGGTTGGAATGGTGTTGGGTAAACGTGTGAACAAGATGTTTCATCCGGTGTACTATGCAAGCAAAACCATGAATAAGGCTTAAAGGAACTATATGGTCACCGAGAAATAGCTGTTGGCTGTAGTGTTTACTATGGAAAGGTTTTGACCATATCTCATAGGGGAAAAAGTTATAGCGGGCACCAATCATGCCACCCTTAGGTATTTGATTACAAAGAAAGACTCCAAGGCAAGATTGATGAGATGGGTGTTACTACTTCAAGAGTTTGATCTAGAAATTGTTGACCGAAAAGGTAGTGAGAGCCAAGTGGCAGACCACTTATCACGTTTAGAGAAGGAGGGGAGGACTTGTTATGGCCTTGAGATCAATGATTCATTTCTTGATGAGCAACTCCTTGCAGTTTCAATGAACGATATGCCATAGTTTGCCGATTTTGCTAATTACAATGTGACCGGAATAATCCCATATGAGCTTTCTTCTAACCAAAGGAAGAAGCTCAAGAGGGTTAACTTGGATTTTTATTTGGACGAGCCATATTTGTTTACGATTTGCACGGATGGTGTGATTCGTAGATGTGTCCCCGAGGAAGAACATTTGGGTATCTTGGAGGCTTGTTATTCCTCTCCCTATGGTGGCCATCATGGGGGGTGAGGACAGCTTCTAAATTTCTTAGTTGGGGATTCTATTATCCAACCTTGTTCAAAGATGGGGGTGATTTTGTGAAGAGATGTGATGAATGCCAAAGAGCAGGCCAGATTTCCATGAAATATGAGATGCCTCTAAATACAATTCTTGAAGTTGATATCCTTGATGTATGGGGTATCGATTTGATGGGCCCTTTTGTTAGCTCATAGGGTAACACTTACATTCTTATTGCGGTTGATTATATGTCAAAATGGGTTGAAGCTGTGGCCTTTCCCAATAATGAACCTAGGAGTGTGGTGGCATTTTTCTAAAGAAGATCATTTTCACTAGGTTTGGCACTCCTCGTGCGATTATTAGTGATGGGGGTCTCATTTCAGCTTTCGACATGTTGCGTTCATAGTACAATGTTAATCATAATGTTTTAACCACATATCATCTTCAAGCAAGTGGCTAGGTGGAAGTCTCTAACAGGGAAATCAAGAGTATCTTGTCAAAGACAGTCACTGCTAATAGGATTGATTGTTCAAAAAAGTTGGGTGATGCTCTATGGGCTTACCGGACTGCTTATAAGACCCTAATTGGTATGTCATCGTACTGATTGGTGTTTGGAAAATCATGTCATCTACTAGTGGAGTTGGAGCATAAGGCCATGTGGTCCTTGAGGAAGCTTAATCTTGAGTGGGATGTTGTTGCCAAACTTCGTGTTGAACAACTCAATGAACTTGATGTATTCCAGTTCCATGCATACTCTAGTTAGTCCTTATATAAGGACAAGATGAAGTACCTTCATGATAAATATGCTCGTGGAAAGGAGTTCAAAGTTTGTGATTTGGTTCTCTTGTTCAATTCATGGTTATGTCTGTTTTCTGGAAAGCTTAAATCGAAGTGGAGTGGGCCATTTTAAGTTGTGTTTGTGAACTTGTTTGTGCTATTAATTTCAAGAACAAAACTGGTGAAATTTTAAGAGTTAATGAGCACCGGATCAAGCATTATCTAAGAAAGATTAATGAGTGCCACGTGAAAGTGCTTATTCATCTCAAGTGGTATGGTAATATGCGTCGTGCTGCGATGTTAAATCAGGCACTTTTTGGGAGGCAACCGAAGTCTTTTTCTTCTTGTTCTCTTTGATTTTATTTTAGTTTAGGTTTTTATTTTTTCTGGGCTAATTGGTTGTGAGATGTTCCAAGGATTGAGTTGATGCAGTGCAAAACATAGTGGAGAAATTATTCAGTCTCTGAAGTTGCCATTGCGGCCATATTGCACTTTGTATGATCCGCGCTGGTTGAGCCAATATGAGGAATCTCTAAAGTTTGCCACCGCGGCCACATTAAATTTGTGTTTACCGCGGTGGACCTCTGCAGCCGTGGTCTGCATTATGCAGACCACAAAGGTTGCCTTCTCAACTTCTTTTAAAAATAACCCAGCACGGACTACGGTCCATTTTGGGCGGCCGCGCTGGTAGGTGAGGCTGGGTCCCACAGGTTTCTCTATAAATAGACCTCAACGGTCTCCTGTTACCCTTTTTGAAAAATTTGCTTTCAGAGACCCTAAAACTACTGGTCATCTTCTCTCTTCATCATAATAGCTTATTTGCATTGTGTTGCTTCACTTCTTTTCAATATCATGGAAGAATTCACCCACTTCATTTTAGTTTAATTCTTTAATTTCATTTTATTTTCATTGCTTTTAGTTTTGTAATCCTCCTCCCCCCGTATTTTTTCAAGTTTTAGGCTAGTTTAGTTTAAATATTAATCTTCATATGCTTGGTGAGTAAACAGAACTAGGTAAATAAGTAGGGACCACAACTAGATAAAAACTTGAACAAAAATGCAAAATATCAAACCCTAACTCCATGCCATGACTAAATACCCTCCACGAACTGCGGTCCTTTTGGTGCCATCCATGATGCTCTGATGCGATCTGCAGTATCACTTTGTGCGGACCACGGTGATGATTTTCTGAAAATTGACCTTATGCCTAGCACGACCGCACTATATATTATGCAGTCTGTGCTGGCTGATCGTGGCCGCAGTGCCACTTTTTTGGGCCGCAGTGGTGAGATTCAAGGAGCTTGTTTTTGGGGCCTCATACCTGTCACAGATTGCAGTCGTTTTTGTGCGTTCCGCAGTGGTCCTTATGTGGCCACATTCCCTTTTGTGCGGTCTGCACAGGCCATATTATGCAATTGTGTCTACAAATGTCTGCTTCTGTATTGAAATTCATTATGTACATATGAATCATTGCTTCAATTGATACTAAAAACGTTAGATGTTTATGCTTGCAGACAATGGTTAAACAACAAGGGAGAAAATAATTAAAACAACCCGGAAGATGTGAATCCTCCCGTGGTGGGAAGCAAAAGATGATCAAGCTCACTTCCCAAGTTCGGGAGAGCATTAAAAGAACAAGGAAGTTGATAAAAGCTGCCGACAGGGTAGCTAACAAATCGAGGAGTGAGTACGAGCCATCTCAAGAGGTTTCCTCCAATTCTATTCCTACACATATTCATGATTGGCCCGGACGAATGAGATTGACTGATGATATTTCACCTCCATCACCCCCTATCTAAGCAGAAGATTATGTTCCCACTGAGTCATCTGAGGGCTCATCAGCTGGTAGTTCTCCATGTCCCCCACAACTTCATTATCCGGGAAGAGTGCAGACAAAAGTGAAGAGGAGGTACAAGGAGAAGAGGAAGTATTTCAGGGGGGTGAACCTCAGGTTGGGGGGATTGCCTGTACCAGGAAGCCCAAAGTCTGGGAGGATATATTTGTGAGCCAAGAAGCCTACCACAGATTCAGGGAGTGGTGGCCGATCAAATATTTGATACCAGAGCGGAGTTTCATTGACAAAGACTTACCCACAACCTTGACATCCAGAGGGAGTTTAGAACTAGAGTGGGCTAGGAACACTTAATGGACGAATGTATTGATGCAAATGAATAGTTGGTCAAAGAATTCTACTGCAATGTAGTCCACATTATCAAGGGCTCCAAAGTGACCAAGGTTTGAAACAAAAAGGTATTATTCGATTGGAAGTCACCGAATGAGTAATTGGGCTTCAATGAAGAGGATGAGACTTTGTATTTGGCGAAGTTGGAGATAGGTGAGGATGCCCATCCATGGTTAGCTCAGTACATGGCAATCCCAGGTACCGTTCTAGAGTTGTTGACAGTTGGGGTTAAAATACTGGGAAGGACCCTAAACTTTGAGGCAAGGAGGTGGGTAACTTCGTTTGAAGCCAGTTGGACCCTACTATGCATGACCATACATTTCCTCTCCACTGGGCTGTATTGGTTGCGTCGATTATAGCGGGATACCCCATAAACACGGGGAATGTGATGTCCCGCATTATCTCTTTAGTGGGAGTTGAGATCAATAGGAACTACCCTTTCCCTAACACCCTCTCTATGTACTTTCTGGATTTGGGGGTGGAGATGAAGTCCTACGATTTCAAGGGTAAGGCGATTTTCCCATTCTCCTGGTACAACTTGAAGGGGAATGATAACCCCAAGGACAAGAACTACAAGGCATATGCCTCTACCCCAAAATCTGAAGAGCCGGTTGTGGTAGTGGCCCCCACTTAGACTACCTTCAATTTTGTTGACCTACCTCCCGACCCTTCTACATCTTTAGCCATCCCTTCCACATTAGCAGGCTGAGAGATCCCATCATCTCGGGCCCATCCCATTACTGCCGTCCAATTGAGCCAGACACTTCAGAGCTTGAATAACTGGACGTATACAGCTTCATCCAAGTTGTTTACCTTGACATACACCATTGCGGCTTGGTCGGCACCATAGCCCAAATAGGTCCCATAGTCTATAGATGATGCTTTGAAGAAGATACTCGAGAAACAGGAGAAGATCCTCAGGACCTAAGCTGATTTTGCACGAGCAGTAGATTCACATGGCAAGGCTCCGAAGGAGCTTGCCAAGGAGCACAAGAAGTTCCGTAAGACACGGGCTTCCAAGGAGTCCGTGAAGGAGCTACAGGCAGATGTGGATAGACTAAAGGTAGACCACCTACCTTAAGACTTATTATTCAAGGACCCAGCTCCAGCAATAGTTCCACTAGCAACCATAGATTTGGAGCAGACATAGAGGCCTCCGAAGAAGAGGAGGAAGATCCCTAGAGCAGATGATGTCATCATCCAATTGGCAGACCCACCGGAGGCTTCCTCCAGTCAGCCATAGGATGTACTAGAGCCAGTACAGGTCCAGTCCCAAGTCCAGCAACTGAGCAGCAGGATACCGGGAACTAGTCTGAGGTTTTCAAGCACACAGAGAACCCAAGGACCACCTATGATCCTATGCAAACGGGCATGATTAAGAGTCTTCAGATCCTTCTATTTTTATTTTTGGTACTTATTTCATTTAGTTGGCATTGGAGACAATGCCAGCTTTTATTTGAAGGGGTACGCCCTTTATCTTTGGATGACTGTACATATATACTGATTTAGATTATGCCTTTTTGATTTTCATTTGTTCTGTATATAATCTTACGTTTAGTTACTTTTATCGCACTTCCTATCATTTATTTGGCATGTATATAAAGTTATACCAGTGTATATATTCATTTCTCGTTGTATATTCAATACCCCTATTGTATATATATTCTTTTATTTTTGCAGAAATTTTTTGTATTTAGCTTCTTATTTATGTTTGTAGCTTTTTTGTTTCATTTTTGACGTTTTCAATAAGCCTTTGGTTTTCTTAATGCCACGATTCTTTCTAATGGTGGAGCATTGTGTGAACCAGGTGACTCTTCCCAATGATTGATAGCATGACAACCTTCTTAAGGGTTTGAGTCCATTTTTGTTTTTTATTTTTGGTAATTTGTAGCTAAGGGTACCTCAAGCAGAACTTCACTTGGGCCTAGCACATTTGCCTTTGATCCCCTGTTCAAAGACAAATTGTTTTGTTTAGGATGGTGAAAGTTGGCCTTAGATTCTTATGTTTGCCGATAATCATCAAGTGATTTTTCAGGACCATTGTGTGCTCAAATTGTATTTAAGGTTGTTGTGGGCCCCCAAATCTATGTCTTTAGCAATCCTTTAGCTTGTGCAGTAAGAAATCAAATTGCGAGTCCAAGTCCCGAGCCAATGGTCTAGAACTTGCCTGAATATTTGTTGAGGCGAAATCTTATGTGAAATTTGACTTGAGAAGTGATTATAGGCTCTTCTTGATCCAAATGGAAGTTTGAGCCATTCCATAGCCTACCAACGATATGATCCCTTGTTAAACCTTTTGTGCTTTAGAACTTTTTCTTTCATGAACCAAGTTACAAGCCTATACTCGTTCTAAAAGATACGCTCTCTTAGTACCCGATCTTTCCTTGAGCACATGGCAAAAGTATAAGTTTGGGGGGAGAGACGAGAATGACAACAAAGTGGTATAAGGCACAAAAATGAAGAAAAGGAAAGGCAATGAAAAAGAAAGAAAAGCAAAAGGACAAAAATAATGCTCAATGTGAGAAAGAATAAAAAGGGATTCAAGAAAAATAAAATAAAGAAAGGTATGGAATATTGAAAAAGGAGAAAAGAATTGAAATTCATAATAAAGAGTGACATGTATCTCTCTAACCCTTAAGAAAGTGGTGAAATAATACAAAGAGTCAAGAGAATTGTGCGAAATTAATCAAAAGAAGTACTTAAGGGAAGATAGAACCCACTTAGAACAAAACATTTACTACCCTGAACCAAAAGCCTTCAAAATGACTCCACAAAATCCTTTTATGATGTTGAGACTGGATAAAGCTTGCATTAGTGGAGGCAAGCGTATGCTACTTATAGTCTGACTTGTGACCTTTCCTTGAGAGATGAGTGAATTCCCGTTGACCTTGGTTTGTGTGCTAATACTCTAAAAGATGAGGTTTGCTTATGGAGAGTTGAGGATACGTGAGTTGGGTTCCACAATGGCCGAAGTAATTAAGAGTGTTCTTTAATATAATGAGTCAGCTCTTGATGCTCTTGTGTCACACTTGATCCATGGTTTTTTTAAGGTCAAATGTTGTTAATGATTCATTTGTATTGAAGGCAATTGTTAGTCCCAATTAAAACTTGTTGAGGTTACCTTAGGATAGCTAAAATTACTTGGATTTCTCTTAAGAGGTGGGTCTTATTTTGTTTGCTTGAGGACAAGCAAAAGCTTAAGTTTGGGGGAGTTGATAACAAGAGATTTTGACGTGTTTCATGCTCTTTCTTTCTTGTCTTTGATTATAAATTCTTACAAAATAGTCCCAAAAGGCTAATACGTTGTGCATGATTGCAGGTTTGATCGACAAAGTGACGAAATGTTAAATTATCGGCTCAAAAGAAGTGAAACCTGCTCAAGTACCTAAAACAAGACAAAACTCATGAGAACAGGTCTAGTGCAGCCGCACTACTCTTTATGTCGCCCGCACTAGAGAGATTTAGAGAATCATTAATTAAGGCTTCAAGCAACGGCCGCACTCCATTATATACGGTTTGCGGTGAAGGCTCCGCGACCGCACTACCATAATGTGCAGTTTGCAGAAGAGAAGTTCAAAGAGATGAAATATGCCCAGGTTCAAGTATTCGTGGTCCGCAGTCATTATTGAACTGGCGGTATTTGAGACCTCCACGACCGTGGTCCATTTTACGCGGTCCACGAAGCCTGAGTTCAGAGATCCAAGATTGCAAGTTCAAGAGCCTAGTGCGGACGCAACCCATTTTGTGCGGCCGGTACTGACCCCACATGGGTATTTTTGTCCAATTTTTTTAGCTTAGTATAAATAGAATATTTTGTCATTTTTAGGGAATTAGATATTTTAGAACTTTAGCTAGGGGTGCTTATCGGGCGGATTGGGCGGCTTTTTACTCTTAACGGTTTGGCTTAGCGGTTATCGGCTTTTAAATGTATTAATCCATTAGCCACCCGATAAGATATCAGGCGGATTGGTATCGGGTTTGCTCTAATAGGGCGGTTATTGGGCGGCTTATCGGCCTAACATACATGTTTACTAAATATCTCTTATTCTCCTCGTCTTAGAAATAATAAATTGCCATAAAAAATAATATTTTACAAGCAATATGATGCATTCAATTTTCTTTGCCAAAGCCACTCAATTTATTCTCGTGATTAGGAAATTAGCTTTACCATCTCCGGTATGTTGCCAAACAGGAGGATTACAACCAAAAATAAATTAAAAATAGAACCAAAAAAATTTGAGATCCCGAGATTAAAAATGCTTAGAAGTAGAAATAAACTTTTGTTAATCATTTTCAAGGGTTTTAGTTTTTTTATATTTAATATATATAAATAAATATATATATATATATATATATATATATATATAATTATATTCTTAACAGGTTAACGGATTAGCCGTTAAGAAAATTGAATAATCCATCCCCAAACCGATAAGCCGTTAATAAAAAAAATTCAATCTGTTCCCCGTCCGTTAAGCCGTTAAGTCGTTACCAGTAAGCCATTAAGCTTCGGTTTGGATCGGTTTTCGGTTTCGGATTGGTTTCGAACACCCCTAACTTCAGCCGCACTCATGAGAAGACCATATGTAGCTATTTTTGGCATTTTTACATAGCTTTTATTATTGAATCTTTATATTTAGTTTAGTAATTAATTAATATGTCTTTATCTTCATCTATTTCTTCATTTTCTTCTTCAAGCATGAGTAGCTAAACCCATTAGCTAGGGTTGTGGCTCAACCCTAGTGTGAGTAATTGATGGGTGTTGCAATTTAAGACTAGATTGACTATGAATGTTTGTTATTTAGATCAATTTTATGGTTTAATTTATGTATTGGTAGTTGCAAACACTGGTTTGTCCTAAGTTGACTTGTCTCTTCTTGAGAAAGAGAGCCTAAATCTCAAAAATTAACCCAACAATAAATTGGGATGAACTCAAGAGAATTGATAGTCCAAATTTAAGTGTTGAACCCTGAGAGAGTAATTACCCGACTTGAACCCTAATTGTTTGAGCAAATTTTCCTACCCATTTTGTCTTGAGATAGTCAACTGAGAAAAATTACACTTCTCTACTGATAGGTGAGAGTGGGTAAACTCGTACAACGATTATTGCATATTTTCCCAAACATGTCAAGCATGCCTTAGAAGCGATTACCCGTTAGTTAGTCAGTTAGGTGAAAGTCACTATCCTAGTGCCTTTTAAACCATTAGATATAACTCTTTGCAATTTTCACTTAGCATAGTTAGTTATAATTTTTAGTTGATAATATTAGATTATTAAAGAAAATCCAAAAAATGATGAGAAGATCAATTAAGAACACACTCACAATTATAAGGTAGAGAGATGTTTAACTCCAATCCTAGATCTCTATGGATTTGATGCCAACCTAAATTGGGTAAAAGCTATTGCGACCCTCTTTTGCTACTCTTTAGTAGTGCAGAGTTGGCTGCGATCAATAATTAGTACTATACCAAATGGTATCTATATATGGCTAATTAGTACTAAAAGATAGTGTTTTATGAAAATTTTCCTTTTTTCAAAGGTAAGGTTTTTGGTCAAGCTTTTAGAAGGAAAAAAGAAAGTTCCTTTGATAGAGCAAAAGGACAAGAAAAAAGTTGCTTCTTTCGAAAATTACTTTTTTGAAAAACTTTGAGAAAATACGCTTAGAAATAATTTTTAAAAGCTTTACCAAACACTAACTATTGTTAAAATATATTCGAATTAACAAATACAAATTATTTCTCATCAAAAATAATTATTTAAAAAGTAATTTTGAGAAAATCACATTTCAAAATAAGCTTATTTTAGAAACATGGTCGAATAAGCTAATAGTGTGGATAGTAACTAATAAATTTATGTGAACCCATAGATTACAAACTAGATCTGTATCTCCTGTCGGCAAAAAAGCAATGCTAATTAATAGTGTGTTTGGTATAACAGAAAATATTTTCTTGGTAAACAAGTAATATCTTATTTATTTTCAGTATTTGCTACGCGAATTAAGGAAAATGACTTTTCAAGAGTATTCATAAATAATTTAGTATAATAAATTTGAAGCCATAAACTTTCAGACGAACAACCTTCCGAACCCACAAATTTAATAAACCTTCAAACCGCTAAATTTTCAAAACCACAAAATTTCGAAAGCGTAAACTTTGTAATTTCTAAACCCGTGAATATTCAAACACATAAACCTTCAAACTCATAATTTTGGAGCTTGTAAAAATTTTAAGCCATTAAACCGATAAATAATAAAATTATAAATGAAAAATATATTTAGTTTTTTTCCGTGGTGGGGGTGGGTAGGGGTTGGTGGTGGGACTGGAGAGGCAGTAAAACGAAAAAAATAGAAATTTAAATTATAAAAAAAGTAAAAAAATTATGGGGGGGGGGGGTGGGAGGGGAGGGAGAGGGATGGTGCAGAAAAATAAAAAAAATAAAAATTTAAAATTATAAAAAACAAAAAAAATTTTTGTGAGAGGAGGGGGGAGGGGATGGAGGGGTAGTAGGGTGGGTGGTAATGGAAACACTGAAATTTATATAAAATAATAAAAAATATATAGAGGGAGTGGGGTGGGGAAGGTTAAGGAAGAGCTTTTGGAAAATATTTTTCCTTTGCTTAGTAAGAAAAATATTTTTTTCCAATTAAAGAAAAATAAATTAACAAAAAAAATATTTTTAAAAATATTTAAACCAACAAAACATGAAAAAATAAAAAATATTTTCGTTAGTACCAAACACACTCTGATAATTCATTCCCGTTTTATCATTATCATGTTTCATGTTAGATGACGTACATTCAATTACCTCATTTACGATACGACAATGAAGTTGCTTATAGTACCTCAAAAACATGACACTCTATTAGGGGTGTGCATTGAAATCGGTTTATCGATACATCGAATCGATTATTTGTTATCAGTTTATCGATTTATCGATTTCGATTTCGAATTTTTCTTATCGAGTTATCGATTTCGATTTCAGTTTTGTTCTTTCGGTTTATTGTTTATCAATAAACTGATAAAATATACTAAAAAGACATATATGCCCTTATCTTGTTAGCCATTGAATTCTTGCTTATCCCATTTCATTGTCTGGAGTATTCTCAGAAGCAACAAATTGCAAATACAACTCATTGAACTTCAGCAACTTTCTTTATCTAAAAATAAAGTCATTTCTTCATTTACTTCTCGGATGAGTTTGGGCCCCTCTTCTTCCCGAAATCAATAATTGTTGTGACGAATTTGCGATTGTATTGCATCCTCTTGTGACCATGGCCACGAGGCTTCTTCTTCTTGTCCTGTTTGGCAACTTTTGGAGTTTGCCCCTCACTTTACCAGCGCGAGCAAGTGATCCGTGAACTTTTTCCATGCTGATATCTAAGTTGCCGTTCGCCGGAGTAGTTAGGAGCGTCTGAAGCTGCTCGTACAGATTAATATATGGTATATTTTAGGAGTTTTTTTTTTCTTTTTTGTATTTAAAACTGGGACCCACAACACATGGCAAGTAATAAATAGATTAGCATGATGTGTTGTACATGTGAGCGTAATTGATATACACGCTTTATTAGATGTATTTATTAATACTTAGTTTATCAAGTTTGAGTGTTTAAATAAGAAAATTCAAACTTGTTGAACAAAGTTGATATTCATAGCAAAGTTGTTGCATCAATTGTCGACCATTCATCGTGTGTATGACATGAATGACCTTTTTGTCCATATTAGTTACGCGTGTTTATAGCGATATGCTTTTCATGGAATTCCGCAAATCTTCTTATTGGTGTTATAGATAACCGAATCGATAAGCCCCAAAAATCGATAAATCGAAATAAAAAAATCGAAACATTATTGAAACGATAACGATAAGCATATGTACAAATTGATAATCGATAAATAATTATCGATAAAGGTCAAAATCGAATCGATAAATCGAATGCGGTACACTCTATCATATATATATATATATATATATATATATATATATATATATATATATATATATATATATACACACACTTCATCTTAGTTAATAAAATTGTGAAGGCATAAATTCATAATTTAAATTTGATGAACTTATTCTTTAAAGTTCAATATCGAGTTCGTTACAATTTTATGATGTAAATTACTATCTAACGTTTGTTTAAACCTTATATATATAAAATATTAAGTTGGAATAAATCCGATCGATAGGAGTCAAATTTTATGAGTTAAAACAAAAACAAGCAGTTGATAGTTCTCTTGAGAAAAATTTAGTCCACAAGCGTAAGTGAAGAAATATCAAATGCAAAAGCTGTACCACATTGCTGATTCGAAAGACTTTTATTTCCATTTCTAGAAACTCTGTCCCACTAATTGACAATTGAGTAGTTTGGTCGTTCTTCCAAGTTGTATTTCGTTCTTCCACTCGTTTCTAAAAGAATATAAGGAAAAAATATAGTATTAAGGGGGAATTGATTTCCAAAGGCGGTTCAAAGGTCAAGCAAGTAAGGGCCCTCAAAAATTGGGCCCCCCAAATATTATTAGTAATTATTTTTATGTCTCTAATATTTTCATTAAAAAATTGAATTTTGTTAGAAAAATAAGTAACTTTTTGGGAAAAGAGTATGAAAAAAAAAAACAACTTAAAGAAGGAGATATGGGCAATGGGTTTCTACCTGTAAAAAACAAATATAATTTTAACAAGTCAGATATTTTTCTAGGCCATAACTTCCAAATTCATATTTGTACATGTTCTGTTTTTTTATGCATATTCTGTCAAACAGAATATGTCTTGTATAATTAGAATTTCACCTTTATCTTCATATTCTTTCTCATGTTTTCAAGCATTTAAATTAGCAAATTGAAGAAATGAAACTCTCTTATGAATTAGTTTATTTTGAAATCAATTAAGTTATCAATTTTCAGAATCAGGTTTAGTCATTTTATTTTTTTTTAAAATTAGAATTTAAATATGCCAACAACAAAATATGAATAACTTTTTAATACAACCTCAAAAAGGTATTGCTAATAAATTTCTTTCAAACAATAGATAAAGTCTAATAAAAAAGGTATAGGAAAGTGTTTTTAAAATGAACAAGTGTCCAATCTTATTGACTTAGACGGTAATGAAATCAAAGAAAAAGAAGAATTTTGTATGTCAAAAAGTTTTTAAAAAATTACAAATAAATAAATATAAATATTTCTTTAGGCTTATTAATTAAGGCCTCCTATTAATCCTTATTTCTTTTGGTAAATAACTCAATCTTTAACCAATTGCACTGTGATGACCCAAAAAGTCATCTCATGTTTTAGAACTTGATTTCGTGTTTCGAGACCTTCAAACCCTCATTTTCTTTTTTCTCAATTCGCGTGCACAGTTCCGTAGTGATTTCAAAAAGCTTTTATGTTGAAGTTGATAATAATAATAATTTTTGTCTTCAAAAGTTAAGTTAGTTGACTTCGGTTGGCGTTTTGAGTAAACGGATTCAAACTATATTTTGACAATCCCGGTGGATCCGTATCAAAATATGGGATCTGTGCCTATGCCCGGAATCGTATTTCGAGGTCCCTAACTCAAGATATTAATTTTTGATGAAAATTGAAAGACTGACAATAAAATGGTTTTAAGAATTTGGTTAATATTTGATATTATTAGTATCTGGCTAATATTTTTTTGTTCTGGAGCCCAGTAAAGGTCCAAAATAACATTTACACTTTATTTGTGGAATTTGGTGAAATACAAAACTAATTTGACGTTATTCATACGTCCGTTGTGATGATAGGAATTTCAAAGTGTTTTTATGAACTTCAAGTGATTTGGTGCTAAATTCGTAGTTATAGGTGTTATTTTGGCGATTTGATCGCGCGAGCAAGTTTGTATGATGTTTTATGACATGTCTGGTTTGGTGCCCCGAGGGCTCGGGTGAGTTTCGGATAGGCTACGGAAAATTTTGAACTTAGGAAAATTTTTTGGTGTGGTTTAGGTTTGCAGACTTCGCATTGGCTCGCAAATGCAGGCTCACATTTGCAAAGAAATCATCACATTTGCGAGCAATTGGGCTAGGGGTGGGCTTCGCATTTGCGAAGATTGGGATCGCACTTGTGATCACTTCAGTTCGCATTTGCGGACAATGGTTCGTATTTGCGAAGGCAGCAGAAATGCGAAGAGTTCGCATGAGGTCACAAATGCTACATTTGCAGCTGTTCAAAACTTAAGTTTGACGGGATTTTCCCATTCTTCATATTTTTCATACCCTATAACCCTAGAGGCAATTCTCCCAAGACCAATTCTTCCCCAAAGCTTTGGTAAGTGATCCTAACATACTTTCTTGCAAATTTTCATCACATTACATGAATTTCCAACCAAAAATGTAAGGATTTCCATGGTACAAATTGGGGGTTTGGGTAGAATTAGGGATTTTTGGGAAAATGGGATTTAGACCTCAATTGGGATCGAATTTCAAAACTAATTACATATTCGGGCTCGAGGGTCAATGGGTGAATGGGTTCTGGTCCGGATCTCGAGTTTTGACCGAGCGAGCTTAGGATGGATTTTTTACTTTTTGGGGAAAATGCTGGGAAACCTAAATTTATGTATTGAAATTGATTCCTTTGACAATATTTAATGTTATTAAGTTAATTATGGCTAGATACGAGTGGTTTGGAGGTGGAATCTAGAGAAAAAATTATAATTGAGCAGTGAGTGGCATGTAGGTCGAGGTAAGTGACGTATCTAAGTTTGATTCGAGGGATTTGGAACACTTGAGTTAATTGCTATGTGAAAATCTATGTGAAAGGCGCATTGTGAGGTGACGAGTATCTATGCACTACCAATTTATCTGTTTTGCCTGTTTATTTCCCATTCTTCTTATATTGTTATTCCATGCGTTAATTGCTACATGTTTTACTAGTATTTCCATGATTAATTGCTACTTGTTAGACATTGTTTTCCATTATTTGAGGTGTTAGCTACCCCGTAGTTTCAGTATATCATATATTTGGCTTAAGCCGGTTTATTGACATCTGATGGTATATTTTGGATTGGTTTCGCTGAGTAGTATTATTTTTGTAAAGTTTCCTAATGGAGAAGCTTTTCATTTGCTTCGGTATAAGGTTTAAAGATCGTGAAGAGTTTTGAGTCAAATTGTTAAATTTCTGTACTCATTAAGTAATTGATGCTTAAATGGTAGGAACGGGTTGCACATCGCAATAGGAGGAATAAGGGTGATATTTTTAGAAAGAATAACAGTGAAATATTATTATATGGTAGGATCGGATTGCGCGCCGCAACAGGAGGAATAAGGATGGTATATTGATGTCACGACCCAAACCCAACCTGTCGTGATGGCGCTTATCGTAGAACTAGGACATCCTCGACTCAACGAAAAAACCAACCACAATACTAAAATTTAGAATATTTGCGGACGAGTAATTTTATCGTTTAAGAAAATAGACTGTTCATAACATAAGAAAAATACAAAACACAATTCAACCAGCCCAAAACCAGGGTGTCACAAGAGTACATGAGCGTCTAGAGAAATAACATAGTCTACTATAATGTTTACTGAATACGACTGAAACTTAACTAGAACAGAGAAATAGGGTCAAGATCTGCGAACGCCTTGCAGGTACCTCAACAATCTCCCAAGCCTGCAACCTCGATCAGTGACTGCTACTGGGATCGAAAGTACCTGGATCTGCACACAAGGTGCAGTGGGTAATATGCGTACACCAACTCAGTAAGTAGCAAGTCCAACCTATGAACTAATAGGTAGTGACGAACTCAAACTCATCAAAGATAAAAGAAATAACGTAAACACATGTAGACATATATTCAGTTAAATAAACAACTCAAACAATAAACTAGAGCATGTATGAATAAGGTACAAAAGTGTAACTCTGCTACATAGCAATGCATATGCTGTATGAAATGCAACAAGATGAGTGCCTCATATGCCAAGAATAAAAAATGCTCGTCCACGCAGTATTGTATATGGCTCATACAGTCTAAGGAAGATCCATCCCGAAATATATATACATCTCTAAAAATAGTCACTCAGTACTGAGGAAGGCCAATCAAGCCTATGGAGAAGATCCATCTCCAAATAATAATAATAACAACCTCACAACCACTCGGTACTATATATGAATCACAAGGCCCAAGGAAGATACATCCCAAAATATATACACATTATAGACCATCAGTTTCCAGTACCAAGGAACAAGCCAATCCAGCCTCATGGAGAAGATCCATCTCCACACCAAGGGAAGATCTATCCTTGAATATAATCAACCGCGGTCACCGAGGGTGTGTTACAGACTCTAGTGGGACTCCTTCAGCCCAAGCGCTATCGCAAGACAATGAAGGAATATATCAATAATTCGATACGGCGTGCAGCCCGGCCCTTAATTGTCACTCAAAATCATGCTCTCGGCCTGACTCAATCGTCACTCTCCAGTCTCTCTGTGGGCTCACAATGCCATGAATACTATCCCGAAAAAATGTTATGATGTGAAAATAAATAATAGTTAATACTGAGATGTGATATGAAATGCATGAACATGACTAAATATAGAATATCAATCAGCCCAATGAGATGACAGTAAGAAATGACCACTAGGGGTCCCAACAGTATACGCGTAAAGCCCTAGGATGATAACTAGCATGATTTGTAGTCTATTTACTTCATCACATTAGAAACACATATATCAACAAGATAGAATTACTAAGCGGTGCCATGGAATGAACCGGGTCACAATTCTCACCGTGCATGCACGCACGCCCATCACTTGGCATGTGCCTTACCTCAATACCATCATATAGTACATAGTTCAGGTTATTGAACCCTCATAACCAAGTTTGGAAGCGTTACTTACCTTTGACCAAGCAAAATCCTACTCCGCAATGCGTTTTCCTTCAAAATCAAATTCCGGATGCTCCAAATCTAGCCATAAACAATTTGATACAATCAACACGAGCTAAAGGAATAAATCCCATAAGAAAATGCTAAGCATAAGACCAACAGTCAAAAAGTCAACTAAAAAGCTGAGCCCCAGGCCTACGTCCCGAAATCTGACAACCCATTTGATTACAAGACTAGCCATACTAGTTTCACTCAAATCCGACTCCAAATCGACATTCAAATCTCAAAAATTTATTTTATGAAATTTCAACAATTTCCCCAAAATTTCCACCTCAAAGAACTAATCAAATGATGAAATATGTAAGATAATTCCCTAAACACATTTATATAGTGCACTCTCTAATCTCCACTATACTGACCGCGAAAATCAAGGCGCGGCCACGAAAATCCAACCCATGCTGTCACAAAAAAGTAGCGTTGTCTGCACTTCTGGTGGTTGTAGTGATATGCTTTAGAATTTAGGCCATAACTTTTGCTACAGATGTCCAAATGATGATTTCTTTAGCTTTCTGCAAACTAGAAACAAAGTACTATAATATTTATTTTTGAGTGATCTCAAATTTCTTCGTAGATCAAATGATATAGGATTCCTAAGTCGGACCAGCGAATCTGCAAATCTGCCCTGGAGCGCCTTTGCGACCAAATTTACGTGGTCCGCGCCCCCACCTCTACCCTCAGTGAACTTTTGCCATTGTTCGCGAAGATTAAGCACTAGAACCATGCCTGATTTCCGGTAATGCCCGGACTCACTCAAAACTCATCCGAAATACACCCAAGGCCTCCCGAACCTCAACAAAAGATACCATCAAGTCCTAATATACCATACCAACTCAATCGAGTTCATGAATCATATAAAACAATAACAAAAATATGAATCGCATAACAATTCAAGCTTAATGGACATGAAATCTGAAACTTCCACAGCCGATGCCGAAACCTATCAAATCTCATTTGAATGACCTCAAAGTTTGCACTCACGTTACAAATGAGACCACGAACCTACTCCAAATCTAAGAATTCCATTCCGACATATCAAATTTTCCACTGTCGATTGAAAATCACCAAATTCCCAATTTTGCCAATTCGAGCCTAATTTTATCACGACCTCCAAATTAAAATTCGGACACACTCCTAAGTCCAAAATCACCTAACAGAGCGAATTGAACTGTAAAGATCCAAATCCGAGATTGATTATTAAATAGTCAAAACTTTTTCAAATCTTCCAAATTTAAAGCTTCAAGCTAAGAATCATTCCTCCATATCTATTCTAATTTACCGAAAACTAAAGCCGACAATTTACATAAGTCATAATATATCATAGGGGGCTGCCCATGCCCTCAAATAACTAAGTGAAGTGCAAATGCTCAAAACGACCGATCGGGTCGTTACATCCTCCCCCACTTAAACATATATTCGTCCTTGAACGCGCCCAAAATTGTTCCAAAAGCTATCAAATTACTGTATAACCTTACCATACACATACTTGTGGGGTGATCCCACGTCACCCTATCCCATATAGGTTGAATAGCACACCATAACTAAAATTTCACAATTCACCCTAGCCCATAACCTTACAACCAAATTTCCACTTCCAAAATTATCTATAAAATCAAAACCTCACATTTTCGCGCTGAATGAGTATGAACAAGCTGTATCCAACCATATCCATAACTCCAGATAAAATCACATGATATCCCCTATAAGTCAACACTCATTGCAATAATTTTTAATCACAACAGCTGCTCAAACAACCAAATACTAGTAATAAACTTATTATCAAACAGAGTCTCAGTCTAACACTTTCGTATAGTACTAATGGTGAAAGAAACACGCAGAAATCATAACAATTGCTCAGATCAACCATTCATGCAGTAACATCTCTTTCGGCAAGGACTATAATAAATTTCTAAGCCGAATTTCTTTATTATCCTTCCAACATGCTTAAATCGAATCCGATAGTATTCATCCTAGGTTCAATGACCTTATCTCATCCAACACAACTACTCTTCATTATTATTTTTCCCCTATTAATCACAAATCCAAATTCTTTTAGACGAATTTTGGAAATTAGAGGCCACAGGATTAAGATTCTTTGATCCTAGACCTCGACTTGTCTACTATTTTTCTATGTCAAAGAATTTCGGATTTTTTTGGAGTTTTTTTCGGATTTTCCAGATTTAAAAAAAGAAGAGGAGACTTTTCGGTTTTCTTGGAAAGGAAGGAAGGATAAACTTGTAGGCTTCCTATATATTTGGAGCATTTGGACAGAGATCAGGAGAGGGACAAATAATTAGGGTTTGGAAAAGAATCACCAATTTTTTTTTATTTGTTCTTCTTGGGAACCAGAAAAATACAAAATAAAAACAAATTTAGTTTAGCCCTTTGATTTTCAGATTTTATTTTTTAGATCTTTGTTTAGTTTGAATCTCAGAAAAATGCAAAAATAATATGTGTTTCTTGTTTTTTCCGATTTCAATTTTCATTTCCAAAGACAAAATTTAATTGTAGTTAGAGCTCTGATTCGAAAATCTGGTGCCGATTCGAGTTTTTGTTCGGGGTTCGATTAGTGGTTTCAATCAATTTTCGTTGTTTCTTCAAGTTCGATTCCAGTTGCAATTTATTAACTTCCTTGTAACTGCCACAATTTTATTAATCAAGGGCATATTTCAAGTATGTTCCATCTCTTCTTACTTTTGTCTTGGTTGGATCCAAATATGATTTGAGCCATAATTAAAGCGGATTGGAAAATTGATAGTTTATTTAGCTTTTACCCGAGGTTATGAGAACTATTTTGAGTAATTTTCCTTTACATCTTTGTGTTTAGACCTTTTAAGTGCTTAAAATATTATGGTAAATCTGGTGGAATATTACTGCTATCTAATTAAAATATAGTATTTGATATGTTAACTTGGCAAAAATGTTTAGCCTATTGTTGGTTTTCTTTTGTTTCAATGTGAATTTCACTTAAGACCTCGCACCTCAAGCACCTACTGGCAAACTGTTTTGCTTCCGTTGCAGGGTTGTTACCCAGACAACTCTTTTAAGTCATACTTATTAGAGGGTTTGAAAACTAATGTATTTTCATCTTATATACCACTTTTGTCTTTACGTTCAAAATGATTTTGTTGATATGCATGTTGACTAGCATTTAGCTTCATCCAATAATATACTTCCATTCCATGTTTTAGAGTTAGCAATCTTGATGCATCTGTCAAGGTTTCATCAGTTTTAAGTAGTGTTTGTTTCACTTTTATTTTGTTGGAAATTTAGTTGTTCACTTCGGCCAATTTACAAGTTTGCTATGTTTTGTTAAAGGCACTAGACAATCAACATATCTCCATGTGAACGATAGCTTGGGATTCTGCCAGTTGCTTGCCTTTTGAGGTTGGCATGGGTTTAATAGGACCTTAGGCAACTCGTATCATATTTTGATCAACCAAACATTTTTTTTCACTACAAAAAAAAATCAATTACCAACAAAAAAAAATATTGATAAATTGATCAAATTGGTTGGTATTTTGATTTACTAACCGATTACCAACGGAAATTGGCCTGTTGCTAAAAGGCTCGATGGTAAATTTTACCAACCATATTGAATTGGTTGGTAAACGTACCAACTAAAAATTAGTTAGTAAACACCAAATAAATTTGTTGGCAATTTTTGAATCTTGAGTCCAAGATTTTCGTTGATAAATTTACTAACAAAAATTCAGTTGGAAGTTCGTTAGTAAATTTACTAACATATAGAAATTGAGTTAGTAAAATTGGTTTTTGATTATTTAAATTGTGTTTGTAATTGGTTGGTAAATATAGTAACAAGAAAAATTCCATTAGTATTATGTTAGCAACTATACTAATGGATACCAATTTGGTTGGTAAATCCGATAGTATATTTTTAAAAATACATTGGCAATCGGTTGGTAATTTTGTCTATAGAAAAGTTCTATTTAGTAAATTGTAGGCAATTTACAAACAAATTTCAAATTCGTTAACAAATATGGTTATAATAATTGTATTAATATTCATTTAAAGCTTTAAAAGATTCCAAAAAAACGAAAACAAAATAAAAAACATACTAAAGCTTTATAAATAATAGTATCTATCATGAAGTTGAAAGCAGAATCCAAGATGTGTCTAACATAAAAGAAGCTAACATAAATCTAAATGTGACTCGTGTCATTTGGCGACGAGTTGCAGAATCCAAAACGTGTCTAACACAAAAGAAGCAAACATAAATCTAAATACGACTCGTGTCATTTGGCAACGAGTCGTGTCTACGAGAAGGCGGTGTAGGTAAGCCACCTATGAGGATCGATAGACGATTTTGGAGTAGTTGTTCAACTTGCTCGCGCACCTCTTGCTGCATTTCGCGTCTCATTTCTTCACGCATTTCTTCTCTCATTTCTTGTCTAATCTCTTCTCTGATCTCAGATCTCATCTCATGCTTCATCTCTTCCTTAATTTCTTGCAAATGATGTCCTACACATTCACTCACCCGAGTAATGAAGTCTAGATCTTGAGGTGGAGATATCGAGCTGGAGGAAGCACCAACATGCCCATAGAAAGGAGCTTGAGAACCAAGACCATAAATGCGCGTCTTCTTAACACCGACTTCCTCTAAATATATTTGTGAGAAATCAACTTTAGGAGGCTCACCGGACCCATCTTCAGGCTGAGATGCAGATAGAATTTTAGACATTATGGCGTCCTGGACAAAAAGAAAATGATATAAGCTCTATAATAATAACTTTGACAGAGAAAACATCAAGAACACAGTCATAAAAGGTAACAAAACTGAAAACTCAAATGTCAATAAATGAGCTAAACTCAATTAATTCCCAGTCGATAGAAAAAGTTGAGCATCAGAATTCTCATTCTCTATGCAAGTTCTGATAAGTGGAGATTTTGTAGTCATTTGAACTGGAAGACAACCAATTGGAGGCAATCCAGTCAGTACATCATACGGCATCCAAACTAGAGGTTCAGTTAAATGCTGCATATGTACCACATTTAAAAAATGTGTATCCATTCTATTTTGGTTACTGTATGTCCTATACTTCATCCAAATCATATCCTATAACCTTATGAGCTGCAGGAGAACATCAACCACATTTTACACAATGCAGAAACAACCTACAGAGTTTGAGATCAACAGACATCTGAATAGTTGTATATAAAATCCGAAGAGAATCAAGATCAAGATTCTTTTAAAATTTGGAAAATTGCTTGAATGTGACCAGCAGATCGTTATCGATAATCTTCCAAAATATTGTACTTATTGTAATCATCTAGGTCATGATGTAAAATCTTATCGTTGGAATACGAAAGATCTTAATGAAAAAGCAGTTCATGTAACTGAATCTGAAGGTCGGGGCAGATTGGATAATTCTGGACGTGATGCCAGGGAATTTCCGAACGAGCTTAATCCAGGTCGACGAGCTGAAGTGGTCTCAATTTCTGAGAATGTTGCTACTGCCCAACAGACTGAGTCTGTTTTAAATTATACAGCAGCAGTTTCACTCCCAAGCCAGAAAGCAGTTCCTGTCCAGCAGTGTAAAGAGAGATATCTACTGTTACATTGCAGCTGACATCAAATAAGCCTTCAGTGACATCACACGTCAGTAAACGAGCTGATCAACAAGCTAAGGAGATAGAAGAGAAAGGTCGTGATTCAGGAGATGAATTAAAAAAAATTGCGCAACACAATGCACTTTTGGCTGAAGCAGGGAATGAACAGCAGAATGCAGTGGTGATAACCAATTCTGGTCATTTTCATTCTCCAGTAAATCAGGGCATTGTAAAAGATGTTACGATACAAAATGGTGATGTAAAAACTGCTCAAACTTCTGTGATGGATAGGAATGCTACAGATCAACATCTACTATCGAAACCTGTTGTAGTGGATGATAATTTAGAGGCCTCGCATATTGCTTCTCCAGTTCAGCCCATGAATGAGACAACTCCAGATGGTATCGACTCCTTTGCACAGGCTGATCAATCAGATGAAAGTGATGAAAATCATTTCAAGTGTAATGTGCAGCAGCAACAAAGCACTTTCCCTGGTGCTACAGCTGCAGAAATTTTACCAAAAGTTGTTACTGCCCAGACTTGCCTGATATCAGCTACTGTTTCATTGAAACAACCCTTAAATGAGTTAACAGAAATTGACAAGCAGCAAATGGTACAGCATTCTGTGGATCAACCAACTGCTGCACTACCTCCTGTGACACCAAATGATAACAATGCACAGGTTTGTATAATGCCATCGTCTAGTTCATTGACACAATCATCGAATGCTTTAACTATTACACGGGATACCAACACAGACAAAGGGACAGTACAGAATGAACCATCACCTTATAGGAAAATTTCTATTGATCAAGCTGAATCACAGCTTGACAATCATGAAGCAGTCAATCATACAGCTATAGCTGCTTCTGCTGATGCTGTCAATGATGATGCCTTATCTAAAGAAACTGTTGTTGTACAGCCTACAGATAATCGACAGGAAAATGGACAATGGTCGATGGCTAATAAAGCAGTAACTCCAAAATCCAAAAATAAAAATCACTTTGCAGGAAACAACGCATCCATACCCTCAACTTCAAACTCCTTCTCAACAATTGCCAATTCCAATGATGATGAAGGAGAACTTTTGGAAGAAAAATTACAGATTGGTAACATTAAGCACACAGATAAGTTAACACTTTCATCAGAAAAAGATCAAGAGTGTGATAAAAATAATTCTGGAGAAGTCTATGAAGATCCAATCAAGCAAAAATGTCAAGGGAAATCTGCAATGAAGAAATGTCATACTCTTCTGCAACAAACAGCAACTCCAAACAGCAATATGAACTGTAACGATCCACTATTTGTCCCAAGAACAAAAGCAGTAATTTCAAATACAGCGACGTCAAAGTTAGAACAGAATGAGTCAGCACATAAAAGCTCATTTGAAATCGCAAACCAAAGGAGGCCATCCAGTAAGGTCTATGTATTAACTCAACAACCAACAGATACTCGACAACAATCAAGTGAGGATGGACAATGGACGATGGCCAACAAAACAGTAACTCTTGATATTACATCCCAGAATATAGACATATTTGCAGCATATAATGCACAAACAAGTCATTCGTGGAATCGACTTCCAGCGTTTCGTCAAAACAACTCTGATTTATCAACTCACTCACTTCTGTTACAGTCACAAGACAATTATCAGTTTCACTTTCCCTTGGAGATCATCTTGATACATGTCTTCCACTATGCTTTAAACCAATAGTGTGATGTCAACTTGAAGGAGAAAGAGTAAAGAAATCGCGAATCCTAATTTTTTGTTTAAATAGATTGCTGTTACTGCCTTGTTCTTTTCTTTTTGGAAAAAAGGGACGCTACAGGTCGCCTCATGCTACATAACGCCACACGGTACAAAGGCAGAGGCGCTCGCTTATTTAAAAATGTTATGCCACACGGTAAAATACCGATGGCAGCTCGCATCGCCTCGCCTCACGCTATTAGCGCTGAGGCGAGCGCTATTTACAACACCGGTACAACCAGTTGCCAGAACGTATAAACAGCATGTGAAGACATATCAAATTTATTTAGCAAGTAAAAGGTGGTAGATATAACTTGTAGTTGGGACCCTTAGACAAAATATTGAAGATTCGCAAAATCAGAAGAATGCTTTCCACTGGAAAATGACATTCAATTATCATCAATTCTTTGATTCTTAAGTAACATCTTGCATGCTTTGTGCTAATCCTATAAATTGTGACACTGACTACTATAGATATATATACATACATATATATATATATATATATATATATATATATATATATATATATGTTAAAATTAAATGGCCATCGCAATCAAAGTAGCAAACGTCACAGCAAAAATGGGAGAAGTAACTTATATAGGTGCTCTTAGATTTCTGGTCCACAAACTCCTTGTTCGCCTTGACATGTGTCTTCTTCAGAAGCTCATGTGGATGAGCTGGTCTTCCCAGTTCTTTAGCCTAGAATTGAAAACCATGTTCACAATATTAATACATAATCACTAGCTTTGGAGATATTATAACTAGGCTAATAAAAAAGGAATATACCATTTGTCTTGCATGTCTCAGTGACTTCTGGAGCCTCCTGTATGGCATGAGGGACCAGAACCTTCACCACGTTTTTCACTTAGCCGATTCCATGAGCATTGCGCAGACTTGGCTTTAAAAGCCTCAGTCTCCCAGTGAGGCTTCCAGTTGTCCCAAATAGATACTGGAATAGTTTTGCACTTCTTCTCAGAACTTCTTGCTTCAGATAACATACCCTTGTATCGTTCTGCACATTTGCTCATAAACTTATCCTTTACGGAACCTTCAATTGCAATGTCCCACTGAAATCGTTTCTGTTTGAGAAGATCAAATGAAAATAACACAAGATATTGATAATAACAACAAAAACAACTTATACCGAGTGCAGTAAATCCTCGGCTCAAGAAAGATAAAGGAACTCCAAATATTATTGATCTTATAATACTATAACTTTACCTTAAACTCTTCCCAATAGAAGTCTTTTGTCTCTGGTGTAACAGACTTCCAATTATGTCCTTCAGGATCCAGTTTCTCCTTGAATAAAAAATACTTACCACCTACCCGCCGAATATTGAATTGTGGAATTGAGAATCTTCCAAACGATAACTTGTGAGAGACTGTTGTGAGATTATCTATCAGTTGGGAAAGATAATGGAAAGGATTAGCCATATTGTGACCGTGGGTACAGAGAAGAAGCTAAAATGGCTCCAGTTCTCTGTAATTTTAGGAGAGTGGGGATGGTAGGCGGTACCCTCTATGCGCACCTGAAATTTGTGTAATTTAGAAAAGGGGGTAATTAATTAGGCGGTACACTCGATGTAATTTTATATATATATAGCGGAAAAATATTTTTTTTTCCTTACTCTTATTTTCTGTCTTTTAATTTGTTTGCTTAGACTTATTTAAAAAATCTTAATTGTTAGAAATTTAAAATCCGTAAAATCTTCAGATATTAATTTGAGTTTCGTAATTTTATTTTTGATTCTTAATAAAACTATGTTAATACTAACTAATCACATGAATTATACATGTATCGTTTGGTTATTATATTATCATACAAAATAATTAATTTTAATTGCACCAAACTATATGTATAAAATAATAAAATTTTAATTGCACTCATGTTTTAATTATTAAATATAAACTAGGTCCAAACATAATTTATAGCTAATTACTTAATGTTGGAATATGCAATGAAATTATTTCTAATTAATATTAGAACTAGTATTATTATCCATGTCGATATGCGCGTACACTGACCATGTCAAATATTAGATAGAGTTGTTTAGGTTATATATAAATAATCTTAAAATTGAAATAACTTCTTGATAAAATTAAATATAGATAATCATTGGATATTAATTAATTAAAAAAGCAACGTGAAAAATGATTAATTGTTTCTCAAATCTCATACTTAATTATTATTATATATTATTTTTTAGTACCATTCTCGCCAGTGTCATAGATCCTAAAAATAATTAGAATCGAATAATAACTCATATTCATCACAAAAAAATCGAAGGTTTTAGACTATGAAGGACTCTTATATATACGACTTGAATCTTTTGCTACTGCTTAAACTCTTATTGATGTCACAACCCATTTTCATAATATATAGGTCATGATGGCGCCATCAACCTTGCCGGACAAGCTAAGTGCGGAAAATATTTCCAAGTTTATCAAAAATTATAATTTTTAAGAAAAGATAAGATCCCAATGGGGTTTTAGAAACCAAATACAGTAAGAAATGTAGGAAGCATATAATGATACAGTCCAAAACTAGTCTACTAATGTGTGTGCCAGAACCTTGTGTCACAAGCTACGGGAACTAGTAGAATATACACAAAATAATACTATACTATCCTATTGTCTGAATCAGGATAGAAAGAAAACAAATTACAAATTAAAGAAGACTATTCTTCGGCTGCAGATCGTCATGAAGGGGAAGAAACTCACCATAGAAGCCCCAGATGGCCCACTGATGCGCACCCAAGTGATAACCAGATTCACCTGCCTCAGATCCTCTACATTTAAGTACAGAAGTGTAGCATGAGTACATAAGTAACATGTACCCAGTAAGTATCCCGTCTAATCTTGAAAAAGTAGAGACGAGAGGTCGACTTGATACTTACTAAGGTCAAATAATATATGAAATATTTTATAAGCATAGAAAGCTACTAGTTTCAGCAGTTTATGGCAAGATGCATAAGTCATGTTCTTACAATGATTTACTATTTCTATTTTTGTGTATAATAATGAACAATGTGAGTATAAGGTTTCACAGAATAATCATCCGCACGTTATGCCGAGGTGACTGCCCGAACCAATAGAAATAAATTGTGCACTTGCCGAGGGTCGACGGCCGCCTATAGATGCATCTATTCATACCGAGGCGATCGGTTCGATCCACAAATATCAAGCAAATATCATGGATATATACACACAAAGGCACATAAATATCCAATTATGCCATACAAGAGTTCAACAAGTATACAAATGTACTTTTATCCTCTTTCAAGTCCCTAATATATCCTAGGCGGTATCATTGACATAGAGATTTCATAAATTAGGCATGATGTCGTGGGTCCTAAGCTACCCGGATAATTAATATAGTAGTAGCTAAGCACCAACTCTCGTCACGTAGTGCGCATGTATCCCCCGCATTTAGCAACAATTATTCATTTATAAATTCTATGGGGACACTTCCCTCTTACAAGGTTAGGAAAGTGACTCACGTCCTCGCTCCGAATTGAAGCGCACTTCCAATATCAAGAATAAGCCAAAACCCTCAACACGAAGTCGAACGAGCACAAACTAGTTAAACAACGTAAAAACTAGTCAATAAAGGCTCAGAAGCAGCCCAGAATATATGTATACATACAGAAAGAAAAATAGAGACGGATAAATGAATATAACACTAATTAAAGCGTATACTTTAAATTGAATTTAAGAAATAAGTAAAAATAATACTCAAAAATATTATTGATAATTTCAAAATAATAAATGTATTCAGAGAAATCGAATAAAAGTCTAAAAGATATATAATTTTTTGGTTCTTAATTATTGAGATAAAATGGTTTTTAATTTATGATTTTGTTAAAATGTATGATTTGATGTACTCGAACAATTCAGATCGATCATACTTTCGTTTATTCTTTAATTAATAATGTAAGTATCATAAGTAATATTAATAATTAATTTCAATCTATTAATAAATTACAAACCAAAATCTTGATCTATTAATAAACATTTCCAACCGATTAAGTATTAATTGGTAAGTTTACTAACAGATACCATTCGGTTGGTAATTTACAAACGCATTTTAAATTAGTTGGTAAAATTAGCAACAAAATCTTTCTGTTGGTAAATAATTGGTTGGTAATTCGTTACTAATCTGTTAATAAATAATACTTCATTTTTTGCACCATATTTAACAACGGATATGTACTCCGTTGGTAATTTTACCAACGAAAAATATTTGTTGGTAATATTTGAGTTGGTAATCCATTACTACGCAGTTGCTATATTAGCTGCCTATTTTTCCCGCCATATTTACCAACTAAATTATTTAGTTAGTAACATTTTCATTGGCAATTCGTTAGGAATCTGTTACTAAATTCTGAAAAATAAATTAGTTACCATTTGGTTAGCAATTTGTTGCTAATACACCAACAAATTCGGGGCGTTGGTAAAATCCGTAAGCAATTGGGTTTTTTTTGTAGTGTTTGTGGCTTCACATTCTTCTTTCCCTGTGTGATCTGAAAATTTATACTCTATTGTTTGTGTGGATATTTTATTTGAATGGCAATTAATATATGTCGTGGAGTTGGGATTTTAAAGAAAATAGAATTAAAAATTTGAGAGTTACATAGTCACTATTTAACTGTAATAATCGCTAGGAGCATGCTAGGCCGTCATCACTCGGGTATGTGGGCCTTAGAATTATTTGTTAGCTTTTGAGGCGAGAGGTTGTCCCCATAGTTAAATTTATCCGTGGAATGCCCTGAAGGATTTGTATATATTTTATTTCAGGGGTATGCCCCGAAGTATTTGTAAATAGAGGCCAAAGGTAGAAACTTGTAGTATTTTATTTTTATTTTCCCTTTTCTTTTATTTAGGTGGGGATGACCTCGAGCTTCTTGTGTGTTTATTTTTCCTTTTCTATGCTTTTCCCCTCAACTTGAATACTTTAAAAGCCAACTAAATCGAGTACACAACCGTACTAGTTACGCGACTTGGGGAGTGCCTAACACCTTCTCCCCGAGTTAAATGAACCCCCTTACTCGAATCTCTGATGCGGACTTTACTTTAGAGTGTGAAACGTTTTAAAAGGAAAAATCATTAGATAAATGGTGACCTAGCACACCGAAATCAAATGTTAGGTGGCGGCTCTGAGTTATTTTCCTTTTGAATACAAATTTTGTCTCGTTCTAATTGGAAAACCATTTTTAAGCTTTTACTAAATCTTTTTTAATTTACTTAAGAGGGGTTAGTGAGGCTTTGTAAAAAAAAAAGGGGTATGACATCTTTGGCGACTCTGCTGGAAAAAGTTGCGAGTTCGAGCTAGTACTTGATTTTTTTGGCTTTTAGAATATTTGGTCTAGATTTTTATGCTTCTTCATTAGCTTTACTTAATTTTTATTATGTTTTTATATTTTGTTATTTGCTAGTTGTTTATGTATTTACAAATTTTTCTTTATGTGTTTACTGCTTTATAACTGTTATCATATGTATACCTAGATAATTCTTTCTACAACAAGTCGCGGAGCATGCGTCGCGTGCACAGACTTTTTGTCGAGTCACCCTTAATTTGGGGGGGGGGGGGGAGGGGGGAGGGGAAGGCATCGGACGTATGGAGTAGGTGGAAAGCTTGAGAAGCCACCATCGACCGTACGCTTCCCCGAGTTACCTTGCTAGTGAACCCTAAACTTAGGTCAGCCTTTAGGTAATTTTTATTTGCATCATGTCATTTAGACCTAGCAAAGCTTGGTCCTAAGTACCGTGTCCCTTTGTAGGAAGCATATCCAAATTTTGTCTAAATGAGCCCGTGGCCCAAAAAGATATTCAATCATCCCTATGTGATACATGTTGCACCTTTGAGGGTAAAAAGGTTATTTTGCAGACCGATGCTTGGGAAATAAGGGTGAAAAATGAACCATATAGGGCCCTCTCACATTTTCTTTCATAGTTTTCCAAAAATCAAAAAATGAAAATGAAAAAAATATCGAAAAAGATTTTACACTTTTCTATTATTATTAAAAAAATCAAAAAAGGAGAAAAACAAAATACAAAAAAGACTTTACATATTTTATCATTTCTCAAAAAGACAAAAAAAATGATATTTCCAAATTAGTGTCATTTTTTAAAAGCTTTTTCCCATATCCAATCCCAAACTACGCGAACCTGATTCTCGTCCTTGGGGGTGGGATACATAGGCAACCCACATAGGGTCTGGTCTTCCTAGTAGGTCCTAGGTTCTTGGCTTTGCGTGGTCATAGCTAAATTTTGTATGTCTAGCCACTTTTAGCCATATTAGCCATGTTGCAAAATAGGGCTATTTTGCGAAGTTGTTGTTGAATCGTGTCCGGAGAGTCTAGAATCCATAATTAGTTGTCTCCTCTTTGTTTAAGGTCCATTATGTTGAATTTACATGTTTAGCCACTTTTGGCCATATCGGTCATTGTTGCAAAATGGGTTATTTTTGTAAAAGTGGTTCAATTACCCAAGTATTAGGATTTTGAGTCCACAATTAGGTGTCATAATACTGTACGGTTTGTCCTTTTTGAGTTTTCATCTTTAGCAACTTCTGGCCATATCGGCCATTTTTGCAAAATGCGCCATTTTCGCAGAGTAGTTTTTTAAGACCATGATTGTTGGGATATTGGAGTCATGTACTCTTTAAATAGAGTATTTTTCATGCATGAGGGGTCAACTTTGTTAGGTTTTCACTAATAGCCACTTTGAGCCATTTAGGCTATTTTTGCATAATATAGCCAAATCGTGTCTTGCATCTGTCCACTAGGAAATGTTGTGGTGCCACATAGTGTCCCGAGTCGCTAACCATTTTCTCTTCATTCAGGTATGAATCCGCTGATTCGATCCAAAGTGCTGATGGTAGTAAAGAGTCCTTGGAAATGATCAAGTGGTGGAAAATGTTTTCATTGTTAGAGCAACATGAGTTAATGCAGAAATTAAGCACCCTAACTTCCCTTCTTGATATCACATCTCTCCCAGACTTAGTGGAGGCGATGCTGACTTATTGGGATCTGAAAAATTTGATTTTCAAATTTGGAGAGTGTGAGATGACTCCTACCTTGGAAGAGATGTCTGGTCTCACTCGTTTAAGCTATATAGGCAAGGACATGATAAATCCCCGAGACCATTCTAGGACAAGATTCCTCAACGACTTGGGCCTGAAAGATAACAAGCATTTAAAATGCCCCGAGTAGTCCTTGATATCCTTGGATTATTCATTTGCTAAATTTGGACCACGCGATAGTTTTGAAGTATTTTGGGATGAGTTTTGCACAACCTAGGCAAAGTGGCAAAGACGTCGCTGCAAATCTTTCAGCCTTGCTTTGCTAGGATTATTGGTTTCTCCATTAGAAGAGAGGCACATGAGCACCCGTCTGCAGTTAGTCGTAATGGCACTGTTTCGTGAGAAGCAATGCAAAAGCATTACCATTGTGTCGATGATCTTAGCAAAGTTGTACCAATCGCTGAGTGAGGTTAGGGGAGGCGTCAGGTATTTTGAAGGAAGTAACCTTTTGCTACAATTATGGATAACGGAGAATTTGCACACCGCGTCCTTACTTTGTCCCATCGATCGTGCCTGAGGCATCGGGTGATATGCATCCAGTGTAGGATGAAATCTCCTTAGTTTACATACCCAGTAGGTGTCATAGCTTGGATTGAGTTCCTTGGTTTGAGGACAAATGGGAATGGTTTGTGGGCTTACCTTTGGCTACCTTTAGATGAGATCTTGGTAGGATGTATCATGCAGCCTTTCTTGATGCTGATAGGACTTAAGTGTGTCAGTCTGTACACTCTTATTAGGGTAATGTGATAGTTGGGCAGAAGAAAAGAGGAGCCTCCAACTTTGAATCTTCGGAGGCACATCATGAATTTTAGCAAAAAAGCGGCTGACAAAATCAAGTACGTGCAGTACTGGAACAATGCAAAGAGGATAAAGAATTATACATTAGTAAAGGAAGTTGGCAGGCTCGAGCGTACTCAAGAGTACATCATTTGTTTATAATCCATCCCACCAGGGGTCAGCACCCCAGTGCCAGCACAACTTAGGGGTCTGGCAGTTCAGACAGATGATTTTGAGGAGGCATCGGACCAAGACCCTTGGGATAAGCTTGAGTTGAAAGTCTCAGTTAGTGGGATTTGCAGCAAAAGTGGAGCATCATGGCAAGTATTTATTTAGGGTCGACCATTAGGATGCGGGGGGCACACACCAGTGCCTTTATTCCCAATATCGATGTTTCTTTACGAGGCATGTTATAGAGTTTGAGCATGACGGACAGCCCAGGACCATCCCAGCCAGGACCGTCGCATTCAGGAGTAGCTTGAGAAGTCATTCTATTTAGGTGTTTTGAGATTGTCTTATGTTGTCTTTTACTTTCGTGTCTTGTCTTGAAGTAATGAGTCCTTTAGTTAGTGTCAGAGTCTATCATAGTGTAGTTAAGTCTTTCAGATCTTTCATTATCATACTTCCCTTTGTATTTTAATATCGAAAAGTTTTAAATAAAAAATCCAAAAAATATTTTGTTTTTAGTTTAATTTCCATCACTTTTCTAGAAATACCCTTGGTTTCATTCATGAGGGATATAATACGTAGGCAACCTACAGCGAGTTCGATCAAATCATTTTTGGTTCAAAAAAAGATAGAGAAGAAATAAAAGAGAAAAAGGTGATAAGCGGTGTTGAAAAAGAAAGAGAAGGGAGGATCGAAATGAGCAAATTGGAATGATTCTATATGACCCTGCGACCCTCAAAGCCATTTTAGAACCGTTAATTATTGCTAGGTGCATTGCACGTAATATGATATTATCATAGGATAAATTCCCTAACACTAACATAGTGGTTTTATGTTGTTTTCCTCTATTATCTTTATTTAAATTCAGGAAGGTGGTTTGTTAATTGGCATCATCGCAAGTCATCCCTACAGCACCCGATCAAACCGTCAAACAGTCATGGCTAACAAGGAAATAGACACTGGAGCTATAGACCCACCAAAGGGGATTTTTGAGTCGAAATCGGAACTACAAGAGGAGGTGCAGGGGTTTAAGAATCAGATGGCAGAAATGTACCAAACCTGGATTAAGGGACACCCTCCACCCTCGTTCCCTACGAACTGCACAGAAAACCCTGCTTCCATTCCACCATTCTCTCAATCCCAGATGTCCAATACCATTGATCTTTCCCACAACACGCACGAGGCTTTATCCCTTACCATAACTACCCCAGCACTTCAGTCCAAACTTTTCATGCTCTACCAACCAAAATAACCTCGTACCCCGTTCCGACATCTTCTTTTATTTCTTTACCCCATCCACAAGCTACCCTCTACCGATCCTCTAGTGAGCACGTATTCCCTGCTCCAATACCCACTACTATGCACCGGAGCCCACCTTCAAAGTCATAGATCCTTACTCTTACACTCCCCAATTTGAGCCTCAAGTTGAAATGGCAAACCACCCAAGAAATCAGAGCAAGAAGAGATGGTTAGAAAGGTATAGAGTATAGAGCAATCATTGAGAAATATGCAAGGGTTGGGAAAATAGGTAAGTGTGGCCTATAAGGATTTGTGTTTGTTCCCCGATGTCCTACTGCCTGACGGGTTCAAGATACCCAAGTTTGACTTGTATGACAGACATGGGGATCCTGTATCTCATCTGAGGGGTTATTGCAGTAAAATGAGAGGTGCCGGGGGGAAAAGACGAATTACTAATGGCATACTTCAGCCAAAGTTTGAGTGGGGCAGCTTTAGAATAGTACACCTTCCAAGACGCTAGTAGGTGGTACACTTGGGACGATATGGTTCAGGTCTTCGCCCGGCACTTCTAGTACAATATAGACATTGTTCCAGACCGCCTATCTTTAACAAAGGTGGAAAAGAAACCAGTGAAAGCTTTAGAGAATATGGGTTTCAATTGAGGGAACAAGCTGCACGAGTTAATCCTCCGACTGAAGAAGACGAGATGGTTAGATACTTTCTTCAAGCCCTAGAGCCACTTACTATATCCATTTGATCTCATCCATTGGTAAGTCTTTTCATGATGTGGTAAAGATGGGAGAAATAGTGGAATCGGGGCTCAAGTTGAGTAAGATCATGAGCTATTCTACTATAAAAGCAACCACCCAGGTAATCCAGAGTGGTACCAGAAGTTTTCTAGGCAAGAAGAAGAAGGAAGAAGTTGCTATGGTTGTCTCCGGATCATGGCATGGCTAAAGGGGTTCACCTCATCAGTGCACCCATCCTTGACCCCGACCTCCAACCTATTCCAAAGCTTTATATAATCCACCCCACCATTACTTTTACCTGTAAAACCCCCAATACTCAGCCAGGCCATCCCAATACCTTGTTTACCATGCACAGTCATATGCTCAACCCCCTCTTTATCCAAAATGGCGAGCTCCAATCCCATAGAATACCTACCCAGCTCCAGAAAAAGCCTTTCCACCTCCACTACCTTACCAAAACCCCTAATAATTCCAAATTTTGATCAAGGTGAGAGTATAGAAGAGAGAGGCAGCAATGAAAACAAACTTTTACCCCTCTTGGAGAGTCCTATGCTAGTCTATTTTAAAGGTTAAAGCAGTTGGACCTCTTGAGGCCGATTGAGTCAAAGATACCAAATCCTCCTCCAAAGAACCTCGATTATTCCCTAAAGTATGCCTATTGTTCTGACGCTCCAGGGCATGACATAGAGAAGTGCTGGCATTTGAATAGGGCATTCCAGGAGCTCATTGATACAAACCAAATTGTAGTCCAAAGCCCAGATGTGCCAAACATCAACCAAAACCCTTTGCCAGCCCATGCGGAGACACATATGATTGAAATAGTTCACAAGGATGGGGAGCCCAAGAAGTCTTCTAAGTCTGTCATGATGATTCGGGCTAGTAAAAGTAATTTGGTTAAAGCTCCAGACTCTACTAAAGCAAAGCCCTTGACAGTTGAAGAGGGGATAGAAAAGCCAAGCTCGCTCAATTCAAAACCACTAGAGTTGGTCGTGAAAGGGCTATCGAAAGATATTGGGGCAAGTCCGGAAAGTTCAAAAGTGGTTGTGCCAGGGATGCTAAGTAAACTTGTCATAGTTATGAAGGGGGATCCTATCACCCCTATCACCATTAAACAAGTGACCCGGCTGCCAATGGTTGATGCCAAGGCTATTACGTGGAATTACAAACAAATGATAATGACATACAAAAGAAAAGAAATAGAGGAAGAAGTTAATGAAACTGGAGGATTGAATCATTTTGGAAGATGTTTCACCCTAAAAGAATTAAGGAAAGCCAAGTTATTCAAGGATAGCCAAATTCTAGTAAAGAAATCGGTCACCGAGGAAGAGGCTGAGGAGTTCCTAAAAAAGATAAAAGTGTAGGATTATTCCATTGTAGAGCAGTTAAGGAAAATACTAGCTCAAATTTCTCTTTTGTCTTTGTTGATATATTCAGATGAACATCGTAGGGTATTGATGAAGATTTTGAATGATGCACATGTTCCTGACAAGATCACAGTGAATCACTTGGAAAAGATAGCTAGCAAGATCTTCGAAGTAAACATGATCACTTTCTCGGACGATAAACTTCCTATGGAGGGTATAGAACACAGCCGAGCTCTCTATCTCATGGTTAAGTGAGAATATTCTATTGTCTCAAGGGTCTTGGTTGAAAATGTCTTTAGTGCGAATATATGTCCCCTTTCTACTCTGCAAAAATTGAAGATTGGCACCGAAAAAATCCACTTGAACATTGTGTGTGTTTGAGGCTTTGATGGGGGAGGTAAAGATTCTGTTGGAGATATAATGCTCTAATTATTGATAGGGACAGTTGAGTTTAGCATGGAATTCCAAGTGTTAGATATGACTATATCCTACAATCTGCTGTTGGGCATTCATGCTACTAAGCCAGTCCCGTATTCTTTGCACCTAATGGTGAAGTTCGAATGGGACAGGTAGGAAATAGTTGTGCACAGTGATGAGGACTTGTCAGCTTGTAATGACACAATTGTTCCGTTTATCGAAGCTGAAGATGATAAGGGACCTTGGGTCTATCAAACTTTTAAAACAGTGTTTTTTGAGAAGATCACTGAAGAATAATACATTCCGGGTCCTAAGCTACCCTTTGCGTATGTCATGGTTGCGGATGAATTGCTGAAGAATGTTTTTGTGCCGGGCAACGGTCTGTGCTCATCTCTGCACGGTATTATGGATCCATTGCGCCCCAGTGGGCATCCTGATATGTTTGGTTTGGGCTTCATGTCTATAGAGAAGGACGAGAAATGGGTTAAAAATCTGAAATAGAAGGTATGATTGCTCCATAAGCCCGTCCCACACATCTCTAAGTCATTTGTCAAACCAGGGCCCCAAAAACCTCCAACCTTTTCAATCCCAAAACCTGTGGTGGATGTTGAGGAAGAGCTGATGAAGAGGTTCCAAAGTCTGTTCGAAGAGGTCGATATGGTAGAAGTTGGTGAAGGCTCTAGTAAAGCATATGTGCATCTTATTAGCCCATACGTGAAGCTTAGCAACTGGGAAGCTACTCTTCTCCCCACCAGGAAGGAGTTTTGGTAGTTTTCTTTGTTTTTCTTTTTGTTATCTGGGTTATTCCAGGGTTGTAATCTAGATTTTTAGTTTTTGCTTGTTTTGATGTTCAAACACTTCTATCCTTTTATTTCAATGAAATGCAATTTCCCATTTCCATTATTCTTAATAGTGTTTTATTTTGTTTTTTCTTTTTTCTTTTGTACCATTCTTTTTATGCTGCTTGCAGTGACATGGCATGCATGAAAAATTTTCAGTCGAGTCTTAAAAGCCAATATAATTCTGAAATAACAATCCCAGATGTAGAATATGATGATGAAATAGAATATTTTGAAGAAGCAACATTTGAGGAAATCAGTAAAGAGCTAAATTAATTTGAAGAAAAACCAAAGCTTAATTTGAGTGAAACTAAAGCAATCAAGTTAGGGAACCAGTATGACGTTAAGGAAACCAAGATATGTGTGCCTTTAGAACCGCAAGTTAACGAGGAAATAATCAAAACATTGTTTGAGCACAAAGATGTCTTTGCATGGTCATATGATAATATGCCGCACCTGAGCACTGATATGGTAGTTCATAAATTGCCAACTAATCCAGCATTCCCTCCTATCAAGCAAAAGTTACGAAAGTTCAAGACTGATATGAGTTTGAAGATCAAAGAAGAAATCACAAAGCAGCTTACTTTAAAGGTCACTTGAGTCACGAGATATCCCACTTACTTAGCAAATGTTGTGCCAGTACTAAAGAAGGATGGTAAGACTAGGGTGTGTGGTTATTACCGTGATCTTAACAAATCAAGCCTAAGGGATGATTTTCCATTTCCGAACATTCACATTCTGATCGATAACTGTGCCAAGCATGAGATTGGGTGCTTTGTGGGATGTTATACGGGATATCATCAAATCTTAATGGATGAGGAAAATGCAGAAAAGATAGAATTCATCATGCCTTGGGAACATATTGTTATCAGGTAATGCCATTTGGTTTGAAGAATGCTGGGGCAACTTACATGAGGTCGATGACCACCATATTTCATGACATGATACATAGAGAGATCGAGGTATATGTAGATGACGCGATCATAAAGTCAAAGAAGTAGTCTGACCATGTCAGGGACTTGAGGAAGTTTTTCCAAAGGCTCCGCGGGTATGACCTCCAGCTTAATCCAGTGAAATGTGCATTTGGTGTCCCCTCTAATAAAAATTGGGATTCATGATTAGGAGACGCGGTATTGAGTTGGATCCATCAAAGATCAAAGCCATTCAAGAGTTACCGCTACCAAAGAACAAAAAAAAGGTGATGAGTTTGCTTGGAAGGTTAAATTACATCAGCAGGTTCATTGCTCATCTTACGACAACTTGTGAGCCTATCTTTAAGCTGTTGAAGAAGAATGTTGCAGTCAAGTGGATTGACGAGTGTCAAGAAGCATTTGACAAGATTAAGAGGTACCTGTCGAATCCACCTGTGTTGGTCCCACCAAAGCCTGGAAGACCTTTGATTCTCTATTTGACAGTCTTGGATAATTCTTTTGGCTGTGTATTGGGTCAACATGACATCATGGGAAAGAAAGAGCAAGCAATCTATTGTCTCAGTAAAAAGTTCACTCCCTATGAGGTTAAGTACACCCTACTTGAGAGGACATGTTGCGCTCTAAATTGGGTGGCACAAAAGTTTAAGCATTATCTATCGTCCTATACTACTTACCTCATTTCTCGTAGGTATCCTCAAACGTATATCTTTCAGAAGTCTATGCCCACGGGAAGACTTGCAATGTGGAAGATTTTACCTACAGAGTTTGACATCATCTATGCAACTCGGACCGTGATGAAAGCTCAAGCCTTGGCCAACCACTTGGCTGACAATCTGGTGGATGATGAATATGATCCACTAAAGACTTATTTTCCTGATGAAGAGGTCATGTGTGTTGATGAGATTGACCATGATGGAAAGCCAGGTTGGAAACTCTTCTTCAGCTGCTAACATGAAAGGTGTCGGGATAGGGGTTGTACTTATCCCTGAAATAGAGCAACACTACCTTGTGATAGCCCCAGCTTTGATTTTATTGCACCAACAACATGGCTGAGTATGAAGCATGCATTCTGGGTTTGAGGTTAGCGATAGACATGGGAGTCCAAGAAATACTTATTCTGAGAGATTAAGATTTGTTGGTTCACCAGATTCAAGGAGAATAGGGGACTCGAGATTTGAAGCTCATACTGTAGCAATAGTGTCTGCATGATCTTTGTCAATGATTCAGGTCAATTGAATTTAGACATATTCCCACGATTCATAATGAGATTGGTGATGCTTTGGCTACTGTAGCGTCAATATTACATCTTACGGACAAGACTTATGTCGAAACCGTACATATCCAAGTTCATGATCAACATGCTGATTGTTATATGGTGGAAGAGGAAATCAATGGCAAACCTTGGTTCCATGATATCAAGGAATACATCAGGTTAGGGGTATATCCAGTACATGCTACAAGTGACCAAAAGAGAACCATTCGACGTCTAGCTAGTGGATTTTTCTTAAGTCGAGGAATCTTGTACAAGAGGACCCTAGATTTAGGACTGTTGAGGTGCATAGATGCCAAAGAAGCTTTAACTATCATGGCCGAAGTAAATTCTGGAGTTTTGCGGGCCGCATATGAATAGGTATATCTTGGCAAAGAAGATACTTCGAGTAGGTTATTATTGGATCACTATGGAATAAGATTGTATCAATTTTGTTCGCAAGTGTCATCAATGCCAGGTACATGATGATTTGATTCATTCTCCCCCTTTTGAGTTACACACAATGTCTGCACCTTGGCCCATTATTGCCTGGGGCATGGATGTCATTGGACCAGTCGAGCCAGCAGTGTCAAACAGGCATAGGTTTATTCTGGTGGCCATTGATTACTTTACCAAGTAGGTTGAAGTTGTAACATTCAAGTCCGTCACCAAGAAGGCAGTGGTGGATTTTGTTCATCCAAATATCATTTGTTGGCTCAAAATTTCGATCATCACAGATAATGCTGCTAATCTCAACAGTCATTTGATGAAAGAGGTATGCCAATAGTTCAAGATCATGCATCGGAACTCCACTCCGTATCGCCCAAAGGCAAATGAAGTTGTTGACGCTGCTAACAAAAACATAAACAAGATACTTTGTAAGATGGTTCAAGGTTCTAGGCAATGGCATGAAAAGTTGCCTTTTGCCTTACTGGGTTATCACACTATTATTCGAAGTTCAATAGATGCAACTCCTTATTCACTCGTATATGGAATTGATGCAGTTATACCTGCAGAAGTTTGGATTACATCCCTTCGGATCGTTGTAGAAGCTAAAATTGATAATGATGAGTGGGTCAAAACCTAGCTCAAGCAGTTCAGTTTGATTGATGAGAAAAGATTGGCTGCAGTATATCATGGTCAATTGTATTAGAAGAGAATGGCAAGAGCATACAACAAAAAGATGCGTCCTTGGAAATTCGAAGTTGCCCAGATGGTATTGAAATGCATCCTTCCTCATTAGGTAGAAGCTAAATGCAAGTTTTCCCTAAACGGGCAGCAGCCATTTGCTGTGACAAGAGTGTTGCCCAATGGTTCTTTGTATTTAACAGATGTAGAAGGCAAATGTATAGATATGGCTATCAAATCTGATGTAGTTAAGAGGTACTATGTATGATTTCTTTGCTTACCTTCAGTTGTATTTTGTACTTGGCATGTTCAAAGTTAAAATGACGAAGGTATTTTGTTCGGCTACCCAAACACTTTCATCCTTTGCTATCCCTTTTGAGCCTTATTTATTTTCTTTTATACCACTCTTAAGGAATCAGTAGTAGAAGTAGAAAATGAAAAAATGATGATGATGAATGAGTGAAAATAATAAAAATGAAAAAAAAAGTAGGAAAAAGAAGAAAAAATAAGAAAAAAGAAGAAAAAGGAAAAAGAAAAAAAGAAGAAAATAAAATAAAAGTAAAAATAAAAAAATAAAACAAACAACTTTTTTTTGAACTACGTTCGACCTAATTCCTTTTAAGGATACGTAGGTAGCATTACGGTTCGGTCCCATCAAAATAAAAAATTAAAATTCCCCAGACCCAAAGAAACTGGGGCAGAAGTTTTGGTTTTGGAAAGATCTATTCCAAAATTTGTAAATTTGACCCCTTTTCATCTTAAATTATTTTGAGCCTTCATGCCACCCTTTCTTTCTAACCCTGTCCAATAGCCTACATTGCGGTCTAAAGAAGCACCTTCCGATCAATTTTTGCGAATGCCACGTCAAGCGAGATATATGTATGATTTACATCATGAGTAACATTTTTTTCATGGGCACAAGAGAGAAAAACTAAAATGAGAGAGTCTTATTGGTAAAAACTCCCACGAGCATCGTAAGGTGACAGTGAACTGAGAGAAAATTTAAAATGAGAAATTCTTATTGGTGAAAACCCTTAGGGGAACCGTAAGGTGATATTGAGGTGAGAGATAAATATATGACAGGGGCATGTTGGTAAAAGCCCTTTCGGGGAACTACAAGTCGAATGAGGCTCGTGACTTTTCAGAGAAATTGGATCAGTGAAAGTCAGATTTTTGAGGTATTGAGATAGGACATGAACTAAAACATGATTGGTTGGAAGGATTAGGCTGATCAATCTAAAATGCATGTCATGATCATTGGAGCTAGCCTCTTCACTCAGATAAGTCTTCTTTTTCCATTCTTCTTCACATAGTCATCTGTGTTCAAAATTTTTCCTTTGTTCCTTCTACCAAAAATCATTTCATCGCGCTCTTTGAGTCTATATTTATGAGTCTTTTTCGAGTTAGCCCTTGTTGAACAAGCAGGAAAGGATTCCAAACCCTATTCCCAGCTTCTAATTGCACAAAACGGAGATCAGCCAGGCACATCAATTGACATGATTTAGAATTAGCAGTATGGTGATAACTGAGGTCCAGGCAACCAATTGATCTTGAATTTTGAGAAAATACAAAGATTCAGCAACTTTAAAAATAAAAACACAATGAAACAAATGAGAGTGAGAGATTCAGGTCATGTAGAGGTTTTGTGGTCCAGTTCTAATCAAAAGGTCAAACAACTCCTTGCTAGCTCGAAGCAACTAATCAGAATGAAGCATGGCACTGGTGGAAGTAGACACTTAGCAATGATACCACAAACAAACCACCACGTTTTCAAACTAACAAGCTTTTATTTGTCCGAAAAAGGGGCAATAATTTTTTTTAATCCACGGGAAACTCCCATGGAAAAGCATGCTTCAGGGAGCAAGAAATTCTGTTTAGAATCCTCCAAGATGAGAGCATGGCTCAAGTAACTTCGTTCTCAGTTCTCAGGACCCTCCTGGATAATGAGATTTTAGTTTTAAATTTTCCAGACCCTCCTGGATTATAGAATATAATTTTAAAAGTTTTAAGGACCCTCATGGATAATGAGATTTAATTTTAAAAGTCTTCAGGACCCTCCTGGATAATGAGATTTAGTTTGTGAACTTCCAGGACTCTCATCGATAATGAGATTTGATTTAAATTTTTTAGGACTCTCATGGATAATGGAATTTAATTTAAAATATTTTAGGACCCTCCTGGATAATGTGATTTAATTTAAAATTTTCAGGACCCTCCTGGATAATGGGATTTTAATTAAAATTTTCAGGACCTTCCTAGATAATTGGATTTAGTTTAAAAAGTTTTCAGGACCCTCCTGGATAATAAGATTTAATTTAAAAGTTTTCAGGATACTCCTGGAAAATGAGATTTAATTTTAAAAAGTTTTCAGGATCCTCCTTGATAAAGAAATTTAATTTGAAAGTTTTCAGGACCCTCCTGGATAATGGGAGTTAATTTAAAATTTTCTTGACCCTCATGGATAATGAAATTTAGTTTAAAAACTTTTGAAGACTCTCCTGGATAATGAGATTTAATTTAAAAGTTTTCAGGACCCTCCTGAAAAATGGGATTAAATATGAAAAAGTTTTAAGGACCCTCTTGGATAATGAGATTTGATTTAAAGGTTTTCAGGATCCTCCGAGAAAATGGAATTTAATTTAAAATTTTTAGGACCCTCCTGGATAGTGGGATTTAATTTTAAAAGTTCTCAAGACCCTCTTAGATAATGGTATTTAATTTAAAATTTTCAAGACCCTCTTGGATAATGAGATTTAATTAATATTTTCATGACCCTCCTTGATAATGAGATTTAGTTTTATGTTTTAGCGTAATTTCACCCTTTAGAAAATATAATTTAGCTTTAAAGTTATCACTCTTAAGATAAAATTTAACTTGAAGTTTTCAGGGCCCTCCTAGATAATGGGATTTAGCTTTTAAATTTATAGAGCTCTGTAGGTAACATGATCTTATTAACACTCACAAATATAACCATATCCCAAATTGGCGCACAAAAATTTCTTTTGTTTTTTCTGTTTTATTGCAATATCAGGCGCCCACCTGGATATCGAGGAAATACAGTTTCAAGTTTTAGCAATCAGGCCCCACCTGGATAACATGGGAATACAGTTTCAAGTTATAGCAATTAGGCGCCCACCTGGATAACGAGGGAATATAATTCAAGTTTTAGCAATCAGGCACCCACCTGGATAACGAGGGAATATTGTTTCAAGTTTTATCAATCAGGCGCCCACCTGGATAACAAGGGAATACAATTTCAAGTTTTAGAAATCATGCTCCCACCTGGATAAAAGAGGGAATACAGTTTCAAGTTTTAGCAATCAAGCGCCCGCCTGGATAACGAGTGAATACAGTTTCAAGTTTTAGCAATCAGGTGCCCACCTGGATAACGAGGGAATATAGTTTCAAGTTTTATCAATGAGGCGTCCACCTTGATAACGAGGGAATACAATTTCAAGTTTTAGCAATCATGCTCCACCTGGATAATAAAGGGAATACAATTTCAAGTTTTAGCAATCAGGCGCCCACGTGGATAACGAGGGAATACGGTTTCAAGTTTTAGTAATCAGGTGCCCACCTGGATAACGAGGGAATACAGTTTCAAGTTTTAGTAATCAGGCACCCACATGGATAACGAGGGAATACAGTTTCAAGTTTTAGAAATCAGGCGCCCTCCTGGATAACGAGGGAATACAACTTCAAGTTTTAGCAATCAGGCGCCAACCTGGATTGTGAGGGAATACTGTTTCAAGTTCTAACAATCAGGCACCTACCTGGATAACGAGGGAATACAATTCAAGTTTTGGTAATAGGCACTCACCTGGTTAATGAGGGAAAATAGTTTCAAGTTTTAGCAATTAGGCGCCCACCTGGATAACGACCTCCTGGATAATGAGGGAACTCATTTTATTCTAGAGTCAAGCCATTGGCAAGCGTCCACCTAGAGAATGAGGGAATTCATTTCAGAGTTACTTCAATTCGCAAATTTAAGAAGCATCAGGAGCCCGCCTGAAGAACGAGGTCCATTATTTTTCCAGTTTCATATTGAAGATCAAGTAGAGATTCAATGAAGATTCAAGACAAGAGGTAGATAGGATCTTGTTTCTTTTTTTAATTTGTACTGTAATTTTTCCTTTTATTTTTGATTTAATGGCAGGAACCACGAACAGGGACCTCGACGGTACTTCACTCAGCTCTCCACCTCAGTATACTCCATCGATCTTCTCACTCCTAACTACACGTGGCTGTATTCCTTTATTGCCAATGATATGTAGGCAACTCAGATACCATGGCTCTGTCACATTTTCTTTTCTTTTAGTTTTGGCTCTCAGTATAAGTGCCGGGGAAAAACATGCTTGTTGTTTTTTGTCTGAAAACACTCAGTGTTTCCCGTCAAAGAGGAGAAGTTGTAGACATGTAAGTTTTTGACGCGCATATTAGAATTACCTTTAATAGTCCTAGTAGTTTTATAATATATTTGGGTTTATTCCTATAGGATTTCACTTTATTATTAATTTTAGTTCTATTTTTAAAGGCACAAAAATTGAAAAAAAAATACAAAAATAGCTTCATTATATATTTCCTTATTTTTAACTTAAGGACATTAGTATTTTATAGAAATATTTTTTTGTTTTACTTCTATTTTTGAATATAATAATTTATATAAAAATAATATATATAAAAAATATAATTTCATAGCATGATATATTTTACTTTAATAAATCATAATTAATTTTAAAAGAAAGGTTCAAGTTTTATCTATTATGGTTTAAAAGAGTTAAAACCCCCGATTTGTAGATCCAATTTCAGATCCCAACCTTAGACCACCAACTCAACCCAGATCCCTTGAGCTCAATTTCCCTTTGACCTGCCGGATCGACCCACAACCCGCCCCACTCCCTCCTTAAATCGTAGCCATTTATCACATTTAATCCAATGACCCTTATCCTCCAACCCCACCATATAAAAGCTCATCATAACACTTTCCCCAAAAATCCTTAAACCTAATTCCCATAGCCAAATCGGTACCCCCGCTATCTCTAAGCTTTACTGCCGCTTAGCAACACCCAAACCCACAATAAATCCACCCCAATCTCATTCATCGTCCCCCCTCGTTGGTCCCCTCTCTCATATTCCTCCCACGTCACCCAAATCACAACAAAATCTTCACTCAATAGAATCTTCATCATTGTTTTTTTCCTATTAATCACAAATCCAAATTCTTTTAGACGATTTTTGGAAAATTGGAGGCTGTAGGATTAAAATTCTTTGATCCTATATCCGCACTTGTCTAAAATTTGTCTATATAATGAAGAATTTCGATTTTTTTGGGAGATTTTTTCAGATTTTCCAGATTTAAAAGAAAAGAAGAGGATATTTTTCGGTTTGCTTGGAAAGAAAGGAAGGAGAAACTTTTAGGCTTCCTATATATTTGGAGCATTTAGACAGAGATCGGGAGAGGGACAAGAAATTAAGGTTCGAAAAAAATCACCAATTTTATTTGATTTTTGGTCTTCTTGGGAACCAGAAAAATACAAAACAAAAACTAATTTAGTTTAGCCCTTTGATCTTCTGATTTCATTTTTTAGATTTTTGTTTAGTTTGAATCTCAGAAAAATACAAAAAACAATATGTGTTTCTTCTTCTTTCTGATTTCAATTTTCATTTCCAAGGACAGAATTTGATTGAAGTTAGAGTTTGGATTCGAAATTTTTGTGCTGATTCGAGTTTCTGATCGAGGTTCGTTCGTGGTTTCAATCAATTTTCGTTGTTGCTTTGAGTTCGATTCCTGTTGCGATTTATTAACTTCCTTGTAACTGCCAGAATTTTTGTTAATCAAGGGTAAATTTGAGGTCCGTTCCATCTCTTCTTACTTTTGTTTTGGTTGGATTCAAATATGATTTGAGCCATAGTTAAAGGGGATTGAGAAATTAAAAGTTTATTTAGCTTTTAATTGGGTGTTAATAGAAATCAGTCTACTCGAGGTTATAAGAACTATTTTGAGTAGTTTTCCTTTTACATCTTTGTGTTTAGACCTTTTAAGTGCTTAAAGTATTATGGTAAATTTATTGGAGTATTACTGTTCTATCTAATTAAAATATAGTATTTGATATGTTAACTTGGCAAAAATGTTTAGCCTATTGTTGGTTTTCTTTTGTTTCAATGTGAATTTCACTTAAGACCTAGCATTTAGCTTCATCCAGAAATATACTTCCATTCCATGTTTTAGAGTTAGCATTCTTGATGCATCTGTCAAGGTTTCATCAGTTTTAAATAGTGTTTGTTTCGCTTTCATTTTGTTGGCAAATTAGTTGTTCACTTCTGCCAATTTACAAATTTGTTATGTTTTGTTAAGGGCACTAGATGGAGGCCAAAAGTAGAAACTTGTAGTATTTAATTTTCATTTTTCTTTTTCTTTTATTTAGATGGGGACGACCTCGAGCTTCTTATGTGTTAATTTTCCTTTTTCTGTGTTTTCCACCTCAACTTGAATATTTTTAGAGTCAACTAGATTGAGTACGGAACCGTCCTAGTTACGGGACTTGGGGACTACCTAACACCTTCTTCCCGAGTCAAATGAACCCCTTTACCCTAATCTCTGCTGCGAACTTTTCTTTAGATCTGAAACATTTTAAAAGGAAAAATCATTTTTAAAATGGTAACCTGGCATACTGAAATCAAATATCAGGTGGCAACTCTGAGTTATTTTCCTTTTGAATACCATTTTTGTCACGTTCTAATGGGAAAATCCTTTTCAAGCTTTTACTAAATTTTTTTTAATTTATTTAAGAGGGGTTAGTGAGGCTTTGTAAAAAAAAGGGGTGTGACAACACATCAATACCATCTAAAGCCACAAAGCAACAATCCAAATATACTCGAATCATGAAAAATGACTCAAATGAGAGCGTTGTACCGCAAGCTCACCAGTACCACCTCTATACGATGCTAAGAACCCATCATACACCGTAGAGCAGAACACACGGATCATACCTCCATATAAATCCGCTATAATGCGTGACCCTATCCAAATGCTGGTCTGCATTATATACCTCGAGCCATCCTACTCAAAATCCCTTACGATTCGGAATTCAATCAAGAGCCCTGAGTGCATTACCATAACCATGGAGAAGCAGATGACATAACACCACACAAACCCGAAAGAATATAACCAGTACACCATCCATCGAGTAATACCCAATACTCTTCCCGCTCAAATTTTGCTATAAGACCCTAATAGAACCGCACTATGTGCGTATAACCGACAAATCATAACTCGTCGTAACATGGAAATGCAACTGATATATCACTCCAGAACTCGAATAAGCTCAATAACAATCAAATGACACATCCCTCAACAATAGCAATTTGGAGTCGACAAATCCGGCTCGATGTAGAACACACATCCATATTAGCCTACTAGTAAACCCAAATCAACTCTAGTCACCCACAATAGATAAATAACTCTCCGAAAGTTCACAATGACTACATCATGGCACATACTATCATCTGACTAGCTTTGCCCACATCTTTGTAGTTCACAACCACGACATAACCTATTTGTGATAACTCCTAGTCCCCAAATCCATAAACCGCATGAATCACCATGCTCGATCTCAACTCTACCACCTGGATGCCCACACTCCTCAAATTACATAATCACCCCACGAGGAATACTTCTAAAATTCTTCTGTGCCACAATGCAAAATTTGAACTCCGGTAGCTGACCAAACAAGAGAGTGCGCCAATACTAATAAAGCATCGATAACTCAAACACATTGCCTTTCTGAAATATATACCCTCATCAAGCCACATAAATTAGTACTTCTCCTTGACATAAATCCACATCCTCAACGTAGACTCACCCCACTGGACCCAAGCATTAAACCACACCACCCTAAGACTCATAAGCCACTGAAACCCTCTTAAACATCCCCAAAAGTACCACATTCAAAGTACGCAACCTGAAAAGACTTCCTCAAAATCTAAATCCATTACCTTCACGTTACTAATACTGATATGTAGAATCAATAATGATATAGAAGTGCCACAAGTCTTGACACCCTCCAAGGTAACCCTCAAATTCGATGCAAATACACATCTTAAATATCCCAAATTATTACATATAATCTTGAATCCATTAAAACCATTCTCGGGGGTCATCCACTCTACTCAAGTTTTAATTAAACTGATCAAATGAACCGAACGACTTGTGCCCCATTAGTACAACAACACCTAAGGAAGTAACACATCCTTCTAAATAGCCGAGGGATTTCTTACTCCATACACGTTACATCCATTCAAACAATAACTAAATCATTTAATGTTTTTCATATACCCATAAAGCATAACAAAACCCTTATCCAAAATTTCCTTTACTTGAGTCATCCTTCACCTCAACCTCTATAAGCCACAACTGATTAACCAGTATACCTAGCAATACAAGACATAATTATGCAATCAATTGATTAGTAGCAGACTTCCCCACATTGCTCAAAGCCATAGATTAAAACAGATAGAAACTCATGATGCCCATACTTTATTACTGTCATAATATCATAGTGAGATTAAACTAAATCCTTCATAAGCTCGTACAATACAAATCATTTGCAAATCTTGCATTCATCCTCGTAACAGACAAGCCCACTCTCATAAGCGATCCAAACTCAAATTTCAATACGTATATTTCACTGGCAAAAGAGGATTTCTAACACAACATAAGGATCACACAAACTTCAGAACACTCCGTGGGAGATAAGCCACCTGCTTCGCCTCAAACGAACATCTCTTTATACCCTTCTACCGTCATAAACAGTACGCAATCACTTAATCTTCCTGAGAGGTCCTTCGCCAACTCAAGACAGAAGTCAAACACCCAATAGTCCTTGCTACATCCCTAACAAACTCTCTTTCCACATTCAAACAATCGAAATACATCTAGCAATCAATTCATACCCATCACGTAGCCATCCAACCACAAACTCCACCAATAAGGACCTATTAATCTAAAAGAACATACTCACACAACCAACACCTTAGTGCTCAAGCTACAGTCAAAACCGGACCTCAAGTCCTCCAGAAAGGCCCATCATTGACATGCCAAAATTACATCTCGTACCTCAACTATGTAACTCACAAGCCGTCGATGCACAGTTGATACCGAGCGCTCAAGTGCATATACGAATGCGTGGAAGGAATTCAAAGGGTTACACTTCAAGCTGAATCAATGTCGCACGATAAGAAATCAAGAATGTGAAGTTTCCTAAAGGTTATGTAGCCGCTCAAAGTTAAGTACAGACGTATCTGTACCAATCTGCAAGACTACTAAACTCGATAATGACCCGTGAGACCCATGTAACCTAGGCTCTGATACCAACTTGTCACGACACAAACCCCAACACGTCGTAATGGAGCCTATCGTGGAACTAAGCTAGCCTCAACTCAATGAAAAATAAACCAACCACAATACTAATATTTGGAATATTTGCGAATAGTACTTTTATCATTTAAGAAAATAGACTGTTCATAACATAAGCAAAAACCATAACACGATTCAACAAGCCCAAAACCAGGGTGTCACAGAGTATATGAGCGTCTAGAGAAATAACATAGTCTACTACAATGTTTACTGAATACAATTGAAACACTACTAGAATAGAGATGGAGGGTCAAGATCTGCGACGGCCTTGCAGATACCTCAATAATCTCCCAAGCTTGCAACCTCGATCAATGACTACCTCTGTGGCCGAAAGTACCTGGATCTACATACAAGGTGTAGGGGGTAACGCGAGTATACCAACTCAGTAAGTAGCAAGTCCAACCTATAGATTTATAGGTAGTAACAAACTCAACCTCATAAAAAATAATAGAAATAATGTACAAAAACGTAGGCATGATTTCAGTTAAATAAACAGCTCGAACAGTAAAACATAGCAGGTATGAACAAGGTAAAGAAGTGTAACTCTGCTACATCTACATGTCAATGCACATGCTGTATGAAATGCACCAGGCTGAGTGTTATGTGCCCATAGTTTCAAATGCTCGTCCACTCAGTACTGTACATAGCTCATACGATCCAGGAAAGATCTATCCCGGAATAAATACATCTCTGACAGCAGTCATTCAGTACTGAGGAAGGCCAATCCAGCTTATGGGGAAGATCCATCTCAGGATAATAATAATTACAACCTCACAACCACTCGGTATTATATATGGCTCACAAGGCCCAAGGAATATCCATCCCACAATATATATACATCAAAAACCATCAATCTCCAGTACCGAAGAACATGCCAATACAACTTTATGGAGAAGATCCATCCGTAAATATAATCAACCGCGCTTATTGGGGGTGTGTTATAGACTCTAGAGGGGCTCCTTCAGCCCAAGTTCTATCACAAGCTAATGAAGGCATATATCAATAATTCACTGTGGCATGTAGCCCGACCCATAACTGTCACTCATCATCAGGCTCTCAGCCTCACTAAGGAATCACTATCCAATCTCCCCCGCAGGCTCACAATACCATAAAAACTAGCCCGAAACAATGATATGATGTGCAAATAAAAAATAGCTGAGACTGAGATGTGATATGAAATACAAGAATATGAGTAAGTACAGAAAATCAATGACATCAGTGAGATGACAGCAAGAAACGACCACTAGGGATCGCAACAGTATCGGTGTAAAGCCCTAGCATGATTTACAGTCTATTTACTTCATCACATGAAGAAACAGAGATATCAACAATATATAATTAGTAATCGGTGCCATGGAATGAACCATGTCACAATTCACACGATGCATGCCCACATGCCCACCACTTGGCATGTGTGTCACCTCAATACCATCATATGGTACATAGTTCGAGGTTGCGAACCCTCAGAATAAAGTTTGAAAGCTATACTTATCTCCGACCAAGAAAACTCCTACTCCGCTATGCCTTTGCTTTCCAAATCGAACTCTGGATGCTCCGAATCTAACCATAAACAATTTGATACAATCAACACGAGCTAAAGGAATCAATCCCATAAGAAAATGGTTAGCTTAAGACCAAAAGTTAAAAAGTCAACTCAAAAGTCGGGCCTCGGGCCCAAATCCCAAAATCTGACCAAAGTCACAAAATATGAGAAACCATTCGATTACGAGACTAACCATACTAGTTTCACTCAAATCCAAATCCAAATTGACATTTAAATCTCAAAAATTTATTTTATGAAATTTCCACAATTTTCCCCAAATTTTCGCCTTAAAGTACTAATCAAATGATGAAATCATTGATATATTCATGAACATTAACCAATTCCCTGAAAGAATCATTACCCCGATGAAATTCTTAATATACCCTCAAAATAGCGCCACAAACCAAGCTCCCTAGGTCCAAAATGTGAAATAATGCCCTAAACCGAATTTATATAGTGCACTCTCTAAGATCTTCCATGGAGTGGCTCCGCGGCCAAATTTACAAGGTTCTCACTCCCACCTCCGCCCCCGGCAATTTTGCCTTCATCTGTGAAAATTAAGCACCAAAACCATGCATGAGTTCTGGTAATGCCCGAACTCTCTCAAAACACACCTGAAACACACCCGAGGCCTCCGAAACCTCAACCAAAGATACCATCAAGTCCTAAAATACCATACCAACACAATCGAGCTCTCGAATAACATAAAACAATAACAAAAACATGAATCGAACACCAATTCAACCTTAATGGACTTGAAACATCAAACATTCACAATTGATGCTAAAACCTATCAAACCTCGTCCGAATGACATCAATTTTTTCAAACACGTCAAAAATGACACCACAAACCAATTATAACTCTCAGAATCTATTTCAACTCTGATATCAAATTTTCCATTGTCGACTAGAAATCACCAAATTTCCAATTTCGCCAATTCGAGCGTAATTCTACCACAGACCTCCAAATTACATTTCGGACACGCTCCTAAGTCCAAAATCACCTAACAGAGCTAACCTAACCATAAATATCCAAATCCAGGATCGATTACTCAATAGTGAAACCTTGGTCAAATCTTCCAAATTTAAAGTTCAAGGTGAGAATCCTTCCTCCATATCTATTTTGATTAACCTGAAAATCAAAATCGACGATTTAAATAAGTCATAATATATCATATGGGGCTACACATGCCCTCAAACAACCGAGTGAAATACAAATGCTTAAAACGACTGATCAAGTTTTACAACTCAGGAGGAATAAGGGTGAAATTCTATTATATGGTGAGATCGGGTTGCACGCCGCAACAAGAGGAACAAGGGTTGATTGATATAGTGTAATGTGAATATTCCTATTGAATTAATACATGGTGGGATCGGGATGCTCACTGCATCATTTTATGTATTTATGTAACTTTCTTCTATTGTGTAGTTATACGGGACCTTTGCATTTCACATAAGAATTGGTGATAGATTGATACTGATAAGACATTTGAGTTCTGTATTCATTCCTTGCAAGTTATTTGCTTTATTTAATCATGTCCTTTTTTTTTTTGCTTTTATTATACACTGTATGCAGGTTATATTGTAATTGCCCCACCGTAGTCTCGTCATTACCTCGTCGAGGTTAGGCTCGACACTTACCAGTATATGAGTTCGGTTGTACTGATACTGCATTTTGCACTTTCTATGCATATTTTGGAGCTGGTAGTGGCTGATTAAGAGATTGGCTTCAGATTACACAGTTAGAAGAACCAAGGTAGTCATGTTGGCGTGTGTAGGCCCTGGCATCCCCTTCTACATCTCCATTTTGGAGTTTCTCTATTTCTAAGGCAGTTGTAATTTCTTTCAGACCGATACTTGTAGAATATCATTGTTTGTTCGTGGATTGTGACACCGGATTCTATGTAGTAATAGCAACCGTATTGGTAATAGCATATAAATAAAGACGCTATTTACTTACTTCCGCAACTATTTATACTTGGGGTGTCACAAGTCACGAGCATCTATTAGAGGTTAAATACAACAAATGGTCTGAAATATACAAAAAAAGTCCTAATGAACCAAGAGGGAGAAAAGCGATTCTGCAAACACTGGCAGCTACCTTGATAAACTCCTGAGATTCTGCCTCTGATAAGCCAAAACCGCTACCGGATGCATAAATACCCGAATCTGCACACAAGGTACAAGGAGTAAAGTGAGTACTCCAACTCAGTGAGTAACAAATATAAATAACAAATGAGCGGTAAGAAATCACACAAAGCATATCAGAATGATGTATAGAAGCAATTCAAAAAAACCAGTAAGAAAGCAGTGAAGCTGTAAAATCACTTAAAACGATTAGATCAGTTTAAGCTTCTTTGAAAATGGATTTTTCAATAGTTACGCACAGAGTGCAAAACAGTTAGAGCAGATAATCACAGAAATATGCCCCTCGGGCAAAAATACATAGTTTAACACGTAAAATGACAAACAAAAATGAAAGATAAATATATAATGGTTCGCCCCTCGGGCTCAACCCAGAATAGTACCAACTTCTTGGGCTCACTCTCAGAACAATATCAGCCCCTCAAGCTCACTCTTATAACAATGTCAGCCCCTCGACCTCACTCTAAGAACAATATCAGCGCCGTGGGCTCACTCTTAGATCACAATATCAACCCTCGGGCTCACTCTCAGATCATAATCGGTACCCGCACTCACTGGAGGTGTACAGACTCCGGGAAGGGCCCTTTACGACCAAAGAGCAATATCAAGCCATCTCGTGGCATCAAATCTAGACCATCATCCTTATATCACTCAAGCCACCTCGTAGCGTATATATGTATCTCAGGCTTTCGGCCTCATATCAGTATCAGTGTATCCTCACATGTGGCTGCTCGGCCGCACTCTGTCCCAAAATCATCACAAGCCCCTCAGGCATTAGTAAAACAGTAGTTCTAAGCCCAAAATATCATTTAAGTCTCAAAACTGAGTAAAGATAGCTGAGTAGTAAAATAGTGGAAAATAACATGACTGAGTTCAATTAATAAGTCAAAATAGTAAGGAAATATTAAATAAAATCCACTAAGGGTCCAAATAGTTGGAACAAAGCCCAAATATGACAGTCATCCCAAATCTTGATGATAACAAATCAGTTTCAGTCAAATACATAGTAAAATTATCAATCGGGACGGACTAAGTCACAATTCCCAATAGTGCACGATCCCACGCTCATCATCAAGCGTGTGCCTCACCTCAATATAACACTAAGATGTGCAATCTAGGGTTTCAAACCATCAGAGTATTTTTTTACAATCATTACTCACCTCTATCCGGTCCAAAATCTAGCCCGCGAGCCTTTGCCTCTCGAATCGGCCTCTAGATGCTCCATATCTAGCCGAAATCAGTACCAAACCATCAAAATGTGCTAAGGAAACAAAGTGCACCCAAAAAAAATCAAATTAACACAAAATTTCCGAAATTGGTCAAACTCGACCCTTGGGCCCACAGTTCAGAATTCGACAAAATTTGCAAAACTAGAATCCTTATACTCTCACGAGTGTAACTATACGAAAATTATCCAATTCTGAAACCATTTGGTCCTTCAAATCATCATTTTACATTTTTGAAAGATTTCACAATTTTCTTCCAAAATTCCATCCCAAACCACGAATTAAATGATGAATTCAATGATAGATTCATGTACTCTAGCAAAATCAGAGTTAGAATCACTTACCCCGATGAATTTCTTGAAAAACCTTCGAAACATCACCAAAATCCGAGCTCTCTAGGTCAAAATGTTAAATAAAACGCAAAACCTCATATTTATAGAGTAACCCACGGATTTCACCTCACGAACCGCACAAAAATGACCGCGGTCCGCACAAAACTAGTGCAGTCCACACAAAAACGACTGCAGCCGCACAGGTTTTCCTCTACAGTGAAAAGCTTTAGTATTTTGGCCATAACTATCGATACAGATTTGCAAATGCCTATTATAATACGTTTCTAAAACTAGATTCAAAGACTACAACTTTCGTTTTTTAAGCATCTCAAAGTTCCTTGTAGATCAAAAGGTATGAGCTTCCAAAATTAGAGCAACGACCTGCAGATTTTTCATGAACACGGAGCGCGGACCATTCTCCGCGACCGCACCAAAATCGCCGCGCCCAGCACTTAATCCACCGCTCTAGGCGCTAAAACTTCTGCCCCCATCCATTTTTCTATGTTTTGGAACGTCTGAACTCGCTCAAAACTCACCCAAAAGACACACGAGGCCCTCAAACCTCAACCCAAACATACCAACACCTCCCGTAACATAATTAGCACCTAATCGAGCCTTTGAATCACTAAAAAACACATCAAAATACCAAATCAACTTCTGATTCAAGCTTAAGAACTTAGAAACTTCAAATTCCAAAAATCACGCCGAAACCTATCAAATCAAGTTCGATTGACCACAATTTTTGCACACACGTCCCAGATAATACAACGAACCTACTGAAACTCTCAGAATTTTATTCCAACCTCTATATCAAAATTTCACCTATCAACCGGAAAACAACGAAATCTCAATTTTTCCAATTCAAGCCTAAGCCTTCCATGGTCTTCCAACATGCATTACGATCAAGATCCTAAGTCCCAAATCACCTAATGGAGCTAACCAAACCATCAAAAATCCAATCTGAGATCAAATACAAACAAGTCAAATCTTGGTCAAGCCTTTCAAATTTTAAGCTTTCAACTAAGATTGTTCTTCCAAATTCATTTTGATTAGCCTGAAACCTAACATCAACGATTTACATAAGTTATAATACACCACACACGGAAAGTCATGCCCGAGTACTAGCGGTCAAAGTTAAAAAGCTCAAAATGATCGGTCGGGTCATTACATCCTCCCCGACTTAAACATACGTTCGTCCTCAAATGTTGCCATAGTTGTCCCAAAAGCCAACCAACTGCTGAATAACCTTACCATGCATATATCCGGGGGTGATCCCACGTCACCCTATCTCATAGAGGTCCGATAACACAATGAAATTGCAGTTTCACATTCCAACCTAACCCATTAGCCTTAGAACCACATTTTAACTTCTGAAATCATTCACAAGATCAGACTCTCACATCTATATTTAGAGTAAGCCCGAACAAGTTGTAATCACCCATACCTGCAATCTCAGGTGCAACCACTTGATATACCATATAACTCAAACACTCATAGTGATAACTTCTAATCACAGCAGCTGCACACAACACCCGAGTACCGATAGAAAAACTCTTATCAACTAAAGTTTCATCCCAACACTCTTATATACTACCAATGATTACTAAAACCCGCGGTAAGCCATAACAATTTCCCAAATCAACCATTCACGAAGTCACTTCTCCGTTGGCGGATACCATAGCAATTTCGAAGCCGAAGCTCGATATTATCCTTCCAACATGCTGAAATCGGCCATGTTCATATTTGATAATGATCCCAACAATCTCCTCTAAGCCAACACATTACTCTGGTAACATGTCACATCAATACATGCCTAAGCCACAACTTGCACAACGTACCAATACGCGACAGTCCGAGCATACCCAAATTATATAAATGACTCAAATGAAAGAGATGTACCTCAAGCTTACCCATTCCACCACAACACAAGGCTGAGAACCCGTCTCTCATCATAGGAACAAAATACATGAATCCAACCCACAAGGTCATACCTCCGCATAACTTCGTCGCGATGCGCGATCCTATCCAACACCGCTCCACATGAACCACCTCAAGTCACTATGCTCGAAATCGACAACCACGCACAATTTGATGTCTGGAACCAAAGAAAATCATCATACTCATGGTGAAGCAAATAACTTACACCACGCAAACCTGAAAGGAAATAACCGATATGCCCTCCATCGAGCAACACCCAATTTCTCTTCCCGCTCGACTTCCACTATGAAACCCCAATAGAACTGCACCATAGGTGCCTATAAGCAACGAATCACAACTCTCGCAACAAAAAAAGGTAAATCATAAATCTCTCCAGATTACTAAAATGCTCAATAACAATCGAATTAACACATCCTCAACAATACAATTCGGATCTAACCAAGCCGATTCAAATTAGAACACGCATCCACGTAGGCCTACCAATGAACTCCTTATTATTAAAATCCTGTAGCTCCTTTTGAATTCCTTTAACTCTGCCGGTGCCATATGATACAATGCTCGACCTCGAATCAATACCAAAATCAACAACCTTGCTTGGAGACATGCCCGACCACAAGAAAACACATTCGAAATGTCCCTCACCACCGAAACTAAATCAATATAGAAGCCTATGCACTAACATCCATCATAAAAGCCCAAATAAGAAAAGAAAATGCTTCCCAGTCGTCCGCTGGGTCTTCGAAATATAAAACCACTTAAATGGGACATAATCCGTCGATCCTCGCCACTCAATCTGTGGCATTTTCAGCATAGCCAATATTGCCTCCTTAGCGCAATAGTCAAAAATGACACACACAGAGACAATCAGTCTAAACCCAATACCACATCCAAATCTAATATACCAAGCAACGAAAGATCCACTCAAGTCTCAAAACTCTGATAGTCATTAAACAGTTCCGATATGCATGATCTACAACCACAACATAGCATGAATATGGGAACTTCCATCTCAAAATCCACACGGCATATGAATTATCATATCCGGTCCTAATTTTGTCGTCCGAGTACGTGCCACACCTCTATTACCCAATCATTTCATGATAGATACTCAAAAATGCTTCTGTGCCACCAAGCAAACTCAAATATTAACAGTCGATCTAGCCAGAAAGTATCGTAATACTACCGAAGTGCCAACAAGTTAACCATATTGTCCTTTTTCTGAAACATATACTCTCGTCAAATCAATTCCAATTCGCAATACCATTTCCTTAATCATCTGAGGCTATCGGCTGCCTAAGAGTTTTATGAACTTCCTTTCAGAACTGAACTATGACCTTGCACACGCAAATCTTGATCCTCACAGCATACAGCAAATACAATAGCATCCTAGGATAACATGAGAACTTCATCTCCCATCCGAGCCACAAACATTTACGTACTCAGCTAGTAAAGAACTTTTCATTGGTCCCATCTAGAAGAAAAATCACTATACATCCTCTGCTCTGCATGCCCATAGAAAATATACATCTCCAAACCGCGGTAAAAACCATCAAGAACACTCCGAGTTCCCTTTGCAAAAATCAGACCTTCTAGGACCTAATCCTTCTAACTCGACCAAGATACGCAAGTCATAAAACCTAAGGAGCATTGCGGCAAAATACCCGTAAGAACTCATTACCTCGAACACACACAAGGAATTAATCATATCCTTACCATACCGATCCGGCATACTATCAAGCTACTCTATCTATCTAAACTTCCTTCTGATTCATCTTCGACTTGATATTCCCTCTTGCTGTAGCACCACAATTCCTCAACCTCAGTTTACCACACGAGACCTAAGCATAAAACTACACTATCTAAGACTCATAAGCCGCTGAATACTCTCTTAAATATTCCCAAAACACCACATTCAAAATACTTTACTCTGAGGAAACTTCTAGCAAATCTAAACCTGTTACCTTACCTTCCTGATACAGATTCGTAGAATCTGTAATTAACATAGAAATACCACAAGTCTTGACCTCTTCCAATGAAAACTCAATTTCTAACCACATATATAACTTTAAGATACCCAACTGTTACATGTAGAGTCCTGAACATATTAGAACCATTCTCGTGATTCATTCACTCTATTGAAACTGCAATTAGCTTGATCAAACAAACAGAACAACCCATGTCTTGTTGGCACTCTAACACAGCAGAATGTGACATCAGTCCATTAAGACGAAGAAACTTCTTGCTCTATGCACCGAGCATCATTTACCAATAGCAACTCAAGACATTCCGATTCTCACACACCTGTGGAGCATCTTATAACCCTGTTAAAAAAATTTCCTTTACTCGAGCCATCCTCTATCTCAATTTCTGCAAGCCAAAACTGATTCACTAGTTCGCCTAAAATTGGAATCAACATAGCCCATAACCATGCAATCAATTAATCAATAGCAGACTTCCTTACTTGGCTCGAAGCCATAGATCATCGCACACCCATTAACTCATAATGCATATACTCTATTGCTTCCCTAATACCATAGTTATTAAACTCAAGTTCCATTGTAAGCTTGTGAAAACACAAATCATCTAGTACTTTAAAATCTTTGGCAAATCTCGCATTCACTCTCAGAACAGTTAAACCCATTATCTTATGCGATCTAGAATTCAATTTTCAACACTTATTTTTCACTTGCACATAAGATCTTCTGATAGTCACATAAGGATCACACAACCCCAAAACTCTTCGCAAAAGATAACACACCTGCTTTGCCTTTAATTAGCATTCATGTATACCTTCCACCATCATAAACTGTACGCAATCACTTAGTCTTCCCGATTCTGAAGTCATACCGCAATATGAAATTTACTTCTCAAATGGAAAACATGATAGATCTCTCACCCGCCCTTAAATCGGGGCTATACCTCGAATGGAGTTCAAGCACCTAATAGTTCTATCATCCATCAGACCCCTCTCGCTGCTTCCAAATCATATGGAGACATCTAGCAGTACTAACATTCTCATAACATATTTATCTAGCCATCACTTCCACTAATAAGGACAGTACCAAACACAGAAGTTCAAAAACACTTGCTCACACAATCAGTACCTTAGCACTCAAGCCATAGGAAAAGATCCATCCTCAAGTCCTCCAGACAGTCCCAATATCAAACACATAGATATCACCTCTCACCCCTTGATTAGGGAATCACAAGCCGTTAAGGCAAATCTGATACTAAGCGCTCACGCGCGCATACAAACGTGTGGAGGAATTCAAGAGTTACATTTCAAGCTAAATCAAGGGCGCACGATAAGAATTCCAGGAATGTGAAGTTTTCCTAAAGGTTCTGCAGCCTCTCGAGATAAATACATATGTCTTCGTATCAATCCGCAAGACTCTAATAAACTTGAGCATGACTCGTGAGACCTATGTAACCTAGACTCTGATACCAACTTGTCACGACCCAAACCCGATCTGGTCGTCATAGTGCCTCTCGTTATGACAAGGCCAGCCAACTAACCTATTTTGCCTTTTCGAAATAGTCAAATATTAATAAATAGTCCAAGTATAAATAGATAACCACAAACTAAGCAAAAGATTTTTTTAAATAATCTGCGGAATACAGCCCAAACACACTCTGATACCGGGGTGTAACAAGTCACGAGCATCTATTAGAGGATAAATACAACAAAAAGTCTAAACTTTCGGGACTCTACCTTCGATCAGCCAAAACTCGCTACCGGGTGCATAAATACCTGAATCTGCACACAAGGTGCAGGGAGTAAAGTGAGTACTCCAACTTAGTGAATAACAAATATAAATGACAATTGAGTAGTAAGAAATCACGTAAAGCATATCAGAATGATGTATAAAAGCAGTTAAAAAAACCAGTGTGAAAGCAATGAGAGCTGTAATCTCTTAAAACGATTAGCTCAGTTTAAACTTCTTTGAAAATTGCTTTTTCAATAGTTACGCACTGAGTGCAAAACAATTAGAGCGGATAAGAACAGAAATCTGCTCCTCGGGCACAAATATCATAGTTTAACAGGTAAAATGAAAAGTAAATATGAAAGATAAACATATAAAGGTCTGCCCCTTGGGCACAACTCAGAACGTACCACCCCTTGGGCTCACTCTTAGAACAATATCAGCCCCTCGGGCTCAATATCAGAATAATATTAGCCCCTCGGGCTCAATATCAGAACAATATTAGCCCCTCAGGATCACTTTCAGAACAATATCAGCCCCTCAAGCTCACTCTCAGATGATAATATCAGCCCCTCGGGCTCAATCTCATATCACAATGGGTACTCGCGCTCACTGGGGTGTACAGACTCCGGGAGAGGCCTCTTACGGCCCAAGCGCAATATCAAGCCATCTCGTGGCATCAAGTCCAGGCCCTCGACGTCATATCACTCAAGCCACCTCGTGGCGTATATATGTATCTCAGGCCTCAAATTAGTATCAGTGTATCCTCACATCTGGCCCTTGGTCGCACTTAGTCCAAAAATCATCACAAGCCCCTCGGGATTAGTAAAATAATAGTTCTCATCCCAAAACATCATTTAAACATATCATTTAAGTCTCAAAACTGAGTACAGATAGCTGAGCAGTAAAATAGTGGAAAATAACATGACTAAGTTCAATTAATAAGTCAAAACAGTGATGAAATAGTAAAAAAATCCATGAAGGGTCCAAATAGTTGGCACGAAGCCTAAATATGGCAATCATCCCAAATCATGAAGATAACTAATCAGTTTCATTCAAATACTTAGTAAAATTATCAATCGGGACGGACCAAGTCACAATTCCCAATAGTGCACGATCCCACGCTCATCAGCAATCCTGTGCCTCACCTCAATATAACACTAAGATGTGTAATCTAAGGATTCAAACCCTCGGAACATTATTTACAATCATTACCCACCTCTATCCGGCCCGAAATCTAGCCCGCGAGCCTTTGCCTCTCGAATCGGCCTCTAGATTTTCCATATCTAGCCGAAATCAGTACCAAACCATCAAAATGTGCTAAGGAAACAAAGTGCACCCAAAAAAAATCAAATTAACACAAAATTTCCGAAATTGGTCAAACTCGACCCCTGGGCCCACAGTTCAGAATTCGGCAAAATTTGCAAAACTAGAATCCTTATACTCTCACGAGTGTAACTATACGAAAATTATCCAATTCTGAAACCATTTGGTCCTTCAAATCATCATTTTACATTTTTGAAAGATTTCACAATTTTCTTCCAAAATTCCATCCCAAATCACAAATTAAATGATGAATTCAATGATAGATTCATGTACTTTAGCCGAATTTGAGTTAGAATCACTTATGCCGATGAACTTCTTGAAAAACCTTCAAACAATTGCCAAAATCCAAGTTCTCTAGGTCAAAATGTTAAATAAAACCCAAAACCTTGTATTTATAGAGTACCCCACGGATTTCCACCTCCGCAGACCGCACAAAACGATCGTGGTCCGTATAAACCAGAGAGGTCCGTGCAAAAACGACTGCGGCCGCACAGGTTTTCCTCTGCAGTGATAAAATTTAGTATTTTGGCAATAACATTCGCTATAGATGTCTATATGCCTATTGTAATTTGTTTTTGAAAACTAGATTCAAAGATCTATAACTTTCGTATGTGAATCATCTGTAAATTCCTGGTAGGTCAAAAGATATGAGCTTTTGAAGTTGGACCAACGACTTGTAGATTCGTCATGACCGCGGGCCACAGACCATTTTCTGTGGCCGCACCAAAAACACCGCACCTAGAACTAAATCCACCACGCCCAGCGCTAAAACTTCTGCACCCATCTATTTTTCTAAGTTTCGAAATGTCCGGACTCGATCAAAACTCACCCGAAACACACCCGAGGCCCTCAGACCTCAACCCAAACATACCAACACCTCCCAAAACATCATTAACACCTAGTTAAGCCTTTGAATCACTCAAAAAAACATCAAAACACCAAACCAACTTCGGATTCATGCTTAAGAACTTAGAAATTTCAAATTTCACAAATAACGCTGAAACCTATCAAATCAAGTCCGATTGACCCCAAATTTTGCATGCACATCCCAAAAAATGCAACGAAGCTACTGCAACTCTCTGAATTTCATTTTGACCTCTATATCAAAATCTCACCTATTAATCGAAAAATGCCGAAATCTCAATTTCGCCAATTCAAGCCAAAACTATCCACGGACTTCCAACATGCATTCTGATCACACTCTAAAGTCCCAAATCACCTAGCGGAGCTAACCAAACCATAAAAATTTCAATTCAAGATAAGTACAAACAAATCAAATCTTTGTCAAATCTTTTAAATTTTAAGCTTCAACTGAGACGGTTCTTCCAAATTCATCCTGATTAACTTGAAACCACACAGCGGCGATTTACCTAAGTTATAATACACCACACGGGGAAAGTCATGACAGAGAACTAGCAATCAAAATGCAAAAGCTCAAAAACGAGCGGTCGGGTCGTTACATCCTTCCCCATTTAAACATACGTTCGTCCTCAAACGTGGCTAGAGTTGTTCCAAAAGCCAACGAATTACTGAATAACCTTACCATGCATATATCCGGGGGTGATCCCACGTCACCTTATCTCATACAGGTCCGATAACGCAATGAAACTACAGTTTCACATTCCAACCTGACCTATTAGCCTTAGAACCACATTTTCACTTCTGAAATTATTCATAAGATCAGAATCTCACATCTATATTCAGAATAAGCCTGAACAATTTGTAATCACCCATACTTGCAATCTCAAGTGCAATCTCTTGATATACCATATAACTCAAACACTTGTAGTGATAACTTCTAATCACAGCAGTTGCAGACAACACCGGAATATCGATAGAAAAACTCTTATCAACTAAATTATCATACCAGCAATCTAATATACTCCCAATGATCACTAAAACATGCGGTAAGCCATAACCATTTGGCAGATCAACCTTTCACGAAGCCACTTCTCCTTTGGTGGATACCATAGCAATTTCTGAGCCGAAGCTCGATATTATCCTTCCAATATGCTGAAATCGGCCCTATTCATATTTATTAATGATCCCAACGATCTTCTCTAATCCAACACATTACTCCGATGACATGTCACATCAACATAGGCCTAAGCCACAACTTGCACAATGCACACACCAATATGCTATAGTCCGAACATACTCAAATCATGTAAATGACTCAATTGAAAGAGTTGTACCTCAAGCTCACCAGTACCACAACAACACAAGGCAAAAAACCTGTCTCTCATTGTAGGAACAGAAAACAAAAATCCAACCCGTAAGGTCATACCTCCATATAACTTCGTTGCGATGCGCTATCCTATCCAACACTGCTCCACATGAACCATCCCAAGTCATTATGCTCAAAATTGACAACCACGCAGAATTTGATGTCTGGAACCAAAGCACATCATCGTACCCATGGTGAAGCAAATAACTTACACCACGCAAACCTGAAAGGACATAACCGATATGTGATCTACCAAGCAACACCCAATTTCTCTTCTGCTCAACTTCCACTATGAAAGCCCAATAGAACCGCACCATAGGGTCCTATAACCAACGAATCACAACTCCTCGCAACACAGAAAGGTAACCCATAGATCTCCCAAATTACTAATAATCTCAATAACTATCGAGTCAACACATACCTCAACAATACAATTCAGATCCAACCAAACCGACTCAAATTAGAACATGCATCCACATTGACCTGCAAATGAACTCCTTATCACTAAAATCTTGGAGCTGCTATTCAACTTCTTTATCTCTGCCGGTGCCATACAATACAACATCAAATCAATACCGAAATCAAAAACCTTTCCTGGCGACACGCCCGACCACAAGAAAACATATCTGAAAAGTCCCTCACCAACGGAACTGAATTAATGTAGAAGCCTCTGTACTGATATCTAGCATGAAAGCCCAAATAAGAAAAGACAATCCTTCCTAGCCGTCCGCTAGGTCTTCAAAATATAAAACCAATTCAATAGGACATAATTCGTCGAACCTCGCCACCCAATTTGTGGCATTTCAGGCATAGCCAACAGCGCCGCCTTAGTGCAATAGTCCAAAATGACACAACATGGAGACAACCAGTCTAAACCCAATATCACATCCAAAATCTAAGATACCAAGCAATGAAAGATTCGCTGAGGTCACCAAACTCTGAAAGTCACTAAACAGTGTCAATACGCACAGTCTACAACGAAAAGATAGCCTGAATATCGGAACTTTTGTCTCTAAATCCACACGCCACATGAATCAGCATATTCGGTCCCAATTTCGCCGTTCGAGTACTCACACCTCTAATACCCAATCATTTCACGAGAGATATTAAAAAATTCTTCTGTGCCACCAAGCAAATTTGAATATCAGCAGTCGATCATTCGTAATACTACCAAAGTGCCAACAATACGGTGATCAACATCAAATCAAAAACCGAAATCAAAAACCTTGTTGGCACTACAGAATATGACATCATTCCATTATAACCAAGAAACTTCCTACTCTATGCACCGAGCATCCTTTACCAATAACAACTCAAGACATTCCAATTCTCGCACACCTGTAGAGCATCTTATAACCCTATTAAAAAAATTTCCTTTACTCGAGCAATCCCCGATCTCAATTTCCGCAAGACATAACGATTCACCAACATGTCTCAAATTGGAATCAACATAGCACATAATCGTGCAATCAGCTAATCAACAGCAGACTCCCCCACTTGGCTCGAAGCCATAGATCATTACACACCCAATAACTCATATCGCATATACTCTCTTGCTGCCATAATACCATAGTGAGATTAAAATCAGATTCCTTTGTAAGCTTGTGAAAACACAGATCATCTAGTACTTTAAATCTTCAACAAATCTCACATTCATTCTCACAACAGTTAAACCCACAATCTTAAGCGACCCAAAATTCAATTTTCAAAACTTATATTTCACTTGCACATAAGATCTTCTAATAGTCATATAAGGATCACACAACCCCAGAACTCTTCGTAGGAGATGACACACCTGTTTTGCCTTCAATTAGCATTCCTGTATACCTTCCACCATCATAAAGTGTACGCAGTCACTTAACCGTCCTAAGTCTGAACTCATACCGCAATATAAAATTCACTTCACTTTCAACTGGAAAACATGAATAGATCCCACACACGCCCATAATTCGGGGCTATGCCTCGAATCAAGATGGAATTCAGGCACCTAATAATTCTTCTATCATCCATCAGACCTCTCTCGCTACTTCCAAATCATATGGATATATCGTACTAACATACTCATCACATAGTTATCTAGCCACCATTACCACTAATGGGGACAATCCGAACATATAAGTTCAAAACACTTTCTCACATAATCAACACCTCGGTGCTCAAGCCATAGGCAAAGATCCGGCCTCAAATCCTACAGATTGGCCCAACATCAAACTCACGGAGATTACCTCTCGATCAGGGAATCACAAGCCATCAAGGCACATCTAATGCTGAGCACTCATATGCGCATATGAACGCTTGAAAGGAATTCAAGAGTTACATTTCAGGCTGAATCAAGGACTCACGATAAGATTTCCAAGAATTTGAAGTATTCCTAAAGGTTCTGCAACCTCTCGAAGATAAATATAGACGTCTCCATATCGACCCGCGAGACTCTACTAAACCTACTCATGACTTGTGAGACCTATGTAACCTAGGCTCTGATACCAACTAGTCACGACCCAAACCTCGATACGGTCGTGATAGTTCCTCTCATGAAGGCAAGGCCATCCAACTGACACATTTCGCCTTTTCAAAATAGTTAAATATTAATAAACAGTCTAAGTATGAATAGATAACCACAAACTAAGCTAAAGATTTTTTTTAATAATGTGCAAAATACAGCCCAAACATAGCCTGATACCAGAGTGTCACAAGTCACGAGCTTCTATTAGAAGATAAATACAACAAAAAGTTTGAAATATACAAAAATAGAGGACTAATGAACGAAGAGGGAGAAAAGCGGTAATGCGAACGCCGTCAGCTACCTTACTAAACTCCTGAGACTCTACCTCTGATCAGCCAAAGCCCGCTTCTGGGTGCGTAATACATGAATATGCACACAAGGTGCAGGAAGTAAAGTGAGTACTCCAACTCAGTGAGTAACAAATGTAAATAACAACTGAGCAGTAAGAAATCATGTAAAACATATCATAATGCTGCATAGAAGCAGTTCAAGAAAAACCAGTAAGAAAGCAGTGAAGCTGTAAACTCTCTTAAAATGATTAGCTCAATTAAAACTTCTTTGAATATGGATTTTTTAATAGTTACACCTGAGTGTAAAACAATTAGAGCAGATAAGCACAAAAATCCGCCCCTCAGGAATAAATACCATAGTTTAAAAGGTAAAATGACAAATAAATATGAAACATAAACATATATAGGTTCGCACCTCGGGAATAACTCAAAATAGTACTAGCCCCTCGGGCTCACTCTCCACTCTTAGAACAATATCAGCCCATCGGGCTCACTCTCAGATCACAATGTTCACTGGGGGTGTATAGACTCTGCGAGGGGGCCCTTACGGCCCAAGCACAATATCTAGCCATTTCATGGCATCAAATCTAGGCCCTCAACCTCACATCACTCTAGTCACCTCATGGCGTATATATATACCTTAGGCCCTTGGCCTCATATCAGTATCAATGTATCCTCACACTTGGCCCTCGGCCGCACTCAGTCTGAAATCATCACAAGCCCCTCGGGCATTAGTAAAACTATAGTTCTCATCCCAAAACATCATTTAAAATATCATTTAAGTCTTAAAACTGAGTAAAGATGGCTGAGTAGTAAAACTCTGAAAAATAACATAACTGAGTTCAATTAATAAGTCAAAATAGTGAGAAAATAGTAAATAAAATTCCCAAAGGGTCCAAAGAGTTGGAACGAAGCCCAAATATGGCAATCCGCCCAAATCATGATGATAACAAATCAGTTCCAGTCAAATACACGGTAAAATCATCAATCTGGACGGACCGAGTCACAAACCCCAATAGTGCACGACCCTACGCTCGTTATCAAGTGTGTGCCTCACCTCAATATAGCACTAAGATGTGCAATCCGGGGTTTCAAACCATCATAGCATCATTTACAATAATTACTCACCTCTATCCGGACCGAACTCCAGCCCGTGATGCCCTTGCCTCTTGAATCAGCCTCCGGATAATCCAATCTAGCCAAAATCAGTACCAAACCATCAAAATGTGCTAAAGGAACAAATCCCACCTAAAAATAATCAAATTACCATAAAATTTTCAAAATTGGTCAAACCTGACCCTAGTGCCCACATCTCAGAATTTCACAAATTTCACAAAACTAGAATCCTTATACTCTCACGAGTCTGATCATACGAAAATTATCCAATTCTGATACCATTTGGTCCTTCAAATCATCATTTTACATTTTTGAAAGATTTGACAATTTTCTTACCAAATTCATCCCAAATCATGAATTAAATGATGAATTCAATGACAGATTCATGTACTCTAGCCAAATTTGAGTTAGAACACTTACCCTGATGAATTTCTTAAAAACCTTCGAAAAATCGCCAAAATCTGAGCTCTTTAGGTCAAAATGTTAAATATATCCTAAAACCTAGCACTTGTAGAGTATCCCACATATTTCCACCTCTGCGGACCGCACAAAAACGATTATTGTCCACACAAAACTAGTGCGGTACGCACAAAAACGACTGCGGCCACATAGATTTTCCTCTGCAGTTACAGGTTTTAGTATTTTAGCGATAACTTTCGTTACAAATGCCCAAATGCCTATATAATATATTTTTGACAACTAGATTCAAAGATCTACAACTTTCATTTTTGAATCATCGCAAAATTTCTTATAGATAAAATGATATGAGCTTTTGAAGTTGGACGAACGACCAACGGATTCTTCATGACCGCGGACCGCGGACCATTTTCCGTGGCTGCACCAAAATCACCACGCCCAGCGCTAAAACTTCTGCCCCAACCATTTTTTAAAGTTCTGGAATGTCCGGACTTACTCAAAATTCACCCGAAACACACCATATTCCCTCAGACCTCAACCCAAACATACCAACATCTCCCATAACATTATTAACACCTACTCGAGCCTTTGAATCACTCAAAACAACATCAAAACACCAAATCAACTTCGGATTCAAGCTTAAAACTTAGAAATTTTAAATTCTACAAACAATGCTGAAACATATCAAGTCAAGTTCGATTGACCGCAAATCTAGCACACACATTCCAAATAATACAACGAAGCTACTGCAACTCTGTGAATTTCATTCCGACCTCTATATCAAAATCTCACCTATCAACCAGAAAACGCCAAAATCTCAATTTCGCCAATTCAAGCCTAAACCTTCCACGGACTTCCAACATGCATTCCAATCACTCTCCTAGCTCCCAAATCACCTAACGGAGCTAACCAAATCATAAAAATTTCATTTTGAGATCAAATACAAACAAGTCAAATATCGGTCAACCTTTCAAATTTTAAGCTTTCAACTGAGACTGTTCTTCCAAATTCATTCTGGTTAACCTGAAACCCAACACCAACGATTTATATAAGTCATAATACACCACACGAGACAAGCCATGCCCGAGAATAGCGATAAAAGTGTATAAGCTCAAAACGACAGGTCGGGTCGTGATACAAGTGTGATGTTAGGTACCATCACGGTCCCGATGGTGGGAATTCCGGGTTATGACACTATTCAAGCTTCTTGGAGCATGGAGGCCTATAATTAATTATATAACAATTTTAAAAAAATGTATACATAAAATATATAATTTTGCAGAAAGACCATGGGTTCACGTGCCCCCTAATTTTGCCCATAAATCTGCCCCTGCTTCTATGACGTACGTAGCTAGATTTCCTAGTTTGTATTAAGCAGAAGTGGATTCAGGATTTAATTTTATGGATTTAACTTTTAATTTTTTATATTAAACTTATTATACTATTAAAATTACGGGTTCAAATTTTATACTACTTATTGAGATTTTAGTAAGTTTTTACACATAAATTCATACTATGTGTCGAAAATTATGGATTCAATTGAACCCATAGCCGAAAATGCTACATCCACCACTAATAGTAAGTGGCTTAAACCCAAATAATGAGATTTTTAAAAAATCAGCTATAATTTTATCACATACTAGTTTTTGGTACGTGCGTTGTATACGTATACCTTGTTATGTATTATATCATTTTGTAAAATAATATCAATATTATTTAAATTAGGCTTGACATATATAACTTGACATGAAAGGATAAAGTTCAAGTTTTTGTGAGTGATCAATGTAAATTGTCGTCTGGTAACTTGTTTGTCGGGGTTAAGATAATTGAATATCTATGAATTTATGAGATGAACAATTAAACTTTAATTAGATGCATGACATATTTTACTTATTTTAATTTAATATGATACAAATATGTAATAAAAGTGTATCTCACATAATATTTCTTAAATGATATTCATGGTGTATGTTTTTTCATCCATTTTAGTTATTCTTTTATAACCAGATCAATACTTGTGATTGACATTGATATCCGACAATAAAAATAAAGATTCTTGTGAATTACATAATATTTTTTGTGTAATATCTTTTTAAATTAAGACTCTGACATAATAAAAACAAAGGATAATTTTCTCATCTTTCATTTTCCAAAAATTTCAGCGTCAATTCTCCCAGTAAACTAACTACTGTATGATTATATTTATTTTTTAAATATAAAATTGCTTAAATACATTAACTTATACATATAACACGTAAATGATCATTTTTCATGAAATTAATTAAATAGTTAAATTAAAATATCTTTTATATAATGATTAATTCAGAATATCTTATCGTGAGATTATTTTGACATTATCTTCTTTTTTCTCTTTTTTCTCATCAAACTTTAGAAAATAATAATAATAATAATAATAATAATAATAATAATAATAATAATAATAATAATAATAATAATAATAATAATAATAATAATAATAATAATAATAATACATTTTGATTTGACATCTAACCAATCTATTATAGTCACAATAACAACCTCGTTTTTCAAGCTTTGCATTATTATATGTAAATACTGTAGTTTCAGACAACCTAACCAAGAAAAAGATAAAATCTAACCTACAATATTACGAAGATCAATAAGATTTTGAAATGTAAAAGAACCTATTTATTATTTTTTCTTTTAGTTTGTTATAATTAAACTTAGTGATACTAAATGACATATATTTTCTTTTTCAGATTAAGAAATGTAATATTTGTCGTATGCGAATTCTTTTGTTCTGAGAACCAAATTTGAGAAATTTACCATTTGAAATACAACATTATGATGGCAAATAATAGTTTGAAATATGCCAGTACCTAGTGTTTTTAAAGACGTTTTTCGGGCAAGCTTCCAGGCGAAGCGGCCAAAAACACATTGAGACGTAAATGTTGTCGGGTGTAAGATTAATATGAACTAGGCAAACTAATTATTAGACATTATATAAAACAATAATGTGTAAACAGTAGAAATTCAGAATAAGCGGAAGAAAGCAATAAAATATCTGAATATGAATATCTAGTACAACTGTCTGAATCTCAACTATCTAGAACTGGTGTTATTGTTTCACATATGATCTAAGAATACTACAAATAAAGGATCTGAATGAAATAAATACAATATTATTCCTATAAATGCATGAAAGAAACAGGAACATTAGATAGAAGGAGACGCCAAGGCCTGCGGACGCCTACAAGATTACCTCGGGTCGCCTGATGATCAAGAATCAGCAATCCCAATGTGGTTTGAAGTCCACAATACTGGGGTTCGCACAAAAGAGTGTAGAGTGTATTATCAGCACAACCGACCCCATGTGCTGGTAGGTGTCTAGCTTAACCCCGACGAAATAGTAACGAGGCTAGAACCAGACCACCAAATAAACCTGTGCAGTTATATAATATACATCAGAAAGTAAAGCATAAACAAACCAATAAATATGGGATGGGAAAACATGCTTTGATGGATAACAGACAAAAACAGAATATCAAGAGAATTATTAAGGAATTAAAATCCAACCACTAACAAGAATAAGGAAAACAAAGTGAGATTTCACTTTTCTTTCACATCTTGTTGCAGGCGTGAAACCCGATCGCGTTTCCTGTATCTCGCGGCAGGCGTGTCACTCGCTCCTTTTCATGTATATCGTGGTAGGCGTGCTACCCACTCTCATTTCACTTATTTTGTTGTAGGCATATCACCCGGTCCCATTTTATTATATCTTGTGGTAGGCGTATCGCCTGCTCCCATTTCATTATATCTTGTGGTAGGCGTACCACCCGCTCCCATTTTATTTTATCTTGTGGTAGGCGTACCACCCGCTCCCATTTTATTTTATCTTGTGGCAAGCATACCACCTGCACCCATTTAAATATATCTTGTGGTAGGCATGCCACCCGCTCCCAGTTAGAGGCCAACAATATTAACAAGGAATTCCAACAAGGGAACAATAATATTAATAAACACCCCCACAAGGAAACAATGATATCTTAATAATATCCTAGCAAGGGAAAAATAATATCAAAAAAACATCCCATCAAGGGAACAATAATGATAATAATATGTGAGGCATAATAAATCACAACAGAGTCATAACAAATTATAACAGGAGACTCACAGGCCTGCTTGACACCGATGCATAGATATTTGTAACCATGCCAATGCGTCGTACTTTACAATTAACACGTGGAAAATAGACATAACTCCTAATCCCTCAAGCTAAGGTTACAGCAAACACTTACCTCGATGCTTCGAACATAATTCACTATTCAACTATAGCTTTACCCCTTGATTCCACCACCAATTCACTTGTATCTAGTCACAAGTTACTTAATTACATCAATAAATGCTAAATGAATCAATCCCAATGCATGAAAATGAGTTTTTTAAAATTTTACCCAAAAAGTCAAAAATTGCCCCCGAGCCCACATGGTCAAAACCCGAGGTTCGAACCAAAATCCGATTACCCATTCCCCCACGAACCCAAATATATAATTTGTTTTGAATTCCGACCTTAAATTGAGGTCCAAATCCCTTATTTTTGAAAAACCTAGGTCCTACCCAGAACAACCATTTTCCCCATAAAAATCATTGATTTTGTGTTGAAATCATGTGAAAAAATATTAATGATTGAAGAAAACGAGTTAGAAATCACTTACCAATATTTTTGAGAAGAAAGGTTGTTTAAAAAATCTCCTCTTATGTTTTTTGGGATTTTGAAAAATAACTGAAAATTCCATTTTAATATACCCCTCTCATACCCCCTGTGCGGACCGCACAAAATCGAGTGCGGCCGCACAACTCCCGTGTGGATTGCAGTGACATGCGTTAGTATTTTGGCTATAACTTCTCTATAGATGTCGAAATTGTGATTTTTTTATATTTCTGGAAATTAACCACGAAGGGCTAAAACTTTTGATTTTGAATCATCTCAAAATTCCTTGTAGATCAAACGAATATGCTACCGAAGTCGGACCAGTGAAATGTTCTTCACCGCGGACCGCATAGAATCTAGTGCGGCCGCATAGAGCCCTTCGCGGCAGCAGTTCATTTTATGCAGACCGCATTGGTTTGCTCAGAGGCCTTCCACTTCTCTGAACCTGCAACAACTATATTTTTAAGCCTAAGACATCCCGGAACATACTGAAACTTATCCGATCTCTCGGAACTCCAAACCAAGTGTGCACACTAACTCACAGACATCATATGGACCTACTCGTGCAATCACATCATCAAAATAACATGTAAAATCATGAATTAAATCTCAAAACTTCACATTTTCATCAAGAACTCTCAAAGTTCATAACTCTTCAACCGGAAGTCCAACTAACGTCAAATAAACTCCGTTTTTTACCAAATTTTACAGTTATATTTCAAATGCAACAACAAGTTCGTATCAGGCTCTGGAACCAAAATAAGGGTCCGATAATAATAGTTTCAAATATTAATTCTTTTATTCATTTCTTAGATAATTCAATAAAATAATTTCTTTCAAAAATTGATTTCTAAGGCTTGAGACCTCAAATTCATCTCCGAGCATACGCCCAATCCCATATTTTACTTTGGACCTTCCGGAATCGCCGAAATACGGATCTGGGTCCATTTTCTTGAAATGTGTACCAAAGTCAACCATAATCAAATTAACTCTAAAAAATTCTATTTCTCATATTCTCACATAGAAAGCTTTCCGGATATAGGTCCGGATTACACACGTAAATCACGGTGAGGTAAAAGGAGGATTTTAGGCCTGGAAATACTGAATTCACTTCCAACACAAGTGATGACCCTTTTGAGTCATCACATTCGTCTAGGTATAAGCCTCAACATTCTGGGTATTCATTTAGGATGTAAGCGTCGAGAACCTTTCCAAATTTAAAACATAATTACTTTATAAATCTTTTTTGGAAGCTAAATATCCAAAATTTAACTCATATTAAATTCTCAAACTAAAAAATTTTAAAAAGTTAAAAAGCTTTTTCTAATTGTTTATTTTAATTTTATAATCTTAATCTCTCTTTGTTGATTACAGAGTAACATATACACTTTAGTACTTTGTATGCGAAGTGTAAATTAAAAATCCAAGAGCTTAATCTATCAATTCTTACCATACTTCCATGCCAGTATTTTTCTTCTTTATGCTTTATTTTCTTCAAGATTTTTTAGCATTCTTCAATGTGTCTATTTCAAGATAGCTTTTAGTTTTAGAATTCTTCTGGTATTGCTCCAGTGTAGTTTATGTTTTGAAGACTCTAGTCTAGCTATTTTTATTATAAAATGAAGGTTAATGTATTATCAACTTTTAGGTTTAAAATAATAATTGTGTTAATGTCATGTTTATCTTTATATTATTAGGATAGAGTATCATATTTACAACTCTAATTATATTTTATCATAATTATGTTTTTGCTGTAATGAATTTTTACGTCATTCACTTTTTCAAGAGTTTTTTAATGATTCATACACATGTTAGCATGTTAGTAATAGATACATATATTTCTTATTTATATATTTATTTATTATTTTATAAAATCCTAAATATTAAATACCCCTGGGGCTTAAGCCGAGGCATATATAAAATGTTTTGCCATATGCCCATGCTTTTTAAGAACACTGCAAGTACCTAATTATGATTTTTGCTTTTAATTTGATAAAATTGAATTTAGTGTTACTAAGCAACAACAATAATAATAACAAAAACATATATGAAGAACTATTAGAATACTTTAATAGGATATTGTTGCCTAATTGTTAATATATGTGTGTGTGTGGGGGGGGGGGCGGGGGGGGGGGGGGAGAGCTATACATATGTTTGTGGGGGTGTGGGGCTTTATTTTCGAGAGTTAATAAGTTTTGTTTTCTTAATTGTTGAATGACAATTATCATAGTAAGAATTCTTTTTTAAAAGGAATACCAAAAAAATAATAAAATAATCACCAATTGAACCGGTCAAAGAAATGTAGAATTATACTAAGACTCAAAATATACAATCATAGGTGTTAGTGTGCTATGAAAAGGATATCTTAATTGACTTGTTGCAACTTTCTGACGGTAGCCTTTAGTTTATACATAATGAATTGCTCCCAATGTATTATTGGTCAACACCAAGTGAAAAACCGGAGACTTTCGTGAGTTGAATTAGTTACTAAATGAAGGATTGCATCCCTTCAAATAAATCTATTATTACTATTATTATTATTATTATTATTATTTTAAGTAGAGTTTATGTTACTTAAAAGGGTATTTTAATAATTTAATTTTGGCTAAAGGGTTTCTTACTTTTAATATAATATATAGATTAATATAAATATAGATGAATTACACATAGGAAAGTTAATAAGTCGATCAACATTTAATTTTCTGTTAAAAATTCATGCTATTATAATTAGTATAGAAAGTTGCTGTTTATATATTCTATTTTGTAATCTAGCTAAGCAGAGCGACAGTAACTTGACGCCAGTCCGTGAAACTAAACATGAGTCCAAAACAGAAATGATGACTTTTTTGATACAAAATATATTTATACAGTTTAGAAAAAAAGTTATATTTTTAATTAAGATACAGTATAATATTGTATTTTATTTAACGGAAAATTAATAGTTAAAGTTAAATACAATATTATATTGTATTTTATAAAAAAATTAATTTTTATTATAATATTGCGTTTAAGGAAAATACAACATTATACTGAATTTAATTATAAAATTTGGGCCTACCATAATAACAGTTTTGCAGAACTACATAGATTATTTATATTTAGTGTAAAACGTAGTATAATACTGTATTTTACAATACAACGTGTTATTATATTGCGTCTTATACTAATTTTTAGGCCCACCAATAAGTGGTATGCGGATAACTAATATAACAATAATTCAAATACATAAAACATGGTATTGTACTGCATTTTAAATAAAAAATTCTGCACTCCAAGCTCAGACCTGCCTTATTTAAAGGCGTTTGAATTTTATGAAAATTCATTCAAAACTTTCCTTCAAACTTCCATTCATACTTCTCTTTTCATCTTATTAAGTATTTTTGTATAATGTCTGAAGAGCCAAAAATAAGGGTTTTATTATATTGGGGGAAGGGGAATGTGAAGTTGTGATGGAAAATAACTTTGTAAGGTATAGCTTACGTCCACAGTGTCATGTCAAATTGTCGCTTACATTGGAGTACGATAAATTGACATCGTTGTTACGTAAAAAAATGAGTGTGAAGAAAAGTAACCGGTAGATTTTCGTATTCACTGACTCTACATGGGTTTGCTTATTATTCTGATTTTAACATCGAAGATGATAAAACTCTTAGAGATTTTTTGCGGATTCCAGATGAATATACGGAATTTATTGTAATAAAATTATTGGAAATATATGTGAAGGTTGAAGACGTTTCCAATAACTAGGGCGTACATAGTATGAATAACCGCCAGTCATCGGGTGGTTATTCTGGAGCAGTTTTGGCCGGACAGCTTGCTGATGAAAGAGCTTGCCTTGATTTAAATTTGTCTCCACCAGCGAATGAGCAACCACAAAAAAATATCCAACATGAAACTTCAAGATAGTACGACTTATAAGTAAAGTGATACAGCTATATGTAAAGTATTTATCTAGTTGGGTAGCTTATCATTTTGTTCTTTTTGTTCAGTAAAAACGAGCATCTTGATGTTCCTGATGTCACACAGTTGCCCATAAACGATGTATTGACTCGTGATTTTGCAGATGTGTAAAGTCAGGAAGATGATAGTGATTATGACAACAATGCGGATGAGTCTGGAGATGACACACCTTTCTTTGATGAGGTTAATGACGAGGAGGAAGTGGATGTCGAGCCTGAGCTAATGAAGGAGCATGCTCCTCCACTTCTCGCTAAATCAAAAGTGTACGAGTTTCACATGTCATTTCATGAGTAAAATATTTTCTACCTTGATAATTAGTCAAGAATACCGAACATAAATACCCTCACAAGGGATAATGATAAAAGTTAAACATAATATCATATTATATTTTAATTAAAAATATAACTTTTTAAATTTGTATAAATATTTTTTGTACCAAAAAATACATCATTTAAGTTTTGGACTCCGATTTCTGCCAATTGGAGGAAGTGGCGGTTTAAGTTGCGCTCTACAATCTGCGCCACATAGGAACTCCAATTTATTCTCGTCTATCTCTTTTCTGATCACGACTTCTGATTTTATTAAACAAGTCCATACATAAGTTAGCACATGTTACTACGAAAGATGTTGCATGAGTTATTCTCGGTCATGTTGCATGAGTTATTCTCGGTCATCGTGACATGCAGGGACGGTGTTACTATTCAATTCTCACTATATATCTTGATGGGTCCTAACGTTATCGTTAGAAAAATTAACAGTAAAATGTCAATTTAATTATTAATTTTATTACTTTTAAAATTATAATTTTTTTATTAAATAAATAAATATATGCATTAAAAATTATGGTATAAACAATTTGGTAAAATATAAAATGAAAGTGTGACAGTGTTAAGCAAAAATCACAAAAAAATATTAAAACGTCCCAAAATCAGGTGTAACAAATGCATGATCATCTTCTAGGAAATAAATTAATAATACAACCTCTGTATGAAATATGAGATAGACAGGATAAAGTAAATTGATATAATGGAGATGTGTGCTGCAGATCGTAACATGGAAAGCTCACCATAAAGTCCCTCGGCAACTGCGCCTATGTGCCCAAATGACCATCAGAAACATACATGCACAATAAATGCAGAAATGTAGCAGGAGTACGTACATTAATGCGTATCCAGTAAGTATCTAGCAAAACTCCGGAGAACTAATGACGATGGGTCGGCATCGACAATTACTAGTTGTCCAATAAATCAATATTACTTATATATTACTATATATAATAAGGGAGAATCAAAGGACTTTTGTAGTCCAAACATATATTTCCAAAAAAAATATAAACTTTTTACTTATTTACGTTTATGTACTGATCTTATTTTTAATGTTAAATTTACTTTTTGTTTTATGGTTTGCAACTTGCCATATCATTTTATTGAACTTGTAATTTACACGTTAACCAAGGTTAAAGACTATTATGATGAATGAACCCCATATAAATTTATCATTTTCATATTTGTATTAGAATGATTATGTGAGTCCCACTTAAATAGCTACTATTAGTGATTATTATCATCTTACATCCAACTCTCCCTTAAAAGGCTACTCTTATTAAATATAACTCTAATTATGTAATTTTAAAGTGTGTTACATATTCTTTTCTCTTGATTTAATAATATTTAGAAGCAAGTAAATATTTTTTGACATAATATTATTTATAATAAGGGGCAATAGAATTTTTTTTCGGTCCTCACATTCAAGTTTTCAAAACCATTGCCCTTAAAAGTTGCTATTTTTATTCTATCAATTTTGTGGGTGTTGAGTTAACAATACCAAAGTTTATTTTGTACTTTTATGATTTCTTATAGGAGATAGTACATAGTATCTTTCTACAATCACTTCTCACCCCACACTAACCTTCAAATGGAGTCATGGTTGCATTATTTAAAATGTTTGGTTCCATAATTCGAATTGTGAAGTACTATATCTTTATGTACTTTTTATCTTTACAAATTAAAGAAAAATATGTAAGCATCCAAACTCCTATTTAGCGGTCTTCATAATTTTATCGCTACATTAGCAAAAACGCATCCTTTAAAAGTGAAAAAGATCAAATACTAACAAGATGAGTAAAACATATTAAGCTTAATATTTTTAAACTCTTTTGGCGTGTGGACATATATATATATGTGTGTGTGTGTGTATATATATATATATATATGTGTGTGTGTGTATATGTTTATATATGTATATATATATATGTATCTATATATATATATGTATATATATATTTGTTTTTTTTTGTTAAGAAGTTTGTAGGAACTTAAGTAATGGTATTCCTAGTTTTTTTTGTGTGTTGATACAAGTTCAAAAAAAATTCTTAAATATGATACATGGTATACCAATTCGGGAGTCAAAAGGAATACCAGACTGAAAACGGGCTGGTGTATTTAAAATTTATACTGATTATAATTTGAGTATGCTCAACTACTTTTTATTAAGAGAAATACGATATTTGGTGAAAACTTAAATATATTGTTCTTTTTAATCATATGTATTACGTTTTGACCTTGAATTTAGGTTCGGGCTCAGCACGGGCCTACCGCAATAAGGGACAACCAAAGGACTTTTGTAGTCCTCACAAAAGTTTCCAAAAAAATGTGAAGTTTTCAATTTAATTACTTCTAGGTCCTCACCATATATTTTAAAGTCAATTGTACTTTTTATTTCATGGTTTACTTCTTAAAAATTGTCCTACTTTATTTTTTTCTTTTTTTAATGATGTGAAACTGCTACATGTAGGTGATGTAGTTGCCTTTTTCTTGAATATCTTATTTTGGTCAATCACAAATCTCAAAAAGTTTAGCAAATACTCATGGGGCAGAAAATATCTATCCGCCGCTATCCATTACTTTGCCTCTTCCATGTCTTTTTTAAAATCGAGCCAAATGAAGTCGATTCAAGCTGCTATAAACCAAGTTAATTGTAGCCAAGCGAAGCCAAACTTAATCAAGTAAATTCAAGTCAAGCCAATTCAAATCAAGTCTAACAAAGCCAAGCAAAATCAAGCTAAATTAAGTCAAATGCGCAAAACAAAGTTGGGATGTGTGTGAGAAGGTAGGAATAGTTAGTCTCATTTGGATAAATATATATTATAAATAAGTTTCAAATGGATAAAATAGGGTAATAATTTAAGCTGAATAGATTTTTTTGCATAAATTGCTCCTGTTTTAAAGGTTGCTCCCTCATGTACCTTTGAAATTGGTAAATGTAACTTCCTATAGATTTTTTTTTCCTTAGGTTACTTTTTACATTATTTGACTGTATATATTTCAGTAAATTTATGTCACGACCCCAATTCATCCTCCGTGAAGATGTCGTAATGGAACCTAGTCCCTGCGACTAGGTAAGCCTAACAATGCGGAAGATACATCATAAAATTGCGGAAAAATAATTAAAACTGACTTAGGAAAATAACCACGTGTTTAAGGTGCCACTTGTCACATACAATAATCACTCTCGAAGCTAACCGGATTTTCCGAAATCCGAAATCTCACAAATGACAAGCAAAGGCATACATAAGAGGCTCTGACTCAAAAATATCTATAGAGAGGAAAAATAATGGAAGAGCTATACTTATTGCAGAAAGCTGGAAAGGGACTCCTCGATCTGTGGAGAGAGCAGATATACTCTACCGATACGCCTCCTTCCAACGCTAACGGAACTAGGTGGGAGTACCTGTATCTGCACAACAAAAATGTGCAGAAGAGTAGCATGAGCATATCACAACGGTGCATAGTAAGTATCAAGTCTAACCTCGATGGAGTAGTGACGAGGAACAATCAAGACACCTACTGATCAAATAAATAGTATAATTGTAGGAACATCTCAAATGATATACATATATTTATGTAAAGAGTGCACGGAGTGACTAATGATGCTACAATCACAATGAGGGAAAAAGAACAATAAGTAATAACGAGAATATAAGAAGTGATGATACATAATGACGGCAAACACAATCCAATTCCTAAGATCACAACACAGTAAAATAAAACAATAACTCATGTTCTACGATGATGTTCACCTAAAGTCTTATTCGACTATTTCCACCAATTTACCAAATCTCGGACAAGCCACAACTCACAAAATCCCAGCATATGAAATCTAACACTTGGCATCCGGTGCCCCATCAGCTACACAGTCATGCTGACAACTAACAAGCTAACTAGGGACACTCTCACATATATAATGATTAAACGAGGACGTACCTCTATACTTGAAAAAACCAAGGGAAGTTCACCTCCAATAGGAATGTTTCAGCTACGCGTATGCTTGTGCAAGTGCTTTAACAAGATTTCTACCAGCTAAGAAAGATAAGAAGAAGAGCGGCAGCACGCACAAGTTCCCTCAACACATCCACAAGATAAATCTCATACAGGAAAGCAATAATAATAAAAATATTAAACAAAGATAGGAATGCCTCTACAGGCGCACAATCCCTACAATCAATCCCTGACATTGCCCTCCTTATTTCGCCACGTGTGCAAGTAATAACATAATAAGTACCGCCTTATTTCGCCATACGTGCATCATAATATTCCTGCCTTATTTTTCTACACACGCAACCCACATATAAGAATATAGGCAATTCCCGCCTTATTACACCGCATGTGCAATATATCAATAGCAATAGTAGCACGGCAAAGACCTCGTGCAACCCCTCAACCAAAATCACACAGTAGAAACCTCGTGTATCATAGTATCATCAACCGTACGACAAAAACCTCGTACATCACAATATCAATAACCGCACGGCAGAAACCTCGTGCACCAACAATATCAATAATCGCACGGTAGAAATCTCGTGCATCATAGTATCATCAAGTACAACAACAACAAATACAATATATATACAAGAAAAGCAAGAGAATCACTCAGGTATTCCCGTTCACCAAAAGGCAGTACAACTAACTCATAAGGAATAACTGTAACAAAGAAATACTAAGCGCAGCAAGGATAACTAAACAAGGAATAAATGATAAGAAAAAACGATTCTGTAATACTCAGTTCAACAACAAGGAAGTTAACATGAACCAAATAATTACAATTAATGAAATACTAACAAAACATAGAATATCTAGCTTCTTTCCAATTAAGACCAATTAATTACATGAGAAACATAAATAGTGCTTTTAAAATAAAAACGAGCAGTTAGGAATGATAATGTGACAATAGAAGGGTAAGTGTCCACATTTAATCAAGTAAAAGTCGATTAGGCAATAAGAACAAACCAAAAAGGGAAAATAAATTCCAGTAAGACATGTAGAGGTGAAACTAATAACAGGGAACTCAATTGTATCAAGGACAACTTCATATTCGCTGATTACAAGGATCTAAGAGCCCTAAAGGGACAAATTGTTCACAAATAAATTCGAGCACGCACTCGTCACCTCGCGTAAAAGGAATACAAGCAACAAAGAAGATTCAAATCCTAAGTGGAAGTCCACCACACAAAGTTAGGGTAGATACTAACTTCGAACCGGCTAAAATCAACTACCAACCGTGTTTTTGCCATGAGTACTCGACTCCAAATGGCCCAAATCTATTTAATTCAATCACACATTTTGAATAACATCTAAAGCAACTGATTCTACTATTTAATTCAAAGCTAAGACTAAAATTTAGGTAAAATAACCAAAATGCCCCTCAGGCCAACATAGTCAAAACCTGGGGTTCAAACCAAAACCCAGTTACCCATTCCCCCACGAACCCAAATATATGGTTTGTTTTTAAACCGGACCTCAAATTGAGGTCTAAATCCTAAATCCCCAATTTTAGAAAAAAATTAGTTCCAACCCAAAACCTCCAATTTCACCAATGAAAATCCTTGATTTTAAGTTGGAGACATGTTAAATGATGTTAAGGATTGAAATAATGAGTAAAAAGCCACTTACAAATGATTTGGAAGAAGTCGTGTTCTTAGAAAATCGCCCAAAGAGGTTTGTGTTTTGAAAGAATGTTAAGATGGCTCAAAAATTCGGCTAATAGTAAAATATGCAGGTCTCAGATATGGGAAATGCGAAGGTAGGTTCGCATTTGTGAACCTTACAAGTTTGGGAAATGCGAACGTGAGTTCACATTTGCAAACTCTGAAGGATCCATGAGTTTCGCATCTGCGAACTAATGTGTCGCATTTGCGAAAGGCCCGCCTTCGTAGTTGCGAACCAACAGGTTGCATTGGCGATCCTAGCTAGCTAGATTTTTTTCTCATTTGCGAGTGCTGAGGTCGCATTTGCGATTAGTGCCCATAAATCTCCTAGTTCGCATTTGCGAGAAAGTGGATTGCATTTGCGATCATATGCCCAGGCCTAAGGCTTCGCAATTGTGAAGCAAAGCCTGCATTTGCGAGCTCGCAATTGCGAGGCTCATCTTTGCGAATGCAAGATCACAGAAGAAAACATACCAAATTTTTAGAAGTTCAAAAATGCAATCCGACACCTATCCAAAACTCACTCGAGCCCTTGGAGCTCCAAACCAAATATGTACAAAATTTCAAAAACATCCTACGGACTTATCCGTGTGATCAAATCGCCAAAATAACATCATATATCGAATCGAGCCTCAAAACACATGATTTCCTCCAATTTTTTCATAAAACATCAAATTCCCATTTTAAGTCCGAAACTCATGAAACGACGTCCGATTTTAACCAAACTTTACAAAAAGCGCTTAATCCTTATATAAGACTTGTACCGGGTGCCGGAACCAAAATACGGGCTCGATACCATATTCTTCTAATCAAATTTAATTTCCAAATTCCTTAATTATTTCCAGAAAACCATTTCACACAAAAATTCATTTCTCGGGCTTGGGACCTCGAAATTCGATTCCGGGCATACGCCCAAGCCCCATTTTTTCCTACGGACCCTCTAAGACCGTCAAAATCATGGGTGTGGGTTCATTTACCCAAAAAGTTGACCGGAGTCAAATTTATTCAACTTAATATCAAAATTTAGTATTTTTCTCACCAAGTTCATATCTAAGCTTTCCGGTTACGCGTCCGACTATGCACATTAATCAAGGAAATCCCAAATGAGGTTCTCAAGGCCTCAGAAGTATGGAATAGGCAAGAAAATAAGTAATGACCCCTTTGGGTCGTCACATCCTCCTTCACTAAAACAACCGTTCATTTTCGAACAGACAAAAGAAGGAAGTACCTGAGGGAAAAAGATGAGGATAGCGGCTCCTCATATAAGACTCGGACTCCAAGGTCGATGCCTCAGGAGGCTGACCTCTCCACTAGGCACGAATAGAAGGAAAACTCTTAGACCTCAACTGACGAACCTGTCGGTCTAGAATAGTTATCGGCTCCTCCTCATAAGACAAGTCTTTGTCCAACTGGACAGTGCTGAAATCTAACACGTGGGTTTGTTCGCCGTGATACCTTTGGAGCATGGATATATGAAAAACTGGATGCACGGCTGATAATCTGGTTGGCAATGCAAGTCTATAAGCCACCTTTCCCACTCGATCAAGAATCTCAAGCAGACCAATATACCTAGGGCTAAGCTTGCCCTTCTTTCCAAATCTGATCACGCCTTTCAAAGGCAACACTTGGGGTAATACCCGCTCACCAACCATAAATGCCACATTTTGAACCTTGCGGTCAGCATATTATTTTTTCCTAGACGGAGCTGAATGAGGCCTATCCTAAATGATCTTGACCTTGTCCAAGGCCTTCTGAACCAAATCTGTACCCAACAATCGAGCCTTTCGTAGCTCAAGCCGACCAAATATCCAAATCCTATTAATACCAATGGGCACGCACCATACAACTAGAACTCAAGAAGCATGCAATAAAGATGGATGAATATGGGAAGGGAGAAAACAAAAGGGAACTATCGACAAGTCACACTAACACTAATTTTCTAAAACACTAATCTACAAACATCTAACAAGAAGGAACGAAACTTATGAAAGACTCACAATGATCTTATACTGATATAACTCTCACCGCGGTACACATCCCGATCTCAGCATATCAAATCACCTGAAATCACGAGGGTTCCTTCCTCAACACTGAATCACAAGTAGGGTACACATCAACCCATCTGGAGACTTTCACTAGATCAATTCCGTCTACCACTCACAACATAGACTGGCTCCCACACCGGTGGAGCATAGAAATCATAGCTCGTAACCAAGGATACTCCGAAATCACATCGAACCTATCGAAACAGACAATAGGAATTTACTACTAGTCTGATAACTCTCGGCAACAACTAAAACAAGACGATAGACACGGCTATTACTCATATAACCTCCCAACAAATTAATCACACAAATAGAGTACAATCATGAAATGCTCCCACAATGGAACAACAGATAAGAGAACTCACCCTGATAAGCAGAACTGTGATGAATTACAGATATTTCCCTCTATAACAAACTGAATTCGTACATGAATGACATTAGCTGGTGCGCTGGTGTCAACGGGCCGGGCCTCCCCCTCTTAGGTGCCCTCTACTTTCCTTAATACCTCGCCATGACACGTCGATCCGAAGTCTGGCACAATCTCTCACCACTTGCTAGTATCTCCACACTCAAATCACCTCTCTACTGGCAAGGCGGTGGGAACTCTGCGGTATGGGTACTCCGAGACCCCTGAACACCTGAGTTACCATGTGAAGCCTGAAGCGCGAACTGAACTGGCTGACCTGCAAAACCTCTACCATGACACACCCTGCCTCCAAATAAGGACCAGTATATCTCCCCGGTCAACGAGGCCTCCTCGCCTCCTCAAACTCTCTCTCCTGCTCTCGTTTGCTCTCTTTCTCATGACCCTGCTTGCTCTCTGTCTCTCTAGCATGCATACCCTCTATCCTCATATCAATGTTCACCACCAGCTGATATGGGATATCCATCTCCAAATCGCGAGCCATACTGGTCCTGATGCTGGGAATAAGCCCCTCAATGAACCGGGGAACCTTCTCTCGAATAGTAGAAACCAAGGCATTGCGCATGTCTAGCCAAACTGGTGTACCAGACAACATACTCCGAGATGGTCATAGCACCCTGGCGCAAATGCTAATACTCCACGCGCCATGAATCCCTGAGGTTCTGTGGAACATACTCTCTCATACACACCCTTCCTCCAAAATAAGGACCAGTATATCTCCCCGGTCAACGAGGCCTCCTCGCCTCCTCAAACTTTCTCTCCTGCTCTCGTCTGCTCTCTTTCTCATGACCCTGCTTGCTCTCTCTCTCTAGCATGCATACCCTCTATCCTCCTAGCAATGTTCACCACCTGCTGATATGGGATATCCATCTCAAAATCGCGATCCATACTGTTCTTGATGCTGGGAATAAGCCCATCAATGAACCGGCGAACCTTCTTGCGAACAGTAGAAACCAAGGCATTGGGCATGTCTGGCCAAACTGGTGTACCGGACAACATACTCCGAGATGGTCATAGCACCCTGGCGCAAATGCTAAAACTCCACGCGCCATGAATCCCTGAGGTTCTGTGGAACATACTCTCTCCCAGAAACATATCTGAAAACTGGGCCCAAGTCAGTGAAGCTACCTTGTCTGGGCTATCTAACTCATAAGTGCGCCACTAATTATAGGCGGCTCCTCGAAGCTGGAAAGTAGTGAAAGAAACCCCGCTCGATCCAGAGATACCCCTAGTATAGAGAATTCGGTAACACTCATCAAGAATACCCAAGGCATTGTCTAATGCTAATCCACTAAATACTAGAGGATTATACTTCTTGAACCTCTCTAGTCTCATCTGTTCATGCTCGAATGCCGCTGCCATGCCCTCGGGCTGAACTGGTGCGGCAAGCAATGCATGAATAATCTTAGGGACCTGCTCAACATGCGATCGCTTCTCAGGATTGCGGGCGAGGTTCTGTGCTCCTGTCCTGGCCTGGGATGTGGCTGCATCAAGGGGAAACAATCTTGCCTGAGACAAAGTGGTGTACATGCGCATGAACTGTGCCAAAGTCTCCTGAAGGACTAGAATAGTAGTGGCAGTAGGCATGTCAGGTGCCTGGACTCCGGATGGATCTGCTGGCGTTACCTCAATGGATGCTCGTGCAGGCGCTCTTGCTGCACCTCACGCGCGTCCTCGAGCACTACCTCGGCCCCGACCTCCAACGGTTGCAGCTGTGGGCGCGGGTGCCTGATCACCTCGGGTAGTACGTGGATGTCAAAAATATCTCGCACGACAGGGAGATCAAATGAAGTGGAGTTTTCTTAACGGTTACATAGCCTCTCGCAGATAAGTACAGACGTCTCCGTACCGATCCACGAGTCTCTAAGAAACAGGTTTGTGATCAGTGACTCTTATGAACCTAGAGCTCTGATACCAACTTTTCACGACCCAGTTCGCCCTCCGTAAACATGTCGTGATGACACCATGTCCCTACGACTAGGTAAGCCTAACAATGCGGAAGATAAACCATAGAATTGCAAAAAAATAATTAAAAATGACTTAGTAAAATAACAATGTGTTGAAGGTGCCACTTGGCACATACAATAACCATTTTCAAAGCTAACCGAATTCCCCAAAACCTGAAATCTCACAAAGCACAAGCAAAGGGATACATAAGAGGCTCTGACTCAAGAATATCTATAGAGAGGAAAAATACTGGAAGAGCTATACTTATTGCAGAAAGCTGGAAAAGGACTCCTTGGTCTACGGATGTAGCAGATATACCTCGAAGTCTCTACCGATACACTTCCTTCCAAGGTTGACAGAATTGGGTGGGAGTACCTGTATCTGCACAACAAAAATGTGCAGAAGAGTAGCATGAGAATACCACATCAGTGACTAGTAAGTATCAAGACTAATCTCGATGGAGTAGTGACAAGGAATAGTCAAGACACCTATCGGTAAAATAAACAGTATAATTATAGGAACATCTGAAATGATATACATATATTTATGTAAAGAGTGCACGTAGTGACTAATGATACTACAATCACAATGAGGGAAAAAGAACAACAAGTAACAACGAGAATATAAGAAGTGATGATGCATAATGACGGCAAACACAATCCAATTCCTAATATCAGAACACAGTAAAACAAAACAATAACTCATGTTCTACGATGATGTTCAACTAAAGTCTTATTCGGCTATTTCCACCAATTTACCAAATCTCGGACAAGCCACAACTCAAAAAATTCCGGCATATGAAATCTAACACTTGGCATCCTGTGCCCCATCAGCCTCACAGTCATGCTGACAACTAATAAGCCAACTAGGGCCACTTTCACATATATAATGATTAAACGAGGACGTATCTCTATACTTGGAAAAATTAAGGGAAATTCACCTATAATAGGAGTATTTTAACTACGTGTATGCTTGTGCGAGTGCTTTAACAATATTTTTACTTGCTAATAAAGATAAGAAGAAGAGCGGCAGCACGCACAATGTTCCCTCACCACATCCACAAGATAAAGACGAGCAGTTAGGAATGATAATGTGACTATAGAAGGGCAAGTGTCCACAGTTAATCAAGTAAATGTCGATTAGGCAACAAGAACAAACCAAAAAGGGAAAATAAATTCCAGTAAGACATGTAGAGGTGTAACTAATAACAGGGAACTCAATCATATCAAGGACAACTTCATATTCAGTGTTTACAAGGATCTAAGAGCCCTAAAAGGACAAATTGTTCACAAATAAATCCGAGCACACACTTGTCACCTCGCGTACAAGGAATACAAGCAACAAAGAAGACTCAAATCCTAAGGGAAAGTCCCTCACACAAGGTTAAGCTAGATGCTGACCTCGAACCGGATCAATATCAACTAGAAACCCCGTTCTTTCCACGAGTACTCGACTCCAAATGGCCCAAATTTATTCAATTCAATCACACATTGTAAATAACACCTCAAGAGACTGATTCTACTATTTAATTGAAAGCTATGCCGCGAATTTAGGTAAAATGACCAAAACTCCCCTCAGGCCAACATGGTCAAAACCCGAGTTCAAACCAAAACCCGGTTATCCATTCCCCCACGAACCCAAATATATGATTTGTTTTGAAATCAAACATTAAATTGAGGTCCAAATCCCCAATTAAAAAAAAAAACCTAGTTTCTACCCTAAACCTCCAATTTCATCCGTGAAATCCTTGATTTTAAGTTTGAAATATGTTACATGATGTTAAGGATTGAAATAAATAAGTAAAAACCAACTTAAAAATGTTTTGGAAAAAGTCTTATTCTTGGAAAATCGCCCAAAGAAATTTGTGTTTTGAATGAATTTTAAAATGGCTCAAAAATTCGGCCAAGTGTAAAATATATAGAGCTCAGATGTTGGAAATGCGAAGGTGGGTTCGCATTTGCGAACCCTGCAGGTTTGGGAAATGCGAAGGTGAGTTCGCATTGGCGAACTCTGAAGGATCCAGGGTGTTTCGCATTTACGACAGGCCCTCCTTCGCATTGGCGGACCAAGAGGTCGCATTTGAGATCCCACCTGGCTAGACCCTTTTCGCATTTGCGAGGGTTGAGGTCGCATTTCTGATTAGTGCCTATAAGTCTCCTCGTTCGCATTTGCGATCATACACCCATGCCCAAGGCTTCGCAATTTTGAAGCAAAGCTCGCATTTACGAGCTCGCAATTGCGAGGATCATCTTCGCAAATGCGAAGATCACAGAAGAAAACATACCAGATTTTTACAAGTTCAAAAACGCAATCCGACACCTATCCAATACTCACCTGAGCCCTCGAGGCTCCACATAAAATATGTACATAACCTCAAAAATATCCTAAGGACTCATCTGTGTGATCAAATTGTCAAAATAACATCATATATATCGACTCGAGCCTCAAATATCATGATTTCCTCCAATTTTTCATAAAATATCAAATTCCCATTTTATGTCTGAAACACGTCAAACGACGTCCGATTTAAACCAAACTTTACAGAAAGCGCTTAAACCATATATTAGACTTGTACCAGGTGCCAAAACTAAAATACAAGCCCGATACCATAGTCTTCTAATCAAATTTTATTTCCAAATTCCTTAATTATTTTCAGAAAACCATTTCACATTAAAATTTATATCTCGGGCTTGGGACCTCGGAATTCGATTCCAGGCATACGCCTAAGTCCCATATTTTCCTACGGATCCTTCGTGACCGTCACATCATGAGTCCGAATTCGTTTACCCAAAAATTTCACCGGAGTCAAATGAATTCAACGTAATACTAAAATTTAGTATTTTTCTCACAAAGTTCATATCTAAGCTTTCCGGCTACGCGCCCTAACCGCGCACATAAATCGAGGCAACCCCAAATGGGGTTCTCCAGGCCTCAAAAGTGCGAAGTAGGTAAAAAAAAACAAGTGATGAACCCTTTGGGTCGTCACAATGTAGGTAAAGTATGCAAAACATTTTCTCCAAGTGGACAATTTGTTAGGTCTTGCTGTACATTTAGATATCTCCTATGTTATATGTTCCTAACCATATTCTTCTTTCTCTAGAGCTCATATATATACAAAAAAAAACATGTCAGAATTATTTCGGGTAGTTCTAAATTTTTTATTTATAAATGAACTTGAATCATTTTTTATTAATATAACTATAAGACTGATATTAGGTCAATTTGTGTAAAGGCTCTAAACTAAAGAAAGTTTACTTATGTTATTTGTAGCGTTCTATAAAGTAACAATATGAGTGTTCGTTAATACGGATGAATTAAAATATATTATTAAAATTTTAAGTGAGTTCATAATAAGCATAACGTGAGGTTTGAAGTAAATAATTTGATGAACAATGGAATTAAATATTTTAATGGACTAAACCAAATTTACTATATACAATAAGGACAAATAAAGGGCTTTTGTAGTCCTCACAAAAGTTTCCAATAAAATGTGAACTTGCCAATTAAGTACTTCTAGGTCCTGACCAAATATTTTATAATCAATTGTCTTTTTATTTCATGGTTTACTTCTGAAAAATTGCCCTACTTTATTTTTTTTCTTTTTTAATGCTGTGAAACAGCTACATGTAGTTGATGTAGTTGCCTTTTTTCCTGCATATCTCATTTTTGTCAATCACTCATTTCAAAAAGTTTGGCAAATACCCATGTGGCAAAAAATATTTATCCGTTCCTATCCATTACTTTTCCTCTTCCCTATCGTTTTTTGAATATTTAGCCAAATGAAGTCGATTCAAGCTGCTATAAACTAAGTTAATTCAAGCCAAGCCAAGCCAAACCTAATCAAGTCAAGCCAATTCAAATCAGGTCAAACAAAGCCAAACAAAATCAAGCTAAGTTAAGTCAAATAGGTAAAAAAAGTTAGAATGGGTGTGAGTAGGTAGGGATAGTTAGTCTCATTTGGGTAACTATATATTATAAATAATTTTCAAATGGATAAGAGAGGGTATTACTTTAAGCTGAATAGATATTTTTTCATAAATTGCTCATTTTTTAAGGCCGCTCCCATATGGACCTTTGAAATTGATAAATGTAACTTCCTATGGATATTCTTTTGGCCTTAGGTTACTTTTTACATTATTTGACCGTATATATTTCAGTAAATTTAGATAAAGTATACCAAATATTTTCTTCAAGTGGACAATTTATTAGGTCTTGCTATACATTTAGATATCTTCCATGTATATGTTCCTAATCATATTCTTCTCTCTCTAGAACTCATATATATACAAACAAAGATATGTCAGATTTATTTCGGGTAGTTCTAAATTTTTTTATTTATTAATGTACTTGAAATAACTTTTATTAATATATTTATAAGAGTATTATTAAGTCAATTTGTGTAAAGACTCTAAACTAAAGAAAGTTTACTTATGTTATTTAGAGGGTTCTAAAAAAATAAAAATATGGGTCTTCATTAATATGGATGAATTAAAATATATTATTAAAATTTTAAGTGAGTTCATAATAAACATAACGTGAGTTTGAAGTAAATAATTTGATGAACCTTGGAAGTAAAGAAGCACTATACCAAATTTACTATATATAATAAAGGACAACCAAAGGACTTTTGTAGTCCTTACAAAAGTTTTCAATAAAATAAGAACTTTTCAATTAATTACTTTTAGATCCTGACCATATATTATAAAATCAATTGTACTTTTTATTTCATGGTTTACTTCTTAAAAATTGTCCTACTTTATTTTTTTTCTTTTTTAATGCTGTGAAACTGCTATATGTAGTTGCCTTTTTTCCTGCATATCTCATTTTTGTCAATCACTCATTTTGAAAAGTTTGGCAAATACCCATGGGGCAAAAAATATTTATCCGTTCCTATCCATTACTTTGCCTCTTCTCTATTTTTTTTTGTGAATATTTAGCCAAATGAAGTCGATTCAAGCTGCTATTAACTAAGTTAATTCAATCCAAGCCAAACCTAATCAAGTCAATTCAAGTCCAAATCAGGTCTAACAAAGCCAAGCAAAATCAAGATAAATTAAGTCAATAGGTAAAAAAAAGTTTGAATGGGTGTGAGTAGGTAGGGATAGTTAGTCTCAGTTGGGTAAATGCATATTATAGACAATTTTCAAATGGATAAAAGAGGGTATTAGTTTAAGCTGAATGGATTTTTTTTGCATAAAATGCTCCTTTTTTATGGCTGCTCCCACTTGGACCTTTGAAATTGGTAAATGTATCTTTCTATGGATCTTTTTTGACCTTAGGTTACTTTTTACATTATTTGACCGTATATATTTTAGTAAATTTAGGTAAAGTATGCCAAAAATTTTCTTCAAGTGGACAATTTGTTAGGTTTTGCTATAATTTTAGATATCTTTCACGTCATATGTTCCTAACAATATCCTTTTCTCTCTAGAACTCTTTATATATACAAATAAAGACATGTCAAAATTATTTCGGGTAGTTCTAAAATTTTTATTTATTTATGTACTTGAATTATTTTTTATTAATATACTTATAAAACTAATGCTAGGTCAATTTGTATAAAGACTCTAAACTAAAGAAAGTTTACTGATAGTATTTAGAGGGTTCTAAAAAATAAAGATATAAGTCTTCGTTAATACGGATGAATTAAAATATATTATTATAATTTTAATTGAGTTCATAATAAGTATAATGTGAGTTTGAAGTAATTAATTTGATGAACATTGGAAGTAAAGATTTTAAAGGACTAAACCAAATTTTGTTTTTCTATATTTGAAATATATATATATATTTAAATTTTTAGTTACTATTTGGTATTATCATTTTATGTGTTTTGTTAAATATTTGTCTCTTCTACTACTAATCTCTCGATGCACTTTTTATTTTACTTTAAAGAGAATTAAAATTGACTATTTTAAGGGTTTAATTGAAATATAATTGGTACAAAATATTTGAAAATCACTTAAGATGTTTGAATGAATAAGAGTTATCTTCAAAAGCTAATGTTAATTTTGATTTTTGTTGAACTTTCTTCCTTTGCGTGCGCAATTTATTTTTTATAAGCTTTCTTACTATTTTTAACCTAGAGTGCATAAAATACATTTTGAATTAAAAATATTAGCATTTATGAAAGAAAAAAATAATAACCTTTATAATTTTAAAAAAAATTTCAATTACATTAGGGGATGAAAAGTAGGAAAAGAAGAAGTTAAAATTTAAAACTATCCTAATTTTTGCTGATTTTAAGAGGTGATATATTATTCACGTTGAACCAAGTATGATTCTAATGTAATTAGTTTTTTTTCGCCGCTCATTGAATTGAATTGAATCTTTTTGTGAACAATTATATCCACCGCCTTTTAAATATTTATGTTGCACTACAAATACTAAAAGTATAGATTATTGACAGTGTCACGTTATAACGTTGAAAATAAAAATTACGTTATTAGCCAAAATCGAATCTCCTTATAATTTCCCTGTTGGTAACTTATAATTGATTTTTTAAGTATAAAGTGTGGAACTAAATTAATCCTTAAGGTTCACTTTGATAAATTTAGGTTTCTTTTTTAATTTCGTCTAAAACTAAGCTTAAATTCCCATATTTAACTACATAACACGTGCCACGTGAAATTACTAGTGAACAAGTAATAATATACAAAAAGAAATCTATACCTAAAGAAAGAATTTGCTCAAAAATTCATAAACATGCCAAATATTTTTCAATTTTTGATCTTGACCGAGTTGTAATTATTTTAAACGCTTTAAATCATATTAGCTTATAGAATATTGAATCACTTGTGTCCCTTTGGTATTTGCTAATTCTCCGGCCAAATTTGCTTCGTCATAAATGTTCTTTTCTTTAATAAAATTATTCAATTACGTGACTAAGAAACGTTAATAATGATGAAGACTTATCAACAAGACTTGAGTGACGTATCACTATATTAAATTATTTACGAAGTAAAAAATATGATACAAATTAGACTTATTTAATTAAAATAAAATTATTAATTCTAAGGAAAATATGTTGAGTTTGGAGAACGGGCCTCCTTGCAACTAGTAATACTTATAAGCATATATGAAATACAACATTAATAATAGGGTATGTACTATAACTACCATAACCATCCAGCCAGATGACAAAAATAAATTTCTCAAATTTCATGTAAGAAATCAAAGGCTACCTCAAACGAGTAGGAATATCAAGTGCTATCTGAAAATAATAAGGCAAAACATGTAACTGCCATATCTCAATCAAAAGGGGAATCTCATAAATATTCCGACTCCTAGCAGATGTCATAGGCCTGATCCAGAATAGTATGTACATTGCAGAGGGTCGACTGACGCAAACTATAAATGCATCTCAAATATACTACTGAGGTGTCCGACCCGATCAACATAAAGAGAAGTAACTTATCGAATTACGAGTCATATATTTGCAATACAAGAACATGGATATAAAATAAGCATAACTGTTACCAGTAATCAGATATCCCGTCAAATAACAGAAAGTATCAAGATTCTACCTAACATGATCTCTAATCAAATTACATTTACAAGTTTAGAAATTAAACTAACAAGTTAAATTCAGATAAACAAATATTGCATGATATAGACCTAAGTCTACCCCAGATAAGCGTAACTTTAGCTACAAATAATCTCTCATTACCTCGTGCATGCGTAGCCCCCACAACAAGTAGTACATAACAAATATATCACCTTTGGGATAATTTCCCTCTCACAAAGTTAGACATGAAACTTACCGTGCTACAAAATTCGATAAGCGACTCCAACGCCTCTCTAACACCTCAAACCAATGCCCATCAATTCGAAACTAGCCAAACACCGTACAAACCAATTAAAATATACCCCCAATACTTATAACTTATCAACTTATATTAATAATTCCCAAGTCCGCTCGAAAAGTCAACAAAGTCATCCCCGAATCCCATGTGCTTGGATTCAGAAAAATATAAAAAATAAATATTATCCATAACTTGTATAGTCTATATCCAAAATATCATCTAATTCCGTCCGTGAACTGACCCTCAAATCAAGAATTTATCCTTTCGCAATCTTGAGGCTCAAAATCCCAATTTTTACTATTCAAATATTGACAAAAATAATAATCAATGGAAATAATAATGGTAAAATATCAAAACAAAGCTTATATATTTTCCCCCTTGTTGAAATGATAACAACGTTGTGAGAATCATCTCAAACGGTGCTCTATAACTCAACATATATATACTCAAAATACTAAAATACTCGGTCTGCCTATATAAGTTACTGCCCAGGTGAGTTTTGTTCATTGCCTTAGCGGAAGACCTTGGCTTCACAAAGAGCAATTTTACGCATTGAGCGATCAACCCAATTTTCCTTCTTCGCGTTCGCGGGACCTCCCTTGCGTTCTAGAACAACAAAAAGGTCACACCAGAAACTAGCCATCTTCCGATACATAAATGAACATAACTCTCTCGTACAATGTTGGAATTTGACGATTCTTATCGCTATGGTTCCGTAATTGTGATGCGAATCTAATGATACAATAAAATCGCAAATCAAATGTCGTTTGCTCAATATGGTACCCTTTATGTCCAAAGAAACGATGCTAAAACATCAACTAAGAGCGCGACACAACTCATACCCATCTGAAACACACCCGAGCCCCGGTGACCCCATATGATCATATTAACCAGTCCAAAATACAACACGAACCTACAAAAGGTCTTAAGTTACACAACCCATATCAGAACAATGAATTAATATCAATTCAAGCCTAATGAAGTAATAAACTTTTAAACATCTAAAACTCACGTCGAACCATGCCAAATGACCTCAAATATTTGCATGCAAGTTTCAAATGATACAACGGATGTATACCAACTCCAAAAATAATAATTCGTACCCGTTGTCAACAAAGTCAAATCTCAGTCAAACCTATTCACTTTCCAAACCTTCAATCTTTCAACTTTCATAAAAAAGCATCAGATTAACCTACGGACCTCCAAATTCAATTTTGGTCACATGCCTGAGTCTAAAATTTTAATCCAGACTTAATGGCATTGTCAAAACTCTGATCTGAGGTTGACTACTCAAAATTTATACTTGGTCAACTCTTTCAACTTAAAGCTTCTAAACTAAGAATTATTCTTCCATATCCACTCCCAACTTCTCAAAAATCAAAACCAATCATGCGTGCAAGTCATTATACATGAAGTGAAGCTACTCAAGTCCCAAATCGCAGAACGATATGCTAGAGCTCAAAACGACCAATCAGGTCATTACAGGTAGAGCCACATTGTTGATTGTAGGTTTGACCGAACCTAGTAGATTTTGTTCAATCTTATGTTTGTAAAACAATGAATATGTACATGTCACAACCTGAAATTTTCACCCTTGGGACGTAATGACGTCTAACATTTTACTTGCTAGGCAAGCCAACGTTAGAGTAGTTTTTAGCCATTTTAACAAATCCAATTAACCGATACCAATTAAATAGAATAAACTGAAATAGAACCAAAAATACTATGAGAAAAAACCATAATAACTGCAATGTCTAGATACAATCCTAGAATTGGTATCACAAGTGCACAAGCAACTAGAATAATATAAATAATGGTCAGAACAAAAGTAAAATTGTCTGAAATGAAGTAAACTACTAGAATAGGGTAGAAGGCAACTTCGAGGCTGCAAATGCCGTACAACTGTACCTCAATTCTTTAAACCGGCAATCAATTCGAGCAATTTGCTGACTACCACTAGGACCTACTCTAGAATCTGCACAAGAAATGCCGAATGTAGCATGGGTATAACTGACCCCATGTACTTTCTAAATGCCGAGCCTAACCTCGACAAAGTAGTGACGAGGCTAAGGAGGTTGACCTATGATAACCTGTACGCACTATAATAATAAGAACAAGAAAGTTACACAGGAAAAGTACAGAAGTTAACTTATGAAAATAAGCTCATTCCTCGAAATTAGTTAGACCACAAATACCAATACTCAAAATATCATTTGAAAGCACCAAAAGCTAATAAAATACAACAATGAATACAAACACACAAATCGTAATGGTGTGTAATCCAATCCCATCGTACGAACACAATCCTCCCTAATTTCACCCTATTAATATCAAGAATAATATGTAAAGTCCATTGCGGAGCACAACTCGATTCCACCATATATTTAGAATTGATATCATATTCATCCCTTATTTCACCATATCAAAATCTCGAATTTTGGTTCCAAAACTTGATATAGGTTCATTTTAGTATTTATGACTTGTCTGTAAAATCTGGTGCAAAAAAAAGTTTTGTTTGACGTGATTCGGACATTCGGTTGAAAAATTGAAAGTTCTTAAGTTTCATTGAAAATTGTATTTGTTTTGGTGTTCAATGCGTAGTTTTATGTATTATTTCATGTTTTGATCGCGCGAGCAAGTTCATATGATGTTATTACACTTGGTGCATGTTTGGTTTGGAGCCCGAGGGGCTCGAGTGAGTTTCAGATAAGATACAAATAATTTTGAACTTCCAAAATTTCTGGCTTTTAAGGTCTATTATTACTTGGTTCGTTCATCTTCAAGATCATGAAGTGTAAACTTCGATGGGGATGGATTTACATGCGAACGTGAAGGTTTGGGGGATTTACCTTTTGTGAACGCGACCACCCACTCGGTAGCAACAAAGTCAACCTTCGGTCAAACTTATAAATTCTTTTAGCCTTCAATCTACTATATATAAATTATGTTAAATCATGCTAGGGACTTAGGAATTCGATTCCGGGCATACACCCAAGTCCCAAGTAATGATACATAATCATCGGGACCGTCATAATATTGATCCGGCTTAATTTATACAAAATATTAATCGTAGTCAATTCAATGAGTTTTAAAGCATGATTTCACATTTTGATCCAAAAAATTCATAAAAACTATCCGAAAAGACACAAACTACGTACGTGAACCGAGAAAGGAGAAAAGGAGTTATTTGAGGTCTCGGAACATAGAAATGAAGGGTAAAATTATAAATGACCTATCAGGTCATTATCACATTCTCTATCTCCAAAACAAACATTCGTCCTTTAACAAACCTAAAAAGGTACTTGAACTAGTGAAAAGGTGTGGATATCTACTCTGCGTGTCCGACTCGGGCTCCCACGTTGCTGCCTGGATTGGCTGACCTCTCTACTGTGCTCGAACTGCAGGATAACTATTGGACTTACCCGGCTAAAATGGTCATCACCTCCTCCTCATAAGTCAAATTCTTATCCAATTGGACTGATCTGAAATCTAACACATAGGACGGATAACCCCTAATATTTCCAGAGTATGGAAACATGGAACACCGGATGGAATATTGACAAACTTGCCAGCCTGTAGGCCACCTCACCCACTCTCTCAAGAATCTCAAAGGGACAAATATACCTAGGTCTCAACTTTCCTTTCTTTCCAAACATCATCACACCCTTCATGGGTGAAACTCGGAGAATACCCTCTCTCTCCAACAATGAATGTAACATCACGAACTCTACAATCGGCATAACACTTTTGCCTTGAGTGGGCTGTGTGAAGTCGATCCTTATTCATCTTGTCCTTATCCAAGGCATCCTGGACCAAATTTACCCAACTACCGAGCCTCTTAAGGCTCGAACCATCCAACTGACGAACGACACCGCCTCCTATATATTACCTCATAGGGAGCCATCAGAATGCTCGACTGGTGGCTTTGTTGTAGGAAAAATTTAAATCAGCAAAAGCTGATCCCAAAGAACCCGGGAATCTATAACGCAAGCGCAATGAATATCCTCCAATATTTGAATAGTGTGCTCCAACTGTCTGTCTGTGTAAGGGTGAAATGTTGTACTAAGCTCAACCCATGTGCCCAACTCAAGCTGTATAGCCTCCAAAAGTGCGAGGTGAACTAAGTACCTGGATAAAAAATGATAGATACGGGCACATTATGAAGATGGATGATCTGGCGAATGCAGATTTCAGCTAACCGCTCAAAATAATAGGTAACTACCACTGGGCGAAATGAGCTGGCTTGATCAACCTTTCCACAATGACCGATATAATATCAAACTTCTTCATAGTTTGTGGAATTCGTACAACAAAATCCATAGTGCCCACTTGCACTTAGGAATCTTTAGCCTCTGCAGAAAACAACCATTGCCTTTGACAGTTTACACACCAAGCTATTTATGAAACTATATCCTTCTTTGTCTTCCTGCATTAATAATGTTACCGCAAGTCCTGATACATCTTGGCGGCACCCAGATGAATATAATACTAGGAACTATGGGTCTCCTCAAGAATCAAATCACGAAGCCCATCCACATTGGGCATACAAATACGACCCTACATCTGTAAAACCCATAATCTCCAATAGTAACCTGCTTGGCACCACTATGCCGCACCGTCCTTGAGGACAAGCAAATAGGGGTGATCCTACTAACACTCTCTAATTCTCTCATACAAGGAAGACAGAGAGACTGTGAAAGCTAGAACATGACTGGGCTATAAAACATCAAACCTCACGTACTGATTGGCAAAGCCTGAACATCTACTGCAAGCGGCCTCTCACCAACTGGAATATACGTAAGGCATTGGCCACCACATTAGCCGTTCGGGATGATACAAAATGCTGATATCATAGTCTTTTAATGGCTCCAACCACCTCTTCTGTTTCATGTTGAGATGATTTTGTTTTAACAAATACTTTACACACCAATGATTTGTGAATACCTCACACGATTCGCCGTAAACATAGTGCCTCAAAATCTTTAGTGCATGAACAATGGTTGCCAACTCTAAATCATGAACATGGTAATTCTTCTCATGAATCTTCAACTATCACGACGCGTAGACAATCACCCTGCCATCCTGCATCAATACTGCATCGAACCCCATACGAGATGCATCGCAATATACTATTTATGATCCTGAACCTGTGGGCAATACCAACACCAGCGCCGTAGTCAAAGCAATCTTGAGCTTTTAAAAGATCAACTTATACTCATCCGACCATCAAAATGGGGTACCTTCTAGGTCAATCTAGTCGATAAGGCTGCTACGGATGAAAACTTATCTACGAACTGGTTATAATAACCCACCAAACCTAGAAAACTCTGGATCTCTATAGCTGAATTAGGTTTAGGCTAGTTCTGAACTGTCTCGATTTTCTTAGGATCCACCTTTATGCCCTTCGTCGATACAATATGCTCCAAAAAGGCGACTGAGTCTAACCAAATCTCACACTTTAAGAACTTGGCATATAACTGACTATCTCTCGGAGTTTGAAGTATAATATGAAGATGCTGCTTATTCTCCTCTCGCTTACGGGAGTAGATTAAGATATCAACGAATACAATCACAGAAGAAACTAAGTAGCGCATGAACACCTGGTTCACTAAATCCATAAAAGTAGCCGGGGCATTTGTCAACCCAAATGATATCACAAGGAACTTATAATGCCCATGACAAGTCCTAATAGCCATCATAGGGACATCAGATGCTCTAATCTTCTATTGAAGGCAGCAAAACCTTAAATAAGTCTTCGAAAACACCTTGGCACCCTGAAGATGATCAAATAAGTCATCAATCCTTAGAAACATATACTTGTTCTTTATAGTAACTTTGTTCAACTGCCAATAGTCTCTAGACTCCCAATGGTAATCCCATACGTAGAAAGAGTTTGGGATAAAATTTAAAATACTAAAAAATAAAAAGTTGGAAAAGTTTTTGTGTTTTTTCAAAAAATTCATAATTTACCTTTTTAACCTCTAAGTTTGTTCAAACATACTTTGGCCCTATTCTAAGAATGTAAATACCCCATTTCATTCTTTCAATTTTCACACAATATTCTTATATCTTTCCAATTCTCTATCTCTCTCTATCTCTAATTGCAACTAACGTTCTAGCACTCATATTAATTTTCACATTTATTTTGTTATACTTGTGTTGATTTATGTTGTAATTTTAATTATTTATTATTAAAAGTAGCTCCTAAATTGGTAAAATAAATGTATAATATATAGTAATGCTAAGGAGGGGGATAATGTATACACATTATTCCATGTGTTATACACTAATATATAATAAATACAGTTCGTTTTGTAACATATACTTGTATATAGAAAAAAAATTTAAATTATAGACAACTATATTTATAATTTTGTATTTTAGATATACAAAAAAGAAAGTTGTTATGTACATTTTGATATATACATACAATATCAAATGTTTTTGATACTTTGTCTTTCATCTTGTCCTTCTTATATTTCTTATTGTTCTTGATACTTTTTTTATTTCTACTTTGAATCAGACCACACGTTACCCTTATCTTTTTCTCAATGGCCGCATCATTACTTTATCTTTTTCTCTTATTTTGTACTTTTATTATTATTAAATAATTATATTTTATTATTTATCCTATCTTTATATATAATAATATTATCTCATATCTTATTTTTATTTTATTAGTAATATCGCAAGTTTATTTTTCATATGGTTGGTGCGTGACATCATGAAAATACAACAAATAATACAATTTATCAAAATATTATATACATCAAAACAATACAATATAGTATAATATAATATAATATAATATAATATAATATAATGCAATGAAACACAATACTATATGATACATTATAAAACGATACATAACAATATTCTAAATAAATTGTAAATTTGATAGATTAAACATTTAATATTCTTAATACCAAGTTCATTACAGTTATAAGATATCAATTCCTATCTAATATTAATTTAAAATGTGTACGTAAAATATATTGAGTTCGGATGAACCTGTTTAACTAAGAGTCACATTTATGAGTTAAAACAAAAATAATCAGAAGATAGTTCTCTTTAGAGATTATTTCCGTTTCTAGAAAGACTACTACTAATTAGGACCTCTGAGTACTTTTGTCGTTTTTCCATGTTTTATTTTGTTGGTTCCACTCGTTTTTTGTCACGATCCCAACTTCGATCGTGATGGTGCCCAACATAGTGCTAGGTAAGCCTGATCAATTCGCCAACCTTAAAAATTTTTATATAGTTCATGAGTTAATTAACACAGATAATCTACTAAATCATAATGTCACACCTCCTTTTTGGCTGCCACAATCCGGCGAAGGGTGTAGATAAAGGAGTTTTTCAAATTAAAGGAGAATCGAAATGGGATTCAATTATTTAAGAGAATTCAAAGTCGCCACTTGGGAGATTTATGGTGTCCCAAGTCACCGTATAGAATTCCGAATCGAGGAAAGAATAATTTTTTTTACAGTCCGCGAACAAGAAATTCGAGTAAGGAATTTTGTTAACCCGGAAGAAGGCGTTAGGCATTCCCGGGTTTCATGGTTCTAGCACGGTCACTCAACTGTTATATTTGGCATAATTATCTGATTTTATACAATTAAGAACCTATGTGCATTTTGAACCTTTTAACCGTTTTTTTTATTGTTATTTTTAAGGAAAATTGCGACGCCGTTAAAACATGTCTCGAACCACGTCACATAAATGCACCCGTAGTTTTTGACACATTCTAACTTCGTTGGGATTTGGATTTGGGCCACATAAAGGCGCACATTTAAGGAGATAAAATTATTAAAGGCATGCCTAAAAGCGATTAGCGCGTTATTATCTTTGCGGGAACACCGTGGAATTCGCTAAACAGCCTGTCCCAAATCTCTAAGTATTTTAATAAGCATTTTATGATGGCCACGCAGATTGTAGGTTTCATTTAGCATGGCACACCTTATTCATTATTTTAAAATGGCCAATCCTAGAGTCGATTATATTTTCTATTAGATTTGTCTCTACTTGGACTTAATGAATTGATAGTACCTCATTTAGATGTCTACACCAATGCTGAACCTCAATATATCTATTATGCATTATTTTAATTTTATTTGACTTATTCTTCAAATTCTGGGCTCGGTCCTAAGCCCAAAAACTTTGCTTACACAAAGAGTGAGCAATTCGGGGCTCACTTTAGGCCACGATTGAGCGGATTTGGCCTATTAACATTTATGCTATTAGAATGAACAACGTGCCTAGAAATTCAGATGACCAATTAGCATCGATTCTGTATCAGCTTATAAGGCCACATGAGATGAGGCATTAAACTAACAATATAAATTCCAAATCCTACTTTCCATGACTTGCTATTAAACATGCACAAGAGATGATAATTTTCTTAACTACTTATTACAACAACACCTACACTTACTATTAATTACTGCACATCTTGAGAACATTAGTCCAAATGTCCTATCATACAAACTATTGTCTTAACCAGGACACACATAACAATATTTGAAAATGATTGAAAATTGGTAAATTAAATAGTAGTAACAGTCCAGAACAAACAACAATCCATACAGTTCTATTTAATGTAAATAATCACAAAGCAGTTCATATTTCTAGAATGAAGTCACAGGCAACTAAAACAGATGTTGCTTTGAATCTTTCAACTTGCACCATTCATAGACTCAATATTACACCCTTGGGAAAGAGAAGTACCTGGTCATGAAAATACAAACGAGAGTGATGAGTCAGCATCAGTTCCTTAAAATCAACAGCCTAATTTGTAAGCCACACATCAGTAATAATCAGATCCCAAAAGATTGAGCCACAAACAACTTCAAAGATGACTTCAAATCTTTTGAAAACAACCCAAAAACTTCAAGAAATCCCTATACCCAAGTTATTTGGTGCAACAAACCCAGAAACAAAATCAAACAACCATGGATCAAGCTGCACCTTTAATGGAACATGATTTGCTGATTTTCTGCTGATTTTTGAGTTCTAAAATTCCCAAATTTTGAAAGAAAATCTCTCAAGTATTCCAACTAAACTAATATATATTTTTATTTTATTTTTTATTTTGTTATAATTGCAGGAATTGGAAAACAAAATTTTGACTATGGTTGAAAATTTTCAGTAATTTTTTAGATTGTCCAACCTTTTTTTTTTGAAGTGATTTAGAGTCCCCTTTTATAGCCAAAGGCTAGGGCAACCCGCTTATTTTATTAACTAAAGGTCCCTCTTTCAATTTCTAAATTTTACTTACTTGGACCCTCATTTTCTGACTGTTTCCCAAGTTACTGCAATAAAACTACTAATTTTAGACTAAAGCCCCCTTCTAGAAGGATCTAAAGAATTCTAGCATTGTCTTCCATTATGGACTCCCTATACTAACCTTATTTTGTTCCTAAAATTACCAAATCCAGGTTAAAAAGTCTATATTACCCCTATTTATTCTAAAAATTACCAAATCTTAGTGGAAACCCCTATATTACCCTTTGTTATTAAAGTTATTATTTTACTAATCTTGTAGCTAATTACAGCAGCTAACACTAAATCCTGTAGTTACTACTAACAGCTATAGCCAATCCTAATGCCATTGAACTATTAATCAGGAGTAATTGCTAATCAACCTCAGAAATCAAACACAATTGAATAAAAATCAAGCCAAATACTAAAATTAAAAGAATAAAAAATGGAAGGCTACAACTTATCATGCTATTAACAAAATTTGAACACTCAAACTCAGAACTCAACACTCAAGCCATGGGAACCATTACAACACTCATTCAGAAATCAAGGAATTATTAAATATAAAGAAAACATAGGAACTATTATTCTAGACTTCAAACTTTAAAACTAATAGAAGACATGGCAAATACATAAGAAATTGCTAATTAAAACTCACAATAGACATGTTCAGGATTTCTAGAACTTATAACTAAGTCATGGGGTCATTCACACAATCATCAAAATAGACATAGCAGAAGGAAGCAAAAAGAAAGATAAACTTAGTGATCTTTCTTCAGTTAAACTTAGTTGAATGCAATTTGAGCCTCCAAGCGAAGTCATAGATATGTTTTTGGGCCAAATCAAACGTGTGACTCCGTTTCAAAACTCAAACGGTCTTCTAAGGGTCAATCTCAGAGCTAGGTCAGGCTGGTTTCAAAATTGGAGAGGTTTGGGGTTATTTGAAAAGGCCTGGGTGTGCTTTTGGGTAGAGGAGGGCCATGTGAGTGGGTGGTGATGGTTTGGAGGCCATAGGAGCCTGGTCACCACCGTGCATGGCGGAGCTGCCTCGTTCCATTAAATATTCGAGGAGCTAGGGCTATGTTCGAGGGTGTCTGATGATGGGGTTGAAAAAAGGGGAACGAGGGGAGTATGGGGTGTAACTTTGGAAGCAATTGGCCACCGGACGCCGCCGTGGATGACGGAGCTGCATCGCTTCAAATGAATATTCGGAAAGTTCCATGGGGTTTCGAGGGGTGATCTTACGGGGGTTGGGAAGAGGAGAAGACAGGGATTCCAGGGTGTAATTTTGGAGGTCATTGGAGTTACACCGCCGTCGTCGGCGATTTCCGTCCGATGACGGACGGTGGTGGTATGGTGGTTTGGTGGCGGCGTTACACCGGTGGGTAGTTGGTATGATGAGGATGACTTTTGTCTCTGAAGTTATGCATATTGCTCAGACCATTTTATTTAAAAAGGGAGATCAAATTTGGGCCGTGGGATTAAAGGTGATGGACGGTTGAGATTAAACGACGTCAAAAGACGTCCTTTTGGGCACCTGGGGTTTTTGGACTGGGCAAGGGTTGGGTTTGGGTCTGTTTGAGTGGGTTTATGATTTTGGGTTGGAGAATGTGGCCCAAATTATGGTCTTATAGAATACCTAAGTTTCATACACTTATTTGTCCTTTTTTATTTTAATATATTTTTCAGATTTAAAAATAAAAATTGAAATAAACCAACATAGATTTTATCTGCCACCAAATAAACTAATTAACTTCTGAAATAACCTAAATTCTAAATTCAAAAGAAAATTTAAAAAATGTAGGTATAATAAATTTTCTTAATTTTCTCATTTTCAATATTAACTAAACATGCAAAAAAATAAAATCTAAATGCAACCATGCCATTTTATATTTTTTATGTATTATGCAAATTAAAACATGCAACATGCAACATGCAAATAAGCACAAAATTATGTAATTATTTCCTAAAATTCAAACAAACACGAAATTATACAATTAATTCCTAATCTCTAATTAATAAAATAAAATTGCAAATAAACACAAAATCACACAATAAATTTCTAAAAATTCAAACAATAATAAAAAATCCTAATTTAATAAATTGTTTGAATATGTTAAGCAAGGCAAAAATCAGATGGTCACAACTGCCCCTTTTTGCTCGGAGACAGGAAGGGTTTCTGAGCAAAGATAAATTAGCAACAGAATGATTTTTGCCTGATTTGCATTCCATGAGAAGCATTTTAAAAATTGTTTGACCGAACCCTACATATAAGGTTGCCTACATATCCTTGGCTATAAAGAAATCATGTCAGTGTAGTTCTGAAGTGTTTGGTAGCTGGGAGTACCAAAAGTTGTGATTGCACTGCTGATGCTTGTGCTACTGCTTGCTGACCTCCTTATTACACCTTGTGAATAATAAAATGAAAATTAGACTAAGGTATAAGCTACGGATTGCAAAAGAAAAGCCTATCTATGTCTTCAATCTCACTCTTGATCCTTGTCGCTTTATTGTCTTGTATTTCTTCATGCGAACTCCTTGTGGCCTTGTTGACTGCTTGCCTTTTCTTCCTTCATGTTTGATGCCGAATTGTTGGACTTGACATGCATTCCCTTGTTTTGCAGGTGGGTTCCTGATTACAAAACTTGAAGCTTGAAAATATTCCCTTGTTCTATAAGTGGGCGCCTAATCACCAAGACTTGACTTTTGAAAAATATTTCCTTGTTCTCCAAGTGGGCGCCTGATTGCCAAAGCCTGAAATTTGAAAAATATTCCCTTGTTCTACAGGTGGGCGCCTGACTATCAAAACATGATATTTTGAAACATATTCCCTTGTTATTCAGGTGGGTGCCTGATTATTAAGACTTAACACTTTCAAAATATTCCCTTGTTCTACAAGTGGACGCCTGATTGCCGAAACCTTAAAATTTTGAAAAAGATTCCCTTGGTCTACAGGTGGGCGCCTGATTACCAAACTTTGAAATTTTGAAAAATATTTCCTTGTTTTACAGGTGGGCGCCTGATAACCAAAACTTTGAATTTTGAAAAATATTCCCTTGTTCTACAGGTGGACGCCTGATTACCAAAACTTTGAAAATTTGAAAAATTCCTTTGTTCTATAGGTGGACGCCTGATTACAAAACTTGGATTTTGAAAAATATTCCCTAGTTCTACAGGTGGGCGCCTGATTACCAAAACTTGAAAATTGAAAAATATTCCCTTGTTCTACAACTGGGCGCCTAATTACCAAAACTTGAGATTTCGAAAAATATTTCCTTGTTCTACAGGTGGGCGCCTGGTTGTTGAAACTTTAAAATTTTGAAAAATATTCCCTTGTTCTACAGGTTGGTGCCTGATTGCTGAACTCGAATTGTGTTCCCTTGTTCTCCAGGTGGGCATCTGATTGCCAAATCTTGAATGAAACTGAAATGTGTTCCCTTGTTCTTCTAGTGGGTGCCTGATTACAAAAACTTGACACTTGAAAAGTACTCCTTTATTCTCCAGGTGGGCGCTCATTACCAAAGCTTGAAATTTTGAAAAATATTCCCTTCTTCTACATGTGGGCGCCTATTTCCTAAGACTTGAATTTTGAAAAATATTTCCTTGTTCTACAGGTGGGCGCCTACTTACCAAAACTTGAAATTTTGAAAAATATTCCCTTATTCTACATGTGGGAGCCTAATTACCAAAACTGAAATTTTGAAAAATATTTTCTTGTTCTACAGGTGGGCGCCTGATTACCAAAACTGGAATTTTGAAAAATATTCCCTTGTTCTACAGGTTGGAGCTTGATTACCCAAAACTTTAAAATTTTGAAAAACATTCCTTTGTTCTATAGGTGGGCGCCTGATTATCAAAACTTGAAATTTTTAAAAATATTCCTTAAGACTGCTACCTGTGTACCTGATCAAAACAAAACAAACAAAACACAAAAAATTCTTCCTTCCCCAGTTTGGTGCTGGGCGGATCCGTTAGTGTTAATCAAATTTCCGTACCAAATATATTTAAATCTAAGCTACGTCCCATTATCTAGGAGGGTCCTGAAAATTCTTAATTAATGACAACTTTAAGACTATTTTATGTTTCGCAAAAGGTATTATTTTCCACTATATCTTGTTTTGAGTTATATCTGGTGGGGGTCTGCTGCTGACTGGTGACTAAACTTCTTCCCACTATCCAGGCGGGTCCTGACTACTCTTAATTAGACGACAAGATGCGACTGTGGTTAGTATCTAGAGCTACATCCCATTATCCAGGGGGTTCCAGACGACTCTTGTTGACTCTTGCTGGGTAAGTATCTAATCTAAGTTCCATTTTTCAGGAGGGTCCTGACGACTTTTGTTGGAAAAATATTTGAGTTTGACCATGCCACGCAACTGTTTGTGTTCTAAGCCAAGTCCCATTTTCCAGGAGGGTCCTGACAACCCTAACTGAATCCTACTTCGACATGCAAGTAATTTTATGCCATTTGTTATCCATGATTACTCCTATCCTTAAAATGAGTCTCATTCTCCAAGAGGTTCCTGAAGGTTCCGACTTAAATGCCAGTTCTAACTTCTGGTTGTTTCTACTACTGATTAATGTCCAGGAGGGTTTCTACGACTCTTATTGGGGAAGGTGTTTGTGCTTGCCCATGTTACCGCACATGTTTTTGTTTTAAACTGTGTTCCATCTCAACTTCCATACCTCTTTTAACCTTCAGTTGTTTCTATTAGCATTTTTCAAGTTAAAGTTTGTCCCCTTGTGCTATTTGTTGGGGAGGGTATTAATGATGAACTACACCCCTTATCCCACTTCTAGGTGGGCCCTGAGATTTCGATCATACCTCCCTTGTGCCTGCCTTTTTCTGTAGACGGCCTCTTTTAGGCTCTTTTGGAATTTTCTGCCCCTTTGTCAATCAAAGAAAACTTGTCAGTTTGAAAAGTAGTGGTTGGCTCACAACATTCTTGTTGAAGGCGGCCTCCCAACTGTCGTGTTCCATTGTGTTCCATTGCCCATATTGACGATGAGTCGCTTGAACTACTCAGCTCGCCCCTTGAGACCTCTAGGCTTTATTTTGCCCCCCATCATTGTGTGACATTACTAATCCCTCACCGGAATTCTTTATGTCCTTCCCCGATGATTGATCAGTTGATGTATCACGCTTTGGTCAACCCTCCGAACCTTGCGGCTTCACTTTGTTCTTCATCTTTGTGTTGCCTTTCCCTTCCTTTACAAAAATCTTTGCACCCTTTCTTGAAATCACCTAGTCTCTCTATGATGTTTGGTGTGCCTTTGCCTTTTGTGCCTTTATGTTGCTCCCTACTTTGTGTTGCACTTCCGACCCTTTTACAAGAATTCTTTTATAACCCTTCCTAACGATTGACGAGTTGATAGATCATGCTGGGTCAGCTCTCACGGCCATTTCCACCTTTGTGTTGCGCTTTTGCCAGAAGCCTTATACCCTTCTCTGACGATTGTTGAGTTAGGATGTTATGCTTGGCTGATCCTATGACCCTCGTGGCTTTGTATTGTTTCTCATCTTGGTGTTACATTTCCGAGCCTTCGCCAAAATTTTTACCCCCTTCCCTGAGATTACCCGATACGTTTATGATGGTTGACTGACTCTTGATCTTTATGCCCTCACTTTGCTCCCCACCTTGTGTTGCACTCTCGATCCTTCACCGGAATTCTTTATGTCTTTCCTCGACGACTGATGTATTATGCTTGGTCAAACCTTGCGACCTTTCCCATCTTTCTATTGTGCCAACTTTGCACCCCTTCTGAGATAGCCCGACCAGTGTATGATGCTCGGCTGACCCCAGAACCTTTGAGGTTTTACTTTGCATGTCCCTTTCTGTGTGGTACTCCTTCACTTTGCCGACTCTTGTATCTTCCATCAGTTGTAGTTTTTATGAATCCTTCCCTTTGCTGTTCCCCACTTGTTATCTTTATTATGCCTTTAGGAGTTATGCACTTTGTCCCTTTGGGAATTGATAATCGGCTTTGAAATTCCACTCGTTCGCTAAAATAAAAAACTTTATAGACTCGAAAGAACAATGAAATGCAAAGATTCCAAACGGTATTTAGGGTAAATAATTCCAGACTCGCTGACAGTTGAAAAGAAGAGAAAGAAAACTTATCTGAAGAAGAACAGCTGGTTTTTATGATAATGACATGCACTTCGGCCTAGTCGACCCAATCCATTTCGATGACCGACCTTCAGTTGTCGTGCTTTTCTAACCCGATTCCTTCAACCAAACCCTATCTTGACCTGCTTTACAGTGTTCATCCACCGACAACCCCTTTCTGAGTTTTGCTTTTTGCCTCACCTTCACTTCACGGTGCCCATAAGGGTTTTCACCCATGAAACTCTCTCATTTTATTTTTATCAACTCATATAGCCTTATGGTGCCCACGAGGGTTTTCAACAATAAGACTCTCTCATTTTATTATCTCTCCTGCTCTGCCCGGAGTGTTTCCCCTGACGCGAATCACCTTATCTTGCTCAACTTGGCATCTTTTAAAGACAGTTAAGAAGGTCTTTCTTTGGACCGTAACGTTAGCTTTTGGATAAGGTTAGAAAGAAAGGGTATCAAAGGCTCAAAATAATTTAAATGGGTTCAAAATTAAAAGTTTCCGAATCAAATTCTTACAACAACCACAACTTCTGCACCAGTTTCTTGCTTGGGGACTTTTGGATTTTTATTTTTTTGAGACCGAACCGTGAGGCTGCCTACTTATCCTTTTAAAAGGAATCAGGTCAAACACAGTTCATACCTATTCCTTGTTTTTGTTGTTGTTTTTCTTCTCCTTTTTTTGTGTTTTCCTTCTCTCTTTTTCTTTGTTTTGTTTTGTTTTCTTTCTTTCCTTTTCCTTTTCTCTTTTATCCTTTCTTTTCTTTTCTTGTTTTTCCTTTTTTCTTTTTCTTCTCTTTCTCTCTTGTTTTCCTTTTTTTTCTTTTTGTTTTTTTTCACTCTTTTCATTTTTCCTTTACTTTCCTTTTACTGTCTTATCACACTTGCGTTTCCTACTTTAATTACTGATTCCGAAAGAGGGGTATGAAAGAAAATAACCAAAGCTCAAAGGGGTTCGCAAAGGATAGAGTATTTAGATAGCAGAATAAAATGCCTTCGTCATTCTAATTTTCAAAATATTCCAAGTAAAAACAATTATCGAGTATAAACAATGATTTAAAAGAAAATCATACATAACATCTTTTGACAACATCTGAATTGATAGCTCTTTTCACGAATTTCCCTTCCACATCAGTTAGATTCTATACTCCATTGGACAACACTCTTGATACGATGAATGGTCGTTGCCAGTTTGGAGCGAACTTGCCCTTTGACTCGGCCTGGTGAGGGTGGATGGGATTTAATACCAATTGACCTACTTCGAACTTTCTGGGGCGCACTTTCTTATTATATGCCCTGACAATTCTTTGTTGATACAACTTGCTTTGATAGACTGCCGCTAATCTTTTCTCGTCAATCAGACTCAATTGTTCCAAATGACCTTTGACCCATTCTTCGTTGTCGATTCCTGCTTCGGTCACAATTCGAAGAGAGGGGATTTCAATTTGAGCTGGGATTACTGCCTCTGTGCCATACACCAACAAGTACGGAGTGGCCCCCACTGAAGTGCGAACAGTGGTGCGATAGCCTAACAATGAGAAAGGCAGCTTCTCATGCCACTGCCTGGACCTCTCTACCATTTTATGAAGTATTTTCTTTATGTTCTTATTGGCCGCCTCAACGGCACCGTTTGACTTGGGCCGGTACGGAGTAGAATTTCGATGCGGATCTTCAATTGCTGACATACTTCCTCATTTAGTGACTTTGAGGTTTGCCCCATTGTCCGTGATGAGGGTCTTGGGATCCCGAATCGACAAATTAAGTTTGTGTGCATAAAGGCAACCACGGCCTTCTTGGTTACTGCGTTGAAGGTTTTGAGTTCAACCCATTTGGTGAAATAGTCAATAGAAACCAGGATAAATATGTGTCCGTTAGAAGCTGCTGGCTCAATGAGGCCCGATGACGTCCATGTCCCAAGCAACGAAAGGCCATGGTTCCAACATCGTATGCAATTCAGACGGAGGAGAGTGAATTAAGTCTCCATGCACCTGATATTGGTGGCATTTGCGCACAAAGCTGATACAGTCTCGCTCTATGGTGAGCCAATAATATCCTGCCCGAGAATCTTCTTTGCCAAAATGTATCCCTCATGTGTTGCCCGCAAACGCCAGCATGCACCTCATTCATGATGGAGTCGCCTGCCTAGAATCTACGCATCTTAGCAAACCAAGATCTGTCGTTTTTTTTTGTATTGTATTCCTCCGCTGAAGAAAAACCCACTTGACAAACGATGGATTGTTCTCTTCTAGTCACTTGTGGCTTGTACCGGGTACACACCTCTCTTGATATATTCTTCGATATCGTGGAACCAAGGTTCACCGTCAATCTCTTCTTCCACCATGTTGAAATAAGCATGCTAATCATGGACCCAGATATGTATCGGGTCAACTTAAGCCTTGTCCGGATGATGTAACATTGACGCCAAAGTAGCCAGGGCATCGGCGACCTCATTGTGAATTCTGGGGATGTGCCTGAACTCTATTGAACGGAATCATTTGTAGAGATCGTGCAAGCATTGCCGATATGGTTTGAGTTTTAAATCTCTTGTTTCCTACTCCCCTTGAATTTGGTGTACCAGAAGGTCCGAGTCTCCCAAGACCAAGACTTCCTGGACACCCATGTCTGTTGCTAATCTCAAACCCAAAATGCATGCCTCATATTCTGCCATGTTGTTGGTCCAATAGAAGCAGAGTTGAGCCGTGACTGGGTAATGATGACCTTTCTCAAAAATGAGCACCGCTCCTATCCCAATACCTTTAATATTGGAAGCCCCATCAAAAAAAATTTCAATCCCGACTTCTCATCCCGTTTCGCATCATCAATATGCATCACTTCCTCGTCCGGGAAGTATGTATTCAAGGGCTCATATTCTTCATCTATCTGATTTTCAGCTAAATGATCTTCCAATACTTTTGCTTTCATGGAGGTCCTAGTCACGTATATAATGTCAAACTCAGTGAGCAAGATTTTCCATTTCGCGAGCCTTCCTGTGGGAATGGGCTTCTGGAAAATGTATTTCAATGGGTCCAGACTTCTGGGCTACCCACGTCATGGCGCATCATGTCCTTTCAACATGAGAATACTTAAGCTCGTAAGCTGTAAATTTCTTGCTGAGGTAGTATATGGCCTGCTCTTTTCTCCCGGTAAAATCGTGGTGACCCAACATGCACCCGAATGAGTTGTCCAAGACTGTCAAATATAAGATCAAAGGCCTTCTTGGTTCGGGGGGGACCAATACCGGCGGGTTTGACAAATATTCCTTTATCTTATCAAAATCCTCTTGACACTCTCCCGTCCATTTTACCGCAATATCCTTTTTCAATAGAGTAAAATTCGGGTCGCAGATTGTTGTGAGCTAAGCAATGAACCGACTAATGTAATTCAATCTTCCTAGTAGACTCATCACTTCTATTTTATTCCTTGGTGGTGGTAGCTCCTGTACAGCTTTGATTTTTGATGGTCTATTTCGATGCCTCGGCGGCTGACTATGAACCCTAACAACTTTACTGAGGGGACCCCAAATGCACATTTTGCCGGGTTGAGTTTGAGTTCATACCTGCGGAGCCTTTTGATAAATTTCCTCAGGTCTTTGACATGATCAAGTTTCATTCTGGACTTGATGATCACATCATCCACATAGACCTCGATTTCTTTATGTATCATATCATGAAAAATGGTTGTCATGGCCCTCATGTATGTTTCCCCGGCATTTTCAAACCAAAAGGCATGAATCTATAACGATATATCCCCCACGATGTGATGAACGTTGTTTTCTCCGCATCTTCTTCATCCATTAAGATCTGGAGTATCCTGTGTAACAATCCACGAATGACCCGATCTCATGCTTCGCACAATTTTCAATCAATATGTGGATGTTCGGCAGGGGAAGTTGTCTTTTGGAAATGATTTTTTGAGGTCACGGTAATCAACACACACCCTGGTTTTACCGTTCTTCTTTGGCACAGGCACAACATTATCTAACCACGTGGAGTATGGTGTGACTCGGATGACTTTTGCCTCAAACTGCTTGGTCACTTCCTCTTTAATTTTCACACTCACATCAGTTTTGAAATTCCTCAACTTTTGCTTGACACGTAGGCATGCTAGGTTAGTGGGTAATTTGTGGACCACCAAGTCAGTTCTCGATCTGGGCATGTCGTTGTAAGACCATGCGAGGACATCTTTTTTCTTAAGTAATACTTCAATTATTTCTTCCCTAAGCTGTGGCTCCAGATGGACTCTTATTTTTGTTTCTCTGACATTATCCGGACTTCCTAAATTGACCTCCTCTGTATTATTCAGGTTTGGTTTTGTTTTATCTTCGAATTAGGTCAACTCTTTACTAATCTCATCCCATGCCCCTTTCTCACATACCCTGGTTCATCCTCATGCTCTATTTCTTGAATTATTATTTCTGAACTAGATCTATTTTGAAGATTGGGCCAAGGAGTCATTATGCATGTCAGATCACTAGAACCAACAAAAAATAACTGTACAAAAGAGAAAAGAAAGAAAAGTAAAGAGAAATTGAAACTATCAGCATTGTTGAAATGGAAATTGTATTTCATTAGAATCAATGATAACAAAGTTTACACATCCAAACAGACGAAAATAACAACTGAAGTAACAATTTTGACGCTAATCCAAACTAGTCTCAAAGGAAAATCAAAGCCGACTACCATGACTCCCTCCGAGTGCGAAGAGGAGTGGCTTCCCAGTTATTGATTTTTGCGCATGCTCCCACAACCTGCACATCTGCACTGCTTGATAGTTCTCTTGCCTCGACCATATTCACCTCATTGAACAGTCTTTCTAACCCCTTATCAAGATTTCCGTCCGCGTCGATCAACGGGCCGGAAATATTTGGTCCCGGGCCATTACTAGTGCTGGGCTTAACGAATGATCTGAACAACCTCGGGATGGGATTTAGGAGAACCAATCCTTCTGCCTTAGCTTCCTGGCTCGCCTTATGTCTGCGGCTATAGGCTTGAACTATTACCATGTTTTCGTACGTGAGAGTACGTCGTAAGCCAATTAATATAAGCTCAAAAATGAGATCATTTTTGAAAGTACATAATGTAAGTTTAATTTTGTTATCTTGGAGGTTACAAGTCTATAAGATCATGAATAACAAGTACCAAAAGGGTTGGAAAGCTTAGACGGTAAACGAACAGAAGAAAATAAGTTTCGTTGAAAGTCGACAAATTTGGAATGTTATAACATGTACTTTGGGGTGAGACTCGGGTTCTTAACATGAAAATGAAGTTATTGTATGAGTTATTTTAGTCGTATGATATTCAATATCTACATTTTGAAGGCAAGCAAGCTGTGGAACAAGAGTTGTCAAAGGTCATCACAAGTTACATTCATACATTTGCTGAAATTTAGGTCAAATGTAGATGAACTTTCTCCCAAAATACTTAGAATAAAGGAATGATCTACATACCAAAGGGAATATATACAATTCTAGTTTCCAACTCATTAAACCGTTCATCCATACGACATTGGAGTAGAGAGATATTCACGTTTTTGCAAGCATGCGCCGAGCAGCTCTCTATGGGGCCCACATAGGCGGTTTAAGACATATGGATATATACAAGATGCCTAAACCCCGTTATAAGTCATTAGTTTCAGTATATTCAGGACTTATAACCCTGTAAACACTCTCTCAAAGTTCTCTCATGATCCACGACCCAAACAAAGGGCAAACAACACAAATCAAGTGCCGGAAATCCCGTGGCGCTAGTAAGTTTCTTGTTCTTCTTGTTGTTGCTGATTTTTGGGTGGTTTCATCATGTATGGGAGGTTATTTTAAGTATTTTATATTCTTTAAAATACTCTCTCATGGTTTTTAAATCAACCCTAGATTATTTCATGTATTTTAAAAGGATTACATCATATTTCAACATCAAAACCTAGTCCTAGTGAAGAACAACATCTCTTTGAGGTTGTGTTGTCATTGAGGATTGATATGGGATGTATTTGGATGAAATTCTGAGTTTTTACTGCTTTCTAAGGTGAGTATAACAACCTACTAATTGTGCTTAAGCTTTCTTGTATGTTGGTTAAGTTCTTAGGATGATAAACTACAAGATAATACTTGGATTAGCTTAAGTCACTTCTATGGTGTTGTATTTCCATTGAGGGTTATTGTAAGCTGAATATAACTTGGATTTTGACTTGAAGTTACTGTAGTAGGTAGGTATATTTTGGTCTTGCATGTGCCTAAAGGTTATATTGATGTTGATTAAGTTAAATGGATGGAGTAGACATGGACTAGTGAATAAAGTTACCAATCGAAGGTAGTTAGAGTTGTGGGTTGCTTCCTTATTATTGTTATGTGGTGTCTTGTTATTGAAATTAATACGTTGATGGATTTCTCTGGTTGTTGTTTTTGGTATATGGTATTGGTGGAGGCACCTGTTACAAAGGAGATACTGCCCAAATTTAAGTAAAATGAGCTACTAGCTTAAGTTATAGACTTGGCCTTTGTTCAACACTAGTTTTAAATCTCCTTATGTTGTGATAGATCGAGTTGACTTGTTTGAAGAGTCACTTGGAAAGAATTAAGGGCTCAACATGTTTAAGGTATGTTAAGGCATTTCCTTCTTTCTTTTGTCCCGATCTAAAAAAAAATGAATATGCTACTACGTAACAGATCTACTACTAGCAAATAAGGTTGTCCATGTTGTTCTTTCCTTGTAATAGTTATTCTAAGCAAATGTGTATGATCTTTGAATATTACTAAGGTTCATATTGAGGGTATTGATGTCCATAAGGTTCTTACGACATTCCAAAAGGTTTAGAAGGTGATTCCATGAGTCGAGCATGCATTATATATATGTATCTATTTTACTCTACCGAGCCATACTATAGTCGGCCGAGTATGGCACCTGCTGTGCAACCACTGATCATTTGGGTTTTACCGAGCTCCACGTGGCCGAGTACGATTCTACCGAGCCTTATGATGGTCGGGTACGTTTTTACCGAGTCCTCTATGAGGCCGTGTACGATATAATGATGATGATGCCCATAGAGGCAAATTTTTTAAAAGTTTATGTATTATGCATTTCATATCAGTAGCCGTCAGAGGCACTCAGATGTTATAGGCTGTATCTCATCTATCTCTCTTTACATTATTGTTCTTGTTTATGCTTTCCTTCCTTACATACTTAGTACTTTATTCCTACTGACGTCCCTTTTGCTTGGGGATGCTGCATTTCATGCCTGCAGGTTCCGATAGACAGGTTGGCTTTTCTCCAAGTAGGCTATCAGCTCAGCGAAAGGTGTTGGTGCACTCCTCTAGCTGCGGTTTGCCTATTTGATCAGTATGCTCTGGATATGTATTGATTTGTATGGCGGGGCCCTGTCCCGGCCTTTATGATTTTATGTACTCTTAGAGGCTTGTAGATAGATTTCAGGTGTATGGATACACTTATGGCCTTGTTTGCCTACGGTTTGAGTTTACAAATGGTCATGTCGGCCTTGTAGGCCCGTATATCACATGTATAAGTGTTCATAGCATGTTGGGTCGTCATATGTTAAGCACTTCCTTATGTTTTATTTTTGTTATCTCATGATGGGTTTTCTGGCCCACATACCTATTATAGTATGATAAGAAAGATATGTTACGTTGCTACTCGGTCGAGTAAGGCACCGGGTGCCCGTCGCGGCCCTTTGATTTGGGTCGTGACAAATGTGATATCAGAGAAGTTCTATCCTAGGGAGTCTACAATCCGTGTTTAGTAAAGTCTTGTTTATGGGTGTGTAGTGCACCACACTTATAAGCAGGAGGCTACATGGCATTTCGGACTGTCACTCTTTCTTCTTATTCTAGATCGTGTGGTAGAGCTTAGTTATAAAAACTCAATTTCCTAAACTCTATCTTATTCATGATATGATGATGACTATATCTAGAAAGATAGTTGGTAAGAGATTGAATGTGGACGTGGAAGAGTTTATCAGAGGAACTCTATTTTGTATCATGCTTATGATGCGTAAATGTTAGGTCTTCAGCAAATCATGTGAATACTAAGATATGTAAGCCTCTTCATAAGGAGCCCCAAGGCATGAATATCTATCCACCCATATGGTAAAGAGCAACGAGAGAATTAGGAGGTGGATATAAGTTTGAATAATGAAAGAAATAACATGAGAAAAAAAAGAGAAGTACGAAGTACCTAAACAATGAAGATTATCAGTATTTGCAATTCAGATAGAGAAAATAATAAGCATTCTGAGTTACTTTCAACAGTAACAAAGTTTTATACAATTGACCACACCCACCTTAATTATTTCCTATGGGAACTGACAAATATAGTTTAAGAGATTGATGTAATATCAGGATCAAGCTGGGGTTAGAGTAACAAAATTTTGTGGATGGATTGTTATCATTTGCTAACATTTTCGAAGGGTACTACAAAGGGTTGTAGTAGATCTCCTTGTAAGGCACCCAGATGGTGATCTCTAGAATAATGCAACCAGATATGAATACTAGAATATTCAGCAATTTCAGAAGATAGGCAGCGAATTCAGAAGATAGGCAGCGAAATCCTAAAAAGGATAAAATATTTACCTTAGTATGACTCCCGCCCTAGAGAGAGAAAGAGAGAGAGAGAGAGAGAGAGAGAGAGAGAGAGAGAGAGAGAGAGAGAGAGAGAGAGAGAGAGAGAGAGAGAGATAGAGAGAGAGAGAGAAACAGAATTTTAGGCATCCCGAAGAGCCAGTGAGATGAATCAAAAGGAGCTAAAAGTGAAAGGACATTTTGTTGAGGTTTTCAGAATAAAGTGATAAATAGAAGTATTAGTCGAAGAATAAGAAGAAAGTAAATGAAGCATCATGAGTAAGATGTGACATATGGGTGATAATAGTAAATCAAAATATGACACGATGACAGCGTTTATAGTCAACTGAAGGAAAGTACAAGAGGTGACAAGCCTTGAGGCATTAATAGTACAGACCCAGAGGAAACGTTAGACCCTAGAGTAACAAAAATCAGCATGAGCTGGTGAACAAGATAAAACCGAACAAGAATTAGGGATTGGAGGATTTGATAATGGTCGACATCGTGAGAATCTCAAATATCGTGCTCAAATAATAATAGAATATGCAACAAACGAATAGCCTTTAAAGGCCATTTACGAAGTTTCTTACCAAAAGCAAGCACTCTGAGCAGATTTAATCTTAAGGGACTAAGTGTGCCAGATACAGTAGGTGTCACCTTCGTGCATAAGAAATTTAGTTATTCCTGGTACAGAAGGTTACCATAAGGTGATTAAGGTTCATTGATAATGTGAAAAGACGCCAAAGATGAAGAGGTAAAACAACTATAGGTAGATCGTCGTAGTACAAAATCTTAGTACTCCCCTTAAGGGGGGAATATGGAGTGATATGGTATTAAGTCGAAGTTAAGGGGTTCAGCTAACTATGGAATAGTAAAGGAAGAATGTGGTAAAACGGCGAAAGGGGTGATGTTGCATTATTCAGTTCCTATAGATATGTTGCTACTCCACAACATTATACAAGCACGACTATAGGGAGAGGCAGTAAAAGTTTTCGGGCAGGATGTTATTGATAAATAAGTGTGAATGGACACTTGATACATCAGGAGCTAGTGGCGAGAGATAAGTTAAGCCAAAGGATATATCCCAAGATAGATTATGCAGAATATATATATATATATATATATATATATATATATATATATATATATATATATATATATATATATATATATATATATATATATATATATATATATATATATATATATGAGAATGGACTAACGAGTTAAGCCAAAGGATATATCCCAAGATAGATTATGCAGAATATATATATATATATATGAGAATGGACTAACGAGTAATTAGTAGTTGGTTCAAGAAGAGTCCAGTTATGGCTAGACAAGAGGTCACAAATAAATCAATAGATCATGCAAGATAAATGTAGTGAACCGCAACATAGTGAATTTAGTCCCACAGATACGAGACCACAATCATCTGAAAAAAAATTCAGATAGGATTTGAGGCATTTAGAGGTACCGTATTTAAGAATTATGAAAATAAGAGAGAGTGCCACTAAGAAGACACTAAAAATTTGAGCTTAAAAGTAACCCTACGAGCACAAAGGCACAAAGTTATGTAACTAAGTATTTTTCTAGGCGATTAAGAATAACGAAAATTTCCTTTATATGTACGATATAACAAGCTCGCAACTTTATACGAGCTATAAGGTCTCCTTGAGTACTACAACAAAAGTATAACTGAGGAAATATGGAAGACGTTTTCCACCTAAACATAGTGAGCTAAAGAGTAAATGATCTCGTAAGAACAGTCTCACTACAATATTGTATACACTCCATAAGAAAGTGGCACCTTTCATGGCTAATGAATGGAAAGAAAAAAAGTCATCAAAGGCATGATTGAGATCATATCAGGTACATGAAATTATAGTATTTTTGGACAATATTAGAATCCAAGTATTCGTGCAACAAGTGATAGAATGACCATGAAAAGTATTTGCTTACATTTATGGACAACTGAGAAGGCATGAAAGGAAATTTATGGTACTAGCAAGTTAAAGGAAGATTGCGAGTAGAATAAATAGATAGGTATAGTTCGTAATGTGAAGTATTATAGAGCAAAACGGTTTTAGGTATATAGGAGTAAGGATATGCAAAGATGAGTGAGAAGGTGATGAGAATATGTATGTCCTCGGGATTAAACCCATCAAAATAAGAGAGTTGATGGCATCGGTAAGTTATTGAAAGCCCGGTACAACCTGAACAAACTCAGAGGAGTCTAAGACTAGGTGCATTTAGAAGAAATGGAATGTTGTCCTGGCGGTAGAATAAGGGTGAAATTATGTTATATTGGAGGATGACGCTTAGGCCTTTGATTGAGTAATGATTTAACAAGAAAGGGATTTCATTAATTGCACGCGATTAGATTACCCCCATAAGATGAATTGCATTGGGATGCAATGAAATATGGTTATTGAAGGATAGTATTATCCTTAGGTGGATCAAGAAAAATCACTTCAGGTGTTCCCCAAGGAGATGTGAGTCCTAGTGATAGGTCATTATGTAAGAGGTTGTAAGTTATTAGTGATAGATTATGTATCAATATTAAGGTGAATATATAATAGATGGGTACAAGTTCCAAAGTACGAGGATTATCTATTCACCTTAATATTGATTCACCTTAATATCTCGCTGCTTATCCTATATGTATAGTAATGAGAAAGAACTAAAGGACTTAGATTTATACATATAGGATAAGCAGCGAGAGAGTAACCTGGAGTTGGGTAGCAAACCTCGGTAATAATTAATTGAAGTAAGTTTTATGATATAGCATAATCTACCTAGATGTAGTAAATTCATAAGGATAGATACACAAGGCTATGAAACAAGAGATAGAAATAGTCTTAAGTTCAATAAAGTACCAAGCGAAAGACATCAGTACACCTATTGATGCCTAGAGGGACAACTTGTCATAATTTTGTATATGTTCATAAAGTGAGGCTTAGAGATTGGCCAAGAGATGGAGGAAAAAGGGAAGAATAGTTTCTAGGCACTCATACAAGGAAAAAGTTGTACATATTGCATGACATAAACTAACAAATGTTACGATATTGGAAGAATTCCAACCACATGTTATGGCATGAGAAAGAGGCCAAAAGGGGAGAACGCCAAGCGTTTGTAATTATTCACAAAACAGTGCTTAGATGGCAAAGTGAGAATTAAAGTATTCGTAAGAGCTATAGTTAATGAAACTGATAAGTGCATCAGTCAACATTCGAGGACGAATGTTCCAAAGGGGGGAATGTTGTTACATTCCATGTTTTCATACGTGAGAGTACGTCGTAAGCCAATTAATATAAGATAAAAAATGAGATCATTTTTGAAAGTACATAATGTAGGTTTAATCTTGTTAACTTGGAGGTTACAAGTCTATAAGATCACGAATAACAAGTACCAAAAAGGTTGGAAAACTTAGACGCTAAACAAATAGAAGAAAATAAGTTTCTTAAAAAGTCGACAAATTTGGAATGTTATAACATGTACTTTGGGGTGAGACTAGGGTTCTTAATATGATAAGTAGGTTATTATATGAGTTATTTTAGTCGTATGATATGCTTTTTCTGCACTTTGGAGGCAAGCAAGCCGTGGAACAAGAGTTGACAAAGGTCATCACAAGTTACATTCCTGAAATTTAGGTCAAATGTAGATGCACTTTTCTCCCAATATTATTTGAATCAAAGAATGATCTATATACCACATTTAAGACATACGAGTCTAGTTTTCAAATCATTAAACGGTTCATCCATTAAACATCTGAGTAGGGTGATATTCGCGTTTTCTCAAGAATGCGCCGAGAAGCTCTCTATGGGGCCCACATAGGCGGTTTAAGACATATGGATATATATATAAGATTCCTACACCCCGTTTTAAGTCATTATTTTCAGTATATTCAGAACTTAGAACCCTATAAACACTACCTCAAAGTTCTCTTATCATCCAAGGCCCAAACAAAGGGAAAACAACACAAATCAAGTGTCGGGAATCCCGTGGCGCTAGTAAGTTTCTTGTTTTTCTTGTTTTTGCTGATTTTTGGGCGGTTTCAGCTTGTATGGGAGGTTATTTTAAGTATTTTATATTCTGTAAAATACTCTCTCATGGTTGTTCTATAAACCCTAGATTATTTGATGTCTTTCAAATGGATTACACCATATTTCAACATCAATACCTAGTCCTAGTGAAGAACAACACCTCGTTGATGTTGTGTGGTCAATGAGGATTTTCGTGCGCTGTATTTTGATGAAATTCCAAGTTTTTGCTGCTGTCTAAGGTGAGTATAACAGCCTACTAATTTTTCTTAAGCATGCTTGTATGTTGGTTAAGTTGTTAGGATGATAAACTACAAGATACTACTTGGATTAGCTTAAGTCACTTCTATGGTGTTGTATTGCTATTGAAGGTTTTGTAAGGTAATATAACTTGGATTTCGACTTTACTTTACTGTAGGAGTTAGGTATATTATGTTATTGCATGTTCCTAAGGTTATATTGATGTTAATTAAGTTAAATGGATGGAGTAGACATGAACTAGTGAATAAAGTTGCTAATCGAAGGTAGTTAGAGTTGTGGGTTGTTTCTTTTGTTATAAATATATGGTATAAGGATGGAATCGTTGATGAATTAATTCATTATCATGTTAATTATACTTGTAACTTAATATAAGGAGTCTACAAGGGGTAGATGGGTCATACGGATTCCAATTGGAGCTTGCCGCCTCGACGTGAAGTAGTTGTGACTTATTATTGTTATGTGGTGTCTTGTTATTGATATTTATATGTTGATGGATTTCTGTGGTTGTTGTTGTTGGTATATGTTATTGGTAGAGGTCCTTGTTACAAAGGAGATGCAGCCCAAATTTAAGTAAAACGAGCTACTAGCTTAAGTTATAGACTTGGCCTTTGCTCAACACTAATTTTAAATCTCCTTATGCTATGATAGATCGAGTTCACTTGTTTAAAGAGTCACTTGGAAGGAATTATGGACTTAACATTTAAGGTATGTTAAGTCATTTTCTTCTTTCTTTTGGCATGATATAAAGAGAAATGAATACGCTACTTCATTCCATGTTGTTCTTTCCTTATAAAATTATTCTAAGCAAATGTGTATGATCCTTGAATCTTACTAAGGTTCATATTGAGGGTATAGATGTACACAAGGTTCTTAAGACGCTCGAAAAGGTTTAGAAGGTGATTTCATGACTCGAGCATGCATTATATACATATATATGTATCTATTTTACTCTACAGAGCTGCGCTATAGTCGGTCGGGTACGTCACCTACTATGAAACCACTGATCAGTTGGGTTTTACCGAGCTCCACGTGGCCGGGTACGATTCTACCGAGCCTTATGATGGCTGGGTACGTTTTTACCGAGTCCTCTATGAGGCCGAGTATAATATGATGATGATGATGCCCATAGAGGAAAATGTTTTAAAAGTTTACGTATATATATGTATTATGCATTTCATAAAAGTAGCCCCTAAAGGCACTAAGATGTTACAGGTTGTATCTCATCTATCTCTCTTTACATTACTGCTTCTGTTTATGCTTTCATGCCTTACATACTTTGTAAATTATTCGTACTGACGTCCCTTTTGCTTTGGGATGCTGCGTTTCATGCTCGTAGGTCTCCATAGACCGGTTGGCATTTCTCAAAGTAGGCTATCAGCTCAGTGAAAGATGTTGGTGCACTCCACTTGCTCCGGAGTTGCCTATTTGATCAGTATGCGCTTGATATATATTGATTGGTATGGCGGGGCCTTGTCCTGAACTTTATGATTTTATGTACTCTTAGAGCCTTGTAGACAGATGTCAGGTGTATGGATACACTTATGGCCTTGTTGGCCTACGTTTTGATTTTACAAATGGTCATGTCGGCCTTGTAGGCCCGTATATCACATGTATAAGTTTTCATATCATGTTGGGTCATCATATGTTAAGCATTCCCTTATGTTTATTCTTTTTATCTTATGATAGGTTTTTTGGCTCACTTAACCATTATAGTATGATAAGAAAAATATGTTACGTTGGTACTCAGTCGAGTAAGGCACCGGGTGCCCGTCGCAGTTTTTCGATTTGGGGTGTGTCAAGAACCCTAGGACGAAAGTGTCTAGATTTTTGGGGAGGGACATTGGTTGCACAATGCCTTGCAGAGAAACGCCCAACCCTTTGCCGGGCATAAAACCATTTTTCAACATTTCTGAAGCCACCATGACAGACGTGGTTGCTATCTTTGGGGTCATGACAACCTCACCTTCTGGGATTTTCCGAACTGACACAGTATCAAACACCTGGTAGACCCATGGCCCTTTTCTGTCCTCAGATTCAATGAAAGGTATGATCGCGTCACTTGAAATGCACCGATTGTGTTCACCGTGCACCACAATCTCTTGCCCGTCCCATTCAAATTTGACAATCTGATGTAGTGTAGATGGCACTGCTTTGGCTGCATGAATCCATGGCCTACCAAACAAGAGGTTATAAGAGACTGCTACATCTAGCACTTGGAATACCACAGTGAACTCAACGGGCCCTATTGTCACATCCAGCACTATATCTCCCATAGTGTCTAAGATGGTATCTTCCTCAACTGCTCTATGATGGAGTAGTCCTGCATTTTTTTTTAAGAATTCTTCCGCTCTTCTTATGACACAGCTTTCTTCATTGGATTTAGGTTATCTTTAGAGATTCTGCCCTTCCTCAATTCTTCCGGGCAAAGTACCTTCCTGACCGAGTTAAACCGCGTGCCTCACACACTTACTCCCTAACTTATTTTCCCTTGTACATTACTATTGCTTGCTCATATATCCAAGGAACAACTTTGGTGTTGATGATTGGTGGCTGGATCACTAGTTTTACAATAACTAGTTCTATGCGAACACCTTCCACAACCACGACAGGCTCTCTAGCTGCCCCATGTACTGTTACTTTTTCCTGTTCTTGCTTTGGTGTAACCGTGCATGCTTCCCTCCCCTAAACTATGACAGACTTGCTGACTTTTTCTTTTGCCCCGGTTACTAACTTCTCACTGCTTGCAACCTCAGCTGGCTTAGACGTATTGGCTTTGATCATCATTACCGTTTGCGAGGGCCTTTCGGACTCTCCCATTCTTTCTACAATCTTAATCATGTTGGTTTCTTGATTGGCCGATTGCGGGTTTTGGTCAATATTGGGTGCCTTTGGGATCTGAAATTCAATCTGGTGGGAGTCAATAAGTTCCTGGATGGTGTTCTTTCAATGCCAATACTTTTCGGTGTCATGTCCTGGTGCACCGGGATAGTATTCACAGCTGACTGAATAGTCTAAATTCTTCGGGGGAGGATTCGGCAGTTTTGCTTCAATTGGTCTCAACATATCCAGTTGTCACTGCCTGTGGAATAAGCTACTGTAGGATTCTCCCCGCAGAGTGAAAGTCTTCTTTTTCTGCACTATTTCATTTCTCAGGACTAGATTGGCTTGGAAGGCGGGCTTCAGCGGCAATTGGTAGGCTCTTGGAGGTGGTAATGATTTTGTGGAGTTAGGTAGGTATTTTTGGGTATATACTTGCACGTGATGGACTGAGAACCGGGGTTTTGGTGGTGAATAGTAATGTTTTGGTGGGCTGTATGGAGTATGTAAGTATGTTTGGTTGTGAGGATGGGGCTGGGCGTAATGAGATAGGGCCCGAGGTCTGAACCAAGTTCCAGACTCCACTGTCGCTGCTTCCTCCTTCTTCTAAATTCCGAATTTCCCACCAGCTCCACCCTGGATGGCCTGAGTAGTTTCCTTAATTGTAGAGTAGCTCATAATATTATTGGATTTGAGGCCCTCCTCAACCATACTTACCATCTTGACAACTTCATTGAAAGAATTCCCCACTGCTAACACCAAATGTCCAAAATAGGTAGGTTCCAAAGCCTGTAGAAAATAATCAACCATCTCACTCTTCTTCATGGGAGGATCAACTCTAGCGGCTTGTTCCCTCCACAAAAACCGTACTCCTTGAAACTCTCATTGTGTTTCTTCTCCAGCATAGTCAGAGATAGACGATCCGGGATAACTTCGAGATTATATTGAAAATGGTAGGCAAACGCCTGCGTCAGGCCATCCCAGGTATGCCACCGGTTATGATTGTGCCGAGTATACTACTCAATTGCCGACCCACTTAAACTTTGGCTAAAGTACGCCATTAGCGATTTATCTTTTCCCCATGCTCTTCTCATTTTACTGTAAAACCCCCTTAGATGCGCGACCGTATTGCCATGCCCCTCATATAAGTAAAATTTAGGCATCTTGAACCTTAGAGGAAACTGCACGTCTGGAAATAGAAAAAGATCCTTGAACGCCATGCTCACCTATCTACCTAGTCCCCTCATGTACCTGAATGATTGTTCTAGACTCCGGAACTTTCTAAGCATCTTTTCCTACTTAGGAGTTTTTTATCGGTTTTTCAACTCCTGTCGGGATTTCGGGAAGGGGAGCATAAGAATAAGGCTCATAGATCTTGTAAGCAGGTTCTGGCGAATAGTTATGAGGGTCATAAGCTTGAAGCAAGGGTTCGCTTGATGACCTATGGAGTGCAGGAGGTGGGGGTGCCACATAGATAGGGGCAATTGGAGGAGGAGGGTGAGGATTGACTTTAGGTAGTGGAGCTGGTGGTGGTTTAGATGTCGTACCCTGATGTTGTGAATAGATAGGAAAACTTGAAGGCGGATCATTGGCGGACTAGTCAGGTGCGTGGTCCAATGGCAGGAAAGGTTGGATTAGCAGGATAGGTCAGGGTGGGCTGTCCTCTTGCCCATACCTGGTACGTCTCAACCATTTGGTGCTTTAGCATATACATTTCCTCCTTCATAGCATGAATGTCCAATTCCTTTGATTCCTTCGAGGGGTCAATAATGCTTACATAAGTTTCCTAATTGGCCATGACTTGCTTGCTTTTAGACCGCGTGTTGTAGGAGTGGTTGCCAGAATGCCACGAGTACTCATAACCTGTCTAGTCTGAAACTGGTATTAAATCAAAAGTTGTTAACGTTTAGGTTCTGACACATAAGCGGCCACATATTAGCTATGAATGCACATAAATAATAGTCGGTCCCTACATGCATCAGTTGCTTGCGTCATCCTGGCTTTATTTGTGATGCCCCATTATTTCAGCCTTATTCTTTCCCTCTTTCATTCACTTTCTCTATTTTTTTATTCAATTGTGGTCGAATCCTATGTAGATTGCCTATGTATCATGACCCCGCATGAATCAGACCGAGCGAAGTTCTTGCATGTAAAAAAACGAAGCATAAAAATATTTTGGAAATTTCCATCCTCATAATAACAAACTTCGGTTACAAGGACTCTAAAGACTGACAAATTAAACCAGAAACTAACAAGCTTGGATAAAAAGAGGACTACAAACTTGACAAACAACTAACTATGCATAAAGGAAAATACAGACTCCCGGTTAAACTAATAGACCTTTAAATATATTCTGATAAAAGGACGGGTAATCTTTATGAATACATTAACACTTCAAGTGCTCCTAGGCTTCGCATGGCATTATTCCGCCTTGCCTCAGGCTTGCGTGCTAAACTCCCTTGGAGGTGGTGGAGGTCTTCCATCACTTGCCGAACAAAAGTCATGGCAGTGGCAAAGAACATGGATCTTGTCATATCCTCGCAATGGTTGCACTTTGTGGTGATGTAGTCTGCGATCTCCCGTACTCTTTCCCTAATAACACCCTTTTCTTTCAACAAACTCCCAATTTGCTCAGCCATTGCCTCTAGAGTTTGCTCGGCTACCTGATTTAGTTCCTGGAATTGGTGCTAATCAATCTCCAACCTCGCTATCGATGCATAACAATGTTCTCTCTTGGCTTTGAGGTCCTCGACTTGCTTGGCCACTCTGTTCTCAGCCATGATGACCCTTCGTTCTAACCCATCAATCTCATCGTCATGCTTTTCCTTTAATTGCTCAATGATGCGGGCTCGTTCCTCCGCACTTTGAGCTAATTATTTCCAAAGCCTGGATAGTTCGCCTTCCACCTTGTTCAATTCAAACCCATACTCATTCACTTTTCACCTAAAATTGTCTATGAGTTTCTCATCCTTCGCGCTCATGGGGGATTTTCCGCAGCTGTTTTCATTTTCTGGACTTGGGCTCGCAACGCCTCTTTTTCTTTGGTTAATCTTTTCTTTTCTACCTCATGTGCTGCGACTTGCAAAAAAATTTAAAATAGCAGCTCTTTGACTTGCTTTTCTAATCTTCCTATGGTGTCTCTGTATTCATTTTCCTTGGCTAGCCAATCCCATTATTCTTGTGACGTTTCAAAAAATTCTTGGAGATATGGTCTTTTGGCTAGCCTTCCGGGCTCTATTTCTTTTTTATACCAAGCAATGTATACTGGTACAACCTCGCCTTTAGATATGTTGCGTACTCGGGTACCCACTATCAAGTATTGGCATTAACTCCAGATTTGAGCATGACGGTTTCAGGGAATTGACCATTGGGGCTAATCTCAACCGCATGGCGGCTAATATCCTTGTCCTTGGGAATCATTTGGCATCTGCCTAATTGGGAATCAATTGGCATCTGAAATGACATTCCGGATATGCGACATCCATTATGTGACACCGTCAGCTAACCTATACCCATCAACCCTATGGTAGAATTCTTCTATGCAGCTCTTTGTTGGTGACCCATAATTCATAAACCGAGGCCGGTAGCATAAGTGCTCGATCATCCATATTTGTAACAATGGGTTGCATCCTTTAATGAAGTCTCCTCCCTCTTTACAGATAGTGAGAGCACGTAAGATCTCATATAAGTTCATAGAAGCGAGGGTGCTCTTGGCCTAAGTTAGTAAAGCCCTGATGACCCTGCTATCTGTATATTAATATTTCCATTTTTTCGCGGAAACACAAAAAGACCCAAGAAGATAACAATGAATGCAAAACATTGATGCTCTTCCCATTTGAGTTGGTTTCCTTTACGACAAGTATAGTATTGAATCCCTTTATGTGCCCGTACCTCTGATATATAAACTGCGGGGTATAGAAGCTGACTGATAGGTCTCGATTGCAAACCTTCCTAATAATTTTTAAGGAGTCTAGGAACTTGTACACGACGAGAGGCCTTGGCACAATCCGGTATTGGTTCGTCAGGGGAATTGCAAGGGTCCCAGTATATCAAGTTATTTCTTCCAATCTCGATGTACGTTCAAAATTCGAGAATTGGAATACATTGTGAGCCGAGTCCCAGAATGTGATCAATGGCTTTATGATATCTCCCCTCGGGTTAATTTTCAACAACCCACTAAGTCCTTCCAAATGCATGTTGATCCTGTTGTGCCCCGCTTCCCCCAAGTCATTCCACCACATGTGTAGCTCCAAGGAAATTTTGTTCACGAATTTTATTGGCAAATACTGATCTGTGCTAATTCTGCACATTTATTAGGGCGAGTTAGTATCTCAAGATTTTTGTTCTACCTGACTCCACAAAACATTAAAACTGACATTTTTTTATGAAATTTATTTTCCAAAATTAGGGCCCAGCTTTGCGAATACGGCCTTTCAGCACTTCTGAAGGAAGATTTAAAGGCTGTGCTTGCTGACCGACCAAAATAAGACTCAAAGGTGTCTACTTGTGCAAAGTCAGCCTTCCGGCTTCCCTTTCAGGAACATTCGGCTATTCTCGGCAGTAACGACATCTCTCGATTTATTTAGGAAAATAAGTGAAATTGGACATTTGGTTTTCCTTGTTTTGGTTATTCTTGCAAAAGGGTGGTTGGACCTGATGGGTGTTGCCTACGTAGCTCGTCCCTGACGATAATCAAACCAGCGTAGTTCGGGAAAAACAATTTATTAAAACCAAAACATTGTTGAAAAGCCCCCCATTTCCTTTTTTTTTCTCATTTTTTTTTCTTTCAAAAATCTGGCAGCATTTCGGCAAGATTTGACCATTGGTTTTACAAGACAAATGATTAATCTTAGCCAACCCTAGTACCACTTATTTTCTCAATTTCGTTTCCTTATTCGCAAGCTGGTCAACATGCAAATCCAAAGCACCTAAATGCACAAGTAACGCGTAATATGCATCAAGATGGTCTTTTCATTTCGGTCACCTGTCCGAGACGGACCCGACCCCTGTCTTGAGTCCCTTAAGTCAAATGCATGATCCAAATAAGTGTCCTACTAGGGATCCGGCATAGGGCTGAGTTATTCTAAGTTGAAAACCTTGGTGTATGTTCTAGAGTGTGTACTCGACGGACAATTCGAGTCGAGTAGGGGGCTACGTACCGGAAACAGAAAAGGCCATCCAGCTTTGTAACTTGTCCGACCTCTTTCTTATTTCAGGGTATGACACTAACACAAAAGGGAGTCTCAACCAGTAAGCACATCGCCTGAGGTGAGAAGAGAAGGGTTTCGTATAAGTTGTATATGTACTGTTCAGATAATATCAAAGCGGTAAAAGGATTATTTTGCACATTAAGCCAACATGTAAAATCAGATAATAAACAAAGCCAAATACAACAATTATTCTAAGCTCGAATTCTTGAACCTTGAACGAGATATTCTGGGTTCGCAATCCCCAGCAGAGTCGTCAGAGCTGTCACAACTCCTTTTTGGCTACCACAACCCGACAAAGCGCGTAGATAAATGAGTTTTTCCCATTAATGGACAATAGAAACGAGATTCAATTATTTAAGAGAATTCAAAGTCACAACTTGGGAGATTTATAGTGTCCCAAGTCACCGTTTAAAATCTTAAATCGAGGAAAGAATGACTCTACTTAATAGTCCGCGAATTAGAAGTCCGAGTAAGGAATTCTATTAACCCGGGAGAAGGTGTTAGGCATTCCTGGGTTCCGTGCTTCTTGCAACGTTGCTGAACTGTTATATTTTGCTTAAATTATTTGATTTTATACAATTGTGTACCTATGTGCATTTTCAACCTTTTAACCGCTATTATTATTATTATTATTATTATTATTATTATTATTATTATTATTATTATTCTTAAGAAAATTGCAACGCCGTTATAATATGCCTCGAACCATGTCACATAAATGCACCCGTGGTTTTTTACATATTCTAACTTTGTTGGGATTTGGATTTGGGCCACATAAATGCGCACCCATGTTTAAGGAGATAAATTTATTAAAGGCGTGCATAAAAGCGACTGGCACATTATTATCTTGCGCGAACACCGTGAAATTCGCTAAACGGCGTGTCCTGAATCTCTAAGTATTTTAATAAACATTTTATGAGGGCCACGCGGATTATAAGTTTCATTTAGCATGGCACACCTCATTCATTATATAAAAAAGGCAATTCCTAGAGTCGCCTATTATTTTCCATTAGATTTGTCTTTACTTGGGTCTAATAAATTGATGCTACCTCATTTAGAGGTCTACACCTATGTTAAACCTCAATACATCTATTATGCATTATTTCAATATTATTTGACTTATGCTTCAAATTTCAGGCTCGGTCCTAAGCCAAAAAACTTTGCTTACACAAAGAGTGAGCAATACGGGGCTCACTTCAGTCCACAATTGAGCGGATTGGGCCTATTTACATTTATGCTATTAGAATGAACAACATGCCTGGAAATTCAGATGATCAATTAGCAACGATTCTGTATCATTTTATAAAGCCACATGAGATGAGGCATCAAACAAACAATATATTCTCTAAATCCTACTTTTCATGACTCGCTATTAAACACGCACAAGAGATGATAATTTTCTTAACTACTTATTACAACAACGCCTACACTTACTGCTAATTAATGCACATCTTGAGAAAATTAGTCCAAGTGTCCTATCATAAAAACTATTGTCTTAACCAGGACACAAGTAACAGAGTTTGAAAATGATTGTAAATTGGTAAATTAAATAGTAATAACAGTCTATAAAAAACAACAATCCATACAGTTCTATTTTACATGAAATCTAAATAATCACAAAGCAGTTCATATTTCCAGAATGAAGTCACAGGAAACTAAAACAGCTGGTGCTTCAAATCTTTCAACTTGCACCATTCAATTACTCAATATTACACCCTTGGAAAAGAGAAGTACCTGGTTATCAAAATACAAACGATAGTGAGGAGTCAGCAGCAATTTCATAAAATTAGCAGCCAAATTTGTAAGCCACACAGTAGTAATAATCAGATCCCAACAGAATGAGCCACACACAGCTTCAAAGATGACTTCAAATCATTTGAAAACAACCCAAAATGTTCCAGAAATCCCTATTCCCAAGTTATTTGGTGCATCCAACCCAGAAAGAAAATCAAACAATCCTAGATCAAGCTGGACCTTTAATGGAACAGGATTTGCTGATTTTCTGCTGCTTTTGGAGTTCTAAAATTCCCAAATTTTGAAGGAAAAGCTCTCAAGTATTCCAACTAAACTAATATATATGTTTTTAAATTTTTTTTGTTATACTTGAAAGAATTGGAAACTTAAATTTTGACTATGGTTGGAAAATATCAGTAATTTTTCTGATTGTCCAACCTTTTATTGAGTGATTTAGAGTCCCCTTTTTATAGCCGAAGGCTAGGGCAACCCTCTTATTTTGTTTTAACTAAAGGTCCCTCTTTCAATTGCCAAATTTTACCTACTTGGACCCTCATTTTTGACTTGTTTCCCAAGTTATTGCAATAAAACTACTGATTTTAGACTAAAGTCCCCTTATAAAATGATCTAAAGGATTATAGCATTGTCTTCCATTTGTGGACTACCTATACTAACCTTATTTTGTTCCTAAAATTACCAAAGCCATGTTAAAAACTCTATATTACCCCTATTTATTCTAAAAATTACCAAAACTAAGTGAAAACCCCATATATTACCCTTTGTTACTAAAGTTAATGTTTTACTAATCTTGTAGCTAATTACCAGCAGCTAATACTAAATCCTGTAGTTACTACTAACAGCGATAGCCAATCCTAATGCCATTGAACTATTAATCAGGAGTAATTGCTAATCAACCTCAGAAATCAAACACAATTGAATCAAAATCAAGTCAAATACTAATATTAAAAGAATAAAAATGGAAGGCTACAACTTATCATGATATTAACAAAATTTGAACACGCAAACTCAGAACTCAACACTCAAGCCATGGGAACCATTAATCAACACTAAAATTGAGAAATCAGGGAACAATTGAAATTAAAGAAAACATGAGAACTATTATGCTATACATCAAAATTTAAAACTAAAAGCTGACATGGCAAAAAAATCTGAAATTTCTAATTAAAACTCACAATAGACATGTTCGGGATTCCTAGAACTAATAATTAATTCATGGGGTCATTCACACAATCATCAGAATAAAAATAGCAGAAGGAAGCAAAAAGAAAGGCAAACTTACTGATCTTTCTTCAGTTAAACTTAGTTAAATGCAATTTGAGCATCCAAGCGGAGTCACATGTTTGTTTTTGGGCCAAAACAAATGTGTGACTAAATTCCGAAACTCAAATGGTCTTCAAACGGTCAATCTCAGAACTAGGTCAGGCTGGTTTCAGAATTGGAAAGGTCTGGGGTTCTTCTAAAAGGCTTAAGTGTGTTTTTGGGTAGAGGAGGCCCATATGGGTGGGTGGTGATGGTTTTGAGGCCATAGGAGCCTGGTCACCACCATGCATGGTGCAGCTGCCTCGTTCAAATGAATATTCCAGGAGCTGGGGCTATGTTCAAGGGTGTCTGATGATGGGGTTGGAAAGAGTGGAACGAGGGGTGTGTGGGGTGTAACTTTGGAAGCCGTTGGCCACCAGACGTCGTTGTGGACGGCATAGCTGCCCCGGTTCAACTGAATATTACAAGTTCCATGGGGTTTCGAGGGGTGATCTTTGGGGGGTTGGGAAGAGGAGAAGAGGGGGATTCCGGGCCACAATATTGGAGGTCATTGGAGTTACGCCGCCGGCAGTGGTGATTTCTGGCCGGCGGCGGATGGCGGTGGTAGCGTGACACCGATGGATAGTTGGTACGATGAGGGTGACTTTTGTCTCTGAAGTTATGCATATTTCTCAGACCATTTTATTTATAATGGGAGATCAAATCTGGGCTGTGGGATTAAAGGTGATGGACGGTTGAGATCAAACAATGTCAAACGACGTCGTTTTGGGTACCTGTGGTTTTTGACCGGGAAAGGGTTGGGTTTGGGTCTGTTTGAGTGAGTTTATGGTTTTGGGCTGGAGAATGTGGCCCAAATTATGGTCTTATAGAAGACCAAAGTTTCATACACTTATTTGTTCTGTTTTTTATTGTTTATATATTTTTCAGATTTCAATATAAAAATAGAAATAAAACAAAATAGATTTTATCTTCCAGAAAATAAACTAAGTAACGTCTCAAATAACCTAAATTCTAGAATTCAAAAGAAAATTAAACAAATGTAGGTATAACGAATTTTTTTATTTTTTTATTTTCAATATTAACTAAACATGCAAAAAATTATATCCTAAATGCAACCATGTCATTTTATATTTTTTATGAATTATGCAAATTAAAACATACACCATGCAAGTAAGCACAAAATTATGCAGTTAGTTTCTAAAATTCAAATCTCACAAATAAATCCAAAAAATTCAAATAATAAAAGAAAGATGCAAATAAACATAAAATCACATAATTAATTCCTAATCTTGAAATAATAAAAGAAAAATGCAACTAAACACAAAATCACATAATTAATTCTTAATCTCCAAATAATAGAAGAAAAATGCAAATTAACACAAAGTAACACAATTAATTTTTAAAAATATAAATAATAAAAGAAAATTCCTAATTTAATGAATTGTTTAGGAATATGTCAAGCGAGGCAAAAATCACGTAGTCACACATAATACTGAAAGTCTACAATAAAACTAAAACATGCAGAATTTCAAGTAATAAAAACAACTACACAAACCTGAAGAATCGGGTGTCACAAATCTGAGCCTCTAATATCTGTGTATCAATCTACTACATATCGTTCTAAAGAAATGCGAAAATAAAGCAAATAAGGTAGAAGGAAGATCAGGACTGCGGACGTCATGGAGCTACCTTGATGCTCCCTAATAAACTGCTTGGTAGAGAAATCCTCAAACAGCCTCAGATATACCTGGATCTGCATGTAAAATGCATGGAGAATGTGGGTACTCCGACCCAATGAGTAATAAACATAAATGAAGGCTGAGAGTAAGAAATCCTGGATAGCCACAAAGTAATTCTACAAATATAGTAACCTGAACCAGATAATATTCAATCACTAAACCAATAACAACAATTATGGAAATGCTACAACAGATAAGTAAGTAAATGACATGCAAATATGAAATGCAACACATAGTTTGGTACTCTCTAGTATCCGCTGCGACGTGCAACCCACTCCCTTTATTTATCGTCAACGACACTCACTGGGGTTGTGCAGACTCTGAGAGGGGCCCCTTACGGCCGAAGCGTAATATAAGCCATCTCATGGCATCAGCTAGGCCCTCGGCCTCATATCAATATCAATACAATACCGCTCTGGCGCATAACCCAATCCTATGCTCAGTCTAAAAGTCACATAAGCCCCTCGGGCGCACTAATATATAAATATCCATCCCAAACTTCATTAAAAATATATAATTTAAGTTTCGAGTCTGAAAAAAGATGGCTGAGTTTCAAAAATAATATTAATTACTAGGACTGAGTTTAATAATACGTAAAAATGGTAAGAAACCAGTAATAGCAATCCCTGAAGGATTCCATCAATTGGCACAAAGCCCGAATATAGCAATTAGCTCAAATTATAATAATGACAGGTAAATATTAGTTAAATATGCTATAAATTCATCTACCGGGACGGACCAAGTCACAATCCCCACCAGTGCTCTATCCTACGCTCACTATCCGGCGTGCAAGTTACCTCAATATAGCACTACGATGTGCAAAATCGGGGTTTCAAACCCTCAAGACAACATTTAGATCTATTACTCACCTGAAGCCGGTCAAAATCCTAGCTTGCTATGCCCTTGGCTTTCAAATCGACCTCCCCGTGCGTCGAATCTGATCAAAACTACAACGAATACGTCACGATAGAATAAAGGAACAATACTCAATCGAAAATAATGAAAAAAAATCAAAAATTTCGAAATTGGCAAAAACCCGAGCCTTGAGCCCACTTCTTGAATTCCAAAAAATTTAACATCAACAGATTCCTTATCTCGCCACGAGTCTACAAATATAAAGATTACCAAAATCAGAGTCCAAATGACCCATCAAATCCCCATTCTTAACTCCTTTAAGTTCAAGCCCTAACTCCTATTCTAACTCCTTAAATCCCTTAGTTCTTCAGTCTAAATTCATGTAATAACACCTTAGAATTGTGATTTAGACTAAAAAATCCTTACCTCAAAAAAGTCCCTTGATTGCTCTCTTCCAACTCGCCATATTCTCGAAGTCCGTAGTGAAAAAGATGAAACCCTTTAAAATTTTCCGAAGGAGAAATTAAATAACATTGACCAGTCATTTCCGCATTTGCGGCTCCTTAGCCGTATCTGCGACTTTCGCTTTTGCGGACATATCTCTGCATTTTCGGATCCTTATGAAATCTCAAATACCGCAATTGCAGTCCTCCTGTCACATTGAAACTTCGCAGATGCAGTCACAAAATTCTCACCTACGGTCCCTGCCGCTTCTGAGGCTCTCCTCTCGCTTCTGCGGTCCCAACTCCGTAGAAGCGAAAATACCAGAAGCAACTGCAATTATTTTCTTAAGTTCACAAACCAAGGCTTCCCATTAACCATCCAAAATACCCTTGAGCCCCCTAGGACCTCAACCATAAGCATCAACGCATCCTGACACATCATTCAAACTTGCTCCAATCATCAAAACATATCGAACAACACCAAACCCATCAAATTACATCGGATTCAAGCCTAAGTTCTTCTAAAACATCCGAAACATACGTTGCATCAAAAACCCAACCAAAACACTTCCGAATGACACGAAATTTTGCACACACATCCCAAATAACCTAATGAAGCTACAGCAACTCTCGGAATTCCGTTTTGACCCTCGGATCAAAATCTCATCTATCAACCGGAATTTGCCAAAATACTAACTTCGCCAATTCAAGCCTAGTTCTACGCGGGACCTCCAAAATCACTTCCGATGATACTCCTACGTCACAAATCATTTCCCAAAGCTAACCGAATCATCAGAATGCACATCCGAGCTTCCTTGATCATAAGTCAATGCTCGGTTAACTTTTTCAAAACAAACATTCCTTAAAGAGACCAAGTGTCTCATTTCCTACTAAAACCTATTCAAATCAACTAGTTCACACTCAACACTGATAATGAAGCATAAAGAAGCAGAAAATGGGGAAAACAGGGTGGTAACTCACATGACGACGGGTCGGGTCATCACATCCACCCCAGCTTAAATAAATTCTCGTCCTCGAGCGAGTCAAGAAACATACCTGAAGCCTCAAACAGGTGGGGATATCTGCTCCGCATATCCGGCTCGGTCTCCTAGGTAACCTCCTCCACGGGCCGACCTCTTCACTGCACCTTCGCCGGAGAAACATCCTTTGACCTCAACTTCCGAACTTGACGATCGAAATTGGCTGCTGGCTCGATATCATAAGTCAACTCACCCTCAAACTGGACTTTACTGAAATCAAAAACATTGGACGATTCTCCGACATACTTCTGGAGCATAGAAACATGAAAAACTAGATGCACGCTCGACAAGCTTGGTGGAAAGGCAAGCTCATAAGCCACCTCTCTAATCCTCCTAAGCACCTCAAAAGGTCCAATGAACCACGGACTCAATTTCCCTTTCTTTCCGAATCTCATAACACCTTTTGTGGGTGAAACATTCAGCAAGACCTTCTCACCAATCATATAGGATACATCTCGGACCTTCTTGTTCGCATAACTCTTCTGCCTCAACTTCACTTTACGGAGTCTCTCCTGAATCACCTTCACCTTCTCCAATGCATCCTAAAACAAATCTTCCCCGAACAATCTAGCCTCACCAGGCTCGAACCAACCAATTGGAGATCTACACCGTCTCCCATACCCTCATATGGTGCCATCTGAATGTTGGAATGATAGCTGTTCTTGTAAGCAAACACTACAAGAGGTAGAAACGGACCCCATGACCCTCCAAAATCGATAACACAGGCACGTAGCATATCATCTAATATCTGAATGGTGCGCTCGGACTGCCCATTCGTTTGATGGTGAAAGGATGTGCTCAACTGTACCTGAGTACCCAACACTTGCTGAACTGTCTGCCAAAACTAAGAGGTAAACTGAGTGCCCCAATCTGATATGATGGAAACTAGAACACCATGCAACTGAACAATCTCCCGAATATAAATTTCTGCCAGCCGCTCTAAAGAATAAGTAGTACAAACCGGAATGAAGGGCGCGGACTTGGTCAGCCTATCCACAATAACCAAAATAGCATCAAATTTCTTCAAAGTCCGTAGGAGTTCAGTAACATAATCCATAGTGATCCTCTTTCTCTTCTACTCGATAATAACCATTTGCTAGTGCAACCACCCGGACTCTGATGCTCATATTTCACCGGCTGACAATTGGGACACCGGGCTAGATACTCAATAATATCTCTCTTCATCCTCCGCCACCAATAGTGCTGTCTATGATCCCGATACATGTTCGTGGCACACGGATGGATGGAATACCACGAGCTATGGGCCTCGTCCAATATCAACTCTCGAAGGCCATCCACATTAGGCACGCAAATCCGGCCCTATATCCTCAACGCACCATCATTTCCAATGGTCACATCCCTAGCATCATCATGCTCAACTCTATCCTTAATGACAAGAAAATGCAGATCCTTATAGTGACACTCTCTGATGCGGTCATACAAGGAAGCCCAAGAAACCACACAAGCCTACACCCAACTGGGCTCTGAAGTATCTAGTCTCATAAATCGATTGGTTAATGCCTGAACATCAACTGCAAATGGACTCTCTTCAACTAGAATGTAGGCCAAGCTCCCCATAGTCACCGGGCTCAAAGCTCGACCACTACATTGGCCTTCCCCATGTGATATAGCATTGTAATATCATAATCCTTCAGTAACTCGAGCCTCAAATTAAGATCCTTGTGCTTGAACATATGCTGAAGATTGGGATGATCAATGAATACCTCACAAGATACGCCATATGGGTAGTGCCTCCAAATCTTCAAGGCATGAACTATAGCAGCTAACTCCAAATCATGAACATGGTTGTTATTCTCATGGGGTTTCAACTGACGGGAAACATACGCGATAACTCTACCCTCCTACATCAATACACAACCTATCCAAACTCTAGAAGCATCGCAATATCCATATAACAACCTGAAGCTGACGGCGAAACAAATAATAGAGCTGTGGTCAAAGTCGTCTTGAGTTTCTGGAAGCTTTCCACACACTCGTCCGACCACACAAATGAAACGCCCTTCTGAGTCAACTTGGTCAAGGGCGATGCAATAGAGGAAAAACCCTGAACAAACCAGTAATAATAGCCTGCCAACCCAAGGAAACTAGAAATCTCTGTGGTTGAGGACGGTCTGGGCCAACTGGGCACCGCCTCTATCTTCTTTGGGTCAACCTGAATCCCCTCGCGGGACACCACGTTTCCCAAGAAAGCTACTGAGCTTAGCCAAAACTTACACTTGGAGAACTTTGCATAAAGCTTCTCTTCCCTCAATCTCTGCAATATAACTCGCAAATGTTGCGTGTGCTCCTCCTGACTACGTGAGTATACCAGGATATCATCAATGAACACGATGACAAATAAATCCAGATAACCCCGAAACACACTGTTCATCAGATGCATGAACGATGCTGGGGAATTAGTCAGCCCAAGGGACATAACAAGAAACTCATAGTGGCTGTATCTAGTCCTGAAAGCAGTCTTATGAATATCTGAATCCCTGATCTTCAACTAGTGATAACCTGAACAGATATCAATCTTTGAGAACGCCCTTACTCCCCGAAGTTTGTTAAATAAATCATCAACGTGAGGCATGGGATACTTGTTCTTCATTGTTACTTTCTTCAATTGCCTATAATCAATGCACATTCTCATTCAACCATCTTTCTTCTTCACAAATAGAACTTGCGCAACCCATGGTGATACAATGGGCCGAAGGAACCCCTAATCTAGGAGCTCTTGAAGCTGTTCCTTCAATTTTTTCAACTCTGATGGTGCCATACGATATAGCGGAATAGAGATGGGGTGAGTGCCCGGCACCAGGTCAATACAAAAATCAATATCCCTGTCCGGTAGCATAAGTATAGACGTCCCCGTATTGATCCGCGAGACTCTACTAAACCATCTCATGACCCACGAGACCAAGTAACCTAGGCTCTGATACCAACTTGTCACGACCCCAACCCCGATCGTGATGACGCCCAACACACTACTAGGCAAGCCCTACCAATTCGCCAACCTTAACCATATTATACAGTTCATGAGTTAATTAATACAGATAATTTACTAAATCATAATACTGAAAGTCTGCAATAAAACTAAAACATGCAGAATCCTAAGTAATAAAAACAACTACACAGCCTGAAGAATCCGGTGTCACAAGTCTGAGTCTCTAATATCTGAGTATCAATCTACTACATATCGTTCTAAAGAAATGGGGAAATAATGCAAATAAGGTAGAAGGAAGATCAGAACTGCGGACGTCATCCAGCTACCTTGATGCTCCTAAATAAACTGCTCGGTAGAGAAATCCTCACTCAGCCTCACATGTACCTGGATCTGCACGTAAGGTGCAAGAAGTAATGCGAGTACTCTGACCCAGTGAGTAATAAACCTAAATAAAGGCTGAGGATAAGAAATCCTGAATAGGCACAAAGTAATTCTATAAATACAGCAACCTGAACCAGATAGTATTCAATAAGTAAATCACTTATAATAATTATGGAAACACTAAAACACATAAGTACGTAAATGACATGCAAATATGAAGTGCAACGCATAGTACGATACTCTCTAGTACCCGCTGCGGCGTGCAACCCGCTCCCTTTATTTATCGTTGATGGCGCTCACTAGGGGTGTGCAGACTTCGGGAGGGCCCCCTTACGATCCAAGCGCAATATAAGCCATCTCATGGCATCAACTAGGCCCTCGTCCTCATATCAATATTAATCCCATGCTCAGTCCAAAAATCACATAAGCCCCTCGGGCACACTAATATATAAATATTCAGCCCAAACTTCAGTAAAAATATATTATTTAAGTTTCAAGTCTGAGAAAAGATGGCTGAGTTTGAAAATAGTATTAATTACTAGTACTGAGTATAATAATACGTAAAAATGGTAAGAAACCAGTAATAGCAATTCTTGAAGGATTCCATCGATTGGAACACCTGAATACAGAAAATAGCTCAAATTATAATAATAACAAGTAATATTACTTAAATACACAGTAAATTCGTCTACCGGGACAAACCAAGTCACAATCCCCAATGGGGCTCTATCCCACGCTCGCTAGCCGGGTTTTCAAGCCATCATGACAGCATTTACATCTATTACTCACCTCAAGCAAGCCAAAATCGTTGCTCGCTATGCCCTTGCTTTTCAAATCGGCCTCCTTGTGCATCGAATTTTTTCAAAACCACAATAAAAACCTCACAATAGGCTAAAGGAACAATACTCAATCGAAAATAATCGAAAAACATCAAAAATCCCAAAATTGGCAAAAACCCGAGCCAGGGCCCACTTCTCGAATTCCAGAAAATTTAACATCAATGGATTCCTTATCTCGTCACGAGTATACACATGTAAAGATTACTAAAATCAGAGTCCAAATGACCCCTCAAATCCCCATTCCTAACTCTCATAAGTTCAAGCCCAAATTCCCATTCTAACTCCTTAAATTCCTTTGTTTTTCGGTCTAAATTCATGTGGTAATACCTTAGACTTGTGTTTTAGACTCAGAAATCCTTACCTCAAGAAGTCCCTTGATTTTTCTTTTCCAACTCTCCCAAATTCTCCAAGTCAGTGGTGAAAAAGATGAAGCCCTTTAAAATTTCGCGAAGGAGAAATTAAATAACACTGACCAGTCATTTCCGCAGCTGTGGCTCCTTAGCCGCATCTGCAACTTCCGCTTCTGCGGACACATCTCCGTATTTGCGGATCCCCATAAAATCTTAAATAGCGCACATGCAGTCCTCCTGTCGCTGCGGTCCCTGCCGCTTCTGTGGCTCTCCTCTCGCTTCTGCGGTCCCAATTCTTCAGAAAAGAAAATACCAGAAGCAGCAGCAAATTTTTTTTTTTAAGTTCACAAAGCAAGGCTTCTCGTTAACCATCCGAAATCGCCCCGAGGCTCCCGGGACCTCAACAAAAATCATCAACGCATCCTAACACATCATTTAATCTTGCTCCAACTATCACAACACGTCGAACAACACAAAAATCATCAAATTACATCGGATTCAAGCCTATGTTCTTCTATGACTTCTGAAACACGCATTCGACCAAAAACTCAACCAAAACACTGTCGAATGACTTGTAATGTTCCACACACATCCCAAATCACCTAACGAAGCTACAACAACTCTCGGAATTCCGTTTCGACCCTCGGATCAAAATCTCACCTATCAATATGAATTTGCCAAAATACTAACTCTGCCCGAAGCGAACCGAATCATCGAAATTCACATCCGAGCCTCCTAGCACATAAGTCAACGCCCGGTTGATTTTTCCAAAACAAGCTTTCCTTAAAGAGACTAAGTATCTCATTTCCTACTAAAACCAATCCGAATCAACTAGTTCACACCCAACACTGATAATGACGAATAAAGAAGCAGAAAATGAAGAAAACGGGATGGTAAGTCTTGTGACGACGGGACGGATCGTCACATTTCCGGTGTCTTCCAACCTTTTCATTTTATCCCTTATTCTGTGACTAGATTTCCTAGTTTAAAGTGGCTTAAACGCAAATGACAAAATTTTTAAAAGATAAGCTGTAACTACAATTTTTATCCAATATGAATTGCACTTACGAACGATAATAAGTCGATCAACATTTAATTTTTTGTTAGAGTTTCGTGCTCTTATAATTAGTATTGATAGTTTTTGAATGTATTCTATTTTGTAATCAAGGTAATATCAATAAATGAATAGACAGTAAAATCACCGCTACTGTCCAGTCCGTGTTACTAAGTAGGTATTTGGCCATACGTTTTGGACGTAATTTTTCATATTCCTTTAAATATGCGTTTGATTGTAGAATTATTCTAATTTTTGGAGATTTTAAAAATAGGTTATGTCATGACCCCAACTTGTCCGGTCATGATGTCGCCTACCGTGAAGACAAGACCAGTCGACACAATACTCATATTTAACCCTTTAATCATTTAGGGTCATTTTTAAGTCTTTAATTAAATAATATTTCATATTATACGTCTGAAGGAACAGTGCGGAAATGACATATAAGCCCGACATGGGATGTCACTAGCCATGAGCATCTACCAAGGTCTGAACTCACAAAACAGTCCAAAAGTACTAAGTACAGAAATGAAAATGAGAGGAAGGAAGCAGTGCTGCGAATGTCGTGCAACCACCTTTGCAATCTTTGATGACTCCGCGTCTGAGCGACCAACCCCCGCTACCGGGTTCCGAAATACTCGAATCTGCACACGAGTTGCAGGGAGTAATATGAGTACTCCAATCCAGTAAATAATAAGTGTAAATAAAACTGAGCAATAGGAAATAATGAATCTACGATTATGATAAATTCAATAAGCACAACATGCTTTCAAATTAGAATACGAGTCAATTGTCTCATTTAAAATTCAGCTTTTGATAAAAAAAGTCAATTAAAAATATCTTTCAACAGTTTCAGTAGGGGTTCAATACTATTTATAATAAAAGAGATGAAAATTATAATCTGCCCCTCGGGCAAAAACAAGAGTCATAAATACCTCATAATAAGAAAATCTCAGTGGAAATAACAAAAGCCAAATCAGTGATTAAGTTCTCAACATCTCATAAACCCCAACTTAAGTGAAAATTGTATAAAAATATTTATTCAACGTTTTCTATAGAGGCTTAGTATAAAGATGAGTGAAATCAGTTAATAAATCAATATATTTGATAGAAACTCACTTAAAGGCGAACAAAAATCAATAAGTTCATAAACAGGCCCCTCAGGCAAAGAGTCACTCATGTGCATGTATATATAACTATTACCCCTCGGGCTAGTCTCTCAGTCACTCGTGACTCAACTCTTACCAATAAGAGCTCACACTAAGCACTCATGCTTAATAAGTACCATATAGTACCGTTATGGCATGTAACCTGATCCATCTATGGCTGCGGCGTACAACCCGATCCATATATCTCATCGACAACGCTCACTGGGGGTGTACAGACTCCGGAGGGGCTCCTAAGGCCCAAGCGCTATATCGCTGCAGCATGCAAAGATCCATATATATATATATATACATATATATATATATATATATATATACACATATATATATATATATATATGTATATATATATATATACATATATATATATATATGTATGTATATATATATATATACATATATATATATATACATATATATATATATATATATATATATATATATATATATATAGTTGCGGTATGTAGCCCGATCCATAGATATATAATCCTCACAACCAGGCACTCGGCCTCTCTCATTCATTCACCTAACAATCAGACTCTTGGTGTATCCGAGTCATCAATCTCACAATCACTCGGACCATCATTAAATACATGGAACTCAACCCAAACAGTTTTCACATTTTTTAGAAGTGAAAAAAAAAATATTTAAGTAATAAACAGGTAAAATATGATTGATTATATGCTTTTAAAACTAATAGAGTGAGGAAAATTAGTGAAAGTGCCCTTAAGGGTCTCAGCAGGTCGGCACAAGACCCCAAACAAAGTATATAACCTGAAATATAATATCAATCTGGAGAATATAGAATATCATAAGATTTCAAACCAAAAATGCGACCTAACAGTCGTACGGAAAGGACCAAGTCACAATCCCCAACGATGCACAACTCTAAACTTGTCATCTAGCATGTGCGTCATCTCAAAATTACACAATGATGTGTAATCCGGGACTTCAAACCCTCAAGATAGTATTTACAATCATTACTTACCTCGATCCGGTCCAACTCTAGCACGCGATGCCTTTTCCCTGACGAGTCGACCTCCGGATGCTCCAAATCTAGTCATAATTAGTACATAACCAATAAATATGCTAAGCGAATAAAGTCCACTCGAAAATATCCAATTTACATAAACAATTTCGACATTGCTCAAACGCAGCCCCCCGGCTCACGTCTCAAAATCTGACAAAGTTAACATCAATGGAATCCTCATTCTCTCACGAGTCTATACATATCAAGAACATCAAAATTGGACCTCAAAGTGCCCCTCAAATCCCAAATTTACACTCTCCAAATTCAAACCCTAAATCCTCACTTTTAGACTTACTTCCATGATTAATAAGGTAAAGTTCACACAAAAATCGAGTATTAAGTTCAAAAATCTTACCTCCAGGATTTATCTCTTGAATCCCTCTTCAAATCCTCTCAAAAAGTTCCAAAATCATCCAAAAATGGTGAAAGTTATTGCCAAAATCGCAAACAATGGCTATTTAAACATTCTGCCTAGGAATCAAAACTCTTCTTTGCGAACATGGTCCAAGCCTCGTATTTGCGAAGCACAAAAATCCTTTGACCAAAAATTTCCTTTATGCCAACACGGCCATTAGCTCGCGAACGCGAAGCATCCGCTTTCCAAACCATCGCGAACTCTTAGCACAAAAAGGATGGGACCACATATGATCCACTTACTCTATGCGAATACGACACAGGTCTTGCAAACGCGGAGAACCAAACATCACAATATCACGAACTCAACACAAGAAACGCGAACGCGCAGGCAAAATCCGCACGTCAGAAGAACACCCTTCGCGAATACAGGTCCCTGTCCGCGAAAGCGAAGAACAATTTGTCTGCAACACTTCAGCTAGTTTTCTGCAATTTCAAACAACAAGAAATGGACCACTTGACCACCTAAAACTCACCTGAGGCCCTCGGGACCTCAACCAAACATGTCAATATATCCCATAACTTTATTGAAACTCGTTCCAACCTTTAAAACACTCAAAACTACATCCAAACACCAAAATAATATAGAATTCAATCAAAAGAATTTCAAGAACTTCCAAATTACGCTTTTGATAAAAATACATAATTAAAACATATCTGAATGACCCAAAATTTTGCACACATGACACAACTGACACAATGGAGCTACTGCAACTTCCTAAATTTCATTCTGACCCATACATCAAAATCTCACCTATCAACTGGAAAACGCCAAAATCTCAATTTCGCCAATTCAAGCATAAACCTTCCACAGTCTTCCAAAATGTATTCCAATCATATTCCTAAGTCCTTAATCACCTAACAAAGCTAACCAAATCATAAAAATTTTGGTCCAAGATTATATACAAAAAAGTCAAATCTTGGTCAAACCTTTCAAATTTTAAGCTTTAAACTGTGAACCGTTTCTTCCAAATTTACTCCGATTACCCTGAAAACCAAAACCATCAATTTTCATAAGTCATAATACACTACATAAGGAAGGTTATGCCCGAGAACTGTCAAGTAAAGTTCAAAATCTCAAAACGACCGATCTGATCGTTATATGTTAAGACCTCTTTGTGGGCCAAATCATGACCAGTTGATACTTTTAGCTGAAAAAAATGACTTTTTAAGATGTTTTAACTTCTCCAATATTCCTGTCTAAACACATTTCACACCAACCTTCACCCAAATAAACGTTTTAAAAATTATTTGGCAATCTACGTCCAAATGGTCCTAAACAATCCCTAAGTTCTTTGTATATAAGATGACACGATTTCTACTAATTGGGGGACTTGGCAGTTTGAGTCTGCGCTCAATAATCTGCAGCACATAACAAGAACTCCAATCCATTGTCGTCTCTCTTTTTTGATTACGGCTTTTGATTTTATTAAACAAGTCCAAACATAAGCATATGTTACTATGAAAAATATTACATGAGTTATTCTCGGTCGTCTCGACAAGATTAAATTCTTGATCTTTACAATGCCCATAAAGTCCCATAATGAATGTACCTCGAACCTTATTAAGTGGAATACTCAAACTACCACGCATCTCAACCTTGTATTAATTTTTCAATTTTCTCCCATTTATACATCCATGAGGGTCTTTGATATTGATGAAATCCTAGATCCATATTGAGCTGCTGAACAATGGAGATGAAGAAGCAGTTATGCAGATATAGAGAAGAAAGTGATTCTCTTCATTTTCTGTTAAGTTGGTTAATACACTGTACATTGATGTATAAATATTGAGTAAGCCATTAGTTAAGTATCTACATAGCTAGCTAATGCTCCACTAACTTAATACAGTTGACATCCTGTACATTTTAACACCATAACTAACACTCTAATTAGTATTTCAACACCCTCCCTCGAGCTGGGTGAAACAAATCCTTTAATCTCAGCTTGGATATTAGATAATCGTTGTCACGATCTAAAATTCACTAAGGATCGTGATGGTGCCGGACACCATTGTTAGGCAGGCCAACAACCAATAACTAGAAACTTGTTGTTTTAAAACTTATTAAAATCGTTCCTTTTATATGTTTAAACATCAACTAATGAAATTCATTTAAATAAAGAAATGTCTTTAAGTAATTTAATATTGAACAGTCCTATAACCATCCCAAAACCCGACGTCATAAAGGCATGAGCAATTTCTAGGAAATAATGTAATACAACAGCCGTTCAGAATATGATATTGGACACAAAACAAATATAGAAAATTGAAGAATCTGTTGGCGGTGGATCGTCTTGAGAAGTGCAGCTCACTTATATCTCTGCATCTACCATGCCGCTACGCCAACTAGGCCATTAGAGATGCATATGCCTGTGCAACAAAAATGCACAGAAGTATTTATGAGTACGAAATGACATGTACCCAATGAGTATCCCGTCCAATCTCGAAGAAGTAGAGACGAGAGGTCAACTTCGACACTTATTAGTGGTCCAATAATGTTGTCTCGATAATATAGTAAATCAGTGCTCTTTATAAACATTATTATAATTCAATGGAATGAAGCAAGTAACGAATCCTTTCTTTTATAGAAAATTTCCAAATTCTTTTTTTTATCATTTCTACAAATATTTTCAAACTGGGGAGAGGCAATAACAATTTTAAGAACTTTCAAGGCAAGCAATACAAGCATGCACAAATCATGTCGAGGTCCTATAGTCCGATCCAACATAAATGTAAAATGTGCACTGCTGAGGGTCGAAGGTCGTGAACCATAGATGCGTCTATTACCCCGTTCATGCATCATGCATATGATGCGGACAGCATAAATAAACAAATACCCCACATTCGAATCATACATTAGACGCGGGCATACATAAATACTCACGGTCAAACAACAAATTTAGGGTTTATCAGGGAATGTTTATTCCAATAAAAGCCAATTCTCCTTTAATGATTTAAGAAAATGAAGTCTAATCCTTTTAGAAATTCATTTACCAATTCGATAAGATTTAAGAAATTCAAATGTCAATACGATTACAATTATTCCTAGTATAGCATGCTTTTAGGTCCTAGACTACCCGGGCTTAAACATAATAGTACCTACGCACTGACAAAATATAATAGTACCTACGAATGGACTTTCGTCACCTCGTGTGTACGTAGTCCCTTTAAATAAGAGCATATTACCAATTTTTTCACCTATGGGGATAATTATTTCTTACAACATTAGAAAGGAGACTCGCCTCGCTCCAAAAACACATAACTGACATTTCACACCCTTTCGAAGACTCAAATCGATGCACAATTCTCCATAACTAGTCAATAATTATGCAAATCCATTAATATATATGCTCAAATACTCATTACAAACCAATTTATAGCAATTCCTAACCCCGATCGAAAAGTTCACAAAAATTCCCTCAGGCCCACATGCCCGAATTTTGAAAATATTCGAATATAAGGTTTAGCCAAGAACTCATAAACTCAAATATATGATTTTCTCTTAATTCTATACCTAAGATCGTGCTCAAAATCCAAGAATACTAATTTTCTAGGTCTTCCTCCAAACCCTAAATATTCTACAAATTTCCTTGTCTAAATCCATATATAAATCTTGTATTTACTCAAAACTAGTAGAATCACTTACCTCATGCTTGGTGATGAAAATGACACTCCAAAGTTGCTCCAAAATCGGCTCCCATGGAATAAATAAAGTGAAAATGAGCCAAACTCCTATTTTAAAAGAACACTGCCAAGGCGACCCTTCTATGTGATCGCAAACAATGCTCCACGATTGCATAAGCCAACTATGCTAGCACCCAAATTCCTTCTGTGCATTCGCATGCCATCTCCCATGTTCGCACAGGCCAAACGCATCAGAACCCCCAAACATACATTATGTGATCGCAACTCCAACCCCGCGATCGCATAAGCCTTCAACCTGTAGCCCCAGCCTTCCTCCTTCTCGATCACATTGCACTTCCTGTTATCGCATAGGCCATATTCCAAATCCGTCACTCTTGCTCTATGCGATCACATAGAGTAAAAACTTACTACACCCATACTTGAAAACTAGCAATCCTCACAACGCAAGAATCGATCCGTTGAGCATCCGAAACATGCCCGAGGGCCCTAGGACCTCAACAAAACCTACTAACCAATCGCAAAACACATTACGGACTTGCTCGAGGCCTCAAACCATATCAAACAATTCTATGTTAGAAAATACGCTTAACGCTAGAGGGGGGGTGAATAGCGTTATAATAAAAATTAGCGTAAACTTGCGGAATTTAAAAATTGCAGGAAAGAAATAAGTGCGATAAGTAAATAAATAAGAACGAACGCACCGATGTATCCTGGTTCACCACAACCCGTGTCTAGTCCAGTCCCCGAGAGACTCTCTCGAGATTTCCACTAACACTGTTAAGCTTACGGGTGCTCAACAAACCTTTACAAACTGAGGACACAAGCCTCAACAACCTGTGCTCGAAGATACAACACTCCAAGACTTCAACCAAAGGAAACACAAGTTCCTTCTTACAATACAAGGGACTAACACTTCCCTTCAAGTGTATAAAACACTTAGCACTCACTTAAACAAGACCCTCTTAATATAGTAGATATGAGTGAACAGATACACTCAAGAACGCAACAACTTTCATCATGAATTTTGGCTCTCAAAACTTATGTAATGAATAGAATGTGATGAACAATAGAGTATGCAAGCTATAGCAATAATATGATCAGTTGTTGTTTTTTGAAGACTGATTTGAAGCTGTATTTATAGTTGCAAAACCATGCATTACCGTTGCCTAATTGCCAATTAAGAGTTGCTGATTTTACTCAGTGACAATCGATTGTCAAAATGCCACAATCGATTGTTTGCCAATCGTTCCAAAAATCATTCCCAGATTTTACGCTTAACAATCGATTATCTAAGATCAATAATCGATTACTGGCAACGTTCAAAAAGTCATTTCCAGATTTTATTTAAAACAATCGATTGTCAGAAATCTACAATCGATTACTTGGCAACGTTCAAAAAATCATTTCCAGATTTTACTTAAAACAATCGATAGTCGGAAATCTACAATCGATTACTTGGCAACGTTCAAAAAATCTTTTTCAGATTTTATTTAAAACAATCGATTATTAGAAATCTATAATTGATTACCTGACGGTTTTTGAAAATATTTTGGCAACGGTCAATTACACAATCGATTATGCTATGAGAACAATCGATTATATATCAGTCTTTGAAAAATCAATTAGACACTGCCTTAATGCACTCGATTGTCAAAGGTACACAATCGATTATTTTATGACTTTGGAAATGTCTGATAGACACTGCCTCAACACAATCGATTGTCATAAGTTCACAATCGATGGTCATGCAGATTTGAAAAATCTGATGCACACTGCCTTAACACAATCGATTGTCATAAGTTCACAATCGATTGTCATGCAGCTGACTTAACATTATCGATTATCATAAGTACATACTCGATTATCTTAGTCCAGATTTTAGAGGCATGTTTAAAAATCATTTTGACTAAAGTAAATATGCATGATTTAAAATCATTTTGCTTTAAATTAAATATGCATGATTTTGATAAAAATGTTTTTAGGAGTGAAGGCAAGTCTTGAGTCAAGTTATCGGATCAAGATCACAATTAAAGAACGACTCATGTATAACTTTATATCTTTGCTTGATCTTGGTCTTGTGCTTGAATCTCGTTATATATCAATTGCGCGCTTGTGGTTGGACCTCGTCATATGTCCATTGCGCATAGTTTGTCATTCATCAAAACCTACAAATATGAACACACGTTTTAGTATAGTGCCTTGAGAACGTGTTTCAACAATTTCCCCCTTTTTGATAATGGCAAACTTTAGTCAGGATATGGATATTTGATAATTCATAATGACGATTCAAGATAAGTAAAGATATGAAACAATATGCAACACGTCTCTAGATGTGCAATTAGTTCCCCCTCAACATATGAATTCCCCCTCAATTTATGCCAATAAAAAATTAGTGCATATCCCTTATTCTTCCCCCTTTTGACATTAGCAAAAATGGAAAAGGTGAGTAACTTGTTTATTGATTAAGCAAAATTTGCATAAGAAGACATAATAAAGCAAATAATACCAACATAATCGATTATTGATACTTGATAATCGATTATATACTAACGAGAAATCGATTATCCTTAGGATAAATTGATTATTCTGCATCAATCTTTATAATTCCCCCTGCCTTTAGGGCGATACCTGCAAAAATTCGTTAGACGTCTCCGACGGTCAAGTTAGAAATCATGAGAAAAGAAAAATGCAATGACTTAGATCAACGTGGAGTCAATAATCCCGAGTTCACTACGAATTCGGAAGAAGGACTCTTTCTCTAAGGGTTTTGTAAAGATGTCGGCCAATTGATCTTTGGTTTCAACAAATTCAATTTCGACATCACCCTTGAGAACGTGATCTCTTATAAAATGATGCCTAATTTCAATGTGTTTTGTTCTTGAATGAAGAACGGGGTTCTTCGTCAAGCATATGGCGCTAGTATTATCACATCTAAGAGGGATATGATCAAGACATAGGCCATAGTCCAAGAGTTGTTGTTTCATCCAAAGGATTTGAGCGCAACAACTCCCCGCGGCTACATATTCAGCCTCGGTTGTGGACAACGCAACCGATACTTCAATATCCGTTTTACCCACATTTACAGTACCAGCAAGATACTTCAATATCCGTTTCACCGCAGTTAGGTGAGACTCCTTCGGACACGATTGATAACGAGCGCATAAGCACACGCTAAACATGATGTCCGGTCTACTAGCAGTAAGATAAAGGAGAGACCCAATCATACCTCGATACTTTTTGGTGTCGACTTCCTTAACTTTCTCATCTTTGTCTAGATGATCGGATGTGCTCATGGGAGTGGCCATTGCTTTTGCGTTGGTCATTTCAAATCGTTTCAGCAATTCTTTGCAATATTTAGCTTGACAAATGAAAGTTCCTTCTTTCATTTGCTTTACTTGCAGCCCCAAAAAGAATGTTAGCTCACCCATCATAGACATCTCAAATTCGCTTGTCATTTATTCGGAAAATTCCTTGCACAAAACATTGTTAATAGCACCAAATATAATATCATCCACATAGATTTGAACTAATAAAATATCATTGTTTTTATGCTTAACGAAAAGAGTGGTGTCAACTTTCCCCCTAATGAAATCAATTTCCAAAAGAAATTTACTAAATCTTTCATACCAAGCTCGGGGAGCTTGTTTATGACCATAAAGAGCCTTTTTAAGTTTGAAAACATGATTTGGAGATTTAAAATCTTCAAAACCCGGGGGTTGTTCAACATAAACTTCTTCTTGAATAACACCATTTAGAAAAGCACTTTTTACATCCATTTGATACAAACTAAAATTCATAGAAGAAGCAAAGGCAAGTAATAAACGAATAGTTTCTAACCTTGCTACGGGAGCATATGTTTCTTCATAGTCAATACCCTCTTCTTGATTGTAGCCTTTTGCTACAAGCCTAGCTTTGTTTCTAGTGATTACACCATTTTCATTTAATTTGTTTCGAAAAGCCCATTTCGTACCAATTATGGTATGATTTTCGGGTCTTGGCACCAAATCCCAAACGTCATTCCGTTTGAATTGGTTAAGCTCCTCTTGCATTGCCAAGGTCCAAAATTCATCCCCAATTGCTTCGGAGATGGTTGTGGGTTCAATTTGAGAAACAAAAGCAGTATGTCCTAAGGTGTTCTTAAGAGAGTTTCGGGTACTTACCTTTTCTCCGACGTCGCCAATTACCTGTTCGAGAGAATGGTCTTTGATTGTCCTCCACGAGTTAGGCATTTTTGTTTCTTTTTCCAATTGTGGCTCTTCCTCCGATAATTGATCCAAGATTTCATCTTGAATTTCCTTAGGAGTTTCCTCTTGTACTTTGTCTTGAGGACTTATTGAGTTTAAGATACCTGCAGGATCAGAACCAGAATCCTTTCTCGCCAAGCGAGCATTATTTTCGAAAAACACAATATGAGGGGATTCCTCCGCAGTTCCGGTTCTATTATTGAATACCCTATATGCTTTGCTACGTGAGGAATAACCAATAAAAAATCCTTCATCTGATTTGGCATCAAATTTTCCCAATTGATCTTTTCCATTGTTATGAATAAAGCATTTACAACCGAATACTCTAAATGGGAGATATTTGGTTTCCTTCCCTTGTAGAGTTCATAAGGGGTTTTCATGAGTATTGGCCTTATGACTGCTCTATTCAAAACGTAGCATGCGGTACTCACGGCATCCGCCCAAAAATGTTTGGGAATCTTAGCCTCATCGAGCATGGATCTAGCCATCTCTTCGAGACACCTATTTTTCCTTTCCACCACCCCATTTTGTTGTGGTGTTCGTGGAGCGGAGAAGGTGTGCTCGATACCGAGTTCGTCACAAAAGTCCGCAAAGAGATTGTGATCAAACTCTCCCCCATGATCACTTCTTATTGAAGTGACGGTTGTGTCCTTTTCGTTTTGAACACATTTAAGAAAATATTCGAAATTATGAAAAGCTTCACTTTAATGAGCAAGAAATAGAGTCCATGTAAATCTAGAATAATCATCAACAATAACAAAAGCATAACGATTTCTACCAAGACTTTCAATGCGAGATGGTCCAAATAAGTCCATGTGAAGTAATTGCAAAGGTCTAGTAGTTGAAACAATATTTTTCGATTTAAAAGATGCTTTTGTTTGCTTCCCTTTTTGACAAGAATCACAAATAGAGTCTTTTTCAAATTTCAAGTTTGGAAAACCAATAACTAAATTTTGTGAAACCAATTTGTTCAAAAGATGCATGTTGATGCCATAACCACGTATCATCTTCTTTGCTCATAAGACAATCTACATATTCAGATGAAGAATTTTCGAGATCAACCATATAGATACTATCCATTCTAAATCCACGAAGAATAATTTTAGGATCGCTACGGCGAAAAACTAAGCATTCATTTGAATCAAATAAAACAAGATTTCCCTTGTCACATAATTGACTTATGCTCAAGAGATTATGTTTTAGACCCTTAACTAGCAATATATGCTTAACGGAAGAGGAGTCATCCTTACCGACCGATCCAATGCCGATAATTTTTCCTTTGTTGTTATCACCAAAAATAACGCTTCCTCCTTCCTTGTGTTCTAGTTGAAGGAATTTGGATTCGTCTCCGGTCATGTGCTTGGAGCATCCACTATCAAGGTACCAAAGTAAACTTGATCCCTTTAAACATACCTACAAAACAGATTAATGAGTTTTAGGTACCGATGCCATTTTGGGTCATTGGGGGTTAGACAAATCATAGTGATGTGATTGAGTGTTATGTCTATGTCGTGTAAAACAAGTAGGAGCAATATGTCCAATTCGTCTACAATAATGACAAACAACATTAGGATTATGCATTCGTCTAGGTTGATAGTAATTGGACGGACGAAATTCATTTACTCTATTCTTGACAATATGACTATCGCGCAATTCATGAAAATCATTTCTTCTACTATTTGTTCTAGGATATACATCATTTCTAGGATAGTTTTTTCTAGGTTGAAAGCCATTTCTAGGTGTTCTACAAGGTTCAAAATTCCTTCTAGTGTTTGGCATAGAGTATGCATTATTTCTAGAATGATTATTTCTAGGTTGCGATTGTTGAAAGCCATTTGTAGGTTTGTTATATCTAGGATGAGCGTTTGTTTTATTAATCCTAGGTTGAGCCTTAGGTTGTTGGGGGTTGGCTTCAACCTTTTCTTTAGGCTCATTCTCAAAGCCTATGCCATGCTTGGTCGACTTCAAATTAGCAAGAACTTCATTCAAATTTTTATGAGAAGAATTAAACTTATCTAGGGTGCCCTTAAGTCTTTCTACCTCATTTTTGAGATGCATGCAAGAAGTACAATTTTTACTAGAGCTCTCGGGTTTGTCGGCGCTTCTCTTGACGAAAAATCTGTTTTCTTCTTTCAACTTCTCATTTTTCAAAATCTGTTTTTCCAAATCCTTTTCTTTCAAAGAGAGTTGTTTTTCAAAATCTTTTTCTTTTAAAGAAGCATTTTCTTTTATGCTTTTAACAGTTTTGGAAGCTTTAATAAATTCACTATACAACTCATCAAAAGCATTTTGCATTTCCTCAAGAGAATAGAAATTTTTGGAAGAAATTTGACATACCTCTTCTTGATTGTTTTCGTGAGCCATGAGACAAAGATTTGCGGCTTCGTCTTCTTCTTCCTCACTCGACTCGTCACCGGAGTAGCCTCCCCAAGATATGTATGCTCGTTGTTTCTTGAAGGGTTTCTTCTCCTTTTTGGCATTTGGGCAATTTGATTTAATGTGCCCGGTTTCTCCGCACTCATAGCACTTTATTTGATCTCCTTGCTTTTTGCCCTTTCGTTCATACTCTTTTCGCATGAACTTTTGAAATCTCTTAATAACGAGTCCGAACTCGTTGTCTCCGTCCTCATCATTTTAAGGTTGGCTTGTGCTTGCCTTGAGAGCGATCTTTTGTTTCCTTTGATCATCAACAAGAGGGTTAAGTATAGTAGATTCATAAGTTTTAAGATTACCTCTTAATCCGTCGATGGTGACATTTGAAACGCCAATAGATTCTTGAATCGCGTCAGCCTTGGATCGCCATGCCGGAGTGAGATTTCGGAGAATTTTTCAGACAAGTTCCTTATCCGTGAAGGTCTTCTTAAGAGCATGTAAATCATTAACGATTTTTGAAAATCGTTCGAACATCTCATCGACCTTTTCACCTTCCTTCATGTGAAACAATTCATATGCATGGGTTAGGAAATCAATTTTAGCTTCCCTTACCTGGTCCGTACCTTCGTACGTAATTTCCAGCTTGTCCCACATTTACTTCGCCGTTGTGCAACATGATATTTTCCTGTAATCATCAGCATTTACAGCACAATATAATAAATTAATGGCTTTAGCGTTGTTTTGCACCTTTCGGATATCATCCGCATCGTATTCATCTTCGGACTTTGGAACATCTTTATTTTCAACCTTTTTGGTTGGAATTTGTTCTCCCTTCATTATAACCTTACAAAGATGAAAACTATTTGATTGAACAAATATTCTCATCATCTCCTTCTAGTACGTATAGTTTGTACCGTCGAATAGTGGTGGTCGGGTGGAGCATTGTCCTTCACCTTTTCCTTCAAAAGAATCACGAGTAGAAGCCATGGATTGTTTCTCTCAAACAGTTAAGTCTTCAGAGAGTTGGATCTGATACCAATTGTTAGAAAATACGCTTAACGCTAGAGGGGGGGGGGGGTGAATAGCGTTATAATAAAAATTAGCGTAAACTTGCGGAATTTAAAAATTGCAAGAAAGAAATAAGTGCGATAAGTAAATAAATAAGAACGAACGCACCGATGTATCCTGGTTCACCACAACCCGTGGCTTGTCCAGTCCCCAAGAGACTCTCTCGAGATTTCCACTGACACTGTCAAGCTTACGGGTGCTCAACAAACCTTTACAAACTGAGGACTCAAGCCTCAACAACCTTTGCTCGAAGATACAACACTCCAAGATTTCAACCAAAGGAAACACAAGTTCCTCCTTACAATAGAAGGGACTAACACTTCCCTTCAAGTGTATAAATCACTTAGCACTCACTTAAACAAGACTCTCTTAATAGAGTAGATATGAGTGAACAGATACGCTCAAGAACGCAACAACTTTCGTCAAGAATTTTGGCTCTCAAAACTTACGTAATGAATATAAAGTGATGAACAATAGAGTATGCAAGCTATAGCAATAATATGATCAGTTGTTGTTTTTAGAAGACTGATTTGAAGCTGTATTTATAGTTGCAAAACCATGCATTACCGTTGCCTAATTGCCAATTAAGAGTTGCTGATTTTACTCAGTGACAATCGATTGTCAAAATGCCACAATCGATTGTTTGCCAATCGTTCCAAAAATCATTCCCAGATTTTACGCTCAACAATCGATTATCTAAGATCAATAATCGATTACTGGCAACGTTCAAAAAATCATTTCCAGATTTTACTTAAACCAATCGATTGTCAGAAATCTACAATCGATTACTTGGCAACGTTCAAAAAATCATTTCCAGATTTTACTTAATACAATCGATTGTCAGAAATCTACAATCGATTACTTGGCAACGTTCAAAAAATCTTTTTCAGATTTTATTTAAAACAATCGATTATTAGAAATCTATAATCGATTACCTGACGGTTTTTGAAAATATTTTGGCAACGGTCAACTACACAATCGATTATGCTATGAGAACAATCGATTATACATCAGTGTTTGAAAAATCAATTAGACACTGCCTTAATGCACTCGATTGTCAAAGGTACACAATCGATTATTTTATGACTTTGAAAATGTCTGATAGACACTGCCTCAACACAATCGATTGTCATAAGTTCACAATCGATTATTTTGTAGCTTTGAAAAACTTTAATGTACACTGCCTCAACACAATCGATTGTCATAAGGTTCACAATCGATGGTCATGCAGATTTGAAAAATCTGATGCACACGGCCTTAACACAATCGATTGTCATAAGTTCACAATCGATTGTCATGCAGCTGACTTAACATAATCGATTATCATAAGTACATAATCGATTATCTTTGTCCAGATTTTAGAGGCATGTTTAAAAATCATTTTGACTAAAGTAAATATGCATGATTTAAAATCATTTTTCTTTAAATAAAATATGCATGATTTTGATAAAAATGTTTTTACGAGAGAAGCCAAGTCTTGAGTCAAGTTATCGGATCAAGATCACAATTAAAGAACGACTCATGTATAACTTTATATCTTTGCTTGATCTTGGTCTTGTGCTTGAATCTCGTTATATATCAATCGCGCGCTTGTGCTTGGACCTCGTCATATGTCCATTGCGCATAGTTTGTCATTCATCAAAACCTACAAATATAAACACACGTTTTAGTATAGTGCCTTGAGAACGTGTTTCAACATTCTAAAACCATAAATCAACCTCCAATCGAAGCTTCATGAACTTTAGAATTTCAAACTTATAAATTCGATGCCGAAAATCGTCAAATCACGTCCGATTGACCTCAAATTTTGCACGCAAACATTATGGACCTAATCCAATTTACAAAATCGATTTCGACCTCGATATCAAAAAGTCCACTTCCGGTCAAAGTTATCAAAAACCTTCAATTTTCTATCTTTAGCGAAATGACTCCGAAATGACTCCAAAATGACCTACGGACCTTCGAATTCACTCTCGATCGCGCTCCTAACTCCAAAATCACCATACGGAGATACTTCCAAACTCGGACTCCAAATGAACATTAATAACACTAAAATGCACTTCAAGCCAAACTTATGAAATTTCTTCCAAAATGCTAACTTCCACAATAAGCGCCAAAATGCTCCCGGGTCATCCAAAACTTGATCTGGGTATATGCCCAAATCCAAAATCATCATACGAACTTGCTGGAACTTTCAAATCCCGATTCCAAGATTGTTTACTCTGAAATCCAATCTTAGTTAATTCTTTCAACTTAAAGCTTCCGAAATGAGAATTCTCTCTCCAAATCAACTCCGAACATCCCGAAATTCAATTCCGATCATGTGTACAAGTCATAATGCTTGAAATGAAGAGGCTCATGGCCTCAAACCATTGAACAACGTGCTAGAGCTCAAAACAACCGATCAGATCATTACAGTTGTGTTTTGCTTTCCCAAGACTCTTAGCAAGCAAATCAGTTTGTTGCTCTTTTGCAAGTACATGATATGTCTTGATTATCCCATGTACAATGTTTTCTCTCACAAAGTGGAAATCAATGTCAATATATTTTGTTCATTCGTGGAAAATAGGATTAGCTACAATTTGAATTACAGCTTTGCTGTCACAGTGTTGGTCTATAGGCAAAGTGACCTTCACACCCAACTCTGAGAACAATCCAATAAGACAAACAATTTTGCAACAGTTGAAGCCACGCTTGTAAACTCTGCTTCACTTAAACTTCTTGCAATTGTTTTCTGCTTCTTGGACTCCCAAGACACAAATGCATCACAAAACTTAAGCACATATCCTATTACTGATCTTTTTGTTTGTAAGAAACCACCCTAATCGGAGTCACAATAAGCTTTAAGTTTCCTAGATCCTTTTGAGGGCATCAATAGACCAAGTCCTGGAGCTGTCTTGATGTACCTGACAACTCTTAGAGCAACATCCATATGAGATTCTTAGGTCTATGCATAAACTGACTAAGTACCTGAACTACATAAGATATATCTATTCGAGTCATGGTAAGACATAGAAGTCTGTCTATCCACTGATAAGGACCTGCATTCTCCTTTTCTTTTTCTTTTGTATCAGCTTCATTAGAAGGACTTTTTCTCATGAAACAATTAAACTCAATAGAGGTGAATTTCGATCTAGTCTCCAAGGGTGTACCAGTATGTTCGGCACCACCAAGTCCCAGTTCAGCAATTAACTCTAATGCATATTTCCTTTGGCTCATCACTATCCCTTGCTTTCACCTGGCAAACTCTATCCCTAGAAAGAACTTAAGTTCACCTAGATTCTTCATCTTAAACTTAAGCTTTAAATCATCATTAGTTTGGAAGATCAGACTTGGACTGCTTCCTATTACACGTATATCATCAACATAGACTAGTGCTAGTCCTACTTATGCTTGCACCCTTTTTATAAATGATGAATAATCAATGACTTTGAGTGAATCCAAGCTAAATTAATGCAGCTGTGAGCTTTTTGTTCCACTGTCTAGCGGTATATTTAAGTCTATACAGAGACTTATGAAGTTTTCAAGCCATTTGTTTCCCTCCCTCGCTTGCAAAACCAGGAGGAACTTCCATGTATACTTCTTCAGGTAACTTTATATGCAAAAATGTATTATGGACATCCATCTGATAGATGAACCACTGCTTGGCAGTAACTATGGCCAGAATAGACCTCACAACGACCATTTTAGCCACTGGAGATAAGGTTTCAATGTAATCAAGACCCTCCTATTGACTATAAGCTTTGGCTTCAAACCGAGCCTTATATTTTTCTACCTCTCCTGTAGAAGTGTACTTAAATTTAAAAATTTATTTGCAGCCAATAGGCATCTTTCCTGGAGGTAATGCAACTATACTTCAGGTGTTGTTATCCTCGAAGGCTAAAATTTCATCCTTCATTGCAGCAACCTACTAAGGATCTCTGACACCTTTGACAAATGTCTTTTGTTCAATAATGGAAGAATAAGCTGCATTGCCAAAGGATGAGGAGATTTACATAATTAGAAATAGAATAGCAGCAATGAGCCTTTCCTCTAATATGAGTGACATGGTCTTTCATCTAAATAGGGGGTCTACTATCACTGATGGGCCTTCTCGTAAGAGGAGCCTTAGGATAAGGCAATGGTGAAGATAAGGTCAAGCTTGGATCAACTGGAAGAGACACTAAAACATCATGATCACTAGCAGATGAAGTTTCACCAATATCTGCTGCAGTTTCACATGCTATGGTTTGGAGAGGAAATTCACCACTAGATGAAAAAGGTGAAAGGGGTAGAAGGAATAAGCTGAGAGTGATGAGAGGATGACTTGTTTTCATGAGAGGAGAGGAGAACAAATGTAAGATCCAATATAGGAAATATGAAAGAGGTAGTGTGAGAAAACTTGAAAGGAAACACATCTTCCTTGAACACTACATCTTGGGTGATAGTGAAGCTCTTGGAGTGAATATTTTGTAAACCTTTTGTGTCATAGAATTAAGGGTGTATTGTGGGCTAGGCCCAACCCGGGACAAGCCCGAGACCGTAGGCCAAACGGGCCAAAAGGCCGGTATCAAATGGTGCAAAGGTCGATGGCGGACCAGTCCTACCCAAATAAACCGTAAGCTCGGGATCATTTAGCCCGGACCGGCAGGCAGGCCTGGGCCAGTTCAACCAGGCCAAAGGGCCGCCAACGACTATTTTTAGAAACCAATTTTTTTAAAAAATTGACCAACGGTCAGTTTTTTTAAATCAAACCATTGGACTTTAATTTCCAATCGTTTGGGACATTAAAAAATAGCCATTCTTTGTCAATGTCGTAACAATAAAAATTATAAGACATTCCCAAGAAATTTTTTTTGCAATTTATTTTGTATTTAAATTTGATATAGTATATATATATACGCATACATATATATAAGGAAATATATATATAAGCTCTATAATATATAAGGCAATATATAATTATATATTCATACAAACACCCTTATATATACATATTATACAGACTATATATATTTATATAGCTATATATAAGAAATTAATATTAGTACATACATATATAGTTTACAAATAATTGCCTTAGATAAAAAATAGCCCAGAACGAAAAAAGCTCGTTAGGCCCGTGGGCCCAAACCATTAGCCCGGGACCTTGTGTGCTTAGGACTACCATAGGCCGATTCCACTCATTGGGACCGTGAAGACCGGAAGCGTTTGGCTCGGAACCACCAAAGCCCGGGCGAGCCAAAGCCCAAAATCGTTTGGCCTAACCCGTTTGGGTCCGGGCCCGGCCTACAATACAGCCTTACATACAATAGCATAGGAATACAGGTGGGGTTGCTCTGGGAGCAAATTTTTCACACTTCTTCACCTTTGTAGCATAACAAAGATAGCCAAACACTCTCATGTGTTCTAAGGATGGAGCATGACCAAGTAAAATTTAAAAGTGAGATTTCCATTAAATCACAGCTGAGGGCAGTCTATTGATGATATACACAGCTGTGGTAATATACTTCCCCCAAAATCGAAGAGGAACAACTACCTGAAACCTTAGAGACCTAGCAACATCTAGAATATATATGTGTCTCCTCTCTGCAACTACATTTTGCAGTGGAGTATATATGCAAGAGGTTTGATGAATAATTCCCTTAGACCTGAATAACTCAACCACTTGAGAGTTAAGAAACTAACTTCCATTATCTGACCTAAATATCTTCGCAGAAGCTGAATACACATTCTGAATCAGTAGAAGAAAGGATCTAAGAGCAACAATCACTTCTGGCTAAGTAAGCAGCAAAAATATCAAAAACTATCTAGAGTAGCCATCTACAAGAGTAAGGAAATACTTCTTGCTACCATAGGTAGGGACTCTGTATGGTCCCCGAGACATCACCATGCAATGTATGAAAAATAAATATTAGTGTTAGTAGCGCTCAAAGGAAATGGAAGCTTGGTTTGTTTAGCTAAAGTACATATAGTACAAGACTCAGCAGTGTTTTTGCAGGCATAATTCTGAAATACAACAATGCTCCTCAAAGTATTTTTAGGTGTATGCCCTATTCTCTTATGCCACAAGGCTACATCCTTTATTATGTGATTTGTGAGCATACTTACAGTAGGTGGTGGTTTAAGAACGATAGATTTAGGAATGGCACTAGGAACTTGAAGTCCAGTTGTATTGACATCTCCAGAGTAGAACACATATAGCCCATCATCTTCTCTACCAATCCCCTTTACCAATCTACTAAAGAGTTCCTGAAAAAACAGAAATTAGGGAAGAACATCACTGCCCATCTCATCTCCTTAGTTAGCTTTGAGACAGAGAGTAAGTTGTATTTTGAAATCAAGTATGTGTAGGAAATTACTAATCCTTTAACCCTGAATAATGGAAGAAGAAACTATATGGCTTATGTGAGCTATGTTTCCTATAGGAAGTAGAACTGTACCACCCTTATTATTAGCAATCAACTTAGGATTAATCAACACATTAAGGCAATGCACCATGTGACTCGAAGCAGCCGAATCTACTATCCACTTAGCCAGCACTTCTGAGTTAATTACACAAGATACAATATCTAATGAGCTGATGTATTTGTACTGTATCCTTCACTTTCTTTACCCAATAAATGAATTATTTGTTGATAATGTTCCAAAGTGAATTGAGGAATGTTGAGAATCACATTCTGAGTTCTATGTACAAATTGTAGTACTATGTTGTATCTGTGAAGAACCTATAAAATTAGCAGCAGTAGTAGCTTGGTTGTTACCCATATCATTTGATACATCCTGAACATGATGTACTGCATTACCTGAGCCAACTTTTCTCTCAGTCTTAAAGTCAGGGGGATATCCATTTAGGTTGTAGCAGTTCTCCATGGTGTGACCCTTAAAATTTCAATAATCATAGTATAGAGAGTTCCTTTTCTATCTATAATTGTTTCCTCCAGCATAGACCTGTCCACCAAAGTAGTTATTTCCTCCTATAGAGCCTCCTGATTTATTATGTTCTTTCCTACGGAATAGACATGTATTGTTGTGTGGAACACCTATGATTTTGCTACTGAAAAAAATAGTTCCCTCAGCTACTTCAGCACTTTGAGATGTCTAACACATAGATCTTCTGCTCTCTTAAGAAAATATCATGGAATAGGCTCTATTAATAGAAGGTATGGGCAGCATATTCAATATTTGATTGCTAGACTGTGAATAGGACTCATTCAACCCCATAAAAAATACAATAGTCTTTGGTATTGGAAATGCTCAACATACTACTTTGACTACTCACAGCTACACACAAGGCATGGCATAAGAGCATCAAATGTTAGGATTATGATTCCTACTAAAGACAACAACCTTCATATTGAATAATCCCGAATTACAACTACATGAGCGGAAGCTAACCTGAATCCATATGGGTGGAATTTTATGAACCACCTTTGATAATTGTCCTTGATTCCTTTTGAACCTCTTGATCCTTTCTTCAAGTTTCTTGAAGTTTGTATGTTACCACAAGAATGAATCCACAAGATTTAACAATATGAGAATTGTTACACAATAACAATAATATGACAATGATCAAATTTGGCTTATTGTTTTCCACCCTATTTGCAAGACAATGGACAATATGGTTCTTGATTCAATGGGAAGAAGAAGAACTTGTCTTGCTAAAGAATGGGAACCATAACCCCACTTTATAACTCTAGGAGTTACATAACCCAAGACAAGAGTTACAAGACAAAAGTTATGTCTTGAGTTATGTCTTGCAAGAGTTACAAAACACAAGAGTCACAAGCATTCATGTAACCATAGTTACATTTGTAACCTTAGTTAGCCCATCATAAACTAGGGTTACCCTTTTGGGTATCTACACATTAGTCCTACACTTTAGTATGACAACACATTGGCCCCCTTAACATAATGTCCATAAGACCACATAATTAGGCCAAACCAAAAGATAGCACATAACATATAATTATCCATATATTGTTCATATGTGTGTAGATATAAGTCCATATATCTAGATATAAATCCATATATCTTACAATCTCCCACTTGGACGAGATATACATACATATGTACAAACCTTAATATTATATGTTACAAACCTTAGGTGCACAAAATTGCTATCACAATAATATTGTCATGAACAATCCGGTCCATCAATCATACCAACATAGGAACTAAGTGCTCGTCGTTACTCATTCGTAACTAGAACCAATCATAGATCACGTATATCAATATAACCAACGACATGGATCAATTATAGGTATGTAGCATGGAAATAACATAAAGTGTGGTCAATAGAATGTCTATTTCCAACTGGCTCTCTTTATTGAGATCAAACATAAACTGTAAGAGTACAAAAAACTTTAAACTGAATATCTGCAGATATAACTGAATTACTGAATTTCTGAATATAATGAACAATTACATAAATGTGCAATACAAAACTCCCACTAAAATACATAATCCTTATCTGATTTGACACCCATACAAGCAATATGCTCATGAAATACTTTTGGTGTCAATCCCTTAGTTAGCGGATCCCCAAGCATGGAGTTTGTACTAATGTACTCAATGCACAATTGTCCATTTTGTACTCTTTCTTTAACAACCCGAAATTTGACGTCCATATGTTTTGCTTTCGTCAAACTACTGTTGTTATTAGCATAAAGGACTGCTGATCGGTTGTCACATAATAGCCTAAGAGGCTTCTGAATAGTATCAACAATACGCAGTCCACCAACAAAATTCCGCAGCCATAATGCCTCATTAGATGCTTCATAACATGCCATAAACTCCGCTTCCATGGTGGAAGTGGCTGTAAGAGTTTGCTTAATGCTTCTCCAAGAGATAGCACCACCCGCAAGCATGTAAATATAGCCTGAAGTAGACTTCAAACTATCCTGACGTCCAGCAAAATCGGAATCGGTATACCCAATGATCTCAAGCTGGTCCGATTTCCGGTATGTAAGCATGTAATCCTTTGTTCTCTGTAAGTACCTCATGACCCGTTTGGCTGCCTTCCAATGGTCCATTCCCGGATTGCTTAGATATCTGCCTAACATCCCAACAATGTATGCTATATTAGGTCGTGTACATACCTGAGCATACATCAGACTACCTACCGCCGAAGCATAAGGTGTCTTTTGCATTTCCGAAATTTCATAAGAATTGTTTGGGCACTGTTTGAGACTAAATTTGTCTCCCTTAGGAACAGGGGTGTCGCCTGGTTTACAATCCTGCATGCCAAATCTTTTCAGAACCTTATTGATATAGCCCTTTTGTGACAGACCGAGAACGCCTTTGGAGCGATCTCTTAGAATCTGAATTCCTAATACAAAAGAAGCTTCACCAAGATCTTTCATTTCAAATTTCTTTGAAAGAAATTTCTTAGTTTCAAGTAATAATGCTATATCGTTACAGGCAAGCAGTATGTCATCGACATATAAAACCAGAAATATATACTTACTCCCACTGAACTTATGGTATATACAGTCATCAGCAATATTCGGTTCAAAACCAAAAGATGTAATGACTGCATGAAACTTATAATACCATTGACGAGAAGCTTGCTTGAGCCCATAGATGGATTTCTTTAATTTGCAAACCTTCTTCTCTGATTCATCAGAAACAAAGTTTTCAGGTTGCACCATATAAATTGTTTCCTCAATGTCACCATTGAGAAAAGCAGTCTTAACATCCATTTGATGAAGCTCAAGATCAAAATGTGCTACTAATGCCATTATAGTCATGAAAGAGTCTTTCGATGAAACTGGAGAGAAAGTCTCTTTTTAATCAATGCCTTCTTTCTGAGACTAGCCTTTTGCGACAAGACGACCTTTGTACTTAATAACATTGCCCCCTGAATCCCTTTTGGTTTTAAAAATCCATTTACAACCAATAGGTTTCGTACCTTCGGGCAACGTAACAAGCTCCCAAACGTCATTATCGCTCATAGACTTCATCTCATCATTCATGGCATCAATCCACTTTTGAGAGTTAGAACACTTAATGACTTGACGGAAGTTGATTGGATCATCTTCCTCAAGTCCAATATCACTTTCTTGTTCTTGGAGAAATACATAATAATCATCCGAAATTGCATTTCTCCTCTCTCTAGTGGATCTCCTTAATGGCATTTCAGTTACTTGAGGTTGTTGAGTTTGATTTTCATTATTTATATCAGGTTCCTGATGGGGGAGATTTTCGAGATTGTCTTAAACCGGAGTTGTGTGATCCGAGTCAGTAAGACCAAGATCAACAATTTGAGGGAAAGACACATGTTCTTCCTCAAAGACAAAATCTCTAACAACTTTATCTCCCCACCCCCCAAACTCAATATCCTCAAAGAACCTAGCATTTCCTGTCTCAAAAATAGTTCGTGATGTGGGATCATAAAACTTAAAACCCCTGGATTTTTCAGAGTATCCAACAAAATAGCTACTAACCGTCTTAGCATCCAGTTTCTTTTCATTCAGCCTATAAGGCCTTGCCTCAGCTGGACAACCCCAAATGTGTAAATGCCGAATACTGGGTTTATGCCCAGTCCTTCATAAGGGGTTTTGATTGTAGCTTTAGTTGGAACTCTATTTAGAATATAAGTTGCAGTTTTTAATGCTTCACCCCAGAGTGAGTCTGGCAAAGAAGTACGAGAAATCATACTTCTTACCATATCCTTAAGGGTCCTATTTCGTCTCTCAGCTACACCATTCATCGTAGGACTTCCTGGCATAGTATATTGAGGGACGATCCCACACTCATCTAGGAATTTAGCAAAAGGCCCTGGACGTTGTTCATCGGAACCATCATATCGACCATAGTATTCACCACCACGGTCAGATCTAACGGATTTAATTCTTTTGCTTAGTTTATTTTCAACTTCAGCCTTAAATGATTTGAACACGTCTATGGATTGGGACTTTTCGTGAATAAGATATAGGTACCCAAAACGAGAGTAATCGTCTATGAATGTGATAAAGTATTGTTGACCATTCCAACAAGGAGTAGGAAATGGCCGGCAAATATCCGTATGTATCAATTCTAAGACGTCCGAAGCTCTCTTGGCACCTAATTTAGTTTTGTTTGTTTGTTTTCCCTTGATACACTCAATACAAATTTCCGAATTTGAGGTATCAAGAGAATCAAGAATTCCATCTGACACGAGTTTCTGAATTCTTTGAATGGATATGTGACCCAAACGTTTATGCCGGAGTGATATAGAATTCTCATTAGTTAATTTCCTTTTAGTACCACTTAAACTTGTATGCAAAGTTTCTTTATTTGAAGTTATTGTATCAACCAAATATAAGCTATCAAATGTTGATAAAACACCAGTACCAATAAGATTTGAACACTGAAAGAGACTAACTTTATTATCCCCAAATGTACATTTATAACCAGATATGTCCAATTGGGGAACCGAAATTAAGTTCCGTCTAAAAGACGGTACAATAAAAGTCTCATTCAAATCTAAATGAAAACCAGTTTTAAACAACAGCCTAAATTTGCCAATAGCTTCAACTGGCACCTTCTTGCCGTCACCCACATAGATGTATCTTTCACCATCATTTGGTTTTCGGCAGTTCAGGCAACCCTGCATTGATATACCTATATGAGTAGTAGCAGCAGAATCTACCCACCAAGTATCCTTAGGTACTGAAATTAAATTAACTTCAGAACAAACAAGAGAAAGAAGTGTACCTTTTTTCGCACGCCAGGCATGGTACTTGGTACAATCCTTCTTCATATGATTAGTCCCCTTACAGAAGAAGCAACCTAATGCAGTGATTTCAACCTTAGGTTCCTTATGTTGCTTATTCTTGGGCTTTGCAACTGCAACTTCCTTACCCTTCCTCTTCTTAGTTTCCTTAGAAGAGGATGCCAAATGAGCACTTTCTGTCTTATCTAGCTTTATCCTTTCCTCTTCTTGCACACAGTGCGAAATGAGCTCGTTAAGAGACCATTTCTCCTTCAGGCAGTTATAGCTGACCTTAAACTGATTAAAGTGTGCAGGAAGAGATATCAAAACAAAGTACACAAGCAGTTCCTCAGGTAAATCCAGCTTGAGTGACTTTAGTTTCGAAGCAAGATGAGACATTTCCATAATGTACTCCCTAATGTTTCCCTTGCCCTTATACCTCATGGAAACAAGTTTACTCAATAGTGTACTTGTTTCCGCCTTTTCGTTTTGAATAAAACGCTGTTCGAGGTTTTCAAGGAAAACTTTGGCATTGGGTTCATCATTCATAGTGCCCCTGAATGATTCTGGGATTGCACGCTTCATGATCATGAGACTCATGCGATTCGAGCGTTCCCACTTCTCCATCACCCTCCTGTCATCAGGAGAGGATGTATCCTCAAGAGGAGTAGGTTGCTCGGTCCGAAGTGCTAAGTCAAGATCCATGCAACCGAGAACGATCATGATGTTCTCTTTCCATTCCTTAAAGTTAGTGCCGTTAAGCACAGGGATGCTATTGATGTTGGCAGAGATCGTAGAAGCAGAAGAATTTACTAAAAATAGAACAAAAGGATTACTGAATACATGCTTACATAAACTTGAACTTTAACTTTATAGATTCAAAATTAGGCAATTCCCATTACAAGATACCTAGCACGATTTTAGTCTTTGGACAGAAAAACAACTTGTAAGTGGTACTCTTGGTGTAGTGATCAAACATAGACAATAAACTCTTGTCAAATATTAAACCTTCCTTTGGGCCGATTTAATATTCACATGGAAAACCAAATAATCGTCTCATATTTACCGCCACAAGAATGTTCGAATTCCTGCCAAATAACACCTTCCTTTGGGCCGGTGTTAAACGCATGGAAGACTAACATCCACAGTCATCTTATATTTTAAAATTAATCAATCTACACAATAGAGGTTACTTTGGCAACATAGTGCTTCAATTGAATAACTAAAATATTAGATGCTATAAACTTTAGTTCCTTAAGCCATTATATGAATCTCAACTTAATGTGTTACATATTTTGATATGTAACACTTGAATATTAATCGTTGTGTACATGATAGGACAATTCTAAATATATTATAAGAATTGATGGACTTTAAAACAATTAATATTCACTGAAACTTAAGAGAGTTGAAACGTTTTTAACCTTACTGGACCAACACAATCGATTGTCAAAACCAGACAATCGATTGTTTGGTTTTCTGAAAAAATATTTTAAGTTACTGGACCATCCAAAATCGATTGTCAAAGCCAAACAATCGATTGTTTGGTTATATGAAAATTTTTTAAGTTACTGGACCATCCACAATCGATTGTCAAAGCCAGACAATCGATTGTTTAGTTTTATGAAATTTTTAAGTTACTGGACCATCCACAATCGATTGTCAAAGCCAGAAAATCGATTGTTTGGTTTTATGAAAAAATTGTTACTGGAAAAGTTTCAACTCACTGGACCTTGAACAATCGATTGTCCGAAGCTGACAATCGATTGTCAAAACCTGACAATCGATTGTCAGAACCTGACAATCGATTGTCTGGTGTTCCAAAAAACTGCCAGAATACTAAAAGTCACAGACAATGGATTGTGTAAGGCAACTATCCATTGTCAGAAGGCAGTGACCAAAAATTTTTTCTGAATAACACATGATTTTCAACATGAATCTTAAACATAAAAAACATGTTGTTAACCTACTAAAATCATGCTATTTACAATGTTTTAACATCATATTAAAACATCAAATCAAAACATAACATTCATAAGATCATGCTATTTCATGGTAGAATTTCATAAACAAAATTCTTATAAAACTAAAACATGAATCCTAACATAACATGATTCTTATGAACATCCAAATTATCCTAAATGAAGGGTGGCTCTGATACCAATTGTTAGGATTATGATTCCTACTAAAGACAACAACCTTCATATTGAATAATCCGGAATTACAACTACATGAGCGGAAGCTAACCTGAATCCATATGTGTGGAATTTTATGAACCACCTTTGATAATTGTCCTTGATTCCTTTTGAACCTCTTGATCCTTTCTTCAAGTTTCTTGAAGTTTGTATGTTACCACAAGAATGAATCCACAAGATTTAACAATATGAGAATTGTTACAGAATAACAATAATATGACAATGATCAAATTTGGCTTATGGTTTTCCACCCTATTTGCAAGACAATGGACAATATGGTTCTTGATTCAATGGGAAGAAGAAGAACTTGTCTTGCTAAAGAATGGGAACCATAACCCCACTTTATAACTCTAGGAGTTACATAACCCAAGAGACAAGAGTTACAAGACAAAAGTTATGTCTTGAGTTATGTCTTGCAAGAGTTACAAAACTCAAGAGTCACAAGCATTTATGTAACCATAGTTACATTTGTAACCTTAGTTAGCCCATCATAAACTAAGGTTACCCTTTTGGGTATCTACACATTAGTCCTACACTTTAGTATGACAACACATTGGCCCCCTTAACATAATGTCCATAAGACCACATAATTAGGCCAAACCAAAAGATAGCACATAACATATAATTATCCATATATTGTTCATATGTGTGTAGATATAAGTCCATATATCTAGATATAAATCCATATATCTTACATCAAACTCTGCCCAAAGTACCTTCAACATAGAAAAGTAAGTTGACAGAGAGGATATTCCTTGAGTGAAAGTAGCAATCTGTTTGTGAAGACACAACACACAAGAGCCATTGACCTTATCAAACCTCTCTTTGAGGTGCATCCACACTTTGTGAGAACTTGAGGCACACACCATGCCACTTAGCACTTCAGAACTTACTGAATTCATGATTCAAGAGAGTACTATGGCATTGCACTTTTCTCATAATTCATGAAGAGATATCAAAGTTCTCCTTCGGGTATCTACCATCCACAAACCTTAGCTTACTTTTTCCTAGTAAATTCACACGCATTGTACTACTCCATAGTGTATAATTCTCAAGTCTAGTTAATTTGACTGAAATTAGAGAACTACCTGGGGTATCACATGGTTGAATGAATAGTGGATGATGTTGATCGATTTAAATAGGACCTCCTCTGACTCTTGTTGAACTTGCATCAACTTCTTCTTTCTCCATATACATTATTGAACAATAATCGAGCTTAGATGACGAAGAATAGAGGATAAGCAATTGTCCATTGTTGATTAATCCCAAGCTTTGAAGATATCAAAAAATTGCTTCAATTTGATCCGATTCAATTGTTGGATGCAGCTAAGACTCTAGGAATTTGATAACGATGTGTGGATCTTCAACGCGAGCTCTGATACTATGATGAAATCCTAGATCCAGATTTAGTTGTTGTCCTGTGGAGATGAAGAAGCAGTTACTCAGATACAGAGAAGAAAGTGATTCTCTTCATTTTTGTTAAGTTAGTTAATACACTGTACATTGATATATATATACTGAGTAAGCTATTAGTTAAGTATCTGCTTAGCTAGCTAATGCTCTAATAACTTAATACAGCTAGCATATAGATATACATTCTAACACAATAACTAACACTCTAATTAACATTTCAACAAATATACTGACCTGTCATAAAATGGAGTGAACTCATTAGCTGAGAATTTTTCATCTCCACTATATTTGTTGAGAAAAGCCCATGCCCTTTTAAACCCTATTACTAGCGACATAATGGTTAGTGAAATCGAAATTCAGAAAAAGTGTCACTTGAATGGCTGACAGCGGAGCAAATTTGACGCCCGATGCATCTTTAGCTTATGCCAACTTAGGAATCAAGGGATAAAAATTATTTACTTTACGTGGATGGTTACTATTTAATATATATATATATATATATATATATATATATATATATATATATATATATATATCAATCTAAAAAAAGATAAGGTATAATACATAACATAAATCAGGATATCTGCTTAAATCTAGCAAACAATTAACGTTTCCAGTGAGGAGAATATAATGTTTGAGAGTGAGAGAGAGTGAATCTTTAAGAGTAGGAATGATGGTTTGGAAAAAAGTAGTTAAAAGAATGCGATAATCTAAAGAAATGAGATAGGCTTAAGTTATGAACAAAGAATATACTTATTCTTCGAAGCAGAAGACTGAAATAACTAGAGTTATTGCAGCCGGTAGGGTTGTCATGATATTAGATCAACCTCTTATTTTACGGTCTAAACCCTATTGTTATTGACAGATAAGAGCATAGGAAACTACTGTATTCAGTATATTTAGTTTTACACTATATGTGCACTTGTATTGGGCCAACTAGGATTACAGTAATAACTAAAAGCTACTAGGGCTTACCCTAGTAGACCTTAAGAGTATCCATATAAGTAGAATCTATTTCTTATAATAGTTTTAGAGATGGAAAGAGAATTGAATCCACAGCATTCGGTAGAAATTAAGCCACATGAAATCAAAATACATAAGAGGGAGTGTCAGATGGCACAACATGATATTGTTCTGTCATGACCCGAAATTCCCATCTCAGAAATCGTAATGACGCCTAATATTTTACTTCATAGGAAAAACAAAGTTATATTTAGTCATTAACCTTTTTTAACAATTCAAATAAAATTAACATAATAAGCCAAATTAATTGGAATAGAGTAATTAAACTGATAAACGGCGATATCCAAATAAAAATTTTAGAACTGGTGTCACGAATACACAAGCACCTAGAATATTACAAATAATAGTGTGAATAAAAGCATAACTATCTGAATCGAAATAAATAACTAAGTTAATATAGAAGGGGACTTCAGGGATGAAAATGATGTGCAGTTCTACCTCACGTCTTCATCAAGAACTGGACCCGAGCAAATTTATCAAACGCTGCTACGACCCACTCTGAAATTTGCGTAGAAATGCAGAGTGTAGTATGATGGACCCACTCTGAAATCTGCATAGAAAACGCAGAGTGTAGTATGAGTACAATCGATCTCATGTACTCTGTAAGTGTTGAGCCTAACTTCGGCGAAGTAGTGACGAGGCTAAGGAATACCACTTATGATAACATGAACATAGTATGATAATAATAAAAGAGAATAAAAGCAAAAAATAAAAGTAAGGTAGTTAATCTATGAGAAACAACTCAATCCTCATAATCATAGAACCTAGAATAATAGAACTTATGGTTTCATATAAAAATGCTGGAAACCAACACAATAACAATGATGAGTACAAAATACATAATTCGTTGCGGTACGCGATCCGATCTTACAGTATACATACAATCCTCTTTTATTTCACCATAACATCACTTACCAATATCAAGAATCACATATAAAATCTGTTATGGTGTATAACCTGATTCCATCATATCACATAATCAAATGTCATAGTCCTGCCTTATTACACCATATCATCATTTACCAATACCAAGTATTACATACGCAACGGTTACAGCGCGCGGTCCGATCCTACCATATCATCAGAATCAATGTCAGAATCCTCCCTTCTTCCACCGTATCACATACAGTTGTAGCGTGCATGTTATACCTTATATTTTCATATGTGAAAGTACGCCATAAGTAAATCAATGAAAGATCGTAAATAAGATGTTACAACCCATATTTTTGTATGTTAAAATTTCGTCATAAGTTAATTGACGCAAGTTCGGGAAATGAGATTATTTTTAGATTATAAGCATTAAAAACAAGTGATGAGTAGATTCGTGAAGGTGAGAAGGTAAGCAATTCGAAGAAAATGAATTTCGTCGAAGTCTGACATTTTAGAATAAAATACGATCCAAGCTATAATACCATATATTTATGGACTAGTGCCATACAAGATACCATATGACCATAATAGCAAAATATATAAAATATGTTAAAACTGAGTAGTATTATAAGTAGTTGGAGATAATTTTTAATTATACGAATAATCGGTTAATTATTAAATTTGTGGGGGACTAATAAGTTGATTAAGGAATTAAGTGAATGATTTTTTGATAAGCCTTATAACTATTTACGTGGCAGCCCATCACAAGTAGTGACTCGTGAATTATGTCGCAAAATGGAAAAGTTAGATGAATTTTGGGTGGCTTAGTCATTATGCAAATGGGGCCCAAAAATCTGAAAAGACTTTCATCTGACGTTAAGGGAGTCACTTACGGATGGAATATCAAAAACAAGATTCATTTGACTGTTTTACAACGTGAGATAAAGTAACATGAGTTTGCTTCAGCACGTTCATGCAAGAACATTACATGTAATGTGAGTTCTTCAATAAAATCAAATTCATATGAAACTATTTAGTATAATAATAACGGGATTTTACGGTTCCAAAGGAGTACGGTGTAATTTTTCTCCAAAATATCGTACAACTTCTCTCCTATATGCGAGCCTTTTACTCCATGTTTCTCTCATGTCTTTTATTTACTGATGTTTAATTCCTTACATATTGGGTACATTATTTTCACTAAAGTTACTTTTTCCCGGGGACACTACATTTCATGTTCGCAGGCCCCAATAGACAGGTCGAGAGCCCTCCAAGTAGGCTAGGATCAACGGAAGATGTTCGTGCGCTCCATTTGCTTTGGAGTTGCTTGTTTGATCAGTATGATTTAGACATGTTGTGCTTGGTATGGCGGGGCCCTGTCCCAACCCTTATGATAAGTATGTGCTCTTAGAGGCTTGTAGGCAAATGTCATATGTACGGATATTTGTATGGCCTTGTCGGCCTATATTTAAAGTTTATAATGGATCACATTGGCCTTATAGGCTCGTATGTCATATATATTTTTTTCTATATCAGGTTGGGTCATTTTATCTCGGGTATTCCCTCATGGTTACTCTAGTTGTATAATGAAGCGCCTTATGGACCACTTATCTATGATGATGTAATAAGAAAGATACATTATGTTAATACTCGGTTGAGTAAGGTATGAGATTTCTGTTACGGCCCATCGATTTGGGTTGTGACAGTGCAACCTGATCCAAAAATAAATTCAACACATATAATCAATCCAATAGCTCAGTGTACAAGAAAATCTCTACAGCCAAAGGATATGAAGCAAAGTAGTAAAGGAACCACATACTAATCAAAGGAGTGCTGCAAACAATGTAAAAGCAACAAGACAAGTCAAGTATGTGACAGTTTAGGTGTGCAAATAAGACAATAAAGGCAAGTATAAATTAATCAGGGAATCATGGAAGGGACAAAAAATTCAATACAAGAATAACTAATGACAAGTAACAAATTATGACAAAGAAAGCAATTAAAGCATGTAACAGTTAAGGTATTAAATGAGATAATTCATGAAATACGAGGAGATAGTAAAACAATTATTTTGATGGCGTATATACAGTTGTCTCCTTGCATATACATTATTACACACATAATTCAAATAACATATAGTTCAAGGGTTCAAAATTCCTTCCAATCAAGGTTAGTTCCAACACTTACCTCGCTCCCCAATCAAATCAAAGTTCAATTGGGGCCTTTTCTCTAAAATTCATCCTCAGACCAATTGAACCTAACCAAATATAATTCAAACAATTCAAAATAAGCTTTATAAACTACCCATAAATGAAAAGATTCAATCTTTAATGATTTTGAAAAAAGTCACCAAAGTCAACCCCGAGCCTGCTTGGTCAAAACACGAGATTCGAACCAAGACCCAATTATCCATTCATTGACGAGCCCGATTATATGATTAATTTTGAAATCCGACATCAGTATGGGGTCTAAATCACAATTTCTCAATATCACCAATTTCTACCTATATCCTTAGTTTTTACCATGAACAAGCATAGACTAAGAATTTCAAATTTACACCAGGACGTCCGAATTATGTCAAATCAACTCCGTTTTACAACAAATTTTATAGAAAATTCCTATATAGTGAAACGCACCAATTCCAAGTTTCGGAAATGAAATCCGAATCCTGTAGCAACAATGTTTATCTACGATTACACTTAGCAGTTCTTTAAGCCTTCAAATTACTAGTTTTCGACAAATCATGTTAAATCAAGTTTGAAACTGTGACGACCCGACCCGTCGTCACGTGAGTTACTTCTTCGTCTTTCCCGTTTTCAGCTTATTTATGCTTCGTTATCCGCATCTTATTTGGTCGCGTTGGTTCAGAGAGGTTTTGGTAGGAAATGAGACACTTAGTCTCTTTAAGAAAAGTTTGGTTTGGAAAAGTCAACCGGATGTTGGCTTATGAGTTAGATGGTTTGGATGTGATTTCCGGTAATTCGGTTAGCTTTGGGGGATGAGATATGACTTAGGAGCATGATCAAAATTGATTCGGGAGGTCCGGTGTAGAATTAGGCTTGAATTGGCGAATCTAGTATTTTGATAAATTCCGGTTGATAGGTGAGATTTTGATCCGAGTGTCAGATTGGAATTTCGAGAGTTTTTGTAGCTTCGTTAGGTGATTTGCAATGCGTGTGAAAAATTTCAGGTCCTTTGGAGGTGTTTTGGTCGGGTTTTTGATCGAATGTGTATTCCAGAAGTTGTTGAAGAAGTTAGGCTTGAATAAGATATAATTCGATGGTTTTGATGTTTTTTGATGTGTTTTAATGATTTGAACAAGTTTGAATGGTGTTTAAGAATGCGTGGGTGCTTTTGGTTTAGGTCATGGGGGGTCTCGGGGGTAATTCGGATTGTCAATCGGACCAAGTTGCAGGTTTTTCAGCAATTTTGTTGGCAAGATTTTGTTCACTGCGATCGCGGGGATGATGTCGTGATTGCATAGAAGCAATTGGTGAAGGCAGGACTTTTTTCAACCCGATCGCATTAAGCTGGTTGCGTAGGGTTACTGGATGAAGCTCTGCGTTCGCATGAAGAGGTCCGTGTTTGCATAGGTTTGGGAAACAAGGCTTCGCGGTCGCATGGGCTTGGCTGCAATCGCATAGTCATAAATTTAGAGGTGAAAATTTTGTGCATTGCGATTGCAAGCCTGAGGATGTGGTCGTATATAAGAAAATCTGGGCTAACAGAAGGGTTTTTTAATTCATAATGTTCCGCGAGGTACGTTATTTTTCCACAATTTTTAGCTTCCTTGAGAGCTTTTGAACATGAATTGAAGGGTATTTCGACTGGGATTACTTGGAGGTAAATCCTATGAACTAGAAATACGATTATTATGTGACATTAACCTAGAAATTCATGCAAATTGAGAAAAAAGTGAAGAACTAGGGCTTGAGTTTTGACATTTCAAATTGGTATTTGATGGGTCATTTGAGCTTGGATTTGAGAGTTCTTGATATGCATAGACTCGTGGCGAGATAAAGAATCTGTTGATGTAAAATTTTTTGAAATTCAAAAAGTGGACCCGGGGATCAAGTTTTGGTAATTCTGGGTTTTGTGTCCGTTATTGGTTATTTTTTATTAGGTAATGTCCCTTTAGCATATTTTTATGTGTTCGCTCTGATTATGGATAGATTCGATGCACGTGGAGGCTGATTTGAGGAGCAAAGGTGTCTCAAGCTAGAGATTTCGCCGATTCAAGGTGAGTAATGCTAGTAAATGATGTCCTGAGGGTTTCAAACCCCGAATTTGCACAACAGAGTGCTATATTGAGGTGACACACATGTTTAATGATAAGCGCGGGGCGGTTTACTACTAGGGATTGTGACTTGATCCGTCCTGATTGATATTTTACCGTATATTTGACTGAGACGTGTTTGTTATCAACATGATTAAGGCTTATTTCCATAATTTGGGCTTCTTACAGATTACTTGAATCCTTCATGGACTTTTATCACCATTTCCTCACTATTTTGATATATTTTTTGAAATTAGTCCCAATGATTAATATTGTTTTACAAACTCAGCCACTTCTAATTAAATTTTGAGATTTAAATGATATTTCCAATTTTATTTCGGCAGAGCACTACTAATTTGTTGACGCCCAAGGGGCTTATGATGTTTTTGTTTCTGGACTGAGTGAGGCCGAGGGCCTGAGATAAATTTACACACCACAAGGTGGCTTGAGTGACGTCAAGAGGCTTTGAAGCCTCGTGAGTGATGTGAGGAGGCTTTCAGACCTCGTAAGTGATGTGAGGAGGATTTCAGGCCTCGTGAGTGATGTGAGGAGGCTTTCAGGCCTCGTGAATGGTGTGAGGAGGCTTTCTGGCCGCGTGGGTGATGTGAGGAGGCTATCAAGCCTTGTGAGTGATGTATGAAGGCTTTCAAGCCTTATGTTGATATAGCGCTTGGGCCATAAGGGGCCCCTCTGGAGTCTGCACACTCATAGTGAGCGCAGGTACCCATATGATCTGATACTGAGCCCAAGGGACTGATACTATGCTGAGTGACTGAGAGAGAGCTCGAGGGCATATACTATTCTGAGTGATTGATACTGGGCCTGAGGGGCAAATTACAACTCACTATCTACTTGTTATTTTACCTGATTTACCTATTTTTAACAGGAGATTTCATTTGCTTCGTTACGATTTTACATCTTTAAGTGATTACTGCCTGGTATAGAATTGCCTTATGCATTTATGTGATTTCTTGCTTTCAGCCATTATTTATTGTTATTACTCACTGAGTTAGAGTACTCCTTTTACTCCCTGCACCTCGTGTGCACATACAGGTCTCTGTTCACCCGGTACTGGGTTTTTGCTGATCAGTGGCAGAGTTATATGAGTAAGGAGGTGACTGCAAGCGTTCGCAACACCATTTTTCTCTCTTTTGTTCGTTATTCTAGTTTTTTGTATATATTAGACCTTGTAGTGGATTTTCATTCTGATAGATGCTCGTGACTTGTGACACCCCGACTAGGGTTGTGTTGGGTTGTATTACCACTAATTAATATTGTTAAGTCATATTTAAATTGTTTATTCATGTTTGACTATTTTCTAATAGACGAATTGGTTTTAGTTGGATAGCCTTGTCCCCACGAGAGGCATTATCACGACCAGGTTCGAGTTTGGGTCGTGACAAGTTTGTATCAGAGCCTAGGTTAGTAGGTCTCATGAGTCATGAGAAGGTTTAGTAGAGTCTCACGGATCAGTTTGGAGATGTCTGTATTTATCCTCGAGAGGAACGGAACCTTTAGGAGAACTTCACATTCTTGAATTCGTATCGTGCATCTTTGATCCTGCTTGAAAGGTAACTCTTGAAATTCCTTCCACGCGTTCGTATGCACACATGAGCGCTCTGTATCAGATGTGCCTTGATGGCTTGTGATACCCCGATCAAGGGGCGAGATGTAATCTATATGAGTTTATGTTGGGCCAGTTCTGGAGGACTTGAGGCCGGATCTTTGCCTATGGCTTGATCACCGAGGTGCTGATTGTGTGAGCAAGTGTTTCGAACTTACATGTTTGGTATTGTCTCTATTAGTGGAAGTGACGGTTGGATAGCCATGTGATGAGTATTTTAGTACTTCGAGATATATTTATGTGACTTGAAAGTGACGAGGGAGGTCTGGTAGATTATAGGTGAACTAAGAAGTGCTTGATTTTCATTGTGACGTGATGTGTAGCCCCGAGTTATGGGCGCGTGAAGAATCTTTTCATGTGTCCTAGTTGGGAGTGAAGTAACTTTCATGTTGCGGTATGAGTTCAGACTCAGGAAGACTGAGTAACTGTGTAATGTGTACGACAGTGGAAGGTATACAGAAATGTTATGTTGAGGCGAAACATGTGGGTTATCTCCTGTGGAGTGTTCTAAAGTTGTGTAATCCTTATGTGTATATTAGGATATCTCATTTACAAGTGAAGAAAATGTGTTGCAATCTAGATTGGATCGCCTAGAGAGTGGGCTGAACTATTATGTGAGTGAATGTGAGATATACAAAAAAGTTAAAAAAATCTAGAAGAGTTGTGTTTCCACAAGCTAGTGTTTCCACAAGCTTATGAAGGATTAAGTTTAATCTCACTATCGTAATGAGGTAGTAATAGAGTATGTGCATTATGAGTTAGTGTACGTTTTGATCTATGTCTTCGAGCCAAGTTGGGGAGGTTGCTTGTTGCATTCCATGTTTTCGTACGTGAGAGTACATCGTAAGCCAATTGATATAAGCTTAGAAATGAGATCATTTTTGAAAGTACAGAATGTAAGTTTAATCTTGTTATCTTGGAGGTCACAAATCTTTATGATCATGAATAACAAGTACCAAAAAAGTTGGTAAGCTTAGACGCTAAACGAACAGAAGAAAATAAGCTTCGTTGAAAGTTGACAAATTAGGAATGTTATAACATGTACTTTGGGGTAAGACTAGTGTTCTTAACATGATAAGGAGGTTATTCTATGAGTTATTCTAGTCGTATGATATTAATTTTCTACATTTTGAAGGCAAGCAAGTTCTGCAACAAGAGTTGGCAAAGGTTATCACAAGTTACATTCATAAATTTGCTAAAATTTAGGTCAAATATAGATGCACTTTTCTCCCAAATATACTTTGAATAAAGAGATGATATACATACAAAATGTAATATATAAAAGCCTAGTTTTGAACGCATTAAACCGTTCATCCATACAATATCAGAGTATAGATATATCCAGTTTTTGCGAGACCGCGCAAGCAGCTCCCAACGGGACCCACTTAGGCGGTGGTTGACCTACATCAATTTATAAACGATTTGGATGCCTATTTTTGATCATTTTTCAACTCAACCTAGTCTCTACACTTCTCCTAACCCATCTAAACATATTCCACAAAGGTTTGAAGTGATTCCAAAGTGATTACACCATATTTCAACATCAAACCTAGTCCTAATGAAGAACAACACCTCTTTGAGATTGTGTTGTCATTGAGGATTGTTATGGGCTTTATTTGGATGAAATTCTAAGTTGTTGCCGCTTTCTAAGGTGTTTATAACAGCCAACTAATTGCGGTTAAGCTTTCTTGTATGTTGGTTAAGTTGTTAGGATGATAAACTACAAGACAATACTTCGATTAGATTAAGTCACTTCTATGGTATTGTATTGCCATTGAGGGTTATTATAAGCTGAATATTACTTGGATTTAGACTAGAAGTTACTGTAGGAGGTAGTTATATTGTGTTCTTGCATGTTCCTAAGGTTATATTGATGTTGATTAAGTTAAATGGCTGGAGTAGACATGAACTAGTGAATAAACTTACTAATCGAAGATAGTTGGGGTTGTGGATTGTTTCCTTTGTTATAAATATATGGTATAAGGATGGAATCATTGATGAATGACTTAATTATCATGTTAATGATACTTGTAAGTTAATGTAAGAAGTCTATAAGGGGTAGATGGGTTATTCGGATTCCAATGGGAGCTTGCCGCTCGTCGTGAAGAGATGTGATTTATTGTTGTTATGTGTTGTCTTGTTATTAACATTTATATGTTGATGGATTTCCCTGGTTTTTATTGTTGGTATATGGTATTAGTGGAGGCCTTTGTTTCAAAGGATATGCTGCCCAAATTTAAGTAAAACGAGCTACTAGCTTAAGTTATAGACTTGGCCTTTGCTCGACGCTGATTTTGAATCTCCTTATGCTATGATAGATCGAGTTGACTTGTTTGAAGAGTCACTTGGAAGGTATTAAGGACTCAACATGTTTAATGTTTGTTAAGGCTTTTCCTTCTTTCTTTTAGCATGATCTAAAGTGAAATGAATACGCTACTTCATAACGGATCTACTCACAGCAAATAAGGTGGTCCATGTTGTTCTTTCCTTATCAAATTTTTCTAAGCAAATGTGTATGATCCTTGAATCCTACTAGGATTTATATTGAGGGTATAGATGTCCATAAGGTTCTTAAGATACTCCAAAAGTTTTAGACGGTGATTCCATGAATTGAGCATGCATTATATACAATTATTTATTTTACTCTACCGAGCCGCGCTATAGTCAGCCGGGTACAGCATCTATTGTGCAACCACTGATAAATTGGGTATTACTGAACTCCACACAGTTGGGTACGATTCTATCGAGCCTTATGATGGACGGGTACGTTTTTACCGAGTCTTCTATGAGGCCGGGTACGATATGATGATGATGATGATGCCCATAGAGACAAATGTTTTTAAAATTTTATGTATATATATGTATTGTGCATTTCATGTCAGTAGTTCCTAGAGGAACTCAAATGTCACAGGTTGGATCTCCTCTATCTCCCATTACATTACTATTCTTGTTTATGCTTTCTAGCCTTACAGAATTGCTACCTTATTTGTACTTACTTCCCTTTTTGCCTAGGGACACTATGTTTCATGCCAATAGGTCCCGATTGATAGGTTGAAAGTCCTCCTAGTAGGCTATCAACTTAGCGGAGTTGTTGGTGCAGTGCATTTGCTCTAGAGTTGCCTATTTGGTCAATATGCTTTGAATATGTATTGATCGGTATGGCAGGGCCCTGTCGCGGCCTTTATAAATTTTTTGTACTCTTAGAGGCTTGTAGACAAATATTAGGTGTATGGATACATTTATGGCCTTGCTGGCCTACGTTCTGAGTTTACAAATGGTCATGTCGGCCTTGTAGGCCCCTATATCACATGTATAAGTTTGCATATCATGTTGGGTCGTCATATGTTAAGCATTCCCTTATGTTTTATTCTTGTTATCTCATGATGGGTTTTCTGGCTCACATACCCGTTATAGTATGATAAGAAAGATAAGTTATGTTGGTACTCGGTCGAGTAAGGCACCGAGTGCCCATCGCGGCCCTTCGATTTGGTTTGTGACAAAGGTGGTATCAGAGCAGCTCTTTCCTAGGGAGTCTACAAGCTGTGTCTAGTAGAGTCTTGTTTATGGGTGTGTAGTGTATCACACTTATAAGAAGGAGGCTACGGGGCAATTACGACTGTCACTCTTTCTTCTTACTCTAGATCGTGTGGTAGAGCTCAGTTATAAAAACTCAATTTCCTAAACTCCATATTATTCATGATACGATGATGCCTATATCCAGAAAGACAGTTGGTAAGAGATTGAATGTGGACGTGGAAGAGTTTTTAAGAGGAACTCTATTTTGTATCATGCTTATGATGCGTAAATGTTACATCTTCAGCAAATGATGTGTATTCTAAGATATGTGAGCCTCTTGATAAGGAGCCCCAAGGCATGAATATCTATCCACCCATATGGTAAAGAGCAATGAGAGAATTAGGAGGTGGATATAAGTTTCAATAAGTGAAAGAAATACCATGAAAAAAAAAAGAGAAGTACGAGGTACCAAGACAATGAAGATTATTAGTATTTGAAATTGAGGTAGAGAAATATAAGCAATCTGAGTTACTTTCAATAGTAACAAAGTTTTATGCCATTGACCACACCCACCTCAATTATTTCCTATGGGATCTACAAATATAGTTTAAGAGGATAATGTAATATCAGGATCAAGCTAGGTTTATAGTAACAAAAAATTTGTGGATGGAATGTTATCATTAGCTAACATTTTCGAAGGGTACTGCAAAGGTGGGAATATATCTCCTTGTAAGGCACCCAAATGGTCATATCTAAAATAGTGCAATCATATATGAATAGTAGAATATTAAGAAATTTCAGAAGATAGGTGGTGGAATCCTAAAAGAGATAGAATATTTACCTTAGTATGACTCCCACCCTAGAGAGAGAGAGAGAGAAAGAGAGAGAGAGAGAGAGAGAGAGAGTTTTAGGCATCCCGAAGAGCCAGTGAGATAAAGCAAGTGGAGCTAAAAGTGAAAGAATGTTTTGTTGAAGTTTTCAGAATAATGTGATAGATAGAAGTATTAGTCGGAGAATAAGAAGAGAGTAACTGAAATATTATGAGTAAGGTGTGATAAATGGTATGACAGGATGATAAAGTCTACACTCAACTGAAGGGAAAGACAATAGGTGACATGCCATGATGAAATAAAAGTGTATAAGCCATAAAGCAATATCCCTATTTTGAGAAATGAGTTGGTGACTCCGACATGATTACTAGAAGGAAAAGGTAGACCTCAGATTAATAGAAAGAAGTATAGGCTGGTGAACAATATAAACTAAACATGAATAGGGAATCGATGATTTGATAATAGTCGTCATCATCAGAATTTTAGAGATTGCGTTACGGCGATAATAGAATTGACAACAGAAGAATAACCTTTAAAAGGACATTCGGTAAGATATTTCCCTATGGAAAGCACTGTAAGCAGAGTTAATCATAAGGGAATAAGTGTTCCAATTACACTAGGTGTCGCCTTCATGCGTAAGAAATTTAGTTATCCCTGGTACATAAGATTACCATAAGGCAATTAAGGTTCATTGACGATGTGAGAAGACGCCAAAGATGAATAGCAAAAACATCTATAGATAGATCGTCGTAGTACTAAATCTTGGTAATCCCCTAAAGTGGGGAATATGGTTTGATATGATATTAAGTCGGAGTTAAGAGGTTCAAGTAATTATAGTATTGTAAAGGAGGAATATGGCAAAAAAAAGAGGGATGATGTTGCATTTATTCAATTCCTACAGATCTGTTGCGATTCCAAAACATTATACAAGAACGACAGTAGGGAGAAGCAATAAAAGTTTCTGGCCAGGATGTTATTGATAAATAAGTGTAAATGGACACTTGATACATCAGGAGATAATGGCTAGAGGTAAGTTAAGATAAAGGATATATCCCAAGAGAAATTATACAATATATATATATATATATTTATATATATATATATATATATATATATATATATATATATATATATATATATATGAGAGTAGATCAACGAGTAACTAGTAGTTGATTCAGGATGAGCCCGATTATGGCTAGACTAGAGGTCACTGATAAATGAACAGGTCATGCAAGATAAATATAGTGAACTGCAACATAGTGAATTCAGTCTCACAGATACGAGTCGCATCATTTGAAAATTTTAAATAGGATTTGAGGCAGTTAAAGGTATCAAAATTTGAGCTTAGAAGTAACCCTACGAGTACAAGGGCACAAAGTTATGTAACCCTACGAGTACAGGGGCACAAAGTTATGTAACTAAGGACTATTATAGCCGAGTAAGAACAACAAAAATTTCCTCCGGGTGCACGATATGACAAGCTCGCAACATTACAAGACCCAGAAAGTCACCCGAAATATTGCAACAATGGAATAGCTGAGGAAATAAGGGAGAAGGTTTCTACCTAAGCATAGCGAGCTAAAGAGTAAATGATCTTGTAGCAACAGTGTCACTATAATAATGTACATACTCCATAAGAAAGTGTCACCTATCATGGCTAGTGAATAGGAAGAAAAAAAATAAAAGGTGATATTTGAGAGTATATGAGGCACATGAAATTACAGTATTCGTGGGCAATAAGACAAGCCAAATATTTATGCAACAAGTGTTAGAACGACCAGGAAAAGTAATTGCTTACATTTAAGGACAACCGAGAAGGCACAAAAGGAAATTTATGGTGCTAGCAAGTTAAAGGAAGGTTGCTGTAGTATAAATTTATAGGTGTAGGTCATAAGGTAAAGTATCATAGATCAACAAGGTTTTAGGTAGATAGGGGTAAGGATAAGAAAAGAAAAGTGAGAAGGTGATAATATTAGGTTAGTCCCCATGATTAAACCCATCACAACAAGAGAGATAATAGCTTCCTTAACATATTGAAAGCTCTCTATAGCCGGAATGAACTCAGAGGAGTCTAAGACTACGTGCATTTAGAAGAGATGAAATGCCGCACTAGTAGAAGAATGAGGGAATAATTGTGATAAATGATAAAAGAATAATGTTTAGGCCTTTGATTGAGTAATAATTTAAAGAGAATGGATTTCATGAATTGCGCGGGATTTGAATACTTCCATAAGATGAATCATGTTGGGATACTATGAAATATGGTCATTGTAGTGTATTATCATCCCTATGTGGATTAAGAAAATCACTTATGATGTTCTCCCATGAGACGTGAGCCTCAATGACAATGTATTACGTAAGACGTCTCAAGTTACGAGTGGTAGATTAAGATGAACATTAGAACTGGATCAACGATGGATGGATACAAGTTAAAAAGTATGAGAGGAGGTTAAATTGTCATTCTTAAGATGAACAATAATGAGGAAGCATTAAAGGATTTAGATTTATACATGTAGGATAAGCAGCAAGGGGATAACCTGGAGTTGGGTAACAAATCTCGATAATAATAAAACAAAACTAAGAGTTATGGTATAGTTTGACCTTCTTAGATGCACCAAAGTCGTATGGATGGATATCTGAGTCTATAAAACAAGATATATTAATAGTCGTAAGTTCAATAAAGTACCAAGTAAAGAACATCAGTACACATATTCCTATAGGGACAACTTGTCATAATTCTGTATATGTTCATAAATTGAGGCTTAGAGACTGGCTAAAAGATTGAGGAAAAAAGGAAGGGTAGTTTCTAGGTGATCATACAAGGACACTGTTGTACATACTTTGTGACATAAAGTAGAAAATGTTACGATATTGGAAGAGTTCCAACCACACGTTATGGCATGAGAAAGAGGCCTAAAGGGGAGAATGCCCAAGCGTTTGGATTTATTCACAAAATAGTTGCTTAGATGGAAAGGTGAGCATTAAAGTATTCGTAAGAGCTATAGTTTATGAAACTGATAAGCGCATCAGCTAACATTCGAGGACGAATGTTCCAAAGGGGGGAATGATGTTACATTCCATTTTTTCGTACGTGAGAGTTAAGCTCATAAATGAGATCATTTTGAAAGTACATAATGTATGTTTCATCTTGTTATATTGGAAAACAAATCTTTAATATCATGAATAACAAGTACCAAAAGGGTTGGAAAGCTTAGACGCTACACGAACAAAAGAAAATAAGTTCCGTTGAAAGTCGATAAATTTAGAATGTAATGACATGTACTTTAGGGTGAGACTAGGTTTCTTAACATGATAAGGAGGTTATTATATGAGTTATATTAGTCATATGATATTAATTTTATACATTTTGAAGGAAAGCAAGTTGTGAAAAACAGTTGGCAAAAATCATCAGAAGTTACTTTCATAAATTTGCTGAAATTTAGGTCAAATGTAGATGCACTTTTCTCCCAATATTCTTGGAATCTAGGGATGATCTTAATACTAAATTGAAGATATACGAGTCTAGTTTCCAACACATTAAACCGTTCATCCTTATGAAATTGGAGTAGAGAGATGTTTGAGTTTTTGCTAGACCACGCAAGCTGCTCCCAACGGGACCCACTTAGGCGGTGGTTGACCTACTTCAATTTATAAACGATTTGGATGCCTATTTTTGCTCATCTTTTGAACTTAACCTCGTCTTCAATCTTCTCTTAACCCTTATTAACAGATTCCGCAAGGCTTTGAAGTGATTCCAGTGTGATTACACCATGTTTCAATGTCAAACCTAGTCCTAATGAAGATTAACACCTCTTTGAGGTTGTGTTGTCATTGAGGATTGTTGTGGGCTGTATTTGGATGAAATTCCAAGTTTCTGCTGCTGTCTATGGTAACTATAACAGCCTACTAATTGTGCTTAATCTTGCTTATATGTTGGCTAAGTTGTTACGATGATAAACTACAAGATAATACTTGGATTAGCTTAAGTCACTTCTATGGTATTGTATTGCGATTGAGGGACATTGTAAGCTGAATATAACTTGGATTTCGACTTGAAGTTACTATAGGAGGTAGGTATATTGTGTTGTTGCATGTACCTAATGTTATATTTATGTTGATTAAGTTAAATGGACGGAGTAGACATGAACTAATGAATGAAGTTAGTAATTGAAGATAGTTGGAGATGTGGATTGTTTCCTTTGTTATAAATTTATGGTATAAGGATGGAATCATTGACGAATGACTTCATTATCATGTTAATGATACATTTAAGTTAATGTAAGAAGTCTATAAGGGTAGATGGGTTATACGGATTCCAATTGGAGCTTGCCACAATTCGTGAAGAAGTTGTGACTTATTGTTGTCATGTGGTGTCTTGTTATTGACATTTATACGTTGATGGATTTCTGTGGTTAATGTTTTTGGTAAATGATATTGATGGAGGCCCTTTTTATAAAGCTGATGCTGCCTAAATTTAAGTAAAACGAGCTACTAGCTTAAGTTATTGACTTGGCCTTTGCTCAGCACTGATTTTGAATATCCGTATGGTATGATAGATCGAATTGACTTGTTTTACGAGTCACTTGGAAGATATTAAAGACTCAACATGTTTAATATTTGTTAAGGCTTTTCCTTCTTTCTTTTGACATGATATAAAGTGAAATGAATACGCTACTTCATAACAGATCTACTCCTAGCAAATAAGGTTTTCCATGTTGTTCTTTCCTTATAAATTATTCTAAGAAAATGTGTATGATCCTTGAATCCTTCTAAGGCTCATATTGAGGGTATAGATGTCCATAAGTTTCTTTTGGCACTCCAAAAGTTTTAGAAGGTGATTCCATGAGTCGAGCATGCATTATACATATGTATCTATTTTACTCTACAGAGCCGCGCTATAGTCGGCCAGGTACGGCACATATTGTGCAACCACTAATCAGTTGGGTTTTACTGAGTTCCATGTGGCTGGGTACGATTCTACCGAGCCTTATGATGGCCATGTACGTTTTTATCGAGTCCTCTATGAGGTCAGGTATGATATGATGATGATGATGCTCACAGAGGCAAATGTTTTTAAAAGTTAATGTATATCTATGTATTATGAATTTCATGTTAGTAGTCCCCAGAGTCAATCAGATGTCACAGGTTGTATCTCCTCTAACTCACTTTACATTACTATTCTTGTTTATGCTTTCTAGCCTTACATACTCGGTACCTTATTCGTACTGACGTCCCTTTTTTCCTTGGGACACCACGTTTCATGCCCGCAAGTCCCGATTGATAGGTTGAAAGTCCTCCTAGTAGGCTATCAGCTCAATAAGGGTGTTGTTGCACTCCACTTGCTCTAGAGTTGCCAATTTTGTCAGTATGCTTTGAATATGTATTGATTGGTATGGCGGGGCCCTATCCGGACCTTCATGATTTTATGTACTCTTCGAGGTTTGTAGATATATATCAGGTGTATGGATACATTTATGGCCTTGCTGGCCTACGTTTTAAGTTTAAAAAATGGTCATGTCGGCCTTGGAGGCCCGTATATCACATGTACTAGTTTGCATATCATGTTGGGTCGTCATATGTTAAGCCTTCCCTTATTTTTTATTCTTGTTATCTCATGATGAGTTTTCTAGCTCACTTACCCATTATGGAATGATAAGAAAGATATTATACGTTGCTACTCGGTCGAGTAAGGCATCGAGTACCCGTCACGACCCTTCGAATTGGGTCATGACATTGCTATTGATTAGCTTATTTCACGGTTATGTGCTACGTTGGTTTCGATTTAAGATATGCTAGCAAATCAGTTCTAGCTGTGGAAATTGAGCCGAGGATGGATCGAGTGAAAGAAAATTTTGACAAAGGTTATATGGTGCTTCGTAGATGTGTGTGAATCGCATAAGATCTGAAGCTATTATTGGTGAAGAATGATTGGTGCATGGAGCAGGAAGAATTTTATTTGTATTGGAATGATATCATATCCTACGGTGTTAGAGTGCTAATGAGGCATGGGTGGTTCTGTTCGTGTGACCAGGTAAACTGTAGTTTGAAGAAGAGTGAATGACCCTCGAGAATGGCTCTAATGTGTTAAAGATTCTACAGGAAACTATCGGGTGTTTTAAAGTTGCATGTGTGGTTTGAAACTGTGTTTTCACAAGAAGAAGTTAAGATTTGTGGTATTTCTATGTTTATTATGGGGTTCTATGTACCAGTATCAGGAAAGTAAAGGTAACGAATTCATATTCACAGGCAGTTCATCAGATTAAAGTCTTCGGGAGTGTGATGTTTCTGGTAATATGTGAGAGGGTGTTCAGTGTCTTATGGTTCTTAGACAGCGTAGTCTTATGCTTGTGTCTCGTGTAGCGAGCCTGGGTTGAGGAATTGTGGTGCTACAGCAAGAGGAAATATCCAGTTGAAAATAAATCAGAAGGGAAATTAGATAAATGGAATAGCTTGATAGTAGATCGAATCGGTACAGTAAGGATATGATTAATTCTCTGTATGTGTTTGGGGTAGTGGGTTCTTGCACGTATTTTGCAGCAATGCTCTTGTGTTTTCATGGCTTGGTTAGCTTGGTCCAGTTAGAAGGATTCGGTCCTGGCAGTTTAATTTGTGCAAACGAATTTGGGAGAGTGCTTGATAATTTCTACCGTGGTTAGAGAGATGTATTTTCTATGAATATGAAAGGCATGGGATGTGTAATGATTTTCTTATAGATGGGACCAATGGTAAGTTCTTGACTAGTTGGGTACATTAGTGTTCATGGCTCGGAAGAGAGATTGAGTTCTCATGTTATCCTAGGATGGTGTGGTATATGCGATATGTTGTTGAGGATTGGGACTTACATGGGTAAGGTTTCGGTTTGGTTCTGAATGGGAAGTCATAAAATTCTTTGGCAGCACGGGCAGCTGTACGTGATTCGAGAAACGAACTTCAGGTTATTAGAGTGAAAAATCTTCAGATGATTAACAAAATGGTATGTCTAATCATAGTAATTTTATGAGGGTATATGTTTCAGAAAAAGGGCTATGTGATTAAGTTGATAGAACTTCGCTAATATTGCAGTGCTTTCTTGATAGATCGACTGTTGATATCCAATTTGCTTGAGGGCATAGGGGAATTTCATTATATCTTTCGTGGAATGATTGGGCACCTGAGGTGTGATATATAGTCGGACGGTGGAGTTTGAGATCAGTTATTGTGATTTGTGTGCTACACGGGGTTAGAGAACGGAAGGTCTCATTTTCACTCTATGTTGTGGTGGTAGATCGTGTGCATCGGCACTGTTTGGCTACTATTGGGATTTGAAGACCCTAGGTGATCTTTTATTGTTTAGCATGTTGGAGATTGGATATGATATTGGGGTTAGAATGGTTGTCTCTGTGTTAGATTATTCTGGACTGTTGCGCTACGGGTTATGCCGAAAATACCACAGGTTGAGTGGCGAGGTGCGTCAGAGTATATACTGGTAAATGGTTTTATAATTCAAAGACCCAGCGGATGACTGGGAAGGAATATCTTTCATACTTTGGCCCTTGTGATGAGTGTTAGCGCTAAGGCCCTGATATTGATTCAATTCCGGTGTTGAGAGACTTTTCGGATGTGTTTCTTGTGGTTGGGCAAGTCACCACGCAAGGTCGTTTATTTCGGTATTGATTTGATGCAGGGCACCATATCATATGGCACCAGCGGGGTTATAGGAGTGGAAGGAGCAGCATCATGTTTCCTTGTTAATGATTTTTTTGGCAGGCCAATGTGGATGCGTTTTGTAGCTTGAGTCAGCTTGGTTGGCCCCGAATTGTATTGTTGAGATATGTGTTGATTCGATCGTTATTGAGCTTATTAGTAATCTAGGGAGTCCTATAAGTCATCTTTCTGTGTTTGCGAGACATTATGCTTTTTTGGTTATAGGCACATATGGTACAGTTCAATTGGGGTCTCTTAGTAGAATTCAAGCATGGAAAAGTAATTGGGTGTTATTCCCTGAATGGCGTATCGGTTATGTCCTATTGGGTTGCGTGGTATGTGTTATTTGTTTCACCATGGGTGTAATGAATTGCCTTGTTTCCATGAGGAGCAGCGTATCGATAGAATCGTACATTGCAGTGATGCTATATGGAGATATAACCCTGAATGCTAGATTTGTGTGTTTTATTTCTATGATATGAGACGGGTTCAGCCTTGTGTTGTGATGGTTCTGGAGAGCTTGAAGTACAGCTCTTTCATTTGACTCATTTTCATGAATTGAGTATGTTCATACTGCTGCTTATTGGTGCACGTATTGTGCTAGTTGTGGCTTAGTCCTGTATTAATGTGTAATGTCACCAGAGTAGTGTGTTGATTAGATGAGATCGTTGGGATCTTTAATAAGTACGAGCAGATTCAATTTCAGTATGTTGGAGGGATAATCTCGAGCTTCGACTCGGAAATTTGATGTAGTATTTACCAAAGAAGAAGTGGTTTCGTGAATTGTTGATATGAGAAAATGGTGAAAGAAATTTTTGTTGTTAAGAGGTTTTCTACCGGTATTCGGGTGTTGTGTGTAGTTGCTCTAAGTATAATTTACCGTTTCGAGTGTTAGGGTTATGTGATATAATATAATTGCACCTGAGGTTGTAGGTATGGGTTATTACAACTGGTTCGGGGTTATTCGAAATAGCGATGTGAGGTTCTGATCTTGTGTATGGTTTCAGAAGTGAAAAGGTGGTTCTATGGTTTATGGGCTAGATTGGATTGTGTATTTTTAGTTAAAAGGTGTTGTTGGACATATATGAGATAGGATGACAAGGGATCACCCCCGGGTATATGCATGGTAAAGCTATTCAGCTATTGGTTGGCTTCTAGAACAACTTTAGGTACCCTCAAGAACGAGCATTTGTTTAATTTGGGGAGGATGTGATGACCTGCAGTCACGTGAGTTACCACTTCATCTTTCCTGTTTTCAGCTTCATTATCTTTATCTTATGTGGTCGAGTTGGTTCGAAGAGGTCTTGATAGGAAATGAGAAACTTAGTCTCTTTAAGAAAAGTCTGGTTTGAAAAAATCAACCGGATGTTGACTTATGGTTAGATGGTTCGGATGTGATTTCCGGTGATTCAATTAGCTTCGGGGGATGATTTTCGACTTAGGAGCGTGATCAGAATTGATTTTGGAGGTCCGGTGTAGAATTTGCTTGAATTGGCGAAGTTAGTATTTTTGCAAATTCCGGTTGATAGGTGAGATTTTGATCCGAGAGTCGGAATGGAATTCCGAGATTTGATGTAGCTTCGTTAGGTGATTTGAGATGCGTTTGTCAAATACGTGTTACAGAAGTTTTAGAAGAACTTATGCTTGAATTCAATGTAATTCAATGGTTTTGATGTTGTTTGAAGTGTTTTAAGGATTGGAACAAGTTTTAATGGTGTTTTAGGGTGCATAGGTGATTTTGGTTGAGGTCCTGGGGGCCTCGGAGTGATTTTTAATGGTGAATCAGACCAAGTTTATAATTTGAAAGTTGCAAGTTATTCAGCCATTTCGTTGTAGAGATTGTGTTCATTACGATCGTAGGGGGTGATGTCACGATCGTGTAGAAGCAATTGGTGAAGGCAGGAGTTTGTTTAACGCGAACGCATTAAGGTGGTCGCGATCGCGTAGGGTTACTGGGTAAAGCTCTGCGTTCACATGAAGAGGTCAGCGTTTGCATGAAGAGGTCAACGTTCGCATAGGTTTGGGAAACAAGGCGTCGCGATCGCATGGGCTTGGCTGCGATCTCATAGTGATAAATATAGAGGTGAAAATTTTGTGCATCACAATTGCAAGCCTGGGGTTGTGATCGCATAGAAGGAAATCTGGACTGACATAAGGGTTTTTAAATTCATTATGTTCAGCGAGCTAAGTTATTTTCCACCATTTTTTAGTATCCTTGAGAGCTTTTGGACAGGAATTGAAGGGGATTTCAACTGGGATTCCTTGGAGGTAAGTCCTATGAACTAAAAACATGATTATTATGTGACATTAACCTAGAAATTCATGCAAATTGAGAAAAAAGCTGAAGAACTAGGGCTTGAGTTTTGACATTTCAAATTGGGATTTGATGGGTCATTTGAGCTTGGATTTTAAAGTTCTTGATACGTATAGACTCGTGGCGAGATAAGGAATCCGTTGATGTAATATATTATGTAATTTGAGAAGTGGGCCTAGGGCTCGGGTTTTAGTAATTTCGGGATTTATGTCCGTTATTGATTGTTTTCGATTCAGTAATGTCCCTTTGGCATATTGTGATGTGTTCGCTCTGATTATGGACAGATTCGACGTGCGTGGAGGCTCATTTGAGGGGCAGAGGTGTCGCGAGACAGAGATTTCGTCGATTCAAGGTAAGGAATGCTAGTAAATGATGTCTTGAAGGTTTGAAAGCCTAGATTTGCACAACGTAGTGCTATATTGAGGTGAAACACACGCTTAATGATAAGCGCCTTTACTACTGAGGATTGTGACTTGGTCCGTCCCGATTGATATTTTACCGCGTATTTTACTGAGACGTGTTTGTTATCAACATGATTTGGTCTTATTGCAATATTTTGGGCTTCTTGCCGATTACTTGAATCCTTCGTGGACTTTTATCACTGTTTCCTCACTATTTTGATATATTACTTAAACTCAGTCCCATTGATTAATACTATTTTACAAACTCAGCCACTTTTAATTGAATTTTGAGATTTAAATGATATTTCCAATGTCGTTTGGGCTGAGCACTACTATTTTATTGATGCCCTAGGGACTTATGATGTTTTTTTTCTGGACTGAGTGAGGCCGAGGGCCTGAGATACATTTTCACACCACGAGGTGGCTTGAGGGACGTTAGGAGGCTTTCAGGCCTCGTGCGTGATGTGAGGAGGCTTTCAGGCCTCGTGAGTGATATGAGGATGCTTTCAGGTCTCGTGAGGGATGTGAGGAGGCTTTCAGGCCTCGTGAGTGGTGTGAGGAGGCTTTCAGGCCTCGTGAGTGATGTGAGGAGGCTATCAGGCCTTGTGAGTGATATAAGAAGGCTTTCATGCCTTATGTTGATATAGCGTTTGGGCCGTAATGGGCCCCTACGAAGTCTGCACACCCACAGTGAGCGCGGGTACCCATATGATCTGATACTGAGCTTGAGGTGCTAATACTATGCTGAATGATTGTTACTGAGCCCGAGGGGATGATACTATGTTGAGTGACGGAGAGTGAGCCCGAGGGGCTGATACTATGATTAGCGATTGATACTGGGCCCGAGAGGCAGATTACTACTCACTGTCTGCTTGTTCTTTTATCTGATTTACCTATTTTTAAAAGGAGATTCATTTTCTTCTTTCGGCCGTTAATTATTGTTATTACTCATTAAGTTGGAGTACTCACTTTACTCCCTACATCTCGTGTGCAGATGCAGGTATCTATTCACCCGGTAGCAGGTTTTGGGTGATCAGCGGCAAAGTTATATGAGTAAGGAGGTGACTGCCAGTGTTCGCTGCACCATTGCGATTTTTTGGATATTTTAGACCTTGTAATGGATTTACATTTTGATAAATGCTCGAGACTTGTGACACCTTGATTAGGGCTATGTTGTGTTGTATTACCACTAATTAATATTGTTAAATTATATTTAAGTTGTTTATTCATCTTTAACTATTTTTGAAAAGACGAATTGGGTTTAGTTTGCTGGCATTGTCTCCATGAGAGGCGCTATCACGGCCAACTTTGGGTTTAGACCGTGACAGGAACTTCTGATTTCGATTACAGAAAAACACCCACATCCTAAATCACAATATAGACCCACCGGAACCGTCAGAATACTGATCTTGGTCTCTTTACACAAAATGTTGACCGTAGTTAACTCAAATTATTTTTACGGTTAAAATTAAATTTTTCACATAAAATTTAAAGGAAAAGATATGAACTGTGCACCCAAATCGAGGACGCTAAATGGAGCTATTCGAGGTCACGGAATATAGAAATAAAGTCAAAAATTTAAAATAACCTATTGGGTCATCACATTCTCCACCTTTAAAATAAACGTTCATCATCGAATGGACATTGAAAAGTACCTGGACTAGTGAAAAGATGTGGGTATCTACTCTGCATGTCGGACCCAGAATCCTATATGGATGCCTCGATCGACTGACTTCTCTACTTCACTTGAAATGAGGGATAAATCTTAGACCTCAACTTTCGGACTTGGCGGGCTACAATAGCCAGCAGCTCCTCCTCATAGTGGAATTCTTGTCCAGTTGGGCTGAGTTGAAATCTAACACATGGGACGGATCACTTTGATACTGTCGAAGCATGGAGACATAGAAAACTAGATGAACTACTTATAATCTAGGTGACAAAGAAAGCTTGTAGGCCGCCTCACCCACTCTCTCAAGAATATCAAACGTTCTGATTTACCTAAGGCTCAACCTGCCCTTCTTTCCGAACATCATCACACCCTTCATAGGTGAAACCCGAAACAATGACGTCTCTCCAACCATGAATGTAACATCACAAACTCAACGATCTGTAACTCATTCATAGATTGAGCGATGCAAAGTCGTTCCTGAATCATCTTGACCTTTTCCAAGGCATCCTGAACTAAATTTGTAACCAACAACCGAGCCTTTTTTGGCTCAAACCAACCGACTGGCAAACGAAACCACCTCCCGTATAATGCCTCAAAGGGAGCCATCTAAATACATGATTAGTAGCTACTGCTGTAGGAAAAATCCTCAAGTGACAAGAATTGATCCCAAGATTTCTATAAATCCATGATGCAAGCGTAAAGCATATCCTCCAATATCTAAATGGTGCGCTCGAACTATCCGTCCATCTAGGGTGAAATGTTGTACTCAACTCAACCCGTGTGCCTAACTCACGTTGTAAAACCCTCCAGAAGTGCAATATGAACTGCGTACCTCGATCAGAAAGGATGAACACCGGGAAAAGGTGAAGAATAACGATCTCAGGATATTGATCTCAATCAACTGCTCTAATGAATAGAAAATTGCCACTAGAATAAAATGTATCGACTTGGTCAATTTGTCCACAATGACCATACAACATCGAATTTATGTTGAGTCCCTGGCAACGCAACTTCAAAATCCATAGTAATACGCTCCCACTTTTACCAAAGAATCAAGCCTCTAATTATCGTACTTTAATTGTTAACAATTCAAATACCGAGCCACATATGCACTTATATCCTTCTTCATGCTCCTCCACCAATAATGATGCCGCATATATTGGTATATATTGGTCACATCCGGATGGATGGAATACCGCGAACTGTGGGCCTCCTAAAGAATCAACTCACGAAGCCCATCCATATTGGGCTCACAAATCCGACTCCTGCATCCATAACACCCCCATAATCATTGATAGTAACCTGCTTGGCACCATCGTGCTATATCGTATCCTCAAAGGCGGGCAAATGGGATTAGTCATGTTGACGCTCTCTAATTCGCTCATATAAAGAAAGCCGTGATATTATGCAAGCGAGAACACGGCTGGGCTTCGAAACATCTAACCTCACGAGCGGACTGGCCGAGGCCTGAAAATCTTATGCAGGTGGTCTCTCACTAAGAAAAATATACGTAAGGCTACCCATACTCACAACCTTTCTACTCAAGGCATCGGCCACCACATTGGCTTTCCCAAGATGATACAAAATGGTGATATCATAGTCTTTAAACAGCTCCAACCACCTCCTCTACCTCAAGTTGAGATCTGTTTTCTTGAACAAGTATTGTACACTCCAATGATTTGTGAATACTTCACACGAAACGTTGTTGAGGTAATGCCACCAAATCTTCAGCGCATGAACGATGGCTGCAAACTCTAAGGTATGAACAAGCTGATTCTTCTCATGAACCTTCAACCTTCATGATGCGTATAGAATCACGTGTCCATCATACAACAATATTGCACCGAGCCTAATACGCGATGCTTCGTAATACACCGTGTAGGATATAGAACTATGGGTAATACCAAAACTGGCACTAGAGTCAAAGCAGTCTTAAGCTTCTGAAAGCTCAATTCATAATAATCAAACCACCTGAAGGAAGCACCTATCTAGTTCAATCTAGTCAATGGGGCTGCTATGGATGAAAACCCCTCCACAAATCGACGATAATAACCTGCCAAACCTAAATAACAATAGCAACAACAACAGTAAACCCAGTTTGATCCCAATAGGTGGGGTCTGGAGAGGGTAGTCTATACGCAGACCTTACACCTACCTAATGCAGATAGAGAGGTTGTTTCCAATAGACCCTCGTCTTAGGAAGGGCAAGAAAAAGAAGAGGGAAAGAATGAAGGAACAAAGATGGAAGATTAAAGAAAAAAGGAGAGATAAAGGATAAGTGGTACCAAATAATAGCAAAAGGGAATATAATAGTTGAGGCGAAAAAACCATATAACATTATAAAAATAAAAGAATATGAAGGGACATGCATGTTACTAAGACTATCAATGAACAACTATAAACTACCTACAAACCTTCTAGTTTAATCCTCGACCTCCACATCCTCCTTTCAAGGGTCATATCCTCAGTAACCTGAAGCAGCGACATGTCCTGTCTAATCAGCACTCCCCAATACTTCTTAGGCCTACCTAGACTTCTTCTCAAGCTCTCCATATCAAACCTCTCACACCTCCTAACATGTGTATCAATTCTTCTTCTCTTAACATGTCCGAACCATCTCAGCCTCGACTCTCACATCTTGTCCTCCATGGAGGCTACTCCAACTCCATCTCGGATAGCTTCATTCTTAATTTATCTGTCTTAACACCCATACATCCATCTCAACATCCTCTTCTTCTACACGTGGGAGTTCATGACTGGCCAACACTCATCCACATACAACATATCTGGTCGAACCACCACTCGATAAAACTTACCCTTAAGTCTTAACGGAATATTCCTATCACACAAAAAACCAGAAGAAGGCCTCCACTTCATCTATCCTACTCCAACATAATGCGCGACATCTTTGTCAATATCCTCGTTACTACGGATAATAGACCCGATATACTTAAAACTCGCTATCTTGGGTATAACTTGAGCGTGAAGCTTAACCTCTATGTCTGCATCATGGGTCCCACAACTATACTTGTAGTCCAAGTATTCTGTCTTTGTTCTACTCAGTTTGAAACCTTTAGTCTCCAAGGTCTGTCTCAAAACCTCCAACCTTGCGTTAACTCCGTTGCACATCTCGTCAATCAACACTATATCATCGGCAAATAGCATACATCAAGGCACATCCCCTTGGATTTGACGCGATAATACATCCATCGCCAAGGAAATTAAAATGAGCCTTGAGTCGATCCCTGGTGCAACCCTATCACGACAGAGAAATACTCCGAGTCACCACCCACAGTCCTAAGTCTTGCATCATAATACATATCCTTAATCATACAAATGTACGCTACCGGAACACTGCTAACCTCCAAAAACCTTCATAGGACCTCCCTCAAAACTTTATCATATGCTTTTTCAAGGTCAATATACACCATATGCAAATCCTTCCTCCGCTCCCTATAACTACTCCACTAATCTCCTTACCAAATGAATCGATTCCGTAGTCGAACGCCTTGGCATGAATCCAAGCTGATTCTCCAAAATAGACACGTACCTCCTCACCTTGGCCTCCACCACCCTCTCCCAAACCTTCATAGTGTGACTCAACAACTTGATACCCTTATAATTGTTGCAATTCTGGATATCACCATTGTTCTTGTAAAACGGAACCATCGTACTCCATCTCCATTCTTCGAGAAATTTTCTTTGTCTTAAAAATAAACATTAAACATCACAATGAGCCACTACAAACCTACCCGCCCTGTGCTCTTCCAATATTCCACTAGGATTTCATCTGGCCCTCTCGCTCTGCGCCAGTCATCTTATGCATCGCCCCTTCTGTCTCCTCTACCGTAATTTTCCTACAGTACCAAAAATCCCGCAGATTCTCGGAGTTCTCAAATTCACCTAGCACAAGGCGTCTATCCCTTTCCTCATTCAACAATTTATGGAAGTATATCTGCCATCTTCTCTTAATAAGTGCCTCGTCCATCAACATTTTTCCATCATCTTCCTAAATGCACTTGACTTGGTCTTAGCCGCGGGGTTTCCTATCCCTCACCTTGGACAACCCGTACAACCTCTTGTTTCCGCCTTTGCCCTCGAGCTCCTCATACAAACAAGCATATGCTGCATTCTTAGGCGTTATAACTGCTAACTTCGCCTCTTTTTTGCCTTTGTGTAACACTCCCGATAAGTCCTTTTTTCCTCGTTTGTACTCTCTACTAGCTTCAAATAAGCAGCTTTCTTAGCTCCCACTTTACCTTGAACTTCTCCATTCAACCACCAATCACCTTTATAACCCCAGGAGAGCCCTTCGTGACCCCTAAGACCTCTCTAGCAACTACCGTAATCTGCAATCGTGAACCACATAGTAGACGCGTCCCCCTACTCATCCAGGCCCTCAAAGACAACAACTTCTCCCTTAACTTCTGAGCTTTGTCCTTGGTCGAGTTACCCTACTTGATCTGACGTTTCCTACACCCCACCCTCTTTCTTCTACTCCTCTTGATCTCCAGGTCCATAATTAGGAGCCTATGTAGAGTTGTGAGGTGCTCACTTGAGATAACCTTGCAATCAGTGCATAGACCTTTCTCACATTTCCTGCCAAGAAGATAATCAATTTGAGTCTTGCCCATTGAATTCCGAAAAGTGACCTAGTGCTCTTCCCTCTTCCGAAAACTTGAGTTAGCTATAACCAAATCAAAAGCTAAAGCAAAATCCAACAGTGAATTTTCCCCCGATTCCTAAACCTAAAAAATGTGCCCGCCATGGATATCATCATAACCTTTAGCACTAGACCCAATATGAGTATTGAAATCTCCTCCAGTGAACAGCTTCTCCGTGTGCGAGATACTATGCATTATCTCGTCCAAATCGACCCACAATTGCTTCTACACGTTCTGGTTGAAACCTACCCAAGGAGCGTAAGCACTAATCACGTTTACAGTAAACAAACCAACTACCAGCTTAATACTCGTCAACTGATTATTTACCCTCCTAACCTTATCTACGAGCTTCTTAAGGTCCCTGTATACTAAAATACGTATCCTATTCTTGCCCAGTGCTCCTGGAGTACTATAGTTTAAACTCGTCCACATTTCGTGCCATAGTACCCTTCCATCTAGTCTCTTGAACACACGTTTTGTTTATCTTCCTCTTTTGAAGAATCTTACCTAACTCTATAGACTTCCTCGTCAATGTCCCAATGTTCCAAGACCCAATTCTCAGCCAAGAGTCTTTCTTACCCCGCTTCCCACCCCTGGACCCCACCCCAAAAGATATAATCAAAAGAAGAAATGCAAAAGATGAATTATTTACCATATGCTCAATCTAGAAAAATTAGAAACATTGATCTACAGCTTGCCAAAACTGGAATATGAGTGGGTGACAAAATTTTCAAAAAGTTTCAATCGTTTAGAGAATATAAACATTTGAACTGCCAAACCTAGAAAACTCCGAATCTTTGTAGCGGAAGTAAGTCTAGGCTAGTTTTGAACGGCCTCAATCTTCTTAGGATCCATTTTAATGTCCTGGGTTGATATAACATTTTCCAAAAAGGTAACCGAGTCCAACTAAAACTCACACATTGAAAACTTGGCATATAACTAACTATATTTCAGAGTCTGAAGTACAATCTGAAGATGCTTCTCATGCTCCTCTCGACTACAAGAGTAGATCAAGATATCATCAATGAATACGATCAGAAAAGAATCCAAATAGAGCTTGAATACCCGGTTCGTTATATCCATATATGATGCTGTAGCATTTGTCAACCTAAATGACATCACTAGGAAGTCATAATGCCCATACCGTCTTCAAAAAGCTGGATGCCCTAATATTCAAGTGATGGTAGCCACAAATCGATCTTCAAAAACACTTGGTACCTTAAAGCTAATCAAATAAGTCATCAATCCTCGGCAACGGGTACTTGTTCTTGATAGTGACTTTGTTCAACTACCGATAGTCTATGCACATCCTCATCGAACCATCCTTATTCTTCGCAAACAGTACGGGCGCACCCCATGGTAAAACACTAGGTCAAATGAATCCATTATCAAGAAAATCTTGCAATTGCTCCTTCAATTCCTTCAACTTCAGTGGGGCAATATGGTATGGTGGAATAGAAATGGTGTTGAGTGTTCGGAGCCAAGTCAATATCTCTATCGGGTGGAATCCCTAGAAGATCTGTAGGAAACACCTCTACAAACTCACGCCCAACTGGTACCGAATCCATGGAAGAAACCTCTGCACTAGAATCACGGATATATACCAAATAGGCTAAGTATCTCTTCTCGACCATGCACCGAGCCTTCATATAAAAAAAATAACCCTACTGCTGGAATGACAATGAGTCTCTCTCCACTCTAACCGAGGTAACCCAGCATGGCTAAGGTTACCATCTTGGCGTGACAATCAATATAGCATGATAAAGTGACAGCCAATCCATGCCCAAAATAACATCAAAGTCTATCATATCAAGAAGTAAGAGATCTACACTAGTCTCAAGACTCCTAACGGTAATCACACATGAGTGATACACAAGGTCTAAAACAATAGAATATGTCACCAGTGTCGACATATATATAGGAGCACTCAAAAAATCACGAGGCATAACTAGATATGAAGAAAAATAGAATGGCGCGTAGGAATAAATAGAGCCCACATCAAATACAATTGAAGCATATCTATGACAAAATAGAATAATACCTGTGATAATGGCGTCAGATGGCTCGGCTTTAAGTCTTGCTAGGAATGCATAAAATCAGGGATAGGCCCCACCTCTCTAACCTCCGTCTCTCAGACAACCTCTAGCTAGCTGAAATCTAGCTTCAATAGCTCGACTTCCACCTCTAACGGCCTGATCTCCACTTCTAGCAGACTGACCTCTATATCTAGCTAGTTGAGCGGGCATTGGAGCAACTAGTGCCGGAACTATAGCACGAGAACTCTGCTGTGGTTTGCTGCTCAATAATCTCGGGCAATACCTCCTGATATTTCCAATACCCCCACACTCGAAACACCCATACTACTGTTGTGGCTGCTGAAGCTGAAACTGACCCGAATGGGCAGGATAACGATGGTGGTAGCTCTAGATCGAAGGCACACTAATAAGAGTTGATGGTACACTATAGTCTAGCTGCTAAGGATGAGATACATAAGGACAATGACGAGCCGAAACACTGTGGGATACCTGAAGTGCTACCTCTACAAAGAGTACCCCTTCCTCTAGATGAGGTACCACTAATACTACCGGATTAACGAGGCCTCATTTCATACACCAGTCGCCTCTACTTACAACAAACCATATCGATCCATCTAGCAATATTTACGTCCCTCTAGAAAGAAATATCATCTCTAGTCTCCTTGGACATCATTAGAGTGATATTGAAAGTGAGCCCATCAATGAATCTCCCCACATTCTTCCTCTAAGTAGAGAGTAAGTTAATGGCATGGTGAGTTAGGTCCACAAATTGAGTATTGTACTGGGTAACAGTCATAGCACCCTACTAAAGGCGCTCAAACTGCCTGCGATAATTCATTCACAAAGTGACCGGAATGAACTTCTCCAAAAATAGTTGTGAAAACTGATTGCAAGTAAGTAGAGGTGAACGCGCTGATCTACCAAACATATAATCCCTTCACCATCTCTTGGCAGAACTGGTCATCTGGAACACTGAAAAATCGACCCCATTGGTCTAAATTATACCCATATTGTGCAACACCTCGTGGAAACGGTCCAATTAATCCTATGTGTCCTCAGAAGGTACATTTATGAAATGAATGGGAAAGAGCTTGGTAAACTTATCCAGCCTCAACCAGGCCTTGTATGACATAGCGGTCATATTAGCGGCTTGTGTCGCAATTACCGGCCTAACCACCCCAACCGACTGGGATGCTAGAGTTTGATATACGGGAGCCACCTGCTCTGGGGTGTGAGTAGCGGGAGTCTATGATCCTCTCCAAGCCCGAGAGATGTCTAGTGCCATCGAAAATGCACCGGTATGGAACACAATCTCCATAAGTCCCACCAAGCAGACAAGATTGTCTTGAAGCATTGGAGTGAAAAAGAACCCCTCCAGGACATGAACTGGTTCGACGGGTACGGTCTGAGCTGGGACATCCTCCTCATGATCTACCTGAGGCTCTACTAAGCATTCTGCTACTTGAGCACTAGGTTGTGCTCTGCCTCTGCCTCGGCCTCTGCCGCTGCATCTTTTAGTAGTTGTCGTAGGGGCTCTGGCTCCTGTTCGGCCGTAGATGTTATGCGTTTTCTCTCCATGTGTGAGAGAACAAGAATAAAATGTTTCAATTAGAAATGATAGAATAAAATCATACGATAGAGAAGGAAATAAGTAAAAATTTTCCTAAACTCCATAGACTATGGAAGATAAGTACAGACATCTCCGTACCGATCCTTCAGGCTCTACTAAGCTTTCTCATGACTCGTGAGACCCAATGAAACCTAGTACTCTAATACCAACTTGTCACGATCCAAAATTTCTACCATGGGGACCGTGATGGTGCCTGACATTTCACTTGCTAGGCAAGCCAACGTTAGATATTGTTATTAACCATTTTTAATAATTCAATTCAAATGAAAATCAATAAGTTGAATAAACTGAAATAGAGTAATTAAACTAATAAATGGTGATATTACAAATTCCAAAACCGGTGTCAGAAATACACAAGCATCTAGAGTACTACAAATAATAGTCTGAATGAAAGCATAACTGTCTGAATCAAAATACACAGCTAAGATAATGTAGAAGGGTACTTCAATGTTGCGAACGCTGTGCAACTATACCTCAAGTCTCTGTCAAGAACTAGACTTGAGCAAATCTACTAAACTCTATTAGGACCCACTCCAAAATTTGCACAAGAAGTGCATAGTGTATGAGTGCCACCGACCCCATATACTTTGTAAGTGCTGAGCCTAACCTCGACGAAATAGTGACGAGGCTAGAGAGGGCCACTTACAATAACTTGAATAATCATAATAATAGAGAAGGAAATCGGGAAATGAAATTAAGCCAGTTAATCTATGAAAGAGAACTCAATCCTCGGAATTAGGGAATCCAGAATAATAGAACTCACGATTTCATATAAAAATGCTGGAAAAATTACAGTAACAACAATGAGTACAACATACACAATACGTTGCGGCACACACCCCAATCCCACTGTACACAGACAATCCTCCCTAATTTACCATAACATCACTTATCAATATCAAGAATAACATAAAAATTTATTGCAATGAGCAACCCGATTCTATCATATCACATATTGAAATGTCCTAATCCTCCTTATTACACCATATCATAATTTATCAATACCAAGTACTACATACACAACAGTTGCGGCGCACAACTTGATCATCAAAATTAATGTCATAATCCTCTCTTATTCCACCATATCACATATTGTTTCTACGTGCAACCTGATCTACAAACAACTTCAATAATATAATCAATCTAATAGCTCAATTACAAGAAAATCCCTACAACCAAAGGATATGAAGCAAATCAATATAGGAACCACGTACTAATCAAAGGAAATGCTGCAAATAATATAAATGCAATAAGACAAGTCAAGTATGTGACAATTAAGGTGTGCAAGTAAGACAATTAAAGCAAGTTGCAAATAATCACGGAGTTATGGAAGGGACGAATAATTTATTACAAGAATAATTAATAAAAATTAACAAATTATGGCATAGACATCAATTAAAGCATGTAACAGTTAATGCATAGAATGAGATAATTCGTGAAATACGAGGAGACATGAAAAGAATTATTTTGATGACGGATATACACTCATCACCTTACATATACGTTGTTACACACGTAATTTACATAAGATATAGATCAAGGGTTCCTAATTCCCTCAAATCAAAGTTAGATCCAACACTTACCTCGCTCCCCAAATATATCAAAGCTAAAATTCGTCTCCAAACCAATCGAATCTAACCAAATACAGTTCAAATAATTCAAATTAGAAGCTACCCATAAGTGAAAAAGATTCAATCTTTAATAATTTTGAAAAAAGTCAACCCCAAACTCGGTTGATCATTACCTGAGATTCGGACCAAGACCCAATGACCCGTTTACCCCCCGAGCCGGGTTATGTCATTAGTTTCAAAATCCGACCTCGATTCGGGGTCTAAATCTCAATTTCTCAAAATCCCAATTTCTTCCTAAATCCCTTATTTCTACCATGAATAAGCATAGATTAAAAGCTAGAAATCAATGGGTGATGATAAAAATTGAAGAAAACGAGTTAAAATCTACTAACCTACGAAGTGGGAATGAAATTACTCTTCAAAATTGGCTCTCGGCCAACCTCTAATGTGGATATGGTGAAAAATGAAGAAAATCCAGACTTTGGGATATTTAATTGACTGGGTGCAACGGCCAAAATGGCCTTCGCCTTCGCGAGGAACATCACACATTAGCAATGGTCTGTCCTCCCTAATCACCGTGTTCGCGAGCATGGGCTTGCGTTCACGTAGTACAAGTCCCAGCCTTCCCTTAGAGACCATTACTCATTATGTTCGCGAGTGAAAAGCCGTGTTCGCGAAGGGTGATCCCTCCAACACTCCACGTTCACGATTTCTTCTCCGCGTTCGCGAAGAAGAAAACCTCCCCAGTCCCAAGTTACCCTTCGCTATAACGAGAATGGCTTCGCCAAAAATAAGGCACCAGACACGAGAATCTCTGAAACCAGCCTATCTGAAACTCATCTGAGCCCCTCGGGCTCCAAAGCAAACATGTACACAAGTGTAATAACATATCATACGAACTCACTTACGTGATCAAAATACCAAGATAACACCTAGAGCTACTAATCGTAGATCAAAGTATATGAAATTTTCAAAGAAACTTAAGAACTTTCAAATTTATAACCAGATGTTTTGCACCAAATTTTGCAGACAAGTCATAAATAGTGAAATGAACCTATTCCGAGTTCTAGAACTTAAATTCAAACCCAATAGCAACAAAGTCAATCTACGGTCATACTTAGTAGTTATTTAAGCCTTCAAATAACTAGTTTTCATCAAATCACGTTAAATCATGTTAGAGACTTCTGAATTCAATTCTGTGTATATATCCAACTCCCAAATCAAGATACGGACCATCGGGACCGTCAAAATACTTATTCGAGTTTGTTTATAGAAAATGTTGACCGTAGTCAAATCAAATTATTTTTAAGGTTAAAATTAAATTTTATTCAATTTGTCACGTAAATTTTTCTTGACAAAAAGACACGAACTGCACACGTAAATATATGCTAAAACTCAAAATAACCTATCGGGCCATCACATACTCAATCACAGGTTCCATTATAACGTTTGGTTAAGATAATCAAAATGTGTTGGATTTTCTTATCAATATATAGAATTTGGGAAGGGATGACTAAATAGGTGCCTTCATACGTGAATTGATAGAGAGCAAAGGTTGTCCCTGACTCTGAAATATATGTTATAATCGGCAATAAAACAATGCATATGCATGGCACCTTTGTCTTAATAGTCCGAATCTTAATTGTAGTCTCGACAGAAGATATGATGATAGGGCTGACATATATCAGATATAATCGATAAACCGAATTGATAAAATATTATTGGATTATTAAGATCGGGTTATTAAATAAATAGTTCAATAACGGTTTAATGTTATTTGGCATGAGTTATTTAATTTGGGTCCGATTTAGTTCATTTTATTAACGTTAACTGATAGCCCAATAAACTTTATCAAAATTATAATCTTACTCACTAAGTATATAAAACCACCCTATGGCTTTGTTCTCTCAATTCTCTCGACAGTTACTCTTCATCTTCTGACCTTAATCCTTAGAGTAAGTTTTAAACTTTTTTAAATTTCTCATTTTAATTTTTCTATTAAAATTTATAGTTTTAAACTTTAGAGAATTAATTGTTAAGATTTTTAGTTTTTTATTTATTTCTTTTATTGCACTGATTCTTAAGTATTCACAAGATTAGGATTTTATTATTTTTCTGTGAATTATTCCTGCCCGCAATGAGATAGTAATATTAGATTGTTGAATGTCTTATCCCTTACTCTTATTAACTTATAACTTTAAAAATTGAGATCATTCATTGGAATTTTTAGATGCAAACAAAATTTTATTTTCTAAGTTGAAATTTAATCTCTCTTCTCTTGAAAGCAAAAGTTCAATTCCTTTCTCTTAATAGTATGGTTACGATTTCTATAATAAAAACATAAATTTTTTTGGATAATTTTTATTCTTTTTGAGTAAACCGATAAGGATTGATAACCGACTAACTGATGCCTTATCGGTTCTGTTATAGGTTTAGTAGATTTATAAACCGATAATTAATATGAAGAACCGATAGTATTCACAACTGAATCGAATCGATCGATACCCACCCAATATAATGACCCCTTTAAACTAATCATGTACTCATGTGTTTCAAAAAGAATTGCACTATTTTTTTATTATTTACTTTTAAAAAGTAAGTTTTTCAATTTGAAAATAATTTAACTCAGAATTTTAATTTTACTTACAAACTTTTATAGCTATATAAATATTATAATATATTTAAGAAAACAAATTTTAATAGTTTTATAGTCACAAAAATATTATGACATATCACAATAATCAAAAATCTTCTTTTTTCCCTAAATTCCATTCTCAATCGTCAAACTACACTAATGAAGGAAATACACATTAGCCTACTTTTTCTGCTCTATTTGAGTAAGAAGTCCTTTTTTCTCACAAGGGTCTACTAGAAAAATATTCATCCGACACAACTAAGTTGTTTTACCTAATTAAATATTCTCAATAAAGTGTAAATGTGAAATTTTATATTGTTTCGCCACGATAGTGGAAGGATAATCTTTATGCTTACTATTAATGGTGGCAAAATGGATAAAAACAGTTATTTAGTGATATCATCCACACAAAATTAGGTAAGGTAACTTTTGAAAAATAGGTTAAATATGAATATGATTCATATTATTGACTTAATCAGTGTATAATTAATGACTTTAACCTTCACATTTACAAAAAATTCAAATTAAGGATTTTTCAAGTTTGATAATCTAATAATTCTCCCAAAAGTGATTATATTCAAGAAGTTATTGATAATATAAGTATCTATATTACCTGCTAGTTAACCTATATGGGTCCACTCGAATAATTTATTTATTTTTACATTACTCATTTTCAAATCACTCATATCCGACCCGGCCCAACATGCACGTTTGCCCCTACTTAGCACTATGTAATTTTTTGTGTATGTGTGTTCATCAATCCAAAAGTGCATTAAAAAAATAGCAAAGTATTTTAAACCATCCCTAAATTTGGCTAAGATTATTAGTATCCTCCCCGAACTATGCCCGGTCTTAATTACCCTTCCTCCCCTCAACTTAGCCTTTTGACGGTCATTACCCTCCTAGACACTGATGTGGTAAAAAGTGTGGGTGCACTCACCTGCCACGTGAATTTTTTTGTCTATGTGGTATTTTTTTAAAATTAAAATATTTTTTTACCTTTCTAAAAATATTACTTTTTTAGATAATTTGGTACAAATAAAATTTATAACAAAACTTGGATATAACAACATTATTTAGGCTAAATATTTTTTTATTTGACCAAAAATAATAAAGTTTTATTGTCTCTCTCTACACATATATTAAGCTATTTCTAGTACTATCTATTTGCTTTTTAGTCGGGCTAAGTTATGCCCTCCATTTCACAAGACTAAACCATTTCTTATTAACATCATATTATTGCATATCACGGGATGAAATGTTGTCAATCTACCCGAAGGTGTCATAGTCTAAAATGCATCATCCTCATAGGCAAAAGACACCATGCCATGGCCTGAGGATCCCTTAAATTTGAATATCATTATTCAAAGGCTTCACGGTTCGAAGGTACCATCTTCATGGCTGAGAACACCATTTAATAGCCTTCTTGTCCCTCACTAAATAGTTCATGGCCCTGGACTCAAGGTCTAAGTATGCATCTTTGACCGTCCAAAGGCTACATTCACGACCCAAAGGGAACCTGCATCATGTTTAAATATTCATACAAATATATGTTCGTAGATTCTTTTATCTACAGGTTACCAGTAAGAAATCACTGTCCTAGCAGAAGCGACCTCGCTCCAGTTCCTTCAACTGTCTCAAACCTTAACCACTCACCATGGTCTCTTTTACATCCCATGACCGTTCTTGCAATGACTTCATCGGTATATTCTGCCAATGAATCCAGAACTACACATGGCTTGATTCATGTAAGACCAAGGATATGTAGGAAACTTGAAGACTAGAGTCCGGCTCCTGTCTTTCCAAACATCCCATCCGTCAAAATTGGCCATCATTTCTTTACCCGAAAACTTTTTCATCCTTTCCGAGTAAAGAAGGGCATCTGCTGATAGCCAATTTTTTCTTATATATCTTTAAGACATATATATACCTTCAAAATAGAATATATGCATATATAAGCATGCATGAGCATTTTTATAATTTATTTATAATTTTAAAGGCTTCAAATTGATTTATTTCTTCTATTTTTATTTATAAAATTTCCAATAATTATCCTTCAAATTATTTTTATGGTGATTTAGACATCTAAATTCTCTATTGCCACAATATTGTATAAATATTTTTTGTGCATTTTTATAATTGAATTTACATTTTTAAGTTAATTTTCATATATTTGCAATACTAGCCCTATTAATGAATAATTACTTTATTAATTCATAAAATGGTATTTTATATTTTTAATCATTTTAGTACACGAAATTATTTTTTCATAAATCATTTATTATTTTTTATTAATTATATAGCATTAAAATGGCTATTTAAAATATAGCCTATTCTATTTTAATTTTAACCCAAATCCAACCCTAATACAAGCCTAATTTTTAATCCTAAATCTACCCGGACCCACCCATATGCGCAACCCAAATACCTCGCCAAATCCTGGTTGTCGATCATTTTCATCAACAGTCTAGGTTTCCCCTTTCCTTAATTAAACCAACCTATACCCAAAAACCTTAATTTATTTACCACTTTACATCTCCGTCACCTAATCCTCTCTTCTCTCAAATTCTCTCAACCTAAACCTTAATCTCCAAATACTGTCACTCATCTTTGGCCATCTCGGATGACCTCTCACTACCTCTCAAGCCTCTAATGGCCTCCCTCACATCATTATTGCAATCTTAAGGGCCCTAAAGGGACCAAGGTTAGCGACTTGGATCTATGACTCCTCCCTCATCTATTTTAGGCCATTCAGATATGATTCTGAGTGAGATCGTCCTATATTGACTTCGATCTATGGTTTTCTAAATAGGTTCCTTCACCTCTCTATGGTTCTCTTCGAAACCCTAATTTCTATTCTAAACCTCTTAGATCTGTACAGATTTAAAATTATTTGGGTTTGTTTCATGTGATTTTTACAATAGCATTGGGATTCTTTAGAAGAATCATGTAATATTCAAGCGATTTTCATCCTTTCCTAAAACTAGGGTATCCGAATTTTTTTTTAAAATTTGTTTGGTAATTTTTTGTGTTTAAACTTTTGGCTCTAATATCTTTTGACTAATTAGCCTATTTTTACTGAAAGCCCTAATTTTCTAGGGTTTTTCATTTGGTTTCTGTGTACTGGTGAATCTAATTGTGTTCTTGCTTTTGGTTCTTCCGATTTACTGTGATTTTCTTGTCCTAATAACCTTCTACTATAGTTCTCAGTTCAACCTTTCATTGATTTAACGTGCTTGTGCTTGTACTGAAAATATATGCTAAGGATTGTATATTCCTTGAATCAATATCGTTTAATTATGTGTTTTGTTAAAGTTATGTGAAATCCTAACTATCCATGTTTTGCCTTATTTTATATTATGGCTCTTTCACTATCTCAACCCTTGATTACTCTGAATCCCTTATTTCCTTGTTTAATTTGAACGCTTTATTTTAAACACTTGATTCTTACCTTTTACTTAATTTCATTGATTTTGCTTGCCATAGTTGTTTTTCCTACCTTGTTGGTATTCCATTGATTATTACTGATTTACTTCCTTAATTAAACTACAGTTCATTACCCCTAATTACCTATTCTATACCTAAACTTTACTTGATTCATTTCCTTAAATACTTAGCATATTTTAAATTTGATTTAATTGTCGCTTGATTAAGATAATATATTACTTATTTACATATGACATCCTTGATTTTGCTACTTAATTGATCTCTTACCTTATGTGTCAAGCTCTCAATTACTATGTAAACTTCCTCTTATTTTAAGTTCTATACAACAACGAACTCTATTTCATCTACACTATTATACTCTCAAAAGCTCTCTAAACCTCTTAGATCTGTACAGATCTAAAATTATTTGGGTTTGTTTCATGTGATTTTTACAATAGCATTGGGATTCTTTAGAAGAATCATGTAATATTCAAGCAATTTTCATCCTTTCCTAAAACTAGGGTATCCGAATTTTTTTATTAAATTTGTTTGATAATTTTTTGTGTTGAAACTTTTGCCTCTAATATATTTTGAATAATTAGCCTATTTTTACTGAAAGCCCTAATTTTCTAGGGTTTTTCATTTGGTTTCTGGGTACTGGTGAATCTAATTGTGTTCTTGCTTTTTGGTTCTTCTGATTTACTGTGATTTTCTTGTCCTAATAGCCTTCTAGTATAGTTCTCAGTTCAACCTTTCATTGATTTAACGTGCTTGTGCTTGTACTGAAAATATATGCAAAGAATTGTATATTCCTTGAATCAATGTCGTTTAATTATGTGTTTTGTTAAAGTTATGTGAAATCCTAACTATCCATGTTTTTCCTTATTTTATGTTCTGGCTCTTTTACTTTCTCAACCCTTGATTACTCTGAATTCCTTATTTCCTGGTTTAATTTGAACGCTTTATTTTAAACACTTGATTCTTACGTTTGACTTAATTTCATTGATTTTGCTTGCCATAGTTGTTTTTCCTACCTTGTTCGTATTCTATTGATTATTACTGATTTACTTCCTTAATTAAACTACAGTTCATTACCCCTAATTACTTATTCTATACCTAACCTTTACTTGATTCTTTTCCTTAAATACTTAGCATATTTTACATTTCATTTAATTGTCGCTTGATTAAGAGAATATATTACTTATTTACATATGACTTCCTTGATTTTGCTACTTAATTGATCTCTTGCCTTATGTGTCAAGCTCTCAATTACTATGTAAACTTCCTCTTATTTTAAGTTCTATACAACAATGAACTCTCGTTCATCTACACTATTATACTCTCAAAAGCTCTCTACTCTTTTCTATTCCTTGCAATTCTTATTAGTTCAGCCGGTTGTAAGCCACGACTGGCTACTAGCATTATCCCTACTCTGTATTATGTATAATCTCCTTAACTGGTATGTTATGATTCAATTCACATCCCAAACTATGTGTTTACTTTGTTCCTGCAGTTTATCATTTTTTCCAGTTTTATGAGCTATTCTACTTAGTATTAAATCAACATGCCTAGATTAATGTATCACAAAGCATGTATATGTTTATAGCATTATATTATTGGCATGTCAATCCAGCTTTAAATAATTTGTTCTCTTACATGACCCAAGTTGCATTGTGTGCTTATGATTTCACCCAGCACGACCAAATCCTGCTTGTTCTAAGATCTTGAATGTTCCCATGAGTTGTTTGTCTAGTCCAGTTTGTTCTATTTCAATAATGTAATTCTATTTGTGTCTTAAAACTATGTGTTCTCAACTTAACTTTGTAACTACCATCTATGTATTTAATTTCCATCACTAAGGTGTATGCTAGTTGTTCCCCGACCTCTTTCCCTTGCGTGAGGTCAGCTTTTAAGTTGTATGTCCTCGAACCTACTTTCTGATTATTTTAAAATGATATTTATGTCTTCTTATTCTATTCCTACTCTAACTCGGTTCTGACTTTCATAAAAGTTCTTTTTACTACTAAGACATTCTTTCTCTGCTTACCAAAATCATTCAAAATCATTATGCACTCTTGTTAGATAATACGCTTAACGCTAGAGGGGGGGGGGGGGGTGAATAGAGTTATAATAAAAATTAGCGTAAACTTGCGGAATTTAAAAACTTGCAGGAAAAATAAGTGCGGAAATTAAATGCAATAAAGAACAAATGCACCGATGTATTCTGGTTCACCACAACAAGTGGCTAGTCCAGTCCTCGAGAGACTCTCTCGAGATTTTCCACTAACTTGTCAAGCTTACGGGTGCTCAACAAACCTTTACAACTTAAGGACACAAGCCTTAACACCTTTGCTCGGAGATACAACACTCCAAGACTTCACTGTTAAGCTTACGGGTGCCTAACCAACCTTTACAACTTAAGGACACAAGCCTTAACACCTTTGCTCGGAGATACAACACTCCAAGACTTCACTATTAAGCTTACGGGTGCCTAACCAACCTTTACAATCTGAGGACACAAGCCTCAACAATCTTGCTCGGAGATACAACACTCCAAGACTTCGACCAAGGAAACACAAGTTCCTTACAACAAGAGAATCACACTTCTTTTCAAGTGTACAAAACACTAAACACTCAAACAATACACTCCTTTATGAGTAGATATGAGTAAAAGAAGTAAGCTCAAGATCACAACAACTATGGACAAGACTTTGGCTCTCAAAAGCTTTATGAAATGAATATAAAATGATAAGCAATAGTATGCAAGCTTATAGCAATAGTATGATCAGTTGTTGTGTTTAACACACTAAAATGAAGCTGTATTTATAGTTGAAAAACTTGGCATTACCGTTGCCTAATTGCCAATTAAGAGTTGCTGATTTTACTGAGTGACAATCGATTGTCAAAGAGCCACAATCGATTGTCTGCCAGTCATTCCAAAATTCAATCCCAGATTTTACGCTTGACAATCGATTATTTAGAATCCATAATCGACTACTGGCAACGTTCAAAAAATCCTTTCCAGATTTAACCAAAAACAATCGATTGTCCAGAATCAACAATCGATTACTCAGCAACGTTCAAAAAATCTTTTCAAGATTTTAATTAAAACAATCGATTATACAAAATCAATAATCGATTATCTGACGGTATTTGAAAACTATACGACAACGGTCAGCTTCACAATCGATTGTACACAGTTAGCAATCGATTATTTATTAGTTTTTGAAAGACATTTAGACACTCCCTCTTGACAATCGATTGCACAAAGTTAACAATCGATTATTTAATAACTTTGAAAAGTCTGGAAGACACTGTCTCAAAACAATCGATTATCATATGTTCATAATCGATTATTTTATGACTTTGAAAAATCTGAAGGACATTGTCTCTTCACAATCGATTGTCATTAGCTTCACAATCGATTATTCTGAGTTTTGTAAAACTTTGATGGACACTGCCTCATCACAATCGATTGTCATTAACTTCACAATCGATTATTTTGAGCGTTGAAAAACTTTGATGTACACTGCCTCATCACAATCGATTGTCATAAGGTTCACAATCGATTGTCATGCAGATTTGAAAAATCTGATGCTCACTGCCTTAACATAATCGATTGTCATTAGTTCGTAATCGATTGTCATGCAGTCTTGGCTTAACATAATCGATTATCATAAGTACATAATCGATTATCTTAGTCCATATTTAAGAGGCATGTTTAAAAATCATTTTGACTAATGTAAATTATGCATGATTTAAAATCATTTAGCATTAAATTAAATATGCATGATTTTGTAAAATAGTTTTACGAGAGAAGCCATGTCATGAATCAAGTTGTCGGATCAAGATCACAATTAAGAACGACTCATTTAAACTATAAAACTTTGTCTTGTGCTTGAATCTCGTTATCCACCAATTGTGCGCTTGTACTTGAACTTCGTCATATATCAATTTGCGCTTGTTTTTCATTCATCAAAACCTACACATAAGAACACATGTTTTAGAATAAAGCCTTGAGAACGTGTTTCCAACAATTTCCCCCTTTTTGATAATGGCAAACTTTAAGCGGGATATGCAACTTAAATAATTTATAATGACGATTCAAGACATGCAACAAGTATGCAATTTGTTCCCCCTCAATATATGTATTCCCCCTCAATTTAAGCTTATAAATATTGAGAGTGCATACCCGTTATCTTCCCCCTTTTGCCATTAGCAAAAAATATAATAAGATACCAAGGATGAAATAAAACTTGTTTATTTATTGGAAAGAAAAAACAATTACATAAGGAGGGGACAATAAAACCTATCACAATAGAACCAAAACAAACAAAGAAATCATTTATCATCATTTCCCGCCTCATCATCCGACACTGCTTCGAAGGGAACAAGACCCGCATATGGATATATAACATGGTCAAAATATCTATGGATCTCATGAGTCAATTGACCAACAGAGGTGGTCAAGGAAGCAATTTGTCAGAAATGGATTGGAGAGTGGGCTCTTGAGGCGGACGAGTTCGACGGGTTGGAGGAGGAGCAGGCGCTGCATGATCATCGTCATGATGAAAGGAGGATTCTGAAATTTCCCACTTCTTGGTACTCTTTTTGAGAGGACCGTTGGAAGTGATGAATCCGGAGGCTTCAAGAAAATTCATGATGAGGAGAGCATAAGGAAGAGGCCTATCATCTCCGATAGCGTCACGCATGTGAATCTTGACGAACCGACACCAATTGATGTTAGCTCCGGTTATTATGGCATGCATGAGCTTGGTGTCCTCTTGGGAAATGGTGGTATGGTTATGCTTACGAGGCTTGAGGATTCGGGTGATTAAATAGAAAATCAACCGATAATTGGGATCCATTCCCGTAACTGTAGGACGACGGGAAGAAAGATTTGGATCATAAGAAGTAAGTCCAGTTTGATGTAGGAGGACTGTTTCATCAAAAAGGGCTCCGGCCTCTCCGATGTACCGAAAAATGTCTTCACCATTATGAGGAAGACGGGCAATGGTATGAAGGTTTTCATCGGAAAGAAGAATTTGAACACCATTTATATTTGTCACAAACTCACCGTCATCATCCTCATGAAGGTTGGAGTAAAATGCTTGAATCAATGTAGTATTGATGTAAGGATGGGTAAGAAGTAAGAAGTCAAGAAGTTGACAATTTTTGAGCATATTTGCAGCAGGGCCATAAGATTCAAGATACTTGTTGGTTGAAAAGCGGGGAGGAAGAATGTCGCGCTTTTCAAATTTTGTTAAAAATCGAGTAAGCTCGATGTAAGAATTAAAATATAGAACGGAACCATCTTGATAGGGATAGTTTGGAGCAGTAGAGGAGGATGCACCATGCCTAGCAAAACGGGAACGTTTGGAGTGACGACCCGACATTTTTGCTAAGTATTGCTGGAATTTGCAAGAGACTTGAAAGAGTTTTGATAGTTTGAGAGCTAAAATTGATGCTTGAGTGAATAAAAATGAACATATATGAAGCCTATTTATAGAGGGGAGAAAGGCATTTCATTAATGGAAGAATTCTGCTGAAAATTGAAAGCTAAAACGGTCAGAAACGGTAAAGAATAAATTGCACTGACCGTTTGACAATCGATCGTTGTAATGAGATAATCGATTGTCATTAAGATTTGACTGAATCTCGGAACTGACACAAATAGATTGCAGAACCAAACGGTAAAAAAAATTTTGAATTACTGACATGAAATAATCGATTGTCAAAATATGGTAATCAATTCTTATGTTACAGTGAGCACAGAAATTTTCTGATTTTGAGAATAATCGATTATATTTTGAAACAATCGATTGTTTTAGAAAAGCATTGCTGAATGGCTGAGACGGAAATCGATTTTGCAGTTAAAGAATCAATTATTTAACAAAACTGCATAATAAACATAAACCATAAACAATCGATTAGTGATACTGCTAATCGATTTTCTGCACAGTAAGATAATCGATTATTTGCTTGGAACAATCGATTGTTCTGTGCCAAAACGTAATAATTCCCCCTACCTTTAGGGTGATACCTGCAAAATAGAATTAAACGTCTCCGACGCTCAAGTCAGTAATTAAAATATAAATGCAACCTAAAATGTATGCATTTAGATCAACGTTTACCCGCATTCAATACTTCATTTGGACATGATTTATATTTAGCACAACATTAAACGCTAAATATTTTATCAAGTCTACTAGCAATAAGGTAAAGTGAGGAACGATCATACCTGTGTAGTTCTTGGTATTGCTCGTCTTACCTTTCACATTTCTATCAAGATGGTCATCTAAATTCATTGAAGTGACCATTGGTTTGGTGTTGCTCTTTTCGAATTGATTTGGCAACTCCTTGCGACATTTAGATGGACAAATGAAAGTTCCCTCTTTCATTTGCTTAATTTGCAGCTCCAAGAAGAAATTAAGCTTGTCTATCAATGATATCTCAAATGCGATTTACAGATTCCTTGCATGACACTTATTAGTTGCTCCAAAGTAATACAAATATTTTCTAAGATATCATTTTCCACAAGATTTGGAGTGCAAGATATTAGTGGCATGAGAGTTTAAAGAAAATAACATTGCCAATATAGAGAGTAGTTTTGAAATTCTGTCATAAAAAAGATAGTAAACTTCATGCAATCTATTTCCCCTTAATCAAAAATTTATCAAGACATACCAACAAGACATAGATATACCAATTGTTATAAAACAATGATCAACCCATTTGTTGGATGACATAACAAGTGTACCAAAAGTTATTTTATTAACAGTGATACAAATTGTTATTTTTAGTAAAGCATATTACAAACGAGTGTTGACTGTTAACAGATCAATCATACATCAAATTTTGAAGAACATACCAACCATTATCCAGACCAAAGGATGTGTTCATCAAGAGACGATTTTTAACAGAAGGATTTTTGTCAATTGTTAGAAACATGAGACATCTCAATTATTTTTCAAAACTGAGGATAGCATTAATCAAAAACGTGAGTGAAAACTTTTTGAAGAATATGCTAATAGATAATACACACCACACAGTATACTAACAGTTATTTAAACCACAGATAGCACTTATCAAATCATGAATAAAATGATTTTATTAAGCTAACTGTTAATACATATCAACAGTTTTGATCTTTTAAAAGCAGATAACTAACAAGTAAACTAATTGACACCAATTGTCATTTAGCAACACGTTTTCAACATATGAATCAACAAAGCTAATTGATATTGATTGTTGACAAGGATATCTCAATTGTTAACGCACATCAACTATTACGACTAAGCTTATCAAAGATTCAACAATAGGGGAACCAAATTAACAACAAATAAGTTAATATTGGTTGCTAGCACATATCAACAATTCGGTTTTTGTAAAAAAGGATAACTAACCGAAATTTCCTCTTGATGCAATGAGGTGTCGTGCTCGGTGCATCTACTACAATACTGTAGCCTTTCAAGCACACCTGCAAAACAGATTAATGATCTTTTGGTACCCATGCCATTTTGGGTCCTTGGGGGTTAGGCATATCATAATGATGCGATTGAGTGACATGTCTATGTCGTGTAAAACATGCAGGAGCAATATGACCAATACGTCTACAATAATGACAAGTCACGTTGGGGTTATGCATCCTTCTAGGTTCATAGTAACTTGACGGACGAAAATGGTTTACTCTATTTTCAGCATTATGACTATTGCGCGCTTTATGAACATCCTTTCTCCTACTATGAGCAGCATTTCTAGAATAATTATTTCTACGTTGGAAATCATTTCTAGGTTCTCTAAAGGGTTCAAAATTCCTTCTAGTATTTGGCCTATAATATGCATCATTTCTAGGGTAGTTATTTCTAGGTGGTAAGTCATTGCTAGGTCTTCTAAAATGTTCAACATTTAGTCTAGCATGCATATTGGTTCTAGGATTGCTATTTCTAGGATAAGCATTTTTATTATTAGTCCTAGGTTGAGCCTTAGGTGGTTTGGGTTTAGCTTCAACCTTTTCTTTAGGCTCATTCGTAAACCATATGCCATGCTTGGTTGACTTCAAATTATCAAGAACATCATTCAAATTTTTGTGCGAAGAATTAAACTTGTGTAATGTGCCTTTAAGCCTTTCTACTTCATTTTTGAGATGCAAGCAAGAAGTACACTTTCTAATAGAGCTTTCGGGCTTATCGGCGCTTCTTTTTCCGAAAAACTTGTTTTCCTCTTTCAACTTCTCATTTTCTAAAACCAGTTTTTCAAAATCTTTTTCATTTAGAGAGAGTTGTTTTTGAAAATCTTTTTCTTGCAACGACAGAGTTTTCTGCAAATCTTTAATAGTCTTGGAAGCATCAACAAACTCACTATGTAATTTATTATATGCATTTTGCATTTCTTCAAGCGAGTGAGAGTTGGATGTACTTACCTCTTCTTCTTCGTTTGCCATGAGACATTGGCCAGTTGATTCATCATATAAGCTGTCCGCTTTTTGAGGCATGCTTTCATACATTTCCTCCAGCTTATCCCACATCTCTTTGGCGGTTTTGTAGTGGGAAATTTTTTGATAGTCTTCCTGATTCAAGGCGCTATACGACATATTTATTGCATTAGTGTTGTATTCACTTACCTTGGCTTTCCCAACTTTTGTTGTCATTTGATCACCATGCTTGATGATTTGCCATAGATAAAAGTTGTTGGCTATGATGAAAATTCTCATCCGATCTTTCCAATATAAGTAATTATTTCCATCAAATATTGGGGGCAACATGTTAAAATCACCTTCACCTATTCCTGCAAAAGAGTCACGAGTAGAAGCCATGGATGGTTCTCTCGAACTGTTAAGTCTTCAGAGAGTTGGGCTCTGATACTAATTGTAAGATAATACGCTTAACGCTAGAGGGGGGGGGGGTGAATAGCGTTATAATAAAAATTAGTGTAAAATTGCGGAATTTAAAAACTTGCAGGAAAAATAAGTGCGGAAATTAAATGCAATAAAGAACAAACGCACCGATGTATTCTGGTTCACCACAACAAGTGGCTAGTCCAGTCCCCGAGAGACTCTCTCGAGATTTTCCACTAACTTGTCAACCTTACGGGTGCTCAACAAACCTTTACAACTTAAGGACACAAGCCTTAACACCTATGCTCGGAGATACAACACTCCAAGACTTCACTGTTAAGCTTACGGGTGCCTAACCAACCTTTACAATCTGAGGACACAAGCCTCAACAATCTTGCTCGGAGATACAACACTCCAAGACTTCGACCAAGGAAACACAAGTTCCTTACAACAAGAGAATCACAATTCTCTTCAAGTGTACAAAACACTAAACACTCAGACAATACACTCCTTTATGAGTAGATATGAGTAAAAGAAGTAAGCTCAAGATCACAACAACTATGGACAAGACTTTGGCTCTCAAAAGCTTTATGAAATGAATATAAAATGATAAACAATAGTATGCAAGCTTATAGCAATAGTATGATCAGTTGTTGTGTTTAAAACACTGAAATGAAGCTGTATTTATAGTTGAAAAACTTGGCATTACCATTGCCTAATTGCCAATTAAGAGTTGCTGATTTTACTGAGTGACAATCGATTGTCAAAGAGCCACAATCGATTGTATGCCAGTCATTCCAAAATTCAATCCCAGATTTTACGCTTGACAATCGATTACTTAGAATCCATAATCGATTACTGGCAACGCTCAAAAAATCCTTTCCAGATTTTACCAAAAACAATCGATTGTCCAGATTTTCAAGATTTTAATTAAAACAATCGATTATACAAAATCAATAATCGATTACCTGACGGTATTTGAAAACTTTACGACAACGGTCAGCTTCACAATCGATTGTACAAAGTTAGCAATCGATTATTTATTAGTTTTTGAAAAACATTTTAGACACTACCTCTTGACAATCGATTGCACAAAGATAACAATCGATTATTTAATAACTTTGAAAAGTCTGGAAGACACTGTCTCAAAACAATCGATTATCATATGTTCATAATCGATTATTTTATGACTTTGAAAAATCTGAAGCACATTGTCTCTTCACAATCGATTGTCATTAGCTTCACAATCGATTATTCTGAGTTTCGAAAAACTTTGATGGACACTGCCTCATCACAATCGATTGTCATTAACTTCACAATCGATTATTTTGAGCGTTGAAAAACTTTGATGTACACTGCCTCATCACAATCGATTGTCATAAGGTTCACAATCGATTGTCATGCAGATTTGAAAAATCTGATGCTCACTGCCTTAACACAATCGATTGTCATTAGTTCACAATCGATTGTCATGCAGTCTTGGCTTAACATAATCGATTATCATAAGTACATAACCGATTATCTTGGTCCAGATTTAAGAGGCATGTTTAAAAATCATTTTGACTAATGTAAATTATGCATGATTTAAAATCATTTAGCATTAAATTAAATATGCATGATTTTGTAAAATAGTTTTACGAGAGAAGCCATGTCATGAGTCAAGTTGTCGATCAAGATCACAATTAAGAACGACTCATTTAAACTATAAAACTTTGTCTTGTGCTTGAATCTCGTTATCCACCAATTGTGCGCTTGTACTTGAACTTCGTCATATATCAATTTGCGCTTGTTTTTCATTCATCAAAACCTACACATAAGAACACACGTTTTAGTATAAAGCCTTGAGAACGTGTTTCCAACAACTCTCACATTACTCCTAGAATATTAGATTATGCCCCTCTGATATGCCAGAGCTGGCCCTTCCACATTGCACCTAAATCAGTTGTTGTTGAGAAAAGTCCAGGTGTGAGCACTGCATGGGATCCTCGAAGTCCTTAGGGAACTTTGACACACCTAGATTTGATACTGTCTATGGAACTTTGGCATTTGATGCTATTGGAGGCTTGGAAGTTATTTGAGCCTGCTTTAGGCTCCCAATAGTAAACTTATTATTTTTCTTTATTTTGTAATTTATTTAGCCGGTTTGTAATTATTATTTGTAAATAACATTGGGATGATTAGTGAAAAGGGTTGAGTAGTAATATATTTTAGGTAAATGGGGTAGATACCATGCATATAGGACCTGTGTTAATGCAATTGCTATGTTTGCTATGCTTTAACAATATTAGAAATCATGCCTATGAGGATCTGTGTTAATGCAATTGCTATGCATTCTATGCTCTCGCAATATTAGAAATCATGCCTATGTGATATATGGTAATGCAATTGCTATGTTTTCTATACTTTTACAATATTAGAAATCGTGCCTATAGGATCTAAATGGTTTCAATAATAGATATCATGCCCATAGGGTTAAAATCAGCTTTATAATTAGATATCATGCCTATAGAGTGTAAAGTGATTAAGTTTAGTTTCCGTTACAACATGTGTTTACATTCGTCTCTCTAGGAACCATGCCTATAAGTTTGAAAATTAGGTCCTAACAATTAGATACCACGCCTATGGGAATTAAAATAAGAAATCCCACCAATAGAACAAAAAATTAGCTTAGTTAACAAATTAACTTATTTCACGTTAGTGCATTCTGAATTGGCTCAATCAACTGCCCGCTTCTTTAAATGACTTTTCAAACACTCCCTTAAATTAATACTGCTAGAAAGCATGACTATTGGATCCCAAGTGTCCGTTTGAAAACTATTCATTGTTTTACTGCATTAATGTAGATATCATGCTCTTAGGGCGTCATTGTTCTACGTTTAGGCAAGCCAATAAGGCAATTTAAATTCTGCAACTCTAAAACTGCACTTTTTTATATAAAACTGTTCAGATTTAACAGGTCTAAATAAGTTTGCAAGCTAAATAGGACTTTTACACTTTGTCCCAAGTCTATACTGTATAATTCCTGCTCACTGAGATACCATGTTCTAGGATTTCCTCCTAAGTACCAAACGGCTTGTTTGAAGACTTGCATTTATTTGTTATATTTGTGGAGGTTAATATGAGCCTATAACTTGTTCTCTTTAAATGCAATCTTAACTGTTCCGAATTGACACCTACAATTTTATTCTTTAAAACCTTAGGAAGGTCTTGAAAAGCCTAAAAATAGAGGTACTAATATACCTTCAGGGCCACAAGGAAGGGATGGGTAGTGCACGCATAGGAAATTTTCAAAGTTCCTAGTGCGCTTTAGGTTATGACCAAAGGGAGGGAATTTGTTAGTAGGGATATAATGACTACGTGCAAATGTCATGTATACCCCATCATTGAGGAGTGTTTACTAGAAATTGTATGGGGTGATCCTATAGGCTAACCAACATAGGAACCCTCCTTTCAAACTCTTATATGTTTTTAAACAAACTTACTTCTCTTTATATATGTTCAAACCTTTTCCCTTGTTGTTATTACTTGAACCTTACATGTCCTTACAATGTCTTAAACATGCCTTTAATTGCAAGTATGAGTTTAAGCTATTTATTTGTTCAAAAGGACTAATTCATAAGTATAAGTTCGATTGGAACCCACCGTTGTGGATCGAGGTGGGTACCTAACATGTTCCACTCAAGGTTATTTTGAGCCATTACCCTAAATTTGTGGTAATTAAAACCATTCTAACAGTTAATCGCTCTAGGTGCCTTAACGCACCATAATCCGTTAGGTGGCGAGTTTTCAAAAAGCTAAATTTCCAAAAGGAAATGAGTTATTACCTTCCATGAATGTCGGAACTCAGAATTCTCTCTCTCTCTCTCTCTAGGGAGTGAAAAAAGGAGCATGACAGTAGGGAGTCTTTTTCCTTTGGAACCCAATTCCATGCGTCTTTCCCCCATTGTCTGTGCACAACACAGTGATAGCATCAGAGAACAAGGTCCACGTAATTTATCAAGAGGACTCTTCACTCTTCCTAGTTCTTCCTAAAGTTGTTCGTTTTTCTCAAGCTCAACTCACAAACTAGATTTCACTAATTTTACCTTGTTTTCAAACTTAAGGTATGCCTCGCTTGCAACTTCCTTTCCCTTTTCAGTGTTCCCAGGCCAACACTCCATTTTAAGCTCCTCAATTGTTTTCTTTAAGTCTACCACCACCACTAATAGGTCATCTCTCTCATGCTCAATGTTAGCAACTCTCTCAGTTAAAACCTTTTTCTCCTTTTTAACACACTCAATGGTCTCGTTTAGATCAACAATAACAACCACTACATCATCTCTCTCATGTTCTATATTTGCAATTTTATCAGCTAAGGCATCACTTTCTTTCTTCAAACTCTCAATTATTTCCTTTAAATCAACCACAACGACTACTAGGAAATCTCTAGGCTGTTCTACTTGTTGGAAACACGTTCTCAATGCAATATACTAAAACGTGTGTTCCTTTGTGTAGTTTTTGATGAATGACAAACGAAGCGAAAATATATATATGACGAAGTTCAAGAAACTAGCGCACAATTGATATACAACGAGATTCAAGCTCAAGACAAAGTATTATAAGTTTAATAGAGTCATTCTTATTTGTGATCTTGATCCTACAACTTGGCTCGTAACATGGCTTCACTCATAAAACTATTTTCCAAAATCATGCATATTTAATTTAATGTCAAACGATTTTAAATCAATCATATTTACAGTAGTCAAAATAATTTTTAGACATGCCTTAAAATTATGGACTAAGATAATCGATTATGTACTTATGATAATCGATTGTTTTAAGCCAAGACTGCATGACAATCGATTGTGAACTAATGACAATCGATTGTGAGTAAGACAGTGAGCATCAGGTTTTTCAAACCTGCATGACAATCGATTGTGACTGAGGCAGTGTCCATCAAAGTTTTTCAAAACTCAAAATAATCGATTATGAACTAATGGTAATCGATTATGTTGAGACAGTGTCTTCCAGTGATTTTCAAATTTATTAAATAATCGATTGTTACATTGGACAATCGATTGTCAAAGAGACACTGTCTAAAATGTTTTTTCAAAAACTGATAAGTAATCGATTGTTGACTTTGTGCAATCGATTGTGAAGCTGGCCGTTGTCGTAATGTTTTCGAATACCGTCTGGTAATCGATTATTGATTCTGTATAATCGATTGTTTTGATTAAAATCCGGAAAAGATTTTTTGAACGTTATTGGGTAATCGATTATTGATTCTGTATAATCGATTGTTTTGATTAAAATCCGGAAAAGATTTTTTGAACGTTGCTGAGTAAACGATTGTTGATTCTGGACAATCGATTGTTTGTGGTAAAATCTGGAAGGGATTTTTTTGAACGTTGCCAGTAATCGATTATGGATTATAAGTAATCGATTATCATGCGTAAAATCTGGAATTGAATTTTGATCTGACTGGCAGACAATCGATTGTTGGGGTTTGACAATCGATTGTCAGTGAGTAAAATCAGCAACTCTTAATTGGCAATTAGGCAACGGTAATGCCAAGTTTTTCAACTATAAATACAGCTTCATTTCAGTGTTTTAAACACAACAACATACTACAACTGATCATTACATTGCTATAAGCTTGCATACTTTTGTTTATCATTTTATACTCAATTTCATAAAGCTTTTGAGAGCCATATTCTTGTCCAAAGTTGTTGTGATCTAGAGCTTATTTATTTTACTCATACCTACTCATAAAGGAGTATATTGTTTGAGTGTTTTAGTGTTTTATACACTTGTAAGAGAATTGTAATTCTCTTGTTGTAAGGAATTTGTGTTTCCTTGGTTGAAGTCTTAGAGTGTTGTATCTCCGAGCAAAGGTGTTAAGGCTTGTGTCCTTAAGTTGTAAAGGTTTGTTGAGCACCCGTAAGCTTAACAAGTTAGTGGAAAATCTCGAGAGAGTCTCTCGGGGACTGGACTAGCCACGTGTTGTGCTGAACCAGAATATATCGGTGCGTTCTTTCCTTTTTGTTTATTTAACGCACTTATTTATTTCCTGCAAATTTTAATTTCCGCAAGTTTACGCTAAATTTTATTATAACGCTATTCACCCTCCCTCTAGCGTTAAGCGTATTTTCTAACACTACTTCTCTTAGTTCTACAGTTAAAGCATCTTTATAATTTATAAGACCGTGATAAGCATCAATTAGAACATTTGTCAATGACATAAGTTTTTTAGGTAGACTTTATATTTCTTTGAACATCTAGAAAGTTTAGTCCATCGTCATCGTGGTCATCTCCATCATCATCACATTGTGCCATCAGGGAAAACATGGAGCCATACTCAGCTGCTTCACTTTCCACTGCCTTTATAGAGCTATCACCTTGATCGTTATCTTCTTCAGTTTCGCTGGAGAAGTCTCCCCATGTAGCAAGAGCTTGCTTTACAACATTGTCAACAACATTATTTCTCTTCAAACGTTTATCTAGAACCCGATTCCTTTTTGTTGCTTTGTCTGTGTTGTACTTGAATTGATCTTGCTATTGGAGATGACAGTCTATGATTAAGTGTCCAGACTTGCCATATTTATTACATAGGTCATAACTTTTTGGCCTGCTAGAACTACCCTTTTTTGGTAGGCCTACATTTATGCGAACCATTTTTTGGAATCTTTTTGCCAGGTAAGCCATATCAGTATCCTATCTACTTGAATCATTGTTGTCTGTCTTGAGGGTTAGTTTCTTGTCCCTTTTATCCTATCTTCTTTTATTGTCATTCTTTTTCTTCATTTCATATGTTTTATGATTACCAACAAGATTATCTATAGTCAGCTCCTGCAAGTCATTTTCTTTGTGATAGTGTTTACTTTGCTTTAATAGGAGCTGGGCAAGACACTGAGTATTTTCCTGACAAGTTTTGTTTCTTGGAATGATTTCTCCAAGAGAGTAAAGCTCATTCATTATATAGGTGTGCCGGATATTCAGTTGTAAGCATGTCAATCTTTGATTACTTAACTTGTGTTTTTCCTTCATGAGCTATTTGGAGAGCTTCCTAGATATCCTTAGTTGATTGGAATGTTGATATCCTATTAGATTCATCTGGACCAATGACACAAACAAGAATATTCATTGCATAAAAAAAAATTTCTACGGCCTTTCGATTAGAATCATTGAATTCCTTTATTATTTTTTGAATAGTTATTGCTATTGTTGGGTTACCAATAGTCATGGTAGGAACGAAGGGTCAATTATAGATTACATCCCAAGGTTCAAAATCGTCGGTCATGATTAAGTCATGCATCCTAGTGTTCCACCATCCATAATATTGGCCATTTAACCTTGGTGGCCTGTTGGTAGATTGACCTTCTTCAAAGTTTGGACAAGCAACCCTGAGGATTCTTTGAAGGTGTTAGCCTAATATCCCTCTATGATACAAATTTATAGAATTTAAGGGTACACCAAACTATATAGAGAACTAGGTTGTCTATTAGTTCCCACAGAATGCAACGTACACAATATTAATTATATAACACACAGAAGTTTTACGTGGAAAATTCCCAGCTCATGGGATTAAAAACCATTACCTACCCTTGTAGGACTTCTACTTCAATAATGAGCAAACTTTCAATTACAACCTATTGTAACCTAGGAAATAACCTCTTAATCCCTTACTGACTTATAATAACTATGTTATAAGCCACTTTGTAAAAGCATATTAAGAACCAACTTTGTAAAAACTTTCGATGCATATATTTTCCCCTTTTTGATGATGACAAACTTATAATTCAATTCTCCTTAAGAACCATAATGACATTAACTTTTTTTGTATTCCCCTGAATCTATTCCCCATGCTGTTCCCCTGACTTATTTTACCCCTTTTTGAATTATAACAAGAATACTAGCAGGCTTTAAGCAAAACAAAAAAGTTTGGCTTCAGTTAACGCATGCCACTTATGTGCACACAACCTAACTAAAAATAGAACATAAAAGCAAGGCATACATAGCAGAAGGGGACAAACTTTCATTAAAAAATTTAGATTTTAATATAGGGAGCGGTTTCAATGTTGCAAACAACTATCCACAATTCAAAATAGAGAAAAAAACAAGTGCCATGACCAACATCATCAGAAACATAACACGAGAAATAGACATTTAAAGCATGACAGTAGAGGGGACACTTTCTAGGTAGCACTGGAAGGAGAAGGCTCAGAGGAAAAGGCAAGGGTTTTCAGAAGTAAATCCATTCGAGCATTTGTCGACATTTGCTCACAGACCAGTTTCTCCTTCAGGTGCTCAACTTGCTTCTTGAGTATAACATTCTCCTTGGTTAGACGGGCAACCACTGTACTTTGAGAGCTACTAGAACCAGGTGCTTTATGAAGCTTACCTAGTTGACCCTCAGGAATAGCATTCCTTGCTTTCAACTACATTATCTCAACAATGGAACTATTTTAAGCATTAATCAACTGAGAGATGGTGGAAGTGCTTCCAACCCCTCCAATCCTGTCAATGCAACTTACATTCTTCGAGAGTGATCTTGGAGAAGGTTTGCTTACGAGTGCCCATTCTTTCTTGTCCTAAGGGAAATTTGAAGTACTCAAACACCTTTGTAAGAAGGAATTTATAAGGCAGCCCATGATTACCATATTTGAACTCTGCCACTATCCGAGTTTTTGAGTTACAGCACTTTTATCTTTCATTAACTCCTCTATTGTTTCTTTCAATTCAACAACTATGACCAAAAAATCATCTATCTCATGTTATATCTCTCATATTTCCTTAGTTAGGGCATTTTTATCGTTCATAAGATATAGATAAGCATAAATTAAGACATTAGCAAAAGATACAAGCTTCTTTGACAATAAGACTTGAAATTTCAATTAACATCTAGAAGTTTACCTCATCGTAATCATCATCTTCATCCTCATCAGATATTTCCATCAGGGAAAGTACGAAATCATATTTTTTTATCTTAACTTTCAACAGCTACCATGGAGTTGTCACCTTGTCCATCATCACCCTCAGATTCACTAGAGGATTATCCCCAAGCGGTAAGAGCTTATTTCACAACATTTTCAGCAACATTTCTTTTCTTGAATTTCGTGTCTATAACTACCCAACCGATAGTTTTGAGCTTTTGCTCCTTGCTCTACAGTACCATGTGAAGGATTATGAGTTACGTAAATCGTTGGTTTTGGTTTTCAAGATAATCAGAATAAATTTGGAAGAACATTTCTCAGTTTAAAGCTTAAACTTTGAACGGTTTGACCAAGACTTGACTTGAATGTACACAATCTCGGATCGGAATTTTTATAACTTGGCTAGAATTGTAAGGTAATTTGGGACTTAGGAGTATGATCAGAATGCAATTTAGAATTCCGTGGAAGGTTTAGGCTTTAATTTCCAAAATTGCTATTTTGGCATTTTCCAATTGATAGGTGAGATTTTTATATAGAGGTCAGAATGGAATTCCAGAAGTTGCAGTAGCTTCGTTGTGTCATTTTTTATGTGGGTGAAAAATTTTAGGTCATTTTGACCTAGTTTGTTCGGATTTTTTATCAAAAACATAATTTGTGTGATTTTGGAATTCTTACATTTGATTTCGATGCAAATATGGTGTTTTAATGTTTTTTCGAGCGTTCCGAAGGTTGGAACGACTTTCAATAATGATAGGGGATGTTTTGGCATGTTTGGTTGTGGTTTCGAGGGCCATATGTGAGTTTTGGGTGGTCAATCGGGCCATTTCCTGTTTTTAAAAGTTGTAGAAAACTGCTGAAGGATTTCAAGAAATTTGACCTTCGCGTTCGCGAGCAGGTCCTCGAGTTTGCGAAGGGTTAGCTGGTGAGGCTGAGGAATTAGCCTTCGCATTCGCGATGAAAGCTTCTTGTTTGAAAATGGCTAGAGACTTATGCATCGCGTTCAGGAGGTCCATGCTGTGTTCGCGTAGAGTAATTTGATCAGCTGGGCTTGAGGCATTTCATTCATCGCGTTCGCGGTGGTGCAACATGATCGCGAAGGATTAGTTCTAGGAAGCATCACATTCGCCATGGGCAGGTCGCGATTGTCACACCTCCTTTTGGCCACTACAACCCGGTGAAGGGCGTAGATAAGGGAGTTTTTCCAATTTAAGAACGATCCAAACGGGATCCAATTATTAAAGAGATTTTCAGAGTCGCCACTTGGGAGATTTTTGGTGTCCCATGTCACCGGTTGAAATCCCGAATAAAGGAAAGAATGACCTTGTTTAGCAGTCCACGAACCAGAAATCAGGGCGAATTTTGTTAACTCAGGAGAAAGTGTTAGGCATTCCCGGGTTCCGTGGTTCTAGCACGGTAGCTGAACTGTTATAGTATGCTTAAATTTTCTAATTTTATGCAATTATGAACCTATGTGCATTGTTAAATCTTTTAACCGCTTTTATTATTACTTTTTAAAGACAGTTGCAACGTTGTTAAAACATGTCTCGAACCACGTCACATAAATGCACCTGTTATTTTTGACACATTTCAACTTCGTTGAGTTTTGGATTTGGGTCACATAAATGCACACCCGTGTTTAAGGAAATAAAATTATTAAAGACGTGCCTAAAAGCAACAAACGCGTTATTATCTTTGCGGGAAGGCCGTGAAATTCCCTAAACGGTGCGTCTGAATTCTCTAAATATTTTAGCAAGCACTTTACAAGGGCCACGTGGGTTATAGGTTTGTAGCATGACACGCCTCGTTCTTATTTTAAAGGGCCAATCCTAAGTGAGCTACTAGAGTCTTCTATCAGATTCATACGTTATTCACAAGGTCAAAATTCCTGAACAAGTCTATTATGCAGTTTTCCAATTTTGTTTGACTATACTCCAAATTTTGGGCCTAACTATAAGCCCAAAACCTCATTCTCCCAATAAAGTACTGACTGGGCTTACAGTAGATATCAATCGCCCAAATAAACTTCTGAGCATACATGCGACCTGCTGGGCTCCTAGATGAGCCCAAATTTCAATTCAAAGCCTTCGAAAAAGCCAATACAAAAAACTGGATTTGATCCCAGCATTTAAACTTAGAAATTCACCTAATTACTAGTAACAATTATCACAGAAACTTTAAGTTAATAACAACGTAAACGAAAATCCATTTGAAATACATGATCCTAGGAGTTCTTTTTTAAAGTAAACACATAAAGATCGATCCCACCTAGCAAACTAAGTGTACTGTCCTACACAGTCCGATCATACAAGTCTAACTAATATTTACAATATATCTAATCTATCCAGAACAAATCATTATGCGAGAAAAAAAAACAAATAGTAATCCTTGTTCATTCATAAATCTGGATAGTTGAGTCCTCAATTTACAAGAACACATCAATTTGTAAACTTCAAAGGGTATTTTCCTAGGCCATTGGCCATTATGAATGAAGCAAATGCCCGGGAAGAAACCGAAAATGAAGAAATAGGGACAGCATTGAGCAATAAACAGATCAGCAGGCAAATGTGTAAACACCACAGCCTTGAAATTTAATCAAAACACTTGGAAATGTACTTAGAATTCCAGAGAGTACCCACACTCAAATTACTTGATGCAAACAGACCATTACCAGACCAAAATCCCCTAAACCCTAGTTCGACCTTTAATGGAACAGTGATTTCTGATTTTCCTACTGACTTAGAGTCTTAAATACCGAGATGTTTGAAAGAAAGTCTCCCAAATGTATTAGCTGCCCTATTGCAGGAATTGGGATGTAAATTTTCTAGCTGCTGCTAAAGATTTTCACAAATGTTTTCCAGACTGTGTAAAAAACCCCTTTTTGAATGAATTGAAGTCCCTTTTTATAGCCAATAACTAGGGCAACCCTCTTATTACAATTTAACTACTACTCCCTCGTTTGATTTTCAGACTTTATCTACTTCCTTTTTGGGTCAAAACAAATGTGTGTCTCCGTTTCAAAACTCAAGCGGTCCTTAAGGGTCAAACTCAAATCTAGGTCGGGCAGGTTTTGCAATTGGAGAGGTCTGGGAGTTATTTGAAAGGAACTGGCTGTGTTTTATGGTAAATGAGGGCCAGAGGGGTGGGTGGTGCCAATTTGGAGGCAATGAGAGCCTGGTCACCGCCGTGCATGGTGGATCTGCCCTGTTCCAATGGATATTCAAGGAGTTTGGGCCATATTCAAGGGTGTCTAGTGATGGGGTTGGAAAGAAGGGAGCGACGGGAGTGTATGGTATTATTTTTTAAGCCATTGGCCATCAGACGCTACCATGGACGGCAGAGTTGCCGGGCTTCAAGCGGATATTTGACAAGTTCAGGCGATTTTAGGAGGGTTGGAAAGAAGAGAGAGAGGGGATTCTGGGGTGTAGTTTTGGAGGCCATTGGAGTTATGCCGCCAGTGGCAGCGATTTATGGTTGTATTAGGGTGTTGCAGACATAGTACAAGGTTAGGTTGATGGGGGTAGTTCGACATATATATAGGGGAGTTGACCGTGCATCTTGACTGTTTGATCAACGATGATCAACGGCTCAGATGCATTGGTCAAAATGACGTTGTTTAGGCACCTGTGGCTTTTGGATCGGGCAAAGGGGCTGGGTTTGGGTATGTTTGAGTGGGGTTTGGCTACTTGTGCTAGATTTATGACCAGAAAAATGGCCCAAATTCAGAGTCCAGCATATATACAAATAGCCAAACCCCACTTAAAAGGGAGTAATTATTTGTATATATACTTGTATTTTGTGGAATTAATTGTGTGAATTCAGAGTCCACAAAATACAAGTATTAAAAGAAAATTCCTAATTTAGTGAATTTTATGGGAACATGTCAAGCGAGGAAAAAATAACGTACTCACAGCTGCCCCTCTTTTCTCGGGGACACGAAGGGTTTCCAAGAAAAGATACATAAGCAACTGGGAGATTTTTGCTTGCTTTGCATTCAATGAGAAGCATTTTGAAAATTGTCTGACCGAATCATGCTTCAAAGGTTGCCTACATATCCTTGGCTATAAAAGAATCAGGTGAGTGTAGTTCTGGAGTGTTTGGTAGCTGGGACTACCATGAGCCGTGATTTCGCTGCTGATGCTGCTGTTACTGCTTATTAACCCCCTATTCAACCTCAAGAAAAATAAAAGAAACTAGACTAAGCTATAAGCTATGGATTACAATGAGAAACCTATCTATGTCTTCAATCTCGCTCTTGATCCTTGTTGATTTGTTGCCTCGTATTTCTTCCTACAAACTTCTTGTGGCCTTGTTGACGGCTTGCCTTTTTCTTCTTTCATGTTTGATGCCGAATTGTTTGACTGACATGTATTCCCTTATTTTGCAGGTGGGTACTTGACTATAAAATTTGAAATTTCGAAAAATTATTCCTTGTTTACCTAGTGGGCGCCTGATTACAAAAAATTAAAATTTTTGGAAAATATTCCTTTTTTCAATAGGTGGGCGCCTGATTACCAAATTTGCATCTTGAAAAATATTTCCTTATTTTCCAGGTGGGCGCCTGATTACCAAAACTCAAAATTTTTTGAAATATTCCCTTGTTCTGCCAGTGGACGCTTGATTACCAAGCTTGAAATTTTGAAAAATATTCCCTTGTTCTCCATGTGGGTGCCTGATTACAAAAACTCGAAACTTTTGGAAAATATCCCTTTTTCTACAGGTGGGCGCTTGATTACAAAATTTGCATTTTGAAAAATATTCCCTTGTTTTCCAGGTGGGCACCTGATTACAAAAAATTTAAATTTTTGGAAAATATTCCTTTTTTCTATAGGTGGGCTCCTGATTACCAAATTTGCATCTTGAAAAATATTCCCTTATTTTCCAGGTGGGCGCCTGATTACCAAAACTCGAAATTTTTTGAAATATTCCCTTGTTCTGCCAGTGGACGCTTGATTACGAAGCTTGAATTTTTGAAAAAATATTCCCTTGTTCTCCATGTTGGCGCCTGATTACCAAAACTCGATATTTTTGGAAAATATTCCCTTGTTCTACAGGTGGGCGCCTGATTACAAAATTTGCATTTTGAAAAATATTCCCTTGTTTTCCAGGTGGGTGCCTGATTACCAAAACTCAAAATTTTGGAAAATATTCCGTTATTCTATCCGTGGGCGCCAGATACCAAGCTTGATGTTTTGAAAAATATGTTGGAAACACGTTCTCAAGGCATTATACTAAACGTGTGTTCATATTTGTAGGTTTTGATGAATGAAAAACTATGCGCAAATTGACACATGACGAGGTCCAAGCACAAGCGCAAAATTGATATACAACGAGATTCAAGCACAAGACAAAGATCGAGATTAAGTTTTATATGAGTCGGTATTTAATTGTGATCTTGATCCGACAACTTAAACTCAAGACTTGGCTTCTCTCGTAAAAACATTTTTAACAAATCATGCATATTTAATTTAGAGCAAAATGATTTTAAATAATGCATATTTACTTTAGTCAAAATGATTTTTAAACATGCCTCTAAAATCTGGACTAAGATAATCGATTATGTACTTATGATAATCGATTATGTTTAAGTCAGCAGCTTGACAATCGATTGTGAACTAATGACAATCGATTGTGTTAAGGCAGTGAGCATCAGATTTTTCAAATCTGCATGACAATTGATTGTGAACCTTATGACAATCGATTGTGATGAGGCAGTGTCCATCAAAGTTTTTCAAAACTCAAAATAATCGATTGTGAAGCTAATGACAATCGATTGTGAAGAGACAGTGTCCATCAGATTTTTCAAAGTCACAAAATAATCGATTGTGAACATATGACAATCGATTGTGTTGAGGCAGTGTCTTCCAGAATTTTTCAAAGTTATTAAATAATCGATTGTGAACCTATAACAATCGATTGTCAAGAGGCAGTGTCTAAATTGATTTTTCAAGACTGATATATAATCGATTGTTAACTTAGTATAATCGATTGTATAACTGACCGTTGCCAAAATGTTTTCAAATACCGTCAGGTAATCGATTATTGATTTCTTATAATCGATTGTTTTAATTAAAATCTGGAAAGGATTTTTTGAACGTTGCTGAGTAATCGATTATTGATTTCCTATAATCGATTGTTTGAAGTAAAATCCGTAAATGACTTTTTGAACGTTGCTGAGTAATCGATTGTAGATTTCTGACAATCGATTGTTTTACGTAAAATCTGGAAATAATTTTTTGAAGATTGCCAGTAATCGATTATTGATCTTAGATAATCGATTGTTAAGCGTAAAATCTGGGATTGATTTTTGGAAGAACTGGCAAACAATAGATTGTGGTAATTTGACAATCAATTGTCACTGAGTAAAATCAGCAATTCCTAATTGGCAATTAGGCAACGGTAATACAAAGTTTTTCAACTATAAATACAGCTTATATTCAGTCTTTTGAGTACAACAACACACAATAACTGATCATACAATTGCTAACGCTTGCATTCTTTATTGCTTATCATTTTATATTCATTACATAAGCTTTTCAGAGCCAAATTCTTGTCGAAAGTTGTTGCGATCTTGGGCGTATTCTTTTTACTCATATCTACTCTTAAAGGAGTGTCTTGTTTGAGTGCTAAGTGTTTTTGTACACTTGAAGGGAAGTGTTAGTCCCTTGTGTTGTAAGAAGGAACTTGTGTTTCCTTGGTTGAAGTCTTGGAGTGTTGTATCTCCGAGCAAAGGTTGTTGAGGCTTGTGTCCTCAAGTTGTAACGGTTTTTTGAGCACCCGTAAGCTTAACAAGTTAGTGGAAATCTTGAGTGAGTCTCTCGGGGACTGGACTAGCCACGGGTTGTGGTGAACCAGGATATATCGGTGCGTCTGTTCTAATTTATTTACTTATCGCACTTATTTATTTCCTGCAATTTTTAAATTCCGCAAGTTTACGCTAATTTTTATTATAACGCTATTCACCCCCCCTCTAGCGTTAAGCGTATTATCTAACAATTGGTATCAGAGCCCAGCTCTCTGAAGACTTAACCGTTTGAGAGAAACATCCATGGCTTCTACTCGTGATTCTTTTGCAGGAATAGGTGAAGGACAATGCTCCACCCGACCACCGCTATTCGATGGCACAAATTATATATACTGGAAGGAGAGGATGAGAATATTTGTACAATCAAATAGTTTCCATCTTTGGAAGGTCATAATGAATGGAGAACAAATTCCAACCAAGAAGGTTGAAAATGAATGGGTCCCAAAGTCCGAAGATGAATACGATGCGGATGATATCCGAAAGGTGCAAAATAATGCTAAAGCTATTAATTTATTATATTGTGCTGTAAATGCTGATGATTACAGGAAGATATCTTGTTGCACAACGGCGAAGCAAATGTGGGACAAGCTGGAAATTACGTACGAAGGTACGGACCAGGTAAGGGAAGCCAAAATTGATTTCCTAACCCATGCATATGAATTGTTTCACGTGAAGGAAGGCGAAAAGGTCGATGAGATGTTTGAACGATTTTCAAAAATTGTAAATGGTTTACATGCTCTTAAGAAGACCTTCACGGATAAGGAACTTGTCCGAAAAAATCTCCGAAGTCTCACTCCGGAATGGCGATCCAAGGCCGACGCGATTCAAGAATCCATTGGCATTTCAAATGTCACCATCGACGCATTAAGAGGTAATCTTAAAACTTATGAATCTACTATACTTAACCCTCTTGTTGATGATCAAAGGAAGCAAAGAATCGCTCTCAAGGCAAGCACAAGCCAACATCAAAATGATGAGGACGGAGACAACGAGTTCGGACTCGTTATCAAGAGATTTCAAAAGTTCATGCGAAAAGAGTATGAACGAAAGGGCAAAAAGCAAGGAGATCAAATAAAGTGTTATGAGTGCGGAGAAACCGGGCACATTAAATCAAATTGCCCAAATGCTAAAAAGGAGAAGAAATCCTTCAAGAAGCAACGAGCATACATATCTTGGGGAGGCGACTCCGGTGACGAGTCAAGTGAGGAAGAAGAAGACGAAGCCGCAAATCTTTGTCTTATGGCACAAGAAGACAACAAAGAAGAGGTATGTCAAATTTCTTCCAAAAATTTCTTTTCCCTTGAAGAAATGCAAAATGCTTTTGATGAGTTGTATAGCGAATTTATTAAAGCTTCAAAAACTGTTAAGAGTATAAAAGAAAATGCTTCTTTAAAAGAAAAAGATTTTCAAAAACAACTCTCCTTTAAAGAAAAGGAATTGGAAAAACTGATTTTAGAAAATGAGAAGTTGAAAGAGGAAAACAAATTTTTTGGCAAGAGAAGCACCGACAAGCCCGAAAGTTCTAGAAATTGTACTTCTTGCATGCATCTCAAAAATGAAGTAGAAAGGCTTAAGGGCACCTTAGATAAGGTTAACTCTTCTCATAAAAATTTGATTGAAGTGCTTGTTAATTTGAAGTCGACCAAGCATGGCATAGGTTTTAGAAACGAGCCTAAAGAGAAAGTTGAAGCCAACCCCCAACCACCTAAGGCTCAACCTAGGATAAATAAAACAAATGTTCATCCTAGATACAACAAACCTAGAAATGGTTTTCATCAATAGCAACCTAGAAATAATCATTCTAGAAATAATGCACATTCTAGGCCAAACACTAGAAGAAATGTTGAACCTTTTAGAACACCTAGAAATGACTTCCAACCTAGAAACAACTATTCTAGAAATGATACATATCCTAGAACAAATGGTAGGAGAAATGATTTTCATGATTTGCGCAATAGTTATATTGTCACGAATAGAGTAAATGAATTTCGTCCGTCCAATTACTACCAACCTAGAAGGATGCATAATCCTAACGTGACTTGTCATTATTGTAGACGAATTTGACATATTGCTCCTGCTTGTTTTACACGACATAGACATAACACTCAATCACATCACTATGATTTGCCTAACCCCCAAGGACCCAAAATGGCATGGGTACCTAAAACTCATTAATCTGTTTTGTAGGTATGTTTGAAGGGATCAAGTGTACTATGGTACCTTGATAGTGGATGCTCCAAGCACATGACGGGAGACAAATCCAAATTCCTTCAACTAGAACACAAGGAAGGGGGAAGTGTTATTTTTGGTGATAACAACAAAGGAAAGATTATCGGCATCGGATCGGTCGGTAAGGATGAAATTTCTTCCATTAAGCATATATTACTTGTGAAAGATTTAAAACATAATCTCTTGAGCATAAGTCAATTATGTGACAAGGGAAATCTTGTTTATTTGATTCGGATGAATGCTTAGTGTTTAGACGTAGCGATCTTAAAATTATCTTTCGTGGTTTTAGAATGGATAACATTTATATGGTTGATCTTGCAAATTCTTCACCCGAATATGTGAATTGTTTCATGAGCAAAGAGGATGATTCTTGGTTATGGCATCGTAGAGTAGCTCACATCAACATGCATCTTTTGAACAAGTTGGTTTCACAAAATTTAGTTGTTGGTCTTCCAATTTGAAATTTGAAAATGACTCTATTTGTGATTCTTGTCAAAAAGGGAAGCAAACAAAAGCGTCTTTTAAATCAAAAAATATTGTTTCATCTACTAGACCATTGCAATTGCTTCACATGGATTTGTTTGGACCATCTCGCATTGAAAGTCTTGGTAGAAATCGTTATGATTTTGTTATTGTTGATGATTATTCCAGATTTACTTGGACTTTATTTATTGCCCATAAAAGTGATGCTTTTCAGAATTTTAAATTTTTTCTTAAACGTGTTCAAAACGAAAAGGAAACAACCGTCACTTCAATTAGAAGTGATCATGGGGGAGAGTTTGATCACAATCTCTTTGCGGACTTTTGTGACGAACTCGGTATCGAGCATACCTTTTCCGCTCCACGAACACCACAACAAAATGGGGTGGTGGAAAGGAACAATAGATGTCTTGAAGAGATGGCTAGAACCATGCTCGAAGAGGCTAAGATTCCCAAACATTTTTGGGCGGATGCCGTGAGTACCGCATGCTACGTTTTAAATAGAGTAGTCATAAGGGCAATACTCATGAAAACCCCTTATGAACTCTACAAGGGAAGGAAACCAAATATCTCCCATTTTAGAGTATTCGGTTGTAAATGTTTTATTCATAACAATGGAAAAGATCAATTGGGAAAATTTGATGCCAAATTCGATGAGGGAATTTTTATTGGGTATTCTTCACGTAGCAAAGCATATAGGGTATTTAATAATAGAACCCAAACTGTGGAGGAATCCCCTCATATTGTGTTTTCCAAAAATAATGCTCGCTTGGCGAGAAAGGATTCTTGTTCTGATCTTGCAGGTATTTTAAATAGTTTAAAAGACAAAGTACAAGAGGATACTCCTAAGGAAATTCAAGATGAAATCTTGGAACAATCAACGGAGGAAACGCCACAATTGGAGAAAGAAACGAAAATGCCTAACGAGTGGAGGACAATCAAAGATCACCCTCTCGAACAGGTAATTGGCGATGTCGGAGAAAAGGTAAGTACCCGAAACTCTCTTAAGAACACCTTAGGACACACTTCTTAAGAGATCACGTTCTCATTGCATTATTTCGTTACAAATTACTAACTTGAGTGTCGGAGACGTCTAATTCTCTTTTGCAGGTATCGCCCTAAAGGCAGGGGGAATTATAAAGAAATGGCATAGAACAATCGATTGCTACAGCAAATAATCGATTATTTTACGGTGCGGACAATCGATTAGCAAGTATCACTAATCGATTATTTATGATTGATGCTTATTATGCATTTGTGTTTAATAATCGATTTTTTAACTGTATAATCGATTACCGTCTCAGCCATTCAGTACTGCTTTCCTAAAACAATCGATTGTTTCATAAATATAATAATCGATTATTTTCCGAGTCTGAAAATCACCGTGCTCACTGTATCACAACAATCGATTATGATAATTCAACAATCGATTATTTTTTGTCAGAAATTCAAATATTTGATACCGTTTGGCCCTGCAATCGATTTTGTGTCAGTTCCGAGTTCAAGTCAAAATCTGCTCAACAATCGATTATTTCGTTTCAACAATCGATTGTCTAACGGTCAGTGCAATTTATTTTTACTGTTTCTTACTGTTTTGGCTCATAAATTTCTGCAGATTTTCATCATAAATGAAATGCCATTCTTCCCATTATAAATAGGCATCACAAGTCTTCAATTTTATTCACTCAAGCATCAATCCTTGCTCCCAAACCTTCAAAAATCTTCCAAGTGTCTTACAAAGTTCATTACTACTTTTTGAAAATGTCGGGCAGAGACTGTAAACGTTCCCGTTCAGGTAGACAAGGTGCATCTTCTTCTGCTCCTCCATAATCGATTACATAATCGATTATCCAGTATCAATAATCGATTATCTTGACATTATTTGCGTTATTATTTAATAAATAAACAAGTTTTTTATTATTCTAAATTTTTTTTGCTAATGGCAAAAGGGGGAAGATAACGGGTATGCACTCTCAATACTTATCGGCATAAATTGAGGGGGAATTCATATATTGAGGGGGAACAAATTGCATATCTATATACTTGTTGCATATCTTTACTTCTCTTGAATCGTCATTATGAATTGCCTAATATGCATATCCCGCTTAAAGTTTGCCATTATCAAAAAGGGGGAAATTGTTGGAAACACGTTCTCAAGGCATTATACTAAACGTGTGTTCATATTTGTAGGTTTTGATGAATGACAAACTATGCGCAAATTGACACATCACGAGGTCCAAGCACAAGCGCAAAATTGATATACAACGAGATTCAAGCACAAGACAAAGATCGAGATTAAGTTTTATATGAGTCGGTATTTAATTGTGATCTTGATCCGACAACTTAAACTCAAGACTTGGCTTCTCTCGTAAAAATATTTTTAACAAATCATGCATATTTAATTTAGAGCAAAATGGTATTAAATAATGCATATTTACTTTAGTCAAAATGATTTTTAAACATGCCTCTAAAATCTGGACTAAGATAATCGATTATGTACTTATGATAATCGATTATGTTTAAGTCAGCTGCTTGACAATCGATTGTGAACAAATGACAATCGATTGTGTTAAGGCAGTGAGCATCAGATTTTTCTAATCTGCATGACAATCGATTGTGAACCTTATGACAATCGATTGTGATGAGGCAGTGTCCATCAAAGTTTTTCAAAACTCAAAATAATCGATTGTGAAGCTAATGACAATCGATTGTGAAGAGACAGTGTCCATTAGATTTTTCAAAGTCACAAAATAATCGATTGTGAACATATGACAATCGATTGTGTTGAGGCAGTGTCTTCCAGACTTTTTCAAAGTTATTAAATAATCGATTGTGAACCTATAACAATCGATTGTCAAGAGGCAGTGTCTAAATTGATTTTTCAAGACTGATATATAATCGATTGTTAACTTAGTATAATCGATTGTATAACTGACCGTTGCCAAAATGTTTTCAAATACCGTCAGGTAATCGATTATTGATTTCTTATAATCGATTGTTTTAATTAAAATCTGGAAAGGATTTTTTGAACGTTGCTGAGTAATCAATTATTGATTTCCTATAATCGATTGTTTGAAGTAAAATCCGGAATTGATTTTTTGAACGTTGCTGAGTAATCGATTGTAGATTTCTGACAATCGATTGTTTTACGTAAAATCTGGAAATGATTTATTGAACGTTGCCAGTAATCGATTATTGATCTTAGATAATCGATTGTTAAGCGTATAATCTGGGATTGATTTTTGGAAGAACTGGCAAACAATCGATTGTGGTAATTTGACAATCGATTGTCACTGAGTAAAATCAGCAATTCTTAATTGGCAATTAGGCAACGGTAATACAAAGTTTTTCAACTATAAATACAGCTTCAATTCAGTCTTTTGAGTACAACAACACACAACAACTGATCATACAATTGCAAAAGCTTGCATAATTTATTGCTTATCATTTTATATTCATTACATAAGCTTTTGAGAGCCAAATTCTTGTCGAAAGTTGTTGCGATCTTGAGCGTATTCTTTTTACTCATATCTACTCTTAAAGGAGTGTCTTGTTTGAGTGCTAAGTGTTTTTGTACACTTGAAGGGAAGTATTAGTCCCTTGTGTTGTAAGAAGGAACTTGTATTTCCTTGGTTGAAGTCTTGGAGTGTTGTATCTCCGAGCAAAGGTTGTTGAGGCTTGTGTCCTCAAGTTGTAACGGTTTGTTGAGCACCCGTAAGCTTAACATGTTAGTGGAAATCTCGAGAGAGTCTCTCGGGGACTGGACTAGCCACGGGTTATGGTGAACCAGGATATATCGGTGCGCCTGTTCTAATTTATTTACTTATCGCACTTATTTATTTCCTGCAATTTTTAAATTCCGCAAGTTTACGCTAATTTTTATTCTAACGCTATTCATCCCCCCCCCTTCTAGCGTTAAGCGTATTATCTAACAAAATATTCCCTTGTTCTCCCGGTGGGCGCCTGATTAGTCAATACTCGAAAGTTTTTGAAAATATTCCTTTTTTCTACCAATGGGCGCCTGATTACCGAATTTGCATCACGAAAAATATTCCCTTATTTTCCAGGTGGACGGCTGATTACCAATACTCGAAATATTAGAAAATATTCCATTATTCTACATGCGGGCACCTGATTACCAAGCTTGAAATTTTGAAAAATATTCCCTTGTTCTCCAGGTGGGCGCCAGATTACCAACACTTTGAAATTTTAGTAAATATTCCCTTGTTCTACAAGTGGGCTCCTGATTACTAATACTTGAAATTTTGAAAAATATTCCCTTATTCTACAAGTGGGCGCCTGATTAACAAAATTTGGAATTTTAAAAAATATTTCCTTCTTCTATAGGTGGGCGCCTGATTGCCAAAACATGAAATTTTGAAAAATATTCCCTTGTTTTCCAGGTGGACGCCTGATTACCATTCCAAATTTCACAACCTGAAAAATGTTCCATGAGACTTTTGCCAGTGTACCTGATCCCAACAAAACAAACAAAACACAAAACAAATTCTTCCAGCCCTAGTTTTATTTTGGGCGGATCCGTGAGTGTTAATCAAATCCCTTTACCAAATACCTCTAAACCTAAGCTAAGTCCCATTATCCAGGAGTTTCCTGCCAATTCTTAACAGGTGACGACATTAAGAGTATGTTATGTTTCTCAAAAGGTATTATTTTTCGCTATGTCTTGTTATGAGTTAAATCTGTTGGGGGTCTTCTGGTGACTGGTGATTAAGACTCGCTCCCATTTTCCAGGCGGGTCCTGACTACTCTTGCTGGGGGTTAGTATTTAGAGCTACGTCCTATTATCCAGACGGGTCCTGACGACTCTTGTTGACTTTTGCTAGGGAAGTATTCGGGTTTGACCTAGTCGCTCGACTGTTTATGTTCTAGGCTAAGTCCCATTTTTCAGGAGGATCATGACAACTTTAACTGAATCCCACTTCAACATGCAAGTCATCTTTTGCCATTTGCTATCCATGATTACCTCTAATCTGTAAATAAGTCCCATTTTCTAGGAAGGCCCTGAAGACTCTTGTTGACTCTTGCTGGGGAAGTATTCGGGTTGGACCATGCTGCCCGGATGTTTATGTTCTAGGCTAAGTCCCATTTATCAGGAGGGTCCTAACAACTGTTAACTGAATCACACATCAGCATGCAAGTCATTTTATGCCTTTTTCTATCCATGATTACCTCTAACCTTTAGATAAGTCCAATTTCCAGGAGGGCCCTGAAGACTCTTGTTGACTCTTGCTGGGGAAGGTTTCGATAGGACCATGCAACCCAACTGTTTGTGTGCCAAGCTAATTCCCATTTTCAGGAGGGTCCTGATACCTCCTACGATTAAATTCCATTATCCAAGAGAGTCATGAGGGTTCCAACTGAAATTCCAATTCTACTTTTTGGTTGTTCCAGCTAGTAATTAATGTCCAAGAGGGTTTCTACGAATCTTAGGGCAAGGTGTTGGTGCTTTCCCATGTTACCGCAACTATTTGAGTTTTAATTTGCATTCCATATCAACTTCTATGCTTCTTTTAACCCTCAATTTTTCCTATTGGGGTTTGCTAGTTTATATTTGTCTCCTTGTGCTCTTTGCTGGGGAGAGTATTTATGACTGACCATGTCCCTTTTGAGTTTGAAATGGGTCCCATTTTCAGATGGGCCCTGAGGTTTCGATCGTACCTGCCGTGTGCCCGCCTTCTCCTATGGACGGCCTCCCTTAGGCTTTTCTGGAATTTTCTGCCCCTATGTCAATCAAAGTAAACTTGTCAGTTTGCAAAGCAGTGGTTGGCTTGCAGTATTCTTGTTCGAAGCGGCCTCCTCACTATCATGTTCCGTTGTGTTCCATTGCCTATATTGATGATGAGTCGCTTGAATTGCTCATCTAACCCCTCGAGACCTCTAGGCTTTATTCCCCCCCCCCCAATCATTGTGTTATATTTCTAATCCTTTGCCGAAATTCTTTATGTCCTTTCTCGGTGATTGATACGTTGATATATCATGCTTTGGTCAACCCTCTTAACCCTGCAGCTTCACATTGTTCTTAATCTCCATGCTACCTTTCCACTCCTTTGCAAGAATGCTTGCACCCTTTCTTGAAATCACCCAAGCTGTCTATGATATTTGGTTGGCCTCTGCTTTTTGTCCCTTTATTTTGCTCCCTACTTTGTGTTGCACTTGCAACCCTTTACCAAAATTCTTTTATGCCCCTTTTCGAAGATTAACGAGTTGATATATCATGCTGGGTCAATCCTCATGACCTTCTTCGTCTTTGTGTTGCGTTTTTATCTCTTTTGCCAAAAGTCTCATACCCTTCTCTGATGATTACCGAGTTAATCTATCATTCTGGGTCAAACCTCGTGACCGTTGTGGCTTTGTTTTGTTTCTCATCTTGTGTTACATTTTCGAGCCTTTGCTAACATCTTTACACCCTTTCCTTGGATTACCTGGTTTGTTTATAATGCTTGACTGACTCTCGATCTTTGTGGTTTTACTTTGCATCCACATCTTACGTGGTGTTACTCTAGTTGCCGACCCTTGTCTCTTCCATCAATTACAGTTTTTTTGTGAATCCTTCCCCTTGTTGTTCCACACTTTTTATCTTTGTTATGCTTTGGGCGCCATGCGTTTTGTCCCTTTGGGAGCTGATAATAGGCTTTGAAATTCCTCTCGTTCGCGTAAACAAAAGACTTTAGAAAGTCGAAAGAAAAATAAAATGCAATGACTCTGAACGGTATTTAGGGTAGGGAATTCCCAATTTACTAACAGTTGGAAAGAAAAGAAGGAGAACTTATCTGAAGAGGAACAGCTAGTTCTCAAGATCATGACATATACTTTGGCCTAATCGACCCACCCCGCTTTGATGACCGACCTTCTATTGCCGTGCTTTTGCTGTTGTGACCTTTCTAACCCAATTCCTTCAACCAAACCCTAGCTTGGCCTGCCTAATAGTGTTCATCCACCGACAACCTCTTTCTGAGTTTTGCTTTTTGCCTTACCTTCGCCTCACGGTGCCCATGAGGGTTTTCACCAATGAGGCTCTCTCATTTTATTTTCTTTCAACACTCGTCGCCTTAAGGTGCCTGTGAGGGTTTTCACCGATAAGGCTCTCTCATTTTATTATCTTTCCTGCTTGGTCCGGAGTGCCACCGCTGACATGAATCACATCGACTTTCTTAACTCGGCACCTTTTTAAGACTGATCAGAAGGTCTTTCTTTGGACCGTAATGTGAGCTTTTGGATAGGGTTAGAAAAAAGGGATGTCGAAGGCTCAAAGCAATTCAAATGGGCACAAAATTACAACTTTCAAAATCAAATTTTTACAACCACAACTTCCGCCCCAGTTTCTTGCTTCGGGACTTTTGCATTTTTATGTTGATGAGACCGAATGTTGAGGCTGCCTACGTATCCTTAAAAGGAATCAGATCCAGCGAAGTTCATAACGATTACTTGTTGTTGTTGTTGTTTTTCTTCTCCCCTTTTTTGTTTTCATTCTCTCTTTTCCTTTGTTTTGTATTCTTTTTCTTTTTTTCTTTTTCCTTTTCTCTTTTCTCTTTTTATTTTCTTTTCTTCTTTTTCCTTTTTTTCCCTTTTTCCTTTTTTTTTGTCTTTTTTCTTTTTCCATTCTCTTCATTCTTTTCTTTCCTTTCCTTTACTGCCTTCTCACACTTGCGCTTCTGACATTTGTTACTGATTCCGAAATAGGAGTATGAAAGAAAATAAATAAAGCTCAAAGGGGTTAGCAAAGGATAGAGTCTTTAGATATCAGAATAAAATGCCTTCGTCATTCCAATTTTCAAAATATGCCAAGTAGAAACAAGTGTCGAGCATAGAAAATGATCTAATAGAAAATCATACATGATATCTTTCGACAACATCCAACTTGATCGCCATTTCCACACATTCCCCTTCCACATCTATCAGATACAATGCTCCATTAGACAACACTCTTGATACGACGAGTGGTCCTTGCCAGTTTAGAGCGAACTTGCCTTTTGCCTCGGCCTGGTGAGGGTGGATGCACTTTAATACCAGTTGACCTACTTCGAACTTTCTGGGGCGCACTTTCTTATTATATGCCCTAGCCATTGTTTTTTCATACAACTGGTCACGATAGACCGCCGCCAATCTTTTCCCCTCAATCAGACTCAATTGCTCCAAACAATCTTTGACCCATTCTTTATTGTCGATTCCTGCTTCGGCCACGATTCGAAGAGAGTTTATTTCAATTTCAGCCGGAATTACCGCCTCTGTGCCATACACCAACAAGTACGGAGTGGCCCCTACTTAAGTGCGGACGGTGGTGCGATAGTCTAACAAAGCAAAAGGCAGCTTCTTATGCCACTGCCTAGACCCCTCTACCATTTTTTGAAGTATCTTCTTTATGTTGTTATTGTCCGCCTCAACTGCTCTGTTCTCCTTGGGGAGGTATGGAGTAATTTCGATGTGTGATCTTAAATTGCTGACATACTCCCTCATTAAGTGACTGTTAAGGTTTACCCCATTGTCCGTGATGAGCGTCCTGGGGATCCCGAATTGACAAATGATATTCTCATGCACAAAGTTGACCACGGCCTTTTTGGTCACTGCCTTGAAAGTTTTGGCTTCAACCTATTTGGTGAAATAGTCAATAGCAACAAGGAGAAATCTGTGTCCGTTAGAAGCTGCTAGCTCAATGGGCCCGATGACGTCCATGCTCCAAGCAACGAAAGGCCATGGTGCAGACATCGTATGCAATTTAGACGGCAAAGAGTGAATTAAGTCTCCATGTACATAACATTGGTGGACTTCGCACAAAACTGATACAGTCCCACTCCATGGCCAGCAAATAATATCCTGCACGGAGAATCTTCTTTGCCGAAACATATTCGCTCATGTGTGGCCCGGAGAAACCAGCATGCACCTCATTCTTTATGGTTGTCGCCTACCCGGCTTCTACGCATCTCAGCAAACCAAGATCTGGCGTTCTTTTGTATTATATTCCTCCACTAAAGAAAAACCCACTTGACAAACGACAGATTGTTTTCTTCTAGTCATTCGTGGCTTGTACCAGGTATACACCTCTTCTAATATATTCCTCGATGTTGTGGAACCAAGGCTCGCCGTCAATCTCTTCTTCCACCATGTTGCTATAAGCATTATGATCATGGACCCGGATATATATCAGGTCAACATAGGCCTTGTCCAGATGATGTATCATTGACACCAAAGTAGCCAGGTCATCGGTAACCTCATTGTGAATTTTGGGGATGTGCCTGAAAACTATTGACCGGAATCGTTGGCAGAGATTATGCAAGCAATGTCGGTATGGTATGAGCTTTAAATCTCTCATTTGCCACTACCCTTGAATCTGGTGTACCAGAAGGTCCGAGTCTCCCAAGACCATGACTTCCTGGACACCCATGTCTATTGCTAATCTCTGACCCAAAATGCATGCCTCAATATTCTGCCATGTTGTTGGTGCAATAGAAGCAGAGTTGAGTTGTGACTGGGTAAATGATGACCTTCTTCAGAAATGAGCACACTCCTATACCAACGCCTTTCATGTTGGCAGCCCCATCGAAGAACAATTTCCATCCCGTTCCGCTTCATCGATATGCATCACTTTCTCGTCCGGGAAGTATGTGTTGAAGGGCTCATATTCTTCATCGGATTCTAAGCTAAATGATCTTCCAATGCTTGTGCTTTCATAGCGGTCCTAGTCACGTAGATAATGTCAAACTCAGTGAGAAAGATTTGCCATTTCGCGGGCCTTCCTGTGGGCATGGTCTTCTGAAAAATGTATTTTAATGGGTCCAGACGTGAGATGAGATAAGTGGTATATGATGAAAAGTAATGCTTCAACTTCTGGGTTACCCATGTCAAGGAGCAGCATGTCCTTTCAACATGAGTATACTTAACCTCGTAAGCCGTAAATTTCTTGTTGATGTAGTATAGGGCCTACACTTTTCTCCCGGTAACATTGTGCTGACCCAACACGCACCCAAATGAGTTGTCCAAGACTTTCAAATATAATATCAAAGGCCTTCCTGGTTCCGGTGGGACCAATACCGGCAGGTTTGACAAATACTTCTTTATCTTGTCAAAAGCTTCCTGGCACTCTCCTCTCCATTTCACCGCAGCATCATTTTTTCAACAACTTAAATATAGGTTCGCATATGGTTGTGAGCTGAGTAATTAATCGACTGTTGTAATTCAATCTCCCTAGTAGACTTATCACTTCTGCTTTATTCCTTAGCGGCGGCGGCTCCTATATAGCTTTGATCTTTGATGGGTCTAGTTCGAAGTCTCGGTGGCTAACTATGAACCCTAACAACTTTCCGAGGGGACCCCAAATGCGCATTTCCCGGAGTTGAGTTTGAGGTCATACCTGCGGAGCCTTTGGAAGAATTTCCTCAGGTCTTTGACATGATAGGATTTCTTTCTGGACTTGACTATCACATTATCCACATAGACCTTGATTTCCTTATGCATCATATGAAAAATGGTTTTCATGGCCCTCATGTATGTTGCCCCGGCATTTTTCAAACCAAAAGGCATGACTCATTAACAATACATCCCTCACGGTGTGATGAATGTTGTTTTCTCCGCATCTTCTTCATCCGTTAAGATCTGGTGGTAACATACGTAACAATCCATGAATGACCCGATCTCATGCTTCGCACAATTGTAAATCAATATGTGGATGTTCGGCGGGAGGAAGTTGTCTTTTGGACTTGCCTTGTTGAGGTCATGGTAATCAACACACACCCTGGTTTTACCGTCCTTCTTCGGTACAGGCACAACATTAGCTAACCAAGTGGGGTATCGCGTGACTCGGATGACTTTTGCCTCAAACTTCTTTGTCACTTCCTTTTTAAATTTCACACTCATATCAGGTTTGAACTTTCTCAACTTTTGCTTGACAAGCGGGCAGGATAGGTCAATGGGTAACTTATGGACCACCAAGTCAGTGCTCAATCGGGCCATGTCGTTGTAGGACCATGCAAAGACATCTTTTTACTCAAGCAAAACTTCAATTATTTATTCCCTAAGTTGTGGCTCTGGACACTTATTTTTGTTTCTCTAACATTATACGGGCTTCCTAAATTGACTTCCTCTTCATCATTCATGTTTGGTTTGGGTTTCTCTTCAAATTAGGTCAACTCTTTACTAATCTCATCCCATGTGCCTTCCTCATCATACCCTGGTTCATCCTCATGTTCTATTTCCTGAATTATTCTTTCTGAACTAGACCTGTTGAAGACTGGGCTGAGGAGTACATATGCATGTAAGATCACTGGAACCAGCATAAAACTAACTGTACAAAAGAGAAAAGAAAGAAAAGTAAAGAGAAATGGAAACTATCAGCATTGCTGAAAGGGAAATTGCATTTCATTAGAATTAAAGATAACAAAGTTACACATCCAAACGGACAGAAATAACTACTGAATTAACAACTCATACGCTAGTCCAAACTAGACTGAAAGGAAAATCAAAGTTGACTACCACGACTCCCTTCGAGTGGGAAGAGGAGAGGCTTCTCAATTATTGATTATTGAACAAGCTCCCACAAACTGCACATCCGCCCTGCTTGATCCTTCTCCTGCCTCGACCATATTCACCTCTTTGTACAGTCTTTCTAACCCCTTATCAATATTTCCGTCCGCGTCAATCAGCGGGCCAAAAATCTTTTGTCTGGGCCATTGGTAGGTGGGCTTGACGAATGATCTGGACAACCTTGGGATGGGCTTTGGGAGAACCCAAGCCTTCTACCTTAGATTCCTGGCTCGCCTTATGTCTGTGGCTATGGGCTTGAACCTTAGCTCGAATTTTTCTAGATTTTTGGGAAGGGTCACTGGTTGCACAATGCCTTGCAGAGAAGCCCCCAACCCCTTGCTAGGCATAAAACAATTTTTCAACATTTCCGAAGCCATTATGACGGACACGGTTGCCATCTTTTGGGTCGTGACAACCTCACCTTCTGGGATTTTTTGAACAGACACACTATCAAACACCTGGTAGACCCACAACCCTTTGTTGTCCTCATATTTAATGAAAGATACGATTGCGTCACCTGAAGTGCACTATTTGTCTTCACCATGAACCACAATCTCTTGCATGTCCCATTCAAATTTGACCATCTGATGTAGAGTAGATGGCACCGCTTTGGCTGCATGAATCCTGGCCTATCCAACAATTATTTATAAGAGACTACTACATCCAACACTTGGAATTCCATGGTAAAATCGACGGGCCCTGATGTCACTTCCAGCACTATATCCCCCATAGTGTCTTTGCCTCCGCCATCAAAACCTCAAACACAGATGTTATTCTTGCGTACCCTTTCATTTTCCACCTTCATCTTGGTCAATGTGGAAAGTGGACAAATATTTACACTAGACCCGTTGTCGACCAAAACTTGGGTAACAACAGCATCTTCACATTTCACAGTCAGATAAAGAGCCCGGTTGTGCTCTGTGCCCTCCATGGGCAATTCGCCGTTAGAAAATAAGACTTGGTTTACCTAATATCTTTTTTGCAATCTTTTCCAAATGATTCACTGTTATCTTGTCAGGGATATGATCTTCATTAAAAATTTTCATCAATGCCCGGCGGTGTTCATCTAAGTGGATTAGTAAGGATAATAAAGAAATCTGAGCCGGCGTCTTCCTCAACGGCTCTAGGATGGAGTAGTTCTGCATTTTAATTTTCTTCAAGAATTCCTCCGCCTCTTATTCTGACACAACTTTCTTCACTGGTTCTGGGTTATCCTTAAAGATTCTGCCCTTCCTCAATTCTTCCGGGGCAAAGTAGCTTCCTGACCGAGTTAAACTCCGGGCAACACACACTTCCTCCCTAACTTCTTTTCCTTTGTACATCTCTATTTCTTGCTCATATCTCCAAGGAACAGCTTTGCTATTGATGATTTGTAGCTGGATCACCAAATTTACAATAACTGGCTCTATGCAAACACCTTCCACAACCACGAAAGTTTATTTAGCTGCCCCATGTACTGTTACTTTCGCCTATTCCTACTTTGGTGCAACCGTTCATGGTGAGCTCCCCTGAACTATGATAGGTTTGCTGCCTCTTTCTTTTGCCCCGGTTACTAGCTTCTCACTACTTGCATTCTCAATTGGCTTAACCTCACTAGCGTTGATCATCATTACTGTTTGTGAGGGCCTTTTGGACTCTCCCCTTCTTTCCACAATCTCAATCATGTCAGTTTCCTGATGGGGTGGTAGCAGCTTTTTGTTAGTATTAGGCACCTCTGGATCTGCACCTCGATCCAGTGGTAGTCAATAAGTTCCTAGATGGCATTCTTTAAATTCCAACACTTTTCGGTGTCATGCCTTGGTGTACCAGAACATTATTCACAGCTGATAGAACAATCTAGATTCTTCGGGGAAGGATTTGGTAATTTCGCTCAATTGGTCTCAACATATCCAGTTATTGCATCATGTGGAATAAGATAGTGTAGGATTCTTCCACCGGAGTGAAAGTCTTCTTCTTCTACACCCTTTCAATTCTTAGGACCGAGTTGGATCGGAAGGCGGGCTTCCAGGTTGTTGGTAGGTTCTTGGAGGTGGGTAATGATTTTGTTGAGTTGGGTAGGTACTTCGTGGGGGTGACGCACGCCATTGTGCGTGGGCCGGAGGTTGGGTGTACTCTTGCAAATGATGGACTAAGAAGTGACGTTCTAGTGGTGGATAGTAATATTGTTGTGGGCCCAATGGAGTATGTGGGTATGTTTGGTGGGGAGGACGAGGCTGCGCATAATGAGATGGCGCCCGAGGTCTGAACCAAGTTCTAGACTCCACTGTCGCCACTTCCTATTTCTTCTTCTTTTCGAATGTTTCCCCAGCTCCACCCTGGATGGCCTGAGTAGTTGCATTAATTGAAGAGTAGCTCATGATTTTATTGTATTTGAAGCCTTCCTCGACCATACTTCCCATCTTGACCACTTCGTTGAAAGACTTCCCCACTGCTGACACCAAATGTCCAAAATAGGTAGGTTACAAAGCTAGTAGAAAATAATCAAACATCTCACTCTCCTTCATGGAAGGATCAACTCTAGCAGCTTGTTCCCTCCACTGGAAACCGTACTCCCTGAAACTCTCGTTGTGTTTCTTCTCCACCTTTGTTAGAGATAGATGATCCGGGACAATCTTGAGATTATATTGAAAGTGGCAGGCAAACCCTTGTGCCAGGTCATCCAAAGTATACCACTGATTGTGATCCTACCGAGTATAGCACTCCAGCACCGACCACTTAAACTCTGGCTAAAGTGCGCCATTAGCAATTCATCTTTTCCCCCTGCTCCCCTCATTTAGCTGCAAAACCCCCTTAGATGCGCAACCCGATCGCCATGCCCATTATATAAGTCAAATTTAGGCATCTTGAAACCTGAAGGCAACTACACGTCCGGAAATAGACAATGATCCTTGAACTCCACGCTCACCTGTCCACCTAATCCCCGAATGTCCCTGAATGATTGTTCCATACTCCAGACCTTTCTAAGCATCTCTTCCTGCTTAGGATTTTTGATCGATTTTTCAACTCCCGCCGGGATTTCGGGACGGGGAGCAAAGGAGTAAGGCTTATGGATCTTGTAAGCAGGTTCTGGCGGATACTATTGAGGGTCATAAGCTTGAAGCAGGGGTTTGCTTGATGACCTATGAAGTGTAGGGGGCGGAGGTTCCACATTGATGGGGGCAATTAGCGGAGGATGGTGAGGAGTGTCTTTAGGTAGTGGAGCAGGTGGTGGTTGCGAGGTCGTACCCTGATGTTGTGAATAGATAGGAAAACTTGAGGGTGGATCTGTATTGGAATGGTTAGGTGCTTGGGCCAGTGGTTGGAAGAAGGTTGGATTAGCAGGATAGGTTGGGGGTGGCTGTCCGCTTGCTCATGCCTAGTACATCTCGTCCATTTTGGTGCTTTAGCTTATACATTTCCTCCTTCATAGCATTAACATCCAATTCCTCTGCTTCCTTTGAGGGGTAAATGATGTTGACATCGGTTTCCTGATTGGCCATGACTTGCTTGCTCTTAGACCGCGTGTTGTGGGAGTGGGTTGCCAGAATGCCACAAGTACTACTCACCTGTCCAGTCTGAAACAAGAATTACACCAAAAACTCGTTAACGGTTAGGTTCTAACACATAAGTGGCCACATATTGGGTATGAATGCACCTAAATAACAATCGGTCACTACATGCATTGGTTGTTTGCGTCATCCCGGCTTTTATTTCTTTATTTGCGAAGCCCCTTTGTTTTAGCCTTATTCTGTCCCACTTTCCTATTTTATTCGCTTTCTCTCTTATTTTATTCAATTTTGGGCGAATCCTATGTAGATTGCATGCGTATCATGACCCCTCATGAATCAGATCGAGCTTAGTTCTTGCATAAAAAGCAAAGCATAAAATATTTTGGAAAGTGTCCATTTTTATAATAACAAACTGCGGTTACAAGAACTCTAAAGGTTGATAGATTGAGGAAGAAACCAACAAGCTTTGATAAAAAATGAACTACAAACATGAAAAACAACGAACTATGCCTAAAAGAAAAATACAGACTCCTGGTTTAACTGATGGACTTTTAAGTATATTTTTTGAAAAAAAGGAAATGCAATCTTCATGAATACATTTATGCTTCAAATGCCCCTGGGACCCGCTAGCCATTATTCAGCCTTGCCGCAGGCTTGCATGCTAAACTCCCTTGGAGGTGGTGGAGGTCTTCAATCACTTGCCGAACAAAGGTCATGGCGGTGGCAAAAAACATGGATCTTGTCATATCCTCGAAATAGTTGCACTTTGTGGTGATGTAGTCTGCGATTGCCCGTACTCATTCCCTAATAACTCCTTTTTCTTGCAACAATCGCCAAGTTTTCCTGGCCCTTGCTTCTAGAGTTCGCTCGGCTGCCCGATTCAGTTCTTAGAATTTTCGCAACTCCATCTCCAACCTTGCTATCACTGCATAACAATGTTCTCTCTCGGCTTTGAAATCCCCGGCTTGCTTGTTCACTCTGTTCTCAGCTATGATGACCTTCCATTTTAACCCAGCAGCCTCATCATCATGACTTTACTTTAATTTCTCAATGATGCGGGCTCATTCCTATGCACTTTTAGCTAATTGTTTCCGAACTATTGATAGCTCGCCTTCTGCCTTATTAAAGTCAAACTCATACCTGATTACTTTTCGCCTCAAATTGTAAATGAGTTTTTCATCGTTCGCGCTCCTGGGAGATTTTTCGCGGCTGCTTTCATTTTCTGGATTTGGGCTCGCAATTCCTCGATTTCTTTGATTAATCTTTTCTTTTCTCCCCATTTGCTGCAGCTTGCAAACTATCTTCAAATTGAAGCTCTATGACCTATTTTTCAAATGTTCCTATGGTGGCCCTATACTCATTCTCCTTGGCTAGCCAATCCTAATTTTCTTGTGATGTCTCAACTAATTCTTGGAGGTGCGGTCTTTTAGCTGGCCTTCCGGGCTCTATTTCTTTTTTAAACCAAGCAATGTATCCCGATGCAACCTCGCCTTTAGATATGTCGCGTATTCGGGTACCCACTGTCAAGTGTTGACATTCGCTCAAAATTTGATGAACGACGGCTTCAAGAAATTGACTGTTGGGGCTAATCTCAAACGCATGGAGGCTAGTGTCCTCCTCCCTGGGATTCATTTGACATCTACCTAATAGCCTTAGTACTCTGTATCGCGCATAGGGTTGGATACTCCGGAGACCCATCAGAAGGAAATGAGGCCCAGTGGTTGGCATATACACGATTTCATCCATGGGGAGCCACCCGAACGTCCACTCTATATGGTTTGCAGTGTCAACCCGGAGATGCGACACCAATTCTGTGACACCCTTAGGTAGCCTAAACACATCAACCCTTGTGTAGAATTATTCCACGCAACTCTTTGTTGGCGACCCATAATTCATGAACTGAGGCCGGTGGCATAAGTGTTCGACCATCCATATTTACAAAAATAGGTTACATCCTTCAAAGAAGCCTCCTCTCGCTTTACAGACGGTGAGAGCACGAAAAATTTCGGATAAGATAATAGGAGCGAGGGTGCTGTTGGCTTGAGTTATTAAAGTGCTGATGACCCCTGCTATCCGTATATCAATAATTCTATCCTTCCGCGGAAACACCAAATAACCCAAGAAGAATACATTGAATGTAAAACATCGATGCTCCTCCCATTTGAGTTAGTTTCTTTTGCTACAAATATAGTTTTCCGGGTTCAATCTTTGTGCCTGTACCTGTAGGGTAAAGAAGCCGACTGACAGGGCACTTGGCGCAATCAGGCATTAGTGCTTTAGGGGGATCGTAAAGGTCCCGATATATCCGGTTATTTCTTCCAATGTCTGTGTGAGTTCAAAATCTGAGAAATGGGCCGAGTCCCAGAATGTGATCAATGCCTTTATGATATAACCCCTCGGGCTAATTTTCAGCAACCTAGTAAGTCCTCCCAAATGCATGTTGACCCTGTTTTTCCACGCTTCCCCCAGGTCATTCCACCACGTGTGTGGCTCCAACGGAATTTTGTTCATGAATGTTATCAGCTAATACTGATACCTGCTCATTCTACACATTTATTAGGGTGAATTAGTATCTCAAGATTTTGTTCTATTTGACTCCACAAAACATTAAAACTGACGTCTTTCTTTTATGAAATTTATTTTCTAGAACCAGGGCCCAGCTTTGCAAATGCGGCCTTTCAGCACTTCCAAAGGAAGATTTTAAGGCTGTGCTCGGTGACCGGCGAAAATAAGACTCAGAGGTGGCCAATTTGTGCAAAGTCAGCCTTTCGGCGTCCCTTTTGGTAACATTTGTCTATTCTTGACAGTAACGGCATCCCCCGATTTATTTAAGAAAATAAATAAAATTGGACATTTGTTTTTCTTTATTTTGGTTATTTTTTTAAAAGGGAGGTTGGACCCGATGGGGGTTTCCTACATATCTCGTACCTGACGAGAATCAAATCAGCGTAATTCGGGAAAAATGATTTGTCAAAACCAAAATTTTTTTGGAAAGCCCTTTTTTCCTTTTGTTTTTCCCTATTCTGTTTTCAAAAATCCGGCAGCATTTCGGCGCTATTTGAGAATTAGTTTTACAAGACAAATGATTAATCTCCGCCAGCTCTAGTACCATTTATTTTCTCAATTCGCAAGCCGATCAACATGAAAATCCAAAGAAGCTAAATGCACAAGTAACTCGTAATATGCATCGGGATGGTCTTTTCATTTCGGGTCACCTGTCCTAGACGGACCCAACCCCTGTGTTGAGTCCCCTAAGTAAAATGCATTATGCAAATAAGCGTTCCTACTAGGTATCCGGCATGAGGTTGAGTTATTCTAGGCTAAAACCCTTGGTATATATTCTAGACTGTATACCCGAGCGGACAACTCGAGTCGAGGAGGGGGACTACGTACCGGGTTCCAGGCCATCCAGCTTAGTTACTTGTCCCGCATGTTTCTTATTGCAAGATATGATACTAACAGAATAAAGAGTCTCAACCAGTAAGCAAATCCTCGGAGTTGAGAAGAGACGGGTTTCGTAGCAGTTTATATGTACAGTTCAGATAATATCAAAGCGGTAAAAGCATCATTTTGCACATTAATCCAAAATGTAAGATCAAATAATAAACAAAGCTTATACAACAATTATTCTAAGCTCAAATTCTTGAACCCTAAACCAGAGATTTTGGGTTCCGTCCCCAGTGGAGTCACCAGAGCTGTCACAGCTCCTTTTGGCCACTACAACCCGGTGAAGGGCGTAGATAAGGGAGTTTTTCCAATTGAAGGACAATCCAAATGGGATAAAATTATTTAACATATTTTCAGAGTCGCCACTTGGGAGATTTATGGTGTCCCAAGTCACTGGTTTAAATCCCGAATCGAGAAAAGAATGACTCTGTTTAAGAGTCCGCGAACCAGAAATAAGGGTAAGGAATTCTCTTAACCCCGCAGAAGGTGTTAGGCATTCCCGGGTTTTGTGGTTCTAGCACGGTTGCTCAATTGTTATATTTGGGTTAAATTATATGATTTTATGCAATTATGAACCTATGTGCATTGTTAAATCTTTTAACCGCTTTTATTACTTTTAAAAAAATTTGCAACGTTGTTAAAACATATCTCGAACCACGTCACATAAATGCACCTGTGGTTTTTGACACATTTCAACTTTGTTGAGATTTGGATTTGGGTCACATAAATGCGCACCCGTGTTTAAGGAGATAAATTATTAAAGACGTTCCTAAAAGCGACAAACACGTTATTATCTTTGCTGGAAGGCCATGAAATTCGCTAAACAACGCGTCCTAAATTCTCTAAATATTTCAGCAAGCACTTTACGAGGGCCATGCGGGTTATAGGTTTCGTGTAGCATGATGCCACTCGTTCTTATTTTAAAGGGCCAATTCTAAGTGAGCTACTAGAGTCTCCTATCAGATTCATACGCTATTCACAAGGTCAAAATTCCTGAACAAGTCTATTATGCAGTTTCCAATTTTGTTTGACGATACTTTAAAATTTTGGCCAAACCATAAGAGCAAAACCTCATTCTCCCAAAAATGGACTGATCGGGCTTACAGTAGATATCAATGGCTCAAATAAACTGCTGAGCATATATGCGACCTGTTGGGCTCCTAGATGAGCCCAAACTTCAATTCAAAGCCTTCAAGAAAGCCAATACAAACAATTGGATTTGATCCCAGCATTTAAACTAAGATATTCACCTAATTACTAATTACAATAACCACATAAACTTTAAGTTAACAATAGCGTAAACGAAAATCCATTTTAAATACATGATCTTGGGAGTCCGATCATACAATTCAGAATATTATCTACAATATAGCTTAAGTATCCAAAACAAATCATTATGCGAGAAAAAAAAACACTAATCCTTGTTCATTAATGAATCTCGACAGCTAAGTCCTCAATTTACAAGCATACATCAATTTGTAAACTTCAAAGGGTATGTTCCTTGGCCTTTGGCCATTATTAATGAAGCAAGTACGTGGAATGAAACCGAAAATGAAGAAATAGGGTCTGCACTGAGCAATAAACAGATCAGCAGGCAAATGTGTAAACACCACAGCCTTGAAATTGATTCAAAACACTTGGAAATGTACTCACAAATCGCAGGAGTACCCACACCCAAATTACATGATGCAAATAGACCAGAACTAGACCAAAATCCCCTAAACCCTAGCTGGACCTTTAATGCAACAGTGCTTTCTGATTTTCCTACTAATTTAGAGTCTTAAATACCCAGATTTTTGAAAGAAAGGCTCCCAAATGTTTCAGCTACCCTAATATTTTTTATTTTTTGTTATGATTGCACAAATTGGGATGTTAATTTTCTAGCTACTGCTGAAGATTTTCACAAAGTTTTTCAAAACTTTGTAAAAAACCCCCATTTTGAATGAATTGGAGTCCCTTTTTATAGCCAAAACTTAGGGCAACCCTCTTATTACAATTTAACTACTAGTCCCTCTTTTGACTTGTTTCCCAAGTTACTACACTAAACTACTGAATTTTATACTAAAATCCCCTTCTATAATGGTTTAAAAGATTCTAGCATTGTTCTTTACTTGTAAGATACCTGTACTACCCTTTTTTATTGCAAAAAACTACCAAAACTAAGATAAAAACTCTATATCACCCATATTTTATTCTAATAATTACCAGAATTAAGTGAAAATCCTATGCTACCCTTTTACTACTGAAATTACCATTTTACTAATCTTGTAATTAACTACTTACAGCAAATACTAAATCATGTAGTTAACTACTAACATCTATCCAATCCTTAATGTCATTGAACTATTAATCAGGAATAATCGACAATCAATCTCAAAAATCAGTGGACTAACAAAATTAAAAACTAAAAAGCAACCAAAATCAAATGTGACCAATTCCTAATTACATGTGAACCATTAATCGATACGCAAACTCAAGAATCAAGAAACTATTGAATCAGAAATGCTGAAATTAAGAAGAACATGGAAGCTATTATACTGGATTTCAAACTAAAAAAAAGTTTTTATAAAACCAAAAGCAACCCAAACAAGAACAAATAAGAATCTTGGTCTTTGAATCATGGTGGTTAGTTGAAACTCACAATAAGCATTTTCGGGGTTCCTAGAGCTAGCAATTACCATGGAGTCTTTCACACAATAATAAAAATAAAAAAATAGAAGAAAAGGGAAAAAGAAAGACAAACTTGATGGTTGCTCTTCAATTAAACTCGATTGAATTTGAGCCTCCAAGCGGAGTCACGGGGTTGTTTTTGGGTCAAAACAAATGTGTGACTCCGTTTTGGAACTCAAACGGTCCTTAAGCGTCGAACTGAAAACTAGGTCAGGCTGGTTTTGCAATTGGAGAGGTCTGGGAGTTATTTGAAAGGAACTGGCTGTGTTTTGGGTAGATGAGGGCTAGAGGGGTGGGTGGTGGCGATTAGGAGGCCATAGGAGCCTGGTCACCTCCGTGCATGGCGGAGCTGCCCAGTTCCAATGTATATTCGAGGAGTTTGGGCCATATTCGACGGTGTCTGATGATGGGGTTGGAAAGAGGGCAGCGAGGGGAGTGTATGTTGTTTTTTTGGAAGCCATTGGCCACCGGACGCTGCCGTGAACAGCGGAGTTTCCAGGCTTCAGGCGGATATTTCACGAGTTCAGGCGAGTTTTGCGAGGCGATTTTAGGAGGGTTGGAAAGAAGGGAGTGAGGGGATTCTAAGGTGTAAATTTGGAGGCCATTGGAGTTATGCCGCCGGTGGCAGCGATTTCCGGCCGGCAAAAGATGGTGGAGATAAGGTGGATGCACGGTGGTGTTACACCAGATAGATTAGGGCGTTATAGACATGGTACGAGGATAGGATGATTGGGGGTATTTCGACATATATATAGGGGAATTGACCATGCATCTTGACCAATTTACCAAGGATGATGAACGGCTCAGATACATTGGCCAAAACGACGTCGTTTAGGCACCTGTTGCTTTTGGATGGAAAAGGGGCTGGGTTTGGGTCTGTTTGAGTGGGGTTTGGCTACATGGTCTGGGTTTATGACCAAAATGGCCCAAAATCAAAGTTCAACTTATATATACAAATAATTACTCCGTTTTAGTATATTTACTTTATTATTATTTTTTCAGATCTTTTTAAATTATAAAAATAGAAGTAAAAATAGCCAAAAGCATACTCAAACGATAAATAAACTAAATAAACTCTTATATACTAGATTTCCAAGAAGAATTAACCAATATTGTTATTATTCCTTCTCATTTTCAATATAAACTAAACATACAAAAATTAAATTCTAAATGCAACCATTCCATTTTTATATTTTTATACATTACACAAATTAAAACATGCAAATAAAAATAAAATTATGCAATTAATTCCTTAAATTCAAACAAACACAAAATAACACTAATGAATCCTAAATTCAAATAATAACAGAAAAATGCAAATAAGTACAAAATCACACAATTAATTCCTTCAAAATTTATATAATAAAAGAAAAATCTTAATTTAGTGAATTTTATGGGAACATGTCAAGCGAGGCAAAAATTACGTGCTCATAGCGATCGGGAAGAGGAAATTCTGGTCAAGGTTATTTTGTGATTCGCGAACACGAGGCTTTGACCGCGTTCGTGAAAAAAGAAAATTTACCTGGGGCAAAATGTTTAAAAAATGAGTTTCGCGAGCTTTGGTATATTTTCTCCATTGTTGAGCGATTATTGGAGCTTAAGATTGAAGAGAGAATCGGCAGGTACCACTTCGAGGTAAGATTTTTGAACTCAATACTCGATTCTTGTGTGAATTCTACCTAATTAATCATGAAATATGTGGTAATTAGAGCCTAAACTTGGGGAATTAGGGCTTGTAATTAAAACCTAGAAATTGGGATTTGAGGGGCCATTTGAGGTCTGATTTTGACGTTCTTATTATGTATAGAGTCGTGTGAGGATGAGGATTCCATTGTTGTTAATTTATTGGATTTCGAGAGGCGGGCACAGGGGGCGGGTTTGAGCAATTTTGTGATTTTGATGCAAATTGGATATTTTCGAATGGGATTTGTTCCCGTAGCATATTTTAATTGTTATGTTCTGATTATGGCTAGATTTGGAGCATCTGGAGGTCAATTCGTGAGGGCAAAGACATCGGGGGCTAGAGTTTGGATCGGATCGAGGTACGTAAGGATTGTAAATACTATCCTAAGGGTTTGAAACCCCGAATTACACATCGTTGTGTTAGTTTGAGGTGACGCACATGCTAGATGATGAGCGTGGAGTGGTACACCATTGGGTATTATGACTTGGTCTATCCCATATGGCTATTAAGTCACGTATTTGATTTGAAATCATATGATAATCCATTTTCTAAAGATTTATATTATATTTTTGGTAGTATGCCATGTTTGGGGCCTTGTGCTGACCTGCTGAGACCTTTAGGGAACTATTACTATTTTTTCTCACTCTATTTGTTTTTAAAACATATCTTCAGTCATGTGTAACCTATTTATTGTTTAAACCTTGTTTTATCACTTTATTTCTTCAAAATGTGAAAACTGTTTAGGTTGAGTTCCCTATTTTACTGATGGTCCGACTGATCGTGAGGTTGATGAATGAGATAGACCGAAGGTCTTATTATGAGTTTGATGTATGAGATAGACCGAGAGTCAATTGTGAGGTTATTGCCTGAGAGAGGCTGAGGGCCTGGTTTTCAGGATTATATATATATGGATCAGGATGTACACTGCAGCAATATGTATATAGATCGGACTACACGCCGCAGCGATATAGCGTTTGGGCTGTACGAGCCCATCCAGAGTCTGCAAACCCCTAATGAGCGCAGTCGACTAGATATATGGATCGGGCTGCATGTCGCACTGGTTAATATGTTACCTATTGAGTGTGAATACTAAGTGTGACGCTGATTGGTAAGAGTTGATTCATGAGTGTCTGAGAGGCTCGCCCGAGGGGCTACATGGATATAAATGTACATGAGTGATTCTTTGCCTCAGATTCTGGTTTATGAACTTACTGCTTTCAATCTTCTTTAAGCTAGTTTCTACTGAACATGTTGATTTGATTACTGCTTTCACTTATCTATAAACAAAGTCTCTATTGAAAATGTTGAACAAATGTTTTAAATAATCTTTCATTTAAACTGAAGTTTCTAAGTTATGAAAAGAGTTGTGAATACTATTTTCTCAAGGGGCGGTATGCGAACTATGTTTTGGCCTAGGGGCCGATTATGATTTTTATCTATTTTACTATAAATGGTATTGAACCCCTACAAAAACTGTTGAGAGGCATTTTTAAATGATTTTTACCGAAAGTTGGGTTTAAATTGTGATGATTGAATCGTACTCCGATTTGAAAGCCTTTTGTGCTTACTGAGTTTATCATAAATGTGGATTCATCGTTTCCTACCACTCAGTCTTTAATTACTCTTACTACTTACTGGGCTGGAGTACTCACATTACTCCCTGCACCTTGTGTGTAGATTCAGGTATTTCGGAACCCGACAGCGGTTGTTGATTGCTTAGACACGGTGTCATCAGAGTTAGCAAGGTGGTTGCACGGCGTTTGCAGCACTGCTTCCTTCCTCTCATTTTATTACTGTATCTAGTACATTTTCAGACTCTTATTATATTCAGGCCTTGGTAGATGCTCATTACTAGTGACACCCCAATGTCGGGCTTGTGTAACTACTCTGCATTTGTCTTTTAAATGTTCATTATGATATTATTGGTTTATAAATGGTATAAAAACAACTTTTATTGGGAAATGGTTTATTCAAGAGTTGTGTCGGCTTGCCTAGTTTCACGATAGGTGCCATTAAGATTAAGTCTAATTTGGGTTCGTGATAGTGTCGAGGACCTACTTCCACTTAGACGTATTGTCCATGTTTTGTTTTTAATGGTCTTTCTTGTCGAGAGGGATATCTTGTATAAAATGTTATGGCTTATCGCACTTATGACAGCAATCATAGCCTTTTGTGTTCCTCCTAGAGCTGCCTTTCTTAGGAATTCCACCATTTCTATGAACCATTTTCTGAAATCTCCATGTAAGATAGGCCATGTTAGCATCATCACCACTTAAATCATTGTTGTCCGCTTTGAGAACCAAGTTCTTCTCCTTTTTGGATTCTCTTAATTAATGATCTTTCTTTGTCTTTATTTCATAGGATTTTAGATTTCCAATAAGATCGTCAATCATCAGCTTTTGCAGATCTTTGGCTTTTGTGAGAGCGTTGACTTTGCTTTCCCAAGAACCAGGCAACACACTAAGTAATTTTTTGACCAGTTTGTTCATTAGAATAATATCTCCAAAATAGTGAAGCTTATTGATAATGGAACTAAAGCGAGGATGCATGTCCTGAATAGGCTCATCCTCCTTCATCTTGAAGATTTCATGCTCAAGAGTAAGCATGTCAATTTTTACTGCTTGACTTGAGTGGTTCTTTCCTGTGAAGTTAAGAGAGCCTCCCAGATCTCCTTTGCATATTGACAGACTGAGATGTAGTTGTACTCTTTTGGTCCAATGCCACAGATAAGGATCTTCTTTACTTTGAAGTTTTTCGCTATGAATTTACTATAAACATAATTATATTCCTTCCTTATCTTTGAATTTGTGTCTCTTGTCTAGCAAATTGTCTTCATAGGGACAAAGGGTCCATCATAGATAATATCCCAAAGATCTACATCTTCTACCATGATGAAATCATGCATTCTTTTCTTCGACCACCCGTAGTATTGTCCATTGAATCTCAGTGGTCTGTAGATTCATTGATCTTGTTTAAAATTTGGTGGTGCAGTCATGAAGATCCTTTCTGGATGTTAGCCTTATATAAAGTACTCGTTCTGATACAAATTGATATATACTAGATTCCACCAAACAATATAAAGAACCTTGTTCTCTATCGGCTCTCACATAACACATCAGTAAGTAATTAACACAACGATATTTATGTAGAAAACTCGCAGCTCAAGGGATTAAAAATCACGACCTACACTCCTAGGATTTTAATTTCACGAATTGAGAAAATTTGTATTATAAACTATTGTAACCTATGAATTAAACTCTTAATCCCACCTACTTACAATAACTGTATTGCAAACCTCTTTGCAATAACTCTATAATAAAGCTAACAACTTGACTAACTCTAGTCAACACAACCACAAGGTTTATGGTTTACAAAGTGTCCTATGAGATGCTTTTAAATAAGCTGAGTATTAGTTACAGGAGAATAACATAAACAAATACATAACAATACTAAGAACACATAATCTAATCAATGCTGGGATTTGGTCCTTCATTATGTTGTTGTTTTTTTCTTCAATGCCTTTAAGAGAATAAAGGCAGCTGCACATTTAAAAGTAAAATGTGTTTTTGGTTTTGCAAGTGTATGTAATCCATTGCCTCATGTTAGTAATATATAAGTGAGGTAATCAGAGATGATGTAAGGGAGTGTCTGGCACATAGCATTCTTCAACAATGTTGTTGTATTGTTGCCTGTTCAGTGCAACAACTTTAATAGTAGTAAGAGTTGACTTGTAGTGTGACCAAAGGAACTAATATTTATATGCTCCCTCTATAGTTCAGTTAATTGGTTTCATTGAAACTTGTACTAGTTAATTGATTTGTTGTTCTGAACGCGGAGGAGCTAGTTATATCAGGATTTGGTTCTCGTATGAAGTTTGTTAATTCATAAAAACATAAGACACATAACTTATCAGTAACACTATTTTTCATCATTTTTCCTATCCATTGGAGTATGTTTTATTTGTTTATCAATTGAGCGATTCTTCTTTTTTGAATGGTTTCTTCTGTTTGGAATACTTCTCTATATTATTATTGGATGGTTTGTTCCCCTACTATATATAACTGTTTAATACTTGTTATCATTATGTTAAGAGTTTTTTTTAAGTTAATCCACTAAGCATTGTGCCTAGGATTGATTTTTATAGATAAAACATATAGCACAACAAAAGTGGAGGGGGACCTGAACCTTACTTCCACAGATAAAAAGAAAATGCACTTGGTCATCCACATATGGAATCCAAGTGGCACTTGAACACCATGGTATGTTAGACCTATAAAGAGGAACCAATTGTCTATCCAACATTGATAGCCAATTGGTGGTACAAAATACAATTTTGATAAGCCTAAGTAAAATATACACAAAAGCATAAGTAAATCTATGTGAGCTAATCAAAAGGATAGTAATGTTTTCATCCATGTACAATATATGCTACATACATTACACGTGTAGAAAGAGTCTACGAAGGGTGGTACATAAACCACATCAAAGAGAGGGACTATCTTCCACTTAGCTTTGACATTGAGGTCAAGGGAAGCCAAATGGAAGATAGTTAACAAAAGTTCTCCAGGTGGAGATGAGCTATGATGTTGTTGTCATGTATATTTGGCAGAAGAGAGTGGGCCGAATTTTTAGCCTTTTCCTAACGTAGAAATCCAGTCTGTGAGCGTTGAGCATAGTAGAGCATCTGATGCATAAAGGAGCTCTTTTTGTGTGCACAGTTATTCCTGCTGGGTAGACTGGGTTATAGTGTTGGTCTGTAGCTATGGTTGTTGGATCTGCATATATGTCTGTGTGTAGATGAAAATAGAGAGTTGGCTTAGGGATGTCTCCAATGACCTGCTTCTATTGGTTTCCATGACCACGCCATTCCCAAGCTCCAGCCTCCTCTTTTTTCTCGTTCCCTAGGATCCTCCCCATTGTCAAGCTATTTTTTCTCCAACTTCCTCTGGCTTCTATTTTACCTATGTTTAATTTTTTTTGTGATGGCATGTCAAACTTAACCATTACTGCTCCTGTATTGCTCAGTTCAATGTAAACATTAATAAAACAACTTCCCTTTCTTTGTGTGTACAATATTATGTTCATCTGGCTTCTCTTTTCTGTCATATTGTGTGCACATATTTGGCATGAGCTAGCTGTGTTAGACTTCTTTATGCTTATTACATACTTGTGCTCTTTGACATACAAGTTGTTCTTTTTAATGATGCCAAAAGTTGGAAAATATGAAGAGGTTTAGTGTGGGTTGAGGATATGATCAAACGAGGAAGATCTAAGATTAAGGGGGAACTGTTGACATCCATCGGGGAATTGGGAGATCTAAGATTAAGGGGGGACTACTGATATCGCATCTAGTTAATTGTTAAATTTGATCTAAACAAATGCTTTTCATGCCTAAGACTGAAATTGTACTAGTTGATCAAGTGAGCTCCCTGAACATACAAAATGCAAAAAACCTATCAATGAAAGGGGGGTCAATCTCAAGGTTCTTGTGGATTATGGAGATGAGTATGGGAATGGGGAGCAATTAGGATCCCTAATCTATAGTAAAAGTTTAATGCAGGTTCTTGTGTTGATGGCACTCAGCTGTATAGGTGCTCATGTTGGAAGAATCTTGAAATAATGAACCATGACTGCATGTATAGAGGAACCTACAGTATTGATGATGTCACTTTGGTTGTTGTGGTTCTTTGGGTTGAGGGTGAGATATGAATGAGAGGAGTGGGTTGATGCAATATACAGAAAAGGTAAAGGAGTTCTTGCATTTTCTGCAATAACATATGTGTTGTTTGTTATTGCTGATGCAATTGTGTGATGGTATTTTTGTGATGATGGTGATTGGTTATCAACTGTTTTAGTTCTAGGAGATTAAACATTAGGGACGTTACCATTCCGAGAATCCATACAAGTTGAGGGACAAAAGAGGGAGTTGCTCCTAAGTTTTTAGGAAATTTTGCCGTTTCTGCAGTTTCTACAGGTGGATCTGCAACTTTCTGCAGTTTCTGTAATTTCTGCTGCACATGTGTGATGCTGCTTCTTTAGGGCTGGCTATTGGGAGTCAAGTGGTATGTTTCCAAGAGAATGAACATGAAAAATACTAATACCACTCCTATAAAGTATACCATTTGAAAGGGAAAGGATAAAGTGGACAAACCTGTAAAACAGAAAATAGTATTAGTGAAAAAAGAAGTATTTCTGCTACGTTTTTTTGAACTGCTGTCTTTGAGAGGGGGTTGCATATTTTTTAGGTTGCTTCTATATGTTTGGTCTAAGGGGGTGTAGGTATATGGTTATATCGGTGGTCTTGGGTGGTGAATGGAGAAGAATTGGGGCGTTCCTTTATGAGATTAGGTGTGTGTGTATGTGTGTTTTGTGTTGTGCATCAGGTGGTAGGTTTCCAAGTGAGTCATTTCCTATTTCCTTGTATATCCTACTTCATTCTTATGTTGTGATTTTAGGAGGTGATTTCAGGAGAACGAGCATATACGCTAATACCACACCACGAAACAGCCACAATGGAGTGTAAGATTCACAAAGGAATGGAAGCTATAAAAAGCAAACAGAATTAGTAGATAAGTCTGAACTGGCTAATTCTAAAATTGGTGCATGAGGTATTTCATATGGATTCATAACTAGGACCCCTTCTTTTTTGATGTTTCAACTATAACCATTACATGTTGAAGAGGAGCTTGCATTTTGAGAGGATACTATCAACATGTTGGTTTTCTTGTGCCTGAAAGATGGGGTACCCAATTGTTCATGGAGAACTTGGCCTCTGATGTGGGTTGGGAGAGAGGAAGCAGTGGTGAAGTTTGTTAGAATGTTGAGGTCATTGCTGAATTTTGACAGGAAGTCAGCAGGGTAGTTTGCTTCTCTATACACATGATAAGCAATGAATCCCTCAAATTGAGAGCACAGAAGCCTTAGGTGGGAAATATTTTCTTTCAAAATCCATAGAGTATCATTATTCTCTGTCAGCCACCTAATAAGTAGTGCAGAATATGCTTGTGAACTCTGGGAATTCCATTGTCTAAGCAACATTGAACTCCTATCCTGCCGTCTTTAGTTTCAGCATAATTTATGGTACCCTCCCACAAAGGGAAGGCCATTGCGTCAATAAAGTGTCCTTGTTTATCTTTAATGATGACACCTCCTCCAATCTTTCCAAGATTTGTCATAGCACTTCCATACAAAATGACTTTTACAAAGCGCTTGTCTGGTTTAATTCATTTGACTTGGGTTATGGTAGTGCGACGCTGAATGTTTCCAATGCAGGGGTAGAGTTCCCCCCCCCCCCCTCCCCCAATTGAAAGGCCATTGGATGTCAGGAAAATTGGACATTAGGAGTAGGTTGATGTCTGAGCTGATGGAGTAAAGGACCCTAGTTAGGGAGGTGTGTTTTCCTCCATACTTGGCACTACACCTATTTTTCCACAAATTCCAACTGGTGATAATGGGGAGGGTATCTAAAATGAGCTTTTGCACATGATTATAGGCCCTCAATAATTCAAAGGGAGATATTCTTCTCTAGGAAAGATTCACCTCTCACATACCTAGGATGCCCTCTATAGGCATAATCAGAATTATGAATGTCAATGGCCTTATCTTTAAGGTGCTAGGAAGAATCAAAGGCTGACATGGCAAAATGCTTTTCTATGGAGGCAGGGCAACCCTGATCAAATATGTCCTCTAATCCCTACCAATTCATATCTTCTCAGCTGTGTCCCCTCCTAACACTGCCATAAAGAAAATTGAAAGGTTAACAGCCAATATTTCCTACGGAATGGATAAGGAAAAACACAAGCATCACTGGGCATCATGGTCCAAACTATCTTTCCTACCAAATGAAGGTGGTGTGGGTTTCAGAACCATTGAAAACTCTGGCAAAACCATAGATTTCAAGCAATGGTGGCATTTAAGAAAAGTAAATTCTCTTTGGAGTTCGTTCCTAAAAGCAAAGTACTGTCAAAGATCAAATCCAATATCCAAGAAATGGAATTCAGGCCAGTCACAAGCATGGAAAAATGATGTTCAATAATAAAGAAATAGAAAATATAATCCAATGGAGGCTCCAAAATGGGAAATGCAGTTTCTGGTGGTACAATTGACTTGGCTCTGGGCCACTTGCACTCAGCAGAACTGAAGGGGGTAGACAAGGCAACACATCCGTGTCCAATTTCTGGAATGAAGGTCACTGGGATCTCCAAAAGCTCAATGGAACTGCACCATCTCACAAAATATCAGATATCATGCAGACATCTATATATTGCAACCCTGATCTCCCTGATAAACCCATCTGGACGCCTACTATCAGGGGTAAGTTCTCATGTACCTCTGTATGGGATCTCATAAGAAAAAAAAAACCCCAAAGCTTCACTAATAGGAGGATCTCGCATAATAAATTAACCTTTAAGTGGTCCTTTTATTTGTGGAGAGCCCATATAAACAAATTCCCAACTGATGATAGAGTGCAAATCTTTAGTGGTCCAACTATCACCAGTGTATGCTGCTCTATGCATGCTTCGGAAACAGTGGAACACCTCTTCAGTTCTGGGAACATTGCTAGGATCATATGGGAAAAAAATATGAGGGTCATGTGGGCATCCAAACTGAGAACCTGCCTTTGAGGTTGCTCGTTATGAAATGGATTGCACTTGGTAGAAAACATGGAGTAGTCATGAAATCACTCTTGTGCGTATTAATAAGTTGGCAAAATATGCTCCCATAATTGCTAATAATCAACATGATTTTCCTCGGGGATGTTCTTCTGCCAGAAGTAAAGATGATGATATCATCAGCAAAACATAAAGGGTTAATTTGAGGTCCCCTTTTCTGCATATAGAATCCATGAATAGCTGATCATGATTTAGCAAGTTGAGCATAATGGATAGGAGTTCAACTCCTATAATGAATAAATAAGGAGAAAGTGGATCACCCTATTTGAGGCCTCTTGTAGATTGAACAAAGCCACATCTGGTGCCATCAACTATGACTAAATACCAGTTATTGGACAATGTTCTCTAGATCATGTCAATGATCATTTCACAGAAACCCATTCTCCTGAGCATAATAAAGGTAAAACTCCAGGAGACTCCCTCACAAGCCTTAACCATGTCAAGCTTGATGACCATATTTGCTCCTACAGTTGCCTTCTTCATACCATGCACTACTTCTTGTGCAAGCATAATGTTTTCAAAGATGTTTCTAACCTTAAGAAATCCTGATTGATTTGCATAGATTATTTTTGGAAGCATAAGGCCAAGTGTTGAATCGATGATCTTGGAAATGATCTTGTTGATGAAATTGTTGAGACTGATTGTCCTAAAATCTATGAGACTATTAGAGAATTAAACACTGGCTAGGAGAACAAGGAATGCATTGGTCATAAGTCTGGGCATAGGACTGCCTCTAAAAAAAGCGAGCACTACCTTGAGTAAGTCTTCCGTGATAACTTCCCAGCAAGCTTGGTAAAACTTCAAATTCATGCTATCAGGTCCTGCTGCACTAATAGGATTTGTGGAGAATACATGTCCTTGAGCTCTGACATATATTGGTCTCTGGTGAGTATGGCATTGTCTTTACTAGTTATCATAGTTGGAATAATGGATAGCAAGTCTTCTCTAATAACTGAGCTAGGGCTTTGAAAAGGTGTTGAAAGTAATCACAGTCAGTCTTCCCAATGTTTTCATCACCCTAAAACCACTCACCTCTTCATTTTTGATTTTGTCGATATACAATTTCTTTCTTCTTCCTCTGATTAAGTTGTGGAAGTATCTAGAATTGGAATCCCCTTCTTTAAACCATTGAAGTTGGGTGTTTTGTTTCAGAACATCTTGCTCAACCTTCAAATGTCTAACATACTGAGCCTTGAGCTCATTGAAAGATATTCTATCAGTATCATTGTTTGTTTGGGCCTAGATCGGCTCTACATCCTTCACCTTTTGTTCATACTCTTTGGTTTTTTGGAAGATATCCACATATTGTTGTCTGGACCAAAGGCTTAGGTCATGGATCAGAGCTTTCAGCTTTTAGGGAAACACCCACATAGGATTACCTCTTACTTCTTTGTTCCATATTTTTGAAGCCAATGGTAGAAAATTTTGGTTATCCACCCAACTGTTAAGAAATTTGAAGTACTTTTTACAATTATCCAGTCTTGTATGAAGTTTCAATAGCAGGGGGTTTTGATCAGATCCTGCTAAAGCTAAATAAGTAATTGTGGCAGCAGGAAAGGCTTCTAGCCATAAATCATTGGCTAATCCCATGTCGAATCTTTTCCATACAATAGCACATTTCCCCTTCCATTGGACCATGTGACTTTAGACCCATAGAATCCTAGGTCCATAAAACCACAGTCCTTCATCATGCTAAGAAAATCAAGCTTTTGGACATTTTATATGGAAGGCCACCAATCCTTTCTTCTACAGAGGCAATGACATTGAAATCTCCAATAAAACACCATGGCACATTACAAGTAGTTGATTTATGTCTGTGGACTTCCCACAAAGGTCTTCTAAGAATTGGCTTACACTTTGCATAAAATAGTGTTAGGCGGAATAGATTGCTATTTTCAACATGCTTCATTTCTAATGACAACTGTTGTTCATCCTGATCTAAAACCTTGGAATTGAATTCCTTATCCCAACACACCCATATCTTACCATTAACATTAGCAGTAGCTTGATGCATTGAAAGTTGGATTTTAACGTAATTGAGGTGAGAATTATCTAGGAAAGGTTCAAGGACAGCTATAAAAGAGAGGATATGTATTTCTTTCAAGAGTTTGAGCCATTCCATTGTTCCAGAGGTCCTGATGCCTCTTGCACTCCAAATGATTGTACTAATCATTAGAGAGAGGGTATTAAATAGTGTTTTGGTGGGACACTGCTGCTTCTGATTCTAGCATTGGACTGCTTCATCATCACTAGAGGCAATATCATCATCATGATTTCTAGCACTTTTATCCTCAGACTCAATTGGTCTTTACTCATCCTAAGAGGTGGTTTTTTCTGGGAGTGCTTCGCGAGACAAAGGTGAATTTGTGAGGTTTGGATTTGGGAGTTTTACCATTTGTAGGCATATCTATTTCATTGCTGTCAAATCTCAGTTCTTTATTGATTAAGAGAGGTTGTGAAAGTGAGGTACTGGCTATGAGTGAGTGTCTATAACCAAAGGAATTAGCAGGATCAAGTCTAAATTTTTCCTGACATTGAGGGCTCAAAAACTGGGAATCATCAGGGCGCTCATTTAAACTGATTCCTCCATTTTGTTTCTTATAGCCTTTCTCTTTTTCTAGCTAGGTTTATTTTATCATTTATGAGTCTGAACCTGAAAATCAGCAGCAACTTTGGCTCTTTCTTTAAAGGGAGCTTTCATTTGTGCAGATTGATTCTCTTTAGAGCTTAAGGACTCAAAATCTTCCTCCACAGTCACACTATCATATTGATAAATTTTATATGTGTTCGAATTGAGGAGTGTGGTAGCAGGGGTTTGTTGGTCAATCCTACGGTCAGCCAATTGTGCATTAGCACATTCATGCAAAACATGAGGAAATCCCTCCCTATTTAGAACCCCTCCCTGGCTATCACTGAGTTTCCTCTCACAAGTACTCATTCCTCCATTAACACCACAATTAACAGAACTAGATGGGGGAATAGAGGGAATGGGATGATCCTGGGAAACAGGATCTACACTCCTCTCCAGCTAAGTTGGAGGATTGATAATAGGAATACCTGAATGTACTGGAGTTTGGGTTGTTTGCTACTGAATGTCATTTGGAGCAACCTTATGTTGTTTAGTCTCTGGTTGTTTGGCATGTAAGCCTATTGTTGCCTCTTGGGTTGAGTGTTATCTTTGAAGTTCTTCCTATTCTGAGTCTGCCATTCTTCCTCTGTTGTTTCTTGGACAGAGTTTTGGTGCACTGTTGCTTTTTGATGTTGTACTACCATTGGATTTTTTCTTTGGCTATGTTCATTAGCTTTTGGTCTTCCCTCTTGTACAGTTTGCTGCATTCCATTGGATATACCTGGGGCTGCATTGTGTGGATTACTTGAAAAAAAATTTCTTCCTCTTTTCTCTTTGTCTTAACCTTATTTTTCAGCCAGATTTCACATGTGTATTCAGAGTGACCTAAATGGCTGCAATGAGTGCAATAGGCTGGCAAGCTGTCATACTGGATATCCAACTATTCACCATCTCCATTTTCATCCTGCTCCACATCATATCCAAGCCCGACATGATGGGGTCTCTCCTTGGTTAGATTAATTTGAATCTTGACCTTAGTCACACTTCCCTTGTTTTCTTGAAAGAAGCTAGATCCTAGTATAATGCTTTTCTTATAGGAGACAACATAGGTGTGAGAATTTTCATGTACTACAAATGCCATGGCAATTCTGGGATCACTATCCATATTGGCACAAGGGGAGAATCTTCATTTGGCTTGAATGCTGGGGACCATGCTTCCAGTTTCATGATCTGGCCTTGGATATACATGTGATGCTTAGCCCAGATAGTGAAATGATCATACTCATTTTCTAGATCAATAGAGACAGTCCTAGCACTGAAATAGGCTATCTTGACTGGTCCTTTGAGTTCAGTCTGAGCAATAAAACTATTTCTGATAATTTCCATTCTAGGCATGGTGTCGGAAAACTTGCCTACTACCGTGAACTTACACCTATTTGCAAATTTTACCATGTAATCTTCCCTTTTGAAAATTACAGCAGGTTGACCTTGTTTTGTAGTTATATTTGGAAGCATAAATGCTATTGGTTTGATCACTGCATCATGCCTAGCTCTGAGTCTTGTGACATAGGAATGGGTAATAGTAGGAGGTGCTGGTGTTGAGTTACCTTCACGTTTCTTTTTATTGGAAGAGTTACTAAGCTGTGAATTGGGATTAGTAATCGGTGGAATCTGTTTGACAGAATAGGTGGATGGATGATTGTTTGTTGCGGGAGGTTTTTGGGTTCTCGACTGTGCGAAGTACGTACTAGTATTTAAAATAATTAATGAGTACCTTTTGCACTTCAAAAAAAGTTTTCAAGCTTTTGCTTGATTGATTAAGTTACGAAAGAGTTTCTTTCTCATTCACAACAAAAAAGGTTATCGTTTCTGGCTTGAAAATGAGGCTGAAAATCGGCTGAACAGTTACTTGATTCATGGCATCATAAAGCAAAAAAGGTAATTTTTAATTAATTGTGAGTATAATTTTATTTATCCCTTTATTCTTCTTACTACATTATTTTTCGCAACTCGAAGACTTAAATAACATAGTACTCTATGCGGACCTCCTTATAATATATTTGATTTCCAAGAAATTCGGACAATACACCAGATCAATCACGAGGGACAACTTCTCTTGATGGCTTCTTTTTGTTTCTTTATCGAGGGCAACACTCAAGGGCCAAATACAGATTTTCTTGAATTACTTAATTGTCGCGAAATATCTAACCGCGTTTTGAATTGATCTTGAGGAAGAATGTCTCTTGCCTACTTCAACTTTGATAAAGGCAATATTTGAAGTCTTGATCTATTTGTGGATAAACATTTTATGAGATTTTTCATGTTAGGCATCTTTTATGAATGTGCCTAAATTATAGTGTCATTGTTTTCAATGAATAACAAACTGATTTTAATTATATTATCTCTCGTTGTCCTTTATTTGAAGCAAATCATTTTATACTGCAAAAGTTAAGGTTAAAAAATGAAGAAAAGAAAATAGAAATATAACTCATATGGCTTTCTGATGAATGATTTAGCATCAGTCAAACAAAAAATTTCAATATTTTACCACTATCTAAGATACTGAAAAGCAATACCAAAGATACTGAAAAGCAATACCAAATTTACTGACCACCAGATATTTGAAAACACTAAAACGCGAATAGGCAGTAGTATTATTTATGAGTAAATGGAGCCTACTTAAAATATTTGGTCACGAATAATATACGTGTAAAAGAAGCTAATTAGGGCCTCCTCCTATTTGTTTATGGTTATTGTACGTCTCTTACCGGTCCTACAGGAGTGTGTGAATCATGTTGAACATTCTTGACAATAACTTGTTACATGCAATATGATTTTATAATTGCTTAACCTGTCTATATAAGCTCGTAATATGCTTCAAGCAAAGATCAATATCAACAATTTCTGGGTCATACATATTCCTAGTGAAGTGACGATGAAATTACATGTTGCTCTTATCATGCTATTTTCATTTGCTCTGGTAAGTTTTTACAGATGATTAATTAAATATCTCCGTTTTGGTGGGTTATTACTAATTGCTACTTTCTTGGTGCACTATCATGACAAGAGGGGTTGCTTTGATGGTAAGCAACCCCACTTCCAACAGGGAGGTTGTGAGTTCGAGTCTCCCCAAGAGCAAGGTGGGAAGTTCTTGGAGGGAAGGATGCATGGGGTCGATTTGGAAACAGCCTCTCTACCCAAGGGTAAGGGTAATGTCTGCGTACACATTACCCTCTCCAGACCTCACTAAGTGGGATTATACTGAATTGTTGTTGTTGTTGGTGCACTATCATGCGCTTCTCTTTCAACTGCCTTGCCTTTCAAATTACAATGTCTTTACATATCAAATATTAACAATTGAATTAATTAACTTATGCTCCAGCTCTTTTAATTTGTATGACGGTGTTTGATTGGCAACAGAGGTTTCCGTAAAACAAAATATTTTGAAAGTTATGATCTTAAATATACTGTAATATTTGTGTTATTATAAGATTATTAAAGCATATAATCTTAAATATGCGATATCATTTGTGTGGTTATCAAAATCTTTTATTAAAAATAATATTGAAATCCTAAAACTAAAAGAGTTTCTTTATTAAATGTGGGTTCATACTGAATCAAGAGGAAATAGGTTTATGTAAAAACTGAAACATATGGAATAATATATTCTCGACTGTCCAAAAAGAATGCTTGCTTCTTGAGCATAACTAACATGTGATTTTTCCATAAACTTAGCCGTTTAAGCCCATCTAGCTAGTTAGATGTTTAGCCTATTTAACCGGATTATTCATTTGTCTTGGCGTATTCCTATCGAACATGTGTAAATAAGAATTCTTCTTTTGGCAAATAACTCTTCAAAATGCAATAGAATTGTACGTAGAACTCTCTTTGCCAATACTAAATATTTACATGACCAGTACTTACAAAGGTGGATCTAACATTAGAATGATGTGGATTCTTTATTTTAGAACTATCTCAAGCTTTTAAAATTGAGTTTTGAATTTAATTTTTGTATATACTTAGTGAACTTTTCGAATACATAAATAGAATTTCTACGAAAACATTACTTGATTATGCCGGACCCATATGATAAAGCCTACATTTTTCCCTGGCAGTACACAAGCAGCACTAATGCAAGAAAAGACCCTGGAGAATACTGGAGAGCTGTGATGAAAGATGAGCCTATGCCTGAAGCAATCAAACGTCTTATGCCTCAGCATTCTGTTCCTATCTCCAAAGAGAAAACTGATTGTTACACATCACCTTCTATTGGAGGTGAAGCCTTTGATACGTCTGTCTACCACGACAACACCATGCTGAAAGAAGCTGAGAAATTATTATTTACGAAAGATTTTGAGCAAAGGCCTACTATAACTGGTTATCATGAAAATGATGCTGGTCTTAAACAAGAAAAGCCATTCACCGAAGATTTTAAGCCTAGGCCAAATGCTTCTGTGTACCATGATTGATATTGCATATAATGTACTGTGTGTCTTTTCACGTTTGTGAATTTACGTTTGGTATGCCTCCTGGTATTAAGTGATTTATAAAATAAAGATTTGTAACAATATTTAATGGTTATATTTAAGTATCTCTTAACATTATTATGTGTTCTAAGCAGTGATTGATATGCTCGGATTCCTTTTAGCTGGTTCGTTTATGATGTTTTATGGGGGTTACTATGAGTCATCACTCAAATTTTACGACATTACTCAAAGTTATTATCTTTTATACTAAAAAGACGAACGTAAATTTACTATTTTCTGTAAAAAAAAATTACTTAACTCTTCCTAGATATCACATAAAGTAACTAGGAGGATACTAATGTGACATTTTCTGTTATAGCCTTTTTGGTTAAAAAATAATTATTTAGTGATTTTCTATGATGCTTAGGCAAAGTGAGTGATATTTTGGCTACAACAAATAGTTTAGTGACTTTCTATGATACTTAGGGAAGTTAGTAAAATAAAATAAAAATTGAATGACTATTAGTGCAAAAGAAGTTTTCTTGTTTAAGCTGGCTAATTTTTGTATCGCTAACCTGTATAATTGTATATTGAATCAACTCGCATAATGCGAGTTTTAGAAAATGTATTTTGTTAAGAAGAAAATGGAAAATATTTACGTGAAAAACTCTCAGCTCACGGGATTAATAACCACGATCAATATTTTCGGATTTCAACTTTACTAACTGGCCAACTTTAGAATAAAATCTATTCTAATAACCTAGGAATTAAATTTCTAATCGTTCACCTACTTATAATACCTATATTGCAAGACTCTTTGTAATAACTCTATTACAAAGCTAACCGCTTGACTAACTCTAGTGAACACAACCAAAAGGTTTATGATTTGCAATGTGTCCTACGAAATGCTTCGAAACAAACTGAGCAGGAGTTACAAGTGAATAATATTAAAAAAGACATAACAATACTAAGGAGGCACGATATAATCAATACTGGAATTTGGTCCTTCGTTATATTATTTTTTTGTTCTTCAATGATTTGAGAGAATGAAGGTGACTAGACACTTCATAATAAAATATATTTTTGGTTCAAAGTAAAAGAAACCTAACTTATCATTTCTTCCTATTTTATGATGAAAAACTTAGAATTTTCATTTCCCCTGAGAACTAGATCTTCATATTTTCCCAGAACAATAACAATATTCCCTCCGAGAACCTGTTTTTCACCTTCAATTTTCTTCCCCCTTTTGGAATCATAAAAAATCAAACAAGTAAAGGCAAAAAAAAGTCTAGAAAAGTTAACTCATGCCACTTTTGTAAGCACAACATAGTTAAAAACAAGATATAAGAGCACAACATGCACTTAAAAAGGACTAAGATATAACAACCTAACCGGTCGTTTTATGAATTGCAGCCCCATTTTTCCTGTTCCTGCTTCTTTATGTCTTGTTCAGCTATATTATGTGGTATTGGGTCAGTTCGTCCGGGTTCGGAGTGGTTTTGGAGTGTTATGAGACACTAGTCCCTTAAGTTAGCCATATAGTTAGAAAAATCAATCGGAAGTTGACTTGTAAGTAAACAGTCTTGGATTTGGTTTTTATGATTCAGATAGCTTCGTGAGGTGATTTGGGACTTAGGAGCATATTCAGAATGTAATTTGGAGGTTCGTGGTAGATTTAGGTTTGAATTGGCAAAATTAAAATTTGGTCGTTTTCCGATTGGTAGTAAAAATCTTGATATCGGGTGGTAATGGAATTCCTGATTTTGGAGTAGGTCCATAGTGACATTTGTGACGTGCATTCGGAGTTGATTTGATAGGTTTCAGTATCGTTTGTGGAAGTTGAAGATTTATAAGTTGTTAGGCTTGAATCCGAAGTAGATTTGGTGTTTTAGTGTTGTTTTGAGTGATTCAAAGGCTCGACTAAGTTTGAATGATGCTATGGGATGTGTTGGCATGATAGGTTGAGGCCTCGAGGCCTCGGTTGAGTTTCGGGTGGTTAACAGACCAATTCTTGGCTTTTGAGAGTTGCTGATTTTTTTCTGGTTTTTGTGGTAGAAGAATTTGTTCTTCACGTTCGCGAAGATTGTCCCGCATTCGCGAAGAAGAGCTAGGTCTAGAGGAGAAAGTGTTCTTCACGTTCGCGAGTCGGGGTAGCGTTCATGTACGTTTAGATTATTGTGAATCGCGAAGGCATGAGATGAGTCCTGTTCACGTAAGGTAAATTGGTAAAGCTGGGACCCCTGGAGTTGTGCATCGTGTTCGCGTAGGTAAGTCATGTTCGCGTAGGCCTGGGCAGTTGAGTCTTCACGTTCGCGTGAAGGAAGTCACGTTCGTGAAAGTGGATTTAATTGGCCAGTGACTTTTGTGCTTCGTGAATGCAAGGCCTTAATCGCGTTCGCGAAGAAGGAAATATACCTGGGTAGAATATTTAAATAGCAATCTTCGCAATTTTAGGCTATTTCTCACCATTGTTGGCCGGATTTGAAGCTTTTTGAGTTGGATTAAAGAGGGATTTGAAGGGTAACACTTGAAGGTAAGATTTTTGAACTCAATATTCGATTCTATGATGATTTCTAACTAATTAGACATAAAATTAGTGGGACTTAAACCCTAAGAAATTGGATAATTAGGGCTTGAAATTAGAGAGTGTAAATTGGGGTTTTGAGGGGCCATTTGTGGTCCGATTTTAATGTTTATAGTATGTATGGTGTAGACAAGTAATATTTTACCCTCTCCAAGATTTTTCATATTTTAGCATGCAAATATTTAATTTAGGCCAAATTGCTTTATTTTAACTAATTTTGACTCATCTACTTTGTTTTATTACAAGAAAATGAGAATTACGAAAAAGTAATTTCTGTTATAAATAGAACTCTATTTAAGGTGAATGTCTATCTTATAAGAAGAGTCTTACTTCAAGGCTAAGTCTTTTATCTTCCTATAAATAGAGGGTCTTACCCCATTGTAAATCATCCCTAAAGTATTAATAAGAATACTCCTCTCTCTCTACTTTTCTCTCTATTGTTCTATTGTTCTTGTATTATTGTTCTTGTTCTTATATTATTTCATAACACGTTATCAGCACGAGTCTCTAACCAATTGAATTTGATTTCTTCCTTCTTCCAGAATTTCTATACATACAAAAAGGAAAAAGAAAGAATGAAGAAAGAAGGAAAAGAAACGAAAAAAAAGTGGAAACGAAAGAAAGAAAAACAAAGAAGAAAGAAACAGAAACAGAAAGAGAAAAACGTGAGAGAAAGAAAGGAATTTACACAAGAGGTATATTTGATATCACAACATTTATTGGTATACCTTAAAGGTAAGTAATTTACTTTTCCCTTTCAAATTCTTGAAATTCTACGATTTGATTTTATATACAAACAAAGACAACAAAGTTTGATTATAACTCTAATGGAGTTCGAAGAAATTACACTCACATGAAGCGGTAAAATTTCTATGCCTTGCCATGATCAAATTCATGTATGATTGTGGGCAAAGAATTGAAAATCCGTCCCATTGAATTTGCTCAATTCCCTTTAGAGAATGTGGTAGCAGTATGTGATAAGTCTGAAAGAAGACAAAATTATTACCATGAAGGTATCAATGAATGTGGACGTGGCAATAGACGAAATTATAATCGTCATTATTGTGATATGAGAATAATAAAGATTCTCAAAATAATCTTTCACTTTATGAAAGTAATATTTGACATGAGATTGTGCTAAGGCCTTGATTTTCTTGCGCCATCACCTTGATGAAGGTTTGAAACTGTGCTAAGGCCTTGATTTTCTTGCGCCATCACCTTGATGAAGGTTTGAAAATTGAATATATCACAGTCAAAGATCCACCTATCTTGTGGAATGGCTTAAAGGAGAGATATGACAACCTGAAGTTGGTCACTCTGCCACAAGCACGATACGATGAGAATCCAAAGGCAAATAATTCAGAAACTATATGTTATCGTTGCGGTGGAAAATGGCACTGGTCAAAAGCTTGCCATGTACCAAGCCATTTGGTTGAGCTCTATCAAGCATCTCTAAAGAGTAAAGACCCTGAAACCAATTTTGTCTCTGACAACAATTTTGAAAACACCCACTTGGATGTGGCAGACTTCTTTGAGCACCCTGAGGGGAAAATAGACCACTTGATCGGTGACGGATCCATGATTAAGGATGATGGAGTTGTTTGATTTTATTTTACTTATTTGTATTAGCTAGTGGATAAACTATTAGTCATTAGTATCAGCTCGTATTAGTTAGTTTATGATATAATTTTAGTATTAGTTCTTTAGAATGTTTCAATATGCTTAAATTTCGATGGTATTTTTATTTTCCAGCAAAGTTAGTCGATTAACTAATAAAATCGACTATCTAATATTTTGTATTAAAACTGGAATTTCCGCAAGCTAAGATATTCGAATATCTGATTTAGATATTCGAATAACCTGATTTAGTTATTCGAATAACCTGATTTAGTTATTCGAATAACCTGATGACTGTTTACTAAGTTAGTCGAATAACTAATTAGTTATTCGACTAACCAATATTTTGCATTAAAACTGGATTTTTCTGCAAGGCAAGATAGTCGAATATCAGGTTTAGTTATTCAAATAACCTAATGACTGCTTCCCTAAAGTTAGTCGACTATCAATCCAGTTATTGTTTAAATTAAGAAGCAACGGATTAAATTTGTTTACCACACTGATTTGTAGAAAATTAATCTACATAACGTATTTAAGCAACTTTTGCAAACACACTCGTAATGCACTTAACAACTACGTACTTACATGACATTTCAACTTGAAACATTGTACCCTATACAGAGATATTACTAACACAGTGTACTGTCACATGTCTGCATTGGCTTATAAATGTACACTTCTATACTATTCACATATTCATGTCAATTACTTAGTTCCAAATTTGTAATTATGTGATCGTACATGATAATGTGCTAAATTATTCATCACATAACTTTTACACATTCTTATATATTACATACACTACTCGAGTTTTATGATACGCTGTCATCTATTCACTGTATTACCTGTGTATATGTCCGTAACATACATGCGTGCACCTTTGTAACTACTGCACAATATAGTTTCCACTTCTATATGTTCATTCATTTATGCATCACATTCATGTACCACACACACGATATCGGAAAAGCAACTTTTCCCAAAATTAGGGGGAGAAGTTGGTGAAATTTTGTGGAAAAATGCATCATTATCTCATCTTGATCCAAATACCTCTATTCGTGAAAAAGAGGTGCAAAAGATTATCCATTTGCAAAGAATAGCAAATCAAATGCCAGACGCATTTACAGATTTGAAAAGGATAACAAAATCACATATCCCCGCAGTGAATGTGACAACATCTGATTCACGAATACATATTCATTATTGGAAGAATATGAACATGAAATTGGTATTGAGTATACCACACTCACCCCTAGAAGGAGGTTTGAGATGATACCACACTCACCCCTAGAAGAAGGTTTGAGATGATGTCATTATTATGGCATGAATGGTCATTGGTCACGTACCTATTGTACGCCAAAATAATTTGTCAATGTGATTACCAAAGGACAATAATAATGCAAGAAACATATCTTGCATATAATTTTTGACATGACCATAATGGTATAACTTTCTCTTTAAAAGAGATATTCACCACATGGATGTTGATGAATTTGTGGTAGTACAAAATTAATTGAGAGCTCTAGAAAAGCCAATTACTACTATGTTGGAGAAACACAATTGATTACCAATAAGGTATTGTGTTGTAGTAAGTCTCAAAGAAACTTATTCAGTTTCCAAAGTATATGTGAAAGTGGTTGAGACTATAAATAAAGGAAAGATTTGATATCTTCTATTACTACAACTTGTAGCGGGATAATTTGTGTATGAAAAGCTACCCGCTTCATTCTCCAGTTTGTACTACTTGTTCTCATTAATTAATTGACCAACTAAAGAGTTCGGGTTGAATCCCATAAATTCTGGAAATATCAAAGGTGAATATGGGCCCATTCACCTGCCATGTATACCACATATGATGCATCTATGATATGGTTACATGCGCGATTGTTATTAACCTGCAGCCTGGCCGGTGCTTGCGAGGTAAATTGCTCAGTAATCTAACTTCGAGCATAATTTCCAGATTGTCTATTCAAGATAGTTCATCTTGATAAGTTGGTTTACATCATAGTTGGTTTAGCAAAATGATTTATTGAGTGCCTCCACTTAATAGCTAAACTATTGCTTATGAGAACAAAGTTATATATATCAGTTTGATATACGTTGTATACGAAAGTATATTATATTCTCCCCTCATAAGTGGTTCAGGGTCAGGGACCAAATAATTTCATCTTATTATTATTAATGTGCTGTGTATATTGACATGATAATGCACAAAGATGATTTCCCAGAGGTGAGGAAACATGTTAGTTTTCCTAACATGAGGGGGAGACATGATGAACACTTGAGAAAAGGTTACATAAGATGAATTATCATTTGTATATATAGATCCTCGAATATCATAATATGAACATGAAGTTCATAAAAGGATAATTCAATTGCAACATATTGCAAAGCATGCTACACCCAAAGAAAGTAACTATATTCTCACTGCAAATGCTCATATTAAGTCCTAGAAGGACAAAGTCTTGGATACGCTTAAAACGTATAGACAAATCGGTTTCAAAATAACTTCTTAATAAAGAAGATGAGAAAATGATCAAAGTGATCATAATAAGGAGGCAAGTGATCCAAAAGATCACACGACATAACACTTCATAAAATCTCATGAGAGATTCAGGTACCTGAATGTATGAATGAAGAGATCTCCATGTTATGTCTTTATGAAAATTTACTGGAACCGATATAAAATGATCGTCAACGACATCTATGATAGCGCTAAATATCGATGAGGATCTTATGTTTGTCGAATACAAATAAAATATTGACTAAATGGAAAAGATACAATTCAAGAAGAATTGATTCCATATGAAAGACATGTAGTTTTGGACATGTAGTTCAAATACTTGAAAGTATAAGGTCAAAGGTATGTGTAATCAGTTTTCGATATTTTATTTGTTTAGCATGACATGAAAACTTGATGTGCATCTAAAATTTATTATATGGCTTATATGACTTAACTTGAAAGATTTAAGTTGCTTAAAGCATATACAATTCTTGGTCCTGAAGTACCACATCCTAAGTGCAATTTGTGTACATATGTATCTTGCTATAACTATGATAATGTGATGGCGAGGATATCCCTATGGAAGTATTGAAGAGTTATTCCACGACATTACATGAAGATGTTCATATCTATCAAGAATGATAATTTCAAGGTACGGAATATTCATTCAAGTCAATATGGTTGATTTATTTATTAAATATCTACTAACGATTTCTTGAAGCTAGTGCACAAGATTGGAATGTGAATGTTCAAGGATGTGAATTGATGTTCTTTTTAGGGGGAGTTAATGCGCGTTGCACTCTTTTTCCCTTACAAGGTTTTGTCCCACTGGGTTTTCCTTGCAAGGTTTTTAACGAGGCAACAAATAGGCGTATTTCTAAACATATGTACTCTTTTCTTTTTCTAGAATTTTTTCCATTGGGTTTTGTTTTAGTTAAGGTTTTAACGAGGCACATTATTGAATAGACATTCAAGGGGGAGTGTTATAAATAGAACTCTATTTAAGGTGAATGTCTATCTTATAAGAAGAGTCTTACTTCAAGGCTAAGTCTTTTATCTTCCTATAAATAGAGGGGTCTTACCCCATTGTAAATCATTCCAAAAGTATTAATAAGAATACTCCTCTCTCTCTACTTTTCTCTCTATTGTTCTATTGTTCTTGTATTATTGTTCTTGTTCATATATTATTTCATAACAATTTCATTAATGTTTCGTAGTTATTTTTAATCTTGAAAAATACAAAAAATAATTTTATTTTAATGGTCAGTCTTATGTTTAAAGTTATTTTACATAAGTAGGACTAATTAATAAATGAGGTTGTATTTTAGTCTCGTTCGTAGAGAAAGAATAAAACTTGAGCTCGAATAATCAATTTTTATACCTAATTTTGGACCTAACCCATTATTCCTAACCGCGTTATTCCAAGGTCCATAACCCTTAACCCAAATATAACCCTAAAATCTGAAACCTATAATAGGAAGCTAACACCTAACGTCTAAAGGAGAAAGAACACAAAAAAAAAAAATCAGACTGATACGCTAAAATGGATTTGGCCCTCTGAAAAAGATCGAAGAAAAGCCAAAAGAATATAAAAAAGGAGAAGGGACCAAAAGTTGCGGCTGATTTTCATTAAAAAGGAGACCACAAAACCAACGCTAGAAAAGCTGACAAAATCAGAAAATCAGGGACCTCGGGGCTTGATTGCTGACAGCCGCAGACAGGACCCCTCCTCGTTTTTTATTTTTTTTCTTTAGCAGCATAAACCAAAAACAACGAACCCCACCTCTAACCGGAAAAGCATGCGCACATACAGTCGCTGCTAGTCCCTAACTCGCAGGAAACAATAGATAAACCACCTGAAAATGACCACCATTTCCAGTTCCAAAGCTCAAGCTCAAGCCAGTCAGAAGTTCCGTTTACCAGCTCTGTGTCGTCCCATGCGAGGTTTTCGAGTCTGTGTGTTCCGTCTGAGGTTTGTCAATTTCCGGCGATCTTCGAGGTCATCGAAGTTCGCTATCCGGGCTCCTGTTACTGTTGCTTCTTCCGCCCAGATTAGTTTGTTGCAGTTTATTGTAACTGAGTTGTTATTAATATAATTGATGTCAGATTCTCAATCTCGTTTTTCTTCTCAATTTTGTACAGTAAATTTTGACGAAACGGGTTTATTTGGTACATGAATGTTTGAAATGTTCAGTATTTGTTCATGTTGATATTTATATTGCTTTGTGTTCTTTTTGAATGGTTTTAGAAATTTGTGGGTTCGTTAATCAATACTCATTAGGCTTGATTAGGAGAAAGATAGTTTAATGATAATTTCAAAATATTGTGCTGTTGGAGTTTGTTTTTAATTGATGAAATTGAGAATGGCGCATCTAAACTCGAAAACTAGTATGAGTTTAACATGATTTTCCTTTCCTAATTTCACTGTTTCCCTTGACATTTGAGTGGATTAATACAGAGCCTTACAATTTCCTAATTGAACGTAGTTATTTTGAAGCGAGGTGCGCCATAATAATTAAATCACCTATGGACCTCATAATTTATAATTTAGATACTAAAATAAATCTCGTAGTTCGCTTTAGGCGCCCTAATTATTTAATCATCATGGCTACTATTAAAATTTTCGGTATGCATTTCATGTAGCGTGGCTTAAGATATGTTTTAAATAACCTAGAAATAATTCCTAAAACAATTAAAAGCTGTTAGAAATTAAAAATGCACAATAAGTTTAAAACATGTAATTAATCAGATAATTTGTCTAATTATTAATAGTTAAGTGACCATGCTAAAATCACGGAATACGAGAATGCCTAGTTCCTTCTCCCGGTTTAACATAATTCTTTACCTGGATTTCTGTGTTCGGGGACTATAAAACAGAGTTAATATTTCCTCGGCTCGGAATTTGAACCGGTGACTTGCGACACTATAAATTATCACAAGTGGCGACTCTGATTTTAATAAAAATAATCTTGTTTCGATTGTCACTTAAATTTGAAAAGATTCCCTTATACCCTTATGGGTGTAGGTAAAAAAAATGTGTGACAGCTCTGGCGACTCAGCTGGGGAAAAAAACTCTGTTCGATCTTACAATAACTGTTATAGTTAGCTTTTATTTATTATCTATTTTTTATATGCTTGAGCCTAATTGCTAATGGCAACTTTTTCCCGCTTTGATATTGTTTGGACTGTATATAAATAGTTATTGAAACCCTCCTCTCTCTGCGTCTTCTAAATCATCTGAGAAGTGTACATTTCGTGTGACTTCTCTTCTATTAGAGTCATATCCCAATTTTAGAACGAGGTTCAGAGAACTTGCAAAGCTGATGAAGCTTCTGCATTCCAGGTACGCTGCCTCCCCCCCTCCCGGCTCGAGCTGTAGACTCGGATAAGCCAGGCCTAGAACAATTAAACCCATATTTTTACACCTAGAATAACATAGCCCCATGCCGAATCCCTAGTACGAACATTTGTTGCATCAAATTCATTTGACTTAGCGGACTGAGCACAGTGGTTGGGTCTGTCTACGACAGGTGTATCCAAAAAATAAAAGACCATCCTAATAAATCCTATATTCTACATGTTGCAATCTTCAAGGGTAAAAGTGTCATTTTGCGGATCAATGATTGTTGAGGGCAAATGAAAAGGAAAGGGTGAAGTGTGAAAATAAAGCAATTAGTGCCAGTTATGTTTTCTTTAACATTTTTGTTAAGAAAAAGACAAAAAAAAAAGACATGGAAAATTCATGAAAAAAAGATTTCTCACTTATTCATCATTTTCCTAAAATAAAAAAATCAAAAAATAAAAGGTAAAAAAAGAAATCCAAAAAGCGTTTAAATGTTTCATCTTTCTTTCCAAAAAGCGTTTACATATTTCATCTTTCTTTTCAAATGGCCAAAAAATAGATTTTTCCTAAATTAGTTACTTTTTTTAATTCTTGCCCGTATCCAATCTGTCAGAACTACGCATACTTGATTCTCGTATTTCAAGGTGTGAAACATAGGCAACCCACAAAGAGTCTGGTCTTCCTAGTGAATCTTAGGTTCTCGGCTTTGTGGGGTCTTAGCCAAATTTTGCACTTCTAGCTACATTTTGGTCACATAAGCTATTTTGCAAAAAAATAACCTCAATTATGTCTTGCATGCGTCCAATAAGGAGTGTTATTATCTCACCTAGTGTTGGTTTCAGTTTTTTCCACACAGGTGTGGATTTACTAATCAGGGTTTGAGCATTGCAAATGCCCCAAGACAATCTAGTCTGGATCGCTCGATCAGAAATGGTTTAAGGAGATTTTTTTTAGTTTTTATGTTTTGAGTATGTTTTTCTTTTTCATGTCATCTTTTACCTTCTAGTTTTATACGGTAATGTAGTGTCTTTTATTATTATATTTTCTATTTTGTATTAAAAAAAAGATGTGTAATTTATCAACAAAAAAAAAAGAGATTTTTCGCTTTTATATTTCTGTTAAAAGTTTTCTTTAGAATACTAATTTTATTAATTAAAAAAAATTCTTTTGAGGTCTTTTTCTTTAGGTAGTTAATATTTAGAAGTCAAAACAAAAAATTGTTTTTATACTTCCTTTTGGTACATTAAGACTAAAAATTCAAAAGAAAAAAAAGAGAATTTTCTTTTAGTGCATCTTTAAAAGTTTTCTTTTAAGATATTAGTTCCAAAAATACAAAAAGATTTTCTTCTGAGGTGCTTCTTTGGGAAAATAATAAAAAATAAAAAAAACCTTTTCTTATTTACATTAGAACTTTAGGATATTGTACATAGAAGAAGAAAAACATACTTTTTCTTTAGTTTATTTTCAGAGTTACTTTCTTAGGTAATCAAAAATTCAAATCCAAAAATAATTTTTTAGCTTTTTATTACTTGTTCTGAAATCTTTCTTCAGGGTATCAAGTAAAAATAAAAAATACACTTCTTTGGTTCATCCTTTAGATTTCCTTCCTAAAAAAACAATCAAAAAATATTTTTCTCTTGTAGAATTTGTTTTTCCTTAAAAATTTGCCATAAAGTATTTGTTTCAAAAAGAAAAAAAAAGAAACAACATACGCTCGATAAAATTGAGTTTAGAATACGCTATAGAATATTAAATCTAAAAAAAAGGATTTACTTCTTTTAAATGTCTTTTATCACCAAAGTAATCATTAAGCTAAAAAAGATAAAGAAAATGAGAATGTTAGTTTATTTACTTTATTCTCCATCTTCCCGAACTATGTAAAGATCTGATTCATGCGGCATCATGATACGTAGGCAACCTACATAGGGTTCAATCGAATCCTTTGTTGTTTAGAAAAAAGAAAAAATAGGGAAACAAAAAAAATTTAAAAGAAAAAAGAAAGAATAAGAATAAAAGAGTTAAAATTATGGGACGTGAGAAATGAAAGGAAAGAAAAGTGTGATAATCAGAAATAAAAAAAATGAAAGAAAATGAGCATGCCAAGAAGTGCTAGAAAAGAAGGAAAAAAAATATTGAAATGAACAAAATTGGAATGATGCCAAGTGACTTTGTTACCCTAGAAGTCATCCTAGAACCATTAATTGTTTCTAGGTGCATTGCACTCAATTGATATTTTTAGCTGTTAAATGCCCAAATGCTAACAAGATGTCCCCATTTTGTTCCTTTTGTTATCTTCATTGAGTTGAAGGGTGGTTGGTTTGCGGTATTTATGTAACTCGTCTATAAAACACATGGTCAAAGAGCAAGGTAGCCATGTCTAGCAAAGACTTGGACACATGGGTTATTGATCCGTCTTAGGGAATTGCTGAATCATAATCTGAGTTGAGAGAAGAGGTCTAAAGGTTGAAAGGATAGATGGCTGAATATAACAAGCCTGGATTAGTGGGCGTACTCTACCATCAGTTCCCACTAACTACGCCGGAAGCCGTTTCACCATTCCGCTACTGTCACAAATCCAGGATATATCCCTATAACCTTTTCACACTCCACCCCTAGAACCACCCCATATCCCACTATTTTGACAATTCATACTTTTGTAGCTCACCCACGTGCTACGTTTCCTCTATCCTTTAGTGAGATAGTGTTCAAAATCCTCGATGCGCAATCAACGTGCTTTGGATTCATGTGAAATAAACAATCAACGTGAGCACTGGGTTAGTAACAATCAACGTGCTTTGGATTCATGTGAAATACAAAGGATTGGTATATGTCAATTTATGAACAATGCAACAGATTTAGTATGTTGGGTGAATAGATCAAAGGTATTGTTTTGTAATAAGGCTGATAGAGAAAGTCGTTAACCAATGACAAGGAAGGTCCGTCAAGCGGAAATCGAAGTTATCAGGGAAAGTGAAGGAGCAATGGACCTCAAGACAAAGGGTAGTGGCATACGTTAGGGAAAAAATAGTACATGCACTGAGTTGGTAACAATCAACGTGCTTTGGGATTCATGTGGAGTACAAAGGTTCGGTAAACGTCAATTCATGAGCAAAATACAACAGATAGAAGGTGTTGGGTTTGAACGGATCAGAGGTATTTTTGTGAAAAGGGTGGCAGAGAAAGTGGTTAGTTAATAAAAAAACAAGGTCTTTCGAGTTGGAATCGAAGTTATCAAGTGAAGTTAAGGATTAATCGCCCTCAAAGTAAAGGACAAATCCAACCACCATATTTATAAATTCACAAGTTTTCTCTGTTTGATATAGGGACGAAAAGGGTGTCAAAATCAAAGCTTGCAAGTTTTGACGTGCCCAAGTTTTGTTAGCACAAAGGCGTTTTGAGAAGGGGAAAGAAAGTTTGTTCAATCTATAAGAAACCTCCATGAGGAAAAATGTGGTTCACGGGAAATAAGTTTTGTGCATTCTGCAGAGACCCTCCAGGAAGAAAGAAAGGCTAAGGTAAGATCATTCTCATCTGTTCTGTACCCTCATGGATAATGGGATTTAATTTAAAATTTTAAGGACCCTCTTGGATAATGAGATTTAATTTAAATTTCTCAGGACCTTCCTGGATAATGGGACCTAGTAAAATTTTAAGACCTTTATCGTTAACAATATTTAGTGTAAGTTCTACCTTTAGGAAACATAGTTTAACTTTAAAGTTTTCACTCTTAAGATGAGATATAATCTAAAATTTTCAGGACCCTCCTGGACAATGAGATTTGGTTTTTAAATTAATAGATATTTTTGGGTAACATGATTCAATTAACACTCGCAGATGCATCCAGATACCAAATTGGGGTTGAAAAGTTTCTTTTATTTTGTCTATTTTATTGTATTGTCAGGCGCCCACCTGGAAAAACAAGGGAAGAAAGTTCAAAGAAAGTAATTTCAAGAAGAATCAGTTCAAGTGTTGGAAATCAGGAGCGCACCTGGAGAACAAAGGGAAACTAGTTCAACTGTTGCAAATCCGGAGCCCACCTGGAGAACAAAGGGGAAGCAGTTCAAGTGTTGGAAATCAGGAGCGCACATGGAGAACAAACGGGAAGAAGTTCAAGTGTTGAAAATAAGGAGTCCTTGAGGAGAACAAAGGGAAAGCAATTCAAGTGTTGGAATCAGGAGCCCACCTGGAGAACAAAGGGAAAGCAGTTCAAGTGTTGGAAATTAGGAGCCCACCTAGATAACAAAGGGAAATCAATTCAAGTGTTGGAAATCAAGAGCTCACCAGGAGAACAAAGGGAAAGAAATTCAAGTGTTGTAAATCAAGAGCCCACCTGGAGAACAAAGGGAAAGCAGGTGCCACCTGGAGAACAAAGGGAAAACAAGTTATGTTTCGAGGAATGGAAGATAATTTAAATGTTGGTAATCAGGCACCCCATTTTGAGAACAAAAGGAAAGTAGCAATGTTTAAAGGAAGACAGTTCAAGTCCAGCAATCAGGTGTCTACCTGGAAAATGAAGGGAAAATAATTCAACTTTTGAGGAAAAACAATGCAAGTATTGGTAATCAGGCACCTACCGGGAGAACAAGGAGAAGACAGTCAAAGTTTCGAAGGAAGACAGTTCGAGTATTAGCAATCAGGCGTCTACCCGGAGAATAATGGAATTCACTTCAAATGCAATTCAAGTCAGCAACAAAAGAAGCTCACAGCAAGAATGCGAGTCAACTGTCCGAGATAATCAACAAATGTTAGTCACAATCTAGAAAAAAAAAAGCAAGAAGTGAATCCAAATGCTGAAGTTGGTGAAAGATATGAGCTGCTCAGAACATGACTGAAGTCACAAGCATGGTATGTCCGGCTTAGGTCCAAAAAGCTGAAGAAGAATGAACTAGCACCTTCAACTAGCAGGCATCAAGGTTCAAACCCAAAGTCTACATGAAGAAACATTCAAGACTCAAAATAAAGCTTTAGATGACTTCTAGATAAATATCTTGTAACCAACAGTGGACAGGCTTAGTTAGTCTTTTTCATTTTTTTGCTTTGTTGTAATAATAAGACCGCGGACCGGAACTTCGATAAAACGGCACCTCGACTGGCTCTCCACCTCGGTAAACTCCATCATTTCACTCACTTTTAAATTAGACGTGGCTAGATTCCTATATAGCCAAGGATATGTAGGCAGCTCAGATATAAGGCTCGATCACATTCTCCTTCCTCTTAGTTTTGGTCTCCTTAAATAAGGGTCAGGTCAAAAAAATCAATCTAATTGTTCTTTGTCAAAAAATACTTCGTATTTCCAGTCAAAGAGGGGCAGCTGTAGACGTGTGATTTTTACCCCCCCCCCCCCCCCCAAAGTTTTCATATTTTAGGTAGTAAATATTTAATTTAGGCCAAATAACGTTATTTCAACTAATTTTCAGTCTTCTACTTTATTTTATTACAAGTATAAAACTTACAAAAAATAGTTTCATTAATGTCTTATAGTCATTTTTAATCTTGAAAAATACCAAAAATAGTTTTGTTTTAATGGTCAGTCTTATATTAACATTTATTTTACTTATGTAGTACTAAATAACAAATGAGGTCTTATTTTAGTCTCGCTCGCCGGAGAAAGAATAAAACTTGGACTTGAGCAATCCATTTTAGGCATAATTTTGGACCTAGCCCATAATTCGTAAGCGCATAATTCATTGGTCTATACCTCTTAACCTAAATATAAACCTAAAACCCTAAACCTATAAAAGGAAGCTAACACCTAATGCCTAAAGGAGAAAGAACACGAAAAAAGAGCTATACACTAAAAGAGATCCACCATTTGGTCATCTGAAAAAAGATCGAAGAAAAGCCAAAAGAATATAACAAAGTTGAAGGGACCAAAAGCTTCAGCTCATTTTCATCGAAAAGGAGACCACAAAACCAATGCCAAAAAAGCTGACAAAATCCAAAATCAGGGACCTAGGGGCTTGATAGCTAACATCCAATGACATGACACCCCCCTTGAGATCGTCTTTTTCGACCCTCCCCCTCCCCCTCCCCCCTCCCCCATTTTTTATTTTTTCCTCAGCAGTATAAACCAAAAACAACGAGCCACACCTCTAACCAAAGGTCCTGAAATTCTTTATCCCTAAACCAAGAACGCGCAGGAAAAGCATTCACACATACAAAGCCACTGCTAGTCCCTAACTCGCCAGAAACAACAGTTAAACCACCTGAAAATGACCACCATTTCAAGATCCAAAGATCGAGCTCAAATAAGTGAGAAATTCCGATTACCAGCTCTGTGTCTTCCTGTTCAAGCTCGTCGAGTCCGCATTCCATCAGAGGTTTTTCAATTTTCGACGAGCTTCAAGGTCGTCAAAGTTCTCTGTCTGGGCTCTTGTTACTGTTGTTTCTTCCGGCCAAATTAGTTCATTTGAGTTTATTGTAACTGAGTTCTTATTAATATAATTCAGGTCAGATTCTCACTCACGTCTTTCTTCTCAATTTCGTATAGTAAATATTGAAGAATCGGGTTTATTTGGTAGTACATGAATGCTTGAAAGTTCATGTTGATATTCACATTGCTTTGTGTTCTTTTTGAATGGTTTTAGCATTTACTGTGGGTTCGTTAATAAATATTCATTAGGCTTGATTAGGAGAAAGATAGTTTATTGATAATTTCAAAATATTTGGTTGTTGGAGTTTGTTTTTAATTGATGAAATTGGTATGGGGATGCGCGTCTAAACTCGAAAGATAGTATGTGTTTAACATGATTTTCCCTTCCCTGTTTTCACAGTTTCCCTTTGACATTTGAGTGGATTAATCAAGAGCCTTACAATCTCCTAATAGAATGTAGTTATTTAAAAGCGAGGTGTGCCATAATAATTAAATCACCTATGCCGTCATATTTTATAACTTAGATACGAAAATAAATCTTGTAGTTCGGTTTGGCGCGCTAATTATTTAATATTCATAGCTACTACTACAATTTTGGGTGTACATTTCATCTGATACAACTTCAATTTCCAACAAGGTTAAACAGAACATGTCGTGAACTATGTGTGCATTTCATGAAGCCTGGCTTACGATATGTTTTAAATGACCTTCAAATAATTCTTGAAATAATTAAAAGTGGTTAGAAAGTTAAAAATACATAATAGGTTTAAAACATGTAATTAATCAGATAATTTGTCCAATTATTAATAGTTAAATGACTGTACTAAAACCATGAAATCCAGGAATGCCTAACACCTTAGCCTCAGTTAACAAAATTCCTTACCTGGATTTATGTGTTAGCTGACTATAAAACAGAGTAAATTTTTTCTCGATTCAGGATTTGAAATGGTGACTTGGAACACCATAAATTATCATAAGTGGCAACTCTGATTTTAATAAAAATAATCTCGTTTCAATAGTGACTTAAATTGGAAAAACTCCCTTATATCCTAACGGGTATAGGTAAAAAGGAGGTGTGACATACAGACTCGTGGAAGGACAAGGATTCTATTGATGTGATTTTTTTCGGATTTCGAGACATGCGCCCCGGGATTGAGTTTAACCAATTTCGGGATTTTTGATGTAATTTAGTCATTTTCATTTAGGCTTTGTTATCTTAGAATATTTTGATGTTATGGTTCTGATTTTTGTTAGATTTGGGACATTCGAAGGCCAAATCGAGAGGCAAGGGCATCATGGGATAGAGCTTGGCATGCTTGAGGCAAGTAACGCTTCCAAACTTGGGTTTGAGGGTTCAAAACCCCGAATAATGTGTTCTATGATTTCTATTGAGGTAACGCAAATGTCAAGTGACGGGCGTATGCGCGTGAACCATGAGAATTGTGGCCTGGATCTTTCCATGGCACCCCGTAAAGATTCTTTCTTGTTAATACCCATGTTTCTATCATCTGATTAAGTAATTGGTTGTAAAAACATGCTAGATATCCTGTTTGGGCTTCACACCGATACTGTTGAGACCCGAGTGGTCGTATGTTGCTGTCATCTCATTACATTCATTGATATTCTGTACTCAGACTTGCTCATGCATATCATATCATGTCTCTTCCCTAGTTATTATTATTTTCCATATTATATCATTGTTTTGGGCTAGTTTATGACATTGTGAGCCCGTGTGTGAGAGATTGGAGAGTGATGACCGAGTGAGGCTGAGAGCCTGATTGTGAGTGACAGTTAGGGGATCCGCCTTCACGCTGCAATGGATTATTGATATATGCCTTCGTTGGCTTGTGATAGCGCTTACGCTGTAGGAGTCCCTCCGGAGTATGTAACAGACCCCCAGTTAGCGCATATGATTATAATTCAGGGATGGATCATCCCTTGGTATGGAGATGGATCTTCTTTGTGATGGCTGTATTGGCATGTTCCTCAGTACAGGAGATTATTGTAACTATCTGGAGATGGATCTTCTCCATAGGCTGGAATGGCCTTCCTTAGTATCGAGTGACTGTTGTCAGAGATGTATATATTATGTGGTATATCTTCCCTGGGCCGTATGAGACATATACAGTACTGACTAGATGTGTATTTGAGACTGTGGGCACATGAGGCACTCAGCATGGTGTATTTCATATAGCATATGCATTGACATGTAGATGTAGCAGAGTTGCACTTTTTACCTTGTTCATACTTGCTATGTTTTATTGTTGCAGTGGTTTATTTAACTAAAAGCATGCCTAAATTTCTGTACACTATTTCTGTTATCCTTGAAGAGGTTGAGTTCGTCACTACCTATCATTCCAAAGGTTGGACTTGTTACTTATTGAGTTGGTGTACTCACATTACCCCCTGCACCTCTTGTGCTTATTCAAGCACTTTGGATCAGTGGTAGATTTTTGATTGAGGCTTCTGACTTAGAAGATTATTGAGGTACCTACATGACGCTTGTAAGACTTGGCTCTCCACCTTGCTTTCCAATTGTATTTCAGTTGTTTCCTTAGACATTTTATTAGACTATGTATTTTTCTTAGACACTCATGCAATCAATGACACCTCGATTTTGGGTTGGATTATATATATTCTTGGAGTTTCTTATGTTTCAAATAGTTTTTAAAATATTAAAAGCTTCTGTAAATGTTTTAAAATTATTATTATCGTGTTGATTATTCAGTTCAGGCTGACCTAGTTTCATGATAGGCGCTATCAAAATGGGCCAGGTTTTGGATCGTGACAAGTTTTCATCAGATCCTAGGTTACATAAGTCTCATGGGTCATGAACGAGTTTAGTAGAGTCTCACGAATCAGTATAGAGATGTTTATACTTATCTTTGAGAGGCTGTGGAACCTTTAGGAAATAAACTTCACATTCTTTAATTCCTATCGTGTGAATTAATTTAGCTTGAAGCTTAACTCCTTGAATTATTTCCACACATTCGTATGTGCACAAGAGCACTCGGTATCAGTCGTGCATCAATGGCTTGTGATTCCCTAATCGAGGGTCGAGATATGATTTCTATGTGTTGATGTTAGGCTAGTCTGGATGACTTGAGGCCAGGCTTCACTTGTAGCATGAATACTGAGATGTTGATTGGGTGAGCATGTGCTTTTGGATATGTATATATGATAATGTCCCTATTAGTAGGAGTGATAATTGGTGGCTACGTGATGAGTATGATGTGACTGTGAGATGTGTTCATATGATTTGAATATGATGAGAAGGGTTTTCTTGAGGGTAGATAGGACTATTTGGGGCTTGATTTCCATCGTGACTTGATGTATATCCTGAGTAGTGGGTGTGTTGAAAGATACTTTCATGTTATCTAGTGGGGGAGTGAAGTATATTTCATGTTACGATATGAGTTCAGACTCAGGAAGATTAAGTGATTGTGTGATGTTTATGGCAGTAGAAGGGTATAAAGAGAGGTTAGTTTGAGGCGGAGCAGGTGGATTATCTCACGCGGAGTGTTCAGAAGTGGTGTGAACCCTATGTTGGTTGTTGAAAGTCCTCTTTTACCAGTGAATATATGAGCTGCAGTTCAATTTTGGATAGCGTATGCGAGTTGTCTTGATTATTACGAGGGTGAATGGGAGATTTGCAGATGATTTCAAGTACTACATTGTTTGTGTTTAAAGAGCTTATTAAGGATTTAGTTATACCTCACTATGGTATTATAAAGTAAATAGAGTATGGGCATTATGACTTTTGGGTGTTAAATCTATGGCTTTGATCCAAGTGGGGGCGTTCGCTATTGATTAGTTAATTGCATAGTTATGTGCTCAATTGGTTTCATTTGAGGTATATTAGCAAATTAGTTGTAGCTTGCAGTGGTTGAGATCGAGGATGGCTCGAGTAAAGGAAAATTTTGGATAAGGCTTGTGTTATGCTTTGTGGGTGTATGAGAAATGTTGGATGAATTCGTTGTTATTTGAAAGAGATGTAACAAGTATAGAGTAGGATATCACTCGGTTTCTTATACGGATGGCTTACATATTTAGGTGTTGCTAATGGGGCAAAAGTTGTTCGGTTAGTTTGATCAGTGTAATTGAAACTTTAGTAGAGTGGATGAAACTCAAGGATGGTTTTACTGCATTATATGTAATAATTGGAGATCTTTAGGGGGTGTATTTTGCCGAAACCTGAGGTTTATAGTGGAGAGTGTTAAGACGTGTCGCATTTCTATGTCATTATGGATTCCATACGTCGGTATCAGGAAGGTGAAAGTAATGGCTTTAGTTTTGCAGGAAGTCTCTTCAGGGTAAGTATTTTGAATATGGTGCTTTTGGGAATATTTAGGATCCGTAGACAGTGCGGTTTCATGCTTGAGCCTCGTGTGGTGAGTCTTGGTTGAGGATTGAGGTACTATGGAAAGGGAAAATATCAATTTGAAAGAAACTTAGAAGTAACTTGGATGAATAGGACAACTCAATAGTAGGCTGGCTCGACATTGTCAGGGATATGATTAGTTCTTTGGGTGCTTATGAGGTAATGATTTTCTACAGGTGTTTCATGGCAATGCTCTTGGGTTTTTGGTGGCTTGCATGGCTTGGTTGAGTTAGAAGGATTCAATTCTGATGGTTTTGTTTTGTGCAAATAGGATTCGTGGAATTCATGATAGTTTCTAAAACAGTTAGACATGTATAATTTCTACTGGCTAGAGGAGCATATGATGTATAGCAATTTTCTTCTAGATTCTATCAAATGGAAAGTTGTTAGCTAGTGGAGTACGTAGTTACTTGTGGCTCCGAATAGATTATGAAGTTCTCATATTTGTCATAGGATGGCATGGTATATGCGGTATGTTATCTAGGGTTGAGATTGGCATGTGAAAGGTCATGGTTTTGTCATGAAAAGAAGGTCACCTTAGTGATCCGAAGGTGCCGAAGGGTCGTCGCTCAACGGATAAATTCTAGGGCAGCACGAGTAGTTTCAAATGGTTAGGCAAATGATATTGTTAATTGGTATAGAGACTGTCTAGTGTTTGGAGACCCGGGTGAATCCTTTGTTGCTTAGTATGTTTGAATTTGATGTGATATTTGAGGTGGACTGGTTGTCTCCGTGTCGTGTTATTCTTCACTTTTGTGCTAAGACATCGACATTGGCTATGCTGGGGATGCCACTGATTGACTAGCGAGATTCGACGGATTATATTCCCAGTAAGGTGATCTTTCATTATGGAGACCCACTAGATGGTTGGGAAGGGTTTCTTATTTGGTATTTGTGAGGGATGTCAGTGCAGAGTCTCCTACCATCATTCAGTTCTAGTGGTGAGGGATTTTCCCGATGTGTTTCCTACTGCCGCGCATGCCGCTTGGCTGGATTGTTGAGTTCAGTATTGATCTAGTGACCAAGCATCGTATCGTATGGCACCAGAGGAGTTAAAGGAGTTAGAGGAGCAACTTCAGGAAGTCCTTGATAAGGGGTTCATTGGTAGGCCAATATGGACGTATGTTTTACATTGAGTCGGCTTGTTTTTCTATTTTTGATGGATGTTTTAATTTGGTCGTTATAAAGATTATTAGTGTTCTGGGTTGATGTATGAGTTACTTTTCCATGATACAAGGTGTTATGATTTGTTAGCTATAGGCCATATGGTGCGGTTCTATTTGGGTCTCCTAGTGGAAATCGAGCAGGAGAAATATTGGGTATTAACCAGTGGATGGCGTATAGGTGATGTCCTTTCGGGTTTTGCATGGTGTTATGTCATTTGCTTCTCCATGGATATGATGATTTGCTTTTGGTAGTAGACATCAAATTGCGCGTGGTTGTTGAATTTGAGCATAGTGAATTGAGGTGTTTCATGTTGACCAGTGTTTGATAGAGCTGCACATTGTAGCAAAATTATGTGAAGGTATGATACTTCAGGTTAGATTTATGTGTTTTAGTTCTACGATGTGTGATGGGTTCACATCATTGTTTTATGGTGGTACTGGTGAGCTTGCGATACAACTTTCTTATTTCAGTCATCTTTCCATGATTTGAGTACATTTGGACTATTGCTTATTGGTGCGCGAGTTGCACGTGTTCTGGATATAGATTGTATCGATGTGTCACGTGACTAGAGTAGCCGTGTTGGATGAGATGAAGTTATTCGCATCTAGAATGAGTACAATCGAGTCTGATTTCAGCATGATGGAAGGATAGTATCAGGGTTTGGCTTAAAAATTTACTATAGTCCTTGCCGAAGGAGCGGGAGCTCCATGATAGCTGATCTGGGGAATGGTTATGACTTTCTGCATGTTTCATTCATCGTTGGTAGTGCAAAAGTGTTGGAATGAGATATTATTTGATAAGAGGTTTATTTAGGTATTTGTATGTTTTGAGGAGTTGTTGTGATTTGAAGTTTTCACTATGGGTTTTTGAGTAGTATAATATATCCTATGATTTCCATCTTGAACTGTGGTTGTGGCTTAATACAACGTGTTCAGATTTATTCGGTCTGTAGATGTGAGATTATGATCTTATAGATAATTTCGGAAGTGGAAACTTGGTTGTAAGGTTTATAGGCTAGGTTGAATTGTGAAATTTCAGTTACATTTTGCTATCGAACCTATATGAGATAGGTTGAGGTGGGATAACCCTTGGATATTCGTATGATAAGGTTATTGTGGCGCCCCCTTTTTCCTCACGAATTTCGATTTTCGACATTCATTAGGAACAACTCATTTCCTTTCGGGAATTGAGTATTTGATTTTGAAGAATTGCCACCTAACGGATTTAAGGTGCATTAGGGCACCCATAACAAATAACTCATAAAACAGGTTTACATTATTGGGTAAGGGCTCGAAATAACCTTGAGGGGAAAGTGTTAGGCACCAATAGCGGTCCAAAACGGTGGGTCCTAACCAAACTCAAATTATGAATTAGTCAATTAATAGATAGGCATTCTAAGCACACGTATGAGATAAAGCAAATTTAACAAATAAGCAGTTTAAGCACACATATATAAATAAGATGAGGGAAGTCTTAGGTTATTTAGCCTCTAGGATCACATTTGTATAATGCTTGGTAATCGTCCCCAAGTTGGAGTGCTACACATAGCATTAGCGCATAGGTCACCATATCCTATTACTACCCAATTACCCTCCCCTTAGTGGTTGTATAAGCGTTTTTTATTGAACGAACCCTATGCGTGCATTTCCGCTCCCTTTCTTGTGGCCCTTGAGTTATTTATGACCTCTAGTTTAGGCAGTTCTAGACTTTCCTAAGGTACTTAAAGGAGAAAGATCTACGCGATAATCAAAACAATTAGGGCTAACAAATAAAGAAAAATTAAGGGGCCCACGTTTACCTCTACAAATATACTTAAAATTAGCACGTCTCAAACAACAAATCTGAGATATTTCAGAAAGGTCCTAGAACATGATATCTAGGTGGGCATGATAGGAAAAGAATATGCAGCATTGTATTAAGGCAAAGGATAAAGACCTAATCAGTTTGCGTACTGATTTTTTAAAACTTTTTGAATCTGGGCAGTCACAAATAAGCAAAGCATAGTTTTACAGTTTTTATTAGTCTAGGCTTACCTAGGTGTGGATCTTTAATAACATATAAGCATGTTGTCTAAATGTAATCAGAATTGTAGGAGTAAGTTTAAAACAATTTGAAATTATTATGTCCTTTAGGCTTGCTAATCTAGGTGTTGAATATTACATTACAGAACTGGTATATACACATTCATCTCTATGATATCTAAGTGTTGGGATTGTTTTAAAACATTTTTTATAGCCAAGATAATTACTGGATAAGGCGATATAGACAAGGTTTAAAAGCAAATACAGTCCTAAAGTAGGATCTCTAACGCACAGAAGGAATGGACGTTTTTTATTTGGCAAAATTATAGCAATGACTTAATAAAAGGATTTCTAGATGATCATGATTATGCAGAAACATAATTTCATAACAAAATGAGGTAGTATGCCTATAACATGTTGTATAGTATCCTAAGTGATTGTAAAAGCATGGTTTCTAATGCAGCTAAACATAGTATAAACCTAAAGCATGATTTCTAATGCAAGTAAGAATCAAATAGATCTTACGACATGATTTCTACCCGATATCCCCACAAAAATCATATATAAATCCATCCCCTTTACTAATTTTTTCAATATATGTTTACAAAGACTATTATCACAAACCATAGAACATATGACTTGCAGAATAAACCAAGCTATGCTATAGAGAGCTTGATTATAGGCCCAAAGGATAAACTTGGCAAACCATGCCTTCAACCAGTCTCAAACTGCCATAAACTCATAAACCCCGGGCAATGCTCAAACCGATATCCCTTCCAATAAAAGGAGTTATTTGTCCAGTGTGGAGATAGTTTAACCAGGGAAAACATTTAGGAGTTTAGATGGTTGAAAAACGAAAGGCAATATTAGAAGTGTGAAACCGTTTAGAGATAAGGACATATTAGGAGTGAAAAATAGTTTAGGAAACATTTTAAACAAAAGGTTCAGAAAACCATAAAAAAACACAAAACATAGTCGTAAAACATCAAAGTAAAGACTCTTATTCATCTTACCTTTTTAATTGTTTCTAGATGAGCATATAGTCACATGCAAAGGGGTAGCAGGGATGAGGAGTCATATTGTGAGAGGTGAACTTATTAAGAGATGCTAGTGGGAAGTAGTCATCGGTCCAACAAGTATACATACTTGCTGAAAGTAGAAGCATATAGGTCTGGCCGAACAGGAGTAAACAAGTTGAAAACAAGACACATACGTTCAATTAAATAGAAGCAGGCATGCAATTGCGGTAAACATATAGGTAGACATACTATTGCAACATGCACATTGGTTTGATTAAGCAGAAGGAATGCATGATAATCATAAGAAAGCACATTGAACAACAGGAAGCATATAGTCTAATTGAACAGCAGTAAACATGCTGATTAGGAACAATAAACATGGAGCACATAGGTTTAATTAATGATAGACATGCTGATAAAAGATCCTAGTAGTTAAAAAACAGAGATGTTGATAGATGGGCGCATAGATAAATCAAAATAGTAGTTGGCATGATGAGCAGGAAAACATACAGGTTCAGAAGAAGGCATACAGATTGTTAAAAAAACCATATAGGTTAAATTGAATGGCAATAGTAAGAGCATACCAGTTAAGGAAGAAGATGCAGAAGGTAAAGTAGGTAATATTCAATAGTCTAGTCTTGGCTTTCAGCCGACTAGACAAGCAATAAACACAAGTAGCAGAAAAAAAAATGAGCAAAGTTTGTGTGTGAGTGTGTTTGTGAACTGTTGTTCGTGTTTGAAGAATCATAATGAGAGGGTATATATAACATATAGTGGGGTAAAACAAATAAGGTGAAGAAGAAATCACAGTCTATAAAACAATCAAATAAGATCAATCAGCATATTAAGGGATCAATTCCTATCGAAATCCGAAAGGGACCCCTTAAATTGAGGAGAGACAATTAACAATACAGAACTAGGGCTTAAATAAGGCAAGTAATCAATATTATGCCATATAAGGAGTCAGTCAAATCCTCAAATTGTAGTGATAATAAATTAACACAAGTATAATTAATCAAGGTCACAAATAAGGAAACAATTAAAAATTCCAGAAAATATCAATTTTAACAGGAAAATTATTCAAATCCCTAATAGAAATCACTCAGTAAATTCCCCAACAAATACTGATTTCAATAGGAAATAATTATTCAAAACTTATAATAGAACCAGTCAATATAACTAGTTCATAGCAATAAACACGAAAAAGGGAAAATTTGTAGAAATCAATGTCGCAAACAAGAATATCTAGGGTTTGAGCATACACACAAAAATTAATCAAACATGTAAAGAGATATTCAAATTCAACATTTTAATGTTAAAAACCTTTTGCAGAAACTCAGGACGAACCTTAGTTTTAGAAGAAAGTAAATAAAATCGAAGTAGTTAACCAAAACAAAAGATTTTCGAGGGAAAACACCCAATAATAATAGAATCATTTCAGAACTACAAAAATCTGAAAGGATCCAAGAATTTGTAGAACCACGGTTTCAAAACAACATAGCTGAGAGAAATGCGGTAAAAAATCATATATTTAAACTAATAATAGGAGGAAATCAGTACTCACAAACTAGAATGACCCTAAACATGTTAGTAAACAAATTTCGGACAAAGAACCAGGTTGAATCTCGTTGAGATTCTTTTTAGGATTCATGTAGTCAATTAGCCAGGAGGTATAGAAGGATGGTAATGGTCGATGAATACATAGAATACCATAGGAGGGAGGTTTATACTAGTGACAACCACTAGGTTAGGGTAAGGTTGATAGAGTTTAGAGAGAATTAGAGGGGTTATGGGATTGTTTGGGCTTAATATGGTAAGAAGAATAACGGCCATTGATCTCAAAAATCAACGACCAGTATTAGAAGGGGTTCTGGGCATAGAGAAAGTCAAGATTATCAAGGAAAGGTTGAAAACTACTCAGAGTCGCTAAAAGTCTTATTCGGACGTTCGTCGCAGAAATTTGGAGTTCGAAGAAGATAATTAGGTATTTTTGAAGGTTCCACCCATGAAGGGTATCATACGGTTTGGAAACAAAGAAAATTTGAGTCTGAGGTATGTCGTACCATACATAATCATTCAGAGGATTGATCAGGTGGCGTACAAGCTCGAGTTGCCACCAGAGATGGCATTGGCACACCAAGTCTTCCATATGTCTATATTGAAGAAGGTGGTGTGAGATCTGTCCACTATTTTACCAGTTGAAGCTATTGAGGTTAATGAATAACTGTCTTATGAAGAAGTTCAAGTTGCCATTCTTGACAGGCAAGTCCAGAAATTTAGAAATAAGGAAATTGCCTCCGTAAAAGTGTTATGGCAGCACAATGAGGTAGAGGAAGCCATGTGGTAAGCAGAGGAAGAAATGAGAAAGAAGTATCCACATTAGTTTGCATAGCCATGTAATAGATCTTTAAGCATTTGGTCCCTATGAACTCTTATCTTTTGATTTGATCTATGTAAAAATATTCCTTTTTTGTTATATGTTGCCTATGCAGCCATGGTTGGTGTTGTACAAGTTACGTTATGTATCTGGGATATGTATATTCTATTAGGATGTGTTTCTGAGGCCCTCTGACAGGTGGATAGGCCTAGATACAAAAGAAACTCTGGCAAAATTTTTAGAATTTTAGGGTGTTGGCAAATTTGGGGTTGTTGATATGTTTCATGTTGTTAAAAATAGAAGTAGCATAGAGATTGTTGATGAGTGAATCTTGATCCTTATTCGAGGATGAATTATCTTAAGTGGGGGAGGATCATGTGTTAGAAATTCAAAACCCGAATATCGTGGTGCTAAGTTAGGATCATGTGTTAGAAATTCATTAATATCTTTGCGGCGAGCTTACAAGCTGTGGTTCAGACCTTTTGGATTGATTTGTGCATTAAAATTTTAATAATTTATGTTTTCCAAAATATGCATTTCTGCGGTCCATTATTTAGCCGCATAATAGATATGCGGACTGCATAATTGCCGCAGAGTCAGATAGTCTGACAGTTAATTTATGGTCAACTATGCGGTCAATTATGCGATCATATAATCGATATGCGGGCCACATTATCATCGCATAATCACCTTGGAATTTTTGTGAGAAGCACTTTTGCGGTGCATTATGCTATCGGAGAACAAGAGTGCATTTCTGTGGCACAACCAGGCAGTTTGTTTAGGTTTTTGGAGCCATTTTTGCGGTCCATTTCGCGTGCCGTATGTCCATTATGCGATCGGAGATTTCGTTAGAGCTCCTATTTTCTAACATTTAAAACCCGACCCCATCCCATTAAAAACACCCCATTAGATCGCTTTTATGTTATTTTGATGCAAATAGAGTGATATAGAGAGGGTGACCTTCCAACAAGTCACCACTCAATCCTTTTCTAAACCCTTGAAGATTATCAAGTAAAGTTTCCAGACCTTCACCCCAAGAGGTAAGAACTTGAGCCCTAATCCTTGGTTTCGAAATTCGCACTAGAATGAGTAATTAGGTTGGGGATTCATGGGTATAAGAATGAATTTTCTTGCACGCATAAAAGATAATATAATATGGGGAGGTTGAGAACTAAAAAGATAGCAATTGGGGTGTAAAATGATATAAATCACTCACAAAAGGATCCTAGAGTCACATTCCACACCTAGTGCTTCATAATGTGCTCAAATGAGCTAGAATCTAAAACCTATTTACATTTCTTGGTTCAATTTGTAATATTTTTAAAATAGATTGAAGTTGCTAAGAGTCTTGGAATTTTGTAAAAATTTAAGGAAAGCCTTATTGAGGTATGTATGGCTAAAACCCCCTCCTATTAGAAACTAAGCTCCGTTGGCATGTGTTTGTGCGAATGTGGTAAGACTGAAAACTTGATTGATGTATTGATTGTTATTTTACATGGATTGGTTTTGAAATTGTTTATATATACATGAAGGTGTGCCTCATTGTATGCAAAGTACTATTCTAGATATTTAAGGATATGCAATAATATGAACCACGTGTTAAAATTGTCTAAACTCCACTGCAAGATTTAAAAACTGAGATTACCATGCTAATTATGTGAAATCTTACCTATGATTACAACTTGAATCGCTTATGTATGTGCCTATGATCATAAATTGCAAGGTTGACAATGAAAGTGCAAAGGATGTGGTAATTGTGGCCCTAAGCATCGATGAATTATATGACACATGTGAAATAAAGATTCAAATAATACTATTAATGAGAAAGGAACAACCCCTATGTAAGGTGGCCTAGCCAATCGGGCCATCATCGAACACCACGCCGCACACGTGGTGGTAATGTGTTGATATTGAATTTCGGAGAAGGGAAAAGAAACAGTAATTGTGGTATATGTCTCAAATGAGGCCACCTAGTTGATCAGGTCGTTATCAGACTCTGCTAAAGATAGTGATAAGGTATTGAGAACAACGATGAACATATGAAATGCCCCAAACTAAAGTTATGGAAATCATGTAAAAGTTGTATGCATATGTTGTGGTGTTCGGTTAAAGCTTTGATTATCTCTTGTAATTTCTTGAATTATTGTATGATAGCTCTTTTGAATAAGATAGTGTTTAGTTATACACACTAAATCTCCCTTTTTCTAGGTGCGCTACATATTTAAATGAATGTAGGTGGGTCCATAGCGGATAGTTTCCGATCACGCGTAGTGAATTATCGTCCTCTCATAGTCTTGGTGAGCCCCTTTTTCATTTAAGGGGTTATGTTGCATACCTTTTGTTGTAAATTTCCACTTTTGAGCTATAGTCGGGGCCTTGCTGGTGTTGTCATACTTGTCTTTTGTTCCCTTAAAGGCTCTGTAGACGTTTGAGTGGATTATGTACGGGTGTTGGATGGGTGTATGAACTAAGTTGTAATCTCAAACTCTTGTTCCTCTAAATTGTGACTGTGTGTAATCTTGGAACTTAACTACGGTTTAAGGTTTTAATATGAAATGATCTATAAATGTTGAATGTACAATATTTCTTATTGTCTAAGTAAAAGAAACCATGGTTCCCTTAATCATATTGAGTTGGGTACAAAGTGTTAAAAAGGCTTGCTCAGTTAGGATCAGTCCACTAAGCATCAGTAGCGCCTCTCAAGGTTGGGGCATGACAAACTTGGTATGAGAGACCAAGGTTTTAAAGTGTACTAGGATGTTCTTATCGGTCTGTAGTCGACCACATCTATAAGTTGGAGGCTACTTGGCAATTTAGGAATAATACCCTTTCTTTGATATTCTGGGTCGTGCAACAAAACTTATTATCAAACTATTCCCCCTCTAACTAGTGCATTATTCTATCTTTCAGTTAATGGAACCTAAGAAGAAAGCGATAATTGGCCAAAAAGCCAATGCCACCCCAGGAGTGGCAAATGATTCACTACTTGATAATGCAGGTGAAGGTAGTCGCCCTGTTATCACCTTGCCTGGTTCTTCCATTCTAGAGAAAACTACCCCAGTTCCTACACCTGCGGAGGGTACCACTATCCCTCTTATTGATACTTCTGTTCCGCCTCTAGCCCCAACTTCCAGTTCTGGTATTTCTGATGGGGATCTTATGGGAGCTATTCTGATATTTACCCAGCTAGGGACCTCTCAGGCCTAAAGGTCCAATGTTGCACCCAATTTATCAAGCCACCAAGCGGATTCCACCAGTTCCAGGGTAAATAGATTTCATTAGTTAGACCCTCCAGTATTTTCGGGTAACAATCCAAAAGAAGACCCTTAGGATTTTATTGATGAGATGCATAATACCCTCAAGGTTATGCGTGCAATTGAGACAGAGGGAGCAGGTTTGGCTGCATATCGTCTGAAAGGGGTGGCCTATTCGTTGTTTGAGTTGTGCGAAGATTCCCGTGAGGAGGGGAGCCCTCCGGCGAGGTGGAGCTAGTTTTCCGATGCCTTTATTGATCATTTCCTGCCTGCTGAGACAAGAGCAATCCATTTAGCGGAGTTTGAAAATCGGAAGCAATGTAGCAAAAGTGTGTGGGAGTACCAAATGGAATTTGCTCTCCTGTCCAAGTATTCCATCCATATGCTGCCTAAAATGGAGGCCAAGGTGCACCCTATTGTTCAAGGCCTTAATCCATTAAATATTAATGAGGCTTCTACGACATTGAATTCTGACATGAATTATGGGAAGATGGTAGCATTTGCTCAAGCCACAGAGAATCATAAACTGAAGAACAAAATGTAAAGAGAGGGTAACAGCAAGGCCCGATCTACGGGAAACATGGGAGAGTTATTAGGTAGGGAAGATCAGCTTTCAGGGGAGGATCATCAGGGTCATCCCAATCTATTGCACATTCTTCAGCTAGTGCACCGCCATTAGGGCCCAGCCAGTAGTAACATTGGAGTAGTTTCAGGTCTGGTCAAGGAAACAGTGGATCCCACGAATGGGGTAGGTTAGGAGAGAGATCCCAGCAACAACAAAGGTCCCTGTGCACTAGGTGCGGGAAGGTGCACTCCTGGATTTTCTATTTGGAGTTACCTATATGCTATGGTTGTGAGATGAGGGGGCATATTCAGAGGAGTTGTCATGTATCCCGTCAAGGAGCGGGTAGGGGAATTGCTTTATTCATCCAGTCCAGCAGCTACTATATCTTCAGCCCCCTCTCCAGGTCGAGAAACCCCAGCACCCGCAAGGCGTGGTTCAGCTAGGGCTGGTGGGCAGATTCAGGAGGACCTAGCCGGTTCAATGGTATAAGTGGTCTCCATACCGCAGAGGATACTCTAGATGTTGTTAAAGGTCTTCTGACTGTCCAATCTCATGATGTGTATGCACTTATTGACGCTGGTACCATCTTTTCTTATGTTACACCTTTTGTTGCTATGGAATTTTGGGATAGAACCGGATCATCTTCATAAGCCATTTTCGGTGTCTACTCCGGTTGGTGAGCCTATTACGGCTACTCGAGTTTATAGAGGTTGTGTTGTTACGGTACAGGGTAGGGATACCATGACTGATCTTATTGAATTAGGGATGGTCGGCTTTGATGTAATAGTGGGAATGGATTGGCTTTATTCATGCTTTGCCAAACCTGATTGTCGTACTAGAACCATGAGGTTTGAATTTCCTAATGATGCTGTTGTTGAATGGAAGGGAGATAATGCAGTGAGTAAAGGTCGGCTTATTTCTTACCTTAAGGCTGCGAAGATGATCAAGAAGGAGTGTATGTATAATTTAGTTTGGTTTACGAACACCAATGTCGAGGCGCCTAGCCTTGAGTCCGTGCCAACTGTGAATGAAGTTTTGGAGGCCTTTCCAGATAAACTCTCTAGGATTCCACCAGACATGAAGATTAATTTTGGGATCGATGTGATTCCAAACACACAGCCTATATCAATTCGACCTTACAAAATGACAACGACACAATTGAAATAGCTAAAGGAATAACTAAATGATTTGCTAGAAAAGGGTTTTATCCGATCAAATTCGTCACTTTAGGGGACTACGATCTTGTTTATAAGGAAAAAAGATGAGTCTCCACAGATGTGTATTGACTACCGACAACTCAACAAGGTCACAATCAACAATAAATATCCTCTACCAAGAATAGATTACTTGTTTGATCAATTGCAATGTGATACGTGTTTCTTAAAAATTGACTTACAATCCGGGTTGTTAATACCCAATTTTTCCTGTATATTTCAATATGCAAAATACTTTCAAAATAGTATATGTATGCATATATAAGTATCTCCAAATATTTTATTATTTTCCCTTAATTTTTAATGATTGTTAATTTAATTTATTGCCCTATTTTATCCATAAAAACCTAATAATTATTCCCAATATTATCATTTTGGTTATTCATTTACTGGATCCTCGTATTTGTGCTAAAATAGGTAATATAATTTTTGCATATTTTTAAAAATTCACTTAGTATTTTTAAAGTTAAATTGTATATAATTACAACATTAGCCTCTTTTAAGATTAATTACGTTTATATTCATAAACATTAGGTCTGGTACTTTTAAATAGTTAATTATATGCTACAAGTCATTTTGGTACTGTTAACTTATTTCAAGAAATTAATTTATTATTTTTTGTAAATTAAATAGGAAAAATTGGCTATTTAAATGTGCTATTTAAATGTTAGCCCAATATCATTTCGATTATAGCCCAATTCTAACCCTAATTGGAACTCAATTGAAACCATTTGAACTCCCGACCCAATTCTAATTAATCCTGCCCAAACTCATCTTCATAACTCGCACACTCGCCCGTTTTTATCCAGGCCGTGGATCATTCAGATCAACTGGCAACAACCATCCTTGCCTTTTTAATTCCAACTACCCTTAAACCTAGCCTCTTTTCCAAATTCTACCACCTCTGAATCTCTTCTCTCTCAACTCTCTCTCATATACTCTCAAATCCTAACCGCTGCCATCAACTATATTCGTAATACCTCCCCAAATCTATGGTTTCCAAAGTCATTGGAGAACTATATCCACCTCCCGCGGCTTCTACGTGCTCGATTATTACGGTCTCGAGGCTATATCTCGAAAGAGCTTGGTCCCGGATTGTTCCACTGAAGTTCATGATTGTTCTCCCGTCGTCTCCAGCTTTTTCTTCGGCAAGCCATGGCTATTCGAGTCAGACTCTTGACGCTCCTGCTTAGGTCGTTGGTTTTCAAAGCCTTTCTCACCACTTGGGGTTCTTCTGAAACCTTAGCCTTTAAGGTTCCTTTGATTTCTCTTTAGATCTGTTTCAAATCTGTGTTTTCTCTGAACTTCAAAGTGTTTTTGTCAAATTTTCATTCCAAACTCTGCTTTCAAAATCCCCTATCTTTCCGATTAGGCTTTTGTTAAGTTATTTCAAATTGTTTCTCTAATTCTTCGACATTGGCTATGTTTGCTTATATCGTTCTTCTACCTAAGTTTGCTGTTGAAACTCCTAATTTCCTTTAACTATTTACTAAATGAATGTTCCTTTGCAAAAGTTTTGTCCGATTTGTTTGCTTATTCTCTTTTAAAACTCTCCTATTGTTAAAAATACCAGGGTTTTGGGTCTGAGACTGTTCGTATAAGTGCATGAATCAATTTGAAATTATTTATTTTGAAATATTTTGCTCCCTTTGTGTGCTTCTTCTGATTGCTGGGTTTCTATCTTCTCTAAAACTCAAATATGCTTGAAACACCATGGGGTTTTCCTTACCTGCTCCTATGAGACCTTCACGTTCTTTAGATATTCTATGTTTTCTTCACTACTTGACCCACTGGACTATCATGCTTCTAATGTAGCCATGTACTGAACCTTTGTGCTACTGATGTGTGCTATTTCTTCTTGCCAACAGGCCTAGCCTCGCATGTATAATGTTTATATACCCTATTTATATGTTGTGTCTCCTTCTTTGACTAAGTTTTAAACTCGTGACTAAGTTTAAACATTTTTTATGAGATTCTGATTTCACTCATCTATTAAGGTTAATTGATTTCTTTCCAGTTTTGCCTTGCTGAATCCTTTCATAATTAGATCATCTATGTACCTAGACTGGAATTCCTTACTTGTTAATTTTACTACATCTTTTATGACAACTTTCAGCCTGCTTTTTAATTGATTGCTTTCCTTATTTCGATCATTTCACTACCCATTAAGCAAGTGACCCTTTAATTAAGGGCAATCACTTGTATAATTGATTCTGAACCATGATTATTTCCATGTTTGTATTATTACCACAGTCTTACTCATTTTCGAAAAACGATAATTACCCATTACTTCTTCTCTTTCAAAAACACGAACATTTTTAGTTTCATACTCAAACACACTCTCTTGCTTTACTACTGCTCGTGCTATTGCCTGTTTAGCCGGCTGAACGCCAAGACTATATTTAAAAGTCCTGCTAGTTTTCTTTACTGCACTTTGCTTCTTTCACTAGTATGTTCTAATTAAGTTTTTCAGCACCAACAATAATGTGCTTACTTACTGATTTGTCATTCTTGTCTGCCTTACTACTTGTATTTAATTTAGTACCATTATGTAATTTCCTTCCTCCTGTTCTTAATCAATGTATTATAAATTCCAAATCCCTACCCCAATGTGATTAATACTTGTGGTTAGCTTAGGCATGAACGCTTCGAATATTGCAGAGCATGACCCAAACTTGATCCACCTAGGATCATAACCTCCAGGTTACCCTTATATGTTGTGAGTTGTAGTTGATTTACAAGCATGACAACACTCCCTACTTTTGTGCATGCCCCAAATTAACCCATGTCTAAGTATATAGGCCCCTTGCAATGGATAACCAATCCCCTTCCCCTTTGTGTGAAGGTATCAATCTTTTGAAGATTTAATGGCTGACTCCCATCACCCTTTCCTGTCCTTATTCCATCAGTTCTTAGAATTTAGTTTCTACACTTTTCACTCTCTTCTTAGATGTAAGTTCTGCCCCCTCATGTGAGCCTTGCCTTGGGACCTATGAGCTCCCTCCGAACTTGGACACATGAGGGCTGGCATTTCCACACCGCACTTTCCCTATTCTGGTTATGAAGCTTGGGTGTGTGAGCACTACATGGGGTCCTATTGAGGCCCTTAGGGAACTCTGACACACTCAAGCCAGAGAAAGGCTTTGGATTAATTGTATTTTGAGTTGGTTTATCTTCTAACTCAAAGTGGAAGGCAAGAATCAGGCTTCCTCTGGTTGTAACTTTTCTTTGTGCTTTTTCTAATGTAATGTATTACTCATGGTTTATAATACTTTGTAAAAATCATTTGGAGATGCTAGTGAAAAAAAGGGTTGTGAAATTATACATGCTCAAGGGTATAAACATGCCTATAGGACTGCATTCTCTACTTGTTCAAATCGCATTTACAAAACATGCCTATAGGATTGCATTCTCTACTTGTTCAAATCGCATGTAGAAAACATGCCTGTAAGACTGCTCTAATTCTACATATTCACATTACATTTAGAAACCATGTCTATAAGACTTACTTGTTCAACATCACATATACATAGCCCGCCTATAGGGATTATCTAAAATTCTACACATTTGTCACTGTTTAGATATCATGTTTTATTAGGGCCTAATCGTTATAACATAGTAGCATGCTGAAATCAGTAATGCATTGAAATCATGCCTATATGGATTCTTAAATAAATTTTAGCCGTTCCATTCACATTCAATGTTAGATGTCACGCGCATGTGGATTACAAACAATAATAGTAGATACCATCATCTGTAGAATTTGGAACTAGTCCAATTCAAATTCGTGTATTCGTCTATTCTCATTATCGGTTTAATAGTTACCTTAGTTTCAACAAGGTTTAGCAAGCATGCCTATTGGATTTCAAGCAGTACATTTTGAGTTATCACTATTTCACCACCTTCTGAATTTAGTAAATATCAAGCCTATAGGACCTTGTAGAAACACTTAGGAAAGATTTAGAGTAATAATTGTAAAATTGAATTCGCCTTTGTTAATTGTTACAACCAGCAGGCGAGCCTGATTCAGACTGCTTATCTATGTTATGTGATAAACTAATCTTCCTCAACAATTAACTGCCTCATTCTTTATGTGCTTTAAATCAGACCTAAAACATATGTGCAAGTCATGCTAGTTAGGTGCTTTTGCTTCGAGGAGGTATACACGAGCCTTTTGTCTGTTTACATGCTTCCCCTTTATATTCCATACTAATGTTATTATATGTCACCTTAGATTTTTATCCTTTGAAACCAATCATCCTAATATACCCTCCCATTACGAATAGTAGTCCTACGTTCCTCCGTGGCTGATAGGAAGGGGACAGGTAATAACATGCAATAGTAATCGAGACTAATCTGCGCTATAATACCTTAACGGGGTGAAAAGGGTAGATATGGATATAATGACCGGTGCACTAATGCCATGTGTAACCCATATTTTAAGGAGTGATTACCATGTATTGCATTGATGTGATTCATATTTTTTGTAAACCTAGGACCTCCTTTCTTTATTTCCCCCATCCTTTTTAAGCATTGTAACTCCTTATTTAACATCAGCTATTTTAATTGCTCTTTCAAACTATTGTGCATTGAAATATGCTCTTATTTGAGCCTTATAAGCTTATATGTTAATTGCACACAATATTAACAATAACTGTCTGGCCAGGAACCACACTAGTGGATCTTGAGCGGTGCCTAACACCTTTCTCTCGGCATAATGTCAAGCCCTTACCCAATCTCTAGTTATCTAAACAAACATAGAATTGAATCTATATTGGTGTCCTAATGCACCTTGATCAATAGGTGGCGACTCTTCAAATGCAAAAACCCAGTTCCCAAAAGGAACGAGTTCTCCTTCCAAATGTCATAAACCCTATTTCGCGAGAAAAAAGGGGCGCGACAGCATAGCAACTCTGCTGGGGATACTTAGGCTTTTACTATTTCAGAATATTATTGGAATTCATACCTCTTTATGTGTCATTAGTTGTTTAATTCCTTTAAGCCTTCAATTCCCTTTTAAATTGCAAAACTAACTTCTCTTTTTGTTTCATTCATTTACTAATTTCCTTTACTACTGCTTTAAAATTATGAAACTAATGTATTTACTGCTTTCTTAACATGAAAATACATGCCAACATGGTTTTAATTATTGTGTAATCATGGTCAACATATCCACTCGTGGCAAAGAAATACTATAGAAACTCTTATAATGTTTGGTTTCGCTCTTCCGATATTATCACCCCTTAACTTTGGAAAAGCATTATATGGGGTAAAACCACTCGATCAATGGTGTAGTCGAAGGTTCCGCGCCTTTCCCCCTTGGGTTGTCCGCTCAAGGGTACCAGTCTAAAACCATATAGAAACTTTACTCTACTTTAAATATGCATACATCATGGTCAAAAGTAGTCGAGTCAGTTATGTTGTCCGCATAATAACTCGTTAAGATAGCCTTGTTCAAAGTCCACTGGGTTTCCCTAAATCCAAATGGACACCATCACATTCTGTGCATTTATTTGGAGAACTAAATGCTTTATGATAATTAGTGGTGTTAAAAAGTCGAGTCTAGCGAGGGTAAGGGCCTAATCTTGTTTGTCTTGCAGAAAATGAAGAATGAGGTCCCTAGTTTTGATATGGTTAGAATTCCCCCACTCTTTCCTGACTAGTGGAGGAGTCTTCCATCAGATGAACAAATCAATGAGTGGAAAGAGAGGGCCGCCAGAGCTAGCAAAACGTTGGAATATCTGGAATACAGTATGCTCGAATTAGAAATAAAAGTGAGGAAGAGAGTCACCAATTGCCAGAATGCTGAGGAAAACGAAGGAGAACACCTAGCAAAGGCATTTTTACTGCTAAACCTACGCAAACGGGAGGATATGATCAATGAGAGCATTAAACCAAAGGAATGTCCTTCTGGGACTAAGTAGATAGAAGTTTTTCTTTTCTCTTTATAAAATGCAATAAGGCCAATAGCCATTAGTGATTTTCATTTCTTGTTTATTTAGAGTCAATTTGGGATTCGTATACTTTTTATCAATGAAATGAGGCATTTAGCATTTTAATTTCTCCAAATTAATATGTCACTAGGGCTACCTCGGGCACAAAGAGGTTTCCAAATTAGGAAAAGCTTTACATTTTCGCACTATGTGTTTAAATATTGCAATACTTTTTATAATCCTCACTAACTTATTATCTTTTTGTTTTTAGTTTTGATTTATTATTCTTCTCCCCAAAGGTTAGTTCATACACTCTGGCAGCATCATTCTATTCCACAAGATCTAGGGGCACTCCACCCACTCCTCCTCATAGTCCTGTTAGAAAACAAGAACAAAGGTAAGATGGATGATTTGAATAACGTCAGAAAAGAGAACTCAACCGAATGGGCAGAGGTCACTCATGGTCATGGTACACAGGTTTCTAAGGGAAATGCATCCCAACTTGAACAAAAGCTGCTGAAATTCAAAGAAGAAATTGATCATGTTTGGAATGTGGCAAATTTGTCATTTTACCTCACCACTTCGGATATCAATTTTGCAAATTCTCAGACCCTACACCTCCAATGGACATCCCAAACCACTAAACAATCCCGCTGCTCACCGCCACTGCAACACCTCCCGTACTTCAAACAACACCCTGATGCTCATCTCAGAATCCTAAAATTCCACAAATGACCATTTTTACACCATAACACCCCCATCTATATGGAGACTATGCCACATTCCACCCAACCCATCTCAAACACACCCAAGTCTGATTACAAAGACTCGCTCATAAGTAACCTAGCTAAGAAACTTAAGAAATTGACTCCCTGGATACAAAGAATTGAAGGAAGCAAGGGGATTGAGGGGATAAACTATGAAGATCTTTGCATACAACCCGACGTCAAAATGCCCGAGGATACAAACCTCTGAAGTTCGAAATATTTGATGGTACAAGCGATTCAAGGATCCATTTGAGACCGTACTGTGACAAGCTGGTTGGAGTAGGGAAAGACGAGAGAATTCGTATGGAAATTTCCATGAGGATCCTGAAAGAAGATGATTTGTCCTAGTATATTAGCCAAGATCCAAAGCAATGGTCGAGCTGGGTAGACATGGCATCGACTTTATGGTCATGTTCAGGTTCAACACGGAGAATGCGCCGGGCGTGTTCTACATTCAGAATCTAAAGAATAAGCCCACATAAATATTTTGTGAGTATTCTATTTGCTGGAGGTTTGAAGTTTCTAAGGTCAAACCTGCCTTAGACAAGGAACAGATGATAAAATTATTTGCCTAGGCGCACGACCCGCAGTATTATGAAAGGCTAATGTTCATTGAGAGTCATAAATTTTCTGACACTATCAAGCTGGCGAATGGATTGAAGAAGGTATCAAAAGCGGTGTGGATACGAACTTGGAGGCCTTGCAACCTGCCATTGAGGCTTTACACTCGGTATTATGTCCAAGAAAAGGGACATAACAGCCGTAATGGTTACAAAGAACCAACTCTCCTGTCAAATACCAAAGTTACCCAACTCCTCCACTCATATATCAGCCTACTCCGAACTACCAAGCACCCTCACCCTCCTACCAAACTCCACCACCCACTTATCAATCACCTCCGCCTCCCACAAATCAGCCTACTTCATTCAGATATTCCCAACCGGCAAATATTTACCAAGCCTATAATACTCAACCATCCCACTATGAATCACCTCCCGCGTGCTACAATTTCCCTAGATCTCAACAAAATTTTAACCGCAGACCTCCTAAATAATACACGGCCATTGTTGAACCTATTGACCAGTTGTAAGAGAGGCTCCAAGCTTTTTGTTATGTTACCCCCTTTCTGCAACTCTTGAGAACCCCTCTCAATGGGTTAACCCAAAAAACTCATGTGCATTCCATTCCAGCATGAAAGGGCACGCCATCGATGAATGTCGTTCTTTGAAATATAAAATTCAGGCTTTGATTGACAACAAGATTATTGTGGCGAAGGAACCCGCTTCGAATGTATGCAATAATCCTCTGCAAGACCACAAGGGTAGAGGCGTTCACTTGATTGCAATAGAGGATGATTGGGATCCCAAGGGATCATTCAAGTTGATCGTAGAGGGTGGTGACTCAAAGAAGCCAATAGTTACTCTTAATCCGATGGTAGTTCAGATTCTGCCCTCTGGGAACACTTAGGTAAATATATCCGTTCTACTTAGTTTTTAAAGAACGCCATCTGCAATGACACCAGCGCTAATTGAGGTTGAATTCGTGTCTTCAGCAAATGCACCTACTCCATTCGAAGTTTTAGTTTTACTGCCCAAGGTACACGCTCCGTTTGGAGTAAATATACCCAAGCCGATCCCACTGGAAATGACGACCATGACACCATTCCATACACAGACTATACCATGGGACTATACAACCGAGGCAACGAGGAAATGCAAGGTAAGGTTCGAGGAAACTGTTGCTGCATAGGGTATGACAAGAACTGGTAGAGTCTATACCCCAAAAAAACAAGCCGAGTCAAGTAAGCATGCATCTAATCGTTAACCCATCATTGAGACAGGTCCAAACTATCTTTGGAGAAAGATACAGTCCAAGTAATACTCGTTCATTGACTAGTTGAACAAAGTATTAGCGCAAATTCCATCCTTGCTTTTCTACAATTTTCTGCGGCACATAAAAATGCTCTGTTGATAGTGCTGAGTGAAGTGTACGTGTCAAAAAACATCAATGCGGGGAAATGGCCAACATGGTAGGACATGTATTGGAAAGTCATAAAATTACGTTTCATGAGGATGAGTTGCCATTTGAAGGATTGGGTCATAACAAAGCACTGCATATCACTGTGTAAGGCGAGGACTACTTTATCACCTGGATCTTGATCGACAAGATGTTGGGCAAGGGATTGAACGAGATAAAGGATGGAGCAATAAATGTGAAAGCCTTTGATGGGCCAACTTGGTTCGATGTTACTTTCCAAGTGATATATGTTCCAACGTCTTAGAATATACTTTTGGGATGGCCATGGATTCATGCTGCTAGGGCTGTAGCATCAACAATGCATCAGGCGGTAAAATTTAAATGGAATTACCAGGAGGTGATCATTCATGGTAAGAGTAGCAACCCTATATACAACCTCCAGACCATTCCGTCAATCGAGGGAAGAAGAAAGCTAGGTGGATAGACTTATTATCACATCAAACGGGTAATTGATATTGACAAAGACAAATGTTGGGATAACAAGATCGAGAGCATACTGAATGGGAGTGGATATGAAACCTGGCAAAGGAATCAGAAATTATCTCCAAGGAATCGCTAAGCCCATAAAACTCAAGAAACACGCCATTTGTAGATTGTTTGCCAAATATACACATCCTGATTGACAATTACGCCAAGCATGAGTTGCAGTCATTTGTAGATTTTTTGCTGGGTATCATCAGATCTGGTACATGAAGAAGATGTTGATAAAATGGCTTTCATTAGGCCGTGGGGAATGTATTATTACTAGATGATGTCTTTTGGGTTAAAGAATGCAGGGGCCACCTATATGAGGGCCATGACCACCATTTTCTAGGATATGATGCACAAGTAGATTGAAGTGTACGTAGGTGATGTTATCATCAATTCCAAGAAGGATACTGATCACATGGAAGATTTGAGGAAGTTTTTCAATAGATTGCGAAGGTACAACGTGAAACTGAATCCCATAAATTGTGCATTTGGGGTTCCTGCTGGAAAACCACTCAGGTTTATCGTGAGTCGCCGGGAAATAGAACTGGATCCATCAAAGGTCAAAGCTATTCAAGAGTTGCCAACACCAAATAAAAAGAAGGACTTAATGAGTTTCTTGGGAAGACTTAACTATATCTGTCGGTTCATAGCACAATCTACAGTTATCTATGAGCCAATCTTTAGGATGTTGAAGAAGGACGTTGCTACCAAATAAACTAATGACTGCCGAAAAGCCTTCAACATAATAAAGGAATACATGTCAACACCACCAGTCTTAGTCCCTCCTGAGCCAGGTAGTCCCTTATTAATCTACTTTGCAGTATTGGAAAGAGCATTCGATTGCGTTCTAGGGCAGAATGACGAAATGGAGAGGATGGAGCAAGCCATCTACTATCTCTGCAAGAAGCTCACCTCGTACAAGAACCAGTGTCCTCTATTAGAATGCACTTGTAATGCTTTGACTTGGGTAGCTCAGAAGCTGAGGCACTACTTCGGTGCCTATACTACATATCTCATATCAACGATAGATCCTCTGAAATACATCTTTCAGAAGCCCATGCCCACTAGAAAGCTAGCCAAGTGACAAATCATGTTGAGTGAATTTGACATTGTCTATGTAACTCGGAACGCAATCAAGGGAACGATACTAGCAGATTACCCTGCTGATAACCCCATGGATGCAGAATATGAACCCCTGCAAATGCATTTTCCTAACGAAGAGGTATCATTCATAGGATAAGATATTGCAGAATCCTATGATGGTTGGAGAATGTTTTTCGATGAAGAAACAAACTCCAAGGGAGTTGGCATAGGAGAAGTCCTCGTATCAAAAATCGATTAGCATAATCCAGCGTTCGCCAAACTCAGGTTCCCGTGCACCAACAACATCGCTGAGTATGAAGCCTGCATCCTAGGGCTCAAGATGGCTATTGACATGAAAATTCAAGAGTTGCTAGTGAGTGGAGATTCTGACTTGTTTATACACTAGGTACAAAAATAATGGGCAACCAAGAACTCCAAGATATTTTCGAATCTACATCATGTACAGGAATTGAGATAGTGGTTCGTGAAGACAGAGTTCCAACATGCTCCCAGAGTACAGAACAAGTTCGCCAATTCATTGGCTACCTATAATCCATGATAAAACATCCAGACAAAAACTTCATTGATCCCACTATAGTAAAGATCCATGATCACCTAGCTTATTGCGCCTATGTTGAAGAATAAGCAGATGGAAAACCTTTGGTTTCATGGTAAGAAAGAATATTGGGCAAACGGAAAATACCCAAATTTGCAAATCATACTCAGAAATGCGCACTTCAAGGGTTTTCCAATAATTTCTTTCACAACGGGGGAATCTTGTATAGAAGAACTCCTGATTTGGGACTATTAGGATGTGTCGATGCAAAGGAAGCATCCAGGCTACTAGAAGAAATTCATGTTGGGACCTACTGTCCGCATATGAACGGTTTTGTCTTAGAAACAAAAATACTCTGAGCTGGTTAATTTTGGGTGACTATAGAGTCGGAATGCATTCAGTATGTACAGAAATGCCATCACTGCCTGATACATGCAGAAATGATAATGGTACCTCCAAATGAGGTTAATGCAACAAGCTCACCTTGGTCGTTTGCCGCTTGAGGGATGGATGTTATTAGACCAATCGAGCCTGCCGCTTTCAGTGGACACATATTTATCTTGGTAGCAATCGACTATTTCACCAATTGGGTTGAAGTAGCATCTTTTAGAGCAGTAACCAAGAAAGTCATGGCTGACTATGTCCGCGACCACATCATTTTCCGATTCAGGATTCCAGAGTCGATCATTACTGATAATTGCTCCAACCTCTACAGTGACTTGATAAAAGCTATCTGTGAAACCTTCACGATCTGACACAAGAGTTCAATAGCCTACAGACCTTAGATAAACGGGGTCGTAGAGGCCGCTAACAAAAATATCAAGAAGATACTAAGGAAAATGATAGAAAAGCATAAGCAATGGCACAAAAAGTTGCCATTCGCTCTATTGGGATATCACACCATAGTCCGCACATCGACTGGGGCAACCCCCTATATGCTGGTTTATGGTACAGAGGAAGTCATTCCTGAGAAGTTGAAATTCCTTCCCTAAGGATCATACAAGATGTTGAGCTCGATGATGCAGAATGGGTAAAAAGTCGTTATGAGAAAGTAGCCCTTACATACGGAAAGAAAATGAACGCAGTGTGCCATGGTCAACTCTATCATAACAGAATGTCCAGAGCTTTTAGCTAAAAGAGTCAAGCCGAGACAGTTGGAAGCTGGTGTTAAAGAAAATTTTTCCTCATCAAGATGAAACCAAAGGGAAGTTCTCTCCCAACTGGTAGGGTCCATTCATGTTTCACTGGGTTCTGACAAAAGGAGCTCTAATGCTCGCAAAATAGATGGAGAAGTTTTGCCAAAGCCTATAAACATAGATGCACTCAAATGTTAGTATGTGTAATCTTTATGCTTTCCTATATGATGTAAATTGAAGTGCGCCTAACCTGATCCCCGTTTAAGAGGGAATACATAGGGAGCCCTATGGATTCGGTCATAATTCAATAAAATTCATTTCTCCACACAATTGGAAACTAGGGCAGAATTTTGAGAAGGACCCTCAAAATTCCAAAGTGATTTCAGCCAATCATGGCAAGAAATAGTAAAAAACATCAACCCATTAAATTGGCAGATTTTTGAGAATGACCCTTAAAATTCCATAGCAAGAGAGGTTGCAATGTCTTAAACCACGTCATAGTCATCGCTTCATCTAAAAGTTGTTTCTTAGTTATATACTTATGTCATAATTTACAAAATCATAAATGTTTATTACTGAAATTGCCCTGTGTAGCAAAGCTACCCCAATGATACATACAGTATCACCAGATCAACGCCGATCATATCAAGCAAAGCTATCAAGAATACGAACTAACCTCTCTCTTTACAAAACTCACGATTTTATATAGATGCAGGAGCTTGGATTAAGAAAGTATCATACATGCTATACACTCACGAGACAAACACTGTTCAGGAATACAATTCTCAAAATTATTGCACTTGCCAACATTTGCTATCCACGCATGCTGGTGATATACTGTATGGTACAATGTCCCCATTAGTCATAATATCGCATCCTACTATCAGCTAAGAAAGCCCTGTTACTATTTGCTACTTTATTTATTACATATGGCTACCATATTGCCTTACGAGACTAAACGTCATCTCCATCTGCATCTTTTGTATTGCATAAGGCTACCATTCTACCTTCCGAGACTAAACACTATCTCTATCTGCATAGTTGAAAGACCGCCTCTGTATCTACAATTGCATGGCTGAAACCTCATTATCTACATTTGCATGGCTAAAAGATAGCCTCATTATCTACATTTTCATGGCTGAAAGATCGCCACCTCTACATTTGCATGGCTGAAAGATTTCCACCTCTTCATTCTGCATGACTGAAAGATTACAACCTTTTCATTTTGTATGGCTGAAAGATCTCCACCTCTAAATTCACATGGCTGAAAGATCGCCACTTCTACATTTGCATGGCTGAAAGTTCGCCATCTACTGCATCTTATAGGCTGAAAGATTGCCAAATTATCCAAAGGCGTCATTATTTGGAATCACCATTTTTAAAACCGAGAATTCCATGTCATGGCCTGAGGATCCCTTTTAATATTTTGCAAATCATTATTCAACAGAATCATGGTTCGGAGGCATCATCCTCAGAGCACGAGAGCATCATTTCATGGCCCGCGAATCTATTGTGACACGCTTCATGGCCTAGGACATCAAGGTCTAAGGACATCATTCTAACCATCCGAAGACAATCCTCATAGTCCGATGGGAAATTGCATCATGTTTAAATTTATGCACAATATATGCTTGTGTTGCTTATTCGTAGGTAAATCGCCAAGCAACGACTATCTCGGCAGGGGCGGTTCCACTCTAGTTGCCGTAGCTGTGAGCATGTGATTTTTGCCTCGCGTTAATTACACCTACAGAGTTTCTAAAATTAGGATTTTTCTTTCAATTACTTAATTTTTAGGAATTAATTATGTAATTTTCGGTTTGTGTGCATTTTTGTGTGTATATTTAATCTATAAAAAAATACAAAAATAGTGCATTTACATTTATCACCCAATTTTATAGGTCTATTAGTTAATTAATATTACAAAACTGAAAGAAAATAACAAAAAATAGTTCTTTTTGCATTTTTACTTTTAACTTTCGAATTCATTATAGTTTTCTTTTAACTTGGTACTTAACTAATTTATATAAATAATATGAGGTTTGATTTATTTCATATTGTTAAATTAAGTTAGTTTTAAGGTTGAATTTTGAGTTTTATTTTAAAAGGAAAAGAAAATAAGTGATAAAAATAAAAGAAGAGGGAATAAAAGAGATTGACCCATTTCTCATATACCCAAACCAACCTAAACCGCCCAAGACCCCCAGCCCAAATGACTGGCCAACCTGGTCAACCTAAATAAAATAAAATGGCGCAATTTTGCTTAGCCTTGATCTCAGCCGTTGATCTCCCATGATCTAAAGGCGGAGAACTGATCCTCTTCCCCTTATTACTGTTTGAACGGACCCCAAAACCCTATTACCCCCTCTCACGTCGTCTCCCTCCTTCTCTACATCCAAACCTTAGACGCCATAATATCCTTCTCGTCTCCGCCATAAACCACAACCAGAAATCTCCTCACAACGGTTCCGGTGGTCCAATCGACCCTATTTTTACACCACACATGCTCCTTCACCTTCAATTCCTAAATCTCCACTCTGTCTTCTTCGAATCAAACCCCAGCCCTTGGAATCATCAATTGAAACATCGGTAAATAAACACTAATCGCTCCAAACCTCCTCAAATTTATACTTGTTAACCCTTATCCCATTCCCTTTCAAAATCTCCAAGCCAAATCCTTCGATTTCCCTTCAAGCCACTCCACTTTCGAATCTGAGAGCAAGCAAAACCTAGGTCACATTATTTAGGGTTCTTCAGAAGAGGATTTAAGTCAAAAGAGGTGTTAGCTGTGTGTTCTTAATGAAGAACATTTGGCTAACACCTATTACATTTTAAATCAAATAATGACCCCTTCTTCCTGAGCCAAATAATTTTCCAGAGGTTTGATTTCATGATGTCCTTTTCTTTCCTTTTCCCTTATCTATTTCTCCATCTGCTTCTTCGTCTTCTTCTTTGTTCCACTTCCTATGTTTGCCATTTTTTCCTATGATGATTCAAAATGATTCCGGAGGTCACAATTTTGATCATTAATGTTTTCTTTTTGTTGTTTTGGCTTAACCCATGTCTAACCTGTTTAAATTCATAGTACATTTTGAGTTTCATTTAGTAATCTTTGCTTGTTTTATTTTTACCCATAATAAGTCTAATTCTGAGATGTGTTTCATTTGTTGTTTATATTTTAAATCCACTAATAAAAGTTTGTTTATTTAATCACTTTAGTTAAAAGCAGGTCGAGGCACTTAGGATCCATAAGTCAGTTTAGGATCATTTCTGTTCAATTGGTTCTACTTCTGATTCTAGATGTGTGGTTTAATTATTAGTTTCAGTGTCTGAATGTAGGTTTTACTAATTTTCGAAGTATTAGGTTTGAATTGCTATTCTTGTTCCATTTCTTATGCAATAGGTTTAAAATCTTCCTTAATTGATTAGGTTCTGTTTTACCTTTTATTCTATCTATATCAAAAGAATTTAGGTTTCAGGGTTGACTGCTCGATAATCTATAATCTCTGGATTCTTCTGTTGGTATTCATTCTAAAATAATTAGAAACTCTAGAGACTGAACTAGACTTAAAAGTTAGGGATAGAAGCGGAAATAAAAAAGTTTTGAAAGGGTAATTTAGGGTTTCTCTGTTGTAAAATATTAGAATACTTTAGAAATAGGGGTAGCTAGCCTTATTTGGTTATACAAAGTACTGAAACCAATGAGACAACCATCTGCCCATTTCTTTTTGGAATATACATTTTCTGCCTGAGGAACATTCCTTTAAGCACATGGCATCTTTGGAACCTATATATAGTACCATATTCATATAGAAAAATGGATTTTCTCCTATCAAAACATTTACAGCAAAAACATCCTCTACTTTGAAAAGGTCCAAATCCTCAAAAATTTGGGAAGAATTCAAAAACAAAACTTTTCTTCATTCTTTCTGAATCTTCAAAAAGTAAAAAACATGGTTCAAAATAGAAGGCTCTTCATAGTTCTCAGCTGGATTTCCTGTTCTGAAGCAAGATTTGGGTTTTATTTTGAATCCCTGGGTTGTTTTTTCTGGTTTTGTTGTTGCTGGTCTGTTGGTTACTGCTGAAGTTTGGGTTTTAATTTTTCTTCTGGTTTCCTTGACCTTTATTTCATCATTCTTTAGCCATATTTTAAATTTCAAAGTACGTACAATGTTCCTTTGAATAGAATCAGTTCCTGTGTTAAAAATCTACATTTGAAACTTGTTTTATTAGATGATCTTTGTTAGTTTGGTTTGGAAATCATGATTGTTTTCTGGATTAAATGTCTGTTTGAGTTGAAACCAGGAAGTCTATAAGGTTGTGTTCATATGAAAAATTTACATCTTAGATTGCTAAATTAGTATATGTATTCATTTGTGAAACCTAGGGCCAAAGTTTGCTTCCCATGGCATCACAACAAGGAGTGAATCTGACTATTCAACTAGTCAGATGCACCCTTTAATGGTGCATAATAATGTGAATTTTTAGTATACCCCCCTCCCCTCTTTTCTCATCTATTGAAATGAGAACCATGAACTAAATCTTGATTTTTGGGGATCATTGTTGGCCATAAGACTGACCCTCAATATGGTTAGACTTATGGACACCTTATGTCCTTTCCTATTCATTTTGTGTTGAATCAACTTAATTCATTATTCTAGTGGTGTTGACCATGTTCCTCTAGGTAGTATTTCTTTTCTCTTCCATCTGATTCTCTTACTTAACTTCACATTTCTTACTTGGTAATAAGCTTTAACCTGTTGGTTCAACCACCAGTTGGCTGGATCAAATTGTTTTGAAAGCATTAAGGTATGGATCTACAGGTTAAGGAGAGAAAATGAGGCTGATATGGACAAGTCCTGTTCAAAAAGAGTAAGGGTCTTTCTGTTGCTATATAAGTCTGCAATAGCTTAGTGTTAGATTAATTTACAATTTTGTATATTTTCTCCAATCAAAGGAATGAATTGTTTTTTAGCAGTAGAGGAAGGGTCTCTTTTATGTAAAGTTTGTCATTCAATGCTGGGGATTATGTAACATTAGGACTGTCTAGACCTTAAATCGAGACTTATGTTTCACAAGCTGGGCTGCAATAAATGTGCTCAAGTGTGTTTTTTAGTAAGTGTAAGGATACAAAAATAGTTATCCTTCAGATTAATTTGCTTGTTGTTGTAATTTTTGGGATTTAGAATGTTTGATTTAGACTTGGATAAGTTAAAGCTGAAATAGCCTTTTGTAAGTTGCTCTTGGGGCTGCTCTTTTTTCTTGAGGGTCCAATTCCAGGCCCAAATGTTTTTTTGTTTTTGAACTTCATTCACTCAACTTTTTCATCTGTTCTGCTGGAAATATGTACAACTTTCATAAGTTACATTTGAGTCATTTGTATAAGTTCATATCAATCTTCCACTACTTTGATTTAAGTAACATGTTTTATATAGGTATTTGATTTGTATATTAAACTAATGTGCTAGCAAATTTGGTTCAGATGATAGGATTTATTGAATCGATTTGTTCGGATTGGTTGGGTTTGATAAACCTTGAGAGGAATTGTGTTCATGGTGTGGATAAATGTAATTGGGACAATCCGAAAATCTAGGGTTAAGTTGACCCTAGTATCATTCACCCAATGATTTACGACTCCATACAGTGTAAACCCCTTCATGTTTTGGTCCTCGATGAGCCGTTTCAGTTCATTGAATTTTTTCGGATCCTTAGTTTGAAGCTTTAATCATTTGATTGATAACTCTATTATTGAATAGTATGGTGCTAATAATAGAGAGTGGGTTTGGACGGTCTCTTACCCACAGGATTTCCTTAAGCTTCTCATTAAGGTCCATGTTTCCTTAGTTTGGGATTTCATATACGATCAACACATAATTCGCTATAATTCGTAGATTCACAAAATTTCCAAGTGTAAGAAGAAATAAATCATGAATACTCGTAGTTTTCATTAGGCTCGGTTTTGGCTAGTATTGCGATTATGTATACGTTCACGCAACAAAATTACAAATTTAATTCTAAAATGACTCGAGGGATGCGTTCGCACAACGTCAACCAAAATTTTTTCTTGATAAAATAAACAAAGCTTTATTAATTGTGGACACGTTTGCTTGACATGATTTTGATATCCAAAAGAAAAGAGTATACGTACGTGTAACTCAATTCTTTATTTACACGTAATTCAAGTAATTAAAAGCGAAAAGAGATAATTGCACATAGGTCTTAAAAACGAGTAGATAAACAATTAAGCCATGTAATAATTGCTGAACATCCGTGCTACAATCATGGAATCTGAGGGTTCCGAACCTCTTCCCTCATGTTAACGGAATTCCTTATCTAAAATTTCTGGTTCGCAGACTTCAAATAGGAAAATCGAAATTTCCTCAATTTGGGATTTAAAATAAACTAGTGACTTGGGATACCATAATTTATTCCAAGTGGCGACTCTGAAATAATTAAATAATCCCATTTCGAATAATGACACTTTAATTGAAAAAACTCCCTTATATACCGCCCTCTCCGGGTGTGTGTAAAAAAGGAGGTGTGACAGCTGTGGTGACTCTACTCGGGATCTTAACCTAGAACTTCCGGTTCACGGTTCAAGAACTCGAGCTTGTTAATGTGATTTTTATTTGGCTTTATTATTGATATTACGGTATTTTTGTGGACTTAATGTGCTAATTTTCATTTACTTCTTATATATTAATTGAATTGTATTTAAATGTCTTTTTATGCCACCGATCTAAGTCTTCTGAAAATAGTGCACACGTTCGTGTGGCTCGCTTTCTGTGTAGAAATTATGCCAAATTAGACGGGGTTGAGCAAGCAACAAGGCCTTGCAGACTTCTGTGCTCCCAGTACGTTTCCCCTCCTTGACCCTAGTTTTCCACTCGGGTAACCAATGTCTAGATCACAAACCCCAGGTTTTAAACTTAGAATAAGGCAACCTCATGCCGGATCCCTAATAGAAACTATTATTTTCATCACGTGCATTTGACCTTGGGGATTCAACACAGGGGTCGGGTCCATCTAGGAAAGTTGTGCCCAAAATAAAGACCATCATGATGCATCCCATGTTCTATGTGAATATTTATCTATTTTGTCTTGCATGTTGACTGGCTAGGAAAAAGAGATAAAGAGAAAACCAAGAGTAAGGTAGGATAGCGAGTTTACCCGGTTTCTAAAAATCCCAGTATTTGAAAATATACCAAAACTCAGCCAAATTTTAAAAAAAATGTATTTCAAGAATACTGAGTCAAATATCATATTTTTGTGGTAAAACTACCCGAACTACGAAGGTCTGATTCTCACCGAATGTGGGATACGCAGGCAACCCACATAAGGTTCGACCTCATTTTTCCAAATAATCAAATAAAAGGTGTTTCAGGGTTTTGGTTAAAACAATAAAGTTGACACAACTTTGGTCTGTCTTTTTTAGTTGTTTCTTACCAGAATAGCCTTTGATTACATTTCAATTGTCAAGAGGTTATTTTTAGGAGGAACAGGGAAGTCTGTTTAAAAGGTGTCTTTTTCTTCTTAAAAACTTACCCCTGGCCTCAAAATTCATTTGGAATTGTGAAGGGGTCATGTTTGTAAAAAGGACCATTTTTGCTAACATAACATAAAAATGGGTCCTTGTCCGTCGATTTTAGAGAACTTGTTTTGCAAAAAGAGTCCACAAAAGTCAGCCCTAACCTTAAACCTCCACACGAAAAATGAATACTGCCCAGTAATCCTCGCAAACTGTTATAGAAATGGCTCAGATGCAGCTACTTAGGTGGATGGGTGATTTAGATTAAAATGGCCAAGTTTGGGTAAAAGAGCAATTGGGTCCCTTGGTAGATATCATGCACATCAAGCCATGTGATGATGTGATTAAGGCTCTGGTAACCTTCTGGGATCTCGTTCACAATGTGTTTCGTTTCTCGGATTTTGAGCTCACATCCACGTTGGAAGAAATAACTGGGTATATTGATTATGGCCAAGGTTAAGGAAGCAACAACTCATATTTCCCAGGGCTCCCTCAGTGCACAAATTCATTGATCATTTGGAAAATTAGCAAACAAATGAGCAAGAAATGTGTAAGCAAAGGGAGTTGTGCATTCTACTTCTTGTATTTAAGGTTTTGACACTCAGCCTGGTTTGAACCACATGAGTAGGGTATGACTAACAAACTAGACAAGAGCCTATGGCAAGTTCATCAACGGTTTGCTTTCATCGTGCATATTTGGGAATCATGGTATTTCCAAATTCTGAGGGTACAATATACCTTCCTATGGCCAGAATCGCACAAGCCCTCGTCGGCAAAAAATATCATGCACTTGTCCCATTAGTGCTGGCAGACATATACCGAGAATTAACATTATGCCATTCTGGGGGTCAAACACCTTCGTCGTCATCCTAGGTTCATAAGATATGTTTCAGACGGGAACAATTTCATCAAAAGGTATGAGGAATACAAACCTTTGGAAGGTTTTAAAGCATGGGTTTCATATTTGATAGAGTTGAGAGCATATCAAATTGAATGGACCATAGGATATCTCCCAATAATAAATATCATTTACATGACCGCTTCAAAGGCCTATTTGATGATGATGGGAGCAAGAAGTATACAACTATATGGCGCTCAAAGAGTTCTTAGACAACTATCAGGTGATACCCGAAGAGGCAAACCTAATCACTCAAGTCATTGAGATACACCCAAAAGTGATGATACCCGAGGCTTTAGCTTAAAGAGACTGGAATAGTTGTCGGTATATAAAAAGTAACACCCCGGTGCCGAACCCACCTAAGGGAGAAGTTTATCCCAATTGTGCTTCTTGGTTAGAATGGAGTTTTCATGTGTACAATGAGCCGGAGCCCAAGCTCGAACCTGTGAGGCCCGCTAAAAGGCTCTATGTTCAAGCCTTTGATGATAAAATACAGGAGAGGTTAGCCTGGGGAGAAAAGGAAAAATAATATCAAGCCACTATCCATGATCTACAAGAAGAATTAAGAGATGTTACCTTCAACAGTGATTTACAGGTGCAATAGGCCAAGGGTGAAAGAACAAGATTGGTTCGAGAAATTGAAGCTCTCAGGGACAAGATTCGACAGTTAAAAATTGCCGCTAAGAACCCAAGCCGATGCAGGAAAGATGAAAGGCCCATTTATATCCTTACTCAGAAGGCGCTTGACTACGAAGATGACCTGCAGAAAGCCAAGTGTAAACTAGCAAAAGCACAAACAAGGTTGGCTTAAAGCGCCGAAGGACATGCATATTTCGTTCAACAAATAAAAGAAACATATGAAAGAGGGATCGCAGGTTGGGAAAAGGTACTCGGCAACCTCGAAGGCGAAATGGATAAGCAAACCAAAAATTATAAGGCTGAGAGAGAACATTGTTATGCCTTAATGGCACGGTTGGAAGAGGACTTACAGCACTTACAAGAGCAAAATCATATTACCACCCACGTTTAGATGCAAGATCACATCAGATTGGTCGTCTGTTGCAAGAAAAGGTCATCATAAGAGAGAGTTCGAAGGAATGTTGACTACATTACCACGAAGTGTAGTGCATGCGAAGACATGACAAGACCCATGTTTTTTGCCAATGTGATGATCTTCGTACGTCAAATAACAGAAGAACTCTATCGGCTCCAAGATGACCTAGCAAGTAGGCCCACTGCAAGACTGGCTGGTGTCCCTAGAGCAAGGTTAGAGGACTTGATATATTCTTGGTTGTATTTTCTTCTTTTTCAAGTTTGTATTTTCGTGTTTCGAGTCTATTTTCAATCCCTAGAAAAGGAATTTCCTGAGCCTTAGAGTCTTAGAAGAAGTATGTCTCGAATCGTTTTGTAATTCACTATTATTTTGATGAAAATTCAACAAAAATTACTCTTCGCATCTATTTCTTAAACTACGTTATGATCTGATTCACGCGGAGTCGTGATACGTAGGCAATCCTTATCAGATTCGGTCATGGTTTTGTCAACAAAAAAAAAGAGAAAACAAAAATTACAAAAGGAAATAAGTAATAACATATGAGGCAAGAAGAGAAAATAGGGGAAAGTAAGAAAAGACGGGATGAAACATGAAACCGTTACGAGGCATGTAGAAACACGTTTAACTGAATAGGTGCATCACACCCAAACGTGAGATTACCTATGTATTATTTGTTTTGAACTAACCAGTTGATTGCCTACTGTCAAGTCTAGGTATTATAGTAAGGGTTGTTGGTATTGTGGTAGTCTGATGTCGCACCCACACTTCACGAGATCGAAAGGTAGCGTTGAAATATCTTCATAAACCACTCTGCGAAAATTTTATATCATGGACTAGATCCCAGTCTCAGGCATCCCAACTTCGGGATCGGCAACTTCCGAGGAAAACGGGTTATTGTGTCTTTGCATGATGGAAATGTGGGATGCCTGGTCAAAAGGAAGGGAGCCACCTAGTGTGATTCCCGGATTTCCCGAGCTTTTCCCTAGGATTGGTGGAACCTCCAATGTCCCGATCAGTCACCCCAATACCCCAGTTGGATATCCAACCATCTCGGCCCATTTTGTTGGAACACCTTCTGAGATTTACCCCCAGGTATTCAGTTTAAGAGCAGCTTCCAAACACCCTCCTTCCCAATTGAACCTCCTCAATTTCCCACGTATACTTACTCCCAACCACCCCGATATGAATTCACTGCGGGACAAGAAAAGACCACCAAATCTCTTGAGCAAGAAGAGATTGCAAAGAATATGAGGAGTATAGAACAGAGTCTTAAAAGCATACAATGCTTGAGGGGACAAAAAGATGTATCTTATGCTGACTTATGCATCTTCCCTCATGTGCATTTACCACTGGGATTCAAAACCCCAAAATTTGAGAAGTACGATGGGCACGGTGACCCTATCACTCATCTTAAGAGATATTGCGACCAACTGGGACGAGATGGTGAAAAAGAAGAACTTCTCATGGCTTATTTCGGAGAAAGTCTGGTGGGTATCGCATCTGAATGGTACATGGACCAAGATATATCCCAGTGGCAAATCTGGGACGATCTTGCTGGATATTTTGTCAAGTATTTCTAGTATAACAATGATATTGCTCCAGATAGGAACTCATTGACAAACTTGAAGAAGAAATCCTCAGAAAGCTTCCAAGAGTACACAGTTAAATGGCGTGGGCAGACCTCTATGGTATAACCTCCAATGGATGAGGTTGAAATGGCCACCATTTTCCTCCAAGCCCAAGAAGCTGACAACTTCCAGAATATGATGTCCACAATGGGTAAACCGTTTGCCGAACCCATCAAGATTGGCGAAATGGTTGAAAATGGGCTAAAAACGGGTCGAATTCTAAGCCAATCCGCTATCAGAGCTACTCTCAAGCCATTCACTGTGGGTCTTGAGGAGTAGCAAAGGGAAAGAAAAAAGAAGAAATGTCCATGGCAGTGTCAGGTGCAAAAAAATATTGTACTCCCATACCCCTATTCTCAGAAACAACCCCGCAACACTATTACCCGCACCAAGAGATGGCCTATACTCTTCAACCATATACGGTCATGAATACTAATTCTTATGTCCGGCCACGAGAAGCCAACCGAAACCAAGCTCCATATTCTCCATACCAGGCTCCTTACCAAATTCACTACAACCCCCGGCCTCCACAAAATATTATTCAGGCCCGTGAACAACCCATGAGGAAATCTTTCTCGCCAATTAGTGATCCTACTCTAGCTTGTTCCCAAAGCTTGATCAAATGGGTCTGCTACAACCTGTCCATCAAACAAGGAAAAACCCATACATCACTTGCTTATAGAACTGGTGCACGATGCGCCTATCACTTAGGGGCAAAAAGGCATGACACAGATGATTGTTGGACATTGAAGAGAGCCGTAGTGAACTTGATAGAATAATGGAAGATAGTGCTAAGGGATGAATATATTCCCAATGTGACCAGCAACCCTCTGCCTGCGAATAATACCGAGCCGGTAATCGAAATGATTTGTAAGGATAAGGAATTTGACCCAGCATTGAATGCCATCATCACCATCAGTGACATATAAAAGAAACCGAAGGTTGTCCTGAAGCATGACAAAGGAGAGAAGATGAACCAAACTACCCCTTCGGAATCAGAGAAGAAAATTGAAGTCGAGACTAGGCAGCACCCCCCAAAGATGAAGTCCTATATATCCCTCAAGGTCGTAAAGAAAAGTACGTGACATTGAGTCCTCCCAGGAGATTTGAGCTAAACAAAACCACCCAAATGTGTCTGCCTAATAGAGCTTATATGATGCAGAGACCAATTAACCCACCCAGGTTAAGAGAGCCCGTACTTATCAACCGCGTGCCACAAACACCAATGACAGATCCTACCGTTGTGCCTTAGAATTACAATAAATCAGTGGTGACCTATAAAGGCAACGAAATCTCAAAAGAAGTTCAAGAAAATAATCCTGTTGAGAAGTATTCTAATTTGGAAGAGGTAAACCATGCCACCAGAAGGCGCTTCCCATCTAAGAAGCTTGTGAGCTCCAAAGAAGGAGAGGCCTTCTTTCAAAAGATGAAAAAGGCGGATAATGAGGTTATCCACCAGTTTTGAAAATCTCCTGAACAAGTCTCCTTGCTATCTTTGTTGATGAACTCCACCGAACATCAAAAGGTATTGATTAAGAACCTTAATGAAGCACATGTGCCTATTGAAACCTGTATAGAGCAGTTGGAGAGAATGGCAGAAAGATATTTCGAGGTCAACATCTCCTTCAGCAAAAATGAATTTCCACAAGAAGGGGCCGCACATAACAAAGCCCTGCACCTAACGGTCAAATGTCAAGGTTACTACGTGAAAATAGTCTTGTTGGATGGGGGCTCTGGAGTAGATATATGCCCATTCTCGACTTTGCAACGCATAGAAATTGGTACTGAGAGAATCCGAACCAACAACATCTGTGTATGGGCTTTCAATAGTATAAAAAGGGATATAATTGGAGAGATCAACCTTACCTTGGCCATTGGTCTAGTGGAATTTCAACTAACCTTCCAAATGCTAGAAATGGACACATCCTACAACTTTCTTTTAGGGAGGTCATTGATCCACATAGAAGGGGTTGTACCCTCTACCCTTAGTCAGATGGTAAAGTTCGAGCACGAGGATCAAGAAATTGTGGTCCACGGAGAAGATGAACAATTAATTTATTGGGACCCATTAGTCTCGTTCCTTCAAGCAAGAGAGGGGAGTGAGCACATAGTTTATCAAGCCTTCAAAATTGTAGTCGCATACCAGTATGAAAAAGGAAGCCCTTGCCCCAAACCCTTCCTTTCTAATGCATCAATCATGGTGGCCAAAGAAATGATCCGACACGACTTTAAGCCTGGGAAAGGACTTGGGAAATCATTGCAACGGATATCTGAACCTATTACCCTGCCTGCCAATAAAAAGTTCTTTGGGGTCGGCTTCATACCCACACCGCCAAATATAAAATGGGTGAATAGTAGGAAGAATAATGGATGGGTCTTATCGCAGCCGGTGTCACATCTTTATGAGACATTTGTCAAGCCCAAATATTGTGAAGATGAGGAGTTTTACTGTTGAAGGGATTGAATAGATCTGTGGGGCAATGAGAAAGATATTACATGAAACCCACATGGTCAAACCGGGGGAAGGCTCAAGCACCGTTGAGGTGTTGTACATGGGACCTGAGGACAAATTGCAAAATTGGAAGGCCACGCCATTCCCAATCAGGTCGGAGTCCCGTTAGACTTGTCTTGCCACCTTTAATACATCATAAGTTATCCTAGGGTGTAACTCAGATGTTTTCTTTAGTTTCATATCTTTTAGTTTCCAATGAAAACACTGTTTATCTTCCAAATTCAATGAAATGAAATCAATATTTTATCGTCCATATTTCTTTATTCTTTCTAATTTTGTTATTTTATTTCTTCTTTCAGTTCTAATAATGCAGCTTTAAATAATATGACATGCTTGCAGACTTCATGCCCAGATCTGAATACGCCGTCTTTCTGTGAAATAATGAAACAAGAACCATAATATGATGAAGAAGAGGACTTTAGGGAAATAAATTAAGAATTGGAACATTTTAAGAATAAACCTAAGGCGAACCTAGACGAAACTGAGTCAGCTAACTTGGGTAGTTCCGAATAAATCAGGGAAACCAAAATAAGCATTCACGCAAATGAGAAAACTTGGGACGCATTAATCCAACTCATGTTTGAGTTAATGATGTGTTTTCTTCGTCATATGATGACATGCCGGGACTGGGTGTCGATTTGGAGGTTCATAAGTTGTCAACTTATCCCGATTGCCACCTAATCTAGCAAAATCTGAGAAAATTTAAAACTGATTTTAGCGATAAAATAAAAGAATAGATCATGAAACATTTGGAAGTAAGGGTGATCCGGGTGATCCAGTACACCACATGGCTAGCCAAAGTAGTTCCAGTGCCAAAGAAAGATGGGAAAACTCGACTGCAAGTCCCAAAGATAACTTCCCTTTGCCAAACATCCACATCGTTGTTGATAATTGCACCAAACATGAGATACAGTCCTTCGTGGACTGTTACGCAGGATATCACCAGGTGTTGATGGATGAAGAAGACGTAGAGAAGACAGATTTCATCATACCTTTGGGAACCTATTGCTACAGGGTCATGCATCATGCCTTAGGGAACCTATTGCTACAGGGTCATGCCTTTTGATCTGAAGAATGCTTGGGCAACCTACATGAGAGCCATGACCACAATTTTCCATGATATGATGCAACAAGAAATAGAGATGTATGTGGATGACGTGATCATCAAGTCCAAAACTCAGGATGAGCATGTGCGGGATCTGAGGAAGTTCATTGAATGGTCGCATATATATGATTTTACGCTGAACCCAGCCAAATGTGCATTTGGGGTCCCATCGGGCAAACATTTAGGCTTCATAGTCAGCAGGAGAGGTATCGAGTTAGATCTAACAACGATAAAATCTATTCGGCATTTACCTCCTCCAAAAACCAAGAAAGATGTGATGAGCATGTTGGGAAGATATAACTATATCAGCTGGTTCATTGCTCAGTTGACATCCACATGTGATCCTATATTCAAGTTGTTGAAGAAAGATGCAGTATCAAGTGGACGGATGAATTCCAAGGAACTTTTGATAAGATCAAAGAGTATCTGTCCAACCCACCGATTTTTGACCCACCTGAACCAGGAAGGCCTCTGTTCTTGTACTTGACAGTCTTGGAAAACTCATTTGTTTGTGTCCTCGGGAAACATGATGCTACCGGAAAGAAAGAGCAGGCAATATACTATTTGAGTAAGAAGTTTACCAGTTATGAAGCTAAGTATACTTTTCTAGAAAAAATTTGTTGTGCTTTAACTTGGCTCGCTCAGAAATTGAAACACTATCTGCAAGCTTACACCACTTACCTCATAACCAGGATGAATCCACTAAAATACCTTTTCCAGAAACCAATACCCATGGGAAGATTAGAAAAATGGCATATCCTTCTCACTGGATTTGATATAGTTTATGTCAGTCGCACGGAAATAAAAGCCCTAGCATTGGCAGATCATTTAGTTGAAAACCCGATTGATGATGAATACCAACCATTAAACACTTAATTCCCCGATGAAGAGGTAAACTCGGTCGAGGAAATATCTGAGGATAATACTACTTGGAAAATGTTCTTTGATGGATCAGTAAATGCAAGAGGTGTGGGAATTGGGGCAGTCATAAGCTCACCTCTTGCTCAGCATTATCCAGCCAGTGCCCGGCTTTGATTTTTCTACACAAACAACACAGCCGAGTATGAATCCTGCATCATGGGTACGAACATGGCAATTGACTAGGACGTTGAAGAGTTAATTATCATGGGAGGCTCAGATCTGATTATCCAGCAAACTCAAGGAGAATAGGAAACCCGAGATGTCAAACTCATACCTTCAAAAAACACGTGGAACTACTAGGCAAGCAATTTAAATCAATAGAGTTCAGGTACATCGCTCATTGCCACAATAAACTGGCCGACACACTTGCTACTTTGGCCTCAATGCTGTCGTACCCAGGCAATGCCCACATCCATCCCTTGGAAATCCAAATAAAGGAAAGGCACGGTTGTTGCAATACAGTTGAGGCAGAACCGAGTATCCAGCCATGTTAACATGACATCAAAAGATTGTTAAAACACAAGAATATCCCGTGCAAGCTAGTGGAGATTAAAAGAGAGCCATTAGACGCCACGCAAGTGGTTTCTTCTTGAGTTCTGATGTCATGTGCAAAAGAACTCCGGATCTCAATTTGTTAAGATGTGCTGATGCCGAAGAAGACGGAAGGATCATGCACGAAGTACATGTGGGACTGTGTCGACCCCACATGAATGGGTATGTTTTGGCAAAGAAAATCCTTCGAGCAGGCTATTACAGGATAACCATATAAAGGGATTGTTTTATTTTTTTCCGAAAATCCCATTAGTGTCAGGTGCTTGGTTATTTGATTCATGCACCACCCAAAGAATTGCATCCCATGTCAGCACCTTGTCCATTCGTTGCCCGAGGTATGGACTTCATCGGGCCAGTCGAGCCTAAAGCCTCAAATGGGCATAGATTCATACTGGTTGCCAGTACCTACTTTATGAAATTGGTTGAAGCCATCACTTTTAAATCTGTCACGAAGAAAGTTGTAGTAGATTTCGTGCACTCCAATCTTATCTATTTATTTGGTATTACTGCAACTATCATCACAGATAATGCTGCAAACCTGAATAATCGTCTGATGGAGGAGATGTTTGATTAGCTTAAAAAAACCCATCGGAACTCTACTCTTTATCCCAAAGCTAATGGTCTTGTTGAAGCAGCAAACAAGAACATCTAGATGATTTTGAGAAAGTTGGATTAGTGCTCGAGGCAGTGGCATGAAAAGTTACCTTTCACATTGCTAGGATATCGCACCATGGTGCGCACATCGGTAGGAGCAACCCCATTCCTCTTGGTCTATGGATCCGAAGCCATGATACCCGCAGAGGTTGAAATCCCCTTCCTCCGGATCATTGTCGAGGCCGAAATTGAAGTTAGTGAGTGGGTCAAGACCCGTCTTGAGCAGTTCACGCTGATTTATAAAAATCAAATGGTTGCGTTCTGGCACGGGCAGTTGTATCAACAAAGAATGGCCAATACTTACAATAAGAAAGTACGGCCCAGGAATTTTGAATTGGGGCAACTAGTTCCGAGTCGTATTCTTCCCCATCATATGGAAGTGAAAGGAAAATTCACTTCCAGTTGGAAAGGCCCGTATATAATCAGAAAGATATTTCAAAGAGGAGCATTGTACTTGGGAGATGTCAAAGGAATTGATCCTGAATCAACTGTGAACGCGGACACAGTAAAAAGATACTATATTTAGGCTTTCTGCAGCAATGATATTTTCAATTGGGACTATGAAGGCGTTCATTCTCGCTACCCCAAAATAATCCAATCCTTTTGCTAACCCCTTTGAGCTTCTCACCTTTATTTCATTACCCTCGGAACTCGAAGACATTTAAAAAAAAAAGGAAAAACAAAAACAAAAAACAAATGCTTTTCCTTAAGTACGTTGATTCCGAAAGGATACGTAGGCAGCCTTTCTATGGGGTTTAGTCAAACCAAAATAAAAATCTAATTTTCCTCAAAAGTGAAACTAGGGCCGATGTTATAAGGTTCCGGCAATGACCCCGCCCGAACGGTTCCAAAGTTGTAATGCGATCCAATTCTCGCTTTACCCAAACCTTGTTCAAGCCCTTCTGATCAATCAGCAAAAGGCGAACACAGTTGCTTGGATCTGATACAATCCAAATGAGAGAGTCTTATCAGTGAAAACCTACGGGCACCATAAGGCGACGGTGAGCGGAGAAATAGAAAATGAGAGAGCCTAGCTAGAGAAAGCTCATAAAGAGCACAATCAGGCGACAGTAAGAAGAGAAATGAGAGAGGTCGATTGGCAAAAACGCACAAAGGGCTCCCTCAATCAAAAAGAAGACACCCATCACCACCATCTGAGTCCCAGCAAGGTTTTTCGGTTTGGAAATGTGGTTCATGAGAAGTTGAAATACTGCACAGATCGGGCGTCTAGTCCACGAAGCATGCCATGCCTATTTATGCCTGAATGTACCATAAATAAGTCCTTCCTTCCCTCCCGAAAGAGACGCTCCTCTCTAAAAACATTTTCTTGTCTTTTGTTTAGCTTTCCTTGAATCACTGTCCGTCTAACTCTCTTTATGAAACTAATACAAAGAAAAGGTGGCAAGATCAGATTTTCAAGATTCTGCCAAACAAACACCAAAACATACCTAGCCTCAGCGGGCGCATCAAGTTGATCCTGGCTGGCCATGTTGGCTGATACTCAAAAATCAAAGCTATTGAAAAAGAAAAGAAACCCAAAGGCAAAACACCTAAGGGTAGAATCAAGTAAAAGGGTCAAAGTCCCATACGGGCAGGCCATCATGGAATTTTGAAAAGTTGTGTCCCTCGGTTTGAAAGAGATATCAATCTTTGAAAAACCTGCAAGCATCGGAGTTTCTCGACAAAGGGTTGGGCCGAGATTGAGTGATTGAGAAAATTAAGGCCACATAAGAAACCACCGTTCCAAACTAACAATTGTTCTTTAGTTGAAAATTTTTTTGAAACCGGTGTAACCCAAAGCAACTGTGCTAAAGCAGGTGTAACCAAAAGAAAAAGATCTGCAAAAGCTAGAAACAGATTGGCAACAATAATCAACCCCAAAAGGGAAGTCTTCCTCCAAAATTCTTTCCTGCATTTATTCAAATCAAAATGGAATAAAAAGTAATAATACAAATTAAAAGAGGTGGGGGGAGAATAGAAGAAAATCCCAACAAAAATGATTTTTTGGACTCCCAACCTCAATCTTTTACGCATTTTACCAACATTAGGGCTCCAATCTATGAGTTGAGTTTTTAGACATATGGCCTCAATTCCGTAGTCGCCTTTTACCAATATTGGGGCTCTTATCCCGGAGTTGAATTTCTAGAAATAGAGCATCTATTCCCTAGTCGCCTTTTACCAACATTAGGGCTCCAATCCTTGAGTTGAGTTTTTAGACATAGGGCCTCCATTCCCCAGTAGCCTTTTACCAACATTAGGGCTCCAATCCATGACTTGAGTTTTCAGACATAGGGCCTCCATTCCCTAGTCGCAATTTACCAACATTTAGGCTCCAATCCCTGAGTTGAGTTTTTAGACATAGGGTTTCCATTCCCTTGTCTCCTTTTACTAACAATAGGGCTCCAGTCCTTGAGTTGAATTTCTATACATGGGGCCTCCATTCCCTAGTTGCCTTTTACCAACATTAGGGCTCCAATCCCTGAGTTGATTTTTTAGACATAGGGCCTCCCTTCCCTAGTCGCCTTTTACCAACATTAGGGCTTCGATCCCCGAGTTGAATTATTAGACATAGGGCCTCCATTCCTGAGTCGCTTTTTACCTACATTTGGGCTCCAATCCCTGAGTTTCATTTTTATACATAAGGCTTCCATTCACTAGTCGCCCTTTTACCAACATTAGGGCTCTAATTCCAAAGTTGAGGTTTTAAACATAGGGCATCCATTACCTAGTAAGCTTTTCACCAAAATTAGGCCTCCAATCCATGAGTTGAGCTTTTTAGACATAGGGCCTCCATTCCCTAGTATCCGTTTTACAAATATTAGGGGTCCTATTCGTGAGTTGCATTTTAGGACATAGGGCCTTCATTCTCTTGTAGCCTTTTTGCCAACATTAGGGCTCCAATCCCGGAGTTGAGTTTTTAAACATATGGCCTTCCTTCCCTAGTTGCCTTTACCAACATTACGACTCCAATCCCTGAGTTGAGTTTTTAGACATAGGGCATCCATTCCCTATTTGTATTTTACCAACATTAGGGCTTCAATCCTTTAGTTGAGTTTATAAAAATAGGGCTTCCATTCCCTCGTCGCCTTTACCAATATTAGGGCTCCAATTCCTGAGTTGAGTATTTAGACATAGGGCCTCCATTCCGTAGTCTCCTGTTAGCAACATTAGGGCTCTGATCCCTGAGTTGTATTTTTAGACAAAATGCTTCCATTCCCTAGTCGCCTTTTTACCAACATTAGGGCTCCAATTCCTGAGTTGAGTGTTTAATCATAGAGCCTCCATTCCCTTGTCGGCTTTTCACAAAAATTAGGCCTCCAATCCCTAAGTTGAGCTTTTTAGACATAGGGCCTCCATTCCCTAGTCTCCTTTTTGCCAATATTAGGCCTTCAATCCCTGAGTTGAGTTTTTATACATAGTCCCTCCATTCTTTAGTCGCCTTTTTGCCAACATTAGGGCTCCAATCTCTGAGTTTAGTTTTTAGACATAGGGCTTCCGTTCCCTTGTCACCTTTTTACCAACATTAGGGCTTGAGTTGAGTTTTTAGACATAGATCCTCTATTCCTTAGTCGTCCTTTGCCAACATTTAGGCTCCAATCCTTGAGTTGAGTTTTTTTAGACATAGGGCCTCCATTCTCTAGTCGGCTTTTGCAAACATTAGGGCTAAATTCCTTAATTTGAAGTTTTCAGATATAGGGCTTCATTCCCTAGATTTCCCCTCTTAAAGGCACACAATCTTGATTATATTGCTTTTAATAAAAATAGCACAGATTTTGCTGCAAATAACTCACGAAATGTTTCTAGTGAAAACTGCGGTATAAAGTTTTGTTCGTTCATTTGTCTTTTGTGCTTGAGCAAGTTTGACCTCGAGGCACAGGATTCGAGATGATCCAAAAATTAGTCTCAATCCAAAATAAAGAAATAAAGAAATAGAACAAAAGAAGTGAACTCAAATTGTTGAAGTGGAGAAGGGTACAGACCGCTCAAAATTGATTGCTGTCACAAGCTTCACATGTCCCCCTTGATCCAGAAGCTAAAGAAAGAATCCACACCTACAAGTGACGAGCATCAAGATATAGATTTGAGTCCACCGCAGGAAACCAACTAAGACTCAAGATCAAGCTTTAAGAGATTTATAGATAAGAATCTTGTAACTCGTAGTTGATAGGCTTAGCTAGCTTAGCTTTTTCTTTTCCACTTTTGGTGTAGTAAAGAAATCAGCCGGTAGAAACAACAGCAACAACAAAATCATTGCTTCTCGGTAGTCCCAGCTACCAAAACTTCTAGAACTACACTAACATGATTTCTTTATAGCCAAGGATATGTAGGAAACCTCTGAAGCAAGGTTCGATCAGACGTTTTTCAAAAAATATTTCTCATGGAGTGCCAAGTGGGAAAAAATCCCTCATAATTGCTCATTTTATCTTCGTCACAAAACCCTTCATGTCTTCGAGCAAACAGGGGCAGCTGTGAGCACGAGATTTTTGCCTCGCGTGAATTACTCCTATAGAGTTTCTAAAACTAGGATTTTTCTTTTAATTATTTGATTTTCAGGAATTAATTGTGTAATTTTCATGTTTGTGTGCGTTTTTAATCTATAAAAAATACAAAAATAGTGCATTTATATTTAGGACTCAATTTTATCGATTTATTAGTTAATAAATATTACAAAAATGAAAGAAAATAAAAAAATAGATCTTTTGGAATTTACTTTTAATTTTTAAATTCATAATAGTTTGCTTTTTATTCGGGACTTAACTAATTTTTATTAATACTATGAGGGTTGATTTTGTTTTTATTGTTAAACTAATTTAGTTGTAAGGTTTAATTTTGGGTTTTGTTTTAACAGAAAAAGAAAAGAAGAGATAAAAAGAAAAGAAGCGGGAATAAAATAGATTAGGCCATTTCTCACATACCCAAACCAGATGAAACCGACCAAGACCCCAAGCCCAAAGGACTGGCCAACCTGATCCTTCAGAAGAGGATTTAAGTTGAAAAATGTATTTGTTGTGTGTTCTTAATGAAGAACATTTGGCTAACACCTATTGCGTTTTTAAATCAAAGAATGACCCCTTCTTCCTGAGCCAAATGATTTTCCAGAGGTATGATTTCATGACGCCCTTTTCTTTCGTTTTCCCTTTTCAATTTCGTCATACGCTTCTTTGTCTTCTTCTTTATTACAGTTCATATGTTTGCCATTTTTCCTATGACGTTCAAAATGATTCAGGAGGTTCGTTTAGTAATAATTGCTTGTTTCGACTTAACTTATGTCTAGCCTATGTAAATTCATTGTACATTTTGAGTTTCATTTAGTAAACATTGCTTTTTTTATTTTTACCTGTAATCAGTCTAATTCAAAAATTAATGTGTTTCATTTGTCGTTCATATTTAAATCCAGTAAAACATGTAGGTTTAGTTTATCACTTTAGCATAAAGGGCGTCGAGGCACTTAGGATCCATAAGTCAGTTTAGGATCATCTCTCTTCATTTGGTTCTACTTCTAATTCTGGCCGCGTGGTTTAATTGTTGGTTTCAGTATCTGAATACAGGTTTTACTTATTTTCTAAGTATTAGGATTGAATTGCTATTATTGTTCAATTTCTAATGCATTAGGTTTAAAATCTTCCTTCTATGATTAGGTTTTGTTTTACCTTTGATTCTATCCATATCAAAAGAACTTAGGTTTGAGGATTGACTCCTCAATAATCTAGCCCTTTGGTCTTTTCTTGTGTGATAATCTCTGGATTGTGGTGTTGGTATTGATTTGCCAACTATTAGAAACTTTAGGTACTTAACTAGAGTTAAAAGTTTGGGATAGAAGTGGAAATAAACAGGTTTTGAAAGGGTAATTTAGGGTTTCTCTATTGTGAAATATCAAAATACTCTAGAAATAGGGCAACTAGCCTCATTTGGTTAGTAAAAAGTACTAAATCCAACAAGAGAAAATCAGCTGCCAATTTCTATTTGGAATATGCCTTTTGTGGCTGAGGAACATTTCTTCCACCACATGGCATCTTTAGAACCTACATATGGTACCATATCCATATAGAAAAATAGATTTTCTCCTATCAAAAAATTTACTGCAAAAACATCATCTGCTTTGAAAAGGTCCAGATTCCAGAAATCTTGGGAAGAATTGAAAAAAAGAATTTCTTCATTTTTTATGAATCTTCAAAAAGCCAAGAACATGGTTTAAAATATAAGGCTCTTCATAGTTCTCAGTTGGATTTCCTGTTCTGAAGCAAGATTTGGGTTTTATTTTGAATCCCTGGGTTGTTTTTTCTGGTTTTTTGTTGCTGATCTGTTGGTTACTGCTGAAGTTTGGGTTTTTATTTTTCTTTTTGTTTTCTTGACCTTTATTTGGTCATTCCTTAGCCATATTTTCACTTTCAAGGTATGTACAATGTTCCTTTTGAATAAAATCAGTTCCTGTGTTAAAAAATCTATATCTGAAACTTGTTTTCTTTAGCTGACTTTGTTAGTTTGGTTTGGAAATCATGATTTTTTTTCTAGATTAAATGTCTGTTTGATTTGAAACCAAGACGTCTACAAGGTTGTGTTCATATGCAAAATTTAAATATTGGATTGCTAAATTAATATATGTATGCATTTGTGAAACCTAGAGCTAAAGTTTACTTCCCATGGCATCACAATAGGGAATGAATCTGACCCTTCAAATGGTCAGATTCACCCTTAAAGGTGCATAATAACCTGAATTTTTAGTATAGCCCCCTCCCCCATTTTCTCCTCTATTAAAATGAGAACCATGAACTAAATCATTGTTTTGGGGATCATGGTTGGCCATAAGGCTGACCCTCTATATTGTAGGACTTATGGACACCTTGTGTCCTTTCCTACTCATTTTCTATTGAATCGGTTTAAATCATTACTCTAGTAGTGTTGACCATGTTCCTCTAGGTAGATTTCTTTTTCTTCCATCTGATTCTCTTACTCTTCTCTTTTCTTACTTGGTAATAAGCTTTAACCTATTGGTTAAACCACCAGTTGGCTCGATCGATTGGTTTTGAAAGCTTTACAGTGGGATCTATATGTTAAGGAAAGAAAATGAGGCTGCTATGGACAAGTCATGTTCAAAATGAGCAAGGGTCTTTCTTTTGCTATAAAAATTTGTAATAGCTTAGTGTTAGATTAATTTACCATTTTGCATATTTTGTCCAATCAAAGGCATGAGTTTTTTTAATAGTAGAGGAAGGCTTTCTTTTATGTAAAGTTTGTCATTCAATTATGGGGATTATGTAACACTGGGATTGTCTAGACCTCAAATCAAAACTTATGTATCGCATGCTGAGCTCAACTAATTTGCTCAAGTTTGTGTTAATGTAAGTGTAAGATTAAAAAAAAATAGTTAACCTTGAGATTAATTTGCTTCCTATTGTAATTTTGGGGATTTAGAATGTTTGGTTAAGACTTGGATATGTTCAAACTGAAGCAGCTTTTTAATGTTGCACTCGGGGCTGCTCTTTTGTTTTGAGGGTCCAAATTCAGGCACAAATGTTTTTTTGTTTGTTTTGTGAACTTCATTGACTCAACTTGTTCATCTGTTCTGCTGGAAATACGTACATCTTTCATGAATTACATTTGAGTACTTTGTATAAGTTCATATCAACCTTCCACTGCTTTGGTTTAAGTAACATGTTTTGATATAGGTGTTAGATTGGTATATTAATTTGATGTGTTAGTAAATTAGGTTCAGATGATAGCATTTATTGAATCAATTTGCTTGGATTGGTTGGATTTGATAAACCTCGAGAGGAATTGGGCTCATTGTGGGGATAAATGTAATTGGGACCGTCTGGAAATTTGGGGTTAAGTTAACCCCAGTATCATTCACCCAATGATTTACGAGTCTATACTGTGTAAGCCCCTTCACGTTTTGTGCCTCGGTGAGCCATTTTAGCTCATATAATCTGTTAGGATCCATAGTAAGAAAATTTAATCTTTTTAATTGATAACTCTACTATTAAAGAATATGGTGCTAATAATAAAGAGTGGGTTTGGTCGGTCTCTTACCCACAGGATTTCCTTAAGCTCCTCATTAAGGTCCATATTTCCTTTGTTTGGGATTTCAGATACGGCCAACACATAATTTGCAATAATTCGTAGCTTCACATAATTCCCAAGCGTAGAAAGAAATAAATCATTAATACTCGTAGTTTTCTTTAGGATAGGTTTAGGTTATTATTGCGATTATGTATACGTTCGCGTAACATAATTAGAAAGTTAATTCTACAATGACTCGAGGGATGCGTTCGCGCAAATTCAACCAAAATATTTTCTTAACAAAATAAACAAAGCATTATTAATTGTGGACACGTTCGTGTGACATGATTTTAATGCCCAAAATAAAAGAGTATACGTATGCATAACTCAATTCTTTATTTATATGGTATTAATGTAATTAAAAGTAGAAAGAGATAATTGCACATAGGTCATAAAAATGAGTATATAAATTATTAAGCCAAGTAATAATTGTTGAGCGACCGTGCTAGAATCACGGAATCCGAGGATGACTAACACCTTCCCGCGGGTTAACAGAATTCCTTATCTAGAACTTCTGGTTCACAGACTTCAAATAGGAAAATCGGAATTTCCTCGATTTGGGATTTAAAATAAACCGGTGACTTGGAATACCATAATTTATTCCATGCGGTGACTCGAAATAATTAAATAATCCCATTTCGAATAATGTCAATTTAATTGGACAAACTCCCTTATATACCGCCCACTCGGGGTGTGTGTCAAGAAGGAGGTGTGATCATAGCCATATCAAACCTAAACTTTTCCACAAACCTTCAATTTATTTCAAGAAATCAATTTATAATTTTTTGAAAATTAAATAGGAAAAACTGGATATTTATATGTTAGCCAAATTTCATTTTGATTATATCCCAATTCTGACCCTAATAGAACTCAATTGAAACCATTTGAACTCCTGATCCAATTCCGATTTAAGCCGACCTAAACCCATCTTCAAAACCCGCTCACTTTCCCATTTAATCTAGGTCGTTCATCATTCAGCTCAACGGCCAATAACTAACCTTGCTTTTTAAATTCAAATGACCCCTAACCCTAGCCTCATTTCCAAATTTTGCCGCCTTTCAATCCCCTTCTCTCTCAACTCTGTCTCAAATCCTCTCAAACTCTAGCTGCCGCCATCAACTATAATCCTAATTGCACCCCAATTCCATGATTCCAGAGTCATTGGAGACCTATATCCACCTCTCATGGCTTCTGCGTGCCCGATTATTATGGTCTCGAAGCTTGATCTCCAAAGAGTTTGGTCCAGGCATGTTCGATTGCAGTTCATGACTGTTCTCAAGTAGTCTCCGGCGTTTTCTCCGGCCAACTATTCAAGTTAGACTTTTGACTCTCCTACTTAGATCATTCGTTTTCAAATCCTTTCTCAACACTTGGGGTTCTTCTGAAACCTTAGCCTTTAAGGTTCCTTTGATTTCTTTTTAGATCTGTTTCAGATCTATGTTTCCTCTGAACTTCTAAGTGTTTTTCTCAAATTTTATTTTATAACTCTGCTTTCAAACCCCCTTATATTTCTCATTAGGGTTTCTGTTAAGTTATTTCAAAATGTTTCTCTGATTCTTTGACATGTTTGGCTACGTTTGCTTATATAATTATTTTACTTGATTTTGCATGTTAAAACTCCTAATTTCTTTTAACTGTTTACTAAACGAATATTCTTTCGCCTAAGTTGTGTCAGATTTGTTTGCTTATTCTCTTTTAAAACTCTCATATTGTTAAAAATCCCAGGGTTTTGGGTCTGAGACTATTCATTAAGTGCCTGACTCGATTTGAAGTTCTTTATTTCGAAATCTTTTGCTCCCTTTGTGTGATTCTTCTGATTGCTGGGTTTCTATCTTCTCTAAAACTTAAATATGTTCGAACCCCAAGGGGTTTTCCTCACCTGCTACTCTAAGACCTTTGCATTCTTTTGATATTCTATGTTTTCTTCACTACTTGACCTACTGGATTGTCATGCTTCGAATGTTCCTATCGACTCAGCCTTTGTGCTACTGTTGTGTGCTTTTTCTTTTTGCCAACAGGCCTAGCCTTGCATGTATTATGTTTATGCAACCTATTTATATGTTGATTCTCCTTCTTTGACTAATTTTCAAACTCGTGACTAAGTTTAAAGTTTCCTTTGTCATATTCTGAATTCACTCGCCTATTAAGATTAATTGATTTCTCTCCATTTTTTCCTTACTTAATCATTTCCAAAATTAGACCATCTCTGTACCTAGACTCGAGTTGCTTACTTGTTATCTCACTACTTCTTTTATGGAAACTTTCAACCTGCTTTTTAATTGATTGATTTCCTTATTTCGAACCTGTCACTGCCCGTTAAGCAAGTGACCCTTTAACTAAGGGCAATCACTTGTATAATTGATTATGAATCATGATTGTTTCCATGTTTGTAGCTTATTATCTCTTTTTTACTCGTTTTCAAAAAAACTATAAATTCTCGCTGCTTTTTCGCTTTCAAAAATACGAACACTTGTAGTTCTACACTTAAACACTCTCTCTTTCTTTACTATTGCTCGTGCTACTCTCTGTTTAGCCGGCTGGAAGTCAAGGCTATATTCTGAAGTCCTACTACTTCTCTTTACTGCACTTCTCTTCTTTGATCGATATGTTCTAATTAAGTTTTTCAGCACCAACAATACCATATTTACTTACTTATTTTGCATTCTTGTGTGCCTTACTGTTTGTATTTATTTTAGTACCATTATTTAGCATGTTGTAATTTACTTGCTCATGTTCTGAATCAATGTATTATGAATTCCAAATCCATACCCCAATGTGATTAATACTTGTGGTTAGTTTGGGCATGACTGCATTGAATATTGTTGAGCATGACCCAAACTTGATCCTCCTAGGATCATAACCTCCATGTTACCCTTATATGTTGTGTGTTCTGGTTGACTTACAAGCATGAAAAAAACTCCCTATTGTTGTTCATGCCCAAAATTAACCCATGCCTAAGTATATAGGCCCCTTGCAATGGATTCCCAATCCCCTGCCCCTTTGTCTGAAGTTATCAATTCTTTGAAGTGTTAATGGTTGACTCCCCTCACCCTTTCCCTGTCTTTATTCCCTAAGTTTTTAGAATTCAAGTTTTGCACTATTCACTCTCTTCTTAGACTTATTTTTTTCCCCCTCATCTGAGCCTTGTCTCGGGACCCATGAGCTTCCTCTGAACTTGGACACATGAGGGCGGCATTTTCACACCGCACTTGTCCCTATTCTGGTTATGAAACTTGGGTGTGTGGGCATTGCCTACGGTCCTATTGAGGCCCTTAGAGAGGTCTGACACACTCACGGCTGAGAAAGGCTTTTTATCAATGGTATTTTGAGTTGGTTTATCTCCTAACTCAGAGAGGAATGCAAGAATGAGGCTTCCTCTAGTTGTAACTTTTGTTTGTGCTTTTTCTAATATAATTTATTATTCCTTGTTTGTAATAATTTTTAATGAACATTCGGAGCTGGCTATTAAAAAAAAGGTTGGGAAATTATGCATGCTCAGGGATAGAAAACATGCCTATACTACTGCATTCTTGACTTGTTCAAATCGGATTTAGAAAACATGCCTATAGAACTGTATTCTTACTTGTTCAAATCGCATTTAGAAAACATGCGTATAGGACTGCTCCAATTCTGCATATTCACATAACATTTAGAAACCATGTCTATAGGACTAACTTGTTCAACATCACATCTAGATAACCCGCCTATAGGGATTATCTAAAATTCTGCACATTTATCACTATTTAGATATCATGTTTTTTAGGGCCCAATTTGTCATAACCCAGTAGCATGCTGAAATCAATAACGCATAGAAATCATGCCTATAGGGGTTCTTAAATAAATTTTAGTCGCTCCATTCACATTCAACGTTAGATATCATGCCCATGTGAATTAGATTCGGTAGTAGTAGATACCATCATCTGCAGAATTTGGAACTTGTCTAATTCAAATTGTCTATTCTGAACCTTTGTTTAATAGTTCCCTTAGTTTCAACAAGGTTTATCAAGAGTGCCTATAGGATTTCAAGCAGTACGTTTTGGGTTATCACTCTTTCACCACATTCTGAATTAAGTAGATATCATGCCTATAGGACTCCATCTAAACACTTAGGCAAGACCTAGAGTAGTAATTGTAAAACTGAATCCGCATTTGTTAATTGTTACAACCAGAAGGTAGGCCCAACTCGGACTTCTTATTTGAGTTATAATAAACTAATATGCCTCATCAATTAGCTTCCATCATATTTATCTTCTTTAAATCAGATCTAAAAATTATGTGCAAGTCATGCTTGTTAGATGCTTTTGTTTTAAGGAGGTATACATGAGCCTTTGGTCTGTTTACATGCTTCCCTTTTATATTCCATATTATATGTTTTTGTATGTCTCCTTAGATTTTTATCCTTTGAAACAAATCAGCTTAATATCCCCTCCCATTAAGTAATAGTAGTCCTAAGTGCTCATAGGCTGATAGGAAGAGGACGGGTAATAGCATGCAATAGTAATCGAGACCAATCCGCGGTGTACTACCTTAACTGGGTGGAAAGGATAGATATGCATATGATGACTAATGCATTAATGCCATGTGTAACCCCTCATTTGAGGAGTGATTACCAGGCATTACATTGATGTGATCCATATTTTTTGTAAACCACGGACCCCCTTTCTTTATTTCCCCCTTCTTTTTTAAGCATTGCAACTCCTAATTTAAAATCATCTCTTTCAATTGCTTTTTCAAACTTTGTTTACTTTCAAACTATTGTACATTGAAATCTCCTCTTATTTGAGCTTTATCGACATATATGTTAATTGCACCCCAAATTCATAATAACTATCCGGCCGAGAACCACACTAGTGGATCCTGAGGGGTGCCTAACACCTTCCCCCTGGGATAATTTCAAGTAGTTACCTAATCTCTTGTTACCTGAACAAACATAGAATTGAATCTTTATTGGTGTCCTAATACACCTTTAGCATTAGGTGGCGACTCTTCAAATGCAAAAATCCAGTTCCCAAAAGGAATGAGTTGTCCTTCAAAATGTCATAAACTTTATTAAACGAGAAAAAAAGGGCGCAACACGGGTATTATCAATTGAAGATAAGGAAGTAGGATATTCCAAAAATAGATTTCAAGACTCGGTATGGGCACTTGGAATTTCAGGTGATGTGTTTTGGGCTAACAAATGCCCAGGAAGCTTTCATGGATCTTATGAATTGAGTCTTCAAGCCTTTTCTAGACTCATTTGTAATAGTTTGCATTGACGATATTATTGTGTATTCCATAAGTCGGAAAGGCCATGTTGACCATCTCAGGGAAATTCTACAGACTCTCCAGCAACATCAATTGTATGCAAAATTTTTAAAATATAAATTTTAGTTTGGATCTCACATCTTGGGTCATGTCGTCTCCTTGAAGGGAATTGCGGTTGATCCTCAAAAGATTGCGGAAGTGAAGAATTGGACTTGACCTACCACTCTAACGGAAATTCATAGTTTCTTAGGTTTAGCTGGGTATTATAGGAGAGTTGTGAAGGGGTTCTCTACACTTGCCTCTCGACGGACTAAATTAATGCGGAAACCGGTTAAATTCTAGTTTTCCAGTGCTTGTGAAAGGAGTTTCCAAGAATATAAATCAAGATTGACTACAAGACCTGCATTAGCCCTGCCAGGGGGTATAGAGGGATTTTTTGTGTATTGCAAAGCTTCAAGAATCGGGCTTTGGTGTGTGTTAATGCAACACAACAAGGTTATAGCTTAAGCTTCTAGGCAACTCAAGAATCATGATAAGAACAATCCAACCCATGACTTAGAGCTAACGGAAGTGGTGTTTGCACTGAAGATTTGGTGACATTATTTGTATGGGGTCCATATAGATGTATTGACGGACCACAAGAGCCTTCAACATATTTTCAAGCAGAAGGAGTTGAATTTGAAACAAAGAAGATGGCTAGAGTTACTCAAGGACTATGACATTGATATTCTCTATCACCCGGGAAAGGCTAATGTTGTGGCAGATGCTCTTGGTCAAAAAAATATGGGATGTTTGGTTCATTTGGATGCATATCAGAGGCCATTGAACTGGGATATTCACCACTTGGCTAGCTCAAGGGTTCGCCTCGCAAACTAATGAAGGAGGAGTGATTGTGCAGAATAAGGCGGAATCATCACTTGTAGCAGAGGTGACGGAGAAGAAATTCAATGATCCATTGTTAGTATATCTGAAAGAGAGGACTCATAGATATAAGACCATAGATTTTTCCTTTGGCATGGATGATGGTACCCTAAGGTACCAAGGCCGCCTATGTGTTCCAGATATTGACGGTCTTCAAGAAAGGATCATGGCAGAAGCACAAACTTCAAGGTATTTCATGCACCCAGGGTCTATGAAAGTGTATCATGATCTCTAGGAAATTTACTGGTGGAATAACATGAAAAGGGATGTAGCGGACATTGTGGTTAGATGTATGTCGATGTCCTCTTTTTCTCGCGAAGTCGGGTTTATAACGTTTCGGAGGGAAACTCATTCCTTTTGGGAATTGGGTTTGCATTTGCAGAATCACATCCTAATGATTAGGGTGCATTAGGTCACCAATGGGGTTCGATTTGGATAATTAGAGATTGGTTAACGGCTTGAAATTATTCAAAGGGGAAGGTGTTAGGCACCCTTCAGAATCCACTAATGTGGTTCCCGGTCGTGTTACAATTGTGACTCCATATAATAAAGTAATCAGTTAGGGGTTGGAATAGAGGGACTTGCATATGACATTGCAAATAAGTTGGAAACTCTTGAAGATAAGTAGAGAGGGCAGAAATTTTTAAAAGAAAGACTTGAATAGTTCTACAAGAAGAGGTGAAAGAAAATAAATACAGAGGGATCCTAGAATTATAATTAATATGGATCACGTTAATGCAACATCGAGTAATCACTCCTTATAAGAGGGGCTACATGAGATATTAGCACATCAGTCATCATCTCCCTATTCTACCCTTCCGAACCTGTAAAGGTTATTTATAACGTGTGGATTGCTCACAAAAGCTTATTGCGTGCTATTACCCATCCCATCCTATAAGTCCGAGAGGGCATTTAGGACCACTATTATTACAAGGTAAGGATAAGGCTGAACCTTTAGGTTTAAAGGACAAAATGCTAAGCGACATACATAACAAGTAGGACTGCACGTAAAGCGATGCACAAAGGTAAATAAAAGCTCACAGATCCCTCCACAAGTAAAACACGTAATCAACACGTCTCAAACACATTTAAGGTGTCAATAATAGGAGTTTAAAGAAAAGGAATAAGTGACAGCAGTTCAATAAGTAAAAGATAAGGCAACCATTAAAACATGGTTTGAAAAGGGTAGAGACAGTAGTTTAACTAGACAAGTATCGAAACAGCGCGATTCTGGGCAGAAAAGGTAAGCTTGTAGTTAAAAAACATAATAGGACCAGAATAAGAAAAATCAGTGAGAGTACATAGATACGCGATTTCAAAACTTGTTTCCAGATAGTGATAGATTTTCAGTAAAACAGAGTGAACTTCAGAGTGTAAAAAAGAGTGAACTTTCAGAGAGTAAAAAAAGAGTGAACTTTCAGAGAGTAAAAAAATATAGTGAACTTCAGAGAATCAAAGCAAGAATGGGAGTGGCAGAGTTCAAATTAAAGAGGCTGGTTAGTAAAAACCAGTCAAAACATGGTTAATCGATTCTCGTTAGGCTTAAAGTTTGCCTAAGCATCGTATGCATTGCCTAATTATCTTAGGCAGTGAACATGCATATTTGATTTCCAGTTATAAAAGATACAGTTAACCAAAATTGTATCGTTAGATTAACATACTAATGAGGTGTTTACGATTACAACTCAGGAAAGATAAAAACCTTAGTAGCAGGATGTCTAATGCATATAGAAGTTCCTAAAACATGGTCTCTAAATGCTAATGGGAATGTAATAGTAGTCTCATAAAATTTATTATCTTTTTATTAACTGATCATGGTTGCGAAATTAGTATAATAACTTGCTGAAAGTAAAGAACCTAAAATAGGATCTTTAATGTATTTGATGCATGTCCTATACAGGATATCTATTTCGCAAATAAGTAAATAAAATCCTTTAAACATGTTTTCTACCCATTACTTAAACTAAGCATGCATAACCCCCACCAATTTCACTATAACCCCCAATCATTCGTTTACAAATTATTACAAACCAAGAATAGCAGAATTACAGCAATAAAGAATGAAAATAAGAAGTTATTCTATAAGGAGCCTTTAGTCAGGCCCAATCTTCCAACCTCACTTCTTTCAAGTTTCACAACCTTTGTCATGGCTTGGGTAAAGCAGAGATCCCTAAGGCCCTATTGGGTCCCTAGCCAATACCAACACCAAACACCTACCAAACATGTTGAACAAGTGCAGTGAGGAATTACCAGACTTGTGCATCAATGTTTAGTGAGTACTTAGAGGTACCTAAAGCAATCCTTACACGAAGGGGGGCAGACCCTACTCTCTAAGATTAGTGTGAATTTTAGGTAGGAGAGGAAAGTTGGTAATTGAAATAGTTTACAAAGGCATAAGTTGGAGAGTTGCACACAATAGGACAAATATATCACATGCAAACTCAGAAAACCAAAAGCTTTAAGAGACCTTGACATAGTCGGATTTAGACAGAAAGTAAGTAGCAACAGAATTCAATCATGACAGGTGAACAATAATCATGAGCATGCAAGTTCTAACAAGCAAACCAGGAATCAATCACATGTTGTATAGCAGAAACATAAGTAGAAAACGATTAGGAATGGCACATACTGAAGTAATAAACACATTGGTTTGGAGCATGGAATTCAATCAGGACATACCAGCAACAAAGAGAGCACAACAGAATGCAAGAGACAAGTTTAAGCATTATATTAGACTTAGCCTTTCAGCTGGTTAATGACAGCCAGCAGCAAGGAGTCGTAAAATCACAAGAGACAAAAGGAAAGAAATAGCACAAGAGAGAGCAATGTGATTACTGTGTGTGTATGTGTTTGTCATATGCAATGTGTTCATGTCTTGAAAAAGAGAGTTGGGGGTACTTATAATACTGAATACGAGTAAACAAATAAGGTAGCAGCCCCCCCTATTAAAGAACTAGCATCAATCAGTGTGTGGATTCCATTTTAATTTAGTAATCAAAGTCAAATGGTAATGAGCAGTTATTTAAAAGGAAAGAAATCACAAGCATGGTACGATCAGATAAGGAAACAGAATAACATAGAGTATGCAATAAAGACTAGGTGCATGATACTCAATTGTTAGGATTTATGCCCGTCACTAGAGGGGGGTGAATAGTGCGGCACGAGAATGTTGATAAATTTTGCGGAATTAAAATTGCAGGAGTAAAGTAAGTGCATTAATTAAAAGAGTAAGGAGAGGACACACCAAATTTATACTGGTTCACCACAACGTGTGGTTAGTCCAGTCCCCGAGAGACTCTCTCGAGTTTACACTAACTCCGTTAAGCTTACGGGTGCCTAACAAACCTTTACACTTGCTCGTAGATGTACAATCTACAAGACTTCAACTTGCTCGAGGATACCTCACCTCAAGACTTCACCTTGCTCGTGGATACTGCACCACAAGACTTCACACACTAAGATTGAAGGTACTTAGCAAACCCAACGCTCAATGAGAAGGTATGGTCTTCTCAAGAACCTTTCTCTTTTACAACAAGAACTCTCTAAGAAGAGTAGATAAAGAGATACAATATTAGCTCTATGAACAACACAAAATTGTCTCTCAAATGGCTCAACAAAAGCTCTAAATATAATGTAGAAATGTTATCAATATGTTCAAGAATAATGAGAGATATTGTTCATCTCAAATGAGTCAAAAAGACCTCTATTTATAGGTGGTAGAGGTTGTATGTCCGTTGCTTAATTGGCAATCAATAATGCTGATTTTATTACTAGATAATCGATTATTCACTTTGCGTAATCGATTATCTTCTCAACGTTCATAAAACGGAACGTTGGGAAGGCAACGGATACAAGATAATCGATTATGTCCAAGTGTATAATCGATTATCTTACTCTGCCAAAATTTCCAATAAATGGAATTTCCCAGAATAATCGATTATACACTTTGCCATAATCGATTATTCTCTTATGCTGTCCAGAATTGAAAACTTACTTCAAAAACCATTTTGGTTAAAATGAAAACGTTAAAATCATTTTGTTTTAAGTATTTGAAATATGTTTATGATAAATATGATTTGATAAAATGATTTTATGCATATTTATGATGACCTATGTTGAGCCAAAAGACGAGATAACTTAAACGTTGCTCTTACATTGGTTCTACCTAACGACCTACGCCTTGGGTCTTCGGTCTTGAACTTTTGAGCTCGTCTTTGGCTTTTCCATGCAATCCATTCATCAATATGCTTCTTGGCATTCAATCTTGATTGTTTGTCATATAATAACGTTGTTTGTCACTTGACTTCATTGTTTGTCATTCATCAAAACCTATACCTGAAAATCATGCTAATACAACCAAAGCACACATATCATGGATAGAATGAATTTCTACAATTTCCCCCTTTTTGATAATGACAAACAACAGGAGATATGCATATCGGATTCCCCCTAAATTCATGCTATATCTCAACATACACGTTATGCAAAACCTTCCCCCTTAATTGAGTATTCCCCCTCAATTAAGGCATACTAGAAGGTGGAGACATTCCCCCTTATTAGATGCATATCCTAATTTCTTCCCCCTTTTGGCATTAGCAAAAAGAGAGTATACACAGGCTACTTTCCCCTTTTGACACTTCCCCCTTTTGGGAATACCAACTGTTAGTGTCAAACATAAAATAGGAAATACAATGAGGAATATACATGATGACGATTTAAAAAAGATCATACCAACATAAAATGATACCAAATGTTAGCAAAAACATAACAACCATAATAAAGGTTATTTTTAGCAAATCATATTACTTAACAGCATATCAACTGTTAATTTTTGAGAAACCAATAGTTGTATTAAAACATGAATCATTTATTTTTCAATACGATACCAACTGTTATTCAAACCAAAAATAATATTCATCAAAACATGAATCAATCATTATTTTTAACAAAACTAATCGATGCCCATTGTTATTCAAAAATAAAAGTTATCAAAACATGAATCAACAAAAATAATTGATACCAGTTGTTAACATAGACATATCAATCGTTAACACATATCAACTATTACGTTTTTATCAAAAATATGATAGCTAACCGAAATTCCCCCTCTATGCAATAAGGTTTCGTGCTTGGTGCATCTACTACGATATTGTAGTCTTCAAGCACACCTGCAAATGTACCTAAAAATAGGTTTTAGGTACCCAACCACTTTTGGGTCCTTGGGGGTTAGGCAAATAATAATCATAGCTAAAAGATAAATCCCTATGTTTTGCAAAACATACGGGTGCTATATGTCCTACCCGGTTGCAATAATGACATATAACATTCGGGTTGTGCATATGTCTTGGTTGAGCCAAAAACGTTCTAGATGATCTAAAGTCGTTATTCCTAGAAGCGTTGAAATTCCTAGAGTCATTTCTAGGCGGTCTAAAATGATTAATTCTAGACTCATTTACAAAAATCCAAGAATTATTTCTAGGTTGTTCATCACAATTTCTAACATGATTCTTATTCTTTTTACGCTTTTTATTTTTCCTGGGCCTTTTCTTTTTAATTTCTTCAAATATTTTAGGATTGTCTACACTACGTTTTTCTAGTGTCTTCCTAAGTTCTTCGTTTTCTAATTTCAAAGAGTCACAAGATGAACAATTAGAATTTTGATCAATTGAAGAATCTTCATGCATCTCCTTAATTTTATTTCTAAGATCAATATTGTCATTTTCCAAAAATTTATTTTTCTCTTCTAAAACTTTAATTTTAGCCTTGGCCTCTTTGGAGATTTTTGAAGACTTTTCAATTCATCATATAATTCTTGAAAAGCTTCTTGTAATTCTTTATAAGAGTAAGAGTTGGGAGTACTTACCTTTTCTTCCTCGTTGGCCATGAAGCATAGGGCGGCAGTTTCATCACCCGAGCTGTCCGAATCCCATGTCATGCGCTTTTGGTGTTTCTTCTTCTTCTTGTCCTTGGGTTTTGGACAATGTGACTTGGTGTGCCCAAGTTTTCCACATTTTGGCATGAAGGACTTGGTTCTTCCTTCTTCATTTCCTTCTTCATAAACTTATAAAACTTTTCAATTAACTCGTTGGAAATAGTATCATCGTCGCTTTCCGAATCACTTACCTCTACTCTTTTAGACGATGAGGCTTTAAAGGCAATACCTGGACTTTTCTCATCTCCAAATGAAGGTTTAAGAATTGTGCTTTCATAAGTTTTGAGGTTACCTCTTAGTCCATCAATTGTGACGTCCGTGATTCCTATCGACTCTTGGATGGCATTGGCTTTGGAATGCCATTCAGGAGTGAGACTCCTCAAGATTTTTCGAACAAGATCTTTGTTCGAGTATACTTTCCCGAGAGCATGGAGAACGTTGATGGTCATTGAGAATCGTTCAAACATATTATCGATGCTTTCCGGCTCCTTCATTCTAAAGAGTTCACATTCATGTGTTAGAAAATCAACTATTGATTCTCGGACTTGAGGCATACCTTCATAAGTGATTTCAAGCTTATCCCACATCTCCTTGGCGGTTGTGCAGCAAGAAATCTTCCGATAGTCATCAGGATTCACCGCACAATATAACAAACTGACGGCCTTTGCGTTATTTTCAACCTTCTTGATGTCCTTGGCATTATATTCATCTTCCTCCTTTGGAACCATGGTTTCCCCAACTTTCTTTGTCGGCATTTGCTCACCGTTCTTGATGATTTGCCACAAGCGAAAGTTATTTGATTGGATGAAGATTCTGATCCGCTCTTTCCAATATGTGTAATTTGTTCCGTCAAATAGTGGAGGCCTATTGGTAGAGTGTCCTTCGCTCATCATACCTGCGTTCAACATTCTCAACAAAAAAAAGTATATCGTTCTCTCAACTGGTTAAGGCTTTCAGAGAGTTAGGCTCTGATACCAACTGTTAGGATTTATGCCCGTCACTAGAGGGGGGTAAATAGTGCGGCACGAGAATGTCGATAAATTTTGCGGAATTAAAATTGCAGGAGTAAAGTAAGTGCAGTAATTAAAAAAGTAAGGAGAGGACACACCAAATTTATACTGGTTCACCACAACGTGTGGTTAGTCCAGTCCCCGAGAGACTCTCTCGAGTTTACACTAACTCCGTTAAGCTTACGAGTGCCTAACAAACCGTTACACTTGCTCGTAGATGTACACTCTACAAGACTTGAACTTGCTCGAGGATACCTCACCTCAAGACTTCACCTTGCTCGTGGATACCGCACCACAAGACTTCACACACTAAGATTGAAGGTACTTAGCAAACCCAATGCTCAATGAGAAGGTATGGTCTTCTCAAGAACCTTTCTCTTTCACAACAAGAACTCTCTAAGAAGAGTAGATAAAGAGATACAATATTAGCTCTATGAACAACACAAAATTGTCTCTCAAATGGCTCAGCAAAAGCTCTAAATATGATGTAGAAATGTTATCAATATGTTCAAGAATAATGAGAGATATTGTTCATCTCAAATGAGTCAAAAAGACCTCTATTTATAGGTGGTAGAGGTTGTATGTCCGTTGCTTAATTGGCAATCAATAATGCTGATTATATGCCAAGATAATCGATTATTCACTTTGCATAATCGATTATTTTCTCAACGTTCATAAAACGGAACGTTGGGAAGGCAACGGATACAAGATAATCGATTATGTCCAAGTGTATAATCGATTATCTTACTCTGCCGAAATTTCCAATAAATGGAATTTCCCAGAATAATCGATTATACACTTTGCCATAATCGATTATTCTCTTATGCTGTCCAGAATTGAAAACTTACTTCAAAAACCATTTTGGTTAAAATGAAAACGTTAAAATCATTTTGTTTGAAGTATTCGAAATATGTTTATGATAAATATGATTTGATAAAATAATTTTATGCATATTTATGATGATCTATGTTGAGCCAAAAGACGACATAACTTAAATGTTGCTCTTACATTGGTTCTACCTAACGACCTACGCCTTGGGTCTTCGGTCTTGAACTTTTGAGCTCGTCTTTGGCTTTTCCATACAATCCAATCATCAATATGCTTCTCGGCATTCAATCTTGATTGTTTGTCATATAATAACGTTGTTTGACACTTGACTTCATTGTTTGTCATTCATCAAACCTATACCTGAAAATCATGCTAATACAACCAAAGCACACATATCATGGATAGAATGATTTTCTACACTAATTAGGGAGATAGGTCCGGCGAATCAATCAGCATGTTTGTGCGCACATATAGGGCAAAATACCAATTTAACTCTAGAAAATAGTTTTCAGAATAATGGACAAGATTGAAAACCTAGGAAATCAGTATTAATCGAGGAAAGTATCCCACAAATTAAGGAAGCAATTTGAAATCAGTACCAAACCATAAGGAAAGTATGACGAATCACAATATAAGGCAAGTATCGAAGTCTCAAAGAGATCTTGCAAGAATCAATATAAAACCACCATCGAAATAATCAGAGAACCCTAAGCAAAGAACACAGAATTGCAGGGGAACGAAGCGCTAGCAACAAATTAAAGTAAAGAGCACGAAACTCAAAGAAGAACACAAAATCAAAAAAATAATACAAACACAAACATATAGCTAGGGTTTCATCAGACTTAAGCAAAAATATTTAGAAATAGCGCTGAAAATCACGAATTAGTGCTCAAAATTAGAAAATAACAAGATTTCGAAAAGGAGTTCAAAAACCCTAGTTTCAAAAGGGAACAAAAACGTATTAAGCTGGAATAATCGTATAGATCGAGTAGAAAATATTTCAAAACATAAAGGTACGAGTTAAAATCATTAAAAATCAGAGGATTGAGTGGCTTGGATCGAGATTAGGGTTTCATATGAAACCAGTGAGAGAAACAAGATAAACATAGCTATGAAACTCGAGGATAATGGTGTTTACAGCACCATCGGACCAAAATCCATCAACGAAAGGCCAGAGGCAGACTACGCAAAGCTTTTAGTGACCATCGCGTATGGTGGAGGCCTCTGGGCCTCAAAGATAGATGGAACTGGCAAGATAAGGTTTCACAGCGGCTGGTGGTCGAAATAGGTGAGGCTAGAGGTGGCCGGGAGATGGTAAAGGCCATCGGACAAGAACCATAAGGTTCTAGAGAGAAGCAGGAGAGAAAGAGACGATGTAGAGAGAGTGATCGGTCATGAAGAAATGATGGGTCAAAGGGGGTTATTTAGAATTTAATTAAGGAGACGAAATCTGGGTCGTTGATCTCATTTGATCAACGACTTAGATTAATTCGGAGCTGGGCCGTGTTATTTAGAAATTGGATTGGGTATTGGGTCAATTATGTTAATTAAAAATATGATGTGGTGGGTTACAATTGATGCTAAAATTGCAATTTTAATAGGCTAGGTATTAAATAACCAATTTATCCCCTTTGTTTTATTTAAAATAATAAAATGATTTAAAAAAAATTAAAGAACTGACCTAATTAATAAGGTATAAGTATTAATCTTAAAATACTGGAAATGATTTTATAAAATATAAAATGCTATTAAGTGTAATATAGACTACAATTGAAATTATATGTAATTTAGCTTAAAAAATACAAAACAAAATTTATAAAAATATGCAAAAATCACCTTAATTATATCTTGTTATAAATACGACAATGGAAATAAATTATTTACTAAAATGATAGTTGGGGAATAATTATTAGATTTTGTACTACTAAAATAGACAATAAATTGATTCTGAAAATCTTAAAAAATTAGGGAAAATACCAAAACTCTTGGGCATCCTTATATATGCATACACATGCTATTTTGAAAGTATTTTGAGTATAAAATTACACAGGGAAAAATTGGGTATCAGTAATTGCCCCTCTTTACCCGAGAATGATGAAAGAGTTGACGGGTAATGATACGATGGCCAATTTTGACTGAAATAAACGATTTGAAATGTTTTGGCCGACCTCTGCTTCATGAGTTGCCTACATATCCCTGGTCTTACAGGAATCAGGCTTATGTAGTTCAGGATCCATCGGCGGAACTTGCCGATGGAGATTTTGAAGGACGGGCGCGTTGTTAACGTTGGAAGGATGCTTGAAGTCTAACAGGTTGCGCGAACGGGAGAGGGGTCGCTCCTGCCGAGACGGTTGTTGCTAGATGATGTACCTTCAAGTGTTCAATGCAAACATATATTGTGTATAAATTTATACGTGATGCAAGTTCCCGTTGGACCATGAATGTTGTCTTTGGATGGTTAGGATGACATCCTCAGCCCATGACGTCCTGGGCCATGAAGCGTATAATAAGGATTCGTAGGCTATGAAATGATATTTTCTGCTATAAGAATGAGGCCTCCAAACCATGATGCATTTGAATGAATATATGCAAAAGATAAAATGGGGTCCTCAGGCCATGGCATGGCGTTCTCGGGCTATGAAGATAATGCCTTCGAACAATGACACCTTCGGACAATTTGGCGATCTTTCAGCCATTGCAAGATATAAATAAAAGGTGGCAATCTTTCAGCCATGCAATAAAGATAACGTGGCGATATTTCAACCGGTGCGGAATGTAAAGTGAAGTGGCGATATTTCATCCATACAAAATAAGGTGGCAATATTTCATCCATGCAGGATGGAGACAATGCTTAGTCTCAGGTAAAAAGGTAGCCTTATGCAAGCAGAAAATGCAGATAGAGGTAGATCTTAACCTCTGAAAGAAGAAAATTAGCCTTATGCAATGTAGGAAAATGCAAAGAGAGGTAGAGTTTAACCTTGGAAGGCAGAAAAGTAGCCTTATGGAATGCAAAATATGCAGAAAAAGGTAGAGCTTAACCTCGGAAGGCAGAAAAGTAGCCTTAGGCAATGTAGAAGATGTAGATGGGGGTAGATCTTAACCTCGGAAGGCAGAAAAGTAGCCTTATCCAAATGTGGGAAAAACAAAAAGCAAAAAGTAATGAAATCTCTTCGCTGATAGATGACGGTCGATAACTGATTGTGTGGATTTGGCTTCTGGGGATGATTCCAAGAAGTTGAATTCATCAGAAAAAAACGTATGAGTGCATAGATATATATCTAACTATTTTGCGACTTAAATGTCTGCATCCAAAGAAAAATTGTGAGTGTTGGAAAAAAGGGGGGAAGGTTAGTTTGTCGTCTCGTGGCCTTTGCTCATCCTGCTCGACATTGTGTTTTTATTGGGGTAACGTCGCTAACAAAGCAATTTTGATAAGGGACATGCATGAGTTAGAAGATATATAATTTTGCAAAAAACTATTACGTAAATATATAATTGAAAATATTTTTTTTAGGTGAACCGACGACTGCGACGCGGTTCAAGACATTGTAACCTCTCTAACTCCGAAATTTTGAGGGTCCTCCTCAAAATTCTGCCACTTTTTATCGGCTGGTGCTCCTGACAATTGTGCGCGACGAATGGCTGAAAATAGACTTCGACATTTTTAGGGCCCTCCTCAAAATTCTACCCCAGTTTCTAATGGCGGGGAAAATGAAATTTTTTTTGAATTGTGACCGAACCCATAGGGTTGCCTACGTATCCCCTCTTAAACGGGAATCAGGTTAGGCGTAGTTCAAATTACATCATAAAGAATTCACAAATGGTTATACATAGTACGCTTTACTGCATCTAAATTTATTGTTTCGGCCAGACTTCTGCATCCATTTCTGTGAGTATGAGGGCTCCTCCGGTTAGAACCCGATGAACCATGTATGGACGTTGTCAGTTGGGAGAGAATTTCCCTTTGGCTTCATCTTGATGCGGGAATATTTTCTTCAACACCAGCTGCCCTGGTGTAAACTTGCTTGGCTTGAATCTATTGTTAAAGGCTTTTGACATTCTGTTCTGATACAATTGACCATAGCAAATTGCATTCATTCTCTTCCCATCGATAAGAGCTAACTGCTCATATAAACGTTTTACCCATCCTACATCGTCGAGTTCTGCTTCTTGTATGATCCTCAAGTAGGAAATTTCCATCTCATCAGGGATGAACGCTTATGTACCATAAACCAGCATATAGCTTGTTGCCCCAGTTGATGTGCAAACTGTGGTACGGTATCCAAGTTTAGGTAAAGATAGCTTCTCATGCCACTGCTTATGCTTTTCTATCATTTTCCTTAGTATCCTTTTGATATTCTTGTTGGTCGCTTCTACATCTCCATTCATCAATGGTCTGTAGGCTGTAGAGTTCTTGTACTTGATCTTGAATGCTTCATACATTGGTTTCATCAGGTTGCTATTAAGATTAGAATCATTGTCAGTAATGATTGATTCTGGGATTTCGAACCAAAAAACAATACGATCGCGGACAAAATCTACCACAACTTTCTTTGTCACTACCCTGTATGATGTTGCTTCAACCTATTTGGTGAAATAATCAACTGCCACTAAAATGAACATATGCTCGTTTGATGCGGCAGGATCGATTGGTCGAATGACATATATTCCCCAAGTTGCGAACGTCCATGGCGAGCTTGTTGCAGTAGCCTCGTTTGGAGGCACTTTTATCATGTCTCAATGTATCTGACATCAATTGCAATTTCAGCGTACTGGATGCATTATATTTCCATTTTCATCCAAACGTATCCCAGTCGGAGTATCTTTTTATCTAAGACAAAACCATCCATATGTTGACCGCAGGTCCCTGCATGAACTTCTTCTAATAACCTGGATGCTTTCTTTGCTTTAACACACCTTAGTAATCCCAAATCGGGAGTCCTCCTATATAGGTTTCCTTCGCCGTGAAAGAAATTGTTGGATAACCTTCGGAGTGTGCATTTTTTAGTAGCGTTTGCACGTTCTGGATATTATCTTGTTGCCAAATATTCCTTGATATCGTGAAACCAAGGTTTCCTATCCACTTCTTCCTCGACCTGAGCATAGTAAGCTGGCTGATCACAAATCTTTACCAGGATAGGATCAATGAAATTCTTATTTAGATACTGAATCATAGATGTTAGGGTAGCCAATGCATCGGCAAACTCATTCTAAACTCTGGGGACATGCTGAAATTTTGTCTTTGTAAATCTCTTCCTCAATTCCTGTACATGATACAGATAAGGGAGTATCTTGAAGTTCTTGGTTGCCCATTCTTCTCGGACCTGATGTATGAGCAGATCTGAATACCCGTTCACTAGTAACTCTTGAATGTTCATATCAATGGCCAGCTTGATCCCTAAGATGCAGGCTTCATATTCGGCCATGTTTTTGGTCCACGGGAACAAAAGTTTGGCATATGCCGGATAATGTTCTTCGATATCTGATACTAGGAATGCTCCTGTGCCAGCTCTTTTGAATTTGCTGCTCCGTCAAAAACAATTCTCCAACCATCACAGGACTATGCAATATCTTCTCCTATGAAAGATTACTCGTCATCAGGAAAATACGTCTTTAGAGGTTCGTATTCTCCGTCCATAGGATTCTCGGCAAGATGATCTGCCAATGCTTGTCTTTGCCTTCTAAGTTACATAGACAATATCGAATTTGCTTAGCAGGATTTTCCACTTGGCTAGCTTGCCTGTGAGCATGGGCTTCTAAAAGGTATACTTTAGCGGATCCATTCTTGATTTGAGGTGAGTGGTATAGGCACAGAAATAATGCTTCAACTTCTGAGCTATCCAAGTCATAGAACAACAGGTGCGTTCCAATAGGGTATACCGGGCCTCGTACGGGGTGAACTTCTTGCTGAGATAGTAGATGGCCTACTCCTTTCTTCCTGTTTCTTCATCCTTTCCAAAAACACAACCGAATGACCCATCCAATATTGCAAGGTAAAGCAATAGAGGTCTACCTGGCTCGGGCGGAACCAAGAGTGGCGGCGTTGACAAGTATTTTTTGATTCTTTCAAAGGCTTTCTGACAATCATCAGTCCATTTGGTAGTCGCGTCCTTTTTCAACATTTTAAAGATCGGTTCACAAATGACAGTGAACTGAGCTATGAACCGGCTGATATAGTTGAGTCTCCCCAGAAAACTCATCATGTCCTTCTTATTCCTCGGTGGTGGCAATTCTTGCATGGCCTTATCCTTTCACTGATCCAGTTCTATTTCTCGAACACAATGAACCCAAGTAGTTTTTCAGCAGGAACCCTAAATGCACATTTGGCGGGATTCAATTTTAGATTGTACCTTCTCAGTCTGTTGATGAACTTCCTCAGTTCTTCCATGTGATCAGTAGCTTTCTTGGATTTGACGATGACATCATCTATATATACCTCGATCTCTTTGTGTATCATGTTAGGGAAAATAGTAGTCATGGCCCTCATGTTTGTTTGGCCCCAGCATTCTTTAGTCCAAATGGCATCATCTTGTAACAATACATCCCCCACGGCATAATGAAAACCATTTTCTCCGCGTCTTCTTCGTCCATCCATATTTGATGGTATCCAGCAAGACAATCAACCAATGAATGCAGCTCGTGCGTAGCACAGTTGTCAATCAAGATGTGAATGCTTGGCAAGGGGAAGTCATCTTTTGGGTTGGCCCGGGTTAGATCTCGGTAGTCGACACAGACTCTAACTTTCCCGTCCTTCTTCGGCACTGGCACAACATATTCTAACCATGTTGGATGCTCCACTACCCCGAGAACCTTGGCTTTGACCTGCTTGGTAACTTCTTCTTTGATTTTCAAACTCATATCAGGTTTGAACTTTCTGAGCTTTTATTTTACCGGTGGATATGTTGGATCTGTCAACAAAATGTGAGCCACAATAGATGTACTGAGATTGGTCATATGATTATATGACCAGGTGAATATATCCTCATATCCCCTTAGGAATTCTGCGTGCTCTTTCTTTTCTGATGATGATAGATGAATACTGATGCGCAATTCCTTGACATTTTCCGTATCCCCCAAGTTGACAACCACACTTTCGTCTAAGTTAGACTTAGGCCTATTCTCAAAATCCTCAACCTCTTTACCAACCTTTTCTAGTATATCATCCTCTTCTAAGTCTATGTCCGTTTGTTGCATTGTCTCGTTGCAGGTCATAATCATCGGTTCATCAAGATAATTAATAGTAATGTTGTGCAAATAAAATAAACAATAGAAAAATAACAAGAGCGAGATTTATAAGAAACAGAAATGCTTTGATAAATTTCATAATTTTGTTGAATATTGGATCTCTTTTCGAATTTAAAGAAAATACAAAAAGAAAATCAACTAGCGAAAAAGTAAAAGGTAATGCATGTGCTTTGTATAGCCTTGCTACCCCGAAGTTTTATAGGTCCTGGTGATTCTGATAGACCAATTATTGAGGCGCTCTCCTCAGATCATAGCTTGTATAGAAGGGCCTTCATCTCCCTCCTCCTCAAAAATAACACAGCAATCCATATTTTCATCTTCCAAGAACAAATTCCTCATTGCCTCCAATGCTTCTCTTCTTCAGACCCATATATGACATCAGCTGGCTGAAAAGTCTACTCCTGGCGAGGAATCGGATGTTCCAATTGGTAGTAGGTACTGCGCCATGGTGGTGACCAGTAGTTAAACTCCTATCAAGTGTATTCATATCCAAAACCAAAAGTGGTCCCATGTTTCTTCAGCTTGATGGGTTTGGCGATTCCTTGGATTTTTTTTCGAGTCCCTTGCCAAGATCGTATCCATTCCAATTCAATATTCTCTCAATCTTGTTGTCCCACCTTTTATCCTTGTCCATGTTGTTTACCCACTGGATGTGGTGGTAGGTTTGTCCACCTATTTTACTTCTTGCTTCTATTGCCAGGATGGTCTACCGACTGTATATGCGATTGCTACCATCGCCATGGATAATCACCTCTTGGTGATTCCACTCAAATTTCATTAATTGGTGTAGGTTGATGCTACAGCTCCAGCGGCGTGAATTCAGGGCCATCCTAATAGCAAATTGTAAGACATTGGGAAGTCTATTACTTGATAGTCAACGTCGAACCAAGTCGGTCCCATTTGCAGACCCTAATGGATTTCCCCAACAGTGGACCTTTGGGAACTGTCGAAAGTTTTGACATTGATGGCTCCACACTTGTTATCATGCACGCTCTTTCCCAATGTTCTTAGAGTCACCAATGGACAAATATTTAGGTTGGATCCTCTGTCAACCAGAATTCTTGTGATAAAATAATCTTCGTATTACACATTGATGTGCAACGCCTTAAAGTGGCTTAACCCTTTTGGTGGATGCTCATCTTCGTTGAAAGTGATTTTGTGACTCTCCGACATTTGCCCTACCATGTTTTCCATTTCTCTTCCAGTTATGTTGTTTGCCACATATGCCTCGTTCATCACTTTCAATAAGGCATTTTATGTGCGTCAGAGCTTTTTAGCAGAGCTAATATGGAGATCTAGGTTGGCGTCTTATTTAATTGATTGATGATTGAATATTCTTTGGCTTGTATCTTTCTCTAGAGATCCTCAGGCCCGATTTCATTCAATGGCCTAGAGGCTTGCTTACTGGACCCAGCCAGATGTTCTGGAGTATAAACCCTGTCGCTTCTGGTCATACCCTGTGGTGCAATTGCTTCTCTAGATTTGGCTTTCCCTTTCCTTCTCGCCTTGGCGGTGTAATCCCACGGAATTCCCTTCGTATGGAATGGTGCTATGGCTGACATAACTACTGGTATGGGTGCTCTTGCCTAGGAAAGTAACACATGCACTTCAAATCGCGCAGGTGCTTCTAGGGATCCAAACTCGACCAATTGGCCCTGGCGTCTTTGCAGAAGAAGGTGCTTCGAACTCAAGTGGTATAGATATGTTTACTTCATTATCTCTGGAAGTCTGGATCTGTACAACAATCAGGTTAAGTGTGACTGTCGGTTTCTTTGACTTGTAATCTTTAGCAATCAATCGAATCGATCCTTTAGGGTCCCAATTGTCTTCTATCGCGATCATGTGAATGCCTCCACCCTTGTGGTCAGGCAGAGGGTTGTTGTGAACATTACGAGCAGGCTCCTTTGCAATGATAATCTTATTGTCAATTAAAGCTTGGATCTTATCCTTCAGCGAGCTGCAGTCATCAATGGTATGCCCCTTCACGCCGGAATCGTATGCACAAGTTTTATTCTGGTTGATCCATTGGGAAGGGTTTTCTAGAATTATGGTAGGGATAGGGATGACATAACCAGTAGCTTTGAGTCTTTCATACTGTTGGTCGATCGGTTCGGAAATGGCGGTATATTGTTTGGGAGGCCTGTGGTTGAAGGTTGGTCGAGGTCTGGGAAGTTTTGGCGAGTGGGAGGTGACTAATAGTAGGGTAGTTGAGTGTTGTAAGCTTGGTAGACGTGTGTAGATTGGGAATATCTCGGTAAATTAAGTTGATATGTGGGAACTGGAGATGTTTGGTAAGTAGGTAGTGGACCTTGGTAAGAAGGTGATGGTGCTTGGTAATTTGGGGTAGGTTGATATATAAGAGGAGATATTGGGCAGGTTTGGTATTATATTGGGGATTTAATTCTCTGTGCAACCATAACGACATTCACATCCCTTTTCTTGGATGTGCTGCCAGACTGTAGAGCCTTGTTGGTGTCCTGCAATGCTTCAAAGTTAGTGACCATACCACTTTTAACACTTTCCTCGATCCTCTCCCCTAGCTTGATGATGTCGGAAAATTTCTAGCCTTCAATCAACATCAACCTCTCATAATATTATGGGCCTTGAGCCCGGATGATAAACCTGTTCATCTGTTCTTCTTCTAAAGTCGCCCTGAACTTTGAAGCCTCTGATCTCTAGCGAGTAGTATATTCACGGAATGTCTCTATGGGTTTCTTCATTATTTTCTAGACGTAGAATACATCTGGTGCATTCTCCGTGTTCAATCTGAACCTGTCCGTAAAATTGGATGCCATACTTACCCAATTTGTCCACTTCTCTGAGCCTTAGCTAATGTACCAAGCTAATGTACCAAGATAGAGCATATCCTTATGTGATTCTTCTCATCCTTTCGTACCCCGGCCAGCTTGTCGCAGTAGGTCCTCAAATAAATTCTAGGATCCCCTGTTATATCAAACATCTAAAACTTGGGAGGTTTGTACCCCTCGGGTAGTTCGACATCTGGCTTAATACAAAGGTCCTCATAATTCAGTCCCTCGATACCTTTGTTTTCTTCAACACCCTGGACTCGGCCAGTCAGTATCTTGAGTTCTACGGCCAGGTTCCTGATAAGAGAGTCGTTGTCATCAAACTTCAGTATTCTTGAAATAGGTTGAGCATAGTTTTGTATGGTTTCCACATAGGCGGGGGTGTTGTGGGGATGATCATTTGTGGAGTTTAGTGTTTCAGGAATGAGTAGGGGGTGTTGTTTGAAGTATGACATGTGTTGCAATGTCGATAGGGAGTGGGTTGTTTTTGTGGTTTCGGGATGTTTTTTTGAAGTGTATGATTTTGAGCATTGGGAAAGTTGACATCTGGGCTAGTGAGAGAAAATGATAAGTTTGCCAAGTTCTTAACTTGGTCCAGTTCTTCCTGAAAATTCAATAACTTTTGTTCAAGCTGGGAGGCATTCTCCTTGGCAACCTGAGTACCCTGAGCACCTTTTACACTTTCAATTGTGTTCTCCCTTCAGATGTGGTTCAAATCTTCCATTTTTCCCTTGTTCGTGCTTCGGATAGGACTCGGAGGAGGAAGAGGTGGAGGGCCCTTGGATCTTGTGAAGTATGATGATGATGCCAGAGTGCACAAACTAATCACTGGGGAGGGGAATAAAGCAAAAGTAAAAAAGAAGGTAGCAAGTTAGTGAGGATTATGAGATGAAAACAATCCAATATTTAAACACATAGTGCAAGAATATAAACCGTGTCCTAATTTGGGTTCCTCATTATGCCCAAGGTAGGCCTAGCGATAAATAGTTTGGAGAACTTATAATGATAAATACCTCATTTTATTGATAAAAATAAGATGAATCCCAATTCGACGCTAAAATAACGGAAGGTAAAAATGTCGCTAATGGCCATTAACCTTATTACATTTTAAAGCAAAAGAAAAGACTATTAACTACTCGGTCCCGGAAGGATCTTCTTCAGGTTTAATTTTCTCATTGATCATATCCTCCAGCTCGCGCAGATTTTCCAGCGAAAATGCCTTTGCCGGGCATTCTCCTTCGCTTCCCTCCGCGTTTTCACAGTCGGTGACTCTCTTCCTCGCTTTCCCTTCCAATTCCAGCAGACTTTATTCCAGATATTCCAACTTCTCACTAGCCCTGGTGACTTTCTATTTCCATTAATTGATTTGGTTACTTGATAAGAGGTTCCTCCACCAGGTCAGCAAGAGTGAGGGTATGTTTACCATACCGAAGTCGGGAACTTTGTCATTCATTTTCTAAAAAAAAGGGTTAAGACCTCACCCCTACCGGACTTGACTATTTAATACCAATAATTAGCATAAGCATCATTTCGTTCTCCAAATAAATACACAGACGTGGTAATGTATGTTTGGGCTCCAAGGAAACCCAGTGGACTTTGGACAAGTCTATCTTAAAGTATCATTATGTGGACAACATAACTGACTCGACTAGGTTTGAAATTGATGCATGCACGGTTAACCAGAGAAAGGTTTTATGGGGTACTACACCGGCACCCTTGAGCAGGCAACTCAAGAGGGAAAGGCACGGAAGCTTCGACTGCATCGCTGATCGACTGATTTTACCGCAAATACACCTTTGCCAAATTTAGGGCCTAATAATATCAGAAAGGCGCAACCACACATTATAACTATTGCTATGGTATTTTGTTTGGCACAAGTGGAATATGATGTTGAATATGCAATTACAAGAATGAAACAATTGCCACGTATTTGCACGTTCATAAAGTAATGATTCCAATGATTGCTCATAATTACAACAGTACGGAAGGAAAGCGGTTAAAGAAAGCATTAAAGAAAAAGAAACAAAAACCAAGTTAGTTTCATAGAAAAAAATATAAAGACATTAAATAAATGCAATAAAGTCACAAATGACACAAAATGGTAAAAGCCAAAAGAAATCCCCAACAGAGTTGCCATGCTGTCGATGCCTCCTTTTTCTCACGAAATCAGGATTACGACATTTGGGAGGGCAACTCATTCCATTTGGGAATTGGGTTTTCATTTTAAGAGTCACCACCAAGTGGAGTTTGATTTGGATAACCGGAGATAGGGTAAGGTCTTGAAATTATTCTAAGGGGAAGGTGTTAGGAACCCCTCAGAATCCACTAATGTGGTTCCCGGCTGTATTACAATTGTGATTTCATATAATCAAGTAATCAATTAGGGGTTAAAATAGAGGGACTTGCATATGACATTGCAAATAAGTTGGAAACTCTTGACGATAAGTAGAGATGGCAGAAATAAAAAAAAGACTTGAATAGTTTTACAAGAAGAGATGAAAGCAAATAAAGGGAGAGGGATCCTAGGCTTATAATTAATATGGATCACGTCAATCCAATACCCGTAATCATTCCTCAGAAGAAGGGCTACATGAGATATTAGCGTATCAATCATCATCTCCATATTCTACCCTTCCCATCCCGTAGAAGTTATTTAAAACGCGTATATTGACCACGAAAGCTTATTGCGTGCTACTAGCCGTCCCATCCTATAAGTCTAAGAGGGCATTTAGGACCACTATTCCTACATGGTACGGACTAGGCTGAACCCTTATGTTTAAAGGTAAAAATGCTAGGAGACATACATAACAAGTAGGACTGCACATAAAGGGAACACACAAAGGTAAATAAAAGCTCACAGATCCCTCCACAAGTAAAACACGTAATCAGCACGTCTCAAACACATTTATGGTCTCAAAGATAGGAGTTTAAAGAAAAGGAATAAGTGACAACACTTGAATAAGTAAAACATAAGGGAACCGTTAAAACATGGTTTAAAAAGGGTAGGGACAGTAGTTTAACTAGACAAGTATCGAAACATCACAATTCTGGGCAGAAAAGGTAACCCAGTAGTTAAAAAACATAACAGGAAAAGAATCAGCAAATCAGTGAGAGTATATAGATTCTCAATAAAACAGAATGAACTTCAGAGTGTAAAAAAGAGTGAACTTTCAAAGAGTAAAAAAAGAGTGAACTTTCAGAGAGTAAAAAAACAGAGTGAACTTTAGAGAATCAAAGCAAGAATGGGAGTGGAAGAGTTCAAATTAAAGAGGTTGGTTAGTTAAAATCAGTTAAAACATAGTTAATCAATTCTTGTTAGGCCTAAAGTTTGCATAGGCATCGTATGCGTTACCTAATTATCTTAGAGGGTGAACATGCGTATTTGATTTCCAGTTTTAAAATATACAGTTAACTAAACCTTTATCGTTAGATTAGCGTACTAATGAGTTGTTTACGATTACAACTCAGGCAAGATAAAACACTAAGTAGCAGGATGTCTAATGCACATAGAAGTTCCTAAAACACGGTCTCTAAATGCTAATAAGAATGAAACATTAGCCTTATAACAGTTATTGGCTTGTCATTAACTGATCATGGTTGCGAAATGAAAATAATAACTAGCTCAAAGTAAAGAACCTAAAACATGTCTCTAATGTATGATATGCATATCCTATACAGGATATCTATTGCACAAATAAGTAAATAAAATCCTATAAACATATTTTCTACCCATTACTTAAACTAAGCATGCATAACCCCGGTGAGCACGTGATTTTTGTCCTACATGAAAATAACTCCTAAAAATAGACCAAAATCATTTTTTATTAATTGTAGGAATTTTTCTTTATTTAGTTGCATTTCATACATTTTAAAAATCATAGAAAAGCCATAAATAGTGTCACATTTTAATTTTATACCACCTTAAGTTCAATTTGCATTAAGGAATTAATTACATTGAGTTAATTGTATTATTAATCAAAAATCACAAAAAATAATCATGTTTACATAGTTAGGTAATTAGCTTAAATTTACAATTCGAATTGATTTAGGAATTTAGATTAGGTTTTTTTAATTAATTAAAATAAAAAAGAAGGAAATTGACAAGCAAATTCAAAATTGGGCCATGTGATAAGTGAGCCCAAATTCTTCAATACCCATTATCCAATTAAACTAGCCCATCTCCCTACCCAACCCCAAAACGGGTAGACCCGACCCAATCCAATACCTAAACTCATTTCCCTACCTAAAATCCTAGACCTAATACACAAATACACACTACACACAATATATATACACGCCTGGAAGAAGGCTGCGCAGCCTGGCTTCTTCTGAACAATACACGCAATAGATACACATTGAGACGCCTGAGACATTCAAAAATCTGCGCAGCTTTTACAAAACCCCTCCCCCGACGATATCTCTTTGTCTTCGACCAAACGACCCCTGAACCTCATCTCCAACCATTTACAAGCCCTAGCGACCAGCCACCCTCCCATCAGCACTTTCTTTTTTCGATTTCACAAGGCCATTCCAACACCAACACCCTTGCGAAGGCATCTGACGACCAGTACACGCACAGAATTGACTCCACCAGCGACGACCACCCGTCGCAACAGTTTCTTATTCTTCATTAATCACTACTACAACAATCATGGAAGCTGCTTGAATCCTCCGTGAAGTAGTCCGAAGTTGACAAGAACCAAGAGCATAATTCCAGTTCGAAATAAGTCTCCAGCATGCTCCAAAATGAGCTAAAAACAGTAGCAAAACAAACAGCAATATAATGAGAGGGGACAAGGGACTTAGGCTCCATTCCAGCCTTTCATTTTCTAATTCCGTTTTTATTTTTATTCATAAAAACAAAAACACAAAAAAAAAGAAGATCCGTTTGCTGCTTCTTAATATTGAAAAGATGCATTTCAATTCTTAAATTTGATTTCCTCTCGTGGAGTTTGATTTGCAGTTGGGTGGTCGAGTTTACTTAAATATAGAGGAGGGCTTTGGGTTGGTTTAGCGCGCGTGTTTGGAGCCGTTGAGTTTGACTTGTGTGGAGGTCATTTTTTCTTAGGTTTCCAGCGAGACGTTTCCATAGGGATCTTGTCTGTGGTTTTGACATCTCGAATTCAATACAATAGTGCATTTCTATCCTTCTCCTTTAATAAGTTCAAGAAGATTGTGGTACTACCTAGTGTTTTTGGCTTGGATGAAATTGTATTCTTGGTAAGTTGGTTATTATTTTTGGTTAATTTTCCATGTTTATGCTGTAATAATGTTGTTTGAAAATCTTTACGTGAGTTTCATGTTTGCCTTTGTTTGATAGGCTTTAGTTGTTCTATTCACTAAGAATGTTCATTTCTATTTTATGAACTCTTGATTGCATAATTAAATTAGTGCAGGAAAAACAATGATAAATGGCCGTGGGGTATGCAAATTAAAGGTGAAAACTGCTTCATTAACTTGACCGTTAGGAGCATGATTGGATCATCTACCCTGGGTAGGCATGCCAGTAAGCACGTTCAAAATACAAGTCGTGATTGTGGACACGTCCGTGTGACAGAACTACGATTCCTTGAAATTAGAATCGAGGTGTGCCATTAGTTGAACCTTCCATGGCCCTCGCAAAGATGGAAACTTATAATTTCTTTAGGCGCGTTAGTTTAATAATCTACCTTTCCTAAACTCGAGTGCGCATTTATGCGACCCAAATCCAAACCTCAACAGAGGTGGAATGTGTCGAAAATCGCGGGTGCATTTATGTGACATGGTTCGAGGCATGTATTAACAACGTTGCAACATTCTGTAAAAACTAATAATAAAAGTAATTAAAAGATTCAAAAATGCACATAGGTTCATAATTTTATAAAATCAAATAGTGTAAGCCAAATATAACAGTTGAGCGACCGTGCTAGAATCACGGAACTCGGGAATCCCTAATACCTTCTCCCGGGTTAATAGAATTCCTTACTCAAATTTTTGGTTCGCAGACTGTTAAACAAAGTCATTTTTTCCTCGATTCGGGAGGTTCTAAACGGTGAATTGGGACACCATAAATCTCCCAAGTGGAGACTCTAAAATCGCTTAAATAATTGAATCCCGTTTCGATTGTCCATTAATTGGAAAAACTCCATTTATCTATGCCCTTTCACCGGGTTGTAGTAGCTAAAAAAGAGGTGTGACAGCTCTGACGGCTCTGTTGGGGAAGATCTATGGTTCATGGTTCAAGAATTCGAGGTTAGAAGAGTTTTTGTATTTGGCTGTTTTTGCTATCTGATTTTACATGCTGGCTTAATGTGCAAAATGATGCTTTTACCGCTATGATATTATCTGAATTGTACATATATACTGCTACGAAACCCTTCTCTTCTAACCTTCAAGGATGTGCTTGCTGGCTGAGACTCCCTATTGTGTTAGTGTCATACCCTAAAATAAGAAAGAGGCTCGGGCAAGTTACAAAGCCGGACGATCTTGCGGGTCCCCGGTACGTAGCCCCCTCCTCGACTCGAGTTGTCCGCTCAGATACACAGTCTTTAACATATATCCAGGTTATGAACATAGAATAACTCCGCCTCATGCTGGATCCCTAGTAGGAACGCATATTTGCATCATGCGTTTGACTTAGGTGACTCAACGCAGAGGTTGGGTCCGTCTAGGATAGGTGTACCTATTTTAAAAGACCATCCTGATGCAATTTATATGCCACATGTTGCATTTTTTCAAGCGTGAAAGCGTCATTTGGCAGACCAATGATAGCTGAGGGTAAATGAAAAATTAAGAAAAAAAATAAGAAAAAGAGAGGGTGACGTGTGGAAATAGAGCAAGTAGGGTGTAGTTATATTTTTGCCACATTTTTTTATAAAAAACAAAAGATATATGAAAAATTCAAAAAAAATATTTTACTCTTTTTCATCATTTCCTGAAAATCGAATAAAAATCAGAAAATCCAAAAAGAGTTTACATATTGCATCATTTTCATTAAAAATTAGCTGTTTTTATTTCCTGCCCGTATCCAATTTGCCCGAACTATGCAAACATGATTCTCGTCTTTTGGGGCATAATACGTAGGCAACCCACATAGGTTCCGGCTTTCCTAGTAAATCTTAGGTTCTTGGCTATGCGGGGTCATAGCCAAATCTTGCACTTCTAGCCACTTTTATCCACATAGGTTAGTCTTAGAATTCAGAAGGTTGTTGGAAATTGTGTGAATTGAATTGTGTCAATGGACTCTACTATTGAAATTCTCAGAGTTCAAGTTGGAATTATCTTGTCAAACTTCTTTTATGCTGACGAAAGTACCGTTGAGATCAGTGTTTATTTGTTGGAGCATTGTTTTGTGATTTTAATTCAATCTATGAATTGTTCGTAGGCCAATGTTTGAAATAAAATCCTACATTGAACACCAATTATCTTTGTGCTAAGACTATGGAGTTCTCAAGCTTGTCTTGTTGAAGTTTTCCACTATTTGTGAAGTTTTTGGAGTAAATTGATAGCTGAAATTCTCCTAGTTTGAACTTGTTACTACTGGTTTCTAATAGTTGTTGTTCTTTTTGAGTTTAATAGAGGGGATTCAGTTGGACTAGAGATTGAGCAGCTTGAAATGTGATTTGGTTGAGCATACAGTAAGTTTAATTTGCCGAAAATTGTGTCTATTGAGATTGTGGTCGAGTTTAGCTGTGATAGCTGAAATATGGTTTTTACTTCTAAAATGTTCTCCTTGTTGAATTGGGTGCTCTTGTTACATACACTATTGTCCAGTTGGTTAGAATCTGCTGGCACAAGTTGCATGTTTGCTGGAAAATAATTTGCCGCTTGTTTTCTGTTGCTGTAAAGGATTTCTTAGTTGCTGTCCACAGCCCTACATGGTTCATTTTTCGCTAAACAATGAAGATTTCCACATTTCTTTAATTGATTGTTGTTAGTATAGTTTTTCTTAATAGTTGGGGAATTTTTTAAAAGTTTTAGCTTCAATTAACTCAACTGCGTTGCTCCAGTTTATATGCCAACAATACACTATTGAAATGCGAGTTTTGAGCTGTTTTTCTTAAAAGAAGATCTTGTACTATTTACCTGTACTTTGTGGTTATTATGACTCAATATTGTTGTGTTTCTAATACTTTGTTTCTACAGTTGAGGTCGTCATTCTGGGCTGAAAATTTTGTTCCTACTGCTGCTGAATTAGTGCTCAAGGTGTTGCTGAAGTTTTGAGTTTTGAGAAGCAATTGAATAGAAAACCTGCCAGTTTGTTTGAATCATAGAATTTTGCATTTAAATAAAATTTGTTGATGTAATACAAGTTTCCTAAGCATTATTTTTATTTTTCTGCAACATTTTTTAAACCTAAAACTGGGGTTGGACATTAGAACTTGTTTGAAGGATTTTGAACTCAAATAAGAGTGTTTTGGACTATTATTGAAGGTTGTTGAAACAACCTTGGAAATATGCACTTTTTGCACCAGTTGTCTAGTGAGTGCAAGGTGATTTTTCTGCACAGTTGAATTCAGGTGATTACAAATATTTTGGTGATTCAGTTAACAGAGAATTATAAGCTGAAAAATATTGCTTAAAGTTACTTTGTTTGTTGCTGCTAGTTTAGTTTGGTGTTAGGTCGTCCAGCAAGCTATGAATGTGAATCTGTAGAGTTGTATGTAGCACAATTCTTTTGTTTGGTTCTAAGTTTTAATTACATTTTTAGTTAGATACTGCACAGTTTCTGAGTTTCAGTTAATTGTCAAGTTACAACCGTGTTATTTATGTTTTTCACTCACCTTTTAGCATGTAAATATATTTATTAAGTTTAATCTCAATATTTTAGTCTTTATTTCACTTTGTTGTTTGTTTATTTAACAAAATCTAAAAAAATATATAAAAAAACTACAAAAAGAGTTACATTTTTTAGAGTATTAACTTTATTTTCATGTACAAAGAAAGTAGAGTTTCAAAAATATAGTCTTATTTAATATAGTGATTTTTTAGTTGTAGGCTTTAGGGAATGCTTGGTAATGGTAGTAGTTAATTTTACAATATAGTTACTATATTTTTCTAGCTGATTTTTGCAATTTTAATTTAGTAGTATTTAGTTTTTAGGTTTTGTTACTTTGGATCATCCTTAAAGCAAATTAAAAAAAGATGAAAAGAAGAAGAGAAAGTAGGAAGTAAATAATGAAACGAAAAATGATTTTTTTTTTGGGTGATTTGTTGAGGTTTGCAAATGTTTATGGAAATTACTTGAAGTGTATTGAGACTGCAAAGTTGTTTGGTTGAAGTACCATTGTTTCAGTTGTTCAAGAACATGGCTCGGGAGATTACCATTAGGCTGCAACTTTGTCAGTTATTGTGAGGCTGTCCAGAATTGCAGAATTGACCAGTTTTGTATATATGACCATCTTTTGTAAATATTTTGGCCGTCAGTAGCTTATCTTTAAAAAGGGTCAGGAGTTAGATAACATTGGATTTGTATCTTTGTTGCTTAGTATCAGATAGTTTCGGTGGTATTGAAATACTTTCGAGTTGATTTAAAAAAAACAAAAGAAAAGAAAAATGTTTTTTTTATGTTTCTTAGAGCTTTCATGGTTTTAGTTGTATAAAAATACACAAAAAATGAGTTACGGCCGCCTAACATAGAGGTCGAAGGTACGGTAAACTCGGCCAAAATATGAGACCCGAAGGGCCCGGCGCGCACAATCCTATCCTATCCGAGTCTGAGTTTACCCCTTGCACTTTGGACGGCCGTCCTTAGCATCATAAGGAGGACCCCCCTTTCGAGGTACAAGAAAATTACGGTACATAGGAGGTTTTAGTTTATTTGCTCCATTCTCGATCTTCAAGAATTACGCAAAGATCAGATTCATGCGGGGTTATGATACGTAGGCAACCTACATAGGGTTCGATCGAATCATTTTGTTTTATTATTAAAAAAAAAGATAAAGAGAAAAATCGAAAAAAATAAAGAGAAAGAAAAAAGGGTGTAATTATAAACATGAAAATTAGAGGAAAGAAGGAGTGATAAATCGAAAAAGTGGAAGGAAAATGATCAAGCAAGTGCCAGAAAGCAAAGAAAGAGAGAGGTTGAAATCAACAAATTCGGATGATTCCATATGACCTTCATACCCTCGAAGTCATGTTAGAACCTGAAACTATGACTAGGTGCATTGCACGCACCCTCGAAGTCATGTTAGAACCAGTAACTGTGTCTTGGTGCATTGCACGCAATATGATATTTTAGTTGTTTAATGTCCTAACGCTAACATGATGGCTTCATTTTGTTATACTCATAGCAGAAGGGTGGTTGATTTTTGGTTTTTAAAGAAGTAACTCTCCTCTACAACACAAAGTCAAAGGCAATGAAAGACAACAACAAAACTGGGTTGGTCGATACCGGGGCACGAAAGAAGTTGGTTGACCAGGATAATGGGTTAATTGAAGAGGTAAAAATGCTGAGACAACACATGACAGAAATGTATCAAGCTTGGATGACCGGGACAACACCACCCCCACCACAACCCAACTGCTTAGATGCTACCCTTCTCCAGACTCCGATCATGGTTTCGAACGATCCTCCATACTCTCCAGATGCGCCCGCTTACTACAGTTTTACCAACCACCCCAGTAGCTCCGTCACTTGTCCTCAAACTATCCCCAATAATGAATATTTACTCAGAGCTCATGATATCCAATAATGTCCCGCAGAGGTGTCCCACAAGGTTCCTGACTCGTACAAGAAGAGCCTGCAGGACGAGCCTCATGTTGAGAATGAAAAGTTCACAAGAAAAGAAAGGTGGAATGGAATACCCCAGAGGCTGGAAGGTATAAGACAGTCCTTGAAGAACCATCAAGGAATGCGACACCAGGGCAATATGGCTCGTGAAGAACTATTTGTATCACCTGACGTTTGCCTACCCGCAGGGTTCCAAGTGCCAAAACTTAACTTGTACAATGGGTGTGGAGATTTGGTAGCCTACCTGAGGGTTTATTGTAATGAAATGAGAGGCGTTGGAGAAAAAGATGACATGTTGATAGCATATTTCAGCAAGAGCGTGACTAGGGCAGCATTGGATTGGTATACTCATCAAGATGTTGGTAAATGGCCTACATTAGGTGTAAGGGTGCAAACGGGCCAGTTCAGAACAGGGACCGGACCAGGACCGCGGTCCTGGCGGGCCTGGTGGGCCGGTCCTGGCGGGCCTGGCGGGCCTGGTGGGCCGGTCCTGGTGGGCCTGGCGGGCCTGGTGGGCCGGTCCTGGCGGTCCCGGTCCTACCAGTCTATTAAGCCCGTGACAGGCCGGTCTTCATCTTCGAACTGTCAGGACCGAGACCGCCATGCCCGGGACCGCCTGGCGGGCCCAACGGATATTTCTAAAAAAAAGTTGTTTTTTTGAAAAATCAGTTACAACTGTTTTCAAAAATAGCTGTTTGGAACTTTGTAAAATAGCCATTTGGCCCCCAAACTTTAATTTAACCCCAAACTTTATATAATTACACTTTTTCCCATTTCTCAACTATAAATATCCCCTCATTCTTTCATTTTTATTCACCAATTCATCAATATCTCTCAATCTCTCTTTCAATCTTTCTACTACAATTGCTTAATTTATTGTTGAAATTTGGTAAAAATTGTGAAGTTGTTGAATTAAAGTTTTCAAGTGTTCAACGATTTTCAATTTTCAAGAACTTGTTCGGCAATCCGGTAAACTCGTTTCAACTCTTACCTGTTAATAATATATTTTTGTGTTGTTTAGTTTGCATAATTCTAATTAGTATGCCATTGTCTTTGAAAAAAATGTTCAGTAAAGGAAAAGGTAAAACCAGCGAAAATAGTGGCCATAATACTACCTTTCCCCCGGCTCCCCGGCCTACAAAAGATAAGCAACTTTAAAGTAGTCGCCAACCTAGACGTCCTACTCCGCCTCCCGTAATGCTTGATAGTGATCACCCTTGTTTTCAATTTACCGATAGTGAATTTCTACATGATGTTGCAGTAGGTGATAGATTAGATGATGAAATTATGAATGCACTTTATCCTAATGAACGTATCTTAGAGGAAAATGAGTATGATAATGATGATGATGAAACCCAAGCACCAGATTTAGATGATACACCTACTAGTCCTGTTCATAACTCAAGTAATGCACCGGCACACCCACCTGTAGAAACTCCAACTTTTAGTAGACAACCTGCTAAACGTGCAGAAACATCATTAGTTTGGCATTTTTTTACTCAAGTAAGAGAAAAAAATAAGGCTAAGTGTAAAACTTGTGGGAAATTACTTGTTCATAAATTTACTGGAGACCGTAGCGGCACATGTAGTATGGTTAGGCATATAAAAATACACCCTAGAGATAGGGCTGGATTTTTTCAAATGCAAGCGCAGCAAGAGGGGACAAGTGTAGATTCTCAAGTTAAACCTAGTACAGGTTCAAATCTAGTTCAACCAGGAATTAACACTGTCACCAGAGGAATTTAATATTACGATCCAAATAGAGATCGTGAAGAATTAGCAAAAATGATTACTGTTATGTGCTTGCCTTATACTTTTGCTTCTAACCCTAATTGGGTTCATTATATTAGAAGGGTTTTTAATCCTACTCATAAAGGTTGGCCTTGCGCAACAGTTAAGGCTGATATTTATAAATTCAAGCATGAATATGAACAATATTTGCACTATTTATTTACTCATATACCTAATCGGATTTGTATTACAACTGATATTGGTAGAAGTAATAATGATTGTGATTATCTAACTGTTACAAGTCATTGGATAGATAAGGACTGGACAATGCAAAAATGCGTAATTGCATATAGGATAATTAATTCACGTCACACGGGTAGGTTTATAGCTAACACTGTTTCAGATATATGCATATATTTTTGCTTTGGCGAAAAAATAATGGTAATTTCTATGGATAATGACCTTAGAGAAAGAAAGGTTCCTAAACCTTGCCCGACTAGGTGGAATTGTATGTACGAAAGTTTAGTAGTTGCGTATAAATATAGATATCCAATTAATGCTATGTTTAATTCTCGAGTAGATGGTGAGGATGATGATGAAATGCTTACTACCCAAGATTGGACTATGTTAAAATTCTTTTAGATTTATTAGAACATTTTTAAGTTGCTACAAATGCATTTTCTAGGCAATATTATCCTACTATTTCAAACTGTTTAGTTTATATTGCCGCACTAGCTGATTTGTTTATTGAATTTTGCGAGGGTGGGGATATTAATGAACTTGCTATAAATGAAATGAAACAAACGTTTAAAAAATATTTTTTCCATATCCCTCCTATTTTTGGTGTAGCTGCAACGTTAAATCCAACAATGAAATTAGGAGGTCCTCATTTTTGGTATTCTAATATTTATAAAGCTTTAGATCTTTCAGAAGAGGAAATTGCTACACTTGCTGATGCAAAAGCATCAAATAAAATTAATGCTCAAACTGTTTATAATGCTTATAAACAGGCGTTAGAGCATGCTAGGCCAAATATTCCAACCCCTACTTCGTCAAGCCCCCAATCTTCTAAATGAGCAGCGAGCTTAACAACTCTTAAATCTTGGACGGAGTTCCGGGGTTCTCAAGGTGATAATTTTAATGGAATTTCACATCTAAATGAGCTTCAAGTTTACTTGTCACAGGGACTAGAAAAGGAGAATCCAGACGGCTCTTTCGATCTTTTGGAATGGTGGAAGTCAAGGGAAAAACATTTTCCCGTTCTTGCAAGGATGGCTCGGGATGTTTTATCAATTCAAGCTTCAACTGTTGCATCGGAGAGCGCTTTCAGTCAAGCAAGACTACAAGTCGATGATCATAAAGCGGCATTGCGGAATCACAACCGGCGATAGATGAAGCATATGAAGAAATGATAGCAGAACTTTCGGAGGATTCGGCTTTGCCAGGAAGTGGTGATGAACAAGCTTCATTTCCACCACCACCAACACAACCTCCTCCCAACCTTGACGGATTTATGAGATTTGTTAGAGATACAATGTAGATTATGATGTAACTTGTACATTGGTACATCTTCTTTTAGTATTTTTCCTTTTAATGGTGGTATTAGTACCTTGTTGTGCTCATGCCATTGGGGGAAGGAAGACTAAGAAAGATATGCCATTTTGGTCAATAAAAATTATAAGACATATTCTTGAATATCTTTTTTCTCAATATTTCTTTGTCTTTACTTCCATATCAATCCTTGAATATATATATAACATACAATCAATAACATACAATATATACTATAATAAAATATATACAAGAAAATATATTCATAACGTACAAGCTAAACTACAAGAAATTATATAAGTAACAACATATATACATAAGATACAATATATATAAGAGAATATATATACATTATACATAAGAGATATAATATATACACAATATATACTAATTAGTACAACACAATATACTAATTGCTACAACACAATATATACATTATATACAATATGTACTAATTACTACAACACAATATATACATAATATATATATCAGTATATACATAATATACTAATTATTACAACACACTATATACATAATATACAATATATACTAATTACTACAACACATTATATACATAATATATATCAATATATACATAATATACAATATATACTAATTACTACAACACAATATATACTAATTATTACAACACAATATACAATGAAATATATATTATATATACTATACTAATAACTTAGTACACCATATAAAATTATTCTACACTATACTAATAACTACTATACAAGATATTGCCTTAAAAAAAACCCCCCGTCAGGCCCGCCAGGCCCATGACCAGTGTGGGCTTAGGCCCATCACGGGCCGGTCTCAACCACCAGGACCGCCAAGCCCGGCACACGAATTCCGGGACCGCGAAGCCCGGCCCGTCAAGATTTACTTGGCATGTATTGAAAGCATCAAACAAAATCTTGAGAGTTCGGCCCGTCAAGTATTACCCCCAGATCTCTCTTCCCTATCTAAAATGATAAAGAAGTCGGAGGAAAGCTTTAGAGAGTTTGGTGAAAGCTTTAGTGAAAATTTTAGCAAAGGGTCGGAAATGCAACACAAAGATGAGGAGCAGAGTAGAGGTACTGGGGTCAGAGGGTCAGCCAATCATAATACATTGACTTGGCAATCTCGAGAAAGGTGCAAGGATTCTTGAAAAAGGGCTAGAATGTAACACAACTATGGGGAGCAAAGTAAAGTCGTAAGGGTTCGAGGGGTCAACCAACCAACTCAGACAACTCATCATCAACATGGAAATTTGAACACAACGAAACATGATAGTGAGGAGGCCGCATCCAACAAGAATGCCACAAACTAACCACCAATTTTCAAACTGATTAGTTTTCTTTGATTGACACAGGGGCAGAAAAATTCCAGAAGAGCCTAAGGGAGGCCATCCACAGGGGAAAGCAAGCATATGGCATGTATGATCAAAATCTCAGGGCCACCTGGAAGTGGGGCTCAGTTCAAACACAAAAGGGACATAGTCCGTCATAAATAATCCTCCACAGCAAAGAGCACAAGGAGAAAAACTTTAACTGGCAAACACTAACAGGAACAACTGAGTGTTAAAAGAGGCATATGTAGGCAACCTCTGGAGAAGGGTGCGGTAAAATATTTTCAAAATGCTTCCCATGAAGTATTCAAACGGACAAAAATCACTCATATTTTCTCATTTATCTTTGCACGAAAACTCTTCGTGTTTCCGCGCACAGAGGGGCAGCTGTGAGCACGTGATTTTTGCCCTACATGAAAATAACTCCTCAAAATAGACAAAAATAATTTTTTATTAATTTTAGGAATTTTTCTTAATTTTTTGCATTTCATATATTTTTAATATTTTTAAAATCATACAAAAGCCATAAAAAGTGTCACACTTTAATTTTATACCACCTTAGGTTCAATTTGCATTTAGGAATTAATTACATTGAGTTAATTGTATTATTAATCAAAAATCACAAAAAATGATCATTTATACATATTTAGATAATTAGCTTAATTTTACAGTTTGAATCGATTTAATAATTTAGTATAGGTTTTTTTAATTATTTTAAAGAAAAAAGAAGGAAATTGAAAAGCAAATTAGAAATTGGGCCATGTGATAAGTGAGCCCAAATTCTTTAATACCCATTCTTTATTTAAACTAGCCCATCTCCCTACCCAACCCCAAACCGGGTCGACCCGACCCAACCCACTACCCAAAAACAAAGCCTAGACCTAATACACAAATACACACTACACATAATAGATAAACACGCCTGGAAGAAGGGCTGTGCAGCCTGGCTTCTTCTGAACAATACACACAATGGATACACATAGAGACGCTTGAGACATTCGAAAAGCTGCGCAGCTTTTACAAAACCCTCCCTTGACGATCTCTCTTCCTCTTCGACCAAAGGACCCCTGAACCTGATCTCCAACCATTTACAAGCCCTAGCGACCATCCACCCTCCCGTCAGCACTTTCTCTTTTCGATTTCACAAGGCCATTCACACACCAACACCCTTGCGAAGGCATCTGGCGACCAGTACACGCACAGAATCGCCGACTCCACTAGCGACGACCACCCGTCGCCACAGTTTCTTATTCTTCATCAATCACTGCTACAACGGCCATGGAACCTGCTTGAATCCTCCGTGAAGTAGTGCGAACTTGACCAGAAACAGGAGCAAAATTCCATCTCGAAATCATTCTTATGCGTGCTCAAAAAAGAGCTAAAAACAGTAGAAAAATAAATAGCAATATAGTGAGAGGGGACGGGGGTCTAAGGCTCCATTCCAGTCTTTCATTTTCTGATTCTGTTTTTATTTTTATTCATAAAAATAGAAACACAAAAAAGAGGATCCGTTTGCTGCTTCTTAAACTTGAAAAGATGCATTTCAGTTGTTAATTTTGATTTCCTCTCGTGGAGTTTGATTTGCAATCGGTGAGGTCGAGTTTAATGAAATACAGAGGAGGGCTTTGGGTTGGTTTAGCACGTGTGTTAGGAGCCGTTGAGTTTGACTTGAGTGGAGGTCGTTTTGTTGAGGTTTCCGATGAGGCATTTCCATAGGGATCTTGTCCGGGGCTTCGACATCTAGGATACAATACAAAGGTCCATTTCTATCCTTCTCCTTTAATAAATTCAAGAGGCTTGTGGTACTACCTAGTGTTTTTGGCTTGGATGAATTTGTCTTCTTGGTATGTTGGTTATTATTTTTTGTTAATTTTCCATGTTGGTGATGTAATAATGTTGTTTGAAAATCATTACGTGAGTTTCATGTTTGCCTTTGTTTGATAGGCTTTAATTGTTCTATTTATTAATATTTCTTGTGTGATTTGTCTGGTATATTTTGTTTGAAATCAGTTTGAAGTCTCTAAGAATGTTTATTTCTATTTTATGAACTCTTGATTATATAATGAAATTAGTGCAGGAAAAACAATGATAAATGGTCGTGGGGTATGCAAATTAAATGTGAAAACTGCTTCATTAACTTGACCGTTAGGAGCATGATTGGATCATCTACCCTGGGTAGGCAAGCCTTTAAGCACGTTCAAACTACAAGTCGTGATTATGGACATGTCCGTGTGACATAACTACGATTCCTTGAAATTAGAATCGAGGTGTTCCATTAGTTGAACCTTTCATGGCCCTCACTAAGTAGCAAACTTATAATTGCTTTAGGCGCGTTAGTATAATAATCTAGCTTTTCTAAACGCGGGTGTGCATTTATGTGACCCAAATCCAAATCTCAACAGAGGTGGAATGTGTCGAAAATCGTGGGTGCATTTATGTGACTTGGTTCGAGGCAGGTTTTAACAATGTTGCAATTTTCTTTAAAAAAATAATAATAAAAGTAATGAAAAAATTAAAAAATGCACACAGGTTCATAATTGCATAAAATCAAATAGTCTAAGACAAATATAACTGTTGAGTGAGCGTGCTAGAACCACGGAACTCGGGAATTCCTAATACCTTCTACCGGGTTAACAAAACTTCTTACTCATATTTCTGGTTTGCGGACTATTAAATAGAGTCATCCTTTCCTCGATTCGGGATTCTAAACGGTGACTTGGGAAACCATAAATCTCGCAAGTGGCGACTCTGAAATCTCCTTAATAATTGAATCTCGTTTCTATTGTCCTTTAATTGGAAAAACTCCCTTTATCTACGCCCTTCTCCGGGTCGTAGTAGCCAAAAAGGAGATGTGACAACCCCCACCCAATTTCACTATAACCCCCAATCTTTTGTTAACAAATTATTACAAACCAAGTATAGCCGAATTATAATAATAATGAATGAAAATAAGGATTTAAACTATATGGACCCTTCAGTGAGGCCCAATATTCCAACCTCATTCCTTTCGAGTTTCACATCATTTGCCATGGTCTGGGTGCGACAAAGCTCCCAAAGGCTCCATTGGGTCCCTGGCCTATACCAGCACCCAAACACTTACCAAACATGTTGAACAAGTGCAGTGTGGAATTACTAGCCTTGTGCATCAAAGTTCAATGAGTACTCAGAGGTACCCAAAGAAATGCTTACACGAAGGGGAGGCAAAACCTAATCTCTAAGAGTAGTGTGAAGTGCAGGAAGGAGAGGAAAGTTGGTAGTTCAACGAGTTTACAAAAGAGTAAGTTGGAGAGTTGCACACAAGGGTTGGGTAAAGGGGAAAAATATATCACATACAAACTCACAAAACCAAAAGCTTTAAGAGACCTTCACATAGTCGGATTTAGACACAAAATAAGTAGAAACAGAATTAAATCATGACAGGTGAACAGTAATCATGAGAATGCAGGTTCCAACAGGTAAACCAGGAATCAATCACATGTTGCATAGAATAAACATAAGTAGAAAATGATTAGGAATATATCATACTGAAGTAATAAACATATTGGTTTGGAGCATTGCACTAAATCAAGACATACCAGTAACAAAGAGAGCACAGCAGAATGTAAGATCCAAGTAAAAGCACGATATTAGCCTTATCCTTCCAGCTGGCTAATGACAGCTAGGAGTAGGGAGCAACAACAGCACAAGAGAGAAAAAGAGAGAAATATCACAACAGAGAGAAATGTGATTACTGTGTGTGTGTGTTTGTGATATGCAATGTTTTCATGTCTTGTAAAAGAGAGTGGGGGGTACTAATAGTACTGAATATGAGTAAACAAACAAGGTAGAAACCCCCCTAATCAAGGAACTAGCATCAATCAGTGGACTCCCCTTTAATTAAGGACTCAAAGTCAAACAGTAATGAGCAGCTATTTAAAAGGAAAGAAATCACAAGCATGGTATGATCACATGCGGAAATAGAATAGTATAGAGTATGCAATAAAGACTAGGTGCATGATACTCTAATTAGGGAGATAGGTTAGGGAAATAAATCAGAATTTGTTCACACATATAGGGAAAAATACCACCTAATTCTGGAAAATAGTTTTCAGAATAATAGATGAGATGCAAAACCTAGAAAATCAGTATTAATCGAGAAAAGTATCCCACAAATTAAGGAAGAAATTTAAAATCAATACCAAACCACAAGAAATTATGCAGAATAATAATATAAGGTAAGTATCGCAATCTCAAAGAGGGCTTGCAAGAATCAGTATAAGACCACCACATAAATAATCAGACAACCCTAAGTGAAGAAAACAAAATGGAAGGGGAACGAAATGCTAGCAACAAAATTAAAGAAAAGAGCACGGAACTCAGAGAAGAACTCAGAAGAACACACAATCAAACATAAACATAAAGCTAGGGTTTCATCTGACTTAAGAAAAAATGTTTAGAAATAGTACTGAAAATCACGAATTAGTACTCAAAATTAGAAAATAAAGCGATTTCGAAAAGGGGTTCAGAAACCCTAGTTTCAAAAACGGAACAAAAACATTTAAATTAGAGTAATTATAAAGATCGAGTAGAAAATAGTGCAAAACATAACGGTACGAGTTAAAATCATTAAAAAATAAGAGGTTTGAGAGGTTTGGATCGAGATTAGGATTTCATATGAAACCAGAGAGAGAAACAAGAGAAACTTGCCTGCGAAACTCGAAAATAATGGTGTTTACAGCACCATCAGACCAAAATCCATGGGGGAAAGGTCGGAGGCACATCAGGAAAAGGTTTCAGTGACCATCTCATATCGTGGAGGCTCCTGAGGCCTCAAAGATAGAGGGAACCAGCAAGATAAAGTTTCACGGCGGCTAGCGGTCGAAAAAGGTGAGGCTAGAGGTGGCCGGAGAGATGGTGAACGGAGAAGAACCAGAAGGTTCTTGAGAGAAGGAGGAGAGGAAAATACCAAGTAGATAAAGAGACTGGTCTCGAAGAAATGAGGGGTCAAGGGGGTTAGTTAGAATTTAATTAAGCAGACGAAATTTGGGCCATTGATCTCATTTGATCAACGGCTTAGATTAATATGGAGCTAGGCCGGGTTATTTAGAAATAGGGTTGGGCGGATTTGGATTGAGTATTGGGTCAATTGGGTTAATTAAAACTTTTATGGGGTGGGTTGCAATTAATGCTAAAATTGCAATAATAATAGGCTAGATATTGAATAACCAATTTCTCCCCTTTGTTTTATATAAAATAGTAAACTAATTTTTTTTTTAAAACAAATTTAAAGCACTAATCTAATTAATAAGGTATAATTATTAATCTAAAAATATTGGAAATGATTTGATAAAATGTAAAATGCTATTAACCGTAATATAGGCTATAATTGCAATGATGTACAATTTAGCTTAAAAAATACCAAAAAAAATTTGTAAAAATATTTAAAAATCAGCTTAATTATATCTTGGTGTAAATACAAGAATATAAATAAATTATTCACCAAAACGATTGTCTGGGAATAATTATTGGATTTTGTACTACTAAAATAGATAATAAATTGATTTTGAAAATCTTAAAAATATTAGGGAAAATACCAAAATTCTTGGGCATGCTTATATATGGATACACATAATATCTCTAAGGTATTTTGAGCATATAAATATATAGAAAAAAATTGGGTATCAACAATATCTGAACTGTCAGCAAGTGGGCCGAACATCAAAGACCTAGTGGATTGGCTCAAAGCATTGAAATTCCAATGTGAAAATGAGAGATGATCAACATGGATTTCGTGGTAGGGTTGTCAGGCACTCCACTCAAGTTCGATTCAATTTGGGTGATTGTGGATCGACTAACAAAATCAGCACACTTCTTGCTATTTAAATCTACCGACATAGTTGAACAGTATGCTCAGATGTATATCAAAGAAATAGTCCGGTTACATGAAACTCCAGTCTTAATCGTTTCGGATCAAAGGGCTCAGTTCACAGCCAACTTTTGTAAGAAATTTCAGCAACGTTTGGGCACACAAAGTAAATCTTAGCAGACATTTTCACCCATAAACTGACGGGCAAACAGAGCAGACTATTCAGATGCTGGAGAACATGTTGCATGCTTGTGCTCTTGATTTCAAAAGGATTTGGGATGATCATTTGTAACTCATAGATATTGCTTAAACAATAGCTTCCATGTTAGTATCCAGATGGCACCGTTTGAAACATTCAATGGTAGGAGATGTAGATCTCCCATTGTGTGGTTCAAAGTTGGAGAAGCTGAATTGATAAGGTCGGACCTTGTGGATTAGGCTATATAGAAAGTAAAGATTATGAAGGAAAGGTTGAAAATTGCTCAAAGTCGCCAAAGGTCTTATTTGGACATTCATCGCATAGATTTGGAATTCAAAAAAGATTATTGGATATTTTTGAAGGTTTCCCCCAGAAAGGGTATCATTCGGATTGGAAAGAAAGGAAAATTCAGTCTGTTGTATGTTGGACCGTACAGAATCATTCAGAGGAATGGTCAGGTGGCATACAAGATCGAGCTCCCACCTAAGATGCCATTGGTACAGCTAGTCTTCCATTTTTCTTTGTTGAAGAAGGTGGTGGGAGATCAGTCCAATATTGTGCTAGTTGAAACTATTGAGGTTAATGAAGAACTGTCTTATAAAGAAGTTCCAGTTGCCATTCTTGATAGGCAAGTCCAAATATTGAGAAATAAGGAAATTACCTTCGTAAACTGTTATGGTGAAACTAGCAGGTTGAGGAAGCCACGTGGGACTAGTTCATTATCAGGTCTAGAGATGCTCTGCATTTGGTGTTGATCGGGTCGAGAAGGATATATCATATGTCAAAATACGAGTTATGAGGCAAGTAGGCTGAAAGCAGGTTGTACCGAGGGTCGTCAAGATGGGTCATTTCAGGGTAGATTTCCAGGATGATGACATACCTTACAAGTGCCAAGCTCAGCACATGTGGCACCGCAAAATCATTGTGGAGAAAAGCACTGTTGAACCCGACAGATATCACGTGGGGTGCAAGCCTCTCTACCCTATATAGTTGAAGGAAAATCTGAAAGGAACAGTAACAATAGGGACTAATTAAGGGAATAGAATCATAGACGAGGAAGCTAAAGCCCAAGTCAAATACAACAGGCTGCGCAAGAGAGTCCACGACTCTGAGAATGAGCATCGGGAGATACATGAGAGAAACGTGAGGTTGATCAAGGAATGGAAACATATGGCATTCATTTCCAATAAGAAGCTGGAATACCTGGAGCGAGGAATAGTGAAGCTGGAGGGGAAAGTCATAAAAAGGATCGAAAACTGTCAGAATGTTGAAGGAGCCGAGCGAGGACATTTGGCCTGAGCCTTCTTGCTGCTTGGACTACGCTAGCTGGGAGATCTATTTGATGGAATCTCCAAGATCCAATCTGGGGAAGGTCCTTCTAGGACCAAATATATTAGATTTACTTGTTTTCCTTAAACTGTAATAAGGCTAAGTGCCAATAGTGACTTGTTTTTTTATGTAAGTATCATTTTGGATTCATCTACTTTTATGTTATGAAATGAAGCATTTATTGGCATTTGAAATTCTCCAAATTTATTTGTCACCAAGCCTACCTTGGATCCAACTAGGCTTCCAAATTAGGATAAGAATTTATATCTCGCATTATGTGTTTAAATATTGCAAACATTATAGAATCCCCACTAACTTGTTACCTTTTGTTTTGTTTATTTATTATTATTATTATTCCCATCCCTATAGGTCGATTCTCCATACTGGCCTCATCAGCATATCATACCAGATCTAGAGACCCTCCACCTCCTCCTCATCCAAGCAATACAAAAAGCAGAAGGAAAGCAAGGATGGATGACCTAAGTGGAATCCGAAAGGAAAACATTGAGAACTCAAAGACCTCCATTGGCTGTAGTATTCCGGCCCCAAATGACTTGGTTTTGAGACTTGAACAAAAGATACTAGAACTGCAGGGAGAACTTGAGCAGGTCCCCAATTTTGAAACTTGTCACTCACCCTCAATGTCTCTGATATCCACCAACAAAACGTAAAGAACCCAACACCTCCTCAAAACACACAAAACCAACAACCGCAAAATCATACTATACCAAATCAAAATGTAACTCCACCAGAAAATATCAATCATTACCGATACCAACTCCACTACAACATCCTCAACCAATCCCGTACCCACCGACCACCACTTACCACACTCCGCAAATTACACCACCACTCATTCTAGATCCACAAAACTCTACGAATGACCATCACTATACCCATGTCTTGGTGTAGAAAATCATTCTATCTATGATATGTGCGCTTTGGCTGCATGAGCATGATTTTCAGGTATAGGTTTTGATGAATGACAAACAATGAAGTCAGTGTCAAACAACGATATTATATGACAAACAATCAAGATTGAATGCCAAGAAGCATATTGATGACGGAATTGCATAGACAAGCCAAGGACGAGTTCAAAAGTTCAAGACCAAAGACCCAAGGCGTAGGTCGTTAGGTAGAACAAATGTAAGAGCAACGTTTAAAGTTATCTCGTCTTTTGGCTCAACATAGGTCATCATAAATATGCATAAAATCATTTTACCAAGACATATTTATCATAAACATATTTTAAACACTTCAAACAAAATGATTTTAACGTTTTCATTTTAACCAAAATGGTTTTTGAAGTAAGTTTTCAATTCTGGTATATTCTGGTATATTACATAGGTCATCATTAATATGCATAAAATTATTTTATTAAATCATATATATCATAAACATTTTATATACTTCAAACAAAATGATTTTAACGTTTTCATTTTAACCAAAATGGTTTTTGAAGTAAGTTTTCAATTCTGGTATACTGTGGTATACACAGTGTATATCAATGGTATATAATCGATTATAATTCTTAAATAATCGATTATCTTGTATCTGTTGCCAAAGTTTTGAACACTGGAACAAAATAATCGATTATGCCATCCAAATAATCGATTATTCTTGAGCAGAATCTCTTCCGACTTTGTAACGGTAAAAGGATAATCGATTATGCAAATCAAATAATCGATTATCCTTGCATAAAATCAGCATAATTGATTGCCAATTAAGCAATGGACATCCACCCTTTAACCCCTATAAAAAGAGGTCTTTTGTGCTGATTTTAAACACACAACACCTCCTAATATTGATATACATATTGACATTATTTGAGCTTCATTTTAGAGCTTTTGTTGAGCCATTTGAGAGACAACTTTGAGTTGTTCATAGAGCTAAATTTGTATCTCTTTATCTACTCTTTGAGAGAGTTCTTGTTGTAAAAGAGAAAGGTGTTTGAGAAGAACATATCTTCTCATTGATTGTCGGGTTCGCTAAGTACCCTAAGTCTTAGTGTGTGAAGTCTTGTGGTGCGGTATCCACGAGCAAGGTTGAAGTCTTGAGGTGCGGTATCCTCGAGCAAGTTGAAGTCTTGTAGAGTGTACATCTACGAGCAAGTGTAACGGTTTGTTAGGCACCCGAAAGCTTAACGGAGTTAGTGGAATCTCGAGAGAGTCTCTCGGGGACTCGACTAACCACAAGTTATGGTGAACCAGGATAAATTCGGTGTGTTCTTTCCTTGCTATTTTAATTACCGAATTTATTTTATTCCTGCAATTTTAATTCCGCAATATTTATCAATATTCTTGTGCCGCACTATTCACCCCCCCTCTAGTGACGGGTATAAATCCTAACACTTGGCACCCATCAGAGCAACCCCATATACGTGGAAACTATACCGCAATCTACCCAGCCAATCTCTCGTGCCTCGAAACCCTTCAAAAAGGACTTTCTCATTAGAACATAGTTGCAGAACTCAAGAAGTTAACAAGCCGAGTTCAAGGGGTATTGAATGTGATAGGGGAACAGAAGGTTTGAATTATGAAGATATGTGCATATAGCCCAATGTGGAATTGCCAGAGGGGTACAAATCTCCCAAGTTCGAAATGTTTGATGGTACAGGTGATCCCAGGGTTCACTTAAGGACTTATTGTGACAAGCTTGTGGGGGTTGGAAAAGATGAAAAGATTCGAATGAAGCTCTTTATGAGGAGTCTTACTGGGGACGTATTGTCTTGGTATATCATCCAGAACCCAAAGAAATAGTCCAGTTGGGTGAGCATGGTGTCAGATTTCATGGACCGGTTTAGGTTCTACCCAAAAAATGCACCTGATGTCTTCTATATTCAGAACCTCAAGAAGAAACTTACTTAGACTTTCTACGAGTATGCTACTCGTTGGAGGTCGGAGGCCGCCAAGGCTAGGCCTGCTTTTGATGAAGAACAGAATAATAAGTTCTTCGTCAGAGCACATGATCCCCAATATTATGAAAGGATGATGGTTATCGAAAATCACAAATTCTCTAATATCATTAAACTCGAGGAGAGGATCGAGGAAGGAATCAAGAGCAAAATGGTAACAAATTTCGAGGCACTACAAGTCATGAACAAGGCACTCCAACAAGGGATATATCGAAAAAAATGGAGGTTGGGCAGTAATGGTGGCCCAAGGCCCAAAAGCTCCACTCACATACCAAACACCCCTACCCACAAACCAGACACCTCCGTCCACATACGAAGCACCTCCACCTACATACCAAGCATCTCCATCCACATACCAAGCATCGCCACCTACATATAAACCCTCAGCTCCCAAATATTCTCAACCAGCCACTGTACATCACACCTACACTTCCCAACCATACCACTTCCAATCACCATCAAATCGTCAAAATTATCCAAAACCAAGACCCAATTTCGACCGCAAGCCACCCAAAACAATACACCGCTATTGCTGAGCCCATCGATCAATTGTACGAAAGGTTAAAGGCTGCAGGTTACGTCCCATTCTCGCTATGGCACTAGAAAATCCATCCCAATGGGTCAATCCGAACAAAACTTGTGCATACCACTCTAGTATGAAAGGGCACACCATTGTTGAGTGCCAAACATTGAAGGATAAGATTTAGACACTCATTAACAACAAGATCATACAAGCAAAAGAAGCTGCACCCAATGCCCGCAACAATCCCCTTCCTTATCACAAAGGTAGCGATGTACATGTTATAGAAACAAATGAAGAATGGGACCCTGAGGGGTCAATCAAGCTTATCCGAGAGGGCGATGAATTTAAGGTTGCAGTTACACTCACTCCTATCATGGTTCTTACTAAGGCACCTATTGACATTGAGATAACTACATCAGTTCCATTGAAGGTGGAAGTAACTCCGCACGCAGCCACCTCCGCTATATTTGAAGTAGAAGTGGTCACATATTTTACTGTGACGGTGTCAACCATACCCCCATTCAACTCAAAGGCAATACCCTGGGATTATGCCGCTGAGGCTCAACGAAAATGGAAGGCTAAGATAGAGGAATCTAACACCGCACAAGGGATGAGTAGAACTGGAAGAGTCTACACACCTGAACATCTTGGAGGTTCAAGTAAGGATGCCACTTCTAGGAAGCCTGTCATTGAGACCGGACCAAACGACTTGTGGAGGAAAATACATGCAAAAGAGTATTCTCTTGTTGATCATCTGAACAATGTCCTTGCTCAGATATCTATCTTGTCACTACTACAGAATTTAGAGGCACACAAGAATACCTTGATGAAAGTACTGAAAGAGGCTTATGTACCCAATAATATAACTAGTGGTGAAATGGCCAGCATGGTCGGACATGTGCTGCAAATCCATAAGATTATCTTTCACGAAGACGAGCTGCCTCCGAGGGTCTGAATCCCAATCGAGCATTGCACATTACGGTACAATTTGAAGACAAGGTCATTGCTACGGTCTTGGTTGATGGATGTTCTAGTCTAAATATTTGTCCACTGGATACCCCGAAAAGGTTGGACAAAGGTATCCATGAAATACGTACCGGAAGCATGAATGTGAAAACTTTCGATGGGTCCTAGAGGACCATGATTGGGGAGATCAACCTTTGCTTGCAGATGGGGACAACTTGGTTCGACATTAAATTCCAAGTGCTTGATATACCAGCCTCATATAATCTTTTGTTGGGCCGCCCATGGACCCATGCTGCTGGAGCCGTGCCCTCCACACTACATCAAGCCATAAAATTTGAATGGAATCGTCAGGAGGTAATAATTCATGGAGACGGGAGCAATCTCATCTATACCAGTCAAACCATTCCGGCCGTCAAACATAGAAGGAGGATAGGAGGGGAAACCTATTATCATATTGAACATATCAATGTCGTCTAGAAAGATTCGTGGTGGAGTAAAAAAAATAGAAAGCATACTATCATGGACCGGATATGAACCCGACAAAGGGTTGGAAAAGAACCTCCAGGGTATCACCAAGCCAATACGACTGAAAAATCATGGTACCACCTTTGGGCTCGGATACCAGTTTACATGGTAGGAGTATAGGGAATGGTCACCTCCCTGGCATGGACGGTATGACCCTCTTGAGAAACCGAGACCCCGTTTAGAACAAACTTTCCATGAAGCAAACACAATATACGGAACTGCTGTAGAAGAAGCACCAGCTGGGCTGAAGGACCTGTTCATGGAAGATGAGGATATGGACTGTAGAGCCATAATTGAGGAAAGGAGGAAGAAGGCCTCTCTATTCAGACTATGGCAAAGAGAGTTGTTCTCAGAAACTGGATCGTCACATCATCCCGAGCCCGCTAAGTCCTCGAGTACCTTGGCAGAATTTATAGCCGTTCTAGGCATTTAAAATTTCTAGTAATTTTTTTTAATATTTCTTTGTTTCAAAATAAATGTTCGATTCACTAAGCCAAGCTTTGTTTGAATAATTTTCTCAGTTTTAGTCAAATGCATTTATCCTTTATATTTATTCATTACTATTTTTATACTTTTTCCCTTCTACGATGTTGCTATTACTGTTCCTGATGAACCAGTAATTGTGACATTTAATGAGACAACGCAACATGAGAATAATGACTCAGAGGAAGAAGATGAGATACCCAAGGAAATTGTCAAGGAAGTTGAGAATTTTGAGAACAAGCCTAAATATAACTTGGATGAAACGGAAGCAGTAAATTTGAGAGACGCCGAAGCCGTCAAAGAGACCCGCATCAGCATTCATTTCTCACTAACAGAGAAGGAAGAGTGCATCCATTTTCTAAAAGAGTATGAGTATATTTTCGCATGGTCACATGAAGATATGACTGGTTTGAGCACATCTATAGTATCTCACAAGTATCACACCAATCCCATGTGCCTGGCAGTCAAGCAGAAACGCAGAAAATTCAAGCCAGACATGAGTCTGAAAATCAAGGAGGAAGTTACCAAGTAAATTAAAGCCAAAGTTCTTAGGGTGGTTGAATATTCAACCTGGTTAGCTAACAACGTGCCGGTTCCGAAGAAAGACGGGAAGGTCAGGCTCTGTGTTAATTATTGATACTTAAACAGAGCAAGTCCCAAAGGCGATTTACCACTACCAAATATACACATCTTGATTGATAACTGCGCCAAGTATAAACTCCAATCTTTGGTAGATTGCTTCGCAGGTTATCACCAGATCTAGATGGATGATGAAGATGACGAGAAGACAGCTTTTTTCACGCCTTGGGGTGTATACTATTACAAAATGATGTCATTCGGTAAGAAGAACGCTGACGCCACTTACATGAGAGCCATGACCACTATTTTCCATGATATGATGCACAAAGAAATAGAGGTGTATGTAGACTATGTAATTATCAAATCCAAAAGGGCCACAAATCACATAACAGACTTGAGGAAATTCTTCGACGGGCTCAGGAGGTACAACTTGAAGTTGAACCTCGCAAAGTGTGCTTTCAGGGTTCCTGCAGGAGAGTTACTGGGATTCATTATCAATCGCCAAGGGATCGAGCTAGATTTGACTAAAGTCAAAGCTATTCAGGAGTTTCCACACCCAAAAGCAAGAAAGACGTGATGAGCTTCCTGTAGGGGTGGCCATTTGCTATTTCGTTTGGTATTTAAGAATTTTGGTTTAGTATTCCAGTATTCAGTTTGTCAATTGTATATATCAAATACCGTACCAAATTATTTCAGTACGGTTTGGTATTTTTTATTTTGGTTCGGTACGATTTCGGTATGACTTTGCTTTAAATAAATAAATAAACTTATTTTGGTTCGGTACTGTAGCACCAAACTGGAAACAACGAAATTGACAAACAAATTGCTATCAGACATTCATCATTCAGGATTTCATAATGGAAATTGGAAACACTTAAACAGGTGGAAATCTAAAATATTTAGTATTAATTAAAAAGGAGAAGACTTCAATGTTGTAAAACTCTCCGGTAAGAACAACGCTAGCTTCTTTATAATATATTGTTCCATTTTATAAACTATAAGCTACAAAATCCTTAATAAGACAAAGAGGGCACTGATGAAATCAAGAACAAGAAGGGTGCAAAATATAAAAAATAATAAAATACTTATATAAAGGCTTACGAGACAGAAAGTTGAATTGGCGTATAGAAACATTTGAGATGGATGGAAATATTTTCCTTCTGGTGATGTTAATGACCTGTGGCATTTCTGATGCAACGGGTGAGCTGAAGAGTAAACTCCTCTGCAGTTAGTGTTCCAAATGTGAAACAAAGAAATGCCTTCCAAGTGAAACCTATCCCCACATGACTGCATTCGACGACTCTCTCATCGCTGCTGCCTTGCAATCTGACTATGTTAGCTCCGAAGATACAAAAAAAGGTTTGGGCTTGGGCGCGGGGCGGGGCAGTGAGATATAGGTCCAAGTCCAACTTAAAAAATGTCTTAAAAAATTCGGTAATTTGATAATTTAGTATACCGAAATTTCAAAATTCTAATATTGAAGACCGTATCGAAATACCAAAATTACAATACCGAATTATACCAAAATACCGAAATCAAAATACCGAATTAATTCGGCCCGGTTCAGAATTTGATTTTTCAGATTTTACGTCCACCCCTAGCTTCCTGGGACGGCTCAACTACATAAGTCGATTCATAGCGCAGTCCACAGTAATATGTTAACCCATCTCATCTTCAAGATGCAAAGAAAGGATGCCGAGACAAGTTGGACCGATGATTGTCAGAAAGCTTTTGACAAGATCAAGGAATACCTGTCCACACCGTGATCCCGCCAGAATCAGGACGATCTTTGCTGTTTTATCTATCCGTGTTAGATGGAGCCTTTGGATGTGTTTTGGGGGCAACATGATGAGACAGGATGAAAGGAGCAAGCCATATATTACCTGAGCAAGAAATTCACACCTTTTGAAGCACGGTATTCTCTACTTGAACGTACTTGCTGTGCTTTGACCTGGACAGCCCAGAAGTTGAGGCATTATTTTTGTGCCTACACTACATACCTCATATCCAGGATGGATCCTCTAAATTACATATTTCAGAAGCACATGCCTACAGGTAAGCTGGCTAAATGGCAGATACTACTAAGCGAGTTCGATATCATCTATGTAACCCAAAAGGTGGTCAAGGGACAAGCGTTGGCAGACCACCTTGCAAAAATTCAGTGGGAGGAGGATACGAACCCTTGAGAATGTGTTTCCTGATGAAGAGGTGTCATTCATAGGAGAGAACATTACCGAAGCATATGTGGGTTGGAGGATGTTCTTTGACGAAGCCGCAAATTTCAAAGGATTAGGCATTGGAGCAATTTTGGTATCAGAAACTTATCAACATTATCTGGTATCTGCAAAACTCAGATTTTCCTGAACCAACAATATGCCAGAGAATGAAGCTTGCATACTAGGGCACAACATGGCAGTCGACATGAACATTCAAGAGTTGTTAGTGATGGGCGAATCAAATTTGCTTGTGCTCTGGGTACAAGGAGAATGGGCTACCAAGAATTCTAACATACTGCCATATCTGCACTATGTCAAAGAATTGAAAGGAGGTTCATGAAGATAGAATTCCAACATATTCCCAGAATTCAAAACGAGTTCGCTGATGCATTGGCCACTTTGTCATCAATGATACAGCATCAAGATAAGAACTATATTGATCCCATTCTGGTGAGGATCCATAATCAGCTGGAATATATGCTCATGTCGAGGAAGAAGCCAATGGAAAGCCTTGGTTCCATGAAATCAAGAAGTACCTACCAAAAGGAGAATATCCGGATCATGCAAATCACATTCAAAAACTCACGCTCCAGAGATTGTCAAATCATTTCTTCCACAGCATAAGGAACTTGTACAGAAGAACTCCGGATTTGGGCTTGCTAAGGTGTGTTGACGCAAAGGAAGCTTCTATAATACTAGAGGATGTGGACGCTAGGACCTACGGTCCACACATTAATGGTTTTGTTCTGGCCAAGAAGATACTCAGGGCGGGTTATGACTATGGAGATGGATTGTATTCATTATGTGTGCAAATACTTTCAATATCAAGTACATGCTGAATGATAAAAGTGCCACCAAACGAGCTCAATGCAACAAGCTCACCTTGGCCATTCGCCACATGGGGAATGGATATTATTTGTCCGGTTTAGCCCACTGCTTCAAACGGACATTGGTTTATTCTGGTATCCATTGACTACTTCACAAAATGGGTAATAGTTATATCAAACAAAGCTGTAACCAAGAAGGTCGTCGCAGCTTTTGTCAAGGATCTTATTGTCTGCCCATTCGGAGTTCCTGAGTCTAGTATCAATAACAACGCTGCCAACCTCAATAGTGATCTGATGAAAGTTATATGTGAAACCTTCAAATTTTGACAAGAATTCCACCGCCTACAGACCTCAGATGAACGGAGCCGTAGAAGCCGCCAACAAGAACATTAAGAACATACTAAGAAAAATGGTAGAAAATCATAAGCGGTGACATGAAAAGTTACCCTTTGCTCTGTTAGGGTACTGCACCACAGTTCGTACGTCAACCGGGGCAACCCCCTACATGATTGATTATGATACCAAGGCTATCATCCCACCCAAGGTAGAGATTCCTTCTTTAAGAGTCATACAAGAAACTGAACTCAGTGATGCAGAATAGGTAAGAAGCTGCTATCAACAGTTGGCCCTTATCGATGGGAAAAGAATGAACTCGATGTGTCATGGCCAACTGTACCAGAACAGAATGGCCAGAGCTTTCAACAAAAGGGCCAAATCAAGACAGTTCGCACCAGGATAGCTGGTATTGAAGAAGAGTTTTCCACACCAAGATGAAGCCAAAGGAAAATTCTCTCCCAACTGGCAAGGTCCGTATATGGTTCACAGAGTCTTAATAGTAGGAGCACTCATACTTGCAGAGATGGATGGAGCGATCTAGCCAAAACCAATCAATTCAGACGCAGTCAAGGGATACTATGCCTAGAATCATTTCATATTTTCTTTTCTGATGTAACTGAACTACGCTTGACCTGATTCCCATTTAAGAGGGGATATGTAAGCAGCCGTATGGTTTTGGTCATATCATAATAAAATTTTCATTTACCACAAAATCAGGAACTGAGGCAGAATTTTGAGAAGGGTCCTCAAAATTTTGGAGCAAGTCCAGCCAATGCCGACGTACGTCAGGAAGTCGGTAATTAGTCAAAACTAGGGCAACATTTTGAGAAAGATTCTCAAAATTTCAAAGAATATTCAGCAAGGTCCACCATCCACAAATGTTTAGAAATTATCTACCAAACTAGGGAATAATTTTGAGGAGAACCCTCAAAAATCCAACATAAGAGAGCTATAATTCCTTTTGAATGTGTCACAGTCGCTAGTTTATCAAAGCTACTTGGTACATCAATACGCTTCCAAAATAATCTTATTTTATCAGTGAATGCATATTTTTCAAAATTTTATTTTTATAACAGTCAAGTGCTACCTAGGGGTGCTCGAAGGGGGCTTTCAGAATGGAGTAGAGCAAGTCCTGCAGGCGAAGCAAGACTCAAACTCCCCTCATGATACTTACGATTTTTCTTTGAATGCAGGCACATTTGACGATAGTATTCATACACAAAGCAAATTCACCATCCATCCCGCTGATGGACATTGAATCTATCCTAGCAAAGATACTCTACCCTTATCTGGTATTTTCTTTTCATATGAGTCTAATCCTTGACTCTATATTTTCATGAGTCTAATATCCGACTCCATATTTTCATGAGTCTAATTCTTGACTCCATATTTGCATGGGACTAATCCTTGTCCCGAATCTTTCATGAGGCTAAGCTCGGCCTTCATATTTGCATAAGGCTAATCACTGTCTTCCATTTGTATGGTACTAAGCCCTATCCCGCATCCTGTATGAGTCTAAGCCTTGACTCCATATTTGTATGAGTCTAGTCTCTAACTCCAGATTCGAATGAGTCCAATCCTTGACTCCATATTTGCATGAGTCTAAGCCTCGAATTCATTTTTGCATAAGCCTAAGCCGTGACTCCATATTTGCTTAAGGCTAATCATTGCCTTTCATTTGCATGGGACTAAGCCTTGTCCCACATTTACACGAGTCTAATCTCTAACTTCACATTTATATGAGTCTAATCCTTGACTCCATATTTGCATGGGACTAAGATTTCTCCCGAATCTTGCATGAGGTTAAGCTCTACCACCATATTTGCATAAGGCTAAGCACTGCCTTCCATTTGTATGGGACTAAGCCATGTCGCGTATCTTGCATGTGTCTAATCCATGACTCCATATTTCCATGATTCTAAGCCCTGACTCCATTTTTTCATAAGGCTAAGCCCTGCCTCCATATTTGCATAAGGCTAAGACTGCCTTCCATTTGTATGAGACTAAGCCCTGTCCTACATTTACATGAGTCTAATCCTTGACTCCATATTTACATGGGACTAAACCATATCCCGCATTTTACGTGAGGCTAAGCCATGCCTCCATATTTTCATAAGGTTAAGCTCTGCCTTCCATTTGCATGGGACTAATCCATGTCCCGCATCTTGCATGAGGTTAAGCTCTACCTCCATATTTTCCTTCTCTTTGCATGAGACTAAGCTATGTCTCCGTTATTGCATGAGTCTAATCCCTGACTCCATATTTGTATGAGGCTAATCCTTGCCTCTTCATTTTGCATCATGATAATCCTTGCTTCTCCACTTGCACGGGACTAAACACTGTCCCTCTTTGCACCAATGTTTCTCTATTTTCTACTACTATATACTTGCTTTTTCAATTAGGCTAAGCACTGCCCTCCATTTCCCAAGACTAAGCCTTGTCTTGTTACATCATATTGTTACATATCATGGGCTGAAACATCGTCAATCTGTCCAAAGCATCATAGTCTAAAGGCACTATCCTCATATCCTGAAGACACCACGCTATGGCCTGAGGATCCCTCGAACTTGCATATCATAATTCAAAGGCATCATGGTTTAGAAGCACTATTTTCATGGCCCGAGAACATCATTTCATGGCATGTGAATCCCTTATTAAACAATTCATGGTCCAGGACATCATGGTCCAAGGACGTCATCTTTAACTGTCCGAAGACAACCTTCATTGTCCAAATTTGCATCATGTTTAAATTTTCACAAATACGTTTGTAGTATCTTTATCTGCAGGTAACCAGTAAGACATTGCTATCCTAGCATGAGGGTTCTTGCTCCAGTTCTCTCTGATCGTCCTCATCATTGTCGCTTCCACATCTCGTGTATGTTCTTACAATAATTTCATCAGCACACTCTGCAGGTGGATCCAGATCTACACATGACCTGATTCTTGTAAAACCATGGATATGTAGGCCACTCAAAAATCGGAGCTCAGCCTCTGTCTTCCAAAACATCCCATCTGGTCAAAATTGGCCATCATTTCTTTATCCGAAAACTCTTTCATCCTTCCCTTGTAAAGAGGGGCAGCTGTTGATACCCAATTATTTCCCTATACATTTAAAATATTCATAAAAGCCTTCAGAATAGAATATATATATATATACGCAAGTACAAAGCTTTCATTATTTTTTCCATAATTTTAAGGGTTTAAATTGATTTATTTCTCCGTTTTTATCCATAAAATCTCCAATATTTATTTCCAAAATTACTATTTTGATAAATTTTATTGGATTTCTACATTTATGCCAAAATACAGATAATTTAATTTTTATATATTTTTACATTTAATATTTTAAAGCTAAATTTCATACAATTGCAATGTTAGCCCATTTTCAGATATAATTATATTTCATATGCATAAAATTAGACCTTGTATTTTTATATTGTTAATTATGTATTTTAAATTATTTTGGTACCTTAATATTTCCAGAAATTACCTATTATGTTTTATAAATTAAATAGGAGAAAATTAGCTATTTAAATAACAGACAAATTTGGCTTTTAATTATAACAAAAATTGGACCCCTTTTCACACCCAAATCACTCGACTCATACCCTATTTACCCTTAGCCAAACCCAAAACCCACCTACCCATTTGAATCCTGACCGTTGATCTCCCAAACCAACGGTCTAAATGATTCCTTTCTTTTAAATTTCCAAATAACCCCTAACCTAAGTCATTGTTCCAAAGGAGCCATCTTCAGATGCTCTCTCATTTCCACTCTTCTCTAAAACCTAACCCAAGACTCCTCCACTCACCTCCTTCTCCGGTTATCTCCGACGACTATCTTTCAAACCCCAAGCCTTCAATGGGTCTCTCATCACCTTGCTCATCATCTCTAAGGCATTCAAAGGTCCTGCCATGTCGATTTGGACGTAGGGTTTCTAATTCTGTGTTTCGAGGCTTCTCTGGTGTGATTTTGGGCAAAATCACACCATGTGTGTTACGATTTGTGAAGTTACAATAGGTTCTTGATTTCTACTTCGGTTTCATTTTGAAACCCTGACTCCCTTCTAAATCTCTCAAATCTATGTTATGTCCATGCTTTAAGCCTGTTTCCTTCTATGATTTGCTTATTCTCGAGCTTTCTTCTAAAAGAACCTTTATTCTAAAATCGTTTTTACTTTCTTACTAACTAGGGTTTTCTCGAAGTTCTTTCTATACTTGTTTCAACCAATTTCTTTATGATTAAACCTTTTCCCTTGTTTATTTTGACCGATATATATTCTTCCCTAATTTATAATATTTTTCTTTACTTGTTTCTGTATGTTAGCATGATTTTCTTTACTTGTTTCTGTGTGTTAGCATAATTTACTTCACTTTGGTTCCACGTGTTAGCATGATTTTCTTTGCCTAGGTGCTGTGTTTAGGATGATTTTCTTTGCCTTGGTCTTGTTAATCTCTCGTGGTCACCATGCTTCAAGTATGTTCCGCTGAATCATTAACCTACTTATATCACTTTTATATGACTGTGTTTGCTCATCTCTTGTTTCTTTCTGCCTATATAATTGAACTTGTTTGTTTGCTACATATGTTCATTCGTCTCTATTTATATGTTGAAATATGCAGAATCATGACTTCCCATTATTGATTCTGATTTTCCTTAACTGTTGGTAATTGGAAGATTTTTCTTCAATTCTACTCGTTTGTTCGAATTAACTGATTACATTACCTTATTTACTATGGTACTTTATTTACTTAGTCTTTCCTTAATTGGTTCTTTCTGAATTTGGTCCTGCTTGACTAATTTATGCCCAATGAACTCTGACTCCTTTCCTTATATAATTGACCTTGTTTCTTCTTACCTTATATGGTACCCAATCATTATGTTTGATCGTAATTCCCGTAACTCAAGGAAGTACTTCCGTGATTCTCTAAATGACTGATTTTGAGTTCTTAAATTAGTGTACTACTATGATTTTTACCTTATTCCACTACCTATTTTCAACTATAAATACTATAAGTCTTTCACAAAAAAGACAAAAACTCTTGGTTTTCAAAAACTCCTCTCTTACTAAAATTTGGTCTCTCTCTCGCTTGTGCTATTTGATACTACTAGCCAGCTGCAAGCCAAGGATAATCATCTGTGCTCATTGGTTCTTCCACTCTGCTTACTTCTGTCTTTACTAGTATGTCCTAGTTTTGATTATAGCCACAACAACAACATATTTCCCTTCTTCTATCAGTTTCTTTTATTTCTAGCCTACTTTTACTTGGGGTTTTGTTGTGAAGTTTGTAGTTAAGCATGCTAGTACGACTCCCATCCCTTTAAATTCATGTATTCCCTTGTGTGATTCAAGCATGCCTGGACAATTTTATTCTTTTAACTACTATGCACTTACCACTTTGTGAATCCCAAATCTATAATTCCCTCTAAGTGTTTCTGTTCATCCTGACTGGTTTGTGATTATGCCAGTGTCAACCTATCTCTGAGCATGTCCATACCATTCCTAATACTCTTGCTGAGGTCATGTTTCTACAGTCAATGTCATGTATCCCCAAACCCCTTGACCCCTGTGTGATTACTAAATTCATTTGGATTCTGTGAACTTGCTGTGTGTCGTCCTATCCTAAAGTGCTTGAACTCTGTTTACTAATTCAACTTCTTTTCAACAATCTCTGTTGCTAATTGCTTTCAAAACAAACTTTTGAGTCCAGTCTTTAATAAACTTATTTCAACATGTGTCCTGCACTTTCACTTAGTTAATAAGTTCTGCCCCATCTAGTATGTGTACTGCCTTGGGATCCTCTTGAGAACCCTCTAAACTCTGGCATACTGAGGTTGGCCTTTCCACACCGCATGGATTCAATGTTTGGCTAAGAAGTATAGGTGTATGTATTGCTCGGGGTCTTTGAGACCCTTAGGGAACTTTGATACACATAGACTCTGATTTGTCTATGGAAATGAGGATTGAAAGACCATTGGAGGCTTGGGAAACTTGTGCTTGATTGTAGGCTCTCTATAGAATAGCTTCTTAGTTTTCTATTTTCACTTATATAATTCAGCTATTGACCCGTAATAATTTGTAAACAGATATTTGGGGTATTTAGTAAGAGGGTATATGCTTTGTGGGTACTATGGGTAGAAATCCTGCTTGTAATATTTATTTTCAAATCTTCCAGCTTCACTCAATAGAGAACATGTCTATAGGGTTTTTATTCTTGTTGAATCTGATTGCACTTGCATAATAGAATCATGCCTATAGGGTTCCACGTTCAATTTCATTTGCATCATAATAGAAATTATGCCTATAAGTACTTCACTTTTAACGTCATTCTCATCAGATATAAACAAAGTTCATAAATCCTGCATTTGTCATGTTAGAAACCATGTTTCCAGGTTCCAAGCCATCATGTTTTAGATCAATTCAAGTATAGATATCATGCATATATGACATAATTCCGATTCAGTAAGTTTTTCACATTTTACTACAAATTGGCTAAAACCATTAATACTCGTAGATCTCATGCCTATAGGAATTTCTATTTGCAATTCCGTCTGAAAATCTAATCAGCCTAATAGGTCGATCTCATTTCTCTTAGTTTGCTTCTTAAAACTGGCCTTATTAAGCGGTAACATTTTTAAAACTACTCTTTTCAAAATGGATGTAATCTCATCAGATATCTAGCCAATAGGGTCTATTTCGAAACTTGTTTGTTTCCGCATTAACATGGACACAATAATGTATACAGGCAAGCCTTAGGGCTTTTTCAAAACCTGCATTTCTCTGAAGCTGTTTCAGTCATTCAACGTCTTTGATTCTAATAAGCTTTTAAAGAAGAGGTCTTAGGCGACTAATAGGTTGTGACTCATGCATCTGAAAATGGTTTATTTCTGCATAATCACTTAACATCCTGCTTTAGGACTATGATTAATAAAGTCCTTATTTGTGTCTGAGTCGTGCTACCTGTATGTTTATTTGAGTAGGAATTATGAGCCTTTTACTTGCTTCTATAATGTGAAAGTCCTAGATGCTTTTTGATTGTCGCCTTAGATGTTTGACTTTAAAACCTCAGGGGGTACGTCTAGAACCACCTATATGCAGAGGTCCTAACTCCCTCGGGGACTATTAAGGGACGGGTAGCAGCACGCAATAGGAATCAATGAACCAACACTCGCTTTGCATGACCAATAAGGTGATGGAAGGGTAGACATAGGATATGATTACTACTCATTAATGTCACGTGTAGCCCCTCATTGAAGATTGTTTACTGGACATAGCATGGGGTGATCCTATAGGATAAACAACCTAGGACCCCTCCTCAACCCAAATCTTTTCCTTATTTTTACATAATTTGTTCAAACCTTTATTTCACTACTTGACTTGTTCAATGAGCTTTACAACTTATTTGATTCAACTATTTGCATAGACTAATTTGTAAATGTAAGTTCGGTCAGGACCTGTTGTTGTGGACCAAGAGGGTTCCTAACACCTTCCCCTTGAGGTTATCTCGAACCCTTACCCTATTCTCTGGAAATGCAGACCAACCCAAGAGTTAATTGCTTTAGGTGCCCAAACGCACCACAACCCGTTAGGTGGCGACTCTTCAAATATCCAAATCCCAAGAGGAAACGAGTCACTACACCCAGTGAATGTTAAAATTTGGACTTCCTCCCCATGTAGGGAAAGGGGAAAAAGGGGGCACGACACTAGGTAAGCCAAACAATTTGCTAAAAAAGGAATTTAAAAGTACAAAATATACATTTAATAGGTAAATATATATAAAGTAACTAACATGCCGTTCGATATACACAATAATAACACTCTCGGCCAACAACAACACTCCTAAAACCCGGAATCTTATGAATCACAAGCTAAGAAAAGTACATAAGGTTTCTAACTGCAGAAGTCTAGTAACAAAGGAAATATAGGGAAAAAGCCTATGACAAAAGGGAGAGTAGAGAGGGACTTCTAAGATCTGCGAATGTGGCAGATATACCTTGAATTCTTTAAATCGCCTTGCCTCATGGATAGTATGGCTAAAGAAAAGAACCTGGATCTGTACACAAAAAACATGTGCAGGAAAGGGAATGAGTACACCATAGCGGTTACCAGTAAGTACCAAGTCTAACCTCGGTTGAGTAGTGACAAGATCAGGTCATGGATCTACTGGTCACATATGTATAACAAGAAAAATTAATGTGAAATAAGACAATATAATTAAATGCTAAAATTCAAGAAGGACGAAATCACAAAAATAAATAACTCAATACATAGAAATAGCAACAGGGGATCTCCCAGGATAGCATCTCATAGTCCCAAACGTAAATATGCGGAGGATCTCCCAGGATATCGTTCCATAGTCCAAATCGTAAATATGCAGGGGATCTCTCGAAATATCAATCTGTAGTCCCAACGTAAACATGTAGGGGATCTCCCGGAATACAGTTTCGTAGTCCCAAAGTAAATACCAGTCTCAAGAAAGAATTCTACAATTTCTATTCAAGTTTGTATCAGGGAAAACAGAAAATTTCTAAACATGTTACACAAAATCCAGGTAAGTAGCTAAAGAAGGTAAGATAGTTAAGCCACATAAGCATGCTTTTCTAAGCTAATCAGGAGGCTTCATATACTATTATTGCTCAGTTAAAAGAAAACATAGATATTTAATTAATGAAAACGGGGGTTTTCAACAATTAGCACATGTATGCACTCGTCACCTCACATACACAGCATTCGTATAACAATAATACCAAAATCATTAGGGGATTTTACCCACACAAAGTTAGGCAAGCCACTTACCTCGAACGAGCTCCAATTTAAACATATATCATGCTCTTGCTACGAGTATCCAACAACCAGTGGCCCAAATCTAATAAAATTAATACATAACATAAATACAACTAAAAATAACTAATTTAGCTAATGAATTCAAAGCTAAGGCAAGAAAACAGAAAAATGCCCAAAAATCCTGCTCGGGCCCACATCTCTGTCACGACCCAAACCCTCATCTGGTCGTGATGGCGCCTCTCGTGAATACAAGGCCAGCCAAACAACCCATTTTGCCTTTTCAGAATAGTTAAATATTAACAAAAAATTTTAGCATAATTAAATAATCATAGTCTGAACAAAGATCTCTTTATTAAGTGCGGAATACAACCCAAACAAAGCCCAACCCGGGGCGTCACAAGTCACGATCATGTATTAGAGTATAAATAAAACTACAGGGCCTAAAATATTAAAATAGGGCTGATAAACAAAAGGAAGAAATGTGGTGCTTCAAATGCTGGCAGTCACCTCGCTAAACTACGATAACTTAGCCTCCAATCAGTTCAAAACCAGCTACCATGTGAAAAAATACCTGCATTTGCACACGAGGTGTAGGAAATAAAGTAAGTACTCCAAATCAGTGAGTAATAAGGGTAAATAATAAATGAGCAGTAAGAAATCACGTAAGGTAAACCATCATGCAGAACAGAGCAGTGTAAAACCTTTTGAGAAACAATAAAGCTATGAAATCTTAGAAACCGCCTTAGCTCAATTTAAGCCTCCTTTGAAAATAGATTTTTCAACAATTATGCAAATGAATGCAAAACAATAGTGCAGATAAGAATAGAAATCCACCCCTCGGGAACAACACTCACTCAATAGATAATGCAAGACAATCGGGTAGATACCACGTGAAGAAACACAGACAATAGATAATAGCGAGCAATTGAAGCAAGTAAACACGTAGATCAGTATGATATAGTAACTGTTGCGGCGTGCAGCCCGATCCATATATCGCTGCGGCAGGCAGCCCGATCCATACATTGTTGCGGCGTGCAGCCCGATCCATATATTTCGTCGATGACGCTCACTAGGGGTGTGCAAGCTCCGGCAGGGCCCCCTTACGGCCCAAGCGCAAATATCAACCAATCTCGTGGCATCAAATCCAGGCCCTCGGCCTCATATCGGTACCAGTATAACACTATTACAACGCGCAGCCTGATCCCATAGTATCCTCACAACACATGCCCTCTGTCTCACTCAGCTAGATAAAAAGATCATCACAAGCTTCTCGGGCATTTGTAAAATAGTAGTTCTCAGCCCAAAACATCATTTAAAAATATCGTTTAAGTCTCAAAACTGAGTAAAATGGGTGAGTTGTAAAATGGTGGAAATCAACATGACTAAGTTCAAGCAATAAGTCAAAATAGTGAGGAAACGTTGATAATAATCCCCGTAGGGTTCTAATTGTTGGCACGAAGCCCAAATATAGCAATCGGCCCAAATCATAATGATAAAAAGCAAGTTTCAATCAAATATACGATAAAATTATCAATTGGGATAGACCAAGTCATAATCCCCAATGATGCTCTATCCCACGCTCGCTATCTTGCATGCAAGTCACCTCAATATAGCACTATGATGTGAAATCCGAGGTTTCAAACCCTCATAATATCATTTACAATCATTATTCATCTCGAACCGGCAAAATCTCTAGCTCGCGATGCCTTTTCCCTTCAAGTCGGCCTCCACGCGCATCAAATCTTTCCAAAATCAGAACAAATACATCACAATATGCTAAGAGAACAAAGCCCAAGCGAAAACAATCAATATCAGGCACAAATCCTAAAATTACAAAAACACGAACCCCGGGCCCACTTCTCGAACCTCGGAAATTTTCACATCAAGAGGTTCCTTATCCTTCCACGAGTTTATACATACCAAAAGTTCTAAAATCTGACCTTAAATGGTCCGTCAAATCCCAGTTTAAAAGTCCAATTTCTCAAGCCCTAGTTCTTCAATTTTAGGCTTAGTTTCCATGATATTCTAGGTGGATTTCACAATAAAAACGAGTTCTAAGTTCAAAAATCTTACCTCCAACAGATTCCCCGTGAATCCCTCTTTAATCTCCACCAAGAAGCTCTCAAAATGGTCAACCATGGAGGAAAAATGACCCAAAATCGCGGATGAAGTGACTTAAAACATTTTGCCCAGCACTGACCATTACTTCATCGCGATCGCGACTCAAGTCTCGCGTCGTGAAGCACTAAATTTCCACCTCTCAAGTTAACACTATGCGACTGCAATGATGCTGCTGCAAACGCGATGCTCTAAATCCCCGAGCTATACGAACGCGACCACAATGATGCTAACGGAAAGAGCAAAACAGTAGACCCCCAATTAATTATATGCGAACGTGAAGCACAAACTCAGGGCCTTCTACGAACGGAGGACCTCAAACGCGAATGTGAAGGCCAAACTCAAGCCAGCCCATATTCCTTCTACGTTATCACGAGGGACCTCACGCGATTGCCAAGGCAAAATTGAATACAACTGCTGCTGCAATGTCTGCAACTCCTCGACATAGAAATTGGTCTAATTGACCATCTGAAACTCACCCGAGGCCCCAGGGACCTCAACCAAAGCTACCAACATAACCCATAACATAATTAAATCTTGTTCTAATCATCAAAACACCTCAAACAACATCAAATTATCCAAACTCATTGAATTCAAGCCTAAGTTTTCTAAAAACTTCTTAAATACACTTTCGATCAAAAACCTGACCAAACAACATCCGAATGACCTGTAATTTTGCACACACATGCCAAATGACATAACAAAGATATTGCAACTCTTGGAATTCCCTTCCGACTCCCGGATCAAAATTTTACCTATCAACCGAAAATCGCCAAAATCTCAACTTCGCTAATTCAAACCAAACTCTACTTCGGACCTCCAAAACCAAATTCTGATCATGCTCCTAAGTTTTAAATCACCCAAAGAAGCTAACTAAATCATAAAAATTTTGATCCTAGCTCATATTCAAATAAGTCAACTCTTGGATGAGCCTTTCAAATTCAAAGCTTTCAACTGAAACTGTTCTTTCAAATTCATTCCAATTTTCCTGAAACCAAAACCAACAATCTACATAAGTCATAATACATTACATGGGGCAATTCATGCCCGAGAACTTAGCAATCAAAGTGCAAAAGCTCAAAAAGACCGAACGGGTCGTTACATCCACCCCCACTTAAACAAATGTTCTTCCTCGAACATACCCAGAGTTCTTCTAAATCACAACCAATCGTTGGATAACCTTACCACGCAAACACCTGGGGGTGATCCCGTGTCACCCTATCTCATATAGGTCTGATAACATATTTTTAACTGAACTTACACAATCCAATCCAGCCCATAAATAATAGAACCATATTTTCACTTCTGAAACCATCAGTATGATTAAAACCTCACATCATACTTTGAATAGGACCGAACCATCTATAATAACCCATGCCTGCAACCTCAAGTGCAATTATGTGATATACCACGTAACTCAAATAGATGTAGTGATAACTTCCGTTCACAACAGCTGTTCATAATACCCAAATACCGGTAGAAAACCTCTTATCAACTGAAGTCTTATTCCAACACTTCCATATACTGACAATGATAAATGAAACAAGTAATAAACCATAACCATTTCTCATATCAGCCATCCACAAAATTACTTCTCCTTTGGCAAGGACCATAGATAATTTCTGAACCGAACCTCGATATTTATCCGTTAAACATGCTAAAATCAAATCCGTTTCTATTCTCTACAGACCCCAGCGACCTCATCTAATCCAACGCAATTACTCTGGTGACATGACATACCAAGACAGGCTAAAGCCACAACTTGCACAGTCCGCGCACCAATAAGCACAATCTGAACATACTCACATCATGAAACTGACTCAAACGAAAGAGTTGTACCTCAATCTCATCAGTATCATCACAACATACGGCTGAGAACCCATCTCGCATAACGGAAATAGAACACACGAATCTAACCCGCAAGGTCATATCTCCATATAGCTTCGCCGAAATGCTCGGTCCTATCCAAACATTGTTCCACATGAAACACCTTAACTCACTATGCTCGAAATTGACAACCACGTAAAATTTGATGCTTGGAGCCAAAGCAAATTACTACACCCATGGTGAAACAAGTAACATATTCTACGTAGAACCGATAGGACATAACCAATACGGCATCTACCGAGCAACACCCAATTACTCTTCCTGCTCGACTTCCACTATGAACTCCAATAGAGCTGCACCATATGTGCCCATAACCAACAAATCATAACGTCTCGCAACACATATAGGCCACTCATAGATCTCCTAGATCACTAGTAAGCTCAATAATGGCCGATCAACCTGTCCCTCAATAATACAATTTGGGGACAACCAAGCCGACTCAAGCTAGAGCGCACATCCACATTGGCCTAACAGCTAACTCTTTATCAAGGAAATCCTTAAGTTGTTCCTTCCAGTACTATAAATCTTTCCGGTGCCATACGACACGGTGCCCGATACCTAATCAATATCGAAATCCATAACCTCACATGACGACATGGCCGGCCACAAGAAGCACATCCAAAAGGTCACTCAACAAGGAAACTGAATTAATATAATGGGCCTCGACATTGACACTCTTCACAAAAGCCCAAGGAAGAAAGGCAATCCTTCTCAGCCATCCGCTGGGTGTTATATCCCATGTTTTTGTACGTGACAGTATGTAGTAAGCCAATTAGTGTAAGCTAGAAAATGGGATCATTTTTGAAAGTAAATAATATATTTCATGATGTTATCTTGGATGTTACAAATCTTTAAGATCATGAATATCAAGTACCAAAAGGGTTGGAAATGTTAGATGCTAAACCAATTGAAGAAAATTAGTTTTGTCGAAAGTCAACAAGTTTGGAATGTTATAACATATACTTTTGGGGTGAGACTAGGGTGATTAACATTATAAGTAGGTTATTTTATGAGTTAATTTTGACTTATGATAATCATTTACTACGTTTTGAAGGCATGCAAGTTGTGGAACAAGAGTTGGCAAAGGTTATCACAAGTTACATTCATAATTTTGCTGAAAATTAGGTCAAATGTAGATGCCTTTTTATCCAAATATACTTGGAATTATCGGCTGATCTATCTACCAAATTGAATATATACTCGTCTAATTTCTAGTTCATTAAACCGTTTGTTGATATCATATCGGAGTAGAGAGATATTCGCGTTTTTGCGAGACCGCGCAAGCAGCTCAGAATGGAACCCGCTTAGGCGGTGATCGACCTACTTCACTTTATAAACGATTGGGACACCTATTTTTTAACTTATTGTCAACTCAACTTCGTCTCCAAACTTCTCCTACCCCTTCAAAACATATTCCACAAGGGTTTGAAGTGATTCCAAAGTGATTACACCATATTTCAACATCAAAACCTAGTCCTAGTGAATAACAACACCTCTTTGAGGTTGTGTTGTCATTGAGGATTATTGTGGACTGTATTTGGATGAAATTCCAAGTTGTTGCTGCTATCTAAGGTGAGTATAACAGCCTAATAATTGTTATTAAGCTTTCTCTTATGTTTGTTAAGTTGTTAGGAAGATAAACTACAAGATAATACTTGGATTAGCTTAAGTCACTTCTATGGTGTTGTATTGCTATTGAGGGATGTTGTAAGCTGAATATAACTTGGATTTAGACTTGAAGTTACCGTATAAGGTAGGTATATTGTTTTCTTACATGTGCCTAAGGTTATATTGATGTTGATTAAGTTAAATGGATGGAGTAGACATGAACTAGTGAATAAAGTTACTAATTGAAGATAGTTGCAGTTGTGGATTGTTTCCTTTGTTATAAATATATGGTATAAGGATGGAATCACTGATGAATGACTTCATTATCATGTTAATGATACTTGTAAGTTAATGTAAGAAGTCTATAAGAGGTATATGGGTTATACGAATTCCAATTGGAGCTTGCCGCTCGTCGTGAAGTAGTTGTGACTTGTTGTTGTTATATAGTATCTTGTTATTGACATTTATATGTTGATGGATTTCTCTGGTTGTTGTTTTTGGTATATGTTATTGGTGGAGGACCTTGTTACAATTGATATTCTGCCCAAAATTACGTAAATGAGCTACTAGCTTAAGTTATGGACTCAGCCTTTGCTCAGCACGGATTTTGAATCTCTTTATGCTATGATAGATCGAGTTGAATTGTTTGAAGAGTTGCTTGGAAGGTATTAAGGACTAAACATGTTTAAGGTATGTTAATTCACTTACTTCTTTCTTTTAGCATGATCTAAAGTGACATGAACATAAACGGTACGCTAATTCATTATGGATCTACTCCTAGAAACTAAGGTTACCATGTTGTTCTTTCCTTATAAAGTAATTCTAAACAAGTGTGTATGATCCTTAAATCCTACTAAGGTTCATATTGATGGTAGGGACGTCCATAATGTTAATCGAAGTTGCAATGACCTTACTTCACTCCAAAAAGGTTAGACCATGATTCTATGAGTCGAGCATGCATTATATATATGTATCTATTTTACTCTACCGAGCCGCGCTATAGTCGGCCGGGTACGGTGCCTATTGTTCCACCACTGATCAGTTGGATTAACCGAGCTCCAACTGGCCGGATACGATTCTACCGAGCCTTATGATGGCCGGGTACGCTTTTATTGAGTCTTCTTTGAGGTCGGGTACAATATAATGATGATGATGCTCACAGAAGCAAATGTTTTAAAGAAGTTTATGTATATATATATATGTATTATGCATTTCATATCAGTAGCCCCCAGAGGCACTCAGATGATACAGGTTATATCTCCTTTATTTCTCTTTACATTATTGTTCTAGTTTATTTTTTCCTGCCTTACATACTCGGTACTTTATTCGTACTGATGTTCTTTTTGCCTGGGGACGCTGCATTTCATGCCCGCAGATCCCGATTGATATTTTGATGTCCTCCAAGTAGGCTATCAGCTCAGCGAAGGTGTTGGTACACTCCACTTGCTTCGGAGTTGCCTATTTGGTCAGTATGCTTTGGATATGTATTGATTGGTATGGCGGGTCCTGTCCCGACCTTTATGATTTTATGTACTCTAAGAGGCTTTTAGATATATGTTAGATGTATGGATATTTGTATGGCCTTGTCGGCCTATGCTTTGAGTTTATAAATGGTCATGTAGGCCTTATTGGCCCATATGCCATATGTATAAGTTTGTATGTAATATCGGGTTATCATATGTTGAGTATTCCCTTATGTTTATTCTTGTTATCTCATGACAGGTTTCCTGGCTCATTTGCTCATGATGGTATGATAAGAAAGATATGTTATGTTGGTACTCAGTTGAGTAAGCCACCGGGTGCCCGTCGCGGCCCTTCGGTTTGGGTCGTGACACTGGGTCTTCGAAATATAAAACCACTCTACCAAGATATACTTAGACACACCTCGCCACTCAACCCGTGGCATTTTCGGCATAGCCCGTGGCGCAATAGTCCAGAATAATCCAACATGGAGACAACCAGTCTAACCCTAATATCATATCCAATATCTAACATACCAAGCAACAAAAGATCCACTTGGGCCTCAAAAATCCCGATAGTCGCTAAACAGTGCCGTCATACACAGTCCACAACCACAACATAGCCTGAATGTAAGAACTGCCGACTCCAATCCATACGACACATGAATCACCTTATCCGATCCTAATTCCACCATCCAAATACATGCCACACCTCTAATACCCAGTCATTTCGCAAGAGATACTCAAAAATGTTTCTATGCCACCAAGCAAACTTGAATATCAGCAGTCGATCCAGCCTGAAAGTGTCGCAATACTACTGTAGTGCCATCGACTTAATAACATTGCCCTTTTTATAAAATATAAGTCTAATCACTACCAATTAACAATACCATTTCCTTAATCATCTGAGGCTATATGTTGCCTAAGAGTTTTATGAACTTCATTTCAGAATTGAACTGAAACCTCACACACAAAAATCTCGTTCCTCCACAACAACCCGCATATACCATACCATCCTAGAGTAACATGAGAACTTTATCTCCCTTCCGAACCATAGACATCTACGTACTCAATTAGTCCAGAACCTTCCATTGGTCCCATCTAGAAAAAAAATCACTATACATCCCATGTTCTGCATGCCCATACAAGATATACATCTCCAAACCACAATAAGAACCATCAAGAACTCTCCTAGTTCCCTTTGCACAAATCAGACCTGCCAGGACTAAATTCTTCTAACTCGACCAAGCTAAGAAAGGCATCAAAACCTAAGAGCATTGCTGCAAAATATCTGTAAGAACTCATCACCTCGAACACACACAAGGAATAAATCATATTCTTACCATACCGGTCCGGTCTACTATCAAGCTACTCAGCTATCTAAGTTTTCTTCTGATTTACCTTCAACTTGATATTCCCTCTTGCTGTATCACCACAATTTCTCACCACAAACTCATCACACGAAACCTAAGCACAAAACCACACTGTCTGAGACCCATAAGCTGCTGAATACTCTCTCAATCGTTCTCAGAAGCACCATATTCCAGAATACTTTACTCTAAAGAACTTTCAACAAATCGAACTCTGTTACTTTTGCCTTCCTTATACTGATACATAGAATCCCATAATTAACATAGAACTACCACAGTCTTGACCTCTTCCAATGAAAACACAGTTTCTAACCACATATACAATACTTGATTGTTCCCTGTAGAATCTAGAACACATTAGAACCATTCTCTAGAGTCATTCACTCTTATTCAACTGCAATTTACCTGGCCTAACGAACAGAACCACCCGTGCCTCATTGGCACTCCGGCACCGCAGAATGAAATCCTCATTCCAATACAACCAAGTAACCTCCTGCTCTATGCACTAAGCATTCTTTACCAACAACAACCTAAGATATCCCATGATTCTCTTACCCTATGAAGCATAATATGACATTTGAAAAAATTCTCCCTTTATTCGAATCATCCTTGGTCTCTATCTCCTGTAGCAATAACTGATACGCCCCGCACGCCTCAAAATGGAACCAACATAGCACCTAACCGTGCAAACAACTACTTATCGCAGACTCCCCCACTTGGATCAGAGCCATAGATCATGATACACTCGATAACTCATAACACTTATTCCCTATTGATGCCACAATACCATTAGGAGATTAAACTCAAACCCTTTGTAAGCTTGTGTAGACACAGATTATCTAGTACTTTAAATATTCGGCAAATGTCGTACTCATTCTCGTATTAATCCCACTTTATTAAGCGACCCAAAAAAATTCAAATTTCAACACTTACATTTCACTTGCACCTGAGGCCTTTTAAGAGTCACATAAGGGTCACACAACCCCCATAACACCCCCATAGGAGATAACCCACTTGCCTTGCGTGCAATTAACATTTCTGCATACCTTCCACCTCACAAACTGTACGTAGTTACTTAGCCTTAAGTCTGAACTCATATTGCAACATGAAATTTACTTCTCTCACAATTGGGAAACATGAAAAGATCATTCACACGCCCATAACTCGGGGCTATACCTCGAATCAAGATGAAAATTCTAGCACCTATTAGTTCTTCTATCCTCCAGCAGGCCTTCCTCGCCACTTCCAAGTTATATAGAGATATCTCTCGGTACTAGCATACTCATCACATAGTTATTCAGCCGTTACTACCACTAAGAGGGACAATACAAAACCTATAAATTCAAGACACTTGCTCACACAATCAGTACCTCGGCACTCAAGCCATAGGCAAAGATCCGGCCTCAAGTCCTCCAGACTGGCCCTACATCGAACTCACAGAGATCACGTCTTGCCCCTCGAGCAAGGAATCACAAGCCATCAAGACACATCCGTCACTGAGTTCTCATGCACGCATACCAACACGTGGAAGGAGTTTCAAGAGCTAATTTTCAAGCTAAATAAAGAACGCATAACGAGAATTGAAGAATGTAAACATTTTCTAAAGGTTCCGCAGTATCTCGAGGATAAATACACACGTTTCTGTACCGATCCACGAAACTCTGCTAAACCTGCTCATGACTCGTGAGACCTAGTAACCTAGGCTCTGATACCATCTTGTCACGACCAAAACCCTGATCCGGTCATGATGGCGCTTCTCGTGGAGACAATGCCTGCCATCCAACCCATTTTGCCTTTTAAGAATAGTTAAATAATAACAAACAATTTTAGCATAATCAAACAATCACAGTCTAAAAAAAGATCTCTTTATTAAGTGCGGAATACAACCCAAACACAGCCCAAATCGGGGTGTAACAAGTCACGAGCATCTATTAGAGTATAAATACAACTACAAGGCCTAAAATATTAAAATAGGGTTGATAAACAGAAGGAAGAAATGTGGTGCTGCAAAAGCTGGCAGTCACCTCACTAAACTCTGATAACTTAGCCTCCGATCAGCTTATAACCTGCTACCGGGCAAATACATACCTGCATCTGCGCACGAGGTGTATGGAGTAAAGTGAGTACTCCAACTTAGTGAGTAATAAGGGTAAATAATAACTGAGCAGTAAAAAATCACGTAAGGCAAATCATCATGCTATACAGAGCAGTGTAAAACCTTTTGAGAAAAATAATGAAACTGTGAAATCTTAGAAAATGTATTAGCTCAATTTAATACTCCTATAAAAATGGCTTTTTTAACTGTTATGCAAATGAATGCAAAAAAAATAGTCCAGATAAGCATAGAAATCCGCCCCTCGGGCACAATACTCACTCAACAGATAATGCTAGACAATCTGGTAGATACCACATGAAGAAACACAAACAATAGGTAATGGCTGGAAAATGAAGCAAGTAAACACATAGATCAGTATCATATAATAACCACAGTAGCATGCAGCCCGATCCATATATCACTGCGGCATACAGCCGGATCCATGCATCGTTGCGGCATGCAGCCCGATCTATATATTTCGTCTACGACGCTCACTGGGGGTATGCAGACTCTGAGAGGGGCCCCTTATGGCCCAAGCGCAAATATCAAGCCATCTCATGGCATCAAATCCAGACCCTCGGCCTTATATTAGTAACAGTATAACACTACTGCGACGCGCAGCCCAATCCGATAGTATCCTCATAACACAGGCCCTCGGCCTCACTCAATCAGATTAAAATAATTACAAGCCCCTCGGTCAATTGTAAAATAGTATTTCTCATCCCAAAACATCATTTAGAAATATCGTTTATGTCACAAAACTGAGTAAAACGGCCGAGTTATAAAACAGTGGAAATCAAGAAATAAGTCAAAATAGTAAAGAAATAGCGATAATAATCCCTAAAGGGTTAAAATAGTTGGCACAAAGCCCAAATATGGCCATCAGCACAAGTTATGATGATAACAGGTAAGGTTCAGTTAACTACATGGTAAAATCATCAATCGGGACGGACCAAGTCAGAGTCCCCAACGATGCTCTACCCAACGCTCGCTATCCGTTGTGCAAGTCACCTCAATATAGTACTATGATGTGCAATCCATGGTTTCAAACCCTCAAAATATCATTTACAATCATTGCTCAACTCGAACCGGCGAAATCTCTAGCTCGCGATGCCTTTGCCCCTCAAATCGGCCTCCACGCGCATCAAATCTATCCAAAATTAGAATGAATGTACCATAATATACTAAGGGAACAAAGCCCAAGAAAAAATAATCAATATCGGGCACAAATCCCAAAATTGCCAAAACTCGAGCTCCAGGCCCACTTCTTGAAGCTCAGAAATTTTTACATCAAGGGGTTTCTTATCCTCCACAAGTTCATACATATCAAAAGTTCTAAATTCCAACCTTAAACGGTCCGTCAAATCCCAATTTAAAATTCCAATTTCTCAAGCCCTAGTTCTTCAATTTTAGGCTTAGTTTCCATGAATTTCTAGGTCGTTTTTACAATAAAAATGATGTTTAAGTTCAAAAATCTTACCTTCAATTGATTCTCCATGAATCCCTCTTTAATCTCCACCAAGAAGCTCTCAAAATGGTCAACCATGGAGGAAAAATGACCCAAAATCGCGGATGAAGTGACTTAAAACATTCTGCCCAACATTGACCATTACTTTATCGCGATTGCGACTCAAGTCTTGCGATCGCGAAGCACTAAATTTCTACCTCTCAAATTAACACTATGCGAACGTGATGATGCTGCTGCGAATGCGATATTTTAAATCCCGGAGCTACGTGAATGTGACCACAATGATGCGAACGAGAAGAGCAAAACATTGGACCCCTAATTACTTATACGTGAACGCTAAATACTATACTCGAACACGAAGCACTAGCTCAAAGCCCTCTGCGAACGTGTGATCTCAAACGCGAACACGAAGGCCAAACTCATGCCAGCCTATATTCCTTCTATGCGATCGCAAGGGACCTCACGCGATCGCGTAGGCCAAATATTGACTGCAACTGCTGCTGTAATTTCTGCAACTCTTCAACATAGAAATTGGTTTGTTTGACCATCTGAAACTCACCCGAGGCACCCGAGACCTCAATTAAAGCTAGAACATAACCCATAACATTATTCGAACTTGTTCCAATCATCAAAATACCTCAAACAATATCAAATTATCCAAACTCTTTGAATTCAAGCCTAAGTTTTCTGAAAACTTCTGAAATACTCTTTTTATCAAAAACCCGACCAAACAATGTTCGAATGACCTGAAATTTTGCACACACATCCCAAATGACATAACGAAGTTACTTCAATTCTCGAAATTCCATTCCGACTCCGGGATCAAAATCTCACCTACCAATCGAAAATCGCAAAAATATCAACTTCACCAATTCAAGCCAAATTCTACTTCGGACCTCCAAAACCAAATTCCAATCACGCTCTTAAGTCTAAAATCACCCAATAAAGCTAACTAAATCATAAAAATTCTGATCCGAGCTCATATACAAATAAGTCAACTCTTGGTCAAACCTTTCAAATCCAAAGCTTTTAACTAATACTGTTCTTTCAAATTCATTCTGATCTTCCCGAAACAAAAACCAACGACTTACGTCAATCATAATACATTATACGAGGCAAGTTGTGCCCGAGAACTAGTGATCAAAGTGCAAAAGCTCAAAATGATCAATCAGGTTGTTTCATCCTCCCCCACTTAAACAAACATTCGTCCTCGAACGTACCCAGAGTTCTTCTAAAAGCCAATCAATCGTTGAATAACCTTACCATGCATATACCCGAGGGTGATGCCGCGTCACCCTATCTCATATAGGTTCGATAACACATCTTTAGCTGAACTTACACAATCCAGAGTGGTCCATAAATCATAGAACCATATTTTCACTTCTGAAACCATTAATATGATTAAAACCTCATACCTATACTCTGAATAGGCCCGAATCGGTTGTAATAACCCATTCCTGCACCTTCAAGTGCAATTATCTGATATACCACGTAACTCAAACACATGTAGTGATAACTTCCATTCACAACAACTGTATATATCACCCGAATGCTGGTAGAAAACCTCTTATCAACTAAAGTCTTATTTCAACACTCCCATATACTGCCAGTGATAAATTAAACGAGCAATAAACCATAACCATTTCTCATATCAGCCATCCATAAAGTTACTTCTCCTTTGGCAAGGACCATAGCAAATTTCTGAATCGAACCTCAATATGTATCCATCAAACATGCTGAAATCGAATCTGTTTGTATTCATTACAGACCCTAACGGCCTCATTTAATCCAACACAATTACTCTGATGACATGACACACCAAGACATGCTGAAGCCATAACCTGCACAGCCCGCGTACCATTAAGCAACAATCTGAACATACTCACATCATGAAACTGACTCAAATGAAAGAGTTGTACCTCAAGCTCACCAGTATCATCAAACCACACGGCTGAGAACCCATCTCGCATCATGGAAATAGAACACACGAATCTAACCAGCAAGGTCATATCTCCACATAGCTTCACCGCAAATGCGTGATCCTATCCAAACACTGTTCCACATGAAACACCTCAAGTCTTTATGCTCGAAATTGACAACCGCGCACAATTTGATGCCTGGAACCAAGGCAAATCACTACACCCACGGTGAAACAAGTAACCTATACAACGCAGACCCGATTGGACATAACCAATACGCCATCCACCGAGCAACACCTAGTTACTCTTCCAACTCGACTTCTACTATGAACCACGATAGAACTGCACCATATGTGCCCATAACCAACAAATCAAAACATCTCACAACACAGAAAGACCACTGATAGATCTCCCAGATCACTAGTAAGCTCAATAACGATCGAATCAACATATCCCTCAACAATACAAATTGGGGCCAACCAAGCCGACTCAAGCTCTTTATCAGGGAAATCCTGAAGTTGTTCCTTCCACTACTCTAACTCCTTCCGGTGCCATATGACACGGTGCCAGACGCCAAATCAATACTGAAATCCACAACCTCGGCCGGCCACAAGAAACATATATGAAAAGTCCCTAAACAGCGGAACGGAATATATATAAGGAGCCTCAACATTGACACTCATCACAAGGGCCCAAGTAAGAAAGAAAATCCTTCTCAGCCATCCGCTCGGTCTTCGAAATATAAAACTACTCTACCAGGATATACTTCGATGCACCTCGCCACTCAACCCGTGGCATTTCCGGCATAGCCCGTAGCACAATATTCCAGAATAATCCAACAGGGAGACAACCAGTCTAACCCTAATATCATATCTAATATCTAACATACCAAGCAACAAAATATTCCCTTAGGCCTCCCAAAACCCGATAGTCACTAAATAGTGTTGACACACATAATCCACAACCACAACATAGCCTGAAATAAGAACTTTCGTCTCCAATCCACACGGCACATAAATCACCATATCTGGTCCCAATTTTGCCGTCCGTATACATGCCACACCTCTAATACCCAGTCATTTCATGAGAGATACTAAAAAATTCTTCTATGACACCAAGCAAACTTGAATATTAACAATCTATCCAGCCTGAAAGTGCCATAATACTACCAAATTGCCATAAACTTAATAACATTGCCCTTTTTTCTAAAACATATACTTTCGTCAAATCACTACAAATTAGCAATATCTGAGGCTACCCGGTGCCTAAGAGTTTTATGAAATTCCTTTCAGAACTAAACTGAAACCTCACACGCGCAAATCTCGATCCTCCGCAACAACCCGTATATACCATACCATCCTAGGATAACATGAGATTCCCTTCCGAGCCATAGACATCTACGTACTCAACTAGTCCAGAACCTTCCATTGGTCCCATCTAGAAGAAAAATCACTATGCATCTCATGTTACACATGCCCATACAAGATATACATCTCCAAACCACAATAAGAACCATCAAGAACTCTCCAAGTTCCCTTTGCACAAATCAGACCTGCCAGGACTGAATTCTTCTAACTCGACCAAGCTAAGCAGCCCATACAATCCTGAGAGCATTGCAGCAAAATACATGTAAGAACTCATCACCTCGAACACACACAAGGAATTAATGACATCCTTACCATACAGGCCTGGTCTACTATCAAGCCACTCCAGCTATCTAAGTTTCCTTCTGATTCACATTATACTTGATATTCCCTCTTACTGTAGCACCACAATTCCTCACCCAGACTCACCACATGAGACCCAAGCATAAAGCCACACTGTTTGAGACCCATAAGCCGCTGAATGCTCTCTCAATCATTCTTAGAAACACCACATTCCAGAATACTTTACTCTGAAGAACTTCCTGCGAATCTGAATCTGTTACCCTTGACTTCCTGATACTGATACATAGAATCCCGTAATTAACATAGAGCTACCACAAGTCTTGACTTCTTCCAATGAAAACATAGATTCTATCCACATATACAACCTTAAGAGACCCGATTATTCCCTGTAGAATCTTCAACACATTAGAACCGTTCTCGAGAGTCATTCACTCTTATTCAACTGTAATTTACCTGGCCTAATAAACAGAACCACCGGTGCCTCATTGGCACTTCGGCACCGTAGAAAGAAATCGGCATCCCAATATAACCAAGCAACCTCCTACTCTATGCACTGAACATTCTTTACGAACAACAACCTAAGACATAATATGATTCTCTTACCAAATGAAGCACAATATGACATTTGCAAAAATTCTCCCTTTACTCGAACCATACTCGGTCTCTATCTTCGCTAGCCATAACTGATTCACCTGCTTGCCTCAAAACGGAACCAACATAGCACCTTACCGTGCAACCAACTACTCACAGCAGACTCCCCCACTTGGCTCGGAGCCATAGGTCATGATACACTCGATAACTCATAACCCTTATACCCTATTGATGCCACAATACCATAGTGAGATTAAACTCAAATCCTTTGTGAGCTTGTGTAAACATAGATTATCTAGTACTATAAATATTCGGCAAATCTCACACTCATTCTTGCATCAGTTAAGCCCACTCTCCTATGCGACCTTAAAAAATTTCAAATTTCAACACTTACATTTCACTTGCACGTGAGGCCTTTTAAGAGTCACATAAGGATCACACAACCCCCACAACACCCAACATGAGATAACCTACCTGCCTTGCCTCCAATTAATATTTCTGCATACATTCCACCGTCATAAACTGTATGCAGTTACTTAGACTTAAGTCTGAACTCATCCCGCAACATGAAATTTACTTCTCTCTTAATTAGGAAACATGAAAAGATCATTCACATGCCCATAACTCGGGGCTATACCTCGAATCAAGATGGAAATTCCAGCACCTAATAGTTCTTCTATCCTCCAGCAGGCCTTCCTCGCCACTTCCAAGTTATATAGATATATTTGTCAATACTAACATACTCATCACGTAGTTATCTGGCCGTCACTACCACCAAGAGGAACAATACCAAACATATAAATTCAAGAAACTTGCTCACACAATCAGCACCTCGGTCCTCAAGCCATAGGCAAAGATCCGGCCTCAAGTCCTCCAGACCGGCCCAACATCAAACTCACAAAGATCAAGTCTCACCCCTCGATCATGGAATCACAATCCATCAAGGCACATCTGACACTGAGCGTTCATGCGCGCATACGAATGCGCCTAACGAATTTCAAGAGTTGCTTTTCAAGAGGAATCAAGGACTCACTATGAGAATTAAAGAATGTGAAGTTTTCCTAAAGGTTCTGCAGCCTCTCGAGGAGAAATATAGACGTCTCTGTACTGATTCGTGAGACTCTACTAAACCTTCTCATGAATCGTGAGACTGAGTAACCTAGGCTCTGATACCATCTTGTCAGGACCCAAACCCCGATCTGGTCATGATGGCGCCTCTCGTGAAGACAAGGCCAACCAACCAACCCATTTCGCCTTTTCAGAATTGTTAAATATTAACAAAAAAATTTAGCATAATTAAATAATCACAGTCTAAACAAAAATCTCTTTATTAAGTGCAGGATACAACCCAAACACCGCCCAAACTGGGGTGTCAGAAGTCACGAACATCTATTACAAGGCCTGAAATATTAAAATAGGGTTGATAAGCAAAAGGAAGAAATACGGTGCTACGAACGCTGGCAGTCACCTCAGAAAACTCTAATAACTTAGCCTGCGATCAGCTCAAAACATGCTACCAGGTGAACAAATACATGCATATGCACACGAGGTACAAGAAGTGAAGTGAGTACTCCAACTCAGTGAGTAATAAGAGTTGTACAAAACCATCATGTTGTACAAAACAATATAAAACCTTTTGAGAAAAACAATGAAGCTATGAAATCTTAGAAAACACCTTAGCTCAATTTAAAACTCCTTTGAAAATGGATTTTTCAACAGTTATGCAAATAAATGCAAAACAAATAGTGCGATAAGCATAGAAATCCGCGCCACGGGCATAACACTCACTCAACAGATAATGCCAGACAATCAGGTAGATACCACATGAAGAAACACAGACAACAGATAATGGCAGGCAAATGAAGCAAGTAAACACATAAATCAGTATCATATAGTAACCGCTGCAGCGTGCAGCCCGACCCATATATGGCTGCGGCGTACAGCCCAGTCCTTACATCGCTACAGTGTGTAGCCCGATCCATATATTTCGTCGACAATGCTCATTGGGGGTGTGCAGATTCATGGATGGGGCCCTTACGGCCCAAGCGCAAATATCAAGCCATCTCGTTGCATTAAATCCAGGCCCTCATCCTTATATCGGTACAAGTATAACACTGCTACAATGCGTAGCCCGATCCTATAGTATTATCACAACACGGGCCCTCGGCCTCACTCAGTTAGATAAAAAATCATCACAAGCCCCTCAGACATTTGTAAAATAGTAGTTCTCAGCCTAAAACATCATTTATAAATATCTTTTATGTCTCAAAACTGAGTAAAATGGCTGAGTTGTAAAACAGTGGGAATCAGCATGACTAAATTCAAGCAATAAGTCAAAACAGTGATAATAATCCCCGAATGGTTCAAATAGTTGGCACGAAGCCCAAATATGTCAATCAACCAAAATCATGATGATAACAAGTGAGTTTCAGTCAAATACACGGTAAAATCATCAATCGGGATAGACCAAGTCACAATCCTCAATGGTGCTCTACCCCACGCTCGTTGTCCGGCGTGCAAGTCACCTCAATATAGTACTACGATGTACAATCCGGGGATTCAAACCCTCAGAATATCACTTACAATCATTACTCACCTCGAACCAGCGAAATCTCTAGCTCACGACACCTTTGACCCTCAAATCAGGAACAAAGCCCAAGCGAAAAACAATCAATATTGGGTACAAATTCCGAAATTACAAAAACCCGAGCCCCAAGCCCACTTCTCGAAACTCAAAAAATTTCACATCAATGGGTTCCTTATACTCCCACGAGTTCATACATACCAAAAGTTCTAAAATCTGACCTCAAACGGTCCGTCAAATCCCAATTTAAAAGTCCAATTTCATAAGCCCTAGTTCTTCAATTTTAACCTTAGTTTCCATGAATTTCTAGGTGGATTTCACAGTAAAAATGAGTTTTAAGTTCAAAAATTTTACCTCCAATTGATTCCCTTTGAATCCCTCTTTAATCTCCACCAAGAATCTCTCAAAATGGTCAATCATGGAGGAAAAATGACCCAAAATTGCGGATGAAGTGACTTAAAACATGCTGACAACACTGACCGTTACTTCATTGCGATCGCGACTCAAGTCTCGCGATCGCGAAGCACTAAATTTCCACCTCTCAAATTAACACTATGCGAACGATGCTTTAAATCCTAGAGCTACGCGAATGAGACCATAATGATGCGAATGCGAAGAGCAAAACTCTGGACCCCTAATTATTTATACACGAACATGAAATACTGTACACGAATACCAGTTTCACTCAAATTCGACCAAAAATCTCGATCAAAATTCCAAAATTAGGCCTAAGAACTTTTCCAATTTTGTCCAATTTTCATCCCAAATCCAAAACTAGATGATAAATTCATGTTTAGATTAATGGAATATAATCAAAAAGGAGTTACGAATCATTACCCACAAACTTCCTCCGAAAAAATCTCCAAATTTCGCCTCCTACCGAGCTCTCAGTCCAATTTTTGAGTTATGAACTCAAACCCTCGATTTTGGAATTTAAATTCAGCCCAGATGCGACCTTAATCGCGATCGCGGAAACTCCCTCATGATCGCGAAGATAAACTTTGCTGGCTCCCATGTTTACACTACGCGAAGCGATGCCTACACTGCTCAGCCCCATGCGATCGTTGTTGACCTCACTCAATCGCAAAAAGTAATTATCCACTCCACTGAAGCCTCATTTCTTCTTCGCGAACGTGGCATAGCCCACACGTTCGTGATTCAGCCTTCCACCACTATTACGCGTTCGCATACCACTTCCCCCGTACGCAATGAACAAAACTCCCTCTATCTCAGCTAGATCTACGCGATCGTGAGCCTCTTCACGCGATCGCGAAGAAGGATAGTCTGCAACAGAAATGTCGGCAAATATGCCAACTTCCTTAGTCCAAAAATGACCCGTTGAGCGTTCCGAAACGTGCACGAGACCCTCGGGACCTCAACCAAACATGTCAACCAATGCTCAAAATATCATACGAACTTAGTCGAGTCCTCAAATCACATCAAATGACGCAAAAACCACGAACCACCCTCCAATATAAACCTAATGAACTTGAAATCTAAAAATTCTACAACCGATGCCGAAATGAAACAAACCACGCCTGATTGACCTCAAAATTTACACACAAGTCATATTCAACACTACAATCCTATTTCAATTTTCAAAATTATATTCGGACCCCGGTATCAAAAATTTCAGTACCGCCCAAAACTCAAAAAATACAACTTTTGCAATCAAGCCTAAATGAGCTACGGACCTCTAAAACACAATCCAGACACTCCCCTAAGCCTAAAATTACCCGACGGAGCTAACAGAACTAACGGAGTTCCATTCCGGAGCCGTCTCATACTATTCTAGCTACGGTATAAATTCTAAGGCCTAAGCTCTCATTTAGGGACTAAGTGTCCCAAAACACTTCGAAACTCACAACGAATTATTTCGGCAAATCAAAATAGCAGAAATCAATATGAAAAACGCAGTTAATAGGAGATCGGGGCGTAAATTCTCAAAATGACCGGGCGGATCGTTACAGGCAATCCTAAAAGAAAAGAAAAAAAGATAATAGACCTAACCCAAATAAATTGAAATAATTGAATCAAATTGAAATTACTTAACCGAATTGAATTGCGTACCTACAAGATTAAAATACTAAATTAACCTAGTAAATTTATTGTCTTTCACACAATAAATTAGAAATTAATTTTTACTATCCTCTCATGATGTCGAAATCAATCAAACCACGCCTGATTGACCAAAAATTTTACACACAAGTCATATTCAACACTACGATCCTATTTCGATTTTCGAAATCTTATTCCGATCCCGATATCAAAAATTTCACTGTCACCCGAAACTTCAAAAATACAACTTTCGCCATTTCAAGCCTAAATGAGCTACAGACCTCTAAAATACAATCCAGACACGCCCTTAAGCCTAAAATTACCCAATGGAGCTAAAGCAACCGACGAAATTTCATTCCGGAGTCGTCTTCCTATTCCAACTACGTCCAAATTCTAAGCCTTAAGCTCTCCTTTAGGGATTAAGTGTCCAAAACACTTCGAAACTCACAACAAATTATCCCGAAAAATCAAAATAGCAAAAAAATATGGAAAAAGTAGTTAATAGGAGACCAGGACATAAATTCTCAAAACGACCGGCCAGGTCGTTACAGGCAATCCCAAAAGGAATGAAAAAAAAAAGATAATAGACCTAACCCAAATAAATTGAAATAATTGAATCAGATTGAAATTACTTAACCGAAGCGTACCTACAAGATTAAAATACTAAAATTAACCTAGTAAATTTATTGTCTTTCACACAATAAATTAGAAATTAATTTTTACTATCCTCTCTCGATGCTGAAACCAACCAAACCACGCCTGGTTGACCAAAAATTTTATACACAAGTCATATTCAACACTATGATCCTATTCTGATTTCCGAAATCTTATTCCGACCCTGATATCAAAAATTTCACTGCCGCCCGAAACTCCAAAAATACAACTTTCGCCATTTTCAGCCTAAATGAGCTACGGACCTCCAAAACACAATCCAGACACGCCATTAAGACTAAAATTACCCAATGGAGCTAATGCAACCGACGGAATTTCATTCCGGAGCCGCCTTCACACTATTCCAACTACGGTCTAAATTCTAAGGCTTAAGCTCTCCTTTAGGGACTAAGTGTCCCAAAACACTTCGAAACTCACTATAAATTATCCCGGCAAATCAAAATAGCAACAAAAAAAAACGAAAAAAGTAGTTAATCGGAGATCGGGACGTAAATTCTCAAAACGATTGACCGGATCGTTACAAACAATCCCAAAAGAAAAGATAAAAAGATAATAGACCTAAACCAAATAAATTGAAATAATTGAATCAGATTGAAATTACTTAACCGAATTGCGTACCTACAAGATTAAAAGACTAAAATTAACCTAGTAATTTATTGTCTTTCACACAATAAATTAGAAATTAAGTTTCGCTGTCCCCCCCCCCCCCCCCCCCCCCCCCCCAATTTTAAAATTCTTTAGGAAAAATAGAGGCACACGCACGTATCCAAGTCAGAGCTCTTCAATTCCCGCTAATGACTCATGAGTTGCTTAGCAAAGGAAGTTATTAACCAACGAAAAGTCGAAACCATGTGAACAATTAATATGTATTTATTTACATAATTAATCAAAAGTAGATGTATATATCTGGTAATTAGTCAACCCCTCCCCCCGCCCCAATGTCTACATCACGCTTCTGTTAATTGATTTAATTCTCATTCTCATTGGCTACTTTAAGATCCGAATCAATTTTCCTCCCAAAAGTTGGTTGCATTTTATGATTCCGCTGTAATTTCTCCATCAAATAATCCTCTGGTTTCTCAGGTAAAATTCTCTCTTCGCTCCCTATTTCTCAACCAAAATCATTGGCTTTGTTTTTTATTTTTTTATTTTTATTATTACTGGAATCAGAAGCAAGTTTTAATTTCATCAATTTCGCTTGATCAATCTATTTGCACTCCTCTTTATCGTTGTTTATTATTTAAATTGCGTTTAAAGATGTAATTGCTTGATCTCCTCCTGAAAATGTCGCCGTTTTTTCGGCTTTCTAGCTACCCAAATGAGTGCTAACTTTTGTATGTGTCACTCTTTATTGCTTGAATGTTGGAAGGAAATGTTGACCTATTGGATATGAAAAATCAGTGTCTTCTGGTATCCCGTATTATTTGCGGGTATGGAATGTACTTGTTATATGTTCTTGGGCGATCCTCACTACTTGAGCCAGCTTTAGGTTTGAATTAGGTAAAAGTTCAGTTTTCTTAACATATATTCACCCTGATGTTGGGTTACCTAATGGCTAATGCAGTAATGTTGGGCTCCATGTTATATCATCCACACTCCACATATCTTGCCCAGAGCATGATAGGTATTAGAATCCTTCATTGGTTGAGATTATGGGTTGTTTTCTCTTTACGTGGTTTGGATAATTCTCACCACTTGGGCTACCTTTTGGAGTTGAGTTAGGTAAAATGTTCATTCTTATCATCTTCTATGCAATGTGTTATTAGATGTCGGATTATGTGTTTACCATAAAGGGGATACCTTTATTCTATACGTTCAATGCCTTCATTCTCTAGCTAGTGTTTCTTCATTTTTATAATTTTTTTTTCTTTTATATAACTCTGCCTATATGAAAAAGATAGCCCTTTTGAATCCCTGATTAAGGAGGAGGGTTATGGTAAGTTAATTACCACCGTAAAATAGTTAATCTATGAAATGGAATATTCATGTGGCTAAGGGGATGACTGAGTAGTTGAAACTTAGGATTAATAACCTAGAGATCTCAAATTCGAATTCTACCTACAATGCTTAGTATGAGCCCACCTAGTCCAACCTTGATAAGCAAGTTTACCCGGAAGCTACTCTTGTGAGTTTTAGCAGGCTGACGGGTGGATTAGTAGAGTTGCACAAAAGGTGGCCTGAACATTGCCATCAAAGAAAACTTGGATATAGAGGATTCATATAGCGGACTTTAACTAATTTACGATTGAGGGATAATTGATTGATTGATTGTATATATAACAAGTAGCATATTCACGTAAATAAACTGACGCAGTGGTGTCGTCTTATCCTAAATTTGGCTGTGCCAACTCCTCTTGGTCTGCAGATAGCATTATTTATGGCCTCTCCTGAAAGCAACTCCAATGGAAACATAGAGAGAGAGTTCTATATTCCTACCTGTATACTTGCACCGGATGCAAGTCAGACTGAAGATTTACAGTTGCTTGATGTACCTACATGCCCTGTGCTAGTATTCATCAACTCTAAAAGTGGAGGTCAACTTGGTGGGGATCTTCTTCATACATATCGATCACTTCTTAACAAATATCAGGTACTGAAGCTGGTTGCCTTGATTCACGTAGCAAAGCTTGGTGAATGTAAAGTGTGGGATGAAATCAAAATAAATTCTATTTCCGGTCATCTTTTACCAATTCTCAGTTGAAAGTAGAGAACTTTAGGTCAGGTTCTGAACAGTACCACCAAATTTTTTATGGGTTGTGGAATCTAGAAAAGCCACTTCTCTATTTTTTTAAGCCTGATATATAAATAGTATGGCTCTCTTATATCATTTTGTCTTTTCTGTTCATTTTGTTTTCAGTTCGTGGGTTTAAGCAGATCTCTCATATAGTTTCATCTAACTTTTCAGGTTTTTGATTTGGGAGAAGAAACTCCTGCTAGTGTTTTACGGAGACTGTATTTGAATCTAGAGAAGCTAAAGAGCAATGGAGATGAATTTGCCACCAAACTTGAGGAGAGACTGAGGATAATTGTGAGTATAACTTTTTTAAGTAGCTGATTATTTCTAAAGAGTATCGTATTCATTTACCAGATGATTACTTCGCAGCATATAGAGCTGACACAATTGTTTATTAGGTTGCAGGTGGTGATGGCACAGCTGGCTGGCTTCTTGGAGTTGTATCTGATCTCAAACTATCTAAGCCACCACCAATTGCTACTGTGCCTTTGGGAACTGGAAACAACCTTCCATTTGCTTTTGGTTGGGTAAGGATCTTTTGCTGAAACAGCTCAATTCACCAGATATTTTCTGGATATCTTTTTCTGTCAATTATTTCTGTCAATAGAGTTGTCTGAGAAGTGTTTAAATGCTTACTGCTATCTCACTGTGTAATTACTTTCTTAGTTTAGCCTATGCTATGATGAAGTTACTGAAATCACATGAAATTCTTATAGATAAGCCAGCACATAGACATTCTAGCTTAAATTAACTGCTGGTTTCAAGTTATTTTATCAGTAATACATTGATGTGTATTCACCATAGAGGATGATAAACCATGTAATAAGCATTTTGTGGTTATTGGCAGGGCAAGAAGAATCCAGGAACTGACCAGAACTCGGTTATCTCATTCTTGAAGCAAGTAATGGATGCAAAAGAAATGAAGATGGACAGGTTATGCCATGCAAATGGTCCAATATTGTTTCAGTTAGTTCATGTATATCACAACAGTCTCTGTGAGCTTTTATAAATAGAAAGTTGATCCCTTGAAAATGAAGTTCAATTTTTCTCTAAAGTTCTCGCTGGTAGCTGTTATTGTATTCTCTGACCAAATTTGAGTATCCCGTTTAGAATTACTGAGATGAGAGTTAGTAATTTCTGGTGAATGTAATTGCAGGACATAAAGAGTGTACTTGTCACGACCCCAGTTTGCCCTTCGTGAACTATCGTGACGGCACCTAGTCGTTACGACTAGGTAAGCATAACAATACGGAAAATAAACTAAATTTGCGGAATAAATAGTCAAAAACCAAAAAAAATAACTGAAAGAAACAATATTTAAATGCCACTCGTCATATACACACAACCCCTCAACAATCTGATATGCTATCCCAAAACCTGGAAACTCACGGATCCACAAGCTGAGAACAACACTACATAGCTCTAATCTCCGGAATGTTTAACAAGAACAGAAAGTACAGAAGGGCTAAATACTAAATGGAGGAATAGAAAGAGACTCGGTCTGTGGACGTGGCAGATATACTTCGAAGTCCCGTAGAATCGCCTCGCCTAAAGAAAGGTAGGCCTGAGTAGAGGTACCTGGATCTGCACATGAAAAACATGCGCAAAAAGGGCATGGGTATTGGGTACACCAGAGCGGTACTCAGTAAGTGCCAAGCCTAATATCGGTTGAGTAGTGACAAGGAAGGTCAGGACCCTACTGAAGTTAAATAGAAGATATAATTCGGCAGTATAGAACAGGAAAATAGTATAAGTATGAGCAATAGTGAAAGTAACACAAATATAAAAGACAACAACAACTACACAGAAACAATGTAAACACCGAAGGAAAATACAGCTCAATCCAACAATATCAACCAGGGATCGTCCAGGATACCATCCTGAGGTCCCAATTATACATATCCAATAATACTATCTCGGAATACCGTCCCGTAGTCCAGCTCGTAATATACGGGGATCTATCGGAATCCCGTTATGTAGTCCCAAACATAAATACCCAGTACTAAGGAAATCTACCGGGTGCATTCCCATAGTTCTATATCACTGTTAGGGGATCCACCGGGAATCTAACCCATAGCCCCAAAGTAAATGTGCGGGGAGGGAGGGATCTGCCGAGAATCTAACCCGTAGTTCCAAAGTAAACATACAACAGTAACTGGAGAATGATCAGAAATGTCACACTTCATATTAAGGCAAACAAAATGGTCTAGCCTAGCATGCTGCACAAAATTTAGGTAAGGCAGTTAAACAATTAGGGCAATTTAATCACTTATCATGCTTCTCCTAAGCTAACGCATGTGCAAATAGTACAAGTAACGAAACAGGAAAAATAACCATACTAGTACTTAATGAAAATCGGATTTCCAATGATTAGCACAAGTACGCATTCGTCACTTTACGTACAAGACATTTCAATTAACAAGTATGTCAAATCCTAAGGGAAATGTCCCCCACACAAGGTTAGACAAGCCATTTATCTCAATTCCCGTAGTTCCATATCATTGTGTAGGGGGATCTACCGGGAATCTAGCTCGTAGTCCCAAAGTAAACACACAACAGTAACAGGAGAATGATCAGAAATGTCAAACTTCATATTAAGGCAAAACAAAATGGTCTAGCCTAGCATGCTGCACAGAATTCAGGTAAGGCAGTTAAACAATTAAGGTAATTTAATCACTTAGTCGTGCTTCTCCTAAGCTAATGCATGTGCAAATAGTACAAGCAGCAAAATAGGAAAAATAACAATAGTAGTGGTACTTAATGAAAATCAGATTTCCAACGATTAGCACAAGTATGCACTCGTCACCTTACGTACAAGACATTTCAATTAACAAGTATACCAAATACTAAGGGAAAGGTGCCCTCACAAGGTTAGACAAGCCATTTATCTCGAACAAGCTCAAATGACCCAAATCTATTCAATTCAGTTGCATATCGTAAATAACACTTCAAGTAACTGATTCTACAATCAAATTCCAAGATAATAAGCAAAACTATATAAAATGACCAAAACGCCCCTCGGGCCCACGCCTCGGAATTGTGTAAAAGTTATATATTCCGGACGCTCATTCACACATGAATCTAACCATATAAGAGTCTCTCAAATTGGATGTCAAAAATCCAAACAAAACTCAATAATTTGGCCTATGAAGTTTATTCAAATTTTCACCAAAATTCGAAATTTAAAAACTATATTTAAGTTAGGAATCATGGAAATTGACCTAAGTTGGGTAGAGATCACTTACCCAAGTTACCCAGGTGCAAACGTCTTCAAAAATCACCCCTCTCGAGCTCTCAAATTCGAAAATAGTCTTAAACTCTCGAATTGGGATTTTAAGGAATCTGCCCAGGTATTTTGTACATCGCGACCGCGAAGAGTAAAATTTGATGGCTCCTGAACTGGGCTACGCGAACGCGTGACGGGTCACGAGGTCGCGAAGAAGGAAAAGGAGCGATCTTACGTGTTCGCGGACAAGACCATGCGAACGCGAAGGGTAAAAAGGCTCACTGAGCCACCGACTCATATTTCTACTATGCGAACACGAAGGAGGGGATGTGAACGCGAAGAAGGAACGGACAGACTTCCATGATCTCGAGCCTAATCATGTGATCGCGAAGAACAAATTAGACCCCCCTTCGAAAATACACTATGTGAACCCGAAGGAAAGGTCGCGAACGCGATGAAGGAAACCAGATACCAGATTTTTCTGCAATTCTACAAGTTCCAAAATGACCTGTTGAGCATTCGAAACACACCCGAGGCCCCCGGGACTTCAACCAAACCTACCAACCTATCCTAAAACATCATTCAAACTTGTTCCAACCTTCGGAACGCTCAAAACAATATCAAAACATCTATTTTTCATCGAATTTAAGCTTAAATTTTCTAAAAACTCTAAAAACACACTTTCGATCAAAACGTCTACCAAATCTCGTCCGAATGGCCTGGAATTTTGCACACGCATCCCAAATGGCATAACAGAACTATTGCAACTCTCAGAATTTCATTTCGACCCTCGGGTCAAAATCTCACTATCGAACCAGAAACTTCAAAATTCGACATTTCGGCATTTCAAGCCTAAATTAGCTACGGACTTCTAAAACACAATCCGAACATGCTCCTAACCCCGAAATCACCCAACGAAGCTAACGGAACAATCAAATTTCCATTCCGAGGCCGCCTTCATACTGCTCCGACTACGGTCAACTTTCCAACATTTAAGCTCTCACTTAGGGGACTAAGTGTCCTAAAACTCCCCGAAACTCAAAAGCGAGCATCCCGACAAATCGAAATAGTAGAAATAAACTTGGGTAAAACAGTTAATAGGAAAACGGGGCGTTAATTTTTAAGACGACCGGCTGGGTCGTCACTAGTAACAAAGATCTTTTTCTTTTTCCTAGAATGAAACAAAAAGGGAAAAAGTAATATTGAGAAATAAAAAGGTAGTCCCAATGTCTTATCTGTACTATCCCTTTTTATCTTTCCTAAAGATACTTCTTTTTGTGGACTTGGGCAATACTGCGATAGGACCACATTTTGTAGATATTATGTTTATCGTGAGAAATGTTGGTAACATGTAAACTTAATTCACAAAATAGAAGTAATGTTAGCAATCCATTACTGTTGATATTTCCAAAAACTCTTTTGCTTTATGGTCTTGAGGACAATAATATATCCAGAAACAGTATATATAGGTTTTACGATTTTCATTTGATATTGCACAACCATAATAAACTGTTTCACAACATCATAAGTTAGGTTTGTGGAAGTTCTGATATATCAAAAAGAAGTTTTATGGAAGTTCTACTATTGCTCTACCCAATATTCTTATTAAGTTTGAAAATTTATCTAATTTTGTACGGTACTTAGAATATTAGAAGTGATTTTTTACTTTAATTGATGACCCTGGTTGAGAGCAATCGGCAAATATTGAAAGATTTTCTGTTAAAGCAGTTGGCACATTCTAATGAGGATGAGAGCACCAAAAGAAGGTTCCTGCGATCCCATTGCACCACTTGAATTGCCTCATTCGTTGCATGCGTTTCACCGAGTGTCTACGTCTGACGATCTCAATGTGGTAAGAGCTATACATACGGAAACCTTTACTTTCTATTTTGAATAAATTACAGCTCCATACAGTCTAGCTCCATCTTTCATGCAAGCCTGAGGTCCCTGTTTCCTGTACTTTTTTGGTGTTGCATTCTTTGCTGACAACTTACTGTATGTAAACCTGGTTATGATTCTGTGGAGCTCCTGCTCCATTAACCAATTGGTGGTATATCTTAAGCCTTTCCTTTTGTTTTGTTCTTTTCCTTTTTCTATATAAAGGTAAAGATATCTTCATTTAATGGTTGGATTGGAATATCATATTTTACAACTTCTTGCACTGTGCTAATTCAAATTCATTGACCTATTTCCTTTTTGAAATTTAAATCATTTAAGTAAAATATTCTAATATAATCTTCACTAGAAAGAAGGTGCAAATCAACAACCGACTGTAATGCAAATTGAAAGACTACAGCACATTTAAGAATCTGAATCTATTATAGGTACCTCTTTCACAGTCATTTCACTTATCGGTTTATGTATTTACTTGCACTTATGCGGTCTAGCTTCAGGTCATGTATGTAATTCCGCTTTGACATTCCTACTCCAATATTCTAAATTGGTTATTAAATGACAAGTGGACATGCATGTGTGATTTGTGGATTTTGAGAATCATATTTCATTTTCTGTCTGTTAAAAAGCTTTACCTTTGTTGAAAATGAAGTGGGTAAGCTCCTCTTTTTTCCTTTTGTTTCTTTTATAACAATAATCAAACTATTTATATCCCACAGGAAGGATGCCATACATTTCGTGGAGGATTCTGGAATTATTTCAGCATGGGTAAGGGATATGCTCCTGATTATGAAATATGTTCCTGAACGCCCTCCAGCATTTCATTTGTTTTCTGCCACATTTAATAACATTAAATAGGAAAGGATATGATAAGAAAATCTGTCTTACATGAGGTTGGATTCTTATGCCGCCTGTGTGAGATAAGGAGGAGGTTTTAGAAAATTATTATGCTATCTTGTGTTTAATCATGAATGCATGAGAAAAGACAAAACTATCTTAATTAGTGAACAAATGGATTCTTTTCTACATTTAAGCTACATTCAAACATTGTCTTTTTCATATGCATGATTATTTGAATAAATGTCATCAGTGCTGATTAAGTTTAACTACTAATACCAAGGTGAAAAAGTGAGTGCCACTGCACTTCTTTTTAAAGCCAAATAACTTGTCCTACTGACATTGACCTCCATCTAAATTATCAAATTAAAGGGACATCCCTACTAATTAAGAAACCCACCAACCTTCCCTTTTTAGTATTTCATTTCATAAACTCCCATTTACTAGCCAATATTAGGTCTTGCATCAGATATGAGCTAATTGGCCAGTTAATCATTCCAACAACCAATACTGACCCTTACCTTAATTCTGGTGTCAAACTTGAATAACCTCTATATATTTGTTTTAAGACGACGCCTTTCATAGTTAATTCATAGTGTTAATTTGAAACCACACAGAAGGTTTTTTTATTTATTTTTAAAATAGAAAGAAAGATTGACAAATATTTGGAATAATTCAGAGCTAATGAGGCTGAGAAAAGCCTGCATTGGACAGTAATTAGTACATGACGACCTCTATTTGGGTGCAAAAGCAACCTAGTATTGTAGTTGACATGAATAAGGTGGCTACAAGTTATGTCAAACCCAAAAAGGAAAGCTGAGTGTATTTTGAAAGTACTATGCTACTTGTACTATTGTTTATACATCTAATCTTAAATTCTGTATCATCAGGGATGGATGCACAAGTATCATATGCATTTCATTCAGAACGTAAGATGAATCCAGAAAAATTCAAAAACCAGCTTGTCAATCAGGTATTGAAGTGAATGTCAGTATTAAGATGACTTGGCACCATTTTCATGCATTTATTCTTGAATGTCAGGATTTAAGACTTGGCTCGTCTGAATCATTGTGTATCCTTGTGTAGCAAGCTCAATGCCTCTGTTTTTTTGTACCCAATATATTATAGTTTTGTTCTACCTGAAAAGGTAGAACTAGCAAAATAATTGTGAAGTTTAGCCAGTGGTGGACCCAGAATTTTGTGCAAGCAAGTTTAATCTTAGAAGTACATAACTTTAGTTGTAAAATATAGTTGTCAAGTGAGTTCAAATAAAATATTTATACAAATTTTACGCAGCTTTATATATATATATATATATAGTATTATCTTTTTATGAAGCGGGTTTAGTTGAACCGGCTTGCCATCACGTGCATCCGCCGCTGAGTTTAGCAATCGACTGTGCTGATAAAACCAATAGTTAAACATCTAATTGTTCTTGCCCAGGAGGACAGGGACGGATTTATGGAGATCCTTAGTCTCTCAGAAGGGCTAATTTGCATCTTCAACTTTCAGACTTGGGGTCAACGAAAAAGGTTTCTATAATTTAACTTTGATATGGTGTCAGCTTATTAAAATGTGGATAGGTCGGGCCTCCTATTTTATATCTCCCTTGTTGAGACAAGACAGTTTAAAAATGGACTAGAGGAGAATGAAAATGAGAGCTTTCATTACTCATTATCCTGAGCTAGGTCATTAGAGAACTAGATGATTGGAATAAAAGGAGGAAAGTTAGGGACTGTTTAAGAAGGTTTGTCCTACTTTCTTTTGCTTCAAGTTTGAGAGAGAAATCAGTGAGAGAGAGCTTATTAGAGATAGCGACAAGAAGATCCAAAACTATGACGCTTTTTCATCCTAGTGGTTTGTCATTTATACTTCATTATTGGGCTAGACATTTTGCTTCTAAGATCAAGTACACTTCTGGAGACTGCTTTGCATCCATTCCTTTTCATGTTACTTCTAGTGCATTATTTTCATTAACCTGTGATCTTTTTTTGTCTTAGGAGAAACTGCTTCTTGCAATCCACATTACTCAATGACGCGAGTCATTTTTAGGATCTCGAGGAACTTTGCATCTAATCATGAAGATTTTACATGAATATTATATACAGATAATGACATATAATAGAGGGCATCATTTGCTTGAAAGTTGGTTTGAACACGTGAAGAAATGGAAAGCACATTTAATTGATTGCTTGACCAAAACATATTTTGGTGGGGAAGTATATTTAGCACTTCACTTCATTATTCAATGGGAGTGATTAGATTAGTGTTGACCAAACGGATCTATGCTCTGTTAATATCACACCTTGATTGTGTATATGACCATTAATATCATTACATATATATATCAATCAACCGGCAGGATATTATCTGCATCTCTGTTATGCAATTAAGGACATTCTGTCATTCTACCTTTCGTGCACCTTTTTCGTAATGTTTTCTTTTTTATCCAAAAGGAGAAGCAAAGCACAATAAACTGAAAATAGCATGGTACTGAACGATGTAACACAGTTTGAGCAATATGGACCAATCTAAAATTGCTACAGAACATTGACAACATTTCTGCTACCACATTATGTACTATCAGAAAGGGATTATCACATTACCTGTTCAGCTTAATATTTATTAGGTAAATGGAATTGATGGTCTCTTTTGTCAGTGTTCATGCTTAAGTTAAGTTATTGTGTTTTACTTGAGGTAGTGATTTTTCAATCTCCAAGTTTAAGCCTATTGTCTCCTGCTTTACTCTAGCTTATATAAACGCAAGACCCTGGATTACATGTGAAAACAAGCATTTCCTATTCTTCTACTTTCGGTATTATTTGTGGAAGTGTACCTTATGGGTTTTCTGGCTTTCTCCTTAGAGTACATATGCAAGGCTTGGATGCACGCAAGGATGGTTTTTTGCTCCCCTTTTTCATCCTTCTTCAAGGTGAATCTGCAATGTATTTTAATACATAACAACTTGTAGATCTTTCGTCACCGTCACCTCTTTGATGTTATATATTATAAGAATATACGGGTTTGCATTTACTGCAGGAACATAGCTCAACTGGCCAAGGTTAAGATAATGAAAAGGCAAGGTCAATGGCAAGACCTTCACATCCCTCACAGGTAGCATCAATAATTTGTTGTAGTATAGGAACTTTAGAAGACCACCAGATAGTCTCTTTTTTGTGTCTATATTCAAATAAAAGATTCTGGCTTTTCTCCTATAGTATAATTCACGCTGCACTGCGTTGCAAGTTGATTGCTAAACATGAAAATTTTGAGTTATAAACAGTTTTTTGCCGGTTGTATTTGCAGTATCAGGTCCATTGTGTGCCTAAACCTGCCTAGCTTTTCTGGTGGACTGAATCCTTGGGGAACACCAAATAGCAACAAACGCCGAGATGTATGTACTCGATTTGCTTATTCCGCCATCTACCATTTTCTTTTCTGTTTTCTTCGTGTGCTCATATTTCTGAGATTTTGTGTGTGTGCACGTGTGGTGATACCAATAGATTTCTGTCTTAAAAACATAATTCTATTTCACCTTTTTCTGCTCAAGTTTATATTCACATTCATGCATTGTAATGGACAGAGGGACTTGACGCCACCATTTGTTGATGATGGCCATCTTGAAGTTGTTGGCTTTAGAGACGCTTGGCATGGAATGGTTCTTCTTGCTCCAAATGGGCATGGGACGAGGCTTGCACAGGTTTGGGATATTAATTTGTTCTTATTAATGTGTGCATGTAGACATATCATATTCATATGTAGCACTCAGGTATTATTACAATCAATTGTTGGTTGGTCCAAATGTTAACTTTCGTATTGCATATAAGATACTTACAACTGATTAAACATAAGATCAATACGTACTAGGATGAAAAGGTTGAATTGATTGAATATCGTACTAGGATGAAAAAGCTGAACTGATTGAATATAAGATCCATAGAACTTCCCAAGACATGTACAACAACAACAAAAAACCCAGTTTGATCCCAACAGGTGGCGTCTGGGGAGGGTAGTGTGTACGCAGACCTTACCCCTACCTAACGCAGGTAGAGAAGCTGTTTCCAATAGACCCTCGGCTCTGGAAGGACAAGAAGAAGAAGTAGAAAGTAAGGAAGTAAAAGAAAAGAAAAAAAAGGGGTGGGGGGTGGGGGGGATGGAGGTAAAAGTACCTGAGGCAAACACAATCACATAACGTAATAGAAATCGAAGAATACTAAGGATATGCATGCTACTAAGACTATCGGTGAACAAGTATAAGCTACCTATTAGCCTTCTACCTTAGTCCTCGACCTCCACACCCTCCTAATGTCCCAAGACATGTGCAACTATCATTTGAATTTTTTGTTCACTTACCCTGTTTGTAGGCACATAGAATCCGGTTTGAGTTTCATAAGGGTGCAGCTGACTTCACATTCATGAGGATTGATGGGGAACCATGGAAGCAACCCCTCCCTGTTGACGATGACACCGTTGTGGTAGAAATCGCTCATCTTGGCCAGGTTAAGATGCTTGCTACCCATGGTTGCAGATCCAAAAGTATGCACGACCCTTCAAGCCATGTCAATCATGGTGGTGATGATGGGGATAGTGGTGAAGAGGATTCGGTTGTGGAAGAGCAGAGGAAGTTTGGGGCAGCAGACACATTCAAAATTCCTGATGAAGTTGACATTTCTCATCTCAGTTGATTGTTATCTCTCGTCGTTCAAAATGCGCTTCTACTGCATCCTCCATATGAAGTCTGTGATATAGCAGATGAAAAAAAATGGATCGTGTGCGATATAATGACAAACATTTCAGTATCTGCATAGGGAATTTCCTGGTCAATTTAGTGTAAATGTGTTAGTTGAATTACTCGGTATATAATACTGGAGAACCTTGAAGGCATCTCTCTATTTATGAACATTTAAACCTTTTTATAGGCAATATTTGCCTAAATTCTTGGATTCTAAACTTGCATTTTCTGTCACTTGAAATTTCAGGAAAATCACATTTTCTATTCTGTGGTATCTGGATGAATCATGTTATACCCACTCACCAAAATTCAGATTACCAATCCAAAATTTTGTGCTTGCTAATGTTTTTCTGAATGTTCCCCTCTGTTACTGTTGCTTCTTCTCCACAAGCAATAGAAACAGGGCACAGCCTATGCAACCTCGTGGTGCAGAACGAAAGAGGGTTTCTTTTTTATTTTACAAAAAGGAAAATGGGGGAGGCGATTATAAGGTGGGGAATTGCAATCTCAGGAGTCGATCGAGGGCATTTCAATCATAACTATTGGTAGTTGGCAACTGACGGGAGTTGGTGTAATTTATCAAAATCGGCCAGATATACTAAAGATTAAGTCTATTGGTAAAATGATGATATTATCGACATGGATAGACTTAAAGTTCGACTAAATTTAAATTCAAAAGTATTGTATATTCCAATTTTCAAGTCCCCTTTTATCCAAATTCTTTATTAGCACAGAAAAAAACAGCCACTTGCAAACATAGATATTCCCGAATCACGTGACATGTCTATGTGTTCATCTTATCCCTTATACACCTCAATGAAGTACAACCGTTGTAATATATAACCACCTTATAAAAAGGTTTCACATGCTTATATCCTCAAATACCTGTGGAGATCAATCTTTATGCAATTCTTGGATAATCTTCGTTCTAACATGTAAGCCCACTGTATAAATTTACTCCTATGTTTCAATTTATGTAACGGTATCTGATTGAGCATAAAATTTTTTTAAAAAAAATTGACAAATTTATGACTTAAAATAAATCATAAATATTTATATCACTATAAATTATTTTATTAAAAGATAAGAAGTTTAAGATTAAATTATTTATAATAAAAAATATAATATTCTTTTCAAGACGGACAAAAAACAATACATAAATTGAAATATAGAAAATAACTACTAAGAAGCAACACGAATGTATATGTAAAATTACTAAATTTCCAAAACCTAGGGATTCTGAGAAATGATATGAAAAAAGCATACTAAAGATGCATAAATTACTCGGCAAGTTATAAAGCCGAATCTTCTGACAAGCTGCGAGCCTTCCACTGTTCTCCCAGAGAAAGAATATTAATTTTGAGTTTAACTGCTAAGCACGCAGTGTTAGATATTTTTACGCCCTAAACATTGTATATGCTAGGATCCAAAAATTAGGTGTTATGCAGAATTTAATAAAATAGCATTTTAATGATGATAAATTAAATAATAAAAGAGGAATATATCAAACGAGATATAAATATTTAACGTGGTTCGATCAATTGACTTACGTTTACAGTAAAGATGAACAATCTATCAAAAGAACAACCTTACGAAAAGGCAAAAACAAGTGACACACTAACATTTGCCCATAAAGTTCTCTCCAGAAATACTACTCTCAAACCTCATATGGCTATATTGTGGATGCTGCAGAATGAGTGTGGATGCTGCTGAATGAGAAGGACGGATCTTTAATTTATAAATCTCGTAATATTTTCCTACAAGAAACAGAGACTAGCCAAATATAAAAAAATTATATTTTTTTATTAGGAAAAAAAAATCTAATTATGATAAATATATTATTCTTTCTTTCATGAAATAGAAAAACCAATTATGATAAGAATCTAGACCAAACACCTAAAGCATAAACGGATAACTGTCTGTCAATAGTAAATTTAATTTGGTAACATAAAAAACACTCAAGGATTTACGTTACATTCCTTGATAGTGTAAAGAAACCTTAATCCTCGAATTAAGGTAGCTGTCAAGGAATGAATCAAAGACTAAGGACATTTTCAATACCACAGCCAGTTGATTTTAACTAGTACTAGCAGGTATTATTTTTACAGATTATCAATTAATGTTTATCAAGAGATTCATAAGTTATTATATATTCAGTGCTATGATTAATTTTAATTAAAATAAAAATAGAGTACATAACCTTGTGATAAGAGATAAAAGTAAACTAAAGGTGTAAATAATTTCACATTATCCGTGCATAGAAACTAAATCCATTTACCATTTAATTCTAGATCCTCTTAGCTATGTCTATAAATTATTACCGGGTTACGATCTCAATTCTTTAATTACTTCTAATTTATTCTATCAGAAGATGGAGAAAATCATCCACCACTATTCCAGCAAGTCGTACCAGAACTTTTTTATTTATTTAATACTTCTCAATATAACCTTTTGAGAACGATAATCTCAATACAGTCAGGAATTTGTAATGCACATGCACAACTGCTTTTCATTTTGTATATTTTTATCATCAAACATATCGAACGAACCTTATAGTAAAATTAGTTTCGGGTAACTTATAGATTGTTGGTTTGGCTATAAAAATAGTTATTAATATTTGTATTAAAGTAGACTTTCTATATAACATCTTTTGGAGTACGATCCTTCCTCGGACAAGTGGCATAACCAGAATCTGTCACAGATGTTCAAACTTTAAACAAGTCAATAATTTTTTTGCTGATGAATAATATAAACTATTTGAAAAAGAATCAAATAGACTACACATGATGATCTTCGTTTAGTTTTGAGTATTGACAAACAAAATGTGCAGATAATCCTTAAACAACATATCAATTTGAACACATTAGACGATGCTAAACTACCACACTCAACTATATTAAAGTATTCAAAATACAATTTATAACCATACAAAATAATATTTGATTTAATTGCCCCGGACCCTGCATGAATATGAAATACTTTGTGTACAGGACAGCCGTTTTATATATCATCGAATATCTGCTGCAGTTGCATATAAAATGCTTCAATGACTCCTTTATACAACCACTATATTTTTATATCCATATCTTCTCAAAACAACTCTCCACAGCAGAATTAGAAACCTACAATTCTTAATATAGTAAGAAACATGAGGAAAGTCCTACAGCAAACATTAGCACAAGAAGCAATTGAAGAAGTCAAAGATAGGTTCCAGAAATGTGAATACTCTACTGATTCGTCACATAAAAAGGGAAAAGGAGAATCTGCAGAAGGAGCTAACGAAGGGAATGCGGGCAGTGCTAATAACAGACGAAAATTGGCAGAGGAGTCGCTGAGAACTGTAATGTATTTGAGTTGTTGGGGTCCAAACTAATTATTCTGTGTCAATTTCTGTATCATAGTTTTCTTCAAGCAAAATTGGAATCTATTTCAGTTCTTTTAATGGAATATCTGCATTTTCCCCTCTTACCTGAACTTAGTATCATTTGATTATTTCATACTCCACCCTTCCAATTTGTTATGCGATAGTATGGAGTTTAACGGCTTGTTTGGATAGTTGTTTCCGGTGTATTGTTACGCAAAATAATGTTTGTTTTGATTGTTTCATTAAAATTAGTTGCATTGTATTGTTAAATTTATTATTCTAGAACAATGAGAATTTCCTTTTTTGAAACAATCGATTTGATGTGGCGGGATTGTTTCCTATTTTTCTATCAGAATTCCATTTTACCTTTATCTTTTTTTCTATTTAACTCCAAATCTCCAACCTATAACCTATTTTCTTTTCCCAAAATCTCTGCACCAACGTTAAAGATGTTTTAACGCCTTCTGTTTTATATTTTTTCCTAATTTACTTTTAACTCGATTCTAATTAGTTATGCTTCTTTATTTTGCCTTCTTTTATCTCGCTCCTCTCTTCTGCTTTCTTAAGGTGTTTTGACTTTTTCTGTTTTGTTTTTTAAAATTATTTATATGCATAATATTTGATAAATTTAATATTAAAACAATTGAGGATATTATATAAATTTATCAGTTACAGTACAGTATGAAACAGTCAAACCAAACAGCAAAATATTATTTAACAATAACAAACAATACAATCTATCCAAATATTGTATTCATCTACGATATGATACAATACAATACATTATAAAACAATATGGAACAGTAATCCAAACAAAGTGTAAGAAGTGAAGAAAAGTGATTTTAAAACTTATCATCTAAAATAAGCCATAGTTATTTTTATAACTTCTTTTTGTACTCAAAAAAGACTTAGCAACCAGAAATAAATATATATACATATATATATATATACATATATATATATACATATATATACATATATATATATATATACATATATATATATATACATATATATATATACATATATATATATACATATATATACATATATATATATATATATACATACATATATATATATATATATACATATATATATATATATATATATATATATATATATATATATATATATATATATATATATATATATCCCTAATTAGTATGACAATTTATCCCTTTTCTTAGAATTTTAAACTTTTTTCTTATTTTCTAGCGATAAAGCAATATACTCTATCCATCGACCTTGTCCCCAAATTTCGCTTAAACATCTGTTAAAGACGAAAATCATGTTACACACCAAAACTTTTAAAGGTGTATCAATTCCACACCACTTTGGTGTTTGACCACATCTGCTTAAAGATTTCTATTACATGCGCCAATCAGCATCTGACACATGTCATAAATCGGAAAAAGAAAAAAAATTGAAAAAAAACTCTGTATCCCCCCCCCCCCCCCACCCTCTCTCCTAATCTTCCCAAAGAAAAAAATACAGAAAAGAAAAGAAATCTCACCCCCTCCTCATCTCCCCAAACCCATCATCTTCTCCACCACCACTATAGTACCACCAACTTTTCCACTACAATAACCTTCTTCCCTAACTATAGACTCAATTCCTTGCCCGATTTTTAACAAGTTTTAACAATATTCATTATAAATCCTTATAAAAATTTCAAATTCAAGCTCAAACCCAAAGCTTCAAACTTGTTAATGGTATTTTTTAAATTTTATCAAAATTAATCACCTAAGTAAATTTTTATTCAATAATAGTTACGAATTCAAACTAATTTTATAGGTCATGGAATATCAAAATCAACAAGACCCATTTAAATTTTTAATTTTTTCAAAAGTTCATATGGGGGAGTAGACAAAACTAGAATGGAGATTGGCAAAGAAAATGGGGGGGGGGGGGGGGGGGGGGGGACGTTGGGGTGTGGGTTGGGGAAGAAAATATGAGTTTTATTTGTTTAGAAAGAAAATAGTTAGAAAAGGGAAAAACAAAAAAATTAATTTTAGATGAATTTTATAATTTTCACATGCCTCTTTTATGTTTAATACATGTGTGTGACATATGATAAAAAAGGTGTGTAATTAACATAATTTTAAAAGTTTTTGTATGTAATAATATTCTCGTAAAAAATTTTGAATAAAAGGTCAATAGGTAAACTATGTATTTGCTTTTTCTAGCTTAAAAACTGCAAAAAGAAATCTTTATATGTTATGAAATAATATAAGAACAAGAACAATAGAGAGAAAAGTATAGAGAGGAGTATTCGTATTGACACTTTTGGGATAATTTACAATGGGTTAAGACCCCTCTATTTATAGGAAGATAAATGACTTAGCCTCAAAGTAAAACTCTTCTATAAGATAGACATTCACCCTAATTAGAGTTCTATTTATAACACTCCCCCTTGAATGTCTATTCAATAATGAGCCTCGTTAAAACCTTAACTAAAACAAAACCCAATGGGAAAAAATTAAAGAAAAGGAAAAATAGTACACATGTTTGAATATGCGCCTATTGGTTGCCTCGTTAAAAACCTTGCAAGGAAAACCCAGTGGGACAAAACCTTGTAAGGGAAAAAGAGTGCAACGCGCATTAACTCCCCCTGAAAAGAGCATCAATTCACATCCTTGAGCATTTGCATTCCAATCTTGTGCACCATCTTCAAAACGATCTTTTGTAGAGATTTGATAAATAAATCAGCCATATTGATTTGAATAAATATTCCACACCTTGAAATTATCATTCTTGATTGATATGAACATCTTCATATAATGTCGTGGAATGACTCTTCAATATCTCCATAGAGGTATTCTCGATGCCATCATGCTTATAGTTATAGCAAGATACATATGTACACAAGTTGCACTTAGGATGTGGTACTTCAGGACCAAGAATTGTATATGCTTCAAGCAACTTCAATCTTTCATGGATTGACATATAAGTTAAGTCATATAAGCCATATAATAGACTTTAGATGCATATCAAGTTTTCATGTCATGCTAAACAAATAAGATATCGAAAACTGATTACACATACCATTGACTTTATACTTTCAATTATTTGAACTACGTGTCCAAAACTACATGTCTTTCATATGGAATCAATTCTGCTTGAATTGTATCTCTTCCATTTAGCCAATATTTTGTTTGTATTCGACAAACATAAGATCCTCATCGATATTTAGCACTATCATAGATGTCGTCGACGAACATTTTATATCGGTTCCAGTAAATTTTCATAACATGGAGATCTCTTTATTCATATATTCAGGTACCTGAATCTCTCATGAGATTTATGAAGTGTTATGTCATGTGATCTTCTAGATCACTTGCCTCCCCGTTATGATCACTTTGATCATTTGCTCATCTTCTTTATTAAGAAGTTATTTTGAAACCGATTTGTCTATACGCTTTAAGCGTATCAAAGACTTTGTCCTTCTGGGACTTAATATGAGAATTTGCAGTGAGAATATAGTTACTTTCTTTGGGTCAGCAAATGCGTATAGCATGCTTTGCAATATGTTGCAATTGAATTATCCTTTAATGAACTTCAGGTTCATATTATGATATTCGAGGATCTATATATACAAATGATAATTCATCCCATGTAACCTTTTCTCAAGTGTTTATCATGTCTCCCCCTCATGTTAGAAAAGCTAACTTGTTTCCTCAACTTTGAGAGTCCATCTTTGTGCATTATGGTGTTAATGAAAATATACACCGCACATCAATAATAATAAGATGAAATTATTTGGTTCCTGACCCAGAACCACTTGTGAGGGGAGAATATAATATACTCTCGTATACAACGTATATCAAACTGATATATATAACTTTGTTCTCATAAGAAACAGTTTAGCTATTAAGTGGAGGCACTCAATAATTATCTTGCTAAACCAACTATGATATAAACCAACTTATCAAGATGAACTATCTTGAATAGAAAATCTGGAAATTATGCTCAAAGTTATATTACTGAGCAATTTACCTCGCAAGCACCGGCCAGGCTGCGGGTTAATAACAATCGCACATGTAACCATATCATAGATGCATCATATGTGGTATAGATGGCAGGTGAATGGGCCCATATTCACCTTTGATATTTCCAGAATTTATGGGATTCAACCCGAACTCTTTAGTTGGTCAATTAATTAATGAGAACAAGTAATACAAGAGAATTCGTAAAGAACTTTCTAGTTCTTTAATATTTACCCATGTGAATTCTCTATTACTGCACATCATACTTAAAATGATATGGCTAACCCGAATGCCAACTGAATAAATTATCAATATTGATAAACTTCAAATTTACACCATGACATGTGCAATTATCAATAAACTTCAAGTTTATTATGATATGGGTTTTTATATCAATAAACATCCACTTTATTGTGGTATTCTTGTGTAGTACAAACTGGAGAATAAAGCGGGTAGTTTTTTACATACAGATTATCCCGCTACAAGTTGTAGTAATAGAAGATATCAAATCTTTCCTTTATTTATAGTCTCAATATAATCAATCGCTTTCGCATATACTTTGGAAACTGAATAAGTTTCTTTGAGACTTACTACAACACAATACCTTATTGGTAATCAATTGTGTTTCTCCAACATAGTAACAATTGGCTCTTCTAGAGCTCTCAATTAATTTTGTACTACCACAAATTCATCAACATCCATGTGGTGAATATCTCTTTTAAAGAGAAAGTTATACCATTATGGTCATGTCAAAATTATATGCAAGATATGTTTCTTGCATTATTATTGTCCTTTGATAATCACATTGACAAATTATTTTGGCGTACAATAGGTACGTGACCAATGACTATTCATGCCATAACAATGACATTATTTTCATATATCATCTCAAACCTCCTTCTAGGGGTGAGTGTGGTATATTCAATACCAATTTCATGTTCATATTCTTCCAATAATGAATATGTATTCATGAATCAGATGTTGTCACATTCACTGCGGGGATATGTGATTTTTTTATCCTTTTCAAATCTGTAAATGCGTCTGGCATTCGATTTGCTATTCTTTGCAAATGGATAATATTTTGCACCTCTTTTTCACAAATAGAGGTATGTGGATCAAGATGAGATAATGATGCATTTTTCCACATAATTTCCCGTTTGGTTTCACCAACTTCTCCCCCTAATTTTGGGAAAAGTGTCTCATCGAATTGACAGTCTGCAAATCGTGCAGTGAACAAATCCCCTGTCAATGTTTCGAGGTAGCGAATAATGGAGGGCGATTCAAACTCAACATATATTCCTAACCTTCTTTGCAAACCCATTTTGGTGCAATATGGCGGTGCTACAGGCACATATATTGCACATCCAAAAATTCTTAAATGGGATATATTAGGTTCATGACCCAAAACTCATTGCAACGGGGAATATTTGTGATAATTCGTCATTCTGAGACGAACTAGCATTGCTGCATGCAAAATGGCGTGACCCCAAACCGAAGTGGGCAGCCTCGTTTTCATGAGTAAATGAGGAATTCAAGATTATTCTCATATATTATCTCAATATGATATCCATTTTGAATGATATCTTTAAAACTCAACAAGTTCCTTTTAGACTTGGAGGAGAACATTGCATTCTCTAAAATGTTGTTCCTTTAGGCAGAGTTATAGTTGCTCTTCCGGAGCCTTTAATCAATTTACTACTACCAGAAATTGTAGTATCATCTGCCTTACACATACTTAAATGAGAGTAATATTTCTTTTCTTTGAATATCGTATGTGTGGTACATGAATCAATTAATCAAAAGAGATATACAAACATGAGAATAAACAAATTTAATCCGTTGCTTCATAATTAAACAATATTTTCAAAATCTGCTGAGGTTATTCGACTAACTTAGTTGATAGTCGACTATCTTGGGAAGCAGTAATTAGGTTATTCGAATAACTAAACTGGTTAGTCGACTAACTTAGCTTGCGAAAAATCCAGTTTTTAATACGAAATATTAGATAGTCGACTAACTTATTAGTTAATCAACTAACTTTACTGGGAAGTAAAAATGTCTTCGAAATTTAAGCATATTGAAATATTCTAAAGAGCTAATACTAACATTATATCATAAACTAATTAATACGAGCTGATACTAATGACTATTAGTTTATTCACTGACTAATACAAATAAGTAAAATAAAATCAAACAATTCCATCTTCCTTCATCACAGATCGATCACAAATTAAGTGGTCTATTTTCCCCTCAGGGTGCTCAAAGAAGTCTGCCACATCCAAGTGGGTGATGTCAAAATTGTCGTCAGAGACAAAATTAGTTTCAGGGCCTTTACTCTTTAGAGATGCTTGATAAAGCTCAACCAAATGTCTTGGTACACGGCAAATTTTCGCCCAGTGCCCTTTTCCACCGCAGAGATAATATATAATTTATGAACTATTTGCTTTTGGATTCTCATCGCATCGTGCTTGTGGCAGAGTGACCAACTTCAGGTTGTCATATCTCTCCTTTAAGCCATTCCACAAGATAGGTGGATCTTTGACTGTGATATATTCAATTTTCAAACCTTCATCAAGGTGATGGCTCAAGAAAATCAAGGCCTTAGCATAGTCTTGGGTGGATGCATTATTTATGTCTTTAATGGCGTCTCCAAGACCCATTGCATCCAAATGGATTTCAGCATCCAACACCCATGTCATATAGTTCTTGCCCGAAATTTCAAGGGCAACGAACTTTCTTTTCATAATGTCAGATATAAAACAAAATTACATCAAGAGCGTGTCCATACTTACGGGCTTTATTAGAATTATCACATTCACTTCAGGGAATGGATCATAATCATCTGTATGTGCTACATACAATCTCATGTCAAATATTACTTTCATAAAGTGAAAGATTATTTTGAGAATCTTTATTATTCTCATTATCACAATGATGACGATTATAATTCCGTCTATTGCCACGTCCACATCCATTGATACCTTCACGGTAATAATTTTGTCTTTTTTCAGACTTATCACATACTGCTATCACATTCTCTAAAGGGAATGAGAATGAAGCAAATTCAATGGGACAGATTTTCAATTCTTTGCCCACAATCATACATGAATTTAATCATGGCAAGACATAGAACTTTTACCACTTCACGTGGTTATAATTCCTTACAAACTCCATTAGAGTTATAATCAAACTTTGTTGTCTATGTTTGTATATGAAATCAAATCGTAGAATTTCAAGAATTTGAAAGGGAAAAGTAAATAACTTACCTTTAAGGTATACCAATAAATGTTGTGATATCAAATATACCTCTTGAGTTTCCATCCCGTTGCATTACTTTATGATGATACCATCTCTTCTATTTTTCCGTATAGAAATTCTCATATGGAGCAGTAGCAATCGTTATTACACTCTTTTGCATGGAAATTCACCTTCAAAAAGAAAACAAAAGTAAATAACGAGAAAGAAAAAAAAATTGAAGAATTTCAGAAACCAAAATATCACAAATCTCGTTTCACTCAAATAGAAAAATCCAAACGACGGAACACGAATTAGAGTGGATGAATCTGATTGCAACTCGAGATTCTGAGAGCGATAATTGCTGAATATTAAATTCAATTGGTTAGAGACTCGTGCTAATAACGTGTTATGAAATAATATAAGAACAAGAACAATAGAGAGAAAAGTATAGAGAGGAGTATTCTTATTGATACTTTTGGGATGATTTACAATGGGGTAAGACCCCTCTATTTATAGGAAGATAAATGACTTAGCCTCAAAGTAAAACTCTTCTATAAGATAGACATTCACCCTAATTAGAGTTCTATTTATAACATTATACTCATTATACTCCATTTATTTCTTTTTATTATGATAAATATCATAATATGTTGGATGTCTACTCATCTTCCATGATCTTCATCTCAAATGCTCAATGACATATTTTGTATGTTCAATGACATATTCCATGACATATTTTCTTCACTTTTTATGCCTATATAAAGGCCTTGTAATATATAGGAAAATACACACAATTGAAGAAGAAAATCTCTTCCTTCTCTCTATCTATATTTCTTGTTCATGTTTCACTAAGTTGCTTTCATTTTATTACACAATTGAAGAAGAAAATCTCTTCCTTCTCTCTATCTATAATTCTTGTCCATGTTTCACTAAGTTGCTTTCATTTATAACACGTTATCAGCACGAGTCTCTAACCATCACGGTAAGTTATCTTCTTTTAAATTCTCGACTCTGATTTAAAATAATCGGGTAGAACATGTTTTTTTTTGTAAGAATAATGATATGTTTTGTTGGATACTTAGTTTTTCTCAATTATGTTTCTAAACAAAAAAATAGAAAGAGAAAGATACTCATACTTCACCATGATCTCTTTATTTATGAATAAAGATGTAATGATTTTAATAAACTGCTTCTTAATTGATTTGCATTATTAAAATATAAATAGAAGTAATCAACAATAGACTTAGATAACAATAATATTTTCTTGACAGTAGTACGTATTCAAAATATGAAAATAAATAGTGTTTGCATCATTAAAATATTACATCCTACTTTGACTAAATCCAAGAAGTTTTTATTGATTATTCATCTTCTTCTTTGTAGAAATAAAACATGTTAGTAATAATGAGGTTACTTGAAATTGATTTTGTTTTCAAGTCTATTTTCTTATTGAATTCAAGTATATCTAGTTACATGCTTAAGTACTTGGGTACACCTATCATAATGTGTGATTATACATTATTGTGCAGTATAACATGATATACTACACTAGCTACATTTAACTATTTATTTTGACAAGCCTACATACTGAATAATAGTACACATGAAGATACTATGTAGGTATAGATTTTACGATATTAAAATTTTTATATTCTTTAGGTGCACATATAATTTTTTTTATATGGTCAATCTAGAAAAGTAACAATACTAGTTATGTAGCATGTCAAATCACTTAGCCAAATTATTACTAAAATTTCTTGATAATGATTTTAGTGCAATAAGGGTATTCATATTAGCTGGTATTGTCCTACAAGTATTTAGTACACTTTAAATCATGCTAATTAACTTGAATAATTTAATGATGCATGCACTAACTAGACATACAAGATTAAGTATGGATATCTCTCAAAACAAACTTGATCAAAATTCAATTGTAAAATTATTTGTTTAATTGATTCATGCACCACACATACAATATTCAAAGAGAAGAAATATTTCTCTCATTTAAGTATGTGTAAGGCAGATGTTACTACAACTTCTGGTAGTAGTAAATTAATTGAAGGCTCTGGAAGAGCTACTGTAACTCTGCCTAAAGGAACAATATTTATCATAGAGAATGCAATATTCTCCTCCAAGTCCAAGAGGAACTTGTTGAGTTTTAAAGATATCTGTTAAAATGGATATCATATTGAGACAACATATGAGAATAATCTTGAATATCTCATCATTACAAAGAATGTCTCTGGCCAAAAGAGGATTATTGAGAAGTTCCCATCTTTATATTATGGCCTGTATTGGACAAGAATTAGTGCAATTGAGGCACATTCTACCGTAAACCTAAAGGTTACTGATTCCAATACTTTCTTACTTTGGCATGATCGATTGGGACATCCTGGATCAATTATGGTGAGACGGATTATAGAAAACTCAAATGGGCATCCATTAAAGAATTTAAGGATTCTTTTAAATAATGAATTTTCTTGCACTTATTGTTATCAAGGCAAGTTAATTATTAGACCATCACCAACAAAGGTTGGAATTGAGTCACCTGCATTTTTGGAATGTATACAAGGGGACATTTGTGGACCTATTCACCCACCTAGTGGGTCGTTTAGATATTTTATGGTCTTAATAGACGCATCTTTTAGATGGTCTCATGTGTGCCTATTGTCATCTCGCAACCTTGCGTTTGCAAAATTAATGGCACAAATAATTCTTTTATGGGCACAATTTTTCGATAATCCAATTAAGTCTATTAGACTAGATAATGTTGTTGAGTTTTCATCCCAAGCATTTAATGATTATTGCTTATCAATTGGGATAAAAGTGGAACACCTTATAGCTCATGTTCACACTCAACATGGTCTTGCAGAATCTTTAATTAAACATCAGCAGTTGATAGCAAGATCGTTACTCATGAAAATGAGGCTGCCCACTTCAGTTTGGGGTCACGCCATTTTGCATGCAGCCATGCTAGTTCGTCTCAGACCGACAAATTATCACAAATATTCCAGTTGCAATTAGTTTTGGGTCATGAACCTAATATATCCCATTTAAGAATATTTGCATGCGCAGTATATGTGCCTGTAGCACCGTCATATTGCACCAAAATGGGTCCGCAAAGAAGGTTAGGAATATATGTTGAGTTTGAATCGCCCTCCATTATTCGCTACCTCGAAACATTGACAGGGGATATGTTCATTGCATAATTTGTAGACTATCGAATCGATGAGACACTTTTTCCAAAATTAGGGGGAGAAGTTGGTGAAACCAAACGGGAAATTTTGTGGAAAAATCCATCATTATCTCATCTTGATCCACGTGCATTTGTGAAAAAGAGGTGCAAAAGATTATTCATTTGCAAAGAATAATATCAAATTCCAGACGCATTTACGGATTTGAAAAGGATAACAAAATTACATATCCACGCAAAGAATGTGAAAGCAGTATGTGATAAGTCTGAAAGAAGACAAAATTATTACCGTGAAGGTATCAATAGATGTGGACGTGACAATGGACGAAATTATAATCGTCATCATTGTGATAATGAGAATAATAAGGATTCTCAAAATAATTTTTCACTCTGTGAAAGTAATATCTGTCATCGATTTTACATGAGATTTTATATAGCACATATAGATGATTATGGCCCATTCATGGTGTGAATGTGACAACATCTGATTTATGAATACATATTCATTATTGGAAGAATATGAACATACTATTGGTATTGAATATACCACACTCACCTCTAGAATGAGGGATGAGATGATATAAGAAAATAATGTCATTATTATGACATGAATGGTCATTGGTCACGATTACCTATTGTACGCCAAAATATTTTGGTAATGTGATTATTAAAGGACAATAATAATGCAAGAAACATATCTTGCATATAATTTTGATATGACCATAATGGTACAACTTTCTCTTTAGAAAAAATATTCACTATATGGATATTGATTAATATGTGATAGTACCAAATTAATTGAGAACTCTGTAAGAGCCAATTATATTATTTTGGAGAAACACAATTGATTACCAATAAGGTATTTTATTGTAGTAAGTCTCAAAGAAACTTATTCAGTTTCCAAAGTATACGTGAAAGCGATTGATTATATTGAGAATATAAATAAAGGAAAGATTTGATATCTTCTATTACTACAACTTGTAGCAGGATAATATGTATGTGAAAAGCTACCCGCTTTATTCTCCAATTTGTACTATACAAACGAAAGAATGCCACAATAAAGTGGATGTTTATTGATATAAAAACTCATATCATAATAAACTTAGAGTTTATCGAAAATTGCACATGTCATGATGTAAACCTGAATTTTATCAATATTGATAATTTATTCAGTTGGAGAATTCACATGGGTAAATATTAAAGAAGTAGAAAGTTTTTTACGAATTCTCTTGTATTACTTGTTCTCATTAATTAATTGACCAGCTAAAGTTAGGGTTGAATCCCATAAATTCTGGAAATATCAAAGATGAATTGGGCCCATTCATCTGCCATGTATACCACATAAGATGCATCTATGAGATGGTTACATGTGCGATTATTATAACCTGCAACCTAGCCGGTGCTTGCGAGGTAACTTGCTCAATAAACTAATTTCGAGCATAATTTCCAGATTTTCTATTCAAGATAGTTCATCTTGATAAGTTGGTTTACATCATAGTTGGTTTAGCAAAATAATTTATTGAGTGCCTCCACTTAATAGCTAAACTATTTCTTATGAGAACAAAGTTATCTATATCAATTTGATATACGTTATATACGTGAGTATATTATATTCTCCCCTCACAAGTGGTTCAGGGTCAGGAACCAAATAATTTAATCTTATTATTATTGATGTGCAGTGTATACTAACATGATAATGCACAAAGATGGGTTACGAGAGTTGAGGAAATAAGTTAGTTTTTCTAACATGAGGGGGAGACATGATAAACACTTGAGAAAAAGTTACATGGAACATATTATCATTTGTATATATGATCCTCGAATATCATAATATGAACTTGAAGTTCATAAAAAGATAATTTAATTGCAACATATTGCAAAGCATGCCATACGCATTTGCTGACCCAAAGAAAGTAACTATATTCTCATTGCAAATGCTCATATTAAGTCCTAGAAGGACAAAGTTTTTGGTACGCTTAAAGCGTATAAACAAATCGGTTTCAAATAAATTTCTTGATAAAGAAGATGAGCAAATGATCAAAATAAAGGAGGTAAGTGATCTAGAAGGTCACATGACATAACACTTCATAAAATCTCATGAGAGATTCAGGTAATATATGAATGAAGAGATCTATATGTTATGTCTTTATGAAAATTTATTGGAACCAATATAAAATGTTCGTCGACGACATCTATGATAGCGCTAAATATCGATGAGGATCTTAAGTTTGTCGAATACAAACAAAAATATTGGCTAAATGGAAGAGATACAATTCAAGTAGAATTGATTCCATATGAAAGACATGTAGTTTTGGACATGTAGTTCGAATACTTGAAATTATAAAGTCAATGGTATGTGTAATCAGTTTTCGATATCTTATATGTCTAGCATGACATGAAAACTTGATATGCATATAAAGTCTATAATATGGCTTATATGACTTAACTTATATGACAATCCATAAATGATTTAAGTTGCTTAAAGCATCTACAATTCTTGATCTTGAGGTACCACTTCCTCAGTGCACTTTATGCACAAATATATCTTGCTATAACTATAAGCATGATAATGTGATAGCGATGATACTTTTATAGAGATATTGAAGAGCCATTCCACGATATTTGTGAAGACATTATATATCTATCACGAGTTATGATTTCAAGGTGCAAATATTCATTATAGTTAATATGGCTGATTTATTTATCAAATCTCTACCACGATCTCTTGAAGATGGTGCACAAGATTGGAATGCGAACGCTCAAGGATGTGAATTGATACTCTTTTCAGGGGGAGTTAATGCGCGTTGCACTCTTTTTCCCTTACAAGGTTTTGTCCCACTGGGTTTTCCTTGCAAGGTTTTTAACGAGGCAACAAAAATGCGTATTGTTAGATATGTGTATTTTTTTCCTTTTCTAGAATTTTTTTTTCCCATTGGGTTTTATTTTAGTTAAGGTTTTAATGAGGCACATTATCTAGGGACATCAAAAGGGGGAGTATTATGATAAATATCATAATATGTTGGATGTCTACTCATCTTTCATGATCTTCATCTCAAATGCTCAATGACATATTCAATGACATATTTTATATGTTCAATGACATATTCCATGACATATTTTCTTCACTTTTTGTGCCTATATAAAGGCCTTGTAATATATAGGAAAATACACACAATTGAAGAAGAAAATCTCTTCCTTCTCTCTATCTATATTTCTTGTTCATGTTTCACTAAATTGCTTTCATTTTATAACACAATTTAAGAAGAAAATCTCTTCCTTCTCTCTATCTATATTTCTTGTTCATGTTTCACTAAGTTGCTTTTATTTTATAACACTTTTCATCAAAAGCCCATTTTATCTTTCTTCCTTCCGTTTTCTTTATCCTCATTATTACTCCATTTATTCTTTTTCCTCACATCCCCCTCTCTTCCTTTCTTTTCTTCCATTAGGATTATTTATCTTTCACCTCAACTTCCTTCTCTTTTTGCTCTTTTCCTTCCGATAAAATTTATTTGCTCTTCCCATTCTACAAAATCAGTTAAGACTTCATAATAATTTAATTAATGTGATATTTCCTTTACATCATAATGATTCAATAACGTGGTTTTTCTATTACTAAAACTCTTTGAAAAAATAAAACTTACTATGAGATCTCTCACATCTATATAAAGGTTTTCACCTAACTGGAGATGTAGTTGTAAACTAGATGGAAATTTTTTTTCTTAACGTAGAAAATAATGATGTTTTTTAAAGTTCGATGAATGGAGGTACATGAGATATCATAAAGCGGAGGTAGACGGTGGACTAAGAGTCACGGAGGTGTCGGACGATTGTCTTAATCCAAAGTTGAACTAGTCATGATGGCACTAATCCAACTCACTAGATAAATCAATTAACAACTATATAATTCAATGAAATTTAATAAGACAATTTAGTAAAAGAAAATATTTAAATCTTATACATTTCTCAAGGACTGGTACTACAAATTATGAGCTTTAAAGATTAGAATTTACGATGCTGGTGTGAAATAAAAATACATCATCTATCTCAATAATACATAAAAAAAATTTATCATAAGTTTAGAGCTACCATGAACAAGAGGCGGCTATAACCGATACGTAGGTACATCTTTAAATCTAGCTCCTGTCGATAGCAACATCAGCAGGCAACATCTGCATGCAAGGTGCAGAAGCGTAGTATGAGTACAACCAACCCCATGCACTCAACAAGTAACAAACCTAACCTTAGGTTAAACTAGTGACGAGCTGGAAGAATGGTCGGGTCTGACACCAATAGACAACATAAACCAAGTAATAAAAGAAGAATCTCATAAATATATTGCTCAGCACATTCATAGCTCCAGAAAATAGGTATGCTTTTCAAGTATCTCAGTGAAAATCTAAATCTTTTACCGAAATTGTCAAAAATATGAGTAAGCTTGAAAACTATGATTTCCCAAAAACATTTCAACAATAAATAGGAAGATTCATTTTCAGATAGTGTGAGGAAAGTACATTTCTATGCCTACATATTAAGATACAGATAAAATCATAAATGTCACCAAATCCGGGTAGCAGGAGAAAATGTATCTCTAAGCATGTACCTCAAGTACGCATGTCAAATATAATGTATCTTAGTGATGAACTCATGTACTCACACTCTCAGAGTACTCAATCTTATTGTTTCACATTCTCTCTCACCAGGCTCAATACACAACACACTCAGTCACTCGGCATTATATAATACCTGCTGCAGCGTGCAACCTAATCTATATATCGCCATAAGGCTCGTTACGACGTGCAACCTGATCCACAAATAGATAGCCATACGATTTATTGCGACGTGCAATCCAATCCACAAATAGATAGTCATATGGCATGTTGCAGCATGCAACCCTATCCACATATATATAGTCATACGACCCACTATGGCATGCAACCCAATCCATATATATATAGCCATAAGGCCCGTTAGGGTGTGCAACCCGATCCCCTCCATATATATATATATATATATATATATATATATATATATATATATATATATATATAACTCCGGATGGGCTCCTTCATACCAATCACTATAACAAACCAATCATGACTTAAATTAGTAAAACATGTTGCGGAATGTACCCCGCTCCAATCATAAACGAATAAAACATGCTGGGATGTGCACCCCGATCCCATAAACATCCTCACCATCAGACCTTTGGCATCACTCAGTCATCAATCTCTTCAGTTTCTCGGGCTCTCAATGTCGTGAAAAATTAGCCCAAAATAATGATATGATGTATCAATATGGCAACAAAAAATGAGATATGATATACATATGAATGCTTATGACTGAGTATGTAAATGAAAGGTAAGTAGATAACTCATCTGTAAAAAAAGCATTATGGGTCCCAACTATACTAGCATATAGTCTAAACATGATTTCTAGCATCAATTTACAGATCAGGTGCTAACACATAGAGTACAGTAGAAAAGTTCAGATAAAATAGCTACACAGTTTCATGAAATCGACTAAATCATAATTTACACGATGCATGCTCGTCACCTCGCATGCGCGTCACCTCAACATTAATCACATAACATGTAATTCGGGATATCATACCTTCAACAAGACAATACATACCTCGAACAAGCCAAATTCAATATCTAGCAAGCCAAACAATGCTCCAAAAATGCCATCCCGCACGTACAAACATCCGAACGGCTCAAAACTAGCCAAATCAACACAAATACATCAAATAATCCCAAAGGAAACAAACCTAAACGATAATCAAAATCTGAAAATCGACCAAAAAGTCAAACTCGAGCCAGCGCCTCGGAACCCAACAAAACTCACAAGATCTGAAAGCCCATTCAATTATAAGTCTAACCTTACTAGTATTACTCAAATCCTACTCTGAATCGATGTTCAAACTCAAAAATTTATGTTGTAAAATATTAGGCAAAACCCCCAAATTTCACTTGAAAATCATCAATCAAATGCCAAAAACAAAGTTAGATTCATGAAATATAATTAAATTTGAGTATGGAACACTTGTCCCAATCCATATGGTTAAAATTCACCTAAAAAAACTGCCCAATTCCGAGCTCCTAACTCAAAATATGACCAAATGAAGAAACCTTCGATATTAAGTAATTTTGCCTAGCTGTTCTGCCTCGTTCTATTTGCTTAACGATCCCAAAACTTGCTTTGATGACTCCAATAGATTCCTAGTAAAATTTTAGTCATGTTAAACTTTTGAATCACTCCATTTGACTTTATAATGAATGAGATATGTTGGTTTCAATGTTTGAAAATAGTGTAAATTTTTAAATACGGAAAAAGGGTTCAAAATGCCCCTAAACTATTGAAAAATATTTTAAAATACCCTTCATCCACCTATTGGGCCCCAATAGTACACTAATTTAGTAAAGTATTGTTCTTCTTTTTTTTTTTAGTTTTTACAAAAAAACATTCAATTTTTATAAAAAAAGATTCCAGTTTTTAAAGCATTTTGTTTTTGTATAAAAATTGAAAAAGATTGTAAAAATAGAAAGAAAAAATTTGTTTTTTGAAAACTAAAAAAATATTTTCAAAAAAATAAATTTGTTTCTGAATTTTTTTTTCATTTTTTCTTTAAAACATATTTAACATTTGTTTCTCTTTGACAATTCTTTTCCACTTTTTAGAAAAAAATGCAAATATTCTTCTTATAAAACTGAATTGTTTTTTTGTAAAAAATGAAAAAGGAAGAAGAAGAAGACTTTACTAAAATAGTGGATTGATGGTGCATTAGTTTAAAAAAATGATTGCAAAGTAATTTTTAAAAATATTTTACAAAAAGAATAATTATTATTTTTAATTCAACATTGATCTAACGGTCAAAGGGCATAAGTGAACAAAAAAAGTGGATGAAGGGTACTTTTAGCCCAATAGGTGGATGAATGGTATTTTTAAACCTTTTCGAACAATTTTTGGGCATTTTGAACCCTTTTCCATTTTAAAAATGAAGTCAGTGGCAATTTCGTAATTAATTTAAAATTTTGGCAACCAAATTTTTAGTAAAATGAGTATAAAATTCTCATACGATGTCCAAATTTTACGGTTTTTTTGCTATAGCTCCATAATAACGATACGGATTTAATGCTTCAATTAACATAGAAATCAGAGCTCATTTGTTCAATGTTGTACCATTTATGCTTAAAGAAACGATATCGAAACATAAGAAAAATGAGCGCAACACAACTCAAACCTATATAAAACTTACCCGAGCCCCTCGGGACCATATACGAACATACCAACAAGCCCCATAACATAACACAGACTTACTCTAGGCCTCAAATCATACATAACAATATCTAAACGACGAAACGCACCTCAAATCAAACTTAATGAACTTTTGAACTTTCGACTTCCAAAAACTCATGCCGAAACATACCAAATCATATCGGAATGAACTCAAATTTTGCATGCAAGTCCTAATAAATCATACTACTTATGCCCCTAAACTACCGAGCGAAGTGCAAATACTCAAAACGACCGGTGGGGTCATTATATTCTCCCATACTAAAATATAGATTTGTCCTCGAACGTGCCAAGAGTTGTTCCTATGACTTTAAACCATAGTGTAACCTTACCATGCACATATTCGAGGGTGATCCCACATCATCCCATTACAACTAGGCCCAACAACACCACACAATTGAGTATCATTGCTCTATCCTTAGTATGTAAACCAAAGTATCAGTTTCTAATATCTGACATTTATTACAAGAACCGAACTTCGCATCTAGGCTTTTGTATAAGTTTGAACAAGCTGTATCAAGCCATAACCATGATCCAAGACACAATCATAGGATATACCACACAACTCAATACTCATAGCGATAATTTCTTACCACAATTGCTGCTCAATAACCGACTCGACCCTGATAACGAACTTCATATCAGCTAAAATCTTGTTCTGAGCCTTTGTACACTGCAATGATGAAAGAAACATGCAGAAACTCATAACCACTTATCAGACCAAAAAGTCATGGAATCTCCCTCCTTTGACAATAACCATAGCCAATTTCTAAGCCGACTTCCGATATTATCCTCCATACATGTTGTAATAAAATATGAACGTATCCATTCTAGGTCCAATGACCTCATCTCATCCAAGACAACCACTCTTGTGACATGCCACATCAAGACAATCTAAAGCCACAAAACTGTTTAATCAGGGCACCAATAAGCTGCATTACAAATGTGCTCAATCATGGAAAATGACTCAAACGAGAGAATTATCTCGCAAGTTCAACAAGTACTACCATAACCGAAATGCTACTAACCCATCATACCTAGTTGAACCAAGACACACGAATCTAACACAAAGGACAATATCTCAGTGTAACTTTGCTGCAATATGTGACCCCATCCAAACACTGGTCCATATGAAGTACCTCAAGCCACCATGCTCAAAATCGATAATCACGTGCAATTCGTCATCGAGTACCCAAGGTGCATTACCATAACCACGGAGAAGAAAATCACGCAATTCCACACAAATCCAAAAGAACATAACCAATGCACAATCAATCATGCAATACCCAAATACCTATCTCTCTCAAATTCCGCTATAAGACCCTAATAGAACCGCACCATGTGCATATAACCAACAAATCACGACCCTTCGTAGCAGAGAGGAGAAACGTATAGATCGTATCAGCACAAGAATAAGATCAACTCTAGCCGAATGATGCATCCCTCAAAAGTAGCCATACGGAATCAACCAATCCGACCCGATGTAGAATACACATCCTCATTGGGCCTACCAATGAGCCTCTAAATCAACTCTGGTCATCCCAGAATGGAAAAATATCCCTCCAAAAGTCCACAACGACCTAACCATAATATACATTATCATCTATCTAGCTTTGGCCACATCTTCATAGTCCACAACCACGAAACAACCTACTTCTGAGAACTCCCAGTCTCCAAATACATAGAACATATGAATTTACCATATTTGATCCCAACTCCACTGCCCGAATGTCTAACACATCTCTCATATACGATCATCCCATGAGGAATACTTATATAATTCTTGCCATATAGAAAAATCTGAATATCAACAATCGATTAACCAGGCAAGTATCACAATACCAGTGAAGCATTCTTAAGTCAAAATACAATGTTTCATCTGAGATGTGCACCCTTCGTAGGAAAAACCAAGCAATTATAGCACTCATCTAAACATCAAAAATCATCCAGGCCATCTATGAATTTATGACCTTCCTTTCAAAACTAAATTGCAACCTTGCACATGTAAACCTTAATCTCGCACAACATACCGCATCTATCTTGCCATCATATAAAAAAATATGAGAACCACATAATCAACTTTGAGTCACAAGTAAAATACATATTCGGTCAGTCAGAAACCTCTCATTTGGTCCCATCCAGTAGGAAATCACAATACTCAACGTACTCCTCTCGCTAGTAGGAATCCATCTCGAACCGTGATAGAAATCATCAAGAACTCTTTGGAAATCCATTTGCACATAACCAAGCTATCAGAACTGAATCCCTCTAACTCAACCAAGCTACGTAGTCACTAAAACCCAAGAGTAATGCCATAAAACACATGTAAAGACTCACCACATCATAAGTACCCAAAGAACCGATCATATCCATTTCGGTGCTGATCCAACCTACTACTAAACTATCCTATTTCTCCGAGTTCCTTCTGAATTTCCTTCAAGTTGATACTTTTCCTCACCATCATACCACGACCCTCAACCAAAACTTACCACACGATACCCTAGCATAATAACCACACCTCCCTAAGGCTCATAAGCTGTTGTATTCCTTCTTAAGAACTGCAAAAGTACCACAACTGAGGCACCTTCTTTGAGGAGACCTTCTGCGAATCTAAAGACGTTTTCTTTATATTCCTAATACTGAAATTTATGCTTCAATAATGATATAGAAATATCGCGAGTCTCGACACAATCTAATGCAAATCTCATACCCTAGCCATATAAAAATCTAGAAAAATTCTCAATTACTACATATAAATCTTGAACTCATTAGAACCTTCTCGAGAACCCTCCACTCTGCTCAACTCTCAATTGCACTACCCCAAACAGGCCCAACAGTCTGTGCCCCATTAGCATGACAACACCTAAAGAAGTAATCCACACCTCTAAGCAACCAATTTAATCCTACTCCATGCACATTACATCCTTTACGAATAACAACTTAATCATTCAATATTTATCGTATACCCATAAAGTGCAATATATCATGCATCCAGAAATTTCCTTGCTTAATTCATCCTCAAAATCAGTATCTGCAAGTAATAACTGATCCACAAGTATGCCTCAGACTGAAATCGTTACAACACATAGCCATGGAATCAAATAATCGATAGCATACTCCCTCACTTGGCCCAAAGACATAGATAAAAACACACAATAAATCACAATGCCCATACTCTATTACTGTCATAATACCACAGTGAGATTTAACTAAATCTTTCACGAGCTCTTTTAACACAAACTATCTAATACTTTAAATTATCTGCAGATCTTGCATTCACCTTTGTAACAGCCAAGCCAGCTTCCACAATCGATCCAAACTCACATTGCAACACATATAATTCACAGGTAAAAAATAAATCTTTACAAAATGAAATAGGGATCACACAACCTCAAGACACCCCGCAGGAGATAACCCACTTGCTTTGCCTCAAACTGACATCTCTCTATACCCTTCCATAGTCACAACTTCTACGCAATCACTTAATCTTCCTGATTTTGAACTCATCAATAAGACATGAGAATCTAGCTCATTTCACAATTAACCAACATGAAAGGTCCTTCGACACACCCATAACTTGAGACTATAAGTCAAATCAACACAAAAATCAAACACCCAATATTTATTTATTTTTACATCTCAAGCAAACTCTTTTCGTCATATTAAAAAAATCTTAACACTTTCCGGAGTCACATCATACTCATTATATAGCCATTCAACCACTCATCGAGCCATAAATTCCACTAATAGGGACACTAACTAACTTAAAAGTCCAAAAATATGTGCTCACAGAAATGAAATCTCCGTGCTCAAGCTACAGTCAAAATCCGGCCTCAAGTCCTCCAGACTTGGCCCATCATCAGTATATCGGAATCACATCTCGCACCTCATTCATGGAATCACAAATTGTCAATGCACAGCCGATACCGAGCACTTACATGCACATACAAATGAGTGAAAAAAATCCAAAAAGTTATGCTTCAGGTTGAATCAATGCCGCACGATAAAGAAAGAAAGATGGGAAGTATATCCTAATTGTCCTGTAGCCTCTCGAAGATAGGTATGGATGTTATCATACCGTTGCACAAGACACTACTTGACACTTGCTCATGACATGTAGAACCCGTGAACCTAGAGCTCTGATACCAACTTGCCACGATCCAAAATCTAACTAGTCGTAATGGCACCTAACCCAACTCGCTAGGTAAGCCAATTAACAACTATCTAATTTTAATGAAATTTAATAAGACAATTAAGTAAAAGAAAATATCTTAATCATATACATTTTACAAGGACTGGTAGTACAAGTCACGAGCTTCTAAGATTAGAATTTAGAATGCTGGTGTGAAATAAAAATACATCATCTGTCCAATTAATACATAAACAAATTTTTCATAAGTCTAGAGCTACCATGAACAAGAGGCAGTTATAACCGGAGCGCATGTATATCTTCAAATCCAACTCCCGTCGCTCAGAGCAACGTCAGCAGGCAACATCTACACGCAAGGTGCAGAAGTGTATTATGAGTAAAACCGACCACATGTACTTAATTAGTACTGTTGGAAACACATTCTCAATGCAATATACTAAAACGTGTGTTCTTTTGTATAGTTTTGATGAATGACAAACGAAGCGAAAATTGATATATGACGAAGTTCAAGAAACAAGCGCACAATTGATATACAACGAGATTCAAGCTCAAGACAAAGTCTTATAGTTTAATTGGGTCATTCTTAATTGTGATCTTGATCCTACAACTTGACTCGTAACATGGCTTCTCTCATAAAACTATTTTCCAAAATCATGCATATTTAATTTAATGTCAAATGATTTTAAATCATGCATATTTACAGTAGTCAAAATAATTTTTAGACATGCCTTAAAAATCTGGACTAAGATAATCGATTATGTACTTATGATAATCGATTGTTTTAAGCCAAGACTGCATGACAATCGATTGTGAACTAATGACAATCGATTGTGAGTAAGACAGTGAGCATCAGGTTTTTCAAACCTGCATGACAATCGATTGTGAACTAATGACAATCGATTGTAACTGAGGCAGTGTCCATCAAAGTTTTTCAAAACTCAGAATAATCGATTATGAAACTAATGGTAATCGATTATGTTGAGACAGTGTCTTCCAGTGATTTTCAAATTTATTAAATAATCGATTGTTACATTGGACAATCGATTGTCAAAGAGACAGTGTCTAAAATATTTTTCAAAAATTGATAAGTAATCGATTGTTGACTTTCTGCAATCGATTGTGAAGCTGACCGTTGTCGTAAAGTTTTCAAATACCGTCAGGTAATCGATTATTGATTCTGTATAATCGATTGTTTTGATTAAAATACGGAAAAGATTTTTTGAACGTTGCTGAATAATCGATTGTTGATTCTGGACAATCGATTGTTTGTGGTAAAATCTGGAAAGAATTTTTTGAACGTTGCGAGTAATCGATTATGGATTGAAAGTAATCGATTATCAAGCGTAAATCTGGGATTGAATTTTGATCTAACTGGCAGACAATCGATTGTTGGGGTTTGACAATCGATTGTCAGTGAGTAAAATCAGCAACTCTTAATTGGCAATTAGGCAACGGTAATGCCAAGTTTTTCAACAATAAATACAGCTTCATTTCAGTGTTTTAAACACAACAACATACTACAACTGATCATTACATTGCTATAAGCTTGCGTACTTTTGTTTATCATTTTATATTCAATTTCATAAAGCTTTTGAGAGCCATATTCTTGTCCAAAGTTGTTGTGATCTAGAGCTTACTTCTTTTACTCATATCTACTCATTAAGGAGTATTTTGTTTGAGTGTTTAGTGTTTTATACACTTGTAAGAGAATTGTGATTCTCTTGTTGTAAGGAACTTGTGTTTCCTTGGTTGAAGTCTTGGAGTGTTGTATCTCCGAGCAAAGGTGTTAAGGCTTGTGTCCTTAAGTTGTAAAGGTTTGTTGAGCACCCGTAAGCTTAACAAGTTAATGGAAAATCTCGAGAGAGTCTCTCGGGGACTGGACTAGCCACGTGTTGTGGTGAACCAGAATATATCGGTGCATTTTTTCCTTTTTGTTTATTTAACGCACTTATTTATTTTCTGCAAATTTTAATTTCCGCAAGTTTACGCTAAATTTTATTATAACGCTATTCACCCCCCCTCTAGCGTTAAGCGTATTTTCTAACAATTGGTATCAGATCCATACTCTCTGAAGACTTAACAGTTTGAGAGAACCATCCATGGCTTCTACTCGTGACGCTTTCGCAGGAATTGATGAAGGACAGTGCTCCACACGACCACCTCTATTCAACGGTACAAATTACACGTACTGGAAGGAGAGGATGAAGATCTTCGTTCAGTCCAACAGCTTTCACCTTTGGAAGGTGATAATGAAGGGAAACCAAATTCCAACAAAGAAGGTGGAAACGAATGGGTTCCCAAGTCCGAGGATGAGTATGACGCGGATGACATCCGAAAGGTTCAAAATAATGCTAATGCAATTAATTTATTATATTGTGCTGTTAATGCTGATGATTACAGGAAAATATCGTGTTGCACAACGGCAAAGGAGATGTGGGATAAGCTAGAAGTTACGTACGAAGGTACGGACCAGGTAAGGGAAGCAAAAATTGATTTCCTAACCCATTCTTATGAATTATTTCACATGAAGGAAGGTGAAAAGGTGGACGAAATGTTTGAGCGCAATAATCGTAAATGACCTACATGCTCTCAAGAAAACATCCACGGATAGAGAGCTCGTTCGAAAAATTCTTAGAAGTCTCACACCGGCATGGAGATCAAAGGCCGATGCAATTCAAGAATCCATTGGCATTTCAAACGTCACCATCGACGCACTAAGAGGTAACCTTAAGACCTATAAATCTACTATTCTTAACCCTTTTGTTGATGATCAAAGGAGGCAAAGAATAGCTCTAAAGGCGAGCACAAGCCAACCGCAAATTGATGAGGAAGGAGACAACGAGTTTGGACTCGTTATCAAAAGATTTCAAAAGTTCATGCGCAAGGAGTATGAACGCAAGGGCAAAAAGCAAGGCGAACAAATCAAGTGCTATGAATGTGGAGAAACCGGGCACATCAAATCAAATTGCCCAAACATCAAAAAGGAGAAGAAACCTTTTAAAAAGCAACGTGCATACATTTCTTGGGGAGGCGACTCCGGAGATGAGTCAAGCGAAGGAGAAGAAGACGAAGCAGCAAATCTTTGCCTTATGGCACAAGAAGACAACAAAGATGAGGTATGTCAAATCTCGTCTAAAAACTTCTTCACTCTTGAAGAAATGCGAACTGCTTTTGATGAATTATATGCTGAGTTTATTAAGGCTTCAAAAACTGTTAAGGGCATAAAAGAAAATGCTTCATTAAAAGAAAAGGATTTTCAGAAACAGCTTTCTTTGAAAGAAAAGGATTTAGAAAAACTGGTTTTAGAAAATGAAAAGCTGAAAGAGGAAAACAAGTTTTTTGGAAAAAGAAGCGCCGATAAGCCCGAAAGTTCTACTAAAAATTGTTCTTCTTGCTTGCATCTCAAAAATGAGGTAGATAGACTCAAAGGTACCTTAGATAAGTTTAATTCTTCCCACAAGAATTTGAATGAGGTCCTTGTAAATTTGAAATCAACCAAGCATGGCATAGGATTTAAGAATGAGGTTAAAGAAAAGGTTGAAGCCAAACCCCAACCACCTAAGGCTCAACCTAGGACTAATAAAACAAATGCTTATCCTAGAAATAGCAATCCTAGAACCAATATGCATGCTAGACAAAATGTTGAACATTTTAGGAGACCTAAATGACTTACCACCTAGAAATAGTTACCCTAGAAATGATGCATATTTTAGGCCAAATGTTGAACCTTTGAGAAGACCTAGAAATGGCTCTCAACCGAGAAACAATCACTCTAGAAATGCTGCCCATCCTAGAGCTCATAGTAGGAGAAATAATTCTCATGAAATGTGAAATAGTCATAGTGCTCAAAATAGAGTAAGAAATTTTCATCCGTCTAGTTACTATGAACCTAGAAAGATGCATAACCCAAATGTGACTTGTCATTATTGTAGACGTATTGGTCATATTGCTCCTGCATGCTTTACACGTCATAGACATATTACTCAATCGCATCATTATAATATGCCTAACCCCCAAGGACCCAAGATGGCATGGGTACCTAAAGAACATTAATTTGTTTTGTAGGTGTGCTTGAAGGGATCAAGTGTACTATGGTACCTTGATAGTGGATGCTCCAAGCATATGACGGGAGATGAATTCAAATTCCTTCAATTAGAGCACAAAGAAGGAGGAAGTGTTATCTTCGGTGATAACAATAAAGGAAAGATCATCGGCATCGGCTCGGTCGGTAAGGATGAAAATTCCTCTATTAAGCATATATTACTTGTTAAAGGATTAAAGCATAATCTCTTGAGCATAAGCCAATTGTGTGACAAGGGAAATCTTGCTTTATTTGACTCGGATGAATGCTTAGTGTTCAGACGTAGTGATTTCAAAATTATCCTCCGTGGTTTTAGAGTGGATAATATTTATATGGTTGATCTTGCTAATTCCTCACCCGATTATGTTGATTGTCTAATGAGTAAAGAGGATGATACTTGGCTATGGCATCGTAGAGTAGCACATATCAATATGCATCTTTTGAACAAATTGATTTCTCAAAACTTAGTTGTTGGTCTTCCCCATTTAAAATTTGAAAATGACTCTATTTGTGACTCATGTCAAAAGGGGAAGCAAACAAAAGCATCTTTCAAATCTAAAAACATCGTTTCAACTTCTAGACCATTGCAATTGCTTCATATGGATTTATTTGGTCCCTCTCGCATTGAAAGTCTAGGAAGAAATAAATATGCTTTTGTGATTGTTGATGATTACTCGAGATTTACTTGGACTTTATTTCTTGCTAATAAAAGTGATGCTTTTCAAAATTTTAAATATTTTCTTAAGCGTGTTCAAAATGAGAAAGAAACAACCGTCACTTCAATTAGAAGTGATCATGGGGGAGAGTTTGATCACAATCTCTTTGCGGACTTTTGTGACGAACTCGGAATCGAGCATACCTTTTCCGCTCCACGGACACCACAACAAAATGGGGTGGTGGAAAGGAAAAATAGGTGTCTCGAAAAGATGGCTAGAACCATGCTCGACGAAGCTAAGATACCCAAACATTTTTGGGCGGACGCCGTGAGTACCGCGTGCTATGTTCTAAATAGAGTAGTAATTCGGCCGATACTCATGAAAACCCCCTATGAAATTCATAAGGGTAGAAAACCAAATATTTCCTATTTTAGAGTTTTTGGTTGCAAATGTTTTATTCATAACAATGGCAAAGACCAATTGGGTAAATTTGATGCTAAGTCGGATGAAGGTATTTTCATAGGATATTCCTCACGTAGTAAAGCATATAGGGTCTTTAATAAAAGAACCCAAATTGTGGAGGAATCCCCTCATGTTGTATTTTCCGAAAATAATGCTCGCTTGGCGAGAAAGGATTCCGGTTTTGATCTTGCAGGTATCTTAGATAGCTTGAAAGACAAAATACAAGAGGAACCACCCAAGGAAAATAAAGATGAAACTGAGGAACAACCAACGGAAGAAGCGCCACAATTGGAAAAAGAAACAAAAGTGCCAAATGAGTGGAGGACGATCAAAGATCACCCTCTTGAACAGGTAATTGGCAACGTTGGAGACAAGGTAAGTACCCGAAACTCTCTCAAAAATACCTTAGAACATACTGCTTTTGTTTCTCAAATTGAACCCAAAACCATCTCAGAAGCAATTGGGGATGAATTTTGGACCTTGGCAATGCAAGAGGAGCTTAACCAATTCGAACGCAATGACGTTTGGGATTTGGTGCCAAGACCCGAAGGTCATACCATAATTGGTACGAAATGGGTTTTTCGCAATAAAGTAGATGAAAATGGTATAATCACTAGAAACAAAGCTAGGCTTGTAGCAAAAGGCTATAATCAAGAAGAGGGTATTGACTATGAGGAAACATATGCTCCCGTAGCTAGATTAGAAGCTATTCGCTTATTGCTTGCATTTGCATCTTCTATGAATTTCATTTTATATCAAATGGATGTGAAAAGTGCTTTTCTAAACGGTTTTATTCAAGAAGAATTTTATGTTGAACAACCCCCCGGTTTTGAAGATTTTAAATCTCCCGATCATGTTTTCAAACTCAAAAAGGCTCTTTATGGCTTAAACAAGCTCCCCGAGCTTGGTATGAAAGATTGAGTAAGTTTCTTTTGGAAAATGACTTCATTAAGGGGAAAGTTGACACAACTCTCTTTGTTAAGCATAAAAATAATGATATTTTGTTAGTTCAAATATATGTAGATGATATTATATTTGGTGCTACTAACAATATTTTATGCAAGGAATTTTCCGATTTAATGACAAGCGAATTTGAGATGTCTATGATGGGTGAGTTAACATTCTTTTTGGGATTACAAGTAAAGAAAATGAAAGAAGGTACATTCATTTGTCAAACCAAATATTGCAAAGAATTGCTGAAACGATTTGAGATGAACAATGCAAAAGAAATGGCAACTCCCATGAGCACATCCGATCATCTAGACAAAGATGAGAAAGGTAAGGAAGTCGACACCAAAAAGTATCGAGGTATGATTGGCTCTCTTCTCTATCTTACTGCTAGTCGTCCAGACATCATGTTTAGCGTGTGCTTATGCGCTCGTTATCAATCGTGTCCGAAGGAGTCTCACCTTACTGCGGTAAAACGGATTTTAAGGTATCTTGTTGGTACTACAAATGTGGGTCTATGGTACCCCAAAGGCTCTTCATGCCAACTTGTTGGCTATTCCGATTCCGATTTTGCTGGATGCAAATTGGACCGCAAGAGCACTAGTGGCACGTGCCATTTGCTCGGTAGCTCTCTCGTTTCTTGGTTTAGCAAGAAACAAGTAAGTGTTGCGTTGTACACAACCGAGGCTGAATATGTAGCCGCAGGGAGTTGTTGCGCTCAAATCCTATGGATGAAACAACAACTCTTGGACTATGGCCTAAGTCTTAATCATATCCCTCTTAGATGTGATAATACTAGTGCCATATGCTTGACGAAGAACCCCGTTCTTCATTCGCGAACGAAACACATTGAAATTAGACATCATTTTATTAGAGATCACGTTCTCAAAGGCGATGTCAAAATTGAATTTGTTGAAACCAAAAACCAATTGGCAGACATCTTTACAAAGCCTTTAGAGAAAGAGTCCTTCTTCCGAATTCGCAGTGAACTCGGGATCCTTGACTCCACGTTGATCTATGTCATGCATTGCATTTTTTTTCATGATTTCTAACTTGAGCGTCGGAGGCGTCTAATTCTTTTTTGCAGGTATCGCCCTAAAAGTAGGGGGAATTATAAAGCATGACGCGCAAGAATCGAGTCTTCTTCAGAAAAATCTGTTTCCCTCATCTAATAATCGATTATCTTTGTATCAATAATCGATTGTAATGCTATCATTTGAGCTATTATACTCTCTTTAAATAATCACACTTTCTTTCCAATAAATAAACAAGGTTTATTTCATCTTTGGCATCTTATTATTATTTTTGCTAATGGCAAAAGGGGGAAGATAACGGGTATGATGCACTCTCAAGTTATAAGCTTAAATTGAGGGGGAATTCTCAAATTGAGGGGGAACAAATTGCATACTTGTTGCATGTATATACTTGTCTTGAATCGTCATTATAAATTGCTTGTCTTGCATATCCCGCTTAATGTTTGCCATTATCAAAAAGGAGGAAATTGTTGGAAACACGTTCTCAATGCAATATACTAAAACGTGTGTTCTTTTGTATAGGTTTTGATGAATGACAAACGAAGCGAAAATTGATATATGACGAAGTTCAAGAAACAAGCGCACAATTGATATACACGAGATTCAAGCTCAAGACAAAGTCTTATAGTTTAATTGGGTCATTCTTAATTGTGATCTTGATCCTACAACTTGACTCGTAACATGGCTTCTCTCATAAAACTATTTTCCAAAATCATGCATATTTAATTTAATGTCAAATGATTTTAAATCATGCATATTTACAGTAGTCAAAATAATTTTTAGACATTCCTTAAAAATCTGGACTAAGATAATCGATTATGTACTTATGATAATCGATTGTTTTAAGCCAAGACTGCATGACAATCGATTGTGAACTAATGACAATCGATTGTGAGTAAGACAGTGAGCATCAGGTTTTTCAAACCTGCATGACAATCGATTGTGAACTAATGACAATCGATTGTAACTGAGGCAGTGTCCATCAAAGTTTTTCAAAACTCAGAATAATCGATTATGAAACTAATGGTAATCGATTATGTTGAGACAGTGTCTTCCAGTGATTTTCAAATTTATTAAATAATCGATTGTTACATTGGACAATCAATTGTCAAAGAGACAGTGTCTAAAATGTTTTTCAAAAACTGATAAGTAATCGATTGTTGACTTTCTGCAATCGATTGTGAAGCTGACCGTTGTCGTAAAGTTTTCAAATACCGTCAGGTAATCGATTATTGATTCTGTATAATCGATTGTTTTGATTAAAATCCGGAAAAGATTTTTTGAACGTTGCTGAGTAATCGATTGTTGATTCTGGACAATCGATTGTTTGTGGTAAAATCTGGAAAGGATTTTTTGAACGTTGCCAGTAATCAATTATGGATTGAAAGTAATCGATTATCAAGCGTAAAATCTGGGATTGAATTTTGATCTGACTGGCAGACAATCGATTGTTGGGGTTTGACAATCGATTGTCAGTGAGTAAAATCAGCAACTCTTAATTGGCAATTAGGCAACGGTAATGCCAAGTTTTTCAACTATAAATACAGCTTCATTTCAGTGTTTTAAACACAACAACATACTACAACTGATCATTACATTGCTATAAGCTTGCTTACTTTTGTTTATCATTTTATATTCAATTTCATAAAGCTTTTGAGAGCCATATTCTTGTCCAAAGTTGTTGTGATCTAGAGCTTACTTCTTTTACTCATATCTACTCATTAAGGAGTATTTTGTTTGAGTGTTTAGTGTTTTATACACTTGTAAGAGAATTGTGATTCTCTTGTTGTAAGGAACTTGTGTTTCCTTGGTTGAAGTCTTGGAGTGTTGTATCTCCGAGCAAAGGTGTTAAGGCTTGTGTCCTTAAGTTGTAAAGGTTTGTTGAGCACCCGTAAGCTTAACAAGTTAGTGGAAAATCTCGAGAGAGTCTCTCGGGGACTGGACTAGCCACGTGTTGTGGTGAACCAGAATATATCGGTGCGTTCTTTCCTTTTTGTTTATTTAACGCACTTATTTATTTTCTGCAAATTTTAATTTCCGCAAGTTTACGCTAAATTTTATTATAACGCTATTCACCCCCCCCCTCTAGCGTTAAGCGTATTTTCTAACAAGTACAAACCTAACCTTAGGTTGAAATTAGTGTTGAACTGGAACAAAGGTCGTGTCCGACACAAATAGCCAACAATAGTTTATACCAACAAAAAGCAAGTAATAAAAGAAGAATCTCGAAATTAGAATGCTCAACTCATTTACAGTTCGAGAATAGGCATGCTTTCAAGTATCTTAGTGAAAACCCAAAATCTTTTATCGAAACTGCCAAAAATATGAGTAAGCTTTAAAACTTTGTGTTGAAACACGTTCTCAAGTCGCTAAAACTAAAACGTGTGTTCATCTCTGTAGGTTTTGATAAATGACAAACCGACGCGCATGGAACATTGACATATGCCCAAGTCCAAGAACATGAGAAACAAAGAGCAAGATCAAGAATATCAACAAAGTTATAAATGAGTCACTTTGTATTGTGATCTTGATCCGACAACTTATTCAAGTCTTGGCTTCTCTCGTAAAATCATTTTCATGCATCGTTGAGTTAAACCCAAATGATTTTCAAACATTTTCATTTTAGCCAAAACGATTTTCAAACATGTTTTTCAAATCTGGACATAAATATTTGATTATATGATTCATATAATCGATTATGTTAAGACAGTGTTAACCGAAATTTTCAAGACAGCAATATAATCGATTATGCCCAACAGATAATCGATTATGTTAAGACAGTGTATAATCGGATTTTCAAATCAACAAAATAATCGATTATACGAAAGAGCATAATCGATTATTCACTGACCGTTGCCAAAGTATTTTTAAAACGCTGAAATATAATCGATTATACACAAGGCAATAATCGATTACGCTTGGACAGAATCTGCATCCGATTTTCTAACGTTAACAGATAATCGATTATGCAACTTGAATAATCGATTATTCTGCTTAAAATCCGCATATGATTTTTGAATGATCTGCAGATAATCGATTATGCAGATCATATAATCGATTATGCAAGCACAAAATCAGCAATTAGTGATTGGTAATTAAGCAACGGTCTTGGTGACTTTGAGCACTATAAATACACCTCAAAATCACTCTTTTAAGCACAACAACTGATGACATTCTTGCTTAAGCTTACATACTCTCATATCAATCATTTTATATTCATTTCATAGCTTTTTGAGAGCCAAATTCTTGACTAAGTTGTTGTGTTCTTGAGCGTATTGTTTTTACTCATATCTACTCTGTAAAGAGAGTCTTGTCTTGAGTGCTAAGTGTTTGTACACACTTGAAGGGATATTCTAATCCCTTGTTGTAAGAAGGAAAAGTAGTTCCTTGGTTTGAAGTCTTGAGGTGCGGTATCCTTGAGCAGGTTGAAGTCTTGTAGAGTGTATATCTACGAGCAAGTGTAACGGTTTGTTAGGCACCGGTAAGCTTAACGAAGTTAATGTAAAACTCGAGAGAGTCTCTCTGGGACTGGACTAACCACACGTTGTGGTGAACCAGGATAAAATTCGGTGTGTTCTCTCCTTACTATTTTAATTACTGCACTTACTTTATTCCTGCAATTTTAATTCCGCAAATTTATATTGATTTTTATTAAAACGCTATTCACCCCCCCCCCCCTCTAGCGTTTAGCGTATATTCTAACAATTGGTATCAGAGCCATACTCTCTGAAAGACTTAACAGTTTGAGAGAAACTTTCCATGGCTTCTACTCGCAGTGTTAATGCAGGACTAGGTGAAGGACAATGCTTCACAAGGCCACAACTTTTTGATGGCACCAACTACACTTACTGGAAGGAGAGAATGAGGATTTTCATCCAATCGAACAACTTCCAATTGTGGAAAATTATCAATAATGGAGAACTACAACCCACCAAAAAGGTTGGAGAAGAACTCGTTCCAAAATCGAAAGATGAATATGACGCCGATGATATCAGAAAAGTAGAGAACAACGCAAAGGCAATCAACATGTTGTATTGTGCTGTGAACCCCGATGACTATCGAAAAATATCATGTCGCGCCACTGCCAAGCAAATGTGGGACAAATTAGAAATCACCTACGAAGGTACGGACCAGGTAAGGGAAGCTAAAATTGATTTCCTAACCCACGAATATGAACTGTTTCACATGAAGGAAAACGAGAAGATAGATGACATGTTCGAACGATTTTCAAAAATCGTTAATGACCTTCACGCCCTCAAAAAGACATTCACGGATAAGGAGCTTGTCCAGAAAATTCTACGAAGCCTCACTCCGGAATGGCGTTCCAAAGCCGACACTATCCAAGAATCAATCGGCATCACGAACGTCACCATCGACGGACTACGAGGTAATCTCAAAAGCTATGAATCTACTATTCTTAACCCTCCTTTGGATGATCAAAGGAAACGAAGAATCGCCCTTAAAGCAAGCACGGCTCAACCTCAATTTAATGAGGATTCACGCGATGAAGATAAAGAATTCGGACTTGTTATTAAGAAATTTCACAAGTTCATGCAAAAGAAGTATGAATGAAAAGGTAAGCAACAAGGAGACCAATTGAAGTGCTATGGATGCGGAGAGATCGGGCATATCAAATCAAATTGTCCAAATATCAAAAAGGAGAAGAAACCCGTCAAGAAACAAAGAGCATACATCTCTTGGGGAGACGACTCCGGAGACGAATCAAGTGATGGAGAAGGAAACGAGACCGCAAACTTGTGTCTTATGGCACACGAAGAAACTCAAAATGAGGTATGTACTACTTCTAAGAATTATTTCACTTTAGAAGAAATGCAAGATGCATTTGATGAGTTGTATAAAGAGTTTATTAGCGCTTCTAGATCTATAAAAGATTTAAGAAAACAAATTTCTTCAAAAGAAAAGGATTTTGAAAAACTAACTCTTGAAAATGAGAAATTAAAAGAAGAAAACAAGTTTTATGGCAAAAGAAGCGCCGATAAACCCCAAAGCTCAAATAAGGATTGTACTTCTTGCATATCTCTAAAGGAAGAAGTAGAAAGTCTTAGAAGCACTTTGCACAAATTCAATTCTTCACACAAAAATCTCAATGAAGTGCTTGTAAATTTGAAATCCACTAAGCACGGTATAGGCTTCAAACACGAGCCAAAAGAAAAAGTTGAGTCCATTCCTAAACCACCTAAGACTCAACTTAGGCAAGACAAAATAAATGTCAACACTCAACCTAGAAATTTTTATCCTAGAATTGCAACTCATCCTAGAACAAATGCTAGAACAAATATTGGCATGTATAGACCACCTAGACAAGATTTTCGAAAACCACATCAAAACTATATTCCTAACAATAGAGTGAATACTAGAAGAAATATTGGCATGTATAGACCACCTAGACAAGATTTTCAAAAACTACATCAAAACTATATTTCTAAAAATAGAGTGAATAAATATAGACCCCCAAACTATTATCATCCTAGAAGAATGCACAATACGAATGTCATTTGTCATTATTGTAATAAAATTGGACATATTGCTCCCGCATGCTTCACTAGACATAGACATTTCACTGCAGGACAATCACACCAATATTTTGCACCTAACACACAAGGACCCAAAATGGCTTGGGTACCAAAATCTCATTAATTTGTTTTGTAGGTGTGCTTGAAGGGATTAAGTGTACTTTGGTACCTTGATAGTGGATGCTCCCAACATATGACCGGGGATGCATCAAAATTCCTTCAACTAAAACCCACGGAAGGAGGAAATGTTATTTTTGGAGACAATAACAAAGGAAAAATTATCGGCATTGGATCGGTCGCTAAGGACGAATCCTCCTCCATTAAGCATATTTTGCCAGTTAAAGGTCTTAAACATAATCTCTTGAGCATAAGTCAATTATGTGACAAGGGAAATCTTGTATTGTTTGACTCCGAAGAATGCTTAGTTATCCGTCGTAGTGATTTCAAAATTATTCTTCGTGGTATTAGAATGGATAATATCTATATGTTTGATCTTGAAAATTCATCATCAAGTTTTGTAAATTGCCTTATGAGTAAAGAAGACGACATGTGGTTATGGCATCGTAGAGTAGCTCATGTAAATATGAATCTTTTAAACAAACTAGTTTCACAAGATTTAGTAATTGGTCTTCCAAACATGAAATTTGAAAAAGATTCTATTTGTGATTCATGTCAAAAAGGGAAACAAACAAAAGCCTCTTTTAAATCCAAAAATGTTGTTTCAACCACTAGACCCTTACACCTTTTACACATGGATCTTTTTGGACCATCTCGTGTTGAAAGTATTGGTGGAAACCTTTATGCTTTTGTAATTGTTGATGACTACTCTAGATTCACATGGACGTTATTTCTTGCTCATAAAAGTGATGCCTTTCATGCTTTTAAAAGTTTTCTTAAACGTGTTCAAAATGAAAAGAACACAACCGTCACTTCCATAAAAAGTGATCATGGGGGAGAGTTCGATCATAATATCTTTGCGGATTTTTGTGACGAACTCGGTATTGAACATACCTTTTCGGCTCCACGTACACCACAACAAAATGGAGTGGTGGAACGTAAAAATCGATGTCTCGAAGAGATGGCTAGAACCATGCTCGATGAGGCTAAGATTTCCAAAAAGTTTTGGGCGGATGCTCTGAGTACCGCAAGCTATGTTTTAAACAGAGCTGTCATAAGACCGATACTCATAAAAACTCCCTATGAACTCTATAAGGGAAGGAAACCAAATCTTTCCCATCTTAGAGTCTTCGGTTGTAAATGTTTTATTCACAACAACGGAAAAGATAACTTGGGAAAATTTGACGCGAAATATGATGAAGGAATTTTTGTTGGTTACTCTTCGCGTAGCAAAGCATATAGAGTTTTTAATAATCGAACCAAAACTGTTGAGGAATCTCCTCATGTAGTATTTTGTGAAAATGATGCTCGCTTGGCGAGAAAGGATTCTTGTGTTGATCTTGCAGATGCTTTAAAGAAAATCAATCTTCAAGATGAGGTACAAAAGGAGGATCCAAAGGAAGCTCAAGATGAAGTCATGGAACAACCTTCGGAAGAAGTACCACCACACGAAGAAGAATTGATGATGCCTAAGGCTTGGAGGACGTCTAAAGACCATCCTCTTGACAAGGTAATTGGCAACATCGAGAAAGGGGTAAGTACACGAAAGCTTCTTAAAGACACTGTAGGACATATGGCTTTTGTTTCACAAATAGAACCTAAAACCATTTCTGAAGCAATTGGGGATGAGCATTGGACCTTGGAAATGCAAGAGGAGCTTAACCAATTCAAACGTAATGATGTTTGGGAATTGGTGCCAAGACCCGATAATCACACCATAATTGGTACGAAATGGGTTTTTCGAAATAAATTAGATGAAAATGGCATAATCACTAGAAACAAAGCTAGGCTAGTTGCTAAGGGTTATAATCAAGAAGAAGGAATTGATTATGAAGAAACCAATGCACCCGTTGCACGCCTAGAAGCTATTCGTTTATTACTTGCTTTTTCATCATCTATGAATTTTAAACTATATCAAATGGATGTCAAAAGTGCCTTTCTAAATGGATTCATTCAAGAGGAAGTATATGTTGAACAACCCCCGGGCTTTGAAGATTTTAAATCTCCCGACCATGTCTTCAAGCTTAAGAAAGCTTTATATGGTCTTAAACAAGCTCCTCGAGCTTGGTATGAACGTCTAAGTAAATTTCTCTTAGACAATGAGTTTGAAAGGGGGAAAGTTGACACTACACTGTTTATCAAAAATAAAAACAATGACATTCTATTAGTTCAAATTTATGTCGATGATATTATTTTTGGTGCTACTAATGATCTTTTATGCGAGGAATTCTCTAAGTTAATGACTAGCGAATTCGAAATGTCAATGATGGGTGAGCTAAACTTCTTCTTGGGGTTGCAAGTGAAACAAATGAAAGAGGGAACTTTCATTTGCCAAACTAAATATTGCAAAGAGTTGCTAAATCGCTTTGAAATGAGCAACGCCAAAGCAATGGCCACTCCAATGAGCACATCCGACCATCTTGACAAGGATGAGAAAGGTAAGGAAGTAGACACCAAGAAGTATCGAGGTATGATCGGATCCCTTCTCTATCTTACTGCTAGTAGAACGGACATCATGTTTAGCGTGTGTTTATGCGCTTGATATCAATCATGTCCGAAGGAGTCACACTTAACTGCGGTGAAACGAATTATGAAGTATCTTGTTGGAACAATAAATGTGGGACTATGGTATCCCAAAGGTTCTTCACGCCAACTCGTTGGCTATTCCGATTCCGATTTTGCGGGTTGCAAATTGGACCGCAAGAGCACTAGTGGCACTTGCCATTTGCTCGGTAGCTCCTTAGTTTCTTGGTTTAGCAAGAAACAAGTTAGTGTTGCATTATCCACAACCGAGGCTGAATATATAGCCGCGGGGAGTTGTTGTGCACAAATCCTTTGGATGAAGCAACAACTTTCGGATTATGGTCTTAGTATTGATCATGTTCCTCTTCGATGTGACAATACTAGCGCCATAAGCTTGACGAAGAATCCTATTCTTCACTCAAGAACGAAACACATAGAAATTAGACATCACTTTATAAGAGATCACGTTCTCAAGGGCGATGTCGAAATTGAATTCATTGAAACCAAAAATCAATTGGCCGACATCTTCACAAAGCCCTTAGAGAAAGAGTCCTTTTTCTGCATTCGTAGTGAACTCGGAATTCTTGACTCCACGATGATCTAATTCATGCATTGCATTTCTCTTTAAACAATTACTAACTTGAGCGTCAGAGGCGCCTAATTCTTTTTTGCAGGTATCGCCCCAAAGACAGGGGGAATTTTCGGGCACTGGTAACATATAATCGATTATTAACTAAGAACAATCGATTATTTCTATAATCTCGGTTAGCAGGAATTTGGCAAAAATCGATTATCATATATTACTAATCGATTAAGTTGAGATTCAGAGTTACAGGTTTTATAATAATCGATTATTTAGTACTGCATAATCGATTATCTTTTATCGTCTCGGCTTTTCGTCACTTCACTGGACTGAAATAATCGATTATCATATTAACCAAAATCGATTATTCCCCGAGCCCGGACCCTCATAATACTTCTGTCTTCAAAGAATCGATTATCTCCTATCGCATAATCGATTTCTTCTCTGACTACAATTCAAAATATTGGAAAGAATCGATTATTCAGCCTCCATAATCGATTACCAACGGTCAGTGTTCAAATTTTTGTTACCGTTCATGACCGTTTGGCTTAATAAAACTGCAGCTTTTTGCTCCATAAATGCCTCACTTCTTCAATTCTATAAATAGGTGTTTTCATCCTTCAAATTTCTCACATCAATCTCACTCTTAGTTCCAAACAATCTTCCAAAGCATTCAAACTTTTGAAACAGCTCCTATTTCTTCATACTAATGGCAAGCAAGCACTCTAAACGCTCTCGTTCCGGCAAACATATTGCCTCCTCTTCCGCCGCTCCTCCACCCGTTTTCCCCTATAAAGACGGCTCTTATTTGCGTTTTGATACTCAACCCGAACTTCTTCGATTCATTGAAAAATTTGAGAATCGAGAAATCCTTCCGCCTCGCTTCTCAACTACTCGATATCTTCGAAATAGCGCAACCCCATCAACAGAAAATATTCTTATACAAAGCCAACTCATTGACTTTCTATATCTTCAAACTCCTTACATTCACCCTGCTCTAATCAGTGCCTTCTATTCAAATCTACAGAAGGACGAAGATGGTGACCTTGTCTCTAGCGTCAATGGAGTTCCAATTTTTGTAAATGAGGAAAACTTGCAACTCCTCACTAACCTTCCACGAAATGGTGAAGACATCTCTCTCTACACTAGAGAAGAAGGCACTTTATTTGATGAACAACTTCTTTTCCACCAAATTGGTATTGGCGACTGTCCGGAAAATCGTCGCCCAACCATTACGCACATGCTCCCAAAATATCGTCTTATATTTTATTTCATCACCCGAGTTCTCAAACCCCACAAATTCAACCATACCACTCTATCTCATGAGGATTCAAAACTCTTGCATGCGATTATCACCGGGGCTCGCATCAATTGGTGCCAGTTCGTCATGACTCACATGTATGATGCAATTGGGGACGATAAGCCACTCCCATATGCTTTTGTAATAACGGCTATCTTTGAAGCCTCCGGTATCGACACCTCCGTCGGTCCTCACAAAAAGGCAACAAAGCATTGGGAAATTCAAGAATCTTCATTTCCCAATATTGGTGAACATCCTCCTCCTCCTCCTACTCAAATACGTCGTCCTCAAGCTCCTACTCTTCAAACCATTTTGGACCAACTTGCTTCTTTGTCAACCTCAATAACTCGTATTGATCAAAACGTCACTCGTTTGACTTATGAGCTTCATGGGTACTTTGATCATGTCAACTATCCATATGCCCAAATTGTTCTTCCGGAAGGAGTGCCGGATGCCGAGCCGGATGTTAATGATGACAATGAATAATAATTTTTTATTCTTCTTATGTATCATTTAAATTATATTATGTCTATTTTTCTTGCTTTCTCATGTATGTTTAATATTTTTAATGAAAGTTCATTATTTTTGCTAATGTCAAAAGGGGGGAGAATAAGGGCTATGCACAATAATACATATTGGCATAAATTGAGGGGGAACTTATACTTATGGGGGAACATATACTTATCTTATGCATATCCCGATATTGGTTTGCCATTATCAAAAAGGGGGAAATTGTTGAAACACGTTCTCAAGTCGCTAAAACTAAAACGTGTGTTCATCTCTGTAGGTTTTGATAAATGACAAACCGACACGCATGGAACACTGACATATGCCCAATTCCAAGAACATGAGAAACAAAGAGCAAGATCAAGAATATCAACAAAGTTATAAATGAGTCACTTTATATTGTGATCTTGATCCGACAACTTATTCAAGTCTTGGCTTCTCTCGTAAAATCATTTTCATGCATCGTTGAGTTAAACCAAAATGATTTTCAAACATTTTCATTTTAGCCAAAATGATTTTCAAACATGTTTTTCAAATCTGGACATAAATAATCGATTATATGATTCTTATAATCGATTATGTTAAGACAGTGTTAACCGAAATTTTCAAGACAGCAATATAATCGATTATGCCCAACAGATAATCGATTATGTTAAGACAGTGTAAAACCGGATTTTCAAATCAACAAAATAATCGATTATACGAAAGAGCATAATCGATTATTCACTGACCGTTGCCAAAGTATTTTTAAAACGCTGAAATATAATCGATTATACACAAGGCAATAATCAATTATGCTTGGACAGAATCTGCATCCGATTTTTTAACGTTAACAGATAATCGATTATGCAACTTGAATAATCGATTATTCTGCTTAAAATCCGCATATGATTTTTGAACGATCTGCAGATAATCGATTATGCAGATCATATAATCGATTATGCAAGCACAAAATCAGCAATTAGTGATTGGCAATTAAGCAACGGTCTTGGTGACTTTGAGCACTATAAATACACCTCAAAATTACTCTTTTAAGCACAACAACTGATTATATTCTTGCTTAAGCTTACATACTCTCATATCAATCATTTTATATTCATTTCATAGCTTTTTGAGAGCCAAACTCTTGACTAAGTTATTGTGTTCTTGAGCGTATTGTTTTTACTCATATCTACTCTATAAAGAGAGTCTTGTCTTGAGTGCTAAGTGTTTGTACACACTTGAAGGGATATTCTAATCCCTTGTTGTAAGAAGGAAAAGTAGTTCCTTGGTTTGAAGTCATGAGGTGCGGTATCCTCGAGCAGGTTGAAGTCTTGTAGAGTGTATATCTACGAGCAAGTGTAACGGTTTGTTAGGCACCCGTAAGCTTAACGAAGTTAGTGTAAAACTCGAGAGAGTCTCTCGGGGACTGGACTAACCACACGTTGTGGTGAACCAGGATAAAATTCGGTGTGTTCTCTCCTTACTATTTTAATTACTGCACTTACTTTATTCCTGCAATTTTAATTCCGCAAATTTATATTGATTTTTATTAAAACGCTATTCACCCCCCCTCCCCAGCGTTTAGCGTATATTCTAAAACTTTGATTTTCCCAAAAAACTTTCAACAATAAACAAAATATTTCATTTTCAAATAGCGTGAGGAAAGCACATCACTCTGCCTACATATTAAGATACAAATAAAATCATAAATGTCAGCAAATCGGGGTAGCATAAGGAAATACATCTCTAAACATGTATCTCAAGTACACATGTCAAATGCAATGTATCTTAGTTATGAACTCATGTACTCACACTCTCAGAGTACTCAATCTCATTGTCTCGTATTCTCTCTCAACATGCTGAATACTCAGCATACTCAATCACTCAGCAATATACAATACTTGTTGCGGCGTGCAATCCGATACTTATATATCCATAAGGATCGTTGCAGTGTGCAACCCGATCCATAAATAAATAATCAATGACATGTTGCGGCATGCAACCTGATCAACATAATAGCCAAAAGTCTCATTGCAGCGTGCAACCCGATCCACAAATATATAGCCATAAGTCTCGTTGTAGCGTGCAACCCCATCCATATATATATACAATACTGGTGGTATGTTTAGACTCCGGAGGAGCTCCTTCAGCCCAAGCGTTATAACAAGTCAATCATAGCATAACTCAGTTAAACATGATGCAGTGTGCAGCCTGATCAAATCATAAATGAATAAAACATGTTGTGGCGTACAGCCCGATACCATAAAAATCCTCACCATCATACCCTCAGTCTTACTCGATCATCAATCTCTCCAGTTTCTCGAGCTCTTAATGTCATAAAAAATCAGCCTATAATAATATATGTGTCAATAAATGACAATAGAGAATGAGATATGATATGCATATGAATGTGTATGGCTGAGTATGTAAATGTAATATAAGTAAATAACTCAACAGTAAAGAATGACCAATATGGGTCCCAATGATAATAACATATAGCCTAAACATAATTTTTAGCATCACTTATAGCTCAGATTCTCTAACTCATTGAGTACAGTAGAAATGTTTAGATAAGATAGCTACACAGTTTCTTGAAATCGACTAAATCATAATTTACATGGTGCACGCCCAAAATAATATTTGTCATTTTTTAAATTCTTTTGACTATGTTTACGAAAATATTGGTCGCAACGTTTGGCGCAAAAACCCGGGATTAAAAATTGCGACAAATTTGGTCGAAAACTAAAAGTTAAACTATTTTGTTTCACCATTTGCGACCAAAATAGATGTGAAATTATTTAAATTTTGGTCAACTAATTGTTTTAGATTTGCAACTGAAAAGGCCTCTATTTTTGCGACGGAACCAGTCGCAGATTTCTTTTAAAACCCCAGCCCCGCCCCCGTTTATTTTTTTCTTCTCTTTTCTTTCTTTCTTCTCTCTTCTTCCTCATTGATACCCTCATACGCACCCCCCCCCCCCCCGCCCGCCCCTGCCGTTGCTCGCCGAAAAGGTACGTCACTCTGTTCTCTCTTCTTCCCCAGTCCTCATTTTATTAAACTCATCCCCTATATTCGCCCTCTTCCCTCCCCCCTTCGTTCACCCCCCCCCCCCCCCCACAACTATCCCCGTTTCTTGTTTAGCATACTAAGAAATTGAAATTTCTTTTATTTTTATATCTTTGCTCCAGATTTGAGAATCACATTATGAATCTATTTACATTAGGAATCATGTCTCTAAGATTTTAGATACTTTTTAGTTCCTAGTTGAATTAGATTTGAAATTATTTTAGAATTTTCATAGATATTTATTTAGAGTTGTCATAGACTTATTTTTAAAATCGCCACACATATATTAATATTTAAGCTTGAAACTAAATTCACTTTTGAAATTGAGATTAGTACCTATATATTGTTTTAATAATTCCAAATTTTGTGTATATGTGAAATTGTTAAATTTAGAGAAGAATGATTTGAAATTGTATTAAGTAGTTATAATTTAAAGCCTTAGTTTTAAGTTTAAGAAGTTAATCTTATTATCACTTCCTAATTTATCAGTGGACTAATACTAAAATTGAAACTTAATAATTGCTACATTAAAAGGAATTTGTAGGTTTGACAAATTATTGGCCATGTGCGGACTTTTTGAATATATAAGAAGTTATTTAAATTTAAAGACCACATTCAAAGAATCGTCGTCCAGAATTTGTGATAGTACATGCAACTTTTAAAGGAACCGGCTTGCCACATTTACAAAAAAATATTTATCTTGTTTCTTCCAAGTAAAAAAATGGTTGTTATTTGAAAAAGAATAAGAGCCAAAAATGACTTTTATGGAATTGGAATGTCATAGGAGGAAAATGAGAATAAAGAAAATAGTGAAGAATTAGAAAAAAGAGAATAAATAGGGGTGAGAGGGGAGGTTGATACCGTTGGGGTCTTAAGTTTTGAGAAAAAAATAGCGTTAGGGGATGGAAAAGGATTGGGAAAGGAAAATCTTAAATTGATGTTGCCAAAAAAAACATAATCCCATCCGCACTCAATCATTTGAAACAACGTTCACTGTCATGTGACAGGTTAGGGGTGTAATAACATCCAAAAAATTAAGTGCAGGAATAGCTAAAATTAGGGGTATTAATGGTTCGATTCGGTCAATTATTTTATAAAATTTATTCTATTTTAATTTTTGGTTATTTTATTATGTATAATTAAAATTAGGCTTTTCGAAATCGTTCTAATCATGTCGACTTCTCTTCGGTATTGGTACAGTTCGGTTAATTTTTGGTATTTTTTTAAATGTCATGTAAAATTTACCGGTAGAAATTGGATACAATAACATACATTCTTTTATAAGACTTAGCGAAACACTCTAGATAATTTTACTATTTAAATGGTGATGAATTTAAAAAAAAGATGGCCAGAGTATAGACCCATGTACTATTCACAACAACATAAAAGAAACCAAATAAAGGCAAAAAAAATATAAATCATACGAGTTGAAAGATATTAACTAAGCTAGGACTCAAAAATAAAGCCTATAGAAGATGTTCAAAAAGATAAATCTAAATTATATGAAAGGAAACATATTCAACACATGTAGTTTGCGACTCATAATCATTAGAATACTTTGTGTCTTGCTAATAAAGATACTTAAAATAACTTAGTTTAAGTAGAAGTAGCATAATACGTTTTAGGAATTAATATTTTAAGTTTAATTACTTGTTGGCTTGTAATAGTTTTCATACTTCCAAGGTCCAAAGAAAATTTAATGTATTATTATTTTTAAACTTACTAGATAAATATATTTTTTCATGTAAAATTTATTCGGTACGGTTCGATATTTTTTCGATTTATTATTATAAAATAAAAAAATATACCCTAATTTCGAAGTCTACTGAAAGATTCTTTATTCTCAAAACCGAATGTAAGAAATGAACTATTTAGGGCCCCAACAATTAAGGTGCACAACTTCCTCCGCCTTCTCAGCCTCCCTTAATCCACTCTTTTGATTTTCAATGCATGTTTTTTTCCTAGCACCTACTACCATGCTAGAAAACCATCTCATTCCGCCTCCCTTGCCGGATTCCGCCGTGGAACTTGCCGTAGACGGCCGATTCCCACCGCCATCACGATTCTTCCTCTAACTTTAACTACTAAAATTCTTGTAAAAAGTGATCAAATTTTAGCGATCAAAATTGGTCTGTCCAAAAAAGTGATCAAAGTTGGTCGCTAAACTGGTTAAAATACCAAAATAATAATTTTACATACATTAGCGACCACCGTGGTCGATAATGTTGTCAAACTATTGACCAGACTATTCAGACTTGCTTGGTCAACGAATTACTCAGATTAGCGACAAACGTTGGTCGCTTAAGGGGACCCACTTATAAAATTTTAATAATTATAATATTATTTAAAAAGATTATAAAATATAAATAAATAAAATTTAAAATTAGCGACCAAAGTTGGTCACTACATAAAGAGTAAACAGATAGAAACCAACTTTGGTCGCTACTTTAGGGCCCAGTTATAAAATCTTAACAATAATAATTTTATTTAAAAAATTATAGAATATAAATAAATATAATTCAAATTTAGCGACAAAATGTGGTCTCTTAGTAAAATAAAGACCAACTTTAGTCGCAAAACTGGGACCCAGTTCTAACGTTTAACAATAATATTAATATTTTAAATATTATATGAAATATAAATAAATTTGATTTAAATTTAGCGACCAATTTTGATCGCTAATTTAAAATTATTTATATTTAGCGGCCAAAGGTGGTTGCTTTTTAGGTCAACATTGGTCAAAAATAAAATCACATTTATATTTACTAAAAAAATAATATAAATGTAAGTCATTAACACTTTTCTAATACAAGGGATGAATAGTACTACGAAGCGTGTGTGTGTGTCTCTCTCTCTCTCTCTATGTATATATATATATATATATATATATATACATATATATATATATATATATATATATATACATATATATATATACATATATATATATCTATACATATATATATATATATATATATATATATATATATATATATATATATATATATATATATATATATATATATATATACTTACGCTATACTATGCAATAAGTATAAGTGCATTAGCTATATTATATCGAATATAGCTCATATATATAATATAGATACTTATGCTATACTATGCACTAAGTATAAGTGCATTAGCTAATATTATATTGAATATAGCTTTTATATATATATATATATATATATATATATATATATATATATATATATATATATATATATATATATATATATATATACACACACACTTACGCTATACTATGCACTAAGTATAAGTTGCATTAGCTAATATTATATCGAATATAGCTTTTATGTATGTATATATATATATATATATAATATACTTACACTATACTAAGTATATAATATTATACTTACAATATAATAACTAATATTATATCGAATATAGCTCATAATACGCTTATTATATATAAAACACTTAGTTACTATATCTACATATATGTACTATACACTCAGTATATATAAATTTCCCTAAGTATATATAATACACTATACTATGTCTACATATATATACTATACACTTAGTGTATATGTGTGTGTATATGTGACGAACCAAAGGGGTCATCACCTGTTTCTTTACTCATTCTGTGTCTTTGAGGCCTTGAAAACCTCATTGAGAGTCGCCTCGATCTGCATACGCAGTCCGAACGCGTAACCAGAAAGCTTAAATATGAATTATGTGTGAAAAAATGATAAATTTTGATATTAATATGATTAAAGTTGACTGGTCAATATTTTGGGTAAACGGATCCGGACCCGTGATTTGACGGTCCCGGAGGGTCCATAGAAAAATATGGGACTTAAACGTTGCTCTTACATTGGTTCTACCTAACGACCTACGTCTGGGGTCTTCAAAAGCTAGAACTCTTGAGCTCGTCTTGGCTTGTCTATGCAATCCCTTCATCAATATGCTTCTTGGCATTCAGTCTTGATTGTTTGATTCATCATCATTGATTCGTCAACAATCTTGATCGTTTGCTAATGCATCTTCATTATTTGTCATATGTCATACACTAATATAGTTGTTTGACAGTTGACTTCGTTGTTTGTCATTCAATCAAAAACTGCACTTGGAAATCATGCTAATACAACCAAAGAACACATATCAATGATATCAATGATTTCCAACAATTTCCCCCTTTTTAATAATGACAAACAATAGGAGATATGCATATAGGATTCCCCCTAAATTCATGTTATATCTCAACATACAAGTCATGCAAACTATTCCCCCTTAATTGAATATTCCCCCTCAATTAAGGCATGCTAGAAGGTGGAGACATTCCCCCTTATTAGATGCATATCGCCTAAGTTCTTCCCCCTTTTGGCATTAGCAAAAAGACAGTATACAAAGGCTACTTTCCCCTTTAGACACTTCCCCCTTTTTGGGTATACAAATGTCAAAAATAAAATAGGAAAGACAATGAGGAATATGCATGATGAAGATTGCCCAAATAATTAAAAAACATACCAATTGTTAGAAAAGAAACATATCAAATGTTATTTTTTTATCAAAAATGATACCAATTATTATTGTTAGCAAAACATATTATTTATTTCCATATCAACTGTTAAATTTTAACAAAAAAAACAAGAGTTATGATCATCAAAATATGAATCGTTTATTATTAAATATACCAACTGTTAACACATATCGACTCTTAGGCTTTTATCAAAAATGATGACTGACCGAAATTCCCCTTTGATGCAATAAGGTTTCGTGCTTGGTGCATCTACTACAATATTGTAGTCTTCAAGCACACCTGCAAACGTACCTAAAAATAGTTTTTAGGTACCCAACCACTTTTGGGTCCTTGGGGGTTAGTCAAATAATAATCATAGCCAAGAGATAAATCCCTATGTTTTGTAAAACATACGGGTGCTATGTGTCCTACCCGGTTGCAGTAATGACATGTTACATTCGGGTTGTGCATATGTCTAAGTTGAGCCAAAAACGTTCTAGGTTATCTAAAGTCATTATTCCTAGAAGTGTTGACATTCCTAGAGTCATTTCTAGGTGGTCTAAAATGATTAATTCTAGACTCATTAACAAGATTCCTAGAATTATTTCTAGGTTGTGCAACATCATTTCTATCATGATTCTTATTCTTTTTAGGCCTTTTATATTTCCTGGGCTTTTTCTTCTTAATTTCTTCAACTGTTTTAGGTTCTTCTACACTACGTTTTTCTAGTGTGTTCCTAAGTTCTATGTTCTCTATTTTCAAAGAATCACAAGAAGGACAATTAAAGCTTTGATCAATTGAAGAAGTTTCATTCATCTCCTTAATTTTATTCTTAAGATCAGCATTGTCATTTCCAAAAATTTATTTTCCTCTTCTAAAATTTTAATTTTAGCCTTGGCCTCTTTGGAGATTTTTGAAGTCTTTTTTAATTCACTATATAATTCTTGAAAAGCTTTTTATAATTCTTCAAAAGAGTAAGAGTTAGAATTACTTACCTCTTCTTCCTCGTTGGCCATGAGGCATAGGGCGGCCGTTTCATCACCCGAGCTGTCCGAATCCCATGTCAGGCGCCTTTGGTGTTTCTTCTTTTCTTGTCCTTGGGTTTTGGACAATGTGACTTGGTGTGGCCAAGTTTTTCACAATTATGGCATGAAGGACTTGGTTCTTCCTTCTTCATTTCCTTTTTCATAAACTTATAAAACTTTTCAATTAAATCGTTGGAAATAGGATCATCATCGCTTTACGAATCACTTACTTCTACTCTTTTAGAAGATGAGGCTTTGAAGGCAATACCTGGACTTTTCTCATCTCCAAATGAGGGTTTAACAATTGTGCTTTCATAAGTTTTGAGGTTACCTCTTAGTCCATCAATTGTGACGTCCGTGATTCCTATCGACTCTTGGATGGCATTGGCTTTGGAACGCCATTCGGGAGTGAGACTCCGCAGGATTTTTCGAACAAGATCTTTGTTCGAATATACTTTCCCAAGAGCATGGAGATCGTTGATGATCATTGAGAATCGATCAAACATATCATCGATGCTTTCAGGCTCCTTCATTTTAAAGAGTTCATATTTATGTGTTAGAAAATCAACTCTTGCTTCTCGGACTTGAGGCGTACCTTCATAAGTACCTCAAGCTTATCCCACATCTCCTTGGCGGTTGTGCAGCAAGAAATCTTCCGATAGTCATCCGGATTCACCGCACAATACAACATATTGATGGCCTTTGCATTATTTTCAACCTTCTTGATGTCCTCGGCATTATATTCATCTTCCTCCTTTGGAACCGTGGTTTCCCCAACTTCCTTTGTCGGCATTTGTTCACCGTTCTTGATGATTTTCCACAAGCGAAAGTTATTTGATTGGATGAAGATTCTCATCCGCTCTTTCCAATATGTGTAATTTGTTCCATCAAATAGAGGAGGCCTAATGGTGGAGTGTCCTTCGCTCATCATTCCTGCGTTCAACATTCTCAACAAATATATGGAACGTTCTCTCAACCGGTTAAGGCTTTTAGAGAGTTAGGCTCTGATACCAACTGTTAGGATTTATGCCCGTCACTAGAGGGGGGGGGGGGTGAATAGTGAGGCACGAGAATGTCGATAAATTTTGCGGAATTAAAATTGCAGGAGTAAAGTAATTGCAGTAATTAAAAGAGTAAGGAGAGGATAAACCGAATTTATACTGGTTCACCACAACGTGTGGCTAGTCCAGTCTCCCGAGAGACTCTCTCGAGTTTACACTAACTCTGTTAAGCTTACGAGTGCCAAACAAACCGTTACACTTGCTCGTAGATGTACGCTCTACAAGACTTCAACTTGCTCGAGGATACCTCACCTCAAGACTTCACACACTAAGATTGAAGGTACTTAGCAAACCCAACGCTCAATGAAAAGGTATGGTCTTCTCAAGAACCTTTCTCTTTTACAACAAGAACTCTCTAAGAAGAGTAGATAAAGAGATACAATATAAGCTCTATGAACAACACAAAGTTGTCTCTCAAATGGCTCAACAAAAGCTCTAAATATGATGCATAAATGTTATCAATATGTTCAAGAATAATGAGAGATGTTGTTCATATAAAATCAGCTCCAAAGACCTCTATTTATAGGGTGTGGAGGTGATATAGCCGTTGCCCAACGTTTAAACAATAAATCTGATTTTGGCTCAGCATAATCGATTATCTAACTTGCATAATCGATTATCCTTTCAACGTTCAAAAAACTAGACGTTGGAAGGCAACGGTCACAAGGATAATCGATTATGCTAAGTAGATAATCGATTATCTACATAGCATAATCGATTATCCTTGTGTTCTGGAATTTCCAGTTTAAGCTGGAACTTAACATAATCGATTATTCTTATAGCATAATCGAATATGTGGCTATTCTGTCCAGAATTGACAACTTACTTCAAAAACCATTTTGGTTAAAATGAAAACGTTAAAAATTATTTTGTTTGAAGTATATCACAAATGTTTATGATGATTATGATTTGATAAAATGATTTTATGCATATTTATGATGACCTATGTTGAGCCAAAAGAGGAGATAACTTAAACGTTGCTCTTACATTGGTTCTACCTAACGACCTACGTCTGGGTTCTTCAAAAGCTAGAACTCTTGAGCTCGTCTTGGCTTGTCTATGCAATCCCTTCATTAATATGCTTCTTGGCATTCAGTCTTGATTGTTTGATTCATCATCATTGATTCGTCAACCATCTTGATCGTTTGCTAATGCATCTTCATTGTTTGTCATATGTCATACACTAATATAGTTGTTTGACAGTTGACTTTGTTGTTTGTCATTCATCAAAAACTGCACTTGGAAATCATGCTAATACAACCAAAGAACACATATCAATGATATCAATGATTTCCAACATTACTGAGTATTGCTGTGGTGTACTCATGCTTCTTCTGCGCATGTTTTTTATGTGCAGATCCAGGTATTTCATCTCAGACGCACTACCATCGAGGTAGAGAGATCTAGCGGAGACTTGAGATATATCTGTAGCGTCCGCAAACCGAAGAGTTTCCTTCATTATTATACATGTAGTGTTTAGACTCTATCGTACTTTTGATGTAGACATTCTGGAGACTAAAGCAGTTACAATACTTTCCTTTAGCCTGTGTTCCCGTGAGTTTCCGAGTTTTGGATTGAGTTGTAGACATCCACATTCATTTTTGGGTTGTATATGCTAAGTGGCACTTATTTATCGCTTTCCTTCTAGTTTTTGCTTAATTTAATTAAATCATTCCACTAGCTATATTAATTTCCGCATTGCTAGGCTTACCTAGTTGTAGGAGCTAGGTGCCATCACAACATGTCCATGGAGGATGAACTCGGGTCGGGACAATATATATATATATATATATATATATATATATATATATATATGTGTGTGTGTGTGTGTGTGTGTGTGTGTGTGTGTGTGTATGTATATAAAATATTTTTAAAAAAATATCATGTATATATATATATATATATATATAGCATAAAATGAATTAAAATCCTAAATGTATACTACATATGTACATAATTTTAAATTGAACTAAAAATTAAATTATTTTTTTATATATATGGCGACCAAATTTGGTCGCTATTTTGGTCAAACGGTCAAAATTGGCGACCAACTTTGGTCGCTATTTTGGTCAAAAGTCAACAATTATTTTGCTACCAAAATAGCAAAACCGAGTTTCCTTCCCATTCTTTCAAAAAATTTGCCCAAAATCTTTCTTTTCTCTCACACACTCAAACACCCCCCCCCCCCCTCTTCGACTCCCAGCAGCAGCGCCCCCCACCCCCCACCGGCGACCACTGACGGCAGTTGCACCCACTTCGGCGACCTCCACTCCCAAGGTTAGTTTCTCTCTCCTTTCTTTATTTTTTCCGAAAAATAGTGATTTTGATTAATTTCTCCATGTTAGGGTTCAAAGTTATATATTATTTATTCAACCATATTTAGTTCAAAGTTAATTTCTCCACGTTAGGGTTCAATTTCTTCATGTTATATATTATTTGCAATTCTTAGGGTTCTTATTAAACTTTCAGGGTTCAAAGTTATATATTATTTGTTCAACCATATTTAGTTCAAAGTTAATTTCTCCATTTTAGTTCAAAGTTAATTTCTCCATGTTAGGGTTTAATTTCTCCATGTTATATATTATTTGCAATTTTTTGGGTTCAAATAAATTAACTTTTTAGGTTGACTAATTTATATATGGGGTTAAATTTCAATTTATGAAGCAACAACAAGAAACATGGAGAAAGAACATTAAAAATACTAAATTTAAGCCTTCAAAGGACATGAAATATTTAAATTAGGATATGGATTGGCCTTCAAAGGCCTTTAGCGAAATGTTGTACAAATAAAAATAAAAGGTTATATTAAAGAATTTTGGGATATGAATTGGAATTTTAGTTAACTAAAAAAATATTAGAATATGAATTAACTAAATTAATTTCCTCTTGTTTTATTTGTATAGATGGAACATCGCACTTGGATGTACAATATGAATTATCCTAATTGACAGGGATTGAGGGAGGATTTTGTAGAAGGGGTGGATGACTTTATTAGACATGCAATGTCACTTCCACCATATCTAAGTGAAGGAGTAATTAGGTGCCCTTGTGTTAGGTGCGACTGTATAAAGTTTGGAGAACCGGCGGAAGTTAAGCATCATCTTTATAGAATGGGGTTTATAGAAAATTACTTTGTGTGGACTAATCATGGGGAGATCGATGGTAGCTATGGGATATTTCATAACATGGTTGTGGGTGAAAGTAGTAGGTCGGTGGAGAATCGAATCGTGATTCTAGAATTCATGATATGGTTGCAGATGCTTTTGGGATGCACTTAGGGGGTCAGCCTAATGAAAATGTTGAATAAACTCCTAATGATGACGCAAAACATTTTTATGAAGCTTTAGAGAAAGCTAGTCATCCACTATGTAAAGGAAGTCCGCACTCTAAGTTGTCTGTTGCAGTTAGATTACTAAGTATCAAATCTGATGGAAATATTTCTTAAGGAGCCATGGGCTCTATCATTAACCTTATGCGTGAACTAGTTGACTCCGATATCGAATTGCCTGGTGATTTCTATAAGGCAAAGAGGTTAATTTCTAAGTTAGGACTTTCATCAATGAGAACTGATTGTTGTGAAGATGGTTGCATGTTATATTATAAAGATGATGCAGCTTTGGGCAGTTGTAAATTTTGCAAAAAGCCTCGTTTCAAGAGGCTTTCCAGTGGGAATATGGTCGCTATCAAGTCAATGCATTATTTACCTCTTATACCTAGGTTAAAGAGGTTATATGCGTCGATGAGTTCTGATCCTCATATAAGATGGCACTTTGAAAATAGAAGACCACCTAGTGTTATGTGTCAGCCTTCATATGGAGAATCTTGGAAGCACTTTAATAGGACATATCCAAATTTTGCTAGTGACCAAGGAATGTTCGATTAGGTCTGTATGCGGATGGCTTCACACCTTTTTCTATATCTGAGACACCATATTCATGTTGGTCTGTCTTTCTTACACCTTATAATCTACTATCCGAGTTGTGCATGACTAGTCCATATATATTCTTAAATTGTATTATCCCCGGTCCACGTAATCCGAGAAGTTTGATTGATGTACATTTGCAACCTTTGATTGACGAGCTAAAATAATTGTGGTACAATGGTTTTGAAACATATGACATATCAACCAAGTAGAATTTTATTTTGCGTGCTAATTTAATGTGGACAATTAGCGATTTTCCGGCGTATGGAATATTGTCTGGGTGGATGAATGCTGGGAAGCTAGCTTGTCCTTACTGCATAGAAAATAGTAAAGCGTTCACTTAGAAATATGGCCGAAAGAAATCATGGTTTGATTATCATCGTCAATTCTTGCCTCCTGATCATGAGTTTAGAAGGATGAAAAATGCATTCAAAAAAAATAAAATAAAATATGATTTCCCACCTCCAATATTTTTAGGTGAAGAAATTTGGGAGAGGGTCCAAAACTTCAGTAAATTTACTGAAGCTCCACCTTATAGATTCTTTGGATACAATGTTACTCATAATTGGACGAAACAAAGTATATTTTGGGAGTTGCCGTATTGGAAGGATAATATTCTCCATCACAACCTTGATGTCATGCATATTGAGAAGAACTATTTTGACAATTTGTTCAACACAGCGAGGGATGTTAAAGGTAAGACAAAGGATAACCCGAAGGCTAGAATGGACTTACAAGAATATTACAGGCAGCCTGAATTATACTTGCAGACAGCAAATAATGGTAAGGTGTTCAAGCCCAAAAAAAGTTACACATTCACTGAGGAAAGACGACAAATTTGTGATTGGGTAACGAAATTGAAGATGCCTGAGGGTTATGCGTCGAATTTTGGGAAAAAAGTTGATATGGAGGTAGGGAAGTTGAGCCATTTGAAAAATCATGACTATCATATTTTCACGAATACTTTGGTGGCTATTCCATTTTGTGGTTTGCCTGAACGAATCAAGAAACCCATCACAGAGATTATTTTGTTTTTCAAAGACTTGCGTTCTTCCACATTAAGGGAAGAAAACCTACTCCAAATGGATCACAATATTTGTGTAACTTCTATTAAGATGGAAAAGATATTTCCACGTGAATTTTTTGATGTAACACCTTCCAATCCACCTTGTACACGAGGGAAGACTTGGAGGGCATGTTCAATATAGATAGATGTATCCCTTTGAGAGGTAATATTTTAAGTTTGATGTAATTTTCTATTTTAAACAAATGTTCTTGGCTAACCTGAAATTATGTAGGGCAATTGGCAAATGCAAATAATTTGTTAGGCAAAGAAATAGGATTGAAGTATCTACATGCGAAGCTTATCTTGCAAAGGAAACTGCTCATTTTTGTTCTTATTATTTTGAGAGTAATGTGCCATGTGCTAGGAATAGGCCCAACAGACACACGATCGACCTTAGGAATAATCTATTATATCCGCCTATGTCTATATTTAATCAACGAGGCCGATGTTATAAGGATGTTAGAAAGAGACGTTTGAGTGACATGGAGTTCAAGTCAGCTACACGTCACGTGTTGCTAAATTGTCCCGAAGTTGTACCATATCTCAAGTAAGTATTGATTTAGTAGTTATCAAAATATAAAAATTATTGATTACATCGCAATGCAACTACTAAAAATATTTGATGTGTCATAATTAATTTGTGGGTCAATTTGTCCATGATGATGTATATACGAGATTTGATACGTGGTTCAAATAATTTGTAAGTTTCTCCTTAAATATTCTAACAGTATGTAGGTAAACAATGTTTGGAAGTTATGCTAACTGATAAATTTTTTTAACGATATGTAGGTAAATGATCCATATAATGGTGTAAACTAATTTTTGCAAGATGTATCTTGGGGACCTGGGATTGAGGTCACAACAATGTCTAAGTACATTGTGAATGGTTATAAGTTTCATACAGAGGATTGCTCTAAAAATAAAAATAGCTACAACAGCGGGGTGTGGATTCAAGGTGGTATGGAAACCAAGATGGAGATATTGATTATTATAGTGTGCTCAAAGAAATAATAGAACTAAAATATACAGGTTGACCATTTAAAAAATTGATACTCTTTAGGTGCAAGTGGTTTGACCCACATCCAACAAGAGGCACAAGAGTACACAATAAATACAACATAATTGAGGTTAATCATGCGAGGGAGTATGATCGCTATGATCATTTCATTATTGCACATAATGATAGGCAAGTGTATTATGCTCCTTATCCATTATGGTGGAATAAGTACGATTGGTGGGTTGTAATAAAAACTAAGCCCGTGGATAGGATAGAAGTCGAGAATGTGTTAGATGTTGCATATCAAAACGATATCTCCAGTGTTCATCAAATAGTGGACGAAAGTTTTAGAAAATAATTTGGAACATCCTGAACACATATTGGAAGAAGTTGACATAAATGAAGTAAGAATCATAGAAAACGAGGAAGAAGAATCAAATGATGAAGCTCAAACTAGTGAGGAAGAAGAATTCTCGGACGAGGAACTATACGCCGATGAGCTTTAAAAAGTTTATTTCTTTAATAACTCTCGTTCATAGCTAATTTCTTTATATGTTTCAATCTAAATATGCATTATATTATGCAGATGACGGGCAATGGTCCAGGTAACAGTAATCCTACTGGTTATCAGGGATGAGACAAAAGCAAGAAACCAAAGATGAGGGTAGAAGATACTACTCAATCTTTTCCTGCCTCTTCACAGATGCATGTGCCTATGCCTATGTCTAGGCCTCCACCACAGGGCTATTCGCTGCCACAACATAACCAGCCTTATACCTTCGTGTAAATGCCAGGTCTTTCTTCACAAGGCTATAGGACAGTACGTCCGACATACAGTCCACCTATCTCATTACCACGTGGATCGCATCTACCAGCATCTCATGGATCATATCGATCCATGTCAATCCACATGGATCACAGCCATCCGAGTCACAGCCACTCGGGTCATAGCTATTAGTTTCACATCTACTTGCAACCCATACAATTATGTCGCAGTCCCAGGGCTCACAGCCATCTTCATCTGGGACTCCATCTATTGCAGGCCTTCTCCTGCGAGATACTAGCTCTGAGCCCCTACACCTTCCACACATGCCTCCGATATACATGCTTCAGACAGTGATGCTGATGTTGACGAGGAGGTGCATTATGATGAATATGGCAGGATCATCATAGTCCCTAAGGGTGATGGGTAAGAGTTATTTGTTCTTTTTACTTTTATTGTTTTGTACAGTTTTACTAAGATATTAATGTGTTTTTTTATTAAATTGTAGGTTCATCCCTAGTAATGTTATTGCAAGGATAATCACCAAAGCCACCAAAAAGCTTTATGATGGTCCTTATGCGACTAGGAATGAATCCCATTCTCGCAGAAGGAGCAAATCTTCAATCAATTTAAGGTATAAATATTCTTTTAACCAGTATAATTATTTATATTTATGATATTTTCATCTAAATATGTATTATAGAATATAGCTTAGCTTATATATATTGAATTATATCGAATTTAGCTTATATATATCAAATATAGCTTTTTTATATATATGTTCGATAAAAGCTTAGTACGTTAATACATAACTAATCCAAAGTTAAGTGCATTAATACTTAGCTTTTATTAGCTAATGCACTAATACTTATTGCGTAGTGTATGTATATATATATATATTAACGTTACTGCACTAATATTCTATATTATAAGCAGTTAATGCACTTAACTTTTGAATAATTATTAGCTAATAAAAGCTAAGTATTATATATCGAATATAGCTTTTATGATATTTTCATCTAAATATGATATTTTACTTAACTTTTGAAATACAGAGCAAGTGTGTATGGGAACACCGTTATAGCGCGGATGTAGCTGCCAATTTTCATCTTAAAGCTCGAAAGCGGTTGTCCCATTATTTCTCCAAAGCTAGAAAGTTGAACCAGAAGCCTGGCTCATTGCTTCAGAATTTATGGGAGGATTTGCAAAGGCAATGCCTTACCGTAGAGTTCTTACATAAGAGCGAAAAAGGAAAGAAAGCTCGGGCATTAGAGAAGGGAGGATCCTTGCACACTGGAGGTGTGATCAGCCTAGGGACGATAAGAAGAAGAAGTACGGAATTGCTTAATTTATTTTAATTTTCAAAGTATATCTATTCTTTTATTAACTAAAATTTATAAGTTTTCAGAAAAAAAAGTTGGGGCATCCGATGAACCAAGATGAACTCTTCAAGGAGACTCATATTGTAAAGAAAAAGAAAGAGACAGACCAAGAAATGTGGGTCGAGGGCCGAGCATCGACTATACATGTAAGTTTTCACTTTTCATTAAGAATTTTGATTTACTTTTACATAAATTTTGAAATACTAATTCAATGTAATTTTTCTTATAGGGTCGCTTCACAGTTGAAGTTGAGCAATTCTTACGCAGTCAGCCACCTAATGAGTAGGGCAAGCCAATCAAACTATCGGACGAGGATGCTGAGAGAATATGGACGCAGGCTGCTGGCGGTCCAAAATGGAAGAAGGTATACGGGCTTCCTAATAAGAAATTTCATCGCTATAAGTGTGGAATGCAAGGAATAGGATATTCCTCGCAAGCCGAGCGATTTGATGGGTAGGGCCTCTCCTCTATGCGGGAGACTGTGGCAAAGCTAACATCTAAGATAAAGCTGCCAAGGAAAGAGAAAAGCTTAGATATGCTCAGTACATTGGCATGCAAGAGCAGATCAAATCTCTCCTAGCCTCTAGCAGTTTTCCGATTCCCCGGTCTCGTGAGTCATTGCCAGAGGCTCGCCTTCCTCATGCTCGTTCCTCCCGTCCTCCCCGTGATCATTCTTCCCATCCTCAACAAATACGTTCTTCTAGATACCGTCTTGGTGATGAAAGTTCATCAGACGGTGATGATAATGATGTACAGAATAATTCTTGACTTTTATACACTTTCAACTAGATAAATACAATTGATTTTCGAATGGTTTTGTAATAGCAGTTAACTTAGTTTGGTTAGTTTAAAGTATAAAGTTCTATTGAACTTTATACTTTGTTGGTTATAATATTGTTATTGTTGTTGTTTGTTGTTGTTGTTGTTGTTGTTGTTGTTGTTGTTGCTTTTTCTTGTTGTTGGTAGAAAATGCCTATTTAAAACTTTTGGTAAGCTGGTAAGTGGTGTAGCTGCAAAAACAGACAGTTTTACAAAAAATATACCAAGAAAAGCGACAACTTTGGTCGTCAGTTGGTTGTTTTTCCCTTAAAAAATAATTTTCTGGGAAATAGCGACCAAGGTTGGTCGCTATTTCACCCAGATTTCTCAACAAGCGACCAACTTTGGTCACTATTTCATTAAAATAAATAATAACTTCATGAAATATAGCGACCAAAGTTCGCCGCTTATAATTAAAAAAATTAATTCTTGAAAGAGCGACCAACTTTAGTCGCTTATTTTTTAAAAAAAAATTACAGCGACCAACTTTGGTCTCTATTTTCCAGATTTTAAAATATAATATTTTCTTTACAGACCAAAATTGATTTTTTTTTATGATTAATAATGAAAAAAAATAAAACGTAATATATAGGTAGAGACCAACTTTGGTCGTAAAAATTATAATATTAAAATATTGTAGCGACCAAAGTTGGTCGCTATTTTCTTTAAAGGAAAATTTGATCCTTTTATTTGAGAGATCAAAATTGGTTGCTAATTAACGACCAACTTTAGACCCTAAGAAAAAGAGACCAGTTTAATTTCGACGAGGCTTGTTTAGTCGCTTTCTGTTCGCTTTTTAGTTAATAAAAGACCAATCTTGATCACTTTTTGTGATAGTTAAAATTTGAATTTCTAGTAGTGGTTACTCTCTTTTTTCAGTGAAACCCTTGAACTAGTCTTAATTTCTTTTCCATCGAATATACTAGTAATACTTATAGGGGAAAGAGTTGTGGAAATCATACTTCGTTGCAAGTGTTACACTTGTCTTTATAAGTTGTTACACTTGGCTTAAAGTGGCTAAATCTAAAGAAGAAATGGACTTTGGTTTACTTGGTTTGTTTTATGTGCTTCACGACATATTCTCTATTTTGTTTTTATGAAACACCCCCCCCCCCCCCAACCCTCCCCATTTAGACGAAACAGGGTTGGTAGCGGAGGTAGTGTGGTAGTTATAGATTTGGACGAACTCAATAATTTTTGTTTAAATTTTATATTTATATTATAAAATTTATTAAATATATAAAAAAATTAATTATGAACCCAATAATTAAAATAAGATAGGATTCGATAATAAGATCATAAACCATAATCTTCAAATTCTGTTTAAACCCTTTTGACTTTGCTGTTACCTTCACTTTCATAACTTATTCGCATTTTCTAATACTTGCTGCTGTCAACATTTAGCTCGTGTAATTTGGTGACTTGGAATTAATGGGGAAGCCATAAAATTCAATAGGAGTGTTCAAATTATTTAAAATCTAATTTTTATCAATAACAACTAACAAGTAATATTTTATTCTTTACCGTTCACAAAATATAATTTTTCAGCAAAGCGTGTTCAGTTGACCATTGGTCCCACATAACTTCGCCCTACTTGGAATTGCTAGGTGCGGCTTTAGATACTGTTAAATAAAACACATTGAATCATAAAATTTGAGTAAAAAAATTTTGTTCATTATACTGAAGTGTGTTACCTTAATTTAATTATGTCTTCAATATATCCATAATATTCGGAGTTGATACCTTTTTTCCGAGCCAAACACGTAAAAATAATCATGAAGGTATCTTTGTCCTTGTTAGAAGTTTTGAGCTCTAAAAATGAAGTCCTCAATGATAAGAAAGAGCTAAAATTTTCTATGATAGACTTTCTAACAAATCTGAATTACTCGTGACAATGAATTATTGACCTCAAGAAAATCAACCTCCCCTAACAAAAAGATATCATCAGACTCAATGACTCCAAATTCAGTCCTAGCCCCTAACTAAAAGAAGAATTTATCTATCAGAACCTACTTGAAGGACGGAAGAAAATTAGACAAGTTTACCCCAACTGAAGCATGCGTTTTCATCCATAAATAAACAAAAATGAAAGGCTAGTAATATAATACTGGTACTGACACTAAACAAAATGAGTTAATCATGGTTTAGTAATATATAGAAGTGAAAATATACATAAATTAACCATGCGTCAAACCCGTGACTTAGTGCCTGCTTACAAATAGGTCATTCTATCCTAATGGGTGAGATGTAGACAATCTACCCTAGGGTTACATTCCAACTGACGTACGTTCACGGCAGATATGCGCACTCCATTATTAAAAAAAGAAGTGCAAAATATCGAGAGAACAACCTCACGAAAAGACAAACACAAGTGACACATTAACACTTGTCCCGTAAAGTTCTTCCCCTAAATAAGATTCTCAAGCTCCCTATGGCTACATTGTGGATGCTACTGAATGAGAAAGAATGATCAAAACTTATAGAAGTCCAAAATTTTTCCTACAAGAAAAGAGACTAGCCAAATACGAAAGAATTATATTTTCTTTCTAGAAAAAGAAAAACCCAATTATGATAAATATGTTGTCTTTTCCTTTATGAAATAGGAAAACCAATTATGGTAAGAAAATCTGGACAAACACCTAATAGAATGGTCTTCGTGTCTAGCATGCAATGCTTGTGCTTTAAAAACATATTGAAACCTCAATTCTTGGTTAATTGCTAAGTAGAAACGCAAATGAATGCAATCAAATTTGAAACGTTGGTAGTATATTTCTCCAGGAACTGACAGAAAATGAATTAAGTGGCGAGTGATATTTACATTCTTTGAAAAGCACAACTTGATGTCCGGCTAGAACCGTAACTCTATAGAAGCATAAACATTAAAAAACCACTGAGCATATCAGCATAAACAATGCAGAACAAGCACACCTCTAAATGAGTTTGAACTCTTCAAATTCGGCTCGAATCTCTCCCGAAAATGGATCTTCTTACCCAATCACCGACCACTAAATACCTTGTTCGCCAGCTAACTTGCTTGCTGAAATGCAAATAAAATACAGAAGCAAGAAATATATAACCAATGTAATATCAGAAGCAGCAAGTCATATTCAAGAAATCTATCAAATTCTCACCTCGCATAAATTGAGTACCATAGCCATTGTGTGCTATGACCCATAGAAACCCAGTCTCCCGGAAGTTCTGCTGCTGCTTGCTCCCCACCTAAAGGAGCAAATTGCCCTAAATGGCGATACCTGAAATGGCACACGTTGTTAAGCCAAGGATCACTGAGAGAGAGTTGAAACCGTTAGATATTGGATCATGCTATTGCTAGCATAAAGGGAATTACTGCTAATGAGGATGTATCTTTGTACCAATGGGATAAGCAAATTAGAAGCCAAGATAGGAGGGCCAATAACGACATGGGCAGCTAATAAGTTCAATGAGGTTGCCGATAAGTATAAACTCGATGGTTCTCTACACTACACACACTGCAGAAAGAAGCAGAAATGATAGAGGGCTGGTGACCATATTTCTGTTCTTTTTGGCAAAGAGCAGAAATGTGTTTTTAAGAAAAAAATTCTGTTGGTTTGTAAAGAACAAAATTCTGGTCATACTTCAGTTTGATCCCCTATAGAAGATGTGGAAAAAATAGCACAAACCATGTATAGAATTGGAACAAGAAAACAGCAATTAGTCTTCCCAGTATGCTTACACGCAACAAAAGTAAGGAAAAGAAATTTCCAAAAAGGTTAAGCTATACCTGAAGGGTAGAAATTCATGACGGCCAGAACCTTTGAAACGACGAGGGCCTTCAGGATTACTTTTGCATTGCTCCCAGCGATTAAAGCATCTAGCAAGATATGTACCTTGTTGAGCAGCAACCTAGCATGTGAAAACATAAGAAATGAAGCTAAAGCAAAACATGAAGCGAAACGAGAGAGGGGGATGAAAACCAAACTACGGAAAAAGTACCTGAGCAGTGGCAGGTAGACTCTTCATCTGTGAATCAACATGAGAAAGGGCTAACTTAAAACCTTCAATATCTACTTCCTCTCTTTCATTTCCCTCTGAATCCCTGAGTAAGTCGGTCACCTCTAACAAATGTTTGCTCTTCAGATACAAGTCCACTTGAGGATAACGGATAATTATGTCTTCCAAAACATCTCGGAATTCCTCAATGGTTAAAGTTCCAGAATCATCCTTATCCGCAGCTTTAAAAATGACTGAAATATCTTCCTAAACCACGTATTTTCACATTTGAAACTTTAAGGAGGGAAGGTATAAAGGCAAGAAACGATTAGTTTCTGACAGAAGTAACTATGACGAAAGAAAGGGATATAATCATCCTCATGCAGCATATATTTCATTTTCTGTTGTTTCTTTTCCATTCATCATAATAATACTGTTAAGATATCAAATACTCTAACCATCATCAAGAAGTTTAAATTGATTAACTCTGAGAGCAGAAACTAATGGCTCAATCTGACGTTTATATGGAATGGGCACTAAAAGCTAAGGAAATAATTCTTACTATTGGCTCTTGATGAATGTATCACGATATACTTCTCTAAGGTTGTGGGGACTAGTTCAGTAACTTGAAATTTATGACTGCATTTTCTAGAACGAATGTCAAAAAGTTCAACTTTTTGAAAAATTCATGAAATGAAACACTCCAGCTCATAAAATCATTTTTGGAACACTTGAGCCATCTGGAAATACACGGCACAACAAACGCGCATTATTATCCATGTGGACCCTAAAGCATGGAATGTAACTGTCAACATCTGGAAAAATATACTATAGATAAAGGATTGATTATACTATAGATCATGAATTGATTAAATGTTTCAATACAGTTATTTGAAAAAAGGTTTCTTTACCATTACTTGACGTTGGTCTACAGTGGCGCAATCACCAAGTGCGTACACGTTGCTGCAGCCCTTTACTCGCAACCATTCATCAGCTGCTAGAACACGTCTTTTCCCCTGCAAGAGGAATGAAAATTTTACGTGGCCATAATTGATTGAACTTGCAGAGCTTCCCAGTCAGAAAATTCTAATCTCCGAAATGCATTTAGTGAAGAAAACCCCCTGAAAGAGTTAGTCAAAGGGAACAAGGTGCAAAATACCTGGCCAATTTGTTCCATAAAATCCTTCACAAATGGGCGGGTACCAACTCCAGTTGACCATACAACCATCCCGTAGGGTACTTCAACATGTTCTCCTGTAGATTTTACTTTTGTGTTGATAGAATGATCAGAGACACTAATGACGCGGCAACCTGTCAAAACCTCAATTCCATCTCTCTGAAATTTCTGTTCAGCGAATGAGCTTATTCTTTCATCAAATCTGCGAAGAAACAAAATTATAATTTCGGAGTTGTTGAGTCAATCTCATTCTTAAAATTCTCTTAATTGAGTAGAAAAATTATGATCTAAAAATAGATCCCATCATCCAAACCATTTAACATTACAACCTTCTGGAACAACAACGATTTCGTGTTTTGCAATTCCAAGAATGAAATGCCACATGTGTGCGTCCACTAATACATAGTATATGTTTAAAGATATGGTCACCCCAACTAAATCAAGCCTAGGTTTGTCCTTTGTACTTCATCCACCCCATTTCTACATCCAACCCCACATAAGGGATTGGGCTCTCTTCACACCTCTGTATCTTCCTTACTCTAAAATATTTCAACATCACATTGACAACGGAAAGGCCGTGGCATATATTAAAAGCAGTGAAGAAGTAAATCTAGAAATGGTGCATCTTACGTATTCAGGATATGATCTCCAGATTGGACAAGTGTTATCTTCACGAAATCCTTAACTGATGGGTATATTTTTACTAGGTCCTCATGAACAAAGTCGTGTAGCTCAGCAGCAAATTCCACTCCAGTTGGACCCCCGCCAACTATAACAAAATGGAGGTTGGTCCTTCGCTCTTCTTCAGTTTGGCCAGGAATGACAGCTTTCTCAAAACAATCTATTACAGTCCTCCGTATCCTTTGAGCATCTTCCACTTCCTGTATGAGACATGATTCATTCATTTCCAGACAAGGAAAATTTAGCAGCTCACAGAAAATATGGAAGAGAATCCTACCTTCAGAAAGTGGCAATGTTCCATGACACCCGGAGTGTTAAAAGTATTTACTTGAGCTCCTACAGCTATAACTAAATAGTCATATTGTAGGGAGAAATCATTATGTCCCACCAAATTATCATTGATACCGGAGCGGCAAAATACTTTGTTGTTTTCTGGATCAATCTTTAGACATTCTGCTTCACAAAATTGAATTTCTCCACTTCTCTGCCACACCAAATAATAAAAATTAAACAGGAATAGGAAGAAAATTTTCGAAGGAGAACTATATTATATATTATTTTTAGAAAATCAAGATCTTGAAGAAACTTAGCATATACTAGACATTAAATTCTTCGGACCAGATTATGGCAACCCGGAAGCATCCCGCATTCATGTAGGGTCCAGGGAAAGGCCACACCTCAAGGGCAGTGATGTGTAGAGAGTTTTGGGAGAATTGATTTTCTTGTATTGCTCACAAAAGTATATATAGAGTACAGAGAGGTATCAAATCCTACCAACTATAGGACTGTACAATATCAAATCCTACCAACTATAGGATGTACAATATCAAATCCTACCAACTATAGGACTGTACAATAATGAGAGAATATCTACCAATAATAAAAAGATACACAACACAACATATCCTAATACGCCCCCTCAAGATGGAGGGCCGGAGGACACGCCAATCTTGGACATCAGCAGAAGAAGCCGAGGACGAGATAAGTGCTTGGTGAGAGCGTCAGCAAGCTGATCGTCAGAGGATACATGAGCAACACGAAGAGACCCATTCTGAACCAATTGACGAACAAAGTGATAATCAATGGAGATGTATTTCATGCGCGAATGATACACAGGGTTGGCACAGAGGTAAGTGGCGCCAATGTTGTCGCTGTAAATGAACGGAGCAGCCGGAAGAGGGACATGAAGCTCGCGCAGCAGGGAATGAAGCCAACGGACTTCAGCGGCAGCAGAAGCAATGGCACGATATTCAGCCTCAGTAGAAGATCGTGCAACGGAACGCTGCTTTTTGGAGCTCCAGGAAATAGGATTAGGCCCCAGAAAGACCACATAGGCACCAGTCGAGGAGCGGTCATCACAGTTTCCACCCCAATCAGCATCAGAGAAACAATGCAGAGGTATAGCAGATGAAGGACGCAGCCAGACTCCAAAGTCACGCGTCCCATTCAGATACCGGAAGAGGTGCTTAACTGCACCCCAATGAGGGACAGTAGGAGCGTGCATGAACTGTGAGAGTTTATTCACAGCAAAGGAGATATCAGGATGAGTGAAGGAGAGATACTGGAGGCCCCCAAGGGCCTGTCGATAGGCGGATGCGTCCGCAGGAGCCGAGCCATCGGCCAGATGAAGGCGAGTGGACGCCGTTGTTGGCGTCTGAACAGGGTTGGATTCCAGCATATTATGACGAGTCAAAAGATCAACAACATATTTACGCTGAGAAAGAAAACACCCCTTGGAGCTGCGCAGAACTTCAACACCAAGAAAGTAGCTTAGATCACCCATGTTTTTAAGAGAAAATTTAGTCCCAAGAGAGTCAATCACACGGTTCAAGAAAGCAGAATCACTACCAGTCAATATGAGATCATCAACATATACCAAAAAATAGGCTGTAATACCAGAATACTGAAAGACGAAGGGCGAAGTGTCAGAGGTAGTGTTGACGAAACCCATAGCCAAAAGGCATTGGCGGAGCTCACTGTACCATGCCGGGGGTGCCTGTTTGAGACCATAAATAGCTTTCTGTAACTTACAGACATAAGATGGATAGGCTTTGTCAACAAAACCCGGTGGTTGTGCCATATAAACATCCTTTGTAAGTCTCCCGTGGAGAAAGGCATTGTTCACATCCATTTGACGAAGAGGTCAGCCGTTGGATACAGCCAGACTGAGAACCAAACGCACAGTTGCCGGCTTAATAACCGGACTGAAAGTCTCTTGGAAGTCTACTCCTGGACGCTGATGAAAGCCTTTCGCAACAAGCCGGGCTTTGAACTTGTCCACAGTACCGTCAGGCTTTCGTTTGATACGACAAACCCACTTGCAGCCCACAACATTCTGTGAAGAATCAGGCGGAACAAGATCCCAGGTGCCATTCCGTAGCAGAGCATCAAACTCCAATGACATAACAGCGCGCCAGCGCTCATCAGACATAGCACTAGACCAAGTCTGAGGTTCTGTAACAGCTGGAGAGGTTACAACAGACATACCAAACTTCTTGTTGGGCGTAAAGATGTTATTTTTGCTGCGAGTTTGCATGTGATGACCACCCTGAGAGGATGAAGGTGGCGGCATAGTGGGTGTAGCGGCGGCGGGGCCGCTAGCGGTGCCGTAAGAGGCGCTGATGGCGCGGGCGTTGGCGCCGCAGGTACTGGCGGAGGCAGCGGAAGGACGTCTAGGGAGACCGGAATGGGTACAGGTGGAGACTCGGAGTTAGACAATTTGGAGAACGGGAAGATATCTTCATGGAAGGTGACATGACGCGAGACGAAGATTTTAGACGTTGAGGGATCAAAGCATAGATATGCGCTTTGAGTAGTAGAGTAGCCAAAGAAGACACAGGCACGAGATCTGGGTTCCATTTTGTGTGAGGTGTAGGGCCAAAGCCAAGGGAAGCATTGACAGCCGAAGACACGCAGTTTGGCAAGGTTGGGGCGCCTATGGAAGAGAGACTCAAAGGAGGAGAGCATCGAGAGATTTGTCTTGGGAAGACGATTAATGAGATAGACTGTTGTGGCAAAGGCATAAGGCCAGTAAATGAGAGGTACAGAGGCATAATGAAGGAGAGTGAAACCAGTATCGACAATATGACGGTGACGGCGTTCAGCATAGCCATTGTGCTGAGGTGTATGAGGAGGTGAAGTGAGATGTGAGATGCCATTGGAGGCAAGAAAGGAACGTAAAGCTAGGAATTCACCCCCATTATCAGTATACGGAGTAATGATTTTAGCAGAGAAATATTTTTCTACAATGGATTTAAAAGTGGGGAAGGTTTGTAACACATCAGATTTACGGCGTAAAGGAAAAACCAAGCATACTTGGAAAAATGATCAACAAAAATGACATAATATTTAAATCCTTCATTAGAAATAATTGGAGAGGTCCATACATCATAAAAAATAAGCTGTAGCGGAGCAGTAGAAGATAAACTTGACTCAGAAAAAGGTAACTTATGACACTTATGAAGCTTCAAGAGACACAAGCATAATCAAACACACTTCGGGACGCTAGACTGCTAGAAGACACTAAATGACGCAGGATTTTGGCTGACGGATGACCAAACCGAGAATGCCACAATGACGCAGAGAGCTTTTCTGCCGTGAGGGCGGACAGTAGACAGGAAGCCGCCGGCCAGTAGTAGGCGTTGGCCCTACGTGGGCCGCTGACGAGTGTTGCCCACGTGCGACGATCCTTCACCTGAAAATCAGTATCAGAAAAAATAACATGAACATCATTGTGACGACATAATTGAGCAACAAAGATCAAATTTTTACGCATATGTGGAACACAGAGAGCCCGAGCCAATAAAAGAGAGGAATAACTGATAAGTTGTCCAGTATGTGTAATTTTCAAACCTTCACCGTTACCAATAACCACATCATCGAAACCAGTGTAAGGACTGTGAAGAGACAGGTTGGCAAGGTCCGTGGTTATGTGATGAGAGGCACTAGAGTCCAGGATCCAATCGGATGCAGAGGGAATTGTCGGAGAGTGATGGGCTGTGTGACCAGCCGGATAAGACGGCGGAGCGTATGCTGGCCGCGGCAGTGGTCCACCGTAAGGAGGCTGATTGGCGCCGGAAATGGGATAGGACGGACAGCGGCGCGCGGAGTGGCCAAATTCACTGCAGAGTTGGCACTTCCTATTGTACCCGCGAGAGTGGCCATTGTTGGAGTAACCACCGCGACCGGAGGATGAACCACGGCTGCCCCGGCCGCGCCCGCGGCCACCGAAGCGGTTACGGCTGGACTGCTGTCCGGCGACGAAGACAGCCGACGGAGTCAAATCAGATGCGGCGGAGGTGGCCGGTGCACGAGCAGTAATCTGAGCCTCCATGCTTAACAGTTTGTCATGTAATTCAGCAAAAGAGATGGGAGATTCGCGGGCTTGGATGGCATGAGAGAGCTCCATATAAGGATCATCAAGACCATTGAGAACCTTAATGACAAGATCCTCAGAATCAACAGTAACACCCAGGAGAGATAATTCATCCACAATCACGCGAATACCGTGCATAAAATTAGTAACAGATTTAGAACCTTTTACCGGATTATGTAGCTGTTATTTGAGAGCTAAGATACGACCACGAGAAGCAGTGCCGTATGTCCGCGCGAGGATGTCCCAGGCCTCTTTAGAGGATTCCGCAGCGGCAATAAAGGAGATGATCGTCGGTGTGATCGACGAGATGATGGCACTGCGAATAAGATTGCTCTGGCGAATCCAGTAATGATATGCTGGATTGGGGGAAGTCACCTCCTTGTCGACGATAGTGGCTGGTGGGCACGGCTTCGATCCGTCCAAGAAGCCGAGGAGGTCGTAACCCGTAAGGAGGGTTCGGAATTGGAATTTCCACGCCAGGTAATTAGTGGAATCCAATTTGAGTGGGATCTGAGCCGATGCATTGATGGCAATCGGCTGGAGAAGATCGTTTGATGTCGTAGCGGCCATGAAGCGCGAGGCAAAGGAGAGAAGGCGCTGATCGACGTCGAGAGAGAGAGGGATGCCGGTTAGTGCAGCGACGGCGCGGCAAAACGCCGGAGAGAGGCGGTGGACCGAGAAGGTCGGCGGCGCTGGAAGGAAGAATTAGGGTTTCTTGGCGATAAGCCACTGGCGTATGATACCATGAAGAGAGTTTTGGGAGAATTGATTTTCTTGTATTGCTCACAAAAGTATATATAGAGTACAGAGAGGTATCAAATCCTACCAACTATAGGACTGTACAATATTAAATCCTACCAACTATAGCACTGTACAATAATGAGAGAATATCTACCAATAATAAAAAGATACACAACACAATATATCCTAATATGATGTAGACAGCCTACCCTAATGCAAGCATTAGTGACTGCTTCTACAGCTCGAATTCATGACCAGTATGTCACATGGAGACAACTTTACCGTTGCTCCAAGGCTTCTTTCAAACCAGGTTAGAACAACCGGAAACGAAATGATCAAAAACCAAGCGAATATAGGGGCAAATGAATCTTTCTAAGAAACAGTGGACAAAGCTATGCAGTCAGCCAGTCATACAAAATCTTGTCAGTACAACATAAATTACTAATGACATGAAAACAAAACTGGAGATCCAGATACAAAACAAGTTCCTTATAGAAGCTTGTCTTACCTTCTTTATTATGTTCCGAACTGGCTCAACGATGCTACGTGCCTCAACTGTTCCACATGTGACACTAGGTAAAAGTGGTGTAAATGCAAAATAATTTCGCGGTGAAACCACTTGAACATCATAGGAAGAAATATCAAGATCTTTTAGGAAGCTGGTACCAGCCCATCCTGTTCCAAGCACCACTACTCTCTTCTTCTCTGATACTGATTGATTCTCTTTGACAACTTGTTTTCTGCCCTCTATGTTTGATTCAGCATATACCAACAGACCTCCAGTACTGTAACAAGCAGTAGAAAGTATTAAGTAGCAAAATCCTCTATCAAATATGGGAGAAAAAATCATCTCGGAAGGAATCATAACATTCATTCATTAAACTTCAATGCCACAAGTGAGTCATTATAGTTTAGTAGGTTAGAACTGTTCGAAATTCTATAAACATAACTCACCTCATACAACCCAAGTATAAGAATGAATGAAGTAAGAAACCCATAACAACCTTGTAGTCAAGAGACATAAGTTTTCAAAGCCAAATCAGTTCACATCTTACTTCTTAAATGAAATTGTTTTGCACAAAATTGCACCCAATGACCTTAAAAATGGATGGTCTTGATTTTTACCCCCCCCCCCCCCCCCCCCCGCTTGCCCTATGAACAAACCTTTAAGGTCAAAAGTCAAAAGTGTTTCCCATGGGGTAAGTGAAGGGCAACATTAGTTAAACTTGAAGTTCTGCCAATGGGGTAAGCAGAGTCAAAAGATCAAGAGTTACACGCGAAGTGTCCTCTTTGTGCAAATCACCCATTTGTTTGTTGTCATTTATCAAGCATGGCTCATTAAAAGATCGACTACCACTTTTAAATCCATAGGATACAATTTTCCTTCATAGAAGAAGCAGATTTGTTTGAGCTATACTCCAAAAAATTAAAAAGAATGATCTCCAAGAGTTTACACTATTATATACAACTTCATTTTATTTTGACCAGCTTTTGCACTTTTAGCAACAAACGGTCACCTTGACACATTCAACTATTGGTTTATACATAGACCTAATTGGCTGTAATGTAATCATTTGTTTAACTTTCTTTATTGGTCAAATTGGATAAATGGGTAGAGAGGCTGTTTCCAAATAGACCCCGGGCGTCCTTCCCTCCAAGAACTTCCCTCCTTGCTCTTGGGGAGACTCGAACTCACAACCTCTCGGTTGGAAGTGGGGTTGCTTACCATCAGAGCACTTTTTTAAAGTTAACTTTGATAGACCAAAATGCCAATGTAAAGTTAACCACTTTTTTACCCTTCAATCAAACACACTTTATATAACATTAATGTAATAAAATATAATATGATAGGAAAGTCTAGAGGTCTAGTATCAGGGCTGTAGGATAGGGGCCCCTAGAGTTTTTCGTACTCCTCACCCGGGGTTGGTGAGGCTTGGCAGGGCTATCCATAGATGCTTTGTGTATTGGATTGTGTCTCCCTTATGGTAGTTGCCGTCTGATATTATTGCATGCTATTTTATTTATGGTTCTTATGCTTAGATAATTATTTACACGATTTCTGCTAAAGCTACTAATGTTCTTTTGTTATTGTTTTTGTTTTTGTTGTTCCTTTCCTTCACAGAGCCGAGGGTCGATTGGAAACAGCATCTCTGCCCTTTCGGATAGGGATAAGGCCCGTCTACATATTACCCTACCCAGACCCCACTTTGTGGGACTATACTGGGTAGTTGTTGTTGTTATTGTTGTAATAAAATATAATATATTATAAATAGAATCCTATTTAAGGTGAATGTCTATATTTAGAGAGATTCTAGGGTTTACTACTTGGTGGCTAAGTGACCACCTCCCTATAAGTAAAGGGGTTCTATTCCATTGTAAACCATCCCAAAGTATCAATAAGAATACTCCTCTCTCTACTTTTCTCTCTATTGTTCTTGTTCTTATATTATTTCATAACACGTTATCAGCACGAGTCTCTAACCAATTGAATTTAATATTCAGCAATTATCGCTCTCAGAATCTCGAGTTGCAATCAGATTCATCCACTCTAATTCGTGTTCCGTCGTTTGGATTTTTCTATTTGAGTGAAACGAGATTTGTGATATTTTGGTTTCTGAAATTCTTCAATTTTTTTCTTTCTCGTTGTTTACTTTTTTTTTCTTTTTGAAGGTGAATTTCCAAGCAAAAGAGTGTAATAACGATTGCTACTGCTCCATATGAGAATTTCTATACGGAAAAATAGAAGAGATGGTATCATCATAAAATAATGCAACGGGATGAGTTTGGAAACTCAAGAGGTATATTTGATATCACAACATTTATTGGTATACCTTAAAGGTAAGTAATTTACTTTTCCCTTTCAAATTCTTGAAATTCTACGATTTGATTTCATATACAAACATAGACAACAAAGTTTGATTATAACTCTAATGGAGTTTGTAAAATTATAAACACGTGAAGTGGTAAAATTTCTATGTCTTGCCATGATTAAATTCATGTATGATTATGGGCAAAGAATTGAAAATCCGTCCCATTGAATTTGCTTCATTCTCATTCCCTTTAGAGAATGTGATAGCAGTATGTGATAAGTCTGAAAGAAGACAAAATTATTACCGTGAAGGTATCAATGGATGTGAACGTGGCAATAGACGGAATTATAATCGTCATCATTGTGATAATGAGAATAATAAAGATTCTCAAAATAATCTTTCACTTTATGAAAGTAATATTTGACATGAGATTGCATATAGCACATACAGATGATTATGATCCATTCCCTGAAGTGAATGTGATAATTGTAATAAAGCTCGTAAGTATGGACACGCTCTTGATGTAATTTTGTTTTATGTCTGACATTATGAAAAGAAAGTTCGTTGCCCTTGAAATTTCGGGCAAGAACTATATGACATGGGTGTTGGATGCTGAAATCCATTTGGATGCAATGGGTCTTGGAGACGCCATTAAAGACAGAAATAATGCATCCACCCAAGACTATGCTAAGGCCTTGATTTTCTTGCGCCATCACCTTGATGAAGGTTTGAAACTATGCTAAGGCCTTGATTTTCTTGCGCCATCACCTTGATGAAGGTTTGAAACTGTGCTAAGGCCTTGATTTTCTTGCGCCATCACCTTGATGAAGGTTTGAAAATTGAACATATCACAGTCAAAGATCCACCTATCTTGTGGAATGGCTTAAAGGAGAGATATGACAACCTGAAGTTGGTCACTCTGCCACAAGCACGATGCGATGAGAATCCAAAAGCAAATAGTTCATAAACTATATATTATCGTTGCGGGGGAAAAGGGCACTGGGCAAAAATTTGCCGTGTACCAAGACGTTTGGTTGAGCTTTATCAAGCATCTCTAAAAGGTAAATGCCCTGAAACCAATTCTGTCTCTGACGACAATTTTGACATCACCCACTTGGATGTGGCAGACTTCTTTGAGCACCCTGAGGGGAAAATAGACCACTTAATTGGTGATGGATCTGTGATGAAGGAAGATGGAATTGTTTGATTTTATTTTACTTATTTGTATTAGTTAGTGAATAAACTAATAGTCATTAGTATCAGCTCGTATTAGTTAGCTTATGATATAATGTTAGTATTAGTTCTTTAAAATGTTTCAATATGCTTAAATTTCAAAGATATTTTTATTTTCCAGTAGAGTTAATCGACTAACCTAACAGTTAGTCGATTATCTAATATTTCGCATTAAAACTGGATTTTTCCGCAAGCTAAGTTAGTCGACTATCTGATTTAGATAGTCGACTAACCTGATGACTGTTTACTAAGTTAGTCGACTATCAACTTAGTTAGTCGACTAACTAATATTTCGCATTAAAACTGGACTTTTCCGCAAGGCAAGATAGTCGACTATCTGATTTAGTTAGTCGACTAACCTAATGACTGCTTCCCAAGTTAGTCGACTATTAACTAAGTTAATCGAATAACCTCAGCAGATTTGAAAATATTGTTTAAATATGAAACAAACGGATTAAATTTGTTTATTCTCATGTTCGTATATCTCTTTTGATTAATTGATTCATGTACCACACATACGATATTCAAAGAGAAGAAATATTATTCTCATTTAAGTATGTGTAAGGCAGATGTTACTACAATTTCTGGTAGTAGTAAATTGATTAAAGGCTCCGGAAGAGCAACTATAACTCTGCCTAAAAGAACAACATTTTAGAGAATGCAATGTTCTCCTCCAAGTCTAAAAGGAACTTGTTGAGTTTTAAAGATATCATTCAAAATGGATATCATATTGAGACAATAGATGAGAATAATCTTGAATTCCTTATTTACTCATGAAAACGAGGCTGCCCACTTCGGTTTGGGGTCACGCCATTTTGCATGCAGCAATGCTAGTTCGTCTCAGAACGACGAATTATCACAAATATTCCCCATTGCAATGAGTTTTGGGTCATGAACCCAATATATCCCACTTAAGAATTTTTGGATGTGCAGTATATGTGCCTGTAGCACCGCCATATTGCACCAAAATGGGTCTGCAAAGAAAGTTAGGAATATATGTTGAGTTTGAATCGCCCTCCATTATTCGCTACCTCGAAACATTGACAGGGGATTTGTTCACTGCACGATTTGCAGACTGTCAATTCGATGAGACACTTTTCCCAAAATTAGGGGGAAAAGTTGGTGAAACCAAACGGGAAATTTTGTGGAAAAATGCATCATTATCTCATCTTGATCCACATACCTCTATTTGTGAAAAAGAGGTGCAAAATATTATCCATTTGCAAAGAATAGCAAATCGAATGCCAGACGCATTTACAGATTTGAAAAGGATAACAAAATCACATATCCCCGCAGTGAATGTGACAACATCTGATCCACGAATACATATTCATTATTGGAAGAATATGAACATGAAATTGGTATTGAATATACCACACTCACCCCTAGAAGGAGGTTTGAGATGATATATGAAAATAATGTCATTGTTATGGCATGAATAGTCATTGGTCACGTACCTATTGTACGCCAAAATAATTTGTCAATGTGATTGTCAAAGGACAATAATAATGCAAGAAACATATCTTGCATATAATTTTGACATGACCATAATGGTATAACTTTCTCTTTAAAAGAGATATTCACCACATGGATGTTGATGAATTTGTGGTAGTACAAAATTAATTGAGAGCTCTAGAAGAGCCAATTATTACTATGTTGGAGAAACACAATTGATTACCAATAAGGCATTGTGTTGTAGTAAGTCTCAAAGAAACTTATTCAGTTTCCAAAGTATATGCGAAAGCGATTGATTATATTGAGACTATAAATAAAGGAAAGATTTGATATCTTCTATTACTACAACTTGTAGCGGGATAATCTGTATGTGAAAAACTACCCGCTTTATTCTCCAGTTTGTACTACACAAGAATACCACAATAAAGTGGTCGTTTATTGATATAAAAACCCATATCATAATAAACTTGAAGTTTATTGATAATTGCACATGTCATGGTGTAAATTTGAAGTTTATCAATATTGATAATTTATTCAGTTGGCATTCGGGTTAGCCATATCATTTTAAGTATGATGTGCAGTAATAGAGAATTCACATGGGTAAATATTAAAGAACTAGAAAGTTCTTTATGAATTCTCTTGTACTACTTGTTCTCATTAATTAATTGACCAACTAAAGAGTTCGGGTTGAATCTCATAAATTCTGGAAATATCAAAGGTGAATATGGGCCCATTCACCTGCCATGTATACCACATATGATGCATCTATGATATGGTTACATGTGCGATTGTTATTAAGCCGCAGCCTGGCCGGTGCTTGCGAGGTAAATTGCTCAGTAATATAACTTCGAGCATAATTTCCAGATTTTCTATTCAAGATAGTTCATCTTGATAAGTTGGTTTATATCATAGTTGGTTTAGCAAGATAATTATTGAGTGCCTCCACTTAATAGCTAAACTGTTTCTTATGAGAACAAAGTTATATATATCAGTTTGATATACGAGAGTATATTATATTCTCCCCTCACAAGTGGTTCAGGGTCAGGAACCAAATAATTTCATCTTATTATTATTGATGTGCGGTGTATATTTTCATTAACACCATAATGCACAAAGATGACTCTCAAAGTTGAGGAAACAAGTTAGCTTTTCTAACATGAGGGGGAGACATGATAAACACTTGAGAAAAGGTTACATGGGATGAATTATCATTTGTATATATAGATCCTCGAATATCATAATATGAACCTGAAGTTCATAAAAGGATAATTCAATTGCAACATATTGCAAAGCATGCTATACGCATTTGCTGACCCAAAGAAAGTAACTATATTCTCACTGCAAATGCTCATATTAAGTCCCAGAAGGACAAAGTCTTTGATACGCTTAAAGCTAATAGACAAATCGGTTTCAAAATAACTTCTTAATAAAGAAGATGAGCAAATGATCAAAGTGATCATAATAAGGAGGCAAGTGATCTAGAAGATCACATGACATAACACTTCATAAAATCTCATGAGAGATTCAGGTACCTGAATATATGAATAAAGATATCTCCATGTTATGTCTTTATGAAAATTTACTGGAACCGATATAAAATGTTCGTCGACGACATCTATGATAGCGCTAAATATCGATGAGGATCTTATGTTTGTCGAATACAAACAAAAATATTGGCTAAATGGAAGAGATACAATTCAAGCAGAATTGATTCCATATGAAAGACATGTAGTTTTGGACATGTAGTTCAAATACTTGAAAGTATAAAGTCAATGGTATGTGTAATCAGTTTTCGATATCTTATTTGTTTAGCATGACATGAAAACTTGATATGCATCTAAAGTCTATTATATGGCTTATATGACTTAACTTATATGTCAATCCATGAAAGATTGAAGTTGCTTGAAGCATATACAATTCTTGGTCCTGACGTACCACATCCTAAGTGCAACTTGTGTACATATGTATCTTGCTATAACTATAAGCATGATGGCATCGAGAATACCTCTATGGAGATATTGAAGAGTCATTCCACGACATTATATGAAGATGTTCATATCTATCAAGAATGATAATTTCAAGGTACGGAATATTTATTCAAATCAATATGGCTGATTTATTTATCAAATCTCTACAAAAGATCGTTTTGAAGATGGTGCACAAGATTGGAATGCAAATGCTCAAGGATGTGAATTGATGCTCTTTTCAGGGGGAGTTAATGCGCGTTGCACTCTTTTTCTCTTACAAGGTTTTGTCACACTGGGTTTTCCTTGCAAGGTTTTTAACGAGGCAACCAATAGGCGCATATTCAAACATGTGTACTCTTTTTCCTTTTCTATAATTTTTTCCCATTGGGTTTTATTTAGTTAAGGTTTTAACGAGGCACATTATTGAATAGACATTCAAGGGGGAGTGTTATAAATAAAATCCTATTTAAGGTGAATGTCTATATTTAGAGAGATTCTAGGGTTTACTACTTGGTGGCTAAGTCACCACCTCCCTATAAATAAAGGGGTTCTATTCCATTGTAAACCATCCCAAAGTATCAATAAGAATACTCCTCTCTCTACTTTTCTCTCTATTGTTCTTGTTCTTATATTATTTTATAACATAATATGCATTCTAATAAATACTATTAGATTAAAAAATCCACTTACCAAGCATTATAATACTCTTTAGCTCAAAGTGAGATTCTAGTAATACTTATGAAAGGACATTTAACAATTGCGCGTCAAGTTCAAATAATCTAATTTTGGAGGAGATGAAGAGATTACTATTATAACCTTAAAAATTCAGTTTGAGTATATCAAGTATATTACAACAACAACTACTACCCAGTATAGTCCCACGAAGTGGGGTCTGGGGAGGGTAATATGTAGACGAGCCTTACCCCTACCCGAAAGGGCAGAGAGGCTGTTTCCAATCGACCCTCGGCTCAGTGAAGGAAAGGAAAAACAAAAACAAAAACAAAAGAGCATTAGTAACTCCAGCAGAAATATCGTAAATAATTATCTAAACATAAGAACCATAAATAAAAACCATAAATAAAATAGCATGCAATAATATCATACATTAACTACCTTAAATAATTACCAAAAGGGAGACACAATCCAATACACAAATCATCTATGGATAGCCCTGCCAAGCCTCACCCAACCCCGGGTGAGGAGTAAGAAAAACTCTAGGAGCCCCTATCCTACAACCCTGATACTAGACCTCCAGACTTTCCTATCAAAGGCCATGTCCTCGGAAACCCGCATTCTAGCCATGTCATGCCTAATCACCTCTCCCCAATACTTCTTAGGCCTCCCTCTACCTCGCCGAACGCCGACAATCGCTAGTCGCTCACAACTCCTCACTGGGGCATCAGGACTTCTCCTCCGCACATGCCCGAACCACCTCAGCCTCGCTTCTCGTATCTTCTCATCCACCGGGTCACCCCTAGCTTCTCTGGAATAACTTCATTCTTAATCTTATCCAACCTGGTGAGCCCGCACATCCACCTGAGCATCCTCATCTCCGCAACCTTCATTCTCTGAACACGAGAGTTCTTCACTGGCCAGCACTCCGCCCCATACAACATTGCAGGTCTAATTACAGCTCTATAAAATTTCCCCTTGAGTTTCTGTGGAACTTTCTTGTCACACAGGACTCCTGATGCAAGCCTCCACTTTGACCACCCCGCTCCTATACGATGAGTGACGTCCCCGTCAATTTCCCCGTCCCCCTGAATCACCAACCCAAGATATCTGACACTGTCCCTCTTGGCGATGACCTGAGATCCAATCATCACGTCCATGCCTACTTCGCTCGGCTCGGCGCTAAACTTGCACTCCAGGTATTCTGTCTTAGATCTGCTTATTTTGAAACCCTTAGACTCGAGAGTCTGTCTCCGTACCTCTAACCTCTCAGTAACACCGACCCTCGTCTCGTCTATCAAGAGTATGTCATCAGCAAATAGCATACACCAAGGCACCTCCCCTTGAATATGTCGGGTCAGAGCATCCATCACCAAGGCAAACAAGAGAGAGCTAAGCGCTGATCCTTGATGGAGCCCCAGAACCACTGAAAAAAAGTCTGAGTCGCCACCCACCGTCCTAACCCTAGTCTTAGCTCCATCGTACATGTCCTTGATTACAAGTATATTATGCCAAGTATATCAAGTATATTATGCTAATTAATCTCAAAAGAAGGAAGACAATCAGATAGCTTCGGTAGTTATAATCAACACAAAAGATCACAAGGAAGTGGATTCTCTGACTGTCGACCTTTGGTCACTCTTTGATCTTACTGCTTAGAGAAGAGCAAAATGAAAGTTAGTCAAGCTTTTAGGCGAGCTTGATTGCATGTTCAGAGTAAGTAATCTTTCGACATTACTGTAAATTACCTTCAAAAATCCATTGAATTTCATGATTCCGAGCCCTACATAGCTATGATGCTACTCTATCTAGGCTTCTACAGAAAATATAGTACTCGTATATCGAATAATAATAAGGCACCTTAGAACGTCTGTGGGGCAGGTGATTTCTTCCTTTATTGAACTAGCTAAATAGGATCAACATTCATCATTTTTCAGGAAATTATAATATTCTCTTTCACTTTGATTTTATAACTCAATACGTAGTACTACTATTTATGTGATTTTTTAAATTTTTATACTCCATTTATATGGGAATACTTGTCCAACGTGCATATCGAGAGACTAGTTATACACAGCTAACTAAGTAATGTCTACCGACTGAATAATTCTTCTATATAATCATCCAAATTCACATTGAGATTTCAAAAATCTCTCCTTTCTAAAAAGAGAAACTGTAATTTGCCTAATTGGTTTGATACTTAACGTGAAAAGAACTGTCTTTTTCCGCTCGTTCGCTTCTTTGGATCTAAGAGTAGATGGCCTTCTAACTTGTATAACAAACTTCAAGGCAAGCACAAAACGGGCAACTTACATAGCTAGCCAAATATACAACAAAAAAAAAATTATATAAGATATTTATAAATTAATATACAAAAATATATATACTTTTCGGCTGTTATTTTTGGGAGAAGCTATACTAGGAGGATAAATATTTTGAAGAAAAAATGGAAATAAAAAATATAGAAGAAGAACAACATTTTTGATAAATCAGCAAACAGAGTAAAAATTCATTAAAATTTTGAAATGACGAATGAAGCAAAATTACCTGAGAGAAGAGAGAAGCAGAAGTTTAGAGTAAGAAGAATGGTTACGAAGAGCTAAGCTTAGATATGTGAAACCCCTCATCTTCTTTCTTTTTCCTCTTTACCAAATTGTTTAAGATTTTTAAACTTTCTCAGTATTTTCTAGCAAATCAGCTGTAAGCTATGGATCAAGTGAAGTGAGTAATGAAACAAGGAATGTGAAAAGGTAGGAGGCTCTAATTGGGTTTTCTCACAAGTCTGTCTGTTTAGTAAAAACGTGTCAACTCTATTTTGGTCCCAATTTTGGAATTTAAAAATTGGTAATATCCCATTCTACACATGTGACTCATCTAACAAGTTAAAACTGCTATTTCCTTTCCAAATTAGATATGTCACCATTTATGTGATTATAAATTCTTTTTAACATTATGGTATTAAATATATCATTGTATTTATATGAATATAAAAATTTCGCATTAAAAATTAAAAAAAGAGAGAGTAATTTATGTTCAATTATTTGTAAAATTTAAAAAGAGTTATTCTTTTGGGAACAATTATATAAAATGTAAGTAGCTCCTTATAGGAATGGAGGGCAAAACCAAAATACAATTTTTTTTATAGATTTTTTATTTGGAATTTCGGATTACAAATTGAATTTCGAATTTAATTTTTAAAAACTTTGGATTTCGGATTGGATATTGAATTCGGTACTACAAGTTTTCGGATATCTGAAAATCTAAATTTTTTATATTTTATATTAATCCATTATTCATATGCCAATAATAACAAATTCAATGCCCTAATCATTAGATATAATCTTATATATTCAATACTAGTTACTAAGTTATTATCAGAATGCTTTCTATTTGGATATCGTCACGATTCTAAACCCAGACCCGATCGTGATGGCGCCTTTCGTGAGACAAGGCCAACTAACACATTCTCATTCCAATCTTAAGCAATAAAATAATAAGTATTAAGTCGTAAACATGATAAAATCTCAAAAATAAGCAGTTAATAATAATTTGCAAAAAAACAAACCCAACAAAGCCCGAGACCTTGATGTCACTAGTCATGAGCATCTACTAAGGTCCGAATACAACTAGAGTAAAAAAATACACTATATACAGTCTAATGAAATCGAGAGGGAGAAAAGCAGTACTCGAACGTCGGAAAGCTACCTTGCTAAACTCCGATAACTTTACCTCTGAGCGACCAATACCAGTACCGGATTCAGAACTACCTGAATCTGCACACAAGGTGCAGGGAATAAAGTGAGTACTTCCAATTCAGTGAGTAGTAAAAGTAAATGAAGACCGAGTGATAGGAAATCATGAAGAGTACGTCAACATGTTATATAGAAGCAGTACAAAACTAGTAAGAAAGCAATGAAGTTGTGAAATCTCTTAAGCACATTAGCTTAGTTTAAACTTCTTCAAAAATGTATTTTCAACAGTTAAGCAAATGAATGCAAGCAATTAGAACAGATAAGCATAGAAGATCCGCCCCTCGGGTACAATTACACAATTAAACAGGCACATGACAAGTAAATAAGAAAGATAAGTACATAAAGGTTCGCTCATAGGGCATAATATCAACAAATCCGCCTCTCGGGCAATATCTCACAACAACATCATCCCCTCGGGTTATATCACAGAACTATACCATCCCCTTGGGCTATATCTCACATCACAATGGGTACCCGCACTCACTAGGGGTATGCAGACTCCTGGAGGGGAGCCCAGGCGCAATATCGGCCCAAGCGCATTATCAAGCCATCTCGTGCCATCATAAACAGGCTCTCGGCCTCATATCAATATCAAGACACCTCGTGGTGCACAATATTAGGCCATCAGCCTCATTATCATAATCAATATATCACTGCAGCAATGTGCAACCCAACCCAAAACTATCTTCACAATACAGGCCCCCGACCTTACTCAGTCAGAATCTCATGCCCCACGGGCATCAGTAAATATGAAGCTCAGCTCAAATATCTTTGAAAATATCAATTAATATGTTTAAGACAGAATAACAAAGCCGTGTTTTTAAAATAGTAAAAATATAGCATGACTGAGTACAAGTATGAAATCAAACAGTGAGGAATATATCATTAACAATCCCCTAAAGATTCAAACAATTGGCATGAAGCCCAAATATGGCATTCATCCCTAAATATAATAATATCAAAGAATTAGCTGCCCATTATACAGAAAATAGTCATTCAGGGTGGACTAAGTCACAATCTCTAACGGTGCACGACCCCACGCTCGTCATCTAGCGTGTGTTTCGCCTCAATATAGCACGACACTATTGAATCCAGGGTTTCATACCCTCAGAATAGAATTTAAAATCATTACTCACCTCAAACTAGCTTGAAAAGCTACTCCGCAACACTCTTGCCTCTCGACCCAATTTCCGAGTGCTCCAAATCTATCAAGTTCAGATTTTTATCATTAAATTATGCTAAACGAATGAATTTCAATTGAAAGATATCAATTTTAAACACAAAATTCGAAATAAGTCAAAACTCGACTCTCGGGTCCGTGTCCTGGAACTGGAAAAACTTAATACCAAAATGTTCTTCATCATCTCACAAGTCCATACATATAAAGAACTCGAAAATCGGAGTTCATTTGACCCCTCAAATCATCCCTAGAATGTTTCATAATTTCAAGCTCTAACTCTATATTTTTCTACTGATTTTCATGTCTAAATCCATGTAAGATCACATATTTAACTCAAAAATAGGAAGAAATCACTTACTTAGTGTTGCTTGGTGAAAATCCCTCCTTGAGCTCTCCAATATCGTCCAAGCCAAATGTAAAATAGGCTAAAGTTCGTATTTAAAACAATCTGCCCAGGCTTCATCGAGTTGTACCTTGCGTTGTGCAAGTTGTACATCCTCTTACCATTTTCCTCTGTTGTACACCTTCTATCAAAATGCTCATAACCCCTCACAGAAATATCCAAATGACAGATGGTTTGAAGATTTATAACTAGACTCGAAGATCTTTCATTTGATAAGTTGCAAACCATATAAATCTTTATATATTCCAAGATATGAGCTTCTTAAATCGGCTACATGCATAAAAAAATTCTATCAAAACTGCTCCACCAGCCATATTTAATCGATCATAACGTTATGATAAAATTTCCAAATCATAAATGGTTTAACTTTTTAGAAACTAGGATCCAAGGCCTACAAGTTTCAGGTTTTATAATTTTTCTGATTCCTTATAGATTGCGAGATATGATTTCCAAACTCGGCTGCTCATACTAGAAATTTTCTGGAGAACATCTGAAGCTAAAAAATCTGCAACTTTTCCAAAGCATGAAATAGTCCGTTTAACCACTTGAAACTCACCCGAGGCAACTAGAACCTCAACCAAACATGCCAACATATCCCATAACATCATTTAAACTTGTTCCACCTTCGGAACACTTTAAAACAACATCACAACACCAAATTCGCATCAGATTCAAGCCTAAGAATTTCAAAATCTTCTAAATAACGCTTTTGATTAAAAAAAAACCCCAACCAAACCACGTTCGAATGACATAAAATTTTGCACACACATCCCAAATGATACGACGTAACTATTGCAGCTCTCAGAATTCCATTTCGACCCCTATATCAAAATCTCACCTATCAATCGGAAAACGCCAAAAACCCAATTTCGCCAAATTAGGCCTAAATCTACTCCGGACCTCCAAAACACATTCTGATCACGCTCATAAGTCCCAAATCACCTAACGGAGCTAACCAAATCATAAAAGTTCCAATTCGAGATCATATACTAACCAGTCAAATCATGGCCAGGCCTTTTAAATTTAAAGCTTCAAACTGAGAACTGTTCTTCCAAATTCATTATGATCACCCTGAAAACCAAAACGAAAGATTTACATAAGTCATAGTACACTACACGGGGCAAGTCATGCCCGAGAATTTGAAAGCAAAGTGCAAAAGCTTAAAAGAACCAGTCGGATCGTTACATCCTTTCCTACTTAAACATACGTTCGTCCTCAAATGTGCCAAGAGTTGTTCCAAAAGCCAACCAATCGGCGAATAACCTTACCACGCATATACCCGGGGGTGATCCCACGTCACCCTATCTCATATAGGCCTGATAACACATTGTAACTGAAGTTTCACAATCCAATCTAGCCCATAAAACATAAAACCACATTTCCACTTCTAAAATCATCAATAAGATCAGAATCTCGCATTTATACTATGAATAAGTCTGAATAAGCTGTAACAAACCATATCTATAACCTCAGGTGTAATAATATGAGATACCACATAACTCAAACACTGACAACGATAACTTCTAATCACAATAGTTGCATACAACGATTGAATATCGATAGAAAACCTCTTATAAACTAAAGTCTCATTCCATCACTTTCATATATTGCCAATGATAAATGAAACAAGAAATAAGACATAACCATTTCTCAGATCAACCATTCATGAAGTCACTTTTCTGTTGGCAAAGACCATAGCAAATTTCTGAGCCAAACCTCGATATTATCCTTCCAACATGGTGAAATCAAATTAATTTGTACTCATTTCAGATCCCGACAATCTCATCTAATCCAACACCACTACTCTACTGACATGACATATCATTACAGTCTAAAGTCACAACTCGTGCAATCCGTGCACCAATAAACAACAATCTAGATTGTACTCTAATCTTGAAGACGACTCGAACGGAAGGGCTATACCACCAACTCACCAGTACCACCACAAAAAAATGCTGAGAACCCATCACACACCGTAGAAACATAATACGCGAATCTAACCCGAAGGGTCATACCTCCACATAACTTCTCTACAATGTGCGACCCTATCCGAACACTTGTCCACATAAAACACCTCAATCACTATGCTCGAAATCGACAACCATGCACAATTTGATGTCTAGAACCAAAGAAAATCATCATAACTACGGTGAAGCAAATAACATAGACCACACAAACCTGAAAGGACATAGCCGACATGCCATTCACCGAGCAACACCTAATTACTCTTCCCGCTTGACTTCCACTATGAAACCTCAATAGAATCGCACCATATGTGCCTATAACCAACAAATCATAACGCATCGCAACACAGAAAGGTAACTCATAGATCTCACTAGATTCTTGATAAGCTCAATAACAGTCCAATCAACACATCCCTTAACATTACAACTCGGAGCCAACCAAGCCGACTCAAGTTAGAACACATATCCATATTGGTCTGGCATGAACCCCTTATCTAGGAAACCCTAAAGCTGCTCCTTTAACTCCTTTAACTCTGCCTCATACGATACGGTGACTTGCACAAAATCAATACTAAAATCAACAGCTCGGTCCGGCGACATGCCTGACAGCAGGAAACATATCCGAATGAATCCCTCATCACCAAAACTGAATCAATGATAGGAGTCTCTGCACTAACATCTATCCCAACCCAAGTAAGAAAAATAGTCCTTCCCAGCCATCCGCTGAATCTTGAAATATAAAACCAACCTACTAGACTATAATCTGTCGAACTTTGCCACTCAGTTCGTGGCATTCTCCGCATAGCCAACATTGTCGCCTTAGCACAATAGTACAGAATAATATGACACAGAGACAACCAGTCCATACCCAATATCCCTCAAATCCTAACTTACGAAGCAGCAAAAGATCCACTCAGGTCTCCAAACTCTGATAGTCACTACACAGTGCCAATACACGTGACCCACAACCACAACATAACCTATTTATGAGAAATCCTAGCCTCCAACTCCATATGGCACACGAATCGCCATATCCGATCCCATATATCCGAGTTCCTCTGAATTTACCTTCAACTTGATACTCGTTCTTGCTATTGCATCACAATTCCTCAACCCAAACTCACCACATGAGACCCAAGCATAATGCTACACAACCTAAGGTTCACAACCCGCTGAATACTCTTTTAAATGTTCCCAAAAGCACCACATTTAAAATACCTACCCCGAAAAGACTTCATGTGAATCTGAAGCCATTACCTTCCTAATACTGATGTATACAATCCCATAATTGATATAGAAATGACACAAGTCTTGATACCCTGCGGCGCAAACCTCAGTTCCTAGCCAAAGCATACACTTGAAAATTTTCTAATTATTACATGTACTATCTTGAACATATTAGAACCATTCTCGAGAGTCATTCACTCAACTCAAACTGCAATTAGCCTGACCTAACGGACCGAACAACCAGTACTTACGCACCCCGACACCACAGAATGTAACCTCTTTCCAAAATAACCAAGCAACTTCCTGCTCTATGCACCGAGAAGCCTTTACCAATAACAACTCAAGACATTTAGTGATTCTCACACACCTATGAAGCATACTATAACCTTTGTCAAGAATTTTCATTTACTCGAGCCATTCTCGGTCTCAATCTCCGTAGGCCATAATTGATTCACCCGTACGCCTTAACTGGAACCAGCATAGCATGTAACCGTGCAGTCAACCAATCAATAGAAGACTCCGCCACCCGGCTCGAAGCCATAGATCAAAACACACACAATAACTCATAATGTTTATACTATACTACTGTCATAATACCATAGTGAGATTAAACTCGATCCTTCATAAACTCATGAAACACCGACTATCTAGTACTTTAAATATTCTGCAGATCTTGCATTCACTGTCATAATAGTTAAATCCACTCTCTTGAGCGACCTAAATTTAAATTTCAACACGTATATTTCACTTGTAAATGAGATATCCTAACATATAACATAAGGATCACACAACTTCAGAACACTCCCTATGAGATAAGGCACATGTTTTTCCTCAATCTAATATTTCTAAATACCTTCCACCATTATAAACATTACGCAGTCGTTTGATCTTCCTGAGTTTGAACTCATGCCGCAACATGAAATTTACTTCACTTCCGACTACGAAATATGAAAAGGTTCTTCACACACCCATAAGTCTGGTCTATACCTCGAATCAAGATGGAAATCAAGCACCTAATAGTTCTTCTATCCTCCAGCAGACCCTTCTCATCACTTCTAAATCATATGAATACATCTCGCACTCACATCACACTCATCACATAACTATCCAGCCATAATTTCTACTAATAGGAGCACTATCAAATATATAATTTTGAAAACACGACTTACATAATCAGCCTCAACCTATAGGTAAAACATCCGGCCTCAAGTCCTCTAGACTGGCCCAAAATAAAAAATACAGAGATCACATCTCTCCCCTCGATTAGGGAATCACAAGCCACCGATACACATCTGATACTAAGCGCTCATTTGCGCATACGAATACATGTAAGAAATTCAAGAGTTCTTTTTCAAGTTGAATCAAGGATGCACGATAAGAATTCAAGAATATGTAAATATTCCTAAAGGTTCTGCAGCCTCTCGAGGATAAATCCAGATGTCTCCATACCGTTATGCAAGACTCTACTAAACCTGCTTATGACTAGTGAGACCTATGTAACCTAGGCTTTAATACAAACTTGTCACGACCCTAAACCCAGACCCGGTCCTAATGGCGCCTCTCGTGAAGACAAGGCCAGCCGACACATTCCTATTCCAATCTTAAGAAATAAAATAATAAGTATTAAGTCGTAAACACGATAAAATCTCAAAAATAAGTAGTTAACAATATAATTTACAAAAAAAAACCCCAACACAGCCCGATACTGGGGTGTCACTAGTCATGATCATCTACTAAGGTCCGAATACAACTAGAGTCAAAATGTGCTAAATACAGTCTAATGAAATCTAGAAAGAGAACAGCATGCTGCGAACATCGAGCAGCTACTTTGCTAAACTCTGATGACTTTACCTCTGAGCAACTAATACTCGCTACCGGATTCAGAAATACATGAATCTACATACAAGGTGCATGGAGTAAAGTGAGTATTTCCAACTCAGTAAGTAATAAAACTAAATGAAGACTGAGTGATAGGAAATCACAAAAAGTACATCAACATACTGTATAGAAGCAGTACAAAACCAGTAAGAAAGCAATAAAGCTGTAAAATCTCTTAAGCACCCTAGCTCAGTTTAATCTTCTTCAAAAATGGCTTTTCAATAGTTAAGCAATTGAATGCAAGCAATTAGAACAGATAAGCATAAGAGATCCGCCCCTCAGGCACAATTACACAATTAAATAGGTAGATGACAGGTAATAAGAAAGATAAGTTCATAAAGGTTCGCCCCTCGGGCACAATATCAACAAATCCAACCCTCGAGCAATATCTTAAAATAATACCAGCCCCTCGGCCTATATTTCAAAATCATACCAGCCCCTCGGGCTATATCTCACATTACAATGGGTACCCGCGTTCACCAGGGGGTGTGCAGACTCCTAGAGGGCCCCTTACAGCTCAAACGCAATATCAAGCCATCTCATGGCCAATATCAAGCCATCTCGTGGCATCATAAATAGGCTCTCGTCATCGTATCAATATCAAGCCACCTCGTAGCACACAACTCAGGCCCTCAGCCTCATTATCATAATTAGTATATCACTGCTGCGGCGTGCAACCCGACCCAAAAGTATCCTCACAATACAAGCCTCAACCTTACTCAGTCCGAATCTCATAAGCCCTCAGGCATCGTAAAGTATAAAGGTCAGCTCAAATATTTTTAAAAATATCAATTAATGTGTTTAAAACAAAATAACATAGTTGAGTTTTTAAAATAGTGAAATATAGCATGACTGAGCACAAGTATGAAATCAAACAGTGAGGAAAACATCATTAACAATCCATTAAGGGTTCAAACAATTGGCACGAAGCCCAAATATGGTATTTAGCCTAAAGTACAATAGTATCAAACAATTAGCTGACCGTTATACAGAAAAACAATCATTCGGGATGGACTAACTCACAATCCCCAACAGTGTACGACCCCAAACTCGTCATCTAGCATGTGTTTCACCTTGATATAGCACGATGCAGTGCAATCTGGTGTTTCATACCCTCAGAACAACATTTAAAATCATTTCTCACCTCGAACTAGCCCGAAAAGCTATTTTATAACCCGCTTGCCTCTCGACCCAACTTCCGAGTGCTCCAAATCTACCAAGTTCAGATTTTTATCATCAAATTATTCTAAAAGAATGAATTTCAATTAAAAGATATTGATTTTAAGAATAAAAGCCGAAATAAGTCAAAACTCGACCCCTAGCCCGCGTCCCGGAACTGGATATATTTTAAATGTTCTTCATCATCTCACGAGCCCGTACGTATAATAAATCAAAAATCAGATTTATTTTGACCCCTCAAGTTATTCCTAGAAGTTCTCATAATCTCAAGCCCTAACTCTACCTTTTCTACTGATTTTCATTTCTAAATCCATGTAAGATCACATATTTAACTCAAAAATAGGAAGAAATCACTTACCTAGTTTTTCTTAGTGAAAATCCCTCCTTGAGCTCTCCAAAATCGTCCAAGCCAAATGAAAGAAATAAGCTAAAACTTGTGTTCAAAACAATCTGCCCATGCTTCGTCGAGTTGTAGCTTGCGCTGTGTAGGTTGTACATCCTCTTACCATTTTCCCTTATTGTACACCTTATGTTAAAACACCCATAACTCCTTGTGAAAATATCCAAATGACAAACGGTTTAAAGATTTAGAAACTAGACTCGAATAACTTCCATTTGATAAGTTGTACACCATATAACTCTTTACATATTCTGAGATATGAGCTTCTAAATTCGGCCCCATGCATTAGAAAAGTCTGTCAAAACTGCTCCACTAGACATCTTCAGTTCATCATAACTTTTAGATACAATGTCCAAATCATATATGGTTTTACTTTGTAGAAACTAGAATGTAAGGGCTACAACTTTTATCTTTTACAATTTTTCTGATTCCTTATAAATTGCAAGATATGAGCTTCCAAACGCGACTCCTCACAATAGAAATTTTCTAGTGATCAGCTGAAGCTCAAAAATCTGGTACTTGTCCAAAGCATGAAATAGTCCGTTAACCACCCAAAACTCACCCGAGGTCACCGTGACCTCAACAAAACATGCCAATATATCCAATAATATCATTCAAAGTTGTTCCAATCTTCGGAAAACACCAAATTGACATCAGATTTGAGCCTAAGAATCTCAAAATCTTCTAAATTATGCTTTTGATAAAAAAAACTCAACCAAACCACGTCTGAATGATATGAAATTTTACAAACACATTCTAAATGACATAAAAAACTGCTGCAACTCTCAGAATTCCATTCCGACCCATTTATCAAAATCTCACCTATCAACCGAAAAATGTCAAAAACTCAATTTCGCCAATTCAGACCTAAATCTACTCCGGACCTCCAAAACATATTCCGATCATGCTCCTAAGTCCTAAATCACTAAACAGATCTAATTAAATCATAAAAATTTCAATCCGAGATCATATACTAACAAGTCAAATCAAGTCAAACTTTCAAATTTCAAGCTTCAAACTGAGAACTGTTCTTCCAAATCCATTTTGATCATCCTGAAAATCAAAACCACAATTTACGTAAGTCATAGGACACTAGATAGGACAAGTCATACCCGGTAACTAGTAAGAATAGTACAAAATCTCAAAACGATAGGTCAGATTGTTAGAGATATGATATTATAATTATTACTTTTTATCGGCCTTACTAATGTCTTTATTATATTTTCTTGATCATAATTTGATTACTCGAATACTTTATTTAGATGATTGGATTAAAATAAGGAAATGTTTAGGCAATTTAACATCAATACTTCATTTGGATGTTTATTATCGTGAGAAGAAGAAACGTTTCAACTTATAAGCTCAAAATAAAAAATCTAAAATATTCAAATCGATTAATTAGAATCCAAATTTTAAAAATCCGATCCAATCAGATTTTATTTTTATTGTTATTTCTTCAATTCGAAAATCGAAAATCCAATTTTTCATATCTAATCCGAGTTGCATGAACGCTCACCCGCAATTGCTTAGCATACTTATACGTAAGTCCAACAAAAAGTGAACTTTTATCATAAATCTTCCTGAAGATCTCTATACAATTGTTATTTCCTCCATATATCTTCACACAAATATTCATTCATAAATAATAGTATGAGACCTATTTTAACTAGAAATAGAAAAACTTATTCCTATATTAGTTATGACTTCAAATCTTATATAACGACCCGGTCGGTTGTTTTATAAATTACCGCTTTATTTTCCTTATTTTTGCTTCTTTACATGTTGTTTAGCTGTATTTTATCGCATCGTGTTGGTTAGTTTGGGTTCGGAGTGATTTTATGGAGGAATGAGACACTTAGTCTCTTAAGTTGACCTTTTAGTTGGAGAAGTCAACCGGAAGTTGACTTGTGAGTAAACGACCTCAAAATTTGTTTTTTATGATTCTGATAGATTCGTCAGGTGATTTGGGACTTAGTATGCGATCAGAATGTATTTTGAAGGTCCTGAATAGATTTAGGCTTGAATTAGCGAAACTGGAATTTTAGCATTTTTCGGTTGGTAGCGAAGATTTTGATATCGGGGTCGAAATTGAATTTTGGAAAATGGAGTAGGTCCGTTGTGTTATTTGGGACGTGTGTGCAAAATTTAGATCGTTTAGAAGAGATTTGATAGACTTTTTGATCGAAGTGGAATTTGGAAATTTTGGAATTCATAGGCTTGAATCCGAGGATAATTTTGTGTTCCGGCGTGGTTTTTTGTGTTCCGAGGGTTGGAATAAGTTTCAATAGTGTTATATGATTTGTTGGCATGTTTTTTTGAGGTTTCGAAGGCCCCGGGATGGATTTGGATGGTTGATAAAGAGATTGGATTTTTGGTGTTAAGGCGTCAGATTTTTCTGCTTCTGTTGTTTCTACACACACGGATTGGGGATCGCAGGTGCGATGCCACATATGTGAAGAAGAGGCCGCAGAAGCGAGTTTTTGTTTGTGGGAGCTTGGCTGCAGATGCAGAGATTTGGGCACAGCTGCGATAGCGCAGGTGCGAGTTTGGGCGGATAAGTGATTTCTGCAAGTGCGAACCTGCGATCGCAGGTGCGAGCTTTGTGATCGCAGATGCGGTATTACTAGGGCAGAACACATAAATAATGGCTTTCATGTATTTTGGGTTTTTCTTCACCATTTCTATACATGATTGAAGCTTTTGGGGGATTTGAAGAGGGAATTCAAGGGAACTTTGTGGAGATAAGATTCTTGGAACTAAAACTCATTTCTATGATGATATTTAATGATTATGCTTGAAAATTTTTGGAAATTAAGGATTAAAAATTGGAGAACTAGGGCTTGGAATTGGAGACCTTGATTTAGGATTTGAAGGATCGGTTGTGGTCGGATTTCAATGTATTTGGTATGTATGAACTCGTGAAAGTATAAGGATTCTAGTTTTGTGATTTTTATCGGAATCCAGAGACATGGTCCTGAGCATCGAGTTTGACCAATTTTGGGATTCTTGGTGTAAATTGGTTATTTTCGAGTAGCTTTAGTTCCTTAGCACATTGTGATAGTATAAATCTATTTTTGGTTAGATTTGGAGCATTCGGGGGCCGAGTCGAGAGGCAAAGGGCATCGCAGGTTAGAGTTTGGACTGGATTGAGGTAAGTAATGATTCTAAATGTTGTCCTGAGGGTATGAAATCCCAAATTTCACATCGATGTGCTACTTTGAGGTGACGCATATGCTAGATGTCGAGCGTAGGATCGTGCACCATTGGGGATTGTGACGTAATCCGTCCCGTATGACTGTTAAGTTGCATATTTGATTGAAAACTGCTTAATATCATTGTGTTTTGAAAAGTATTATCATGTTTTGGGCTGAATGTCATATTTGGGACTCGTGCCAACTGTTTTGGACCCTTAGTGGATTTTTATGACTATTCCTCACCATTTTGACTTCATATTTGTACTCAGACATGTTGTATTCTACTATTTTTATAACTCAGTCGTATTTACTCCATTTTGATATTCTAAATGATATTTTGGGTTGAGCATCATGTTTTACCATTGCCTGAGTGGCTTGAGAGGATTTTGACTGAGTGAGGCCGTGGGCCTGACTTGTGAGAATTATTATAGGATCGTGTTGCGCCATAACATGTGTACTGATTTACGATATATGAGAGGCCGAGGGTCTTACTTGTTATGCCACGAGATGACTTGTTATAGCACTTGGACTGTAGGAGCCCCTCCAGGAGTCTACACCCCCCAATGAGCGGGGGTACCCAGTGTGAGATGTGATATTGGCAGAGGCGCTGTTGTTGTTTCATGTTATTGCCCGAGGGATTGATTACGAGTGATTGTGAGGTAGACTGAAGGGCTGGTTCTGTTGATATTTTTCCTGAGGGGTTGTTTACATTTCTATCCTTTTACTTACTATTTTCATCACTCGTTTAAAATTATTGAAAGATATTTTAAAGGGCTTTTTTTAAACTAAGTTGTTTTTTACGAGTTTTATTATTTTACTGTATTGTTCTTGACTTATACTGTTTTGTTGTAGCATCTTGACGTGGTTTACGTGTTTTCTTACTGCTCAGCTACTTTTACTTTTATTACTTATTGAGTTGGCGTACTCATATTACCCCCTGCACCTTGTGTGCAGATCCAAGAGTCTCGAATCGCGATAACGAGTGCTTATTTGTCTCCCAGTAGGCTTTTAGAGTTGACTAGGTAGCTGCTTGGCGTAAGCAGCCCAGTGCTTCTCATTCGTATCTTTATTTATCTTTGTATTACCTTCGTTCCAGGCTATGTTGTCTTTTCATATTCCAAGACGAGTTGTAGTTTCTCATGACTGATGACACCCCGATGTCAGGCTGTGTTTGTATAGTTTCCGCACTGTTTAAACTTATATATATGGGATTTTAGCTAATTAAATTGTTTTAAATGACTTAATATGAACTTATGGTTGGTTTTTAGGGTTTGTGTCGGCTGAACTAGTTTCACAAATGGCGCCATCACAATTTGATCAGTTTTAGGGTAGTGACATCTTAGTCAGACATGAATTAAATAAACTAATTCCTAAATAATTAAGGTTTTGTTGAATTACGGGTAAATTAGTTTTTCAGAATTCTCCCGTAATTCTAAGTTGTAGATGACTTTTGTTGTATTGGAGCACTTCTCTTAAATATTTTATTTTTGTTGAAGCACATGTCTCCAACCCTCGTTGATGTACTTTGCCATCAATAATTAATATTGTTGAAGCACATCAACTTCTGTTGGTGCACTTTGTCATCAACATCTAATTTTATTGAAGCACCTATCTTCAACTTCCATTTGCACTTTGTCACTAGCATCTAATTGCTGATGCACCTGTCACCAGCTCTAAAATTATATTGTATTAATCACTACTCTCCAATTTTCTACAGAAGAATTTCTTTATCTTGTGTCATATGGCCAACACATATTTTGTATAGTATAATATTTTCTTCAATCATTTTCGGCATGATTCTTTTCCATGCATAACACTTGCCAATATACTCAATGGCTAGACAGTCGACATACATTGGCTTACACTAACAGCAAAAGCTACTTGATTCTTCCAAAATCGTAAAACCTCTGATATCAATTTAAAAGAAAAATATTATATTTAAATTTCTAAAAGCTCTCTACAATTCTCATAAATTTTTACCACAATAAAATTACTAGTAGCACTCCTATTTATAATAGTGTTAATCCTATTTTGATTAGAAATAGGAAAATTTATTCCTGTATAATTATAACTATATAGGGAGAAGGGTTAGCTTTATACTTCATAGGCAGAAGGGTCAATTTTGCTCCTAAACTATTCAAAAGGAAACAACTTTATCCTCTATTTTATTGGAACAAAATTAGTACATTCACGTAGCTTAAAGACACTTTCTTCGTTAGGCTAGTAACTCACAAATACCCTTTCTATATTGATGATTGCTCTCGGATGGAAAAGGGCAAAATTTTCTCCTGAACTATTTGAATCGGGATAAAAAAAATTTATTTTTGTTCCCTACAGTTTAGTCAATATCAACCCCCAAATTTGAAAGAAATTTGGCCTTTAATCCTTTTTAACATATTATAAATTATTTCTATCAATTTTTTAATTGTTTTGTGATTAAGTGATGACTATTGAATTGATATTTAATTCTTGTTCTTGATCGTATATCTACACAAATTTTTTGAACTTTCTTAATATAAATATACTTTTCTATTGTCAACTGATAAAGGATCTATACGATATACATATAGTATAAAATTAAATGGGGTAAGTATAATAACAAGGAGAGATCCAATGTTAAAGTTTAATTAAATATAAATTCGCACTTTTTTGGTAAGTAAAATATATTATTTACCAAGGAAAACACGCACAAATATAATCAGACCTTTTATTGGATAGATGGCCCGAACCTTAGTTCTGAACCAACTATGAGTCTGCGACTTCTATAACTATTGTCATCTCCTATGCTGAGACATGCATCTATGGATAGACATTAAGTTTTGCATGAAACTAGCTAATTTTGGTGTTCCTAAACAATTAGTCTTGTATGATCTTCAACTTTCCTGCAGTTCTTATCCTGCCAGAAGTAGTAGAGAGAGTAGAAGCTGTTACCAGTGTGTAAACTTTACATCTTGAGTCTCTTCCGTTTGCATGCATAATGTTCCATTCAAGCTCCCCATACTATCCCATCCCTGGACACTTCTTATAATACTCTACCATATTAATAGTTTCTCCCATATGCTTGCTGAAAATGTGCATTTGAAAAACAAGTGTGGTGGCTCTCTTCTTCTTCGCATAGTGGCCATTCTGGGATGGAACTCATACCTTACTTAATGAACCTGTCCCTAGAGTAGAGTCTTTTGCGTATAGCAATATATAAGATGAATAGCTGTCACGCCTCCTTTTTTTCGATGAAATATTCTAATTAAAGTGACATTATTCGAAATGAGATTATTTATTTAATTTACAATTGCCACTTGGAATAATTTATGGTGTTCCAAGTTACCGATTTATTTTAAATCCCAAATCGAAGAAATTTGACTTCGGTTTAATGTCTGCAAACACAGAAGACCGGGTAAGGAATTATGTTAACTCGGAAGAAGGTATAAGGCATTTCCAGATTCCACAGTTTTAGCGCTATCACTTTAATCATACTTCGCTTAATTAAATTGTTTAATTACTCCTTTTAAATCTTATGTGCATTTACATTTTTACCACTTATAAATATGGCGTTTTATGGATTTAATCTTTCAAACGGATTACATGTGTGTAAGTCCGCTATATTTGGGGCGTTAAAATCATATCACATGTACGTGTACACAATTAGTTACACTTTATTAGTCTTAAAATTGTTTGGCCAAAGTCGCGTGAACGCGTACTTTAATTTATTTGTGAAAAATCATAATTATGTCACGCGAACATGTACACAATCACGATAATAGATTAGAACGTACCTAGGGCATTCTATGCATATTCATAAGTTGTTCAACGTCTAACTAATTTCTAAAAATTACGGTTAGTTACGAGGGTCGAATAGTTAGTCTAAGAAATGACTAAATATTAACAATTGGGAGCCATTTTTTAAGTGATAGTGACTGATCGAGGACAACCCTATATTACTACACAGTAGCAAGAGTGGTCAAAGCAGCTTTTACCTAAGAAGGTCGGGATCCAACTAGGAAAGTGACTATCTTCTAGGTGGATATTTGACGGCTTCTCGAGTCTAAGGCTAAGTTGACATATTTGGAGATTCCGATATAACAATTGCACGATTCTACTCACAATATACCTCTCGATAGTTCGAGTGATTTTGCGCTAATTGACTTTCTCAAGACCAATTGGGTATGATAATTTGTTCAAGCAATTGAGGTTCAAGTCGGGTATTACTATCTTTACGTTTAGCCATTTAATTGAGGCTATCAATCTCTTGACTATGTCCTAATTCCTTATTGGACCAATTTCACAGACTTAGGCTCTCTTTCTCAAGAAGAGCCAAAGTCAACTAGACATAAACTAGTATTTGCAACAACTAATTCAACATTAAAATCATAAATTAGTTCAAATATCAAACACCCATAAACAATCAAGCCTTAAAACACAAGACCCATCAATTACCAATACTAGAGTTGAGCCACAACCCTAGCTAATGGGTCTAGCTACTCATGATAATAGAAGAAAATAAAGAATTAGATGAAGATAAACCCATAATATTTAATTACAAACTACAACTTGAAGATTCAATGATAAAACTATTGTAAAATTACTCAAAATGGTAAGAGAACACCATTCACGAGCGCAACTGCTGCTAGAATACAATTGATAACCTAAAAATGGGGAAAAAACTATTTACAATAGGCCAAAAATTCTTGACAAAAATACCTCTGCAGGGCTAGTGCGGACTGCACAAAATCTATTGCGGCCGCACTAAGGCTCCTGGATGAAACAATCTGCTTTCTGAACTTGGCCACCGCGGGCCGCACAAAATACACCGTGGTCGCGGTGGCTTCTGTTGTGGTCCACGCAAAATGGACCCCGGACCGCATTGGCAATGTTCCTCCAACTTGGCAACTCTTTAAACTTGAGCTTTGCAGACCGTAAAAAATCGAGTTCACCCGCAATGAAGTCAATGCGGTACGCATGATATGTTTTGTGCCACATTACTTGACTGCCTGAAATGAGCACTCTCTGAACCTCCTCTTTGTAGACCGCATAAAATGGAGTGTGATCGCATTGGTCCTGTTACATTAAGCTTGAACTTGTTCTTGGTGCTTGTGCATGTTACACTCCTTTTTGATCTCGTTTTGACGAATTATGACATTGTTGACCAAACCCTACAACCAAATATAACACGTGAGCCTTTGGGACTATTTTGTATACCATTCTAATCAAAACTCGTGTAAGAAGGAATGTAAAATGCATCATAATCCCTAGTTATCAACTCCCCCAAACTTAAGATTTTGCTTGTTCTAAAGCAAACAAAATAAGACCCACCCTCTAAGAGTAAATCCAATAAAATTTAGCTAACCTAAAGTGGCCTCAGCTAGCATCAATCGCGGCTAACAATTGCCCTCAATTCAAATGAATCATTAACAACATTCACTCTTTCAAACACCAAGGGTTTAGTGCGACATAAGAGCATCAAGAGTTGACTCAACACATCAAGGAAAGTCTTTCTATTAATTTGGTCATTGTGGAACCCAAACTCACACATCCTCAAGTCTCCTTAAGCATACCTCACCTTTAGGATAGTAGCACTCAGAATGAGGTTAATGGAAATACAATCATCTCTTTCAAGGAAAAGTCACAAGTCCGGCTATAAGTACCATATGCTTGCCCCTTATGTGACTCACCACTAATGTAAGCTTCATTAAAATCAAGATCATATATGGCTTTTGTGGAGACATAGTGAAGGTTTTTTGTTCAGGGTTCGTCTAAGTAGGTTCCATCTTCCCTTTAGCACTTCTTTTGCTTCATTTTGGCACACATTCACTTGACTTTTTAAGTCATTTCACTTCTTTCTAAGGGGTTAGAGTGAGAGACTGTTATTATGTCTTGTTAATTTCAAATCTTTCTCCTTTCTCAACTTTTCATACCTTTCATTTTTTGCTTTTATTGAATCCCTTCATTCTTTTCTACATTGAATATTCTTTTTGTCTTTTTGATTTTCTTTATTTTTCATTGCCTTTCCTTTTCTTCATTTTGTACCTTTTACCACTTTGTTGCAATCCTCGTCTCTCCCCCCAAACTTATACTTTTGCCATGTGCTAAGGAAAGATCGGGTGCCAAGAGAGGATATTTTTAGAATGGGTAAAGGCGTGTATCATGGTTCTTAAAAGAAAAAGGTCTAAGGCTCAAAAGGTCTAACTAGGGATTCTATCATTGGTAGGCTATGGAAGTATTCATGATATCATTCATATCAAGGAGAGCCTATAATCACATCTCAAATTAAATTACATTTAGGATTTTGCCTAGACAAACATTCAGGGCATGTTCTAGACCAATGGCTCGGGACTTGGACTTGCAATTTAAATTCTCACCATAGCAGCTATGAGATTGCTGAAGATATGGAGTCGGGGGCTCACAACAACCTTAGATAAGATTTAAGCACACAATGGTCCCGAAAAATCACTTGATGATTATCAACCAACACAAGAGTCTCAAGGTTAAAACTTTCACCTTCCTATACACAACTATTTGTTTTTGACCATTGGATCAAAGGCAAATATGTTAGGCCCAAGTGAAGCTTTGCTTGAAGCACATTTACCAACTAACTACTCAAAAGAAAAAAGAAAACAGACTCACCCTTAAGAGGGTTTTTAATGCCATCCATCATCTGGAAGAGCCACCCGGTTCACACAAATTCCACCTTTAGAAAGAACCGTGACATTAAGAAAACCAAAGGCTTATTGCAAAAACTCAAAACAAGAAGATACAAACATAAAATAAGAAGCTAAGAAAGGAAAAATACGGAAAGTAAAATAAATATGTACAAGAGGGGATTTAATCGAATATACAATAGAGAGAATGAATATATACATAAGAACGTAACTTTTATATACAGACCCAAAGTAAAAAGTACGACAAGTGCAATGAAATGATAAAATTATATGCATACCAAAAATAAAAATAAAGAAGCATAAAATATTGTCATATATACAGTCATAAAAATATCCAAATAGGTCTACCCCCTCAAAATGAAAGTTGCATTATCCTCAATGCCAACAAACCAAAATAAGCACAAAAATAGATAAGAAAAGAAAAAGAAACTCTCTATGGGCTCTCCGTCTGCATAGGATCCTGAATCTAGGTCCTTGGGTCCTCTGTCTGCTCGGGAACCTGTAACTGACTCCTTGTGATCTGTGCCTCTGCTGGGACCTAAGCTTGGACTGAGTCCTGGGGCTGGTTGGAGGAACCTCCATGCAAGTCCGTCAACTGTATGACTACATCGTCAAAATGGGGAATCACCCTCTTCTTCTTGGGAGGCCTCTCTAACTACTGCTCTGGCTGGGGATGGACTGCTGACGCTGGGTCATGTAACATAGGTCCAAAGGAAAGTGATCTGCCTCCAACCTATCTAACTCTACCATTAACTCCTTCATCGACTCCTTTGAAGCCCAAGTCTTTCTCCTTTTCTTCGCCTCATTTTCAAGCTCCTTTAGTGCTTTCCCATGTGAATTAACAACGTCCATAATCAATTTTTGGTTCTCTAGGAGATTCTTTTGGTTGTCCACAAGCTACTTGAGAGTGTCCTTAATAGACTGTGGGACCTATGGAGGAGGAGGTGCTGACTGGGTTGCCACCGTAGTAGATAGTACAGACAACTTAGAGTTAGTTGTCTGCATCAGTTGTTGATGTTGGCGAGGACCTGACTCAGGAGGTAGGCAGTCAATTGGTATGCAATGTAGGAAGGAATCTCTGGAACTGTATAAGTGGATGGACATGGGGCCATGTTTGCTGAGGTGGAAGGAGGCTGAGTAGGAGCCACTACCACAACTGGCTCTTTAGACTTGCCTGTTTAAGCAGTGGCTTTTCCCTTGTAGTTCTTGCCTTTAAGGTTATCATCACCCTATAGGCTGTACCATGATAACGGTACCTTCACCTTCATTTTCATATCAAATTTCCACTTCTCCACCTCTAAGTCCTCCAGGTACATAGTCAGGAAGTTGGGGAAGGGATAAGATCTTTCACCGTCGTTCACCACCCGTGTAATAATTCGGGACATCACATTCCCAATGTTAATTGGGTACCCCGCCATGATTGATGCTACCAATATAGCCCGGTGAAGAGGGAGTGATTTGTTGTGGGTGGTGGGGTCTAGCCTGCTACACACAAATGTTTTCCATTCTTTAGCCTCAAATTGCTCAAGATCTTCACTCCCGTAGTCAACCAATCAGTGGTGGTACATGAGATTTCCAGTACTCTGCCAACCAAGGACGAGCTTTCTCACCCAATTTCATCTTCTCTAAATACAATGATTCATCCTTCTCCAGGAAGCCCATGAATCATTTATGGTCTAGCCATCAAATTTCACCAGCAAGTTCCGCACTTTGGTGATGATGGTGCCATTTTTTATGTGTTCCACATTAATGGAGAACTCATTCACCAAGTTCTCAATGTCCTCCTCCACGCGGCCTATGAAATAATCCCATCCGGCTATCTCTCTAAACTGCCTCAACACATTGGGGTTGTGAGGTAAAAATTCTGGGGTGATTAATTTATGCTCAATTGTGAATTTTCTCTCGGGCCACCACTCTCTGAACTTGTGGTAGGTAACCTCACACACAAATCGGTCCTGCCATGCTCTCAGATTACTACCCCACCTACTTGGGGCTCACCCCTTTCTACTTCTTCCCCTTCTTCTGCTATGGGACCCTCTCCAAATAGTGAAGCTGTAGGAGAGGTGGAATATTCATTGCCACTGCGTTCAACTAAGCCCTCAGACGACTCAGAAGATATATGCACTGATTCTTGGGTAGTGGGAGAGATTGGAGGTGTATCCCTCAACCTGTTCCTCTCTGGTCAGTCAGCAACATATTCTGGCACGAAGTGTGATGATGCTTCGTGGGAAGGCTCATACTCACTCCCTAAATTATCAATAGCCCTGTCTGCACCTTTTATGAGCCTTCTGTTGCTTTTGATGTTTTGCCGGGCTTGCGAGGTTAATCTTATCATTCCTTGTCCACTACCCCGGGAGGACTCTCCTTTTTCTGATTATTTACCACATATGCCTCGTGATTTCACCATTGTCTGCAAGCAACATTCAGTTATGCTTTTTTAGTATCAATAGAACCAATGAAATTCAAAGTTGCAGGAAAATTGTTGCAGACAGTTAAAAAAATTGTAGAATGCAGACGGCATAAAATGAAGTGCGCCGCAAATAGGCCACCGCGGACCGCAAAAAATCCATTACGGTCCGCACATAGGTGAGGTTCAGACTACTCACTCTCTGAATCTGTGCACCTTGGACCACACAAAGTCCATTATGGCTGCAGTCCTCAAATGTCAGCATTTAGAACTTGGTCCACTGTGGTCCGTACAAAATAGCATTACGGATCGCACAGGGACACTACGGACCGCACAAAATCTACCACGGTCCGCACTGAGTGCCCAACAGCAATACCTACCTAGGGTTCATGTTTTGTTAATTTTAATCCCATTTGTCACCTATTAATAATTCCCTAAGTGTTGCCTCAGTGTTGTAACTAATTATGCCTAATTAAAACATGATTAACTAACCTATGTTACTAAATTAAAAGAAAAACAGGAAGAAAAGAAGAAAAATCAAGAGAAAATGATAGTCAAAAGAAAATAGCAAAATTAAACAACTAGAAAGGAATTAAAATTACTAGAAATGAGATACACTAATGACTAATCAAGAATGTGCAGTTGAATTCGTGCAATTAGAGAATGAAAAGTGATTTTTATTCTTCTGAGATGAAAAAGATAGAAAAGTTCAAATGGAGAGCCTCGGGTCCTATTTATAGAAAATGGTCATGGGCCCCATGTCACCTACCCACTGCGGACCACATAAAATGGCATTACAGTCCCTGATGCTTAGAAACATGAAACAAATGGAGATTGGCCACTACGGACCGCAAGAAATCCTGTGCGGCCGCAGTAGACCACTGCCGACAAAACAAAATGCAATGCGGCCGCTGTGGAAAACTTCAAAGAATCCCTACTTTTGTCAAATCACTTCTGTGGTCCGCATTGATTTCTTGCCCCTGGACAAAGGCCTTTACGGCTGCACAAAATAAAGTATGGTCTGCACTGCAAACTTCAGAGAGTGATCATTTTTCAACTTGGTCATGCATTGCATCAACATAATCCTACAATAGCTCATAACGAGTTAGTCCAAAAATAAATCCTACACTACAAAGAGAATCAAAGAAAAACAAAAAAAAACATGGGTTGCCTCTCAAGAAGCGCCTAATTTAATGTCGCGGCACGATACAAGTTACCATCAAATCACTTGAGATGAAGAAGTGCCACCACGTGGCTATCATCAATCTTGACCAGGTAGTACTTGACCCTGTGCCTATTCACTCTGAAAACTTCTTTATTTTTGTTCTTCAAGTCAAGTGCACCAAATGGAGTCATAAACACTACTTTGACAGGTCCACTCCATTTTGACTTAAGTTTTCCCCAATACAGACCTAATCGAGAGTTGAACAAGAGAAACAAATCACCCACTCTGAACTCCTTGCCACGAGCATATTTATCATAAAGGTACTTTATCTTGTCCTTGTACAAGGATGAATTAGAGTTGGCATGGAATCAGAATTCATCAAGTTCAATAAGCTGCTCCACCTCAAGATTTGCTGCCACATCCCATTCAAGATTCGGCTTCCTCAAAGACCACATGACCTTGTGCTCTAACTCAACCGCTAGATGGCAAGCTTTTCCAAACACCAATCGATACGAAGACATACCAATCAGAATCTTGTAAGCAGTCTTATAAGCCCATAGAGCATCAACCAACTTCTTTGACTAATCAATCTTATTTTCATTCACCGTGTTTGAAAATGTACTCTTGATTTCCCTGTTTGACACTTCAACTTGGCCTCTCACTTGAGGATGATAAGGAGTAGAAACTTTGTGGTTAACACCATAATTTGCAAGCAAAGTATCCAAAGCTCTATTAAAAAAATGAGATCCCCCACCACTTATGATTGCACGAGGAGTGCCAAACCTTGCAAAAATGTTGTTCTTGAGAAACGCAACAACACTCTGGGCCTCATTATTGGGTAAATCCACGGCTTCAACCCACTTTGAAACATAGTCAACCGCCACAGGAATGTATGTGTGCTCATACGAGCTAACAAACAGGCCCATAAAATTAATGCCCCAATACATCAAAGATATCAACTTCAAGAATGGTATTGAGAGGCATCTCATCTTTCTTCGAACTTCCCCCCGCTCTTTGACATCCGTCGCACCTCATCACAAGTTCTCTTCCATTTTTGTACAAAGTTGGCCAGTAAAACCCATAACTAAGAACTTTTAAAGCCTTCCTCACCCCGCCATGATGGCCACCATATGGAGACGAGTGACAAGCCTCTAAGATACTCAATAGCTCCTCCTCCAGGACACATCTTTGAATCACACCATCCGTGTAAATCTTGAACAAGTATATCTCATCCAAATAGAAATCCAAGATATCACATTTGAGCCTATCCTTTTGGTTAGAAGAGAGCTCATACGTAATTATAACGGTCACAAGGAAAGTAGCCACGTCTGCAAACTATGGCATGCCATTCACTGACACCAAAACGAGTTGTTTGTTGGAAATGAATCATTGATCTCTAGGCCATCACGAGGCCTCCCCTCCTCCTCCAAGCAGGACAAGTGGTCAGCCACTTGATTTTCACTACCTTTCTGGTCCACAATCTCCAAATCAAACTCTTGAAGTAACAAGATCCATAGCATTAGTCTAGCTTTGGAATCCTTCTTCATCATCAAGTACCGGAGTGCGGCATGATCAGTATGGACTATGACCTTGGCACCCAGAAGATACAGCGAAAATTTCTTCATTGTGAACACGATAGCCAAAAGATCTTTCTCAGTCACCGTGTAGTTCACTTGAGCATCATTTGTTGTCTTGCTCGCATAGTACACCAGATGAAACATTTTGTTCACTCGTTGACCCAAAGCTGCCCCAACTGCAACATCGCTCGCATCATACATGAGTTCAAAAGGCAAGCTCCAATTGGGTGCGATTACAATAGGAGTTGTGGTCAACTTGTGCTTGAGAAGTACGAAGGATTGCATGCATCTCTCATCAAACACGAACTTAGCATCTTTTTCCAAAAGCTTGCATGGGGGATTCACTACCTTTGAAAAGTCTTTGATAAATCTCCGGTAGAACCCCGCATGCCCAAGAAAACTTCTAACTCCCTTGACAAAGGTAGGGGAGCCTTTAAATCATATCAAAGTTTGCTTTGTCCACCTCTATACCATGTTTTGGAATTTTTTGCCCAAGACATATGCCCTCTTCCACCATGAAGTGGAATTTCTCCCAATTAAGAACAAGATAGGTTTCTTCACAATGGGCCAACACTCTATCAAGATTTTTCAAACACTCATCAAATGAATCACCCACAATACTAAAGTCTTACATGAGAACCTCAAAAATATCTTCCACCATATTGGTGAAAATGGCCATCATACATCGCTAAAAGTTAGGTGGTGCACTACACAACCCAAAAGGCATCCTAGAAAAGGCAAACGTGCCATATGAACAAGTGAATGTGGCTTTCTCCTGATATTTCAGAGCAATCAAGATTTGGTTGTATCCAGAATACCCATCCAAGAAATAGTAGAAGGCACGCCCAGCAAGTCGATCTAACATTTGATCAAGAAAAGGCAATGGAAAGTGATCCTTACGGGTCACTTTGTTCAATTTGCAGTTGTCCATGGATACCCTTCAACTGGTGACTGTCCTAGTAGGAATCAACTCATTTTGCAAATTTGCAATCACGGTCATACCATCATTTTTCTTTAGATATTGCACCGGCGATGTCCAAGAGCTATCATAGATGGGGTACACAACCCCGTCATCCAACCACTTGATCACCTCCTTTTACATATCTTCTTGCATTGCTTCATCCAACCTCCTTTGATGTTCCTAGTAGGGCTTTGAATCATCTTCTAATATAATCTTGTGTATACAGAATGCAGGGGTTATCCCTCGAATTTCAGCTAAAGTCCATCGAATTGCCTTTCTGCTTTTGGAGCACTGCCAATGTTGTATCAACCTGCATGTTTGTAAGACAAGAGGCAAAAATAATCGTCAAAGTAGAACTAGGGCCTAAGAATTCATACCTGAGGTGTGGAGGCAACAACTTCAACTCCAACACCGGAGGTTCCTCAATCGAAGGCTTTGTTGGAGGAGTCTTTCTATTTTTAATATCCAACGAGAGTTTCCTTGGCTCATAAGAATAAGTGCCTATTCCATGTAAAGCATTCACGCACTCCACTCTACCCTTATCATCATTGACATCAAGATTCAACAATACGGCCTCTAAAGGATCCTCAACATTAATCACTCTACTAGTATCATCAACTATCACTACAGTGACAAGGTCCACAAAAGAGCACACCTTAGAACTATTGGGATGCTTCATTGACTTGCACACGTGAAAAACCACTTTCTTATCACCCACCCGGAAGGTGAGTTCCCCTTCTTACACATAAACTAAGGCCTTCCCCATAGCAAGGTAAGGTCTCCCTAATATGATAGGAACTTCATAATCTACCTCACAATCAAATATCACAAAATCAGCTGGCAAGATAAATTTGTCCACCCAGACAAGAACATCATCAATAACGATTTTCAATCTCATGGAAGTCGGCCTCGGTTTCCCAATACCAAAGTCTTAAAAACTTAGTAGGGCATCAAGTTGATACTTTCCCCTAAATCATATAGATCCTTAGCAAAGTCCAAACTCCCAATGGTGCAAGGAATGGTTAATGCATCGGGATCTTCTAGCTTCAGGGCCATTGAGTGCACAATTGCACTAACTTGGTAGGCATCTTGATAGTTTCACAATCCATGGATATTTTCTTTGTCATCAAGTCCTTCATGAATTTATCATAGCCCGTCATTTGTTCTAGGGCTTCCACCAAAGGCACATTAATGGATAAGCTCTTCATCATGTCAATAAAATTTTTAAACTGATTCTCATTTTTCTGTTTCGCGAGCCTTTGAGGATAAGGTTGAGGTGGCCTTGGAAAAAGAGCCTTGACTTTAGGCACGACCAGCTCCGGCATGTCTATTACGTACTCCCAAGATGGGTTCATGTCATCCCGAGTTTCAACCTCAACATCTTGAATATCAATCCTCACTTCTTCATTCACATTCTCATCAATCATATTTTCAACCACCAAGGGAACTTCATCTTCTTGCAACTCAACTTCATCACTCAAAATTTGCTTATATGTGGAGGAATTCACATCACCACCTCATCCGCTCCTTGTATTTACCACCATAATATGATTGTTCGCACCTTTCGAGGGTGTATCCAAGGACTGTGAGATTTGACCTAATTAAACCTCCAAATTTCTAATTGAAGTATTGTAGGAAGACAATTGATCATCGAAATCCACATTCTTTTTCATCATCTATTCAAACATCATTTCCACTCTCCCTGTGTCATTGTTGGAAAAACTAGGACCTTGGGATGGAAATGGGGGTGGATTGTTCGGTTTTTGATACATTGGAGGCCTTTGAAAGCCTTTCCCCTGACTTTCTCTATTGCCATTGTTCCAACCACCTTGATTATTGTTACCACCCCGGTTGTTGTTGTTTCCATTCCAATTACCTTGATTGTTTTGATTATTGTTCTGATTGACGTAATTGAAATTTTGGTTGTTGTTCCCCCAATTACCATTGCCTTATTGTTGTTGATTGCCCCAATTTCCTTGGGGTCTCCATTTTTTTTGGTTGGAAGAATTTCCCCTCTGGCCTTGATTGTTGTTCATGTGTTGTACCTCTTCATTCTGCCCGTCATAACCATCATCTTGGAATCCACCACAATCATTGTCAAATGATCTGAACTCCCTTGGTTCTGTTAACCTCTATGTCTTATTTTGTTCACTAGTATGTTGACATGCTCCATGGCATTCACTTGGCGAGGATTTTGAACTTATTGCACTTGTGCCTTTGTTAGTTGGTTCATTGTTGTTGCCAATTCTGATATAGCCTGCCCATGGTCATATAGCACCTTGTGCAAATGAGTGACTGTGGGGTCACCCTGGGCCACATTGTCTCTACTTTGCCAAGCGGAGGACGTGTCAGCCATCTCGTCAAGCATGGCACAAACTTCATCATAAGTCAGCTTCATAAAATTACTCCCAGCAAGTTGGTTCACTATGCATTGATTTGTTATGTTGACGCCCCGGTAGAAAGTCTGTTGCATCATTGCCTCAGTCATATCATTGTTTGGGCATTCCTTCACCATGGTTCTATATCTCCCCCAAATCTCATGCATTGGTTTAGTGAACAAAGCTAAGATCTCATCTCTCAATGCTGCCATATGCCCTGATGAGAAGAACTCTGCAATGAACTTATCTACCAACTCATCCTAAGTAGTGATGGAATGGTTGGGAAGTCACTCAAGCCAATTCAACACCTTCCCTCTAAGTGAAAATGGGAAGAGTCTCAACCGAAGTGCATCCTCGAACACATTAGTTTGCTTGCTCCCCCAACAGGTATCCACAAAACCCTTGAGATGTTTGTAAGCATTCTAAGTGGGAGCACTCATAAAATACCCTCGTTGTTCTAACAATGTCAGCATCACATTAGTAATTTGAAAATTGCCCGTAGGATCCGGGGCGGGACAATTGCACTAGCATAGACTTGGTTGGGAAGTGCTCGAGGAGCCATACTTGGAGGTGGTGGAGGAGGGTCTGGAATATTTTCATTCGCATTGGCCTGGAGACCTCTACGTTGTGCTTGAGGTACCAGTGGCACCTTATCAACTCCGGCATCATCTACCTTCTTCCCTGCAATTACATTTCTAAGAGGGTCATTGTTGTTTGCTGCCATTTTGTACCTGAAGTTGTGACACACACAAATTAGTTATGCAGAAGGAAAGAAGAACAATATACAAAACTATTTAGATTGCTAGCCAAAACCGTTCGCTCCCCAGTAACGACGCCAAAAATTGATCGAGGCCAACCTTGTACTACTACATAGTAGCAAGAGTGGTCGCAGCAGCTTTTACCCGAGAAGGTTGGGATAAATTTCCACAGGGATCTAGAGTTTGGAATTGAGTTTTTATTAAAATTTGAGTTGCCTAGTTGTTCCTAATTGCACTTCTAAACACAGTTGGTTTTGATTTTACTTCTAAATTTATACTACTAAGATGCTAAATTAGGCTAAGTTAAGATAAGAGTAAACTATTGAAGGTTGTCTAAATAGTTAAAAGGCACTAGGAAAGTGACTTTCTCCATGGTGGATACTTGACGGGTTCTCGAGTCTAAGGCTAGGCATGAATCTAGTCATTCTATACCTCTTGGTAGTTCGAGTCATTTTTCCCAAATTGACTTTCTCAAGTCCAGTTGGATATGATAATTTTTTCAAGTAATTGAGGTTCAAGTCAAGTATTACTATCTCTAGGTTTAACCCTTTAATTGGGTCTATCAATCTCTTGAATCCGCACCAATTCCTTGTTGGACCAATTTCATAGACTTAGGCTCTCTCTTTTAAGAAGAGCCAAAGTCAACTATGTTGGAAACACGTTCTCAAGGCATTATACTAAACGTGTGTTCATATTTGTAGGTTTTGATGAATGACAAACTATGCGCAAATTGACATATGACCAGGTCCAAGCACAAGCGCAAAATTGACATATAACGAGATTCAAGCACAAGACAAAGATCGAGATTAAGTTTTATATGAGTTGGTATTTAATTGTGATCTTGATCCGACAACTTAAACTCAAGACTTGGCTTCTCTCATAAAAATATTTTTAACAAATCATGCATATTTAATTTAGAGCAAAATGATTTTAAATAATGCATATTTACTTTAGTCAAAATGATTTTTAAACATGCCTCTAAAATCTGGACTAAGATAATCGATTATGTACTTATGATAATCGATTATGTTTAAGTCAGTTGCTTGACAATCGATTGTGAACTTATGACAATCGATTGTGTTAAGGCAGTGAGCATCAGATTTTTCAAATCTGCATGACAATCGATTGTGAACCTTATGACAATCGATTGTGATGAGGCAGTGTCCATCAAAGCTTTTCAAAGCTCAAAATAATCGATTGTGAAGCTAATGACAATCGATTGTGAAGAGACAGTGTCCATCAGATTTTTCAAAGTCACAAAATAATCGATTATGAACTTATGACAATCGATTGTGTTGAGGCAGTGTCTTCCAGACTTTTTCAAAGTTATTAAATAATCGATTGTGAACCTATAACAATCGATTGTCAAGAGGCAGTGTCTAAATTGATTTTTCAAGACTGATATATAATCGATTGTTAGCTTAGTATAACCGATTGTATAACTGACCGTTGCCAAAATATTTTCAAATACCGTCAGGTAATCGATTATTGATTTCTTATAATCGATTATTTTAATTAAAATCTGGAAAGGATTTTGTTACTGAGTAATCGATTATTGATTTCTTATAATCGATTGTTTTAATTAAAATCTGAAAAGGATTTTTTGAACGTTGCTGAGTAATCGATTGTAGATTTCTGACAATCGATTGTTTTACGTAAAATCTGGAAATGATTTTTTGAACGTTGCCAGTAATCGATTGTTGATCTTAGATAATCGATTGTTAAGCGTAAAATCTGGGATTGATTTTTGGAAGAACTGGCAAACAATCGATTGTGGTAATTTGACAATCGATTGTCACAGAGTAAAATCAGCAATTCTTAATTGGCAATTAGGCAACGGTAATACAAGGATTTTCAACTATAAATACAGCTTCAATTCAGTCTTTTAAGTACAACAACATACAACAACTGATCATACAATTGCTAAAGCTTGCATACTTTATTGCTTATCATTTTATATTCATTACATAAGCTTTTGAGAGCCAAATTCTTGTTGAAAGTTGTTGCGATCTTGAGCGTATTCTTTTTACTCATATCTACTCTTAAAGGAGTGTCTTTTTTGAGTGCTAAGTGTTTTTGTACACTTGAAGGGAAGTGTTAGCCCTTGTGTTGTAAGAAGAAACTTGTGTTTCCTTGGTTGAAGTCTTGGAGTGTTGTATCTCCGAGCAAAGGTTGTTGAGGCTTGTGTCCTCAAGTTGTAACGGTTTGTTGAGCACCCGTAAGCTTAACAAGTTAGTGGAAATCTCGAGAGAGTCTCTCGGGGACTGGACTAGCCACGGGTTGTGGTGAACCAGGATACATCGGTGCGTTTGTTCTAATTTATTTACTTATCGCACTTATTTATTTCCTGCAATTTTTAAATTCCGCAAGTTTACGCTAATTTTTATTATAACGCTATTCACCCCCCCCCCTAGCGTTAAGCGTATTATCTAACAATTGGTATCAGAGCCCAACTCTCTGAAGACTTAACCGTTTGAGAGAAACATCCATGGCTTCTAATCGTGATTCTTTTGCAGGAATAGGTGAAGGACAATGCTCCACCCGACCACCGCTATTCGATGGTACAAATTATACATACTGGAAGGAGAGGATGAGAATATTTGTACAATTAAATAGTTTTCATCTTTGGAAGGTCATAATGAATGGAGAACAAATTCCAACCAAGAAGGTTGAAAATGAATGCGTCCCAAAGATGAATACGATGCGGATGATATCCGAAAGGTGCAAAATAATGCTAAAGCTATTAATTTATTATATTGTGCTGTAAATGCTGATGATTACAGGAAGATATCTTGTTGCACAACGGCGAAGCAAATGTGGGACAAGCTGGAAATTACGTACGAAGGTACGGACCAGGTAAGGGAAGCCAAAATTTATTTCCTAACCCATGCATATGAATTGTTTCACATGAAGGAAGGCGAAAAGGTCGATGAGATGTTTGAACGATTATCAAAAATCGTAAATGATTTACATGCTCTTAAGAAGACCTTCACGGATAAGGAACTTGTCCGAAAAATTCTCCGAAGTCTCACTCCGGAATGGCGATCCAAGGCCAACGCGATTCAAGAATCCATTGGCATTTCAAATGTCACCATCGACGCATTAAGAGGTAATCTTAAAACTTATGAATCTACTATACTTAACCCTCTTGTTGATGAAGGAAGCAAAGAATCGCTCTCAAGGCTAGCACAAGCCAACCTCAAAATGATGAGGACGGAGACAACGAGTTCGGACTCGTTATCAAGAGATTTCAAAAGTTCATGCGAAAAGAGTATGAACGAAAGGACAAAAAGCAAGGAGATCAAATAAAGTGCTATGAGTGGGGAGAAACCGGGCACATTAAATCAAATTGCCCAAATGCTAAAAAGGAGAAGAAACCCTTCAAGAAGCAACGAGCATACATATCTTGGGGAGGCGACTCCAGTGACGAGTCAAGTGAGGAAGAAGAAGACGAAGCCGCAAATCTTTCTCTTATGGCACAAGAAGACAACAAAGAAGAGGTATGTCAAAATTCTTCCAAAAATTTCTTTTCGCTTGAAGAAATGCAAAATGCTTTTGATGATTGTATAGCGAATTTATTAAAGCTTCAAAAAATGTTAAGAGTATAAAAGAAAATGCTTCTTTAAAAGAAAAAGATTTTCAAAAACAACTCTCTCTTAAAGAAAAGGAATTGGAAAAACTGATTTTAGAAAATGAGAAGTTGAAAGAGGAAAACAAATTTTTTGGCAAGAGAAGCGCCGACAAGCCCGAGAGTTCTAGAAATTATACTTCCTGCATGCATCTCAAAAATGAAGTAGAAAGGCTTAAGGGCACCTTAGATAAGTTTAACTCTTCTCATAAGAATTTGAATGAAGTGCTTGTTAACTTGAAGTCGACTAAACATGGCATAGGTTTTAGAAACGAGCCTAAAGAGAAAGTTGAAGCCAACCCCCAACCACCTAAGGCTCAACCTAGGATAAATAAAACAAATGTTCATCCTAGATACAACAAACCTAGAAATGGTTTTCATCAATCGCAACCTAGAAATAATCATGCTAGAAATAATGCACATTCTAGGCCAAACACTAGAAGGAATTTTGAACCTTTTAGAACACCTAGAAATGACTTCCAACCTAGAAACAACTATTCTAGAAATGATGCATATCCTAGAACAAATGGTAGGAGAAATGACTTTCATGATTTGCGCAATAGTTATATTGTCAAGAATAGAGTAAATGAATTTCGTCCGTCCAATTACTATCAACCTAGAAGGATGCATAATCCTAACGTGACTTGTCATTATTGTAGACGAATTGGACATATTGCTCCTGCTTGTTTTACACGACATAGACATAACACTCAATCACATCACTATGATTTGCCTAACCCCCAAGGACCCAAAATGGCATGGGTACCTAAAACTCATTAATCTGCTTTGTAGGTATGTTTGAAGGGATTAAGTGTACTATGGTACCTTGATAGTGGATGCTCCAAGCACATGACGGGAGACGAATCCAAATTCCTTCAACTAGAACACAAGGAAGGGCGAAGTGTTATTTTTGGTGATAACAACAAAGTAAAGATTATCGGCATCGGATCGGTCGATAAGGATGAAATTTCTTCCATTAAGCATATATTACTTGTGGAAGGTTTAAAACATAATCTCTTGAGCATAAGTCAATTATGTGACAAGGCAAATCTTGTTTTATTTGATTCGGATGAATGCTTAGTTTTTAGACGTAGCGATTTTAAAATTATCCTTCGTGGTTTTAGAATGGATAACATTTATATGGTTGATCTTGCAAATTCTTCACCCGTATATGTGAATTGTTTAATGAGCAAAGAGGATGATTCTTGGTTATGGCATCGTAGAGTAGCTCACATCAACATGCATCTTTTGAACAAATTGGTTTCACAAAATTTAGTTGTTGGTCTTCCAAATTTGAAATTTGAAAATGACTCTATTTGTGATTCTTGTCAAAAAGGGAAGCAAACAAAAGCATCTTTTAAATCGAAAAATATTATTTCAACTACTAGACCACTGCAATTGCTTCACATGGATTTGTTTGGACCATCTCGCATTGAAAGTCTTGGTAGAAATCGCTATGCTTTTGTTATTGTTGATGATTATTCCAGATTTACTTGGACTTTATTTATTGCCCATAAAAGTGATGCTTTTCAGAATTTTAAATACTTTCTTAAACGTGTTCAAAACGAAAAGGAAACAACCGTCACTTCAATTAGAAGTGATCATGGGGGAGAGTTTGATCACAATCTCTTTGCGGACTTTTGTGACGAACTCGGTATCGAGCATACCTTTTCCGCTCCACGAACACCACAACAAAATGGGGTGGTGGAAAGGAAAAATAGGTGTCTCGAAGAGATGGCTAGAACCATGCTCGAAGAGGCTAAGATTCCCAAACATTTTTGGGCGGATGCCGTGAGTACCGCATGCTACATTTTAAATAGAGTAGTCATAAGGCCAATACTTATGAAAACCCCTTATGAACTCTACAAGGGAAGGAAACCAAATATCTCCCATTTTAGAGTATTCAGTTGTAAAGTTTTTATTCATAACAATGGAAAAGATCAATTGGGAAAAGTTGATGCCAAATCCGATGAGGGAATTTTTATTGGGTATTCTTCACGTAGCAAAGCATATAAGGTATTTAATAATAGAACCCAAACTGTGGAGGAATCCCCTCATATTGTGTTTTCCGAAAATGATGCTCGCTTGGCGAGAAAGGATTCTTGTTCTGATCTTGCAGGTTTTTTAAATAGCTTAAAAGACAAAGTACAAGAGGAAACTCCTAAGGAAATTCAAGATGAAATCTTGGAACAATCAACAGAGGAAACGCCACAATTGGAGAAAGAAACGAAAATGCCTAACGAGTGGAGGACAATCAAAGATCACCCTCTCGAACAGGTAATTGGCGACGTCGGAGAAAAGGTAAGTACCCGAAACTCCCTTAAGAACACCTTAGGACATACTGCTTTTGTTTCTCAAATTGAACCAACAACCATCTCCGAAGCAATTGGGGATGTGTTTTGGACCTTGGCAATGCAAGAGGAGCTTAACCAATTCCAACGGAATGACGTTTGGGATTTGGTGCCAAGACCCGAAAATCATACCATAATTGGTACGAAATGGGTTTTTCGAAACAAACTAGATGAAGATGGTGTAATCACTAGAAACAAAGCTAGGCTTGTAGCAAAAGGCTATAATCAAGAAGAGGGTATTGACTATGAAAAAACATATGCTCCCGTAGCTAGATTAGAAGCTATTCGTTTTATTGCTTGCTTTTGCCTCTTCTATGAATTTCAATTTATATCAAATGGATGTGAAAAGTTCTTTTCTAAATGGTGTTATTCAAGAAGAAGTTTATGTTGAACAACCCCCCGGTTTTGAAGATTTTAAATCTCCCGATCATGTTTTCAAACTCAAAAAGGCTCTTTATGGTTTAAAACAAGCTCCCCGAGCTTGGTATGAAAGATTGAGTAAATTTCTATTGGAAAATGATTTCATTAGGGGTAAAGTTGACACCACTCTTTTTGTTAAGCATAAAAACAATGATATTTTATTAGTTCAAATCTATGTGGATAATATTATATTTGGTACTACTAACAATGTTTTGTGCAAGGAATTTTCCGATTTAATGACAAGCGAATTTGAGATGTCTATGATGGGTGAGTTAACATTCTTTTTGGGATTACAAGTAAAGCAAATGAAAGAAGGTACGTTCATTTGCCAAGCGAAATATTGCAAAGAATTGCTGAAACGATTTGAAATGACCAATGCAAAAGCAATGGCAACCCCCATGAGCACATCCGATCATCTAGACAAAGATGAGAAAGGTAAGGAAGTCGACATCAAAAAGTATCGAGCTATGATTGGCTCTCTCCTTTATCTTACTGCTAGTCGTCCGGAAATCATGTTTAGCGTGTGCTTATGCGCTCGTTATCAATCGTGTCCGAAGGAGTCTCACCTAACTGCGGTGAAACGGATATTGAAGTATCTTGTTGGTACTGTAAATGTGGGTCTATGGTACCCCAAAGGTTCTTCATGCCAACTTGTTGGCTATTCCGATTCCGATTTTGCTGGATGCAAATTGGACGGCAAGAGCACTAGTGGCACTTGCCATTTGCTCGGTAGCTCTCTCGTTTCTTGGTTTAGCAAGAAACAAGTAAGTGTTGCGTTGTCCACAACCGAGGCTGAATATGTAGCCGCGGGGAGTTGTTGTGCTCAAATCCTTTGGATGAAACAACAACTCTTGGACTATGGCCTAAGTCTTGATCATATCCCTCTTAGATGTGATAATACTAGTGCCATATGCTTGACGAAGAACCCCGTTCTTCATTCGCGAACAAAACACATTGAAATTAGACATCATTTCATAAGAGATCACGTTCTCAAGGGCGATGTCGAAATTGAATTTGTTGAAACCAAAGATCAATTGGCCGACATCTTTACAAAGCCCTTAGAGAAAGAGTCCTTCTTCCGAATTCGTAGTGAACTCGTGATCCTTGACTCCACGTTGATCTAAGTCATGCATTGCATTTTCCCTTTCACATGTTTTCTAACTTGAGCGTCGGAGATGTCTAACGAATTTTTGCAGGTATCGCCCTAAAGGCAAGGGGAATTATAAAGCTTGACGCACAGAACAATCGATTTCTCTTTTATATAATCGATTATCCAGTATCAATAATCAATTGTCTTGACATTGTTTGTGTTATTAATTCTGAAATTGTTTTTTTTAATAAACAAGTTTTTTTATTATTCTATTATTTTTGCTAATGGCAAAAGGGGGAAGATAACGGGTATGCACTCTCAATATTTATCAGCATAAATTGAGGGGGAATTCATATATTGAGGGGGAACAAATTGCATATCTATATACTTGTTGCATATCTTTACTTGTCTTGAATCGTCATTATGCATATCCCGCTTAAAGTTTGCCATTATCAAAAAGGGGGAAATTGTTGGAAACACGTTCCAAGGCATTATACTAAACGTGTGTTCATATTTGTAGGTTTTGATGAATGACAAACTATGCGCAAATTGACATATGACGAGGTCCAAGCACAAGCGCAAAATTGACATATAACGAGATTCAAGCACAAGACAAAGATCGAGATTAAGTTTTATATGAGTCGGTATTTAATTGTGATCTTGATCCGACAACTTAAACTCAAGACTTGGCTTCTCTCGTAAAAATATTTTTAACAAATCATGCATATTTAATTTAGAGCAAAATGATTTTAAATAATGCATATTTACTTTAGTCAAAATGATTTTTAAACATGCCTCTAAAATCTGGACTAAGATAATCGATTATGTACTTATGATAATCGATTATGTTTAAGTCAGCTGCTTGACAATCGACTGTGAACTTATGACAATCGATTGTGTTAAGGCAGTGAGCATCAGATTTTTCAAATCTCCATGACAATCGATTGTGAACCTTATGACAATGGATTGTGATGAGGCAGTTTCCATAAAAGCTTTTCAAACCTCAAAATAATCGATTGTGAAGCTAATGACAATCGATTGTGAAGAGACAGTGTCCATCAGATTTTTCAAAGTCACAAAATAATCGATTGTGAACTTATGACAATCGATTGTGTTGAGGCAGTGTCTTCCAGACTTTTTCAAAGTTATTAAATAATCGATTGTGAACCTATAACAATCGATTGTCAAGAGGCAGTGTCTAAATTGATTTTTCAAGACTGATATATAATCGATTGTTAGCTTAGTATAATCGACTGTATAACTGACCGTTGCCAAAATATTTTCAAATACCGTCAGGTAATCAATTATTGATTTCTTATAATCGATTATTTTAATTAAAATCTGGAAAGGATTTTTTGAACGTTGCTGAGTAATCGATTATTGATTTCTTATAATCGATTGTTTTAATTAAAATATGGAAAGGATATTTTGAACGTTGCTGAGTAATCGATTGTAGATTTCTGACAATCGATTGTTTTACGTAAAATCTGGAAATGATTTTTTGAACGTTGCCAGTAATCGATTATTGATCTTAGATAATCGATTGTTAAGCGTAAAATCTGGGATTTATTTTTAGAAGAACTGGCAAACAATCGATTGTGGTAATTTGACAATCGATTGTCACAGAGTAAAATCAGCAATTCTTAATTGGCAATTAGGCAACGGTAATACAAGGATTTTCAACTATAAATACAGCTTCAATTCAGTCTTTTAAGTACAACAACATACAACAACTTATCATACAATTGCTAAAGCTTGCATACTTTATTGCTTATCATTTTATATTCATTACATAAGCTTTTGAGAGCCAAATTCTTGTCGAAAGTTGTTGCGATCTTGAGCGTATTCTTTTTACTCATATCTACTCTTAAAGGAGTGTCTTGTTTGAGTGCTAAGTGTTTTTGTACACTTGAAGGGAAGTGTTTGTCCCTTGTGTTGTAAGAAGGAACTTGTGTTTTCTTGGTTGAATTCTTGGAGTGTTGTATCTCCGAGCAAAGGTTGTTGAGGCTTGTGTCCTCAAGTTGTAACGGTTTGTTGAGCACCCGTAAGCTTAACAAGTTAGTGGAAATCTCGAGAGAGTCTCTCAGGGACTGGACTAGCCACGGGTTGTGGTGAACCAGGATACATCGGTGCGTTTGTTCTAATTTATTTACTTATCGCACTTATTTATTTCCTGCAATTTTTAAATTCTGCAAGTTTACGCTAATTTTTATTATAACGCTATTCACCCCCCCCCCCTCTAGCGTTAAGTGTATTATCTAACAAACTAAGCCATCAACTAGTGCTTGAAACCACTAATTCAACATTAAAACTATAAATTAGTCTAAATATCAAACACCCATAGACATTCAATCCTTAAATCACAAGACCCATCAATTATCCACACTAGGGTTGAGCCATAACCCTAGCTAATTGTCTAGCTACTCATGATAATAGAAGAAAATAAAGAATTAGATGAAGATAAACCCATAATATTTAATTACTAATTAAAACTTGAAGATTCAATGATAACTATTGTAATATTACTCAAAAGCGTAAAAGAACATTATTCACGAGCGCAGCTGCTGTCTAGAGTACAACTGATAACCTGGAAATAGGAAAAGAAACTATTTATACTAGGCCAAAAATTTTGGACAAAAATACCCCTGTGGGGCTAATGTAAGACCGCACAAAATCGAGTACGGCCGCACTAAGTCTCTTGGCTGAAACAATCTGCTCTGTGAACTTGGCCACTGTGGGCTGCATAAAATGCATCGCGGCATGGTGGCTTGCACATAAGGGATTGCAGGCCGCATTGGCAATGTTCCTCCAACTTGGAAACTCTCTGAACTTGAGTTTTGCAGACCGCACAAAGTCGAGTGCGGCCGCAATGAAGTTATAAAATTTTTTGTGGATGCATTGTTTGACTGGATGAAATGAGCACTCTCTGAACCTCCTCTTTACGGACCGCATAGAATGGAGTGCAGCCACATTGGTCCTGTTATACTGAGCTTTGACTTGCTCTTGGTACTTGTGCATGTTTCACTTCTTTTTGAGTTGGTTTTGACAAATTATCACCTTGTTGACCAAACCCTACAACTAAGTACAGCATTTGAGCTTTTAGGACTATTTTGTACACCTTTCTAATCAAAACTCAAGTAAGAAGGAGTGTAAAATGCATCATAATCCCTAGTTATCAACTCCTCCAAACTTAAGCTTTTGCTTGTCCTCATGCAAACAAAATAAGACTCACCTCTTAAGAGCAAATCCAAGAAAATTTAGCTGACCTAAAGTGACCTCATCTAGCATCAATTAGGACTAAAAATTGCCCTCAATTTAAATGAATCATTAATAACATTCACTCTTTCAAACACCATGGGCTTAGTGCGACACAAGAGCATCAAGAGTTGACTCAACACATCAAAGAAACTCTTTCTATTGCTTTGGTAATTGTGGAACCCAAATTTACACATCCTCAAGTCTCCCTAAGCAAACCTCACCTTTAGGATAGTAGCACTTAGAATGAGGTTAATATAAATACACTCATCTCCCTCAAGGAAAATTCAAAAGTCCGGCTCTTAGTACAATATACTTGCCCCTTATATGAGTCACCACTAATGTAAGCTTCATTCAACTCAAGTTAAAATAGGGCTTAGATAGGATTTGAGCACACAATGTTCCCAAAAAACCACTTGATGATTATCGGCCAACACAAGAGTCTTAAGGTCACAATTTTCACCATCCTATCTGAGGCAAATGTGATAGGCCCAAGTGAAGCTTTGCTTGAGGCACCCTCACCAACTAACTACTCTAAAGAAAAAAGAAACAGACTCAAACCCCTAAGAAGGTTTTCATGCCATCCATCATCGGGAAGTGCCACCCGGTTCACACAAATTCCACCTTTCGAAAGAACCGTGGCACTAAAAAAACCAAAGGCTTATTACAAAAACTCAAAATAAGAAGTTGCGAACATAAAATAAGTAGCTAAGAAAGGGAAAATGCAGAAAGTAAAATGAATATATACAAGAGGGGATTTAATCAAATATACAATAGGAAGAATGAATATATACATAAGAACATAACTTTTATTTACAGACCCAAAGCAAAAAGTATGAGAAGTGCATTGAAATGATAGAATTATATAAATACCAAAGATAAAAAGAAAAAAAGCATAAAATATTGTCATATATACAGTCATCCAAATATCCAAATAGGGCTACCCCCTCAAATGAAAGCTGCATCGTCCTCAATGCTAACAAACCAAAATAAGCACAAAAATAGAGAAGAGAGGAAAACACAACTCCCTATTGGCCCTTCGTCTGCAGGGGTTCTTGAGTTTAGGTCCCTAGGTCATCTGTTTGCTCGGGAACTTGTAAGTGGCTCCCTATGATCTGTGGCTCTACTAGACCTAGGCTTAGACTGAGTCCAAGGGCTAGATGGAGGAACCTCACTGCGAGTCCACCAACTATATAACTGCATCATCAGAATGGGGAATCACTCTCTTCCTCTTGGGAGGTCCCTCTAACTCCTACTCTGGCTGGGGCTAGACTGCTAACACTGGGTCATGCAACAATAGGTCCAAAGGCAAGTGATCTGCCTTCAACCTATCTACCTCTAATCTTTACTCCTTCACTAACTCTTTTGAAGCCCGAGTCTTTCTCATTTTCTTCGCCTCCTTTTCAAGCTCCTTTAGTGCCTAATGAATTAGGACTAAAAATTGCCCTCAATTTAAATGAATCATTAATAACATTCACTCTTTCAAACACCATGGGCTTAGTGCGACACAAGAGCATCAAGAGTTGACTCAACACATCAAAGAAACTCTTTCTATTACTTTGGTAATTGTGGAACCCAAATTTACACATCCTCAAGTCTCCCTAAGCAAACCTCACCTTTAGGATAGTAGCACTTAGAATGAGGTTAATATAAATACACTCATCTCTCTCAAGGAAAATTCAAGAGCCATGCTCTTAGTACAATATACTTGCCCCTTATATGAGTCACCACTAATGTAAGCTTCATTCAACTCAAGTTTAAATAGGGCTTTTGTGGAGACATATTGAAGGCATTTGGTTAAGGGTAGGAAATGTTTGGTCTAAGAAGTTCCATCTTCCCTTTAGCTCTATTTTTGCTTCATTTTGGCACATATTCACTTGACTTTTAAAGTCATTTCACTTCTTTTTAAGGGGTTAGAGAGACACACTGTCACTCTTTCTTGTTAAGTACAAATCTTTCTCCTTTCTCAACTTTTCACACTTTTCATGCTTTGCCTTTATTGAATCCCTTCATTCTTTTCTACATTGAATTTTTTTTTCTTTTTGATTTTCTTTATTTTTCAGTGTCTTTCCTTTTCTTAATTTTGTACCTTTTACCACTTTGTTGCAATCCTCGTCTCTCTCCCCAAACTTATACTTTTTCCATGTGCTAAGGAAAGATCAGGTGCCAAGAGAGGGTATTTTTAGAACGGGTAAAGGCTTGGATCATGGTTCTTGAAAGAAAAAGGGTTAAGGCTCAAAAGGGCTGACTAGGGATTCTATCATTGGTACGCTATGGAAGTGTTCAAGATATCATTCATATCAAGGAGAGACTATAATCACGTATCAAGTCAAATTACACTTAGGATTTTGCTTAGACAAACATTCAGGGCATGTTATAGACCTATGGCTCGGGACTTGGACTTGCAATTCAAATTCTCACCACACAAGCTATGATATTGCTAATGATACGGTGGCGGGGGACCACAAAAGCCTTAGATAGGATTTGAGCACACAATGTTCCCAAAAAACCACTTGATGATTATCGGACAACACAAGAGTCTTAAGGTCACAACTTTCACCATCCTATCTAAGGCAAATGTGATAGGCCCAAGTGAAGCTTTTCTTGAGGCACCCTCACCAATTAACTACTCTAAAGAAAAAAGAAAACAGACTCAAACCCCTAAGAAGGTTTTCATGTCATCCATCATCGGGAATTGCCACCCGGTTCACACAAATTCCACCTTTCGAAAGAACCGTGGCACTAAGAAAACAAAAGGCTTATTGCAAAAACTCAAAATAAGAAGTTGCGAACATAAAATAAGAAGCTAAGAAAGGGAAAATGCAGAAAGTAAAATGAATATATACAAGAGGGGATTTAATAAAATATACAATAGGAAGAATGAATATATACATAAGAACATAACTTTTATTTACAGACCCAAAGCAAAAAGTATGAGAAGTGCATTGAAATGATAGAATTATATAAATACCAAAGATAAAAAGAAAAAAAGCATAAATAATTATCATATATACAGTCATCCAAATATCCAAATAGGGCTACCCCCTCAAATGAAAGCTGCATCGTCCTCAATGCTAACAAACCAAAATAAGCACAAAAATAGAGAAGAGAGGAAAACGAAACTCCCTATTGGCCCTTCGTCTGTAGGGGTTCTTGAGTGTAGGTCCCTAGGTCATCTGTTTGCTCGGGAACTTGTAACTGGCTCCCTATGATCTGTGGCTCTACTAGACCTAGGCTTAGACTGAGTCCAACGGCTAGATGGAGGAACCTCTCTGCGGGTCCACCAACTATATAACTGCATCATCAGAATGGGGAATCACTCTCTTCCTCTTGGGAGGTCCCTCTAACTCCTACTCTGGCTGGGGCTAGACTGCTGACACTGGGTCATGCAACAATAGGTCCAAAGGCAAGTGATCTGCCTTCAACCTATCTACCTCTAATCTTTACTCCTTCACTAACTCTTTTGAAGCCCGAGTCTTTCTCATTTTCTTCGCCTCCTTTTCAAGCTCCTTTAGTGCCTTCACATGTGAATTAAAAGCTTCCATAATCATTTTCTAGTTCTCTAGGAGCTTCTTCTGGTTATCCAGAAGCTCCTTGAGAGTGTCCTCAATGGACTGTGGGACCTGTGGAGGGGGTGGTGTTGATTGGGCTGCCATTGTAGTAGATAGTATAGATAGCTTAGAAATAGTTGTATGCACCTAATTGTTGATGTTGGCGAGGGCCTGGCGAGGGCCGCAGGCAGTCAATAGGTATGCAGTGGAGGAAGGAATCTCTAGAACTGTAGAAGTGGATGGACCTGGGGCTATGTCTGCTGAGGTGGAATGAGGCTGAGTAACAGCCACTACCACTACTGGCTCTTTAGACTGGCCAATTAAAATAGTGGCTTTTCCCTTGTAGTGCTTGCCTTTAGAGTTGTCATCACCCCGTAGGCTCTACTAGGAGACCGGTGCCTTCGCCTTTATTTTCATATCAAATTTCCGCTTCTCCACCTCTATGTCTTCCAGGTACATAGTCAGGAAGTTGGGGAAGGGATAAGATTTGTCACCCTCGTTCACCACCTGTGTAATAACCTAGGATATCACATTACCGACGTTAATCGGGTACCCCGCCATGATCGATGCTACCAATATAGCCCGGTGAACAAGGAGTGACTTGTCGTAGATGGTAGGGTATAGCCTGCTACACACAAATGTTTTCCACCTTTTAGACTCAAAGTTCAGTGTCCTTCTCACGATCTTCACTCCCGCAATCAACCTATTGGAGGTGGTACCTGGGATTACCAAGTACTTTGCCAACCAAGGATGAGCTTCCTCACCCAATTTCATCTTCTCCAAATATAATGACATCATACTCCAGGAAGCCCAGGTAATCCTTTATGGTCTTGCCATAAAATTTTACCACTAAGTTCTGCACTTTGGTGACTGTGGTGCCCTTTTTGACATGGGCCACATTTTTGTAGAACTCCTTCACCAAGTTCTCATTGGCCTCCTCCACGCGCCCTATGAAATAATCCCATCAAGCTATCTCTCTAAACTGCCTCAACACATTGGGGTTGTGAGGAAAAATGTCTCGGGTGATGAATTTACTTTCACGACCCCAGTTCGCCCTTTGTGAACATGTCGTGACAGCACCTAGTCCATATGACTAGGTAAGCCTAACACTACAAAAACAAATAACTTGCAGAAACAAATAATTCAAATTTGAACAGCTCGAGGAAAACTGTATATAAATGCCGCTCGGCATATACAACTCTATATCACGGAAGCCTACAATATTATCCCAAAACCCTAAAACTCATGGGAACACAAGCTGAAGGAAATGTAGTACAATACTTTAACTCCAGAATGTCTAAAAAAACAATAAGAAAGGAAGGCTAACTACTAAAAGATAAAATAAGATAGAGACTCCTTGGTCTACGGACGCGGCAGATATACCTCGAAGTCACAGCTAGATCTCTCCGCTTCAAGGGTGATATGCCTGGGTAGGGATACCTGGATCTGCACATGAAAAACATGCGCAGAAGGGGCATGAGTACACCACAACGGTACTCAGTAAGTGCCAAGCCTAACCTCGGTTGGGTAGTGACGAAGAAGGTCAGGGCCCTACTGAGATTAAACATAATAATAAGTTTCAACAGTATGAAATAAACAAAATAAATAAGAATAGCAATGGAATAAGATAGGTTATACTAGGCAACCAAAATAATACCAAAGAGCAGAGTAAACTCGGAAATCAGAACAACTCAATACCATGAGTATCACGCGGATCTCCTAGGATACCGTCCTGTAGTCCCTTTCATCAACTGTCCAGTAGATCTCTCAGGATACCATCACGTAGTCCATTATCAGTATATATCAAAAGGATCTCCTGGGATACTGTCTCATAGTCCAACTATCAATGCACGTGGATCTACCAAAACTCCGGTCTGTAGTCCCAAATGTAAATACCCAGTACTGGGAGAATCTACAGGGTGCATTCCCCTAGTTCCATATAACTGTGCAAGGGGATCTATCGAGAATCTAACCCGTAGTCCCAAAAGTAAATGTGCAGGGGAATCTACAAGGAATCTAACCCGTAGTCCCAAAGTAAACAGATAGGGGGGAAGGGGAGCTACCGGAATCCTACATCTGTAGTTCCAATAAAAATACGCAGCAACAACAAGAAGATATTCAAGGAATGAAATTTCATATCAAGGCAACAATAGTCCTAGCCTAACATGCTTCACATAATGCGAACAAGGCAATTTAAGCAAATAGGCAATTTAAGTCAACTAAACATGCTCTTCTAACGAGCAACATGCTAAATTTGCAAGTGTAATAAAGCAGGAAGGGAAAACATGCTAATAAGTACTTCAAGAAAAACTGAATTACCAACAATTTGCAGTAGTACACGCTCGCTACCTCGCGCACAAGGCAATTCAATTACCAAATATCATATCCTAAGGGGAAAAGTCCCCCACACAAGGTTAGACAAGCCACTTACCTCGAACCGGCTCAAAATCAACTAGAACCCATGCTTTTGCCATGAGTATCCGACTTCAAATGGACCAAATCTATTCAATTCAATTGCATATTGTGAATAACACCTCAAATAACTGATTATATAATTACATTCTAAGCTACTACGTGAAATTATATAAAATGACCAAAATGCCCCTCAGGACAACGTCTTGGAATCGGGTGAAATTTATATTTTCGGAAACCCCATACTCTCATGAGTCTATGCATAACAAGAACACAAAAATCGGAGTCGAAATAGCCCCTCAAAACCTCATTTACATGCCTCTTAAACTCAAGCCCTAATTACCCATTTTTCCCTCATTTCTCACAATTAATTAGGTATTTAATCACATAAAATGAGTTATGAAGTCAAAAATGTAACCTCCAAGTGATTCCCCTTGAATCCTTCTTCAACCCACTTCAAAAAGCTCTCAAAATGCTCAGCAATGGAGGAAAAATGACTCAAAATCACGGATGAAATAACTTATAAACTTTCTGCCCCGTTCTAATATCTCTTCATTGCGATCGCGAACGACTCCAAAAATACTCTATGCGAACGCGATACCTATGTTGCGAATGCAATGCATTAGCTCCCAGACCTAAGCAAATGCGACACACTTTATGAGAATACAAAGGGCCAATTCCACTGCACCCCAAATCCTTATACGCGAACGCAGAACTCTTCATGCGAAGGTGAAGCACAAGATCTAAGCCCTCCACGAACACGAGACCACATACGCAAACGTGAAGGATAAACTCTAGCCATACCAAAATCCTCCTACGCGATCGCAATGCAACCCACTCGATCGTGAAAGCTTATTTTCTGCAACACTTGAACAACAAAATATGCAAATCCCAAATGTCAAAATTGGTCCGATTGACCATCCGAAAATCGCCCGAGGCCCCCGGGACCTCAACCAAAAGGACCAACATATCCTAAAACCTTGTTCAAACTTGCACAAATCCCTAAAACACCTAAAATAACATTGGAAACTCGAATTGAATCATGGGTTTAAGTATAAGAACTCCAAATTTCCTCAAAATATGTTTTCGATCAAAAACCTAACCAAACCATGCCCAAATGACCTAAAATTTTACACACACATCCCAAATGACATGGCGGAACTACTGCAACTTCCGGAATTCCATTCCAACCCTCTGGTCAAAATCTCACTATCGGGCTAGAAACCTCAAAATTTCAAACTTCGGCATTTCAAGCCTAAACTACCTACGGATCTCCAAAACACAATCCGAACATGCTCCTAACCCCGAAATCACCTAACGAAGCTAACAAAACCATCAGATTTCTATTCCGGGTCAATATTCATACTGTTCCTCCTATGGTCAATTTTCCAACACTTAAGCTCTCACTTATGGACTAAGTGTCCCAAAACTCTCCGAAACTCAAAACCGAGCATCCCAGAGAATCAACTTAGAAAAAATAAACTTGGGGAAAACAGTTAATAGGGGATCGACGCATTAATTGTTAAGACGACCAGCTGAGCTGTCACATCCTCCTATACTTAAACATTTGTTCATCCCCAAACGAGCATAGAGGCATACCTGAAGTGGGGAAGTGATGAGGGTAACAGCTGCGCATATCCTGCTCGGTCTCCCAGGTTGCCTCCTCGGCTGGCTGACCCCACCACTGAATCTTTACTGAAGCAATATTCTTTGACCTCAACTTTCTGACCTGCCTGTCCAATATAGCAACTGGCTCCTCAACATAATATACATCCTTGTCCAGCTGGACTGAACTAAAACCCAACATGTTCGACAAATTACTGTGATATCTTTGGTGCATCAAAACATGAAATATCGGATGAACCCCTACCAGGCTGGGAGGTAAGGCAAGCTCATAGGCAGCCTCCCTAATACGCCTAAATATCTCAAAAGGGCCAATGAACCTCGGACTCAACTTCCCTTTCTTTCCAAATCTCATAACCCCCTTCATAGGCAAAACCCAAAGCAGAACTCGCTCTCCAACCATATAGAAACATCACGAACCTTCCGGTCCATGTAGCTCTTCTATCTGGACTGGGCTGTACGAAGTCTATCCTGAATTATTTTCGCCTTCGCTAAAGAATCCTGAACCAATCTGTCCCAATGGCCTAGCTTCACCCGGCTCACTCCAACCCACCAGAGATCTATATCGCCTGCCATACAAGGCCTCATACGGTGCCATCTGAATGTTGGACTGATAGCTATTGTTGTGAGCAAACTCCGCCAATGGCAAGAATTGATCCCAAGACCCTCCATACTCAATCACACACGCACGGAGCATATCCTTAAGAATCTGAATATGCGCTTGAACTTCCCGTCCGTCTGGGTCTGATATATTGTGCTCAACTCCACCCAAGTACCCAAATCCTGCTGAACGACCCTCCAAAACTGTGATGTGAACTGAGTACCTCTATCTGAAATAATAGAAACTGGAATGCCATGCAGACTAATGATCTCCTGGATATAAATCTCTCGCAACTGCTCCGAAGAATAAGTAGTACACACAGGAATAAAATGAGCGGACTTGGTTAGGCGATCCATGATCACCCACATAGTATCAAACTTTTTCAAAGTCCGTGGGAATCCAACTACAAAGTCCATGGTGATCCGCTCCCACTTTCACTGCGGAATCTCTATCTGCTGAAGCAACCCACCTAGTCTCTGGTGCTCATACTTCACCTGCTGACAATTAAGGAATCTAGCTACAAATCCAACTATATCTTTCTTCATCTGCCTCTACCAATAGAGCTACCTCAAATACTGATACATCTCCGTGTCCCCGGGATGAATGAAGTACTGTAAATTATGGGCCTCTTCTAGAATCAACTCTCGAAGCCCATCAATATTGCGTACGCAGACCCAACCCCGCATCATCAATACTCTATCCTCACCAATGGTCACATCTCTGGCATCACCATGTTGGACCTTGTCTTTAAGGATAAGAAAATAAGGGTCATCATATTGCCGCTCTCTAATACGATCAAATAAGGAAGACCGATAACCACACAAGCTAAAACCCAACTGGGCTCCGAAAGGTCCAATCTCACAAACTAGCTAGCTAAGGCCTAAATATCCATCACCATAGGCCTCTCTACAACAACAACAACAACAACAACTACCCAGTATAGTCCCACAAAGTGGGGTCTAGGGAGGGTAATATGGACGAGCCTTACCCCTACCCGAAAGGGCAGAGAGGCACCATAGGCCTCTCTGATGCTGGTAAATATGCCAAACTCCCTAAACTCTCCACCCAGTGACTCAAGGCATCAACCACTATATTGGACTTTCCCGGGGGATATAAAATAGTGATGTCATAATCCTTCAGCAAGTCTAACCAAACCACCTCATCTTGCGCAAATTAGATTCTTTTTCTTGAACAAATGCTACAAGGTCTGATGATGAGTATAAATCTCCCAAGGCACACTATATAAATAATGGCACCAAATATTCAAGGCGTGAATAATGGCAGCTAACTCAAGATCATGGACAAGATAATTCTTCTCATGTATCTTCAATTCTCTGGATGCATAGGCAATCACCCTACCGTCCAACTCTCGAGGAATCACAATAGACTGTATAAGACCCCGAACCAGTAGGAAATACCAAAACTGGGGTTGTAGTCAAAATCTGTCTTGAGCCTTTGAAAGCTTACTTTACACTCCTCTGTCCACTGAAATGGAGAACCCTTTTGGGTCAATCTAGTCATAGGGGCTGCAATCGATGAAAACTCATCCACAAAATGACAGTAGTAGCCCACCAAGCTAAGGAAACGACAAATCTCTGTAGCTGAGGATGGCTTGGGCCAACTCTGCACGGCCTCTACCTTCTTCGGATCAACCCGAATACCCTCACTCAATACCACGTGGCCTAAGAATGCCACTGAATCTAACCAAAACTCACATTTTGAAGCATATAACTTCTTCTCTCTTAGAGTCTGAAGCACTATCCTCAAATGGTGCTCATGATCTTCCCGACTTCGGGAATACATCAGAATGTCATCAATAAAGAAAATGACAAAAGAGTCAATATATGGCCGAAATACACTGTGCATCAAATGCATAAAGAATGATGGGGCATTCGTCAGCCAAAATGACTATAACAAGAAACTCATAATGACCGTAGCAAGTCCTGAAAGCAGTCTTCGTGGATATCTGGCTCCTGAATCTTCAACTGATGGTAACCTGAGCGCACATCAATCTTAGAAAACACCTGTGCGCCATGAAGCTGATCAAAAAAATCATCAATACGTGGCAAAGGATAATGATTTTTCACTGTAACCTTGTTCAATTGGCGGTAATCAATACACATACGCATAAAACCATCCTTTTTCTTCACAAACAAGATAGGAACACCCCAAGAAGGTAAAATATTGGGACAAATAAAACCCTTATCAAGTAATTCCTGTAGCTAGTCCTTCAACTCTTTCAACTCAGAAGGAGCCATACGATATGGAAGAATAGAAATGGGCTGAGTGTCTGGCAACAAATCAATGTCTCTATCAGGCAGCATGCCCGGATGATCAGTTGAAATACATCGAGATAATCCCGTACCATTGGGACTGAATCAATAGAAGAGGTATCAACACTGACTTCTCTTATATAAGCTAAATATGTGGCACACCCCTTCTCAACCATACGCTAAGATTTGAGGAAAGAGATAACTCTACTGGAAGTGTGGTCAAAAGTACCACTCCACTCAACATGCGGTACACCTGGCATAGCCAACATCATGGTCTTGGTGTGACAATCAAGAGTAGCATAATAGATTGACAACCAGTCCATGCCCAAAATAATATCAAAATCAACCATGTTGAGTCGCAATTAGCCAGCTCAGTCTCAAAACCATGAATAGTAACCAAACATGACCTATGAACGCTGTCTACAATAAAAGAATCCCCCACAGGAGTAGAAACATACATAGGAGAACTCAAGGAATCCCAGGGTACACCCAAATACGGAGAAAATAAGAAGACATATAAGAGTAAGTAGAGCCTAGATCGAATAGAGCCGATGCATCTTCGTGACAAACCAGTATAATACCTATGATGACAGAATCGGAGGCAACAACCTGAACACGAGCAAGAAAGACATGGTATCTGGCATGGACTCCCTCTCGAGGGCGACCTCTACCTCCCCGTCCTCCACATCTAGTTGGCTGAGCAGGTAGGGAAGCGACTGGAGCTATAACCATAGCCTGTGAACTCTGTGCGCCATGCTATGGCTGAGAAGTTAGTGAAGATGCACCCCTCCTAAGTCTAGGACAATCCCTAACCATATGGCGTGTGTCACCATACTCAAAACAAGCTTTGGGAGGATATGGTTGTTGCGACTGGCTAGGGCTAAGTCGACTGAACTGACCTCTGGAAGCACCCCGCGCAGAAGGCGTGCGAGAAACCAAAGGTGCATAATAAGGCTCCCGAGGCCTAGGAGGAGCTAGAGCACTGTTGGCTGCTGGAAGAGCTAAATGATTTGGGTGACTCAAATAACCCCTGCCATGACGACCTGCAGCTATGGTGTGGGCACTAGAATAATGGCCTGACTCTCGAGACCTCTTAGCCTCTCTCTCATCCTTATCACTAGCATGTATACCCTCGATACTCCTATCAATGCTCACCACATAATGGTAAGAAATATCTATCTCCAACTCACGAGTCATGCAAGATTTGATGGTGGGAATAAGCCCCTCAATAAACTGGTGAACCCTCTCGCAAACAATAGCTACCAAGGCTGGTGCATGCCTAGCCAAATTGGTATAACGAACATCATACTCTGAAATATTCATAGCACCCTGGCGCAAATGCACAAACTCTACGTGCCATGCATCCTTGAGGCTCTGAGGAACATACTCTCGCACGAATAGATCTGAAAACTGAGCCCAAGTCAATGAAGCAGCCTCATCTGAATTGTTTAACTTATAGGTGCGCCACCACTCATAGGCAACCCCTCGCAGCTGAAAGGTAGTGAAAGAAACCCTGTTGGATCCTAAAATACCCATGGTACAGAGAATGCGGTAACACTCATCAAGAAAACCCATAGCATCCCATGATGCTAGACCACTAAATACATGAGGCTTGTACTTCTTGAACCTCTCAAACCTCAGCTGCTCATCCTCGGATGTCGCTATCCTGTCCTCGGGTTGAACAGGCACTGCTGGCAATACTGGAATAATCTTGGGAACCTACTCAATGGCACTCGCTGCTCAGGAGTGCGAGCGGCGGGAGTCTATGCTCCTTCCCCAGCCTAGGATGTGGCTGCTGCAAGGGAAAACAACCCTGCCTGAGCCAAAGTGGTGTACATGCTCATGAACTGTGCCAACTCCTGGAGAGCTGGAGCAGCGGTAGCAGCAGTAGTAGGTGTGTCAGGTGCCTGGACTCCGGCTGGATCTACTGGTGGTACCTGACGGTAGCTCGAACATGTGCTCTGGCTGCACTACGTGCGGGCCCTCAGCCTCTACCCCGGCCCTAACCTCTGATGGCTGTAGTAGGGGGCACAGGTGCCTGACGTCTCGAGTGGCACGTGTCCTCACCATCTATGAGAGAATAGAAAGACAGAACTTTAGTTGTAATATCAAAATCTCGCACGACCAGGAAATCAAATGAAATGAAATTTTCCTAACAGTTATATAGCCTCTTGTAGATAAGTACAAACGTCTCTGTACTGATCAATGACAGTTTAATAAACCGGCTTGTGTTCCGTGACTCCTATGAACCTAGAGCTCTGATAACAACTTGTCATGACCCCAATTTGCCCTCCGTGAACATGTCGTGATGGCACCTAGTCCTTACGACTAAGTAATCCTAACAATGCAGAAATAAATAATTCAAATTTGAACAGCTAGAGGAAAATTGATATAAAGTTGCTCGGCATATACAACTCAATATCGCAGAAGCCTACAATATTATCCCAAAACCCGGAAACTCACAGGAACACAAGCTGAAGGAAATATAGTACAATGCTCTTACTCCAGAATGTCTAAAACAATAGTAAGAAAGGAACACTAACTGCTAAAAGATAGAACAAGATAGAGACTTCTTGGTCTGTGGACGCGGCAGATATACCTCGAAGTCCTGTTAGATCTCTCCGCCTCAAGGGTGATATTCCTGGGTAGGGGTACCTGGATCTACACATGAAAAACATGGGCAGAAAGGGCATGAGTACACCACAATGGTACTTAGTAAGTGTCAAGACTAACCTCGGTCGATTAATGACGAGGAAGGTCGGGGTCCTACTGAGATTAAACATAATAATAAGTTTCAATAGTATGAAATACACAATATAAATTAGAACAACAATGAACAAAGGCAGGTTATACCATGCAATAACAATTATATCAAAGAGCAGAGTAAATTGGGATAGCAGAATAGCTCAATACCAATAGTAACACGGGGATCTCCTAGGATACCGTCCTATAGTCCCTTTTATCAACTGTTCAGCGGATCTCCCAGGATATCTTCCCGTAGTCCATCATATGTATATATTCGAAGGATCTCCCGGGATATCGTTCCGTTGTCCAACTATTAATGCACAGGGATCTACCGAAACCCTAGTCCATAGTCTCAAATGTAAATACCCAGTACTGGGGGAATCTACCGGGTGCATTCCCGTAGTTCCATATAACTATGCAGGGAGATCTATCGGAAATCTAACCCGTAGTCTCAAAGTAAATATGCAGGGAAATCTACTAGGAATCTAACCCGTAGTCCCAAAGTAAACAGACAGGGGACAGGGGGAGCTACCAGAATCCCAAATCCGTAGTCTCAATGTAAATACGCAACAACAACAAGAAGATATTCAAGGAATGAAATTTCATATTAAGGCAAAAATTAGTCCTAGCCTAACATGCTTCATATAATGCAAGCAAGGCAATTTAAGTAAATAGAAATTTAAGTCAACTAAACATCCTCTTCTAACGAGCAACATGCTAAATTTGCAAGTGTAATAAAGCAAGAAGGGAAAACATGCTAATAAGTACTTCAAGAAAAATCGGATTTCCAACAATTTGCACAAGTACGCGCTCATCACCTCGTGCACAAGGCAATTCAATTACCAAATATCATATCCTAAGGGGAAAAGTCCCCTACACAACGTTAGACATGTCACTTAACTCGAACCGGCTCAAAATCAACTAGAACCCACACTTTTGCCATGAGTATCCATCTCCAAACGGCCCAATCTATTCAATTCAATTACATATTGTGAATAACACCTCAAGTAACTGATTCTATAATTAAATTCTAAGCTACTACGTGAAATTATGTAAAGTGGAAAAAACAACCCTCGGGCCAATGTCTCGGAATCATGTGTAATTTATATTTTTAGAAACCTCATACTCTCACGAGTCTGTGCATAACAAGAGAAAATAGAAGTTAGGGCAAACGAAAAAAATGAATGAAAAAGCAAAAAAAAAAAAGAATTCAAAAAAAACAAATAAAAAATGAAAAGAGAAACAGAAAGGAAGATGAAAAATAGTTTAGATTAGATGTCTGAACTACGTAGACCTGATTCTTTAAAAAAAGGATACGTAGGCAGCCTCACGGTTCGATCCAAACAAATAAGAATTCAAAAAAAAAATTAAAATCCCTACTATCTGAAACTGGACAAAACATTTTATTTCACTTTTGAAAGAGTTGATTCCAAGAGTTGTAAGTCCGCAAACCTTCATTTTAAGTCCACTTTGAGCCTTCATGCCGACCCTTCTGTTCAACCCTATCCAAAAACCTTCCAAATAAAGACCTCATGATCATCCTTCAAGAATGCCAAGAAAAGCGGGCAATGAGCAACGGGTGTCACACGACATAGAACACTGTCAAGTTGCTCGCAAAAAAAGGGAGGAAAGAAAAAGAAAAAAGCAAAAAAAAAAAAGAAAAAAAAAGAGAGTCTTATTAATGAAAACCCTCACGGGCACTGCACGACGACTGTAAGTAGAGATGAATAGATGAGAGAGACTTGCTGGTGAAAACCCCTCGGGTACCACTAGTCGAAAGTGAGGCATAAAGCTAATGCGAAGAATTGGCATAAGCAAGTCCGACATTAGAAATCATAAGAATGCTAAAATGGAAGATTGGATTAGTTGATAAATCAGGCCATTGAGTCTAAAATGCATGTCATTATCATTAAGGCTATTATAAAAAAAAATCTTCCTTTTGTCCTTCCAACAGGGGGCATTTCTTTTTAATATTCGTTTCTTTGCATCATTGTGTCCTTCACTTTGAGTCCATCCTTGTCAAAACAAGCAAGAAAAGATTTCATAATAGGCTACCACCTTTTCAGTTGCACAAAGCAAATTTGGCTAGTGCGCTCAGTTGTTACTGTCAGCATGCCTTGAGGATTCATGCAAGGGCTCCCCCAAAAGACTCTTGTCAGCCTGCTTGGCGCAAGCACAGATAACTTGTGATTTTCTCTGACAGACAAATAGCTCAAAAAGCACAAAGTCATTGAAGATATCAGAAAAGGTCACCTGAGCCAAGATCTCTAATAGGGACAAGGCTGATTGAGCCACAAATACAAATGGTACTGGGTGCGGAACAATCAGAGTTGGTACAGAACAAAGGTCTCTTAAAACCGACTCGGGCTGATCGAGAAAAAGCCAAGCTGCTCAAGACTCAAGTCCACTAACCGACCAGCATTTTCAAAACTGACAAATTGTTCTTTATTTGCAGCAGGAACAAAGCAGCGCAAGGAAAATGGTTCAAAAAAAATGAACAAAAACAACAACAAAAAAAAAAGAAGAAAAAGAAAAGAAGAGAAGAGCCGACAAAGGGAAGTTTCTCGAATCTTTACCTTTATTTGCCATTTTACATTTTTTCCTCCTAGGAAAAAGTCCTAGTCTGATTGATTTTTCCTCCCAATAAAATCTTAGTCTGATGAATTTTTCTCCTTCGATACCCAAAAAAGAAACCTAGTCCGATGAATTTCCTCCTAGGATCAAAATCTTAGTCTGATGAATTTTTCTCCTAAGATAGAAGCCTAGTCTGATGAACTTTCTCCTAGGATCAAAATCTTAGTCGGATGAATCTTTCTCCTAAGATATAAAACCTAGTCTGATGAATTTTCTCCTAGGATCAAAATCTTAGTCTAATGAATCTTTCTCCTGAGATACCAAAAAAAAAAGACCTAGTCTGATGAATTTTCTCCTAGGATCAAAATCTTAGTCTGATGAATCTTTCTCCTAAGATACCAAAAATAAACCTAGTTTGATGAATTTTCTCCTAGGGTCAAAATCTTAGTCTGATGAATCTTTCTCCTAAGGTACCAAAAAGAAACATGGTCTGATGAATTTTCTCCTAGGGTCAAAATCTTAGTCAAATGAATCTTTCTCCTAAGATAGAAGACCTAGTGTGATGATCTTTCTCCTAGGATCAAGTCTTAGTCTGATGAATCTTTCTCCAAAGATACCAAAAAAAAAAAGAGAAGAGACCTAGTCTGATGAATTTTCTCCTAGGATAAATATCTTAGCCTGATGAATCTTTCTCCTAAGATAGAAAACCTAGTCTGACAAATTTTCTCCTAGGATAATTCAAAAAAAAATCCAAAATCATGGTAGCATAGGACCTTTTCCCTTTTATCCCGGCATAACCCGTGGACCTCCTCGGCATAACCCGAGGATCATCTTTTTTTTTTATTTTCTCCCCGGCATAACCCGAGGGTCTTTTCTTTTCCTTCCAGCATAACCTCAGGGTCTTTTCTCCCCCCTCCCCCGCATAGCACGAGGGTCATTTTCCTTTTATCCTCGGCATAACCTGAGGGTCTTTTTCTTTTCTTCCCCGGCATGGCCCGATAATCATTTTCTTTCTATCCCATTAGACCCCTTTTCCTCATATCCCGGCATAACCCGCAGATCCCCCTAGCATAACCCTGGAGCCTTCTTCTCTCGGCATAACCCGTGGACCCCCTGGCATAACCCAGGAATGTTTTTCATTTCATCCCAGCATAACCCGTGGATTTTTTCTTTCATCTCCAGCAGGGACTCTTCATTCTGATCCCGCCATAACCCGTGCATCCTCCTCTTACCCCCAGCAGGGACCCTTTCTCTTTTCCAGTATAACCTCGCAATCTTTCCAAAGGATACACAATCCTGACTTTTATGGTTTTCAATAAAAAATAGCTTAGATTTGTGTTGGAAATAACTCACGAAATTTTTCAGTGAAAATCGGGGCAGAAAAATTTCGTTCATTTGTTTGTTTTGGTGTCTGAACAGGTTTTACCTCAAGGCAAAGGATTCGAGATGACCGAAAGCATGAGACTCAATCCAGAATAAAGGAAAATAAGAAAAGAATAAAAAGAAACGAACTCAGAATGTTCAAAGAGGAAAAGGATGCGGACTGCTCAAATTTGATTCAAAATCACAAATTTGGCATGTCCTGCTTTGATCCAAACATTGAAGAAAGAACCAGCACATGCAGCTGACGGGCATCAAGATTCAGATCAGAGTCTGCAGCAAGACCTAGCCAAGACTCAAGATCAAGCTTCAAATGATTTATAGATAGGAATCTTGTAACTCGTAGCTCATAGGCTTACTTAGTCTTTTTTAATTTTGATTTTGATGTAATAAACGGGACCGGGGGACCGGAACCTCGACGACACTTCGGCCGGATCTCAACCTCAGTCCTTCATCTCACTCACTTCCTGAACTACACTGACCTGATTCCTTTATAGCCAAGGATATGTAGGCAACCTCAGAAGCAGGGTGTGCTCAAATCTTTTAAAAATACTTCTCATGGAGTATTTAAACGGGCAAAATTGCTCGTATATGCTCACTTTATCTTTGTACGAAAACTCTTCGTGTTTCCGAGCAAAGAGGGGCAGCTGTAAGCACGTGATTTTTGCCCTACATGAGAATAACTCTTAAAAATATACCAAAATAATTTTATTAATTTAAGGAATTATTTTATTTTATTTTATTTGCATTTCATGTGTTTTTAACATTTTTAAATTATAGAAATATCCTAAAAAATTATCATTTTTACATATTCATCTTAGTCTTTAAATTAGCATTTTTTTTAGTTTTAAGTTAAGTACTTGTTTTAATGTTAAAAAATAAATAAAGAATTTTAATTTCTACAAAAAATAGATTAATTTAGAAGTTTTAATTTCTATTATTGTTAATTAAAAAAAAGAAAAGAAAAAAGAATAAGGATTTAATTGCAATGGGATTTTAATTTAAGTAATGGACCCTTTTTTAAAACTAAACTAGTCCAAACCATAATTTTTCTACCTAAACCCACATAACTCAAGTCTATTCCCTAGCCCATAATCCATATGTCCATACCCCTATCCTAATCCTTACCCTATATAATACTATGTACACCTAATATACACCCTAGACATTCTAATACACAATGTAGACAGAAGAAGGGCCGGCGGCTGGGGCTTCTCTTGAAGATACACTCCTATACACACAATCTATACAAATAGACTCCTGCAATTTTTCTTCAGCGAAGCAGGTGGCTTTCTTTTTCACAAAAAAACACACACACCATCTCCAGCTTCAACCAAAAACGACCCTCGCCGGAAACCAATCGCCTCGCTTCGCCAACTCTTCATCACGACAACAACCAGCCCGACCTTCACCTCATCTCCCTACTCTCACTGTTGCGATGGACTCGCTGGAAAAACACACACCCATATAAACAGACTCACACAAAGAACGCCAAAATCAGTCACGCACCAGATTTTCAAGCTTCGTCGATCCTTTCACTCATCCGAGCTTCTACTGGCTTCTCCTTTTCTCTCGATACCTACTGATGCTACTGCCTTAGCTCGCGTTGGTGGTGCATCAGCAGCTGCAACGTTGGGCCAACAGAGTTGAGATCGCAGTTTGAGGTTCCCGGCAATTCGAAGTTGACGTGCGAGGTCGCTAGTTCGAGGTCCGTTCATGGGTGACTTTGATTTCAACATGAATGATTCGCAGCTGCGATCTGTGTGACCAGGTTGGTTGCTACTTATTTGAATTCTCAAAGCATGGAGTTTGTGTTATCTTATAAGTTCTGTGATATCACCTCTAATTTATTTAAATTTGCAATTTCCTTATTTATTTAAAATCATGTTGTAAGATTTGTTACTTGTATTTGAAGGTAAGCAGTACAGTAGGTGGATGTTTTAATTGTGGTTTGTGCTTAGAGGAAATTGACGAATTTGCTGCACTTTGTTCAACTTCTGAAGGACAAGTTTATTTGGTTGCTAATTGTATAAGGTAGTATTAAGTGTTGGGTTATAATTGTAAAGATCTGTTAAAAATGGCACATTAGTATTTGTACAATCGGTTATTAAAGTCGAATACAAATTTCTTTGAAAGAAATTAAGGCGTGCCATGCCAAACATTATCACAAATTGCATGGCACTCACTTAATTCAATCCTTAGAATTCGAGGTGTATCATTTAATTGAATTTTCATGGCCCTCGCAAAGTTAACAACATTTTAATTGGTTAGGCACATAATTTAAAATTACTTTCCTAAACACGGGTGTGCATTTATGTGACACAAATCCAAATTTAAACTATGTTATTATACGTCAAAAACTACGAGTGCATTTATGTGACGTGGTTCGAGACGTGTTTTAGTAACGTTGTAATATTCCTAAAAATTAAGTAAAAGTGATAAGTAATTTAAAATTGCACAATAGGATGAACATGTACAAAAATCTGAATTTTAGCCAATTATAATAGTTTATGCGGCCGTGCTAGAACCACGGAATTCGGAGGTGCCTAACACCTTCCCTCGGGTAATCAGAATTCCTTATTCAGAATTTCTGGTTCGCAGACTTCAAAAAGAAAGTCGAAATCTTCCTCGATTTGGGATTTAAAAATAAACCGGTGACTTGGGACACCAGAAAATAAACCATCCCAAGTGGCAATTCTCAATAAATAAATAGTCTCATTTCGAATAGTGTCACTTAAATTAGAAAAAGTCTCTTATACTTTATCCTTCGAAGTAGGTGTGTAAAAAGGAGGTGTGAGGGTCATGCTTTCCTGGTCCGGTTCAAGGATTAAGACTTAAAGAACATTACCAAACGGCTGCACACAACTAATAAAAGGTTGTAATGTCCGTACCCTACTAGATATCGCGGCATGAATCTCGGCCCGTTTTGACAGAAAATCAGTGATTAGCGAAATAGAAGATTATTACCTTTCTTAGAATTATACTTAGGGTAAAATTCTCCTACTATATCAAGGGGAAAGCTTATTATTCATGGGACACACCGTATCATGTAAATCAAGGCAATTTATTTCAATTCTCTTTGTTGTTCAAAGTTCTTATTTTTGTTCTTAAGTTCTTCGTAAGTGCAAGCTTAGAATTGAGGGCAGGTTCTTCATTGAGCCATCAACCGAGCTCGGAATCACCCTTATCAATGAGTTTGGTCATTTATTACGTCTTTTATTTACTTAATCTAACGTCATTAATCACTTGTATTGAATTAACCCACTTATCCTTAAAACCACATATAAATACTGTTTTTAGGGTAAACAAATTTAGAACCCAATAACATAAACAAACTAGAATTCCGAACCCACAAGCCTCAAATTATGGCTCTGTCTCTACATGAAATTTGTTTACCAGCACAAGTCGAGGGGCGTAGGCGTTCACCTTTACCTGTTTAATCAATCCCTGGGATACTAGGCCCACTCTTTAGCACACCATAAGATCGGATATATATCAAGGCTTTAGCCCGAGGGAGAAGGGGTCCCAGTATTTGTTGTGATTGCCATTGAGCTTTATCTCATTCGATAGAGGAGTGTTAACTCTGCGAAGTTTGGATTCCGTCCCCTGGTCAACAACCCTTATACATTATCTTTCCTAAGTAGTTAAAGTAAAGAGCTCATCGTAGGCCAATGGCTAGTCTAGGAAATCGATCGAGTCACTCTCTTCTCTTAATTCACATTCATGCATATGAAACCGTTGTGACACCTTTATTCGCTACTAGCACCAAGCGCTAAATGCTTCGGACTATCCTTAACAACGGCGCTAGTTAGTGAAACCTAAAAGCCAACACATTGGTGAGGGCGAATGAAACGAGACACTTTTTTAATATAGTCATAACTTTATGTTTGTTTTTAGGTTAAGGTTTTTCTATTTAATTAATTGTAAAACCACAGAACTAATAACTCAAATCAAGTCGAATCGTCCAAAGTGATGAAGTTAGAAATTACTAGTACACTGGTTTCCTTTCCATTTTGTATTTCTGAAAATAGCACATATTTTGTTCAATTTGGAAAATTTAGGCAAAACATCTACGACCAAATCGTGCACATCCCTAAACATACACATCTTCACTTCTTCATTTGACTATACATAATTAATTACAAACTCCCTGGACAGAGCAAACATAAATATTTCGACAACCCCATTAGACCATACGAACTAATAAAACCCCAAAAAGTAAAGGAAAAAAAACATAATCTAATTTTTATTTAATCATTCCATATGATCATATGAAATCTACTGACCCGATTAATTCGACTTCAATGTAATAGACACACTAAAGAAATAAGACGACCACTTCTTTTTATTTGACAAAAATATTTTCATTCTCAATACTCGAACAAGAGCACAACAACTTACTGAGGTCACTAAGAGATGGACTATTTGGGTCCCCAACAGATAAGATGCATGACTTTCTCAGCCTTCTCAACCTCCCTCCGCTTTTGATTATCCATGTATGCCTTCTTCCCGGCGTGTGCCACGCTGGAAAACCATCTAATTCCACTTCCGTTGCCGGATTCCGCCGTGGATATTGCCGGAGAATTCCTCATTCTGACGGTGGTGATACTGTCTATATTAGTTGAACCCTTGAACTAGCTAGTATGATGAAATCCTGTTTCTATTTTCAACTGTTGCTTTGTACTATAGTACTAAGTTGTTGCACTTGGCTTATTAGAGGCCAAATTTATAGAACAAATATGTGGACATGGTTTAGTTGGCTAGTTTCACCACAAATGCTTGTATTTTGTTTCTATATGTGAACCTCGATGCATGGATATATTTACACGAAACTAGGGTTGATGGTCCCCTATGTCCCTTCACCTCAATTTTGATCATTTAGCTTAGCTCGCGTAATTTGGTGCGGTTATGTCGGTGCTCACGAAAAATTTAAAAAGTATCATACTGAATCTTATAACGTACTTAATATGAATTGATAAAGTAATTTTGGATAATATATATGGTTAACAAATTAGTAGCTACAGCATTAAAGTTGTAATAATAATGTATTTGAGTCGTGCTTTCACTAAGGGTGTATTTCGTCTCGGGCTCGGGCCTAAACGGGCCTCGCTGGCCGGGCTTCGCGGGCCTGGCTCTGATGGTCCCGGTCTTCGTGGGCTCAATGGGTGAGACCATCCCGTGACGGGCCTAAGCACATATGGTCCTGGCTTAGCAGGCTGGGCTTGGTGGGCCTGTTAAATAATAACTGATATAGCTTAAGTATGATCGGAAAAGGTAATGACTCTTAATGAATAGCTTGCCTTGAAGGGGTAAAGGTTGTGGTATGGGTGTTAGTTTAAATAATTTTATAGCAAACTAAGCTTAAATCATGGCGTTGGTAAGCCCTAAGAGGGGTGTTCCCGGCATGGTTAGTGAGGGATTATATCAGGTATAAACCTTGTGATTCCGTTGGTAAGTCCTGTATGGCTGATTAAATCGCCTATGGATGTTCCCGGTCGGGTTTATAATGAATAGTTCCGTGGTTTGCATAAAACAAATTAAACTATATAAACCCCATACTTCCTAAAAGATCCTACAGCCCTAAAAAGGTCCGCTTAAATTTGGTATCAGAGCCATGGAAGATCATATTTAGGTTATGAAAGTTATTATTTAACACTTAACTTTTTGAGTTCTTATGTCTTGGTTTAATAAACCAAAATTTATTAAAAATATGATTAAGGAACAAGTAGATTTTCCTGTCCAACAAGATTTATTAAATACTTGGGTGATTCCTAAAGTAAATATAGAGACTATTTATAAATTGGGAACTTTTGAAAAATTTGCTGGAAAAACTACTGTGAAAACTACAGAATTAAGTTTTACTATGGACAAAGATAGTGGAGTTTTCCATCTATTATCTCAAAATGACATAGATTATTACAAATCTAAAGATTTCAATTATTTACATATTGGTTTAGTTCAAGTTGCTTTTAAGCCATTAACATTGAAAGGCTTACCTGAAAGTTTTGTTGCTGCATTACGAGATGGTAGAAATTTAAATTGGAAAAATTCTTTGATTGGTTCTATACAATCAACCTTGGCTTATGGTGCAATTTATTTTAATGCTTATCCGAATTTAAATATTGCTCTAACTGATGTGAATATATTACAATCATTAATTTTGAATATTAAGATTAATGGATATGATTATTTACCCGGAACAGAAGTTATGTGTATTTGTACTAGAATTGTTTATAGACCTCTTTATACTTTATCTCCTAGATGTAAAATTGCTGAACAAAAACATGAGACTGTTTTGTTTGAAAATAATTTTTCTAAATCAAAAATTATTACTCGTAGATTAATTAAGTGGGAAGAAATAAATTTTCCTACTGAATGGATTATTGAAGAAGCTGCAGTACCTCGTGAGATTACTAGTGAGGAGATTTCTGATATCAGACAAAGTAAAGATGGTAGTGTAACTTTGAGTTTTAAAACCCACGATATCCCAAGACTAACAGATTCCTCTTCAAGATTAACCCGATCTGTATCTTCTTATATTTCTCCAGTAGATTATATTGTAGATATTCCTTCAAGGGCTTCAACTTCTCAAATTAGAGATACAAATTTTGATAAAATTATTTTAGATAATAATAATATTGCTAAAGGTGAAGATCGTTTAAGTGATCCTACAGATTCTGACATGAATTTTCCAACTGGTTTACATGGATAGTAAAAAAATTGATTTTAGTCCAGGTTCTCTGGCACGAAAAAAGATTTCTTTAGAATTTTATAGTCCGAAATGGGAAGAATTTAGGAATTGGTTTTTCTCTTCATTTAATAAAGATGAGACAGAGTATTTTTCTAAAGAATTTTACAAAGAGTTAGAAGGAAATAATATTTCATTGCCATTTGTCCCATGGTTCATGATTAAATATGTGGGATATCATTTGTCAGTCATTGAACATGAGTATCATTTGTCTAATGGAGATATAATGATTTCTTCTTTACCTCCAACTCAGTCTTTTGATATCAATAGAGAGGGTAAAACTATTAATTTTACTGCTTTTGCAAAATTATTTGAAAACAAAGTTGCTGTAACTACTTGTGAACATGTCAATTTGATTCTTAAACAGCAGAATTATGCTAATTATTATTTGAATGTATTAGGAGAGCATGTCATGGCATTGCATAAGAATTTAGACAATTATTTAAAACAGACACAGATTTTACAAGAAAAAATAGAAGCTTTTCATAAACCAAAACAAGAATTAAAAATTGTCAAAAATACTTTACAACCTCCTCCGGAAATAAAAAGTTTCAAAACTGATTCTACTGAAGAAATTGAACAGCTTTTAAAAGAGAAACTAAAGAATATTGTTTTTGATTCCAATATTACTGGAATTGATTTACAGCCTCAACCTGTTTTATCTACAAAACAAGAAAATTTTATTACTCAGAATGTTTCAGAAAATGATTTTGTTAATAAAATCAATACAAAATGGGCTGATAAGCCTATTCAAAGGATGTTTTATTACAATAGACCAACTCCGATGGATGTTTTAAATGAAGAAAGAGATCAGATTTTTAATAATAGTTACAGTAGCAAGGAAATTTATGAATGGAATATTGATGGTTTTAATGATAAACAAATTTTTACTACTGTGCATAGAATGTTGATGTATAGTACTATTTGTAAGATTAATAAAAATCAAGATCGTGATATTGCTGCTATGATTGTTGCTGGTTTCACTGGCCAACTTAAAGGTTGGTGGGATAATTTTTTAAATCAAGAACAAAAGAATACTATCATGAATACTACTAGTGTTATTAAAATTGAAGGGCAATTAGCCTATCAGACTACTGATCAAACAAGTACTTCTCAAGTACAACAAAATGCTGTTTATACTTTGATTACTACTATGGTTGAACATTTTTGTGGTAGATGGACTGATGAAGCAGAAACTATTAGAACAACATTACAAAATTTACGTTGTAGACAACTATCTGATTTTAGATGGTATAAAGATGTATTCTTAAGTCGTGTTATGGAATTGCATGATTGCAGTCATGAGCATTGGAAGTCTAAATTTATTGATGGTTTACCTTCTATTTTTGCGGAAAGAGTGAGAAAACATTTACGTGGTCCGCATAATAAAATTCCTTATGATTCCTTGACTTATGGGAAAATTATTAGTGTTTGTACTCAAGAAGGTTTAGCTGTTTGTAATGATATAAAGATGAATTATCATATCAAAAAGAATAGATTGAATGAAAGGAAGCAATTAGGAGAATTTTGTGATCAATTTGCTTTTGATATTCCTGGTTCATCAAAAAAGAAAAAGAAGTTTTCTAAATTTTCTAAAGATGACAAGAAAAGAAAGTATAAGAAAAAGTTTACTTCTCGTGATAAGTCCTCTTGGGATAAGAAAGAAAAGAAAGTTTACAAAAAGAAGGATAAGAAAGATTATAAAAGAAGGATTAGATGTCACAAATGTGGTAAATTTGGGCTTTATGCGAATGAGTGCAAAACTCAGGAAAAGATTAAGAGTTTGGATCTGGATGAAAAAATAAAAGATTCTTTGTGTAAGATTTTATTAAATTCTGATTCTGATTCTAATTCTGAAATATCTGATTATTCTTCTACTGATTATAGTTCGGATGATTTAAGAATTCTTCATAATGAAGAATTATATTCTGATTCTGATAGATCTTCTTCAGAAGATATTTGTGCTTGCAAGAAAGATGATAGTCTATATGATTTAATTTCAAATTTTCAGGATTTGAATGTGAATATGATTAATGATGAAAAAATTATGAAGATTTTAAAGAAAATAGATGATAAAGATTTAAGAAATAAAATTCTGGATACAATTTTAAATGATGATTTTGATATTGACAACCAAAACAATATATCTTCTAATACTCCTATCTTGAAGCAACCTGATTATTATTCAACTGCCGAGTTAAAAAGGATTTTGGTCCAAAGAAATTTTCCAGAAAAAGAAACTACTATTTCTGATTTAAAACAAGAACTTGTTATTTTAAAAGAAGAAATTATTTATTTGAAAAATCAGTCAAAAATTCATGATAGAAGAATTTCTAGCCTAGAAGATAATAGGACTTTTGATTTACATTTACAAGCAAACAAGGTTGAGAATTCTAAAGCAAATGAAACTGAGATTTCTGAGACTGAGATTTCTAAAAATAATAATACTGAGAAAATTAGCCAAGATCATACAAAAGATTCTTTTTTGACAAATATCTTCAGTGAAGATAGAAATGAATTTTTACAAAAAATGAGTATTATTACATCTCAAAAGTTTTATACTAAAATTACTTTACAAATTGATTACAATTTTAGAAAGGAATTCATTGCCTTATTTGACAGTGGAGCAGATGTAAATTGTGTTCAGGAAGGACTTATACCTTCAAGATATTTTCATAAAACAACTCATTGTTTAAGATCTGCTAATGGTAGTCAAATGAAATTGAATTATAAATTACCAAAAGCTTTTTTATGTAACAATGGTATTTGTTTACCTCAAAGTTTTATGATTGTGGAAGATATTTCTTGTCCAATTATTTTAGGGGTCCCATTCATGCATGCGATATTTCCTTTGAAAAGGTGGGATCATACTAAAATAATAGGAACTTATAATGATAAAGATTTTCAATTAGATTTTATCACTAAACCATTTACTAAGTCTATAAATCAAATTGTTGAAAAATTAATTTTAAAAAATCAACAAGTCAATTTTATAAAACAAGAAATTTCTTTATTAGAAATAGATATTTTACTAAAAAATCCAAAATTACAAGGAAAAGTGAATTTATTAAAAAACCAGTTTATTGCTAATATTTGTAATGATCATCCCAGTGCTTTTTGGGATAGAAAAAAGCATGTGGTGACATTACCTTATGAAGATTGTTTTGATGAGAATAATATTCCTACTAAGGCAAGACCTTGTCAAATGAATTCTGCATATTTGGATTTGTGTAAAAAAGAGATTGATAATTTATTGAAAAAGAATTTGATTAGACAATCTAGTTCTGCTTGGTCATGTACTGCTTTTTATGTTAATAAACATGCAGAACAAGAAAGAGGTGTACCTAGATTAGTTATTAATTATAAACCTCTTAATAAAGTTTTGAAATGGATTAGGTATCCTATCCCTAATAAAAAAGATTTATTGAATAGGTTACATGATGCAATCATTTTTTCTAAATTTGATTTAAAATCGGGATATTGGCAAATTCAGATTGCTGAACAAGACAGATATAAAACTGCTTTTAATGTTCCAATAGGACAATTTGAATGGAATGTTATGCCTTTTGGATTGAAGAATGCACCTTCAGAATTTCAAAAGATTATGAATAATATATTTATTCCTTTTACAGATTTCATTATTGTATACATAGATGATATTTTAGTATTTTCCAAAAATATTGAATTACATTTCAAACATTTAGAATTATTTCAAAAAATAGTTATTCAAAATGGATTAGTTATTTCTAAACCAAAAATGTGTCTTTTTCAAAGTAATATTAGATTTCTTGGTCATAATATTGGAAAAGGAACAATTACGCCTATTAATAGGACGATTGAATTTGGACCAAAATTTCCTGATATTATTACTAATAAGACTCAATTACAAAGATTTTTGGGTAGTTTAAATTATATTTCTCCGTTCATAAAAGACTTATCAAAAGATACTGCTATTTTATATGAAAGGCTAAAAAAGAACCCTCCTGCTTGGAATGATTCTCACACTGATGCTGTTAAGAAAATAAAATCCAAAATAAAAGAACTCCCTTGTTTAACTTTGGCTAACCCAAATTGGGAAAAAGCTGTTGAAACTGATGCTTCAGATATTGGATATGCGGGTATTTTGACTCAATTTTCTCCTGTTGATAAAAGAGATTATGTTATACAATTTTATTCAGGAAAATGGAATGATAGTCAAAGAAATTATGCAACAGTAGCAAAAGAGATTTTAGCTATTGTAAAGAGTGTTTTAAAATTTCAGACGGATTTATATAATCAGAAATTTGTAATCAAAACAGATTGTCAAGCTGCTAAGTTCTTATTTAATAAGGATTTTAAGCACAATGTTTCTAAACAGATGTTTGCTAGATGGCAAGCATTATTGGCTCCTTTTGATTTTGAAATTGTTTATAAAAAAGGAATTGATAACAGTTTACCAGATTTTCTTACCCGAGAATATCTTACTAATGATTAATTTTCAGTTTTGTAGGATGAGGCCAAATTGGCCAAGACCTTCCTCTGGAAGGGGAAGAGGAGCAAATCAGAATAGATTTCAGACCCTAGGGCATATTCCAGCCCAGACAAGATTTCTTGAAGAAGGATCATCTTCATCATCAAATATAAGACCTTCTTTTGCAGATTACCAGAAATATCTAGATTTTATTGCCAGCAATGCTGGAACTGCTGGGGGTAGCAATGCTACTATTCAACCCACCTCTATTGAGGATAATAAAGATTTTGAACCCCTTAATGAAGATTCTTATGCAGTTATAATTGGGAAAACTGACAATGAGATTTTTGATATAAATCCTATAAAAGAGATTATAATTTATGTTGATAACAAAGATTTTCAATGGAAACACAATCCTTGGATTGTTATGAAAAGATATTTAAACAATGCATTATTTCCAATGCAAACTTACAAGAATAGATTGCACTATGAAATGATTTTAACATCTACTGGATCAGTAGAAATTTCTCATAACAATACTAGTAATTCTAATAAATCATATTTTTCTTTTTCCAAAATGATTATTAAGAAAATTATTTTACCAGATGAATGGGGACTAAGTACTTTAAAAGATTGTCAGTATATACATCCAATTCAAAAGATGTCAATTAATTATAATTATTGGGATTATGTGGAGGCATTTTCAAAGACTTTATTTTATGAAAATGATGATCATAAGCACTCTTGGTTTATGAAAATTTGTGCTCAAGTTTTTAAAAGTACCCAGATTCCAAGTTGGTTCATTAAATGGTGGTCCTTTTTCGGGCCTTCCCAAGGAATACTACCAGTACAGTTTAAAGAGTTATATCATCAATGGGTAGAGATTTCGCCAAGGATTATGGATTTGGACAAAGAGGACAGATTATACCCAAAGACTCCGATTATGAATTTTTTTATGGAATTTTCTGTTCCTTGGATTTACAAATGGACCATTGAATTAGGGAAAGATTCAGATGAAGTACCTTGTTTATTTAGAAGACATTATACAAAATTTTGGCCTAAACTAATCTCAAAAGGATCTGATGGAAAGATGGTTGGGCAAGAGCTATTGGATACTATTAAGACTACAATTACCAAATATGACAAAGAAATCCCAGATGATGCAGAAATGGAAGAAAGTCATTTTAGAAAAATTACTAAAAAGATTCAAATAAAGAAAGGAGGAACATTATCTAAAGAAGAGCTAATTGCAGCTTACATGGAGCAGATTAAAAAAGATATTCAGAAGCAAATTACTGATGATGATGTTTTAATGGGGGATAATTTTGAAGATTCTCAAAGTATAAATAGTATAACTTCAGAAGATTTACCGGATCTACTCAAGAAAGCTGAAGAAGAGATTTTGAACATCAAAAAAGCCACTTAAGTTTCTAGAAGGGGCTATTATGTAATTTTATTCAGTTTACTGTAGGATTATTGACTTTTATGTCGGTTACTGTGCACTTTTACTGTGCACAATATTTTCTATAAATAAGGTAGATTTCATTTAGAGGAGGTAGGTTTTCGGAACCCCTCTCTCTCTCTCTAAGATTTTCCTCTCCCTTCTCTCTAAAATTCCCTTTTGTAATACTACTTGTAATAGTTATTGTGAATAAATAAAAGAAGTTCTGATAATCAGGTACTTTCCATTCCTTGAGTTATATTATTTTCTATATTATAATTGTGTTTTATTTGTTTATTTGCCCAATGATGGGCTAAATTCATAAGTGTTAAATAATAACTGATATAGCTTAAGTATGATCGGAAAAGGTAATGACTCTTAATGAATAGCTTGCCTTGAAGGGGTAAAGGTTGTGGTATGGGTGTTAGTTTAAATAATTTTATAGCAAACTAAGCTTAAATCATGGCGTTGGTAAGCCCTAAGAGGGGTGTTCCCGGCATGGTTAGTGAGGGATTATATCAGGTATAAACCTTGTGATTCCGTTGGTAAGTCCTGTATGGCTGATTAAATCGCCTATGGATGTTCCCGGTCGGGTTTATAATGAATAGTTCCGTGGTTTGCATAAAACAAATTAAACTATATAAACCCCATACTTCCTAAAAGATCCTACAGCCCTAAAAAGGCCCGCTTAAATTTGGTATCAGAGCCATGGAAGATCATATTTAGGTTATGAAAGTTATTATTTAACACTTAACTTTTTGAGTTCTTATGTCTTGGTTTAATAAACCAAAATTTATTAAAAATATGATTAAGGAACAAGTAGATTTTCCTGTCCAACAAGATTTATTAAATACTTGGGTGATTCCTAAAGTAAATATAGAGACTATTTATAAATTGGGAACTTTTGAAAAATTTGCTGGAAAAACTACTGTGAAAACTACAGAATTAAGTTTTACTATGGACAAAGATAGTGGAGTTTTCCATCTATTATCTCAAAATGACATAGATTATTACAAATCTAAAGATTTCAATTATTTACATATTGGTTTAGTTCAAGTTGCTTTTAAGCCATTAACATTGAAAGGCTTACCTGAAAGTTTTGTTGCTGCATTACGAGATGGTAGAAATTTAAATTGGAAAAATTCTTTGATTGGTTCTATACAATCAACCTTGGCTTATGGTGCAATTTATTTTAATGCTTATCCGAATTTAAATATTGCTCTAACTGATGTGAATATATTACAATCATTAATTTTGAATATTAAGATTAATGGATATGATTATTTACCCGGAACAGAAGTTATGTGTATTTGTACTAGAATTGTTTATAGACCTCTTTATACTTTATCTCCTAGATGTAAAATTGCTGAACAAAAACATGAGACTGTTTTGTTTGAAAATAATTTTTCTAAATCAAAAATTATTACTCGTAGATTAATTAAGTGGGAAGAAATAAATTTTCCTACTGAATGGATTATTGAAGAAGCTGCAGTACCTCGTGAGATTACTAGTGAGGAGATTTCTGATATCAGACAAAGTAAAGATGGTAGTGTAACTTTGAGTTTTAAAACCCACGATATCCCAAGACTAACAGATTCCTCTTCAAGATTAACCCGATCTGTATCTTCTTATATTTCTCCAGTAGATTATATTGTAGATATTCCATCAAGGGCTTCAACTTCTCAAATTAGAGATACAAATTTTGATAAAATTATTTTAGATAATAATAATATTGCTAAAGGTGAAGATCGTTTAAGTGATCCTACAGATTCTGACATGAATTTTCCAACTGGTTTACATGGATAGTAAAAAAATTGATTTTAGTCCAGGTTCTCTGGCACGAAAAAAGATTTCTTTAGAATTTTATAGTCCGAAATGGGAAGAATTTAGGAATTGGTTTTTCTCTTCATTTAATAAAGATGAGACAGAGTATTTTTCTAAAGAATTTTACAAAGAGTTAGAAGGAAATAATATTTCATTGCCATTTGTCCCATGGTTCATGATTAAATATGTGGGATATCATTTGTCAGTCATTGAACATGAGTATCATTTGTCTAATGGAGATATAATGATTTCTTCTTTACCTCCAACTCAGTCTTTTGATATCAATAGAGAGGGTAAAACTATTAATTTTACTGCTTTTGCAAAATTATTTGAAAACAAAGTTGCTGTAACTACTTGTGAACATGTCAATTTGATTCTTAAACAGCAGAATTATGCTAATTATTATTTGAATGTATTAGGAGAGCATGTCATGGCATTGCATAAGAATTTAGACAATTATTTAAAACAGACACAGATTTTACAAGAAAAAATAGAAGCTTTTCATAAACCAAAACAAGAATTAAAAATTGTCAAAAATACTTTACAACCTCCTCCGGAAATAAAAAGTTTCAAAACTGATTCTACTGAAGAAATTGAACAGCTTTTAAAAGAGAAACTAAAGAATATTGTTTTTGATTCCAATATTACTGGAATTGATTTACAGCCTCAACCTGTTTTATCTACAAAACAAGAAAATTTTATTACTCAGAATGTTTCAGAAAATGATTTTGTTAATAAAATCAATACAAAATGGGCTGATAAGCCTATTCAAAGGATGTTTTATTACAATAGACCAACTCCGATGGATGTTTTAAATGAAGAAAGAGATCAGATTTTTAATAATAGTTACAGTAGCAAGGAAATTTATGAATGGAATATTGATGGTTTTAATGATAAACAAATTTTTACTACTGTGCATAGAATGTTGATGTATAGTACTATTTGTAAGATTAATAAAAATCAAGATCGTGATATTGCTGCTATGATTGTTGCTGGTTTCACTGGCCAACTTAAAGGTTGGTGGGATAATTTTTTAAATCAAGAACAAAAGAATACTATCATGAATACTACTAGTGTTATTAAAATTGAAGGGCAATTAGCCTATCAGACTACTGATCAAACAAGTACTTCTCAAGTACAACAAAATGCTGTTTATACTTTGATTACTACTATGGTTGAACATTTTTGTGGTAGATGGACTGATGAAGCAGAAACTATTAGAACAACATTACAAAATTTACGTTGTAGACAACTATCTGATTTTAGATGGTATAAAGATGTATTCTTAAGTCGTGTTATGGAATTGCATGATTGCAGTCATGAGCATTGGAAGTCTAAATTTATTGATGGTTTACCTTCTATTTTTGCGGAAAGAGTGAGAAAACATTTACGTGGTCCGCATAATAAAATTCCTTATGATTCCTTGACTTATGGGAAAATTATTAGTGTTTGTACTCAAGAAGGTTTAGCTGTTTGTAATGATATAAAGATGAATTATCATATCAAAAAGAATAGATTGAATGAAAGGAAGCAATTAGGAGAATTTTGTGATCAATTTGCTTTTGATATTCCTGGTTCATCAAAAAAGAAAAAGAAGTTTTCTAAATTTTCTAAAGATGACAAGAAAAGAAAGTATAAGAAAAAGTTTACTTCTCGTGATAAGTCCTCTTGGGATAAGAAAGAAAAGAAAGTTTACAAAAAGAAGGATAAGAAAGATTATAAAAGAAGGATTAGATGTCACAAATGTGGTAAATTTGGGCTTTATGCGAATGAGTGCAAAACTCAGGAAAAGATTAAGAGTTTGGATCTGGATGAAAAAATAAAAGATTCTTTGTGTAAGATTTTATTAAATTCTGATTCTGATTCTAATTCTGAAATATCTGATTATTCTTCTACTGATTATAGTTCGGATGATTTAAGAATTCTTCATAATGAAGAATTATATTCTGATTCTGATAGATCTTCTTCAGAAGATATTTGTGCTTGCAAGAAAGATGATAGTCTATATGATTTAATTTCAAATTTTCAGGATTTGAATGTGAATATGATTAATGATGAAAAAATTATGAAGATTTTAAAGAAAATAGATGATAAAGATTTAAGAAATAAAATTCTGGATACAATTTTAAATGATGATTTTGATATTGACAACCAAAACAATATATCTTCTAATACTCCTATCTTGAAGCAACCTGATTATTATTCAACTGCCGAGTTAAAAAGGATTTTGGTCCAAAGAAATTTTCCAGAAAAAGAAACTACTATTTCTGATTTAAAACAAGAACTTGTTATTTTAAAAGAAGAAATTATTTATTTGAAAAATCAGTCAAAAATTCATGATAGAAGAATTTCTAGCCTAGAAGATAATAGGACTTTTGATTTACATTTACAAGCAAACAAGGTTGAGAATTCTAAAGCAAATGAAACTGAGATTTCTGAGACTGAGATTTCTAAAAATAATAATACTGAGAAAATTAGCCAAGATCATACAAAAGATTCTTTTTTGACAAATATCTTCAGTGAAGATAGAAATGAATTTTTACAAAAAATGAGTATTATTACATCTCAAAAGTTTTATACTAAAATTACTTTACAAATTGATTACAATTTTAGAAAGGAATTCATTGCCTTATTTGACAGTGGAGCAGATGTAAATTGTGTTCAGGAAGGACTTATACCTTCAAGATATTTTCATAAAACAACTCATTGTTTAAGATCTGCTAATGGTAGTCAAATGAAATTGAATTATAAATTACCAAAAGCTTTTTTATGTAACAATGGTATTTGTTTACCTCAAAGTTTTATGATTGTGGAAGATATTTCTTGTCCAATTATTTTAGGGGTCCCATTCATGCATGCGATATTTCCTTTGAAAAGGTGGGATCATACTAAAATAATAGGAACTTATAATGATAAAGATTTTCAATTAGATTTTATCACTAAACCATTTACTAAGTCTATAAATCAAATTGTTGAAAAATTAATTTTAAAAAATCAACAAGTCAATTTTATAAAACAAGAAATTTCTTTATTAGAAATAGATATTTTACTAAAAAATCCAAAATTACAAGGAAAAGTGAATTTATTAAAAAACCAGTTTATTGCTAATATTTGTAATGATCATCCCAGTGCTTTTTGGGATAGAAAAAAGCATGTGGTGACATTACCTTATGAAGATTGTTTTGATGAGAATAATATTCCTACTAAGGCAAGACCTTGTCAAATGAATTCTGCATATTTGGATTTGTGTAAAAAAGAGATTGATAATTTATTGAAAAAGAATTTGATTAGACAATCTAGTTCTGCTTGGTCATGTACTGCTTTTTATGTTAATAAACATGCAGAACAAGAAAGAGGTGTACCTAGATTAGTTATTAATTATAAACCTCTTAATAAAGTTTTGAAATGGATTAGGTATCCTATCCCTAATAAAAAAGATTTATTGAATAGGTTACATGATGCAATCATTTTTTCTAAATTTGATTTAAAATCGGGATATTGGCAAATTCAGATTGCTGAACAAGACAGATATAAAACTGCTTTTAATGTTCCAATAGGACAATTTGAATGGAATGTTATGCCTTTTGGATTGAAGAATGCACCTTCAGAATTTCAAAAGATTATGAATAATATATTTATTCCTTTTACAGATTTCATTATTGTATACATAGATGATATTTTAGTATTTTCCAAAAATATTGAATTACATTTCAAACATTTAGAATTATTTCAAAAAATAGTTATTCAAAATGGATTAGTTATTTCTAAACCAAAAATGTGTCTTTTTCAAAGTAATATTAGATTTCTTGGTCATAATATTGGAAAAGGAACAATTACGCCTATTAATAGGACGATTGAATTCGGACCAAAATTTCCTGATATTATTACTAATAAGACTCAATTACAAAGATTTTTGGGTAGTTTAAATTATATTTCTCCGTTCATAAAAGACTTATCAAAAGATACTGCTATTTTATATGAAAGGCTAAAAAAGAACCCTCCTGCTTGGAATGATTCTCACACTGATGCTGTTAAGAAAATAAAATCCAAAATAAAAGAACTCCCTTGTTTAACTTTGGCTAACCCAAATTGGGAAAAAGCTGTTGAAACTGATGCTTCAGATATTGGATATGCGGGTATTTTGACTCAATTTTCTCCTGTTGATAAAAGAGATTATGTTATACAATTTTATTCAGGAAAATGGAATGATAGTCAAAGAAATTATGCAACAGTAGCAAAAGAGATTTTAGCTATTGTAAAGAGTGTTTTAAAATTTCAGACGGATTTATATAATCAGAAATTTGTAATCAAAACAGATTGTCAAGCTGCTAAGTTCTTATTTAATAAGGATTTTAAGCACAATGTTTCTAAACAGATGTTTGCTAGATGGCAAGCATTATTGGCTCCTTTTGATTTTGAAATTGTTTATAAAAAAGGAATTGATAACAGTTTACCAGATTTTCTTACCCGAGAATATCTTACTAATGATTAATTTTCAGTTTTGTAGGATGAGGCCAAATTGGCCAAGACCTTCCTCTGGAAGGGGAAGAGGAGCAAATCAGAATAGATTTCAGACCCTAGGGCATATTCCAGCCCAGATAAGATTTCTTGAAGAAGGATCATCTTCATCATCAAATATAAGACCTTCTTTTGCAGATTACCAGAAATATCTAGATTTTATTGCCAGCAATGCTGGAACTGCTGGGGGTAGCAATGCTACTATTCAACCCACCTCTATTGAGGATAATAAAGATTTTGAACCCCTTAATGAAGATTCTTATGCAGTTATAATTGGGAAAACTGACAATGAGATTTTTGATATAAATCCTATAAAAGAGATTATAATTTATGTTGATAACAAAGATTTTCAATGGAAACACAATCCTTGGATTGTTATGTAAAGATATTTAAACAATGCATTATTTCCAATGCAAACTTACAAGAATAGATTGCACTATGAAATGATTTTAACATCTACTGGATCAGTAGAAATTTCTCATAACAATACTAGTAATTCTAATAAATCATATTTTTCTTTTTCCAAAATGATTATTAAGAAAATTATTTTACCAGATGAATGGGGACTAAGTACTTTAAAAGATTGTCAGTATATACATCCAATTCAAAAGATGTCAATTAATTATAATTATTGGGATTATGTGGAGGCATTTTCAAAGACTTTATTTTATGAAAATGATGATCATAAGCACTCTTGGTTTATAAAAATTTGTGCTCAAGTTTTTAAAAGTACCCAGATTCCAAGTTGGTTCATTAAATGGTGGTCCTTTTTCGGGCCTTCCCAAGGAATACTACCAGTACAGTTTAAAGAGTTATATCATCAATGGGTAGAGATTTCGCCAAGGATTATGGATTTGGACAAAGAGGACAGATTATACCCAAAGACTCCGATTATGAATTTTTTTATGGAATTTTCTGTTCCTTGGATTTACAAATGGACCATTGAATTAGGGAAAGATTCAGATGAAGTACCTTGTTTATTTAGAAGACATTATACAAAATTTTGGCCTAAACTAATCTCAAAAGGATCTGATGGAAAGATGGTTGGGCAAGAGCTATTGGATACTATTAAGACTACAATTACCAAATATGACAAAGAAATCCCAGATGATGCAGAAATGGAAGAAAGTCATTTTAGAAAAATTACTAAAAAGATTCAAATAAAGAAAGGAGGAACATTATCTAAAGAAGAGCTAATTGCAGCTTACATGGAGCAGATTAAAAAAGATATTCAGAAATATCTTACTGATGATGATGTTTTAATGGGGGATAATTTTGAAGATTCTCAAAGTATAAATAGTATAACTTCAGAAGATTTACCGGATCTACTCAAGAAAGCTGAAGAAGAGATTTTGAAAATCAAAAAAGCCACTTAAGTTTCTAGAAGGGGCTATTATGTAATTTTATTCAGTTTACTGTAGGATTATTGACTTTTATGTCGGTTACTGTGCACTTTTACTGTGCACAATATTTTCTATAAATAAGGTAGATTTCATTTAGAGGAGGTAGGTTTTCGGAACCCCTCTCTCTCTCTCTAAGATTTTCCTCTCCCTTCTCTCTAAAATTCCCTTTTGTAATACTACTTGTAATAGTTATTGTGAATAAATAAAAGAAGTTCTGATAATCAGGTACTTTCCATTCCTTGAGTTATATTATTTTCTATATTATAATTGTGTTTTATTTGTTTATTTGCCCAATGATGGGCTAAATTCATAAGTGTTAAATAATAACTGATATAGCTTAAGTATGATCGGAAAAGGTAATGACTCTTAATGAATAGCTTGCCTTGAAGGGGTAAAGGTTGTGGTATGGGTGTTAGTTTAAATAATTTTATAGCAAACTAAGCTTAAATCATGGCGTTGGTAAGCCCTAAGAGGGGTGTTCCCGGCATGGTTAGTGAGGGATTATATCAGGTATAAATATATATATATATATATATATATATATATATATATATATATATATATATATATATATATATATATATATATATATATATATATATATATATATATATATATATATATATATATATATATATATATATATATATATATATATATATATATATATATATATATGTATATATGTTATTACTTATATATTTTCTTGTAGTTTAGGTTGTATGTTATGTATATATATTCTCATATATATTTTCTTGTAGTATATATTATATGTTATATATATATATATATATATATATATATATATATATATTGTAGCTTATAAATAATTCGAAGTAAAGACAAAGAAATATTGAGAAAAAAGATATTCAAGGTATGTCTTATAATTTTTATTACCCAAAATGACATATCTTTCTTAGTCTATCTTCCCCCAATGTAATGAGCACAACAAAGTGCTAATACCACTATTAAAAAAAAAATTAAAAGAAGATGTGCCAAAGTACATGTTACATCATAACGTGCTTTGTATCTCTAACAAATCTCATAAATCCGCCAAGGTTGGGAGGAGGTTGTGTTGGTGGTGGTGGAAAAGTTGTTCATCACCACTTCCGGGCGAAGCCGAATCCTCCGCAAGTTCCGCTATCATTTCTTCATAAGCTTCATCTATCAGCGGTTGTGATTATGCAATTCCAAAGTTTCCTCTTTTCGCGCGGATCCAATCTCTAAAAAGTACCGATTTTTCGAAGCTATCCCCCATCGCCGCTCTATGATCACCTATTTGCAGTCTTGCTTGACTGAAAGCGCTCTCCGATGCAACAGTTGAAGCTTGAATTGATAAAATATCCTAAGCCGTCCTTGCAAGCACCGAAAAATATTTTTTCCTTGACTTCCACCATTCCAAAAGATCAAAAGTGCCGTCTAGATTCTCCTTTACAAGTCCCTGAGACAAGTAAACTTGAAGCTCATTTAGATGTGAAGTTTCATCATAATTATCACCTTGAGAACCCCGTAACTCCATCCAAGATTTAAGAATTGTTAAGCCCGTAGCTCTTTTAGAAGATTGTGAGCTAGACGAAGTAGGGGTTGGAATATTTGGCCTAGCATGCTCTAAGGCAAGTTGATAAGCATTATAAACTGTTTGAGCATTAATTTTAATTGATACTTCTGCATCTGCAAGTGTAGTAACTTCCTCGTTTGAAAGATCTAAAGCCTTATAAATATTTGAATACCAAAAATGAGGACCTCCCAATTTCATTGTAGGATTTAACATTGCAGCAACACCAAAAATAGGAGGGATTGGGCAAAAATATTTTTAAATTTTTATTTCATTTCATTTATAGCAAGTTCATAAATATCCCCACCCTCGCCAAATTCAACAAACAAATCAGCTAGTGTGGCAATATAAACTAAACAGCTTGAAATAGTAGGATAGTATTGCCCAGAAAATGCATTTGTAGCAACTTGAAAATGTTCTAAAAAATCAAAAAGAATTCTAACACTCGTCCAATCTTGGGTAGTAAGCATTCTCATCATCATCCTCACCACCTACCCGAGAATTAAACGTTGCATTAATTGGGTTTCTATATTCATATGCAACTACTAAACTTTCGTACATACAATTCCATCTAGTCGGGCAAGGTTTAGGAACATTTCTTTCTCTAAGGCCATATTCATCATATTTTTTAAAATACTCTCTAAGTCTAGTTCTACGGTTTGAATAAAAAATTCAATTAAGAGCCATTCGAACCTTTTCAATTTCTATGTTTAAAATTCGCATACCATCACCGATAATTAAATGATAAATATGACAAATACATCTAACATGGAAAATATGCAGGATTTAGTGTTTTTGTAAGTATGCCTATAGCACTAGTGTTACTAGAAGCATTATCCATAGAAATTTCCATTATTTTATCGCTAAAGCAAAAATATCTACAAATATCTGAAACAGTGTTAGCTATAAACTTACCTGTGTGACGTGAATTAATTATTCTATACGCAATTATACGTTTTTGCGTTGTCCATTACTCATCTATCCAATGACTTGTAATAGTTAGATAATCACGATCATTGCCACTTTTACCAATATCAGTAGTAATAGAAATCCGATTAGGTATATGAGTAAATAAATAGCGCAAATATTGTTCATATTCATGTTTGAATTTATAAATATCGGCCTTAACTGTTGCGCGAGGCCAACCTTTATAGGTAGGACTAAAAACTCTTCTAATATAATGAACCCAATTAGGATTAGAAGCAAAAGTATAAGGTAAGCACATAACGGTAATCATCTTTGCTAATTCTTCACGATCTCTATTTGGAACATAATATAAAATACCTCATGTGACAGTGTTAATTCCTGGTTGAACTAGATTTGAACCCATACAAGGGTTAACCGCAGAATCTACACTTGTCCCCTCTAGCCTTATCTCTAGGGTGTGTTTTTATGTGCCTAGTCAAACTACCCGTGCCGCTATGATCTCCAGTAAATTTATGAACCAATAATTTCCCACAAGTTTTACACTTAGCCTTATTTAGTTCTCTTACTTGAGTAAAAAAATTCCAAACTAATGATGTTTCTTGACGTTTAGCATGTTGTCTATTAAAAGTTGGAGTTTCTACAGGTGGATCGACTGGTGCATTACTTGAGTTATGAACAGGACTAGTAGGTGTATCACCTAAATCTGGTGCTTGGGTTTCATCATCATCATCCTCATTTTCCTCTCAAATAGGTTCATTAGGATAAAGAGCATTCATAATTTCATCATCTAATCTATCACCTACTGCAACATCATGTAGAAATTCACTATCGGTAAATTGAAAACAAGGGTGATCACTATCAAGCATTACGGGAGGAGGAGGAGGACGTCTAGGTTGGCGACTACTTTCAACTTGCTTATCTTTTGTAGGTCGGGGAGCCGGGGGAAGGGTAGTATTATGGCCACTACTTTCACCGGTTTTACATTTTCCTTTACCAAACATTTTTTCCAAAGAAAATATCATATTAATTATAATTATGCAAACTAAACCACACAAAAATATATTATTAAAACGTAAGAGTTGAAACGCGTTACCGAATTGCTAAACAACTTCTTGAAAATTGAAAATCGTTAAACACTTGAAAACTTCAATTCAACAACTTCACAATTTTTCACGAATTTTCAACAATAAATTAAGCAATTGTAGTAGAAAGATTGAGAGAGATTGAGAGATATTGATGAATTGGTGAATAAAAATGAAAGAATGAGGGGGTATTTATAGTTGAGAAATGGGAAAAAGTATAATTATATAAAGTTTGGGGGCCAAATGACCATTTTCCAAACTTCCAAACGGCCATATTTTCAAGCCCAAACGGCTATATTATAAATATGGCCGTTACTGATTTTTTTAAATAAAATTTCTTTTTTTTGAAAAATAGCCGTTGGGCCCGTTTAGGCCTGCTAGGACCGGCCCAAGCCCAGCTGACGGTCCCGGGCCTGACGGTCCCGGGCCTGGCGGTCCCGGGCTCACGGTCTATTGGTATCGGACTGGCCTGTCACGAACCTACATGTAACACCAGGCCCAGGACCGCTTGGACCGGCCAGGGCCGGTAGGCCCGTCAGGACCGCGGGCCCAGTCCGGTCCGGTTCATGCCCGGGCCACAGTGCAAGGTTAGCTTTCACTAGTAGAATTTTTGTTTGCCACTGAGTTACCTTTTTATATTTTAAATTTTCTTAATGAATATTTTTTTTTGTAGAACTATACTCGGTATATTATTGTTGTTAGTGAATATTCTGCTTTAGCCACTAGAAAGAAGCGGTGTAAATGGTAGGAAAGGGGAGAGGCAACTATATTGTGGCATTGACATGGTCAGTTAATCATGCTTAAGTAACATTTTGAGAGGAAAGTATACATTAATTTAACCACGGTTAACTGATGAAAGCACATGTATAAGACATCACATGTTCATTAGTTCGGTGTAAACATCGTGTGTGAATAAAAAAAAAATTCCATCAAATTGGAAGGGCGAACCAACATAAAAGGAGTGGGTACCTAGCCCCTATAGGCGCTTGCTAAATTTATAGATATGTTTATAGATCAGCAACAACAAAAAAATCCACTGAAATCCGACACGTGAAGTCTATGGAGGGTAGTGTATAAGTAAATTTTACCCCGTACCTTATGAAGTTAGAGATGATATTTCCGATAGACCATCGGCTCAAGAATAGTAAAAATGGTGCAACTAAGCAAATAACAACAACAACAACAAAAAAGTAACAAGACAACGGAAGCTAATGGCACAATGTGTAATAACAAAGATCTAGGAATACAAAACTGCAAGAATAGTGTTAATACTGATGGTACGACTAGGAGAAACTTTCGACTACCTGTCAACACACAATCCTAATTCTTGATCTCTACACATTTCTATCGAGGGTCATGTCTTTTGTAAACTAGAACAACAAGTTTATACAATCAAATCTGCAGCATTCAGTGTATTTCTCCAGGAACTGATCAAATGTGATTCATACGCAAGTGATATGTACATTCATAAACAACATAAATTGATGTCCGGCTTGAACTGCTGTAACCGCGGATAAAGTCATAAACATTAAAAGCCACAATGCATGCCAGCAAAACAGTAGAAACAAGCACCACCTTCTAAATGGGGTTGAGCACATCAAATTCGGCTTGAATCTCTCCCGAGAATGTATCTTCTTGCCCAATCAGCAACCACTAAATACCTCGTGCGCCAGCTAACTTGCTTGCTGAAATGCGTATAAAGCTACCGGATTTAGACTCTTTCATTGCTGAAGGATATAATATCAGAACCAAATCATGTCCAAGAAAGCCAACAATTATTACCTAGCATACACGGAGTACCATAGCCACTGTGTGCTATGACCCATAGAAACCAAGTCTCCAGGAAGTTCTGCTGCTGCTTGCTCCCCACCTAAAGGGGCAAATGACCCTAAATGACGATACCTGAAATGGAACATATTATCAAGCCAAGGATCACTGAGCAAGAGGACTTGATGACTCGGTTGAAAACATCAGACATTCAGTCATGCTAGTATAAGGATATTCATTGTGAATGAGGATGTATCTGTTGGAAATTCGGGGAGGAGAAGACTCTCAATCTCTCAAATTTTCTTTTTAGACAAGTGAGGAAATGATTCTTCTTTACTTCATTCTACTGGCTTACATAAAATGGTTAAACTACATAGTTATTTATGAGTTTTTTCCTAACATATACCTAGTCAAGTTCATCTACCCTTTTTTTTCAATAAAAAAATTTAATTATATCGGGGGAAGGAGGAGGGGGAAGGGGAAGGGCGTGCTACATTACTGATGGGGTTTGAACCCTCTATCTCAACTGCAGAAGGCAAAGAGTTCACCAAGGGAGCCAGCTCTCAACCCGACATGTACCTTAATTAATACTACTAAACAATACATGTATCATAAAAATAATTTCCTAATACATGAACTAAGATAATCCATGTATCACAAAAATAGAAGTTTTTTCTTCTTCCAACACAAAGTTCATCTTTTCAACAGTATCTATTTAACAATGGGAAAGGAGGCTAGAAGCCAAAATCAAAGAGTACCAATAAACTACATGAGCAGCTAATAAATTCAACGAAGTTGCTGACAAGTATAAAACCGATGGTTCTCTACACTAAACACGCCGCAGAAAGAAGCAGAAATGATAGAGGATAGGTGACCACATTTCTGTTCTTTTTCTTAAGGAACATAAATGTGTTTTTAACCAAAAAAACTTCTGTTGTATTCAAGACCAATGTGTGGAGAACAAAATTCTGGTCATACTTCAGTTTCATCCACCATAGAAGATGTGGAAAAAATAGCACTAGCCATGTATAGAAGTGGAACAAGAAAATAGCAGTTAGTTTTCCCAGTATGCTTACGTGTAACAAGCTAGGACAATATGGAAAGGAAAGGTCCGAGAAGGTTAAGCTATTACCGGAAGGGTAAAAATGCATGACGACCAGAACTTTTGAAACGGCGGGGGCCTTCAGGATTACTTTTGCATTGCTCCCAACGATTAAAGCAACTAGCAAGATATGTACCTTGTTGAGCAGCAACCTAACATTGAAACAATATTAGAAATGAAACAAAAGCAAAACATGGAGTGAAATAATAAGGGGATGAAAGTGGGAGCCGAGACCCAAACTAGGGAAGAAGTACCTGAGCAGTGGCAGGTAGACTCTTCATCTGTGAATCTACATGAGAAAGGGCTAACTTAAACCCTTCAATATCTACCTCCTCTCTTTTATTTCCCTTTGAATCCCTGAGTAAGTCTGTCGCCTCTAATAAATGTTTGCTCTTCCGGTACAAGTTCACTTGAGGATAATGAATAATTATGTCTTCCAGAACATCTTGGAATTCTTCGACGGATAAACTTCCATTATTATCCTTATCCGCAGCTCTAAAAATTGCAGAAATATCTTCCTAAATCACATAGTTCCATGAAAATAATTATTGGGGAGTAAAGGGAATAGAAATTTGGTGCTGTATTTACTAGAAAGACTATACCACATAGGTCAAGAATTGATTATACTATAGATAAAGAATTGATAAATATCTCAGCTAGTTGTTTGAACTAAGGCTTCTTTACCATTATTTTGCGTTGATCTACAGTGGCGCAATCACCAAGTCCGTAAACATTATTACAGCCCTTTACTCGTAACCATTCATCAGTTGCTAGAACACGTCTTTTTCCCTGCAAGAGGGAAATGAAAGTTACATCGACATAACTAATTAAAACTTGTAGTTCTTGCTACTCAGAAACTTTTAATCTCAAAATATGGCAGATAAAAGCATCGACTTTTAAGTGCAGCATTTGGTGTAGAACAAATGTTTCTTTTATGCATAGCATTTAGTCGACTTTTAAGCATTGACTTCCTGTTTACTATTTCTTAAGCCAAAGGTCTTTCTGAAACAGCCTCTCAACCTTCACAAGGTAGGGATAAGGTCTGCGTACACACTACCCTTCCCAGACCCCACTTGAGGGATTACACTGGGTTGTTGTTCTTGTATTTAGTGCAGAAAAACTCATGAAAGAGTTGAATAAAAAGGAATGCAAAAATACCTGGCCAATTTGTTCCATAAAATCCTTCAGAAATGGTCGGGTACTAACTCCAGTTGACCATAAAACCATTCCATAGGGTACTTCAACATGTTCTCCTGTCGATTTTACTTTCATGCTGATAAAATGATCAGAGACACTAATGACGCGGCAACCTGTCATAACTTCAATTCCATCTCTTTGAAATTTCTGTTCAGCAAATGAGCTTATTCTTTCATCGAATCTGCTTAGGCACAAAATTGTGATTTTAGAGATGTTGCAAGCAAGATACTATACTCTAGTAACTGAAGTGTTGCAAGCAAGAAATTATACTTTAGTATAGAAGTGCATGCAAATTATGATAACAGTAAGCTCATTATTTGAATTAGGTAAAGTTTTTAGTTTCCACTACTATATGAACTGTAAAGCCCCCTTCCACTATATTTATACTCTTGCTCTTCGTTCTGTCCCGCTCCCTACCTTCCCATATTCCCTTGTTCAATAACCATTGACATCTTGTAGGATGTTAACTTGTTTTTTTCAGGATAACGGTGGTGTCGGGGCCAGCTTGTGTGCACCTTGACTATTCCACCGGGTACCTGCTATCTCAATCCAGCACAAATACCGAATGACTATGTTCATATGCTAAGTAATGTGTCTGTGTGTGTTAAAGATATGGTCTTAAAGGAACCATTTTATCTTCACTAGATCTTCAAGATCGAGCTGTTGTATCGTGATTTATAAGTTTCTCGCCAAATAGGAGGTCTCAACTAGTATCAAGCTTTGGTATGTCTTTTGTCCTTCATCACTTAACCATCCACACCATTTCCTCATCCAACCCCACATAAGGGATTGTGCTCTATTCTGACCTGTCTATCTTCCTTAGTCTCAAATCTTTCAACACCATATTGATTCCAAACAGGCTATAGCATGCATTAAGATCAGTGGAAAAGTAAATCTAGAAATAAATCTAGCTAGGAATCGTTGCATCTTACGTATTCAGGATATGATCTCCAGACTGGATAAGTGTGATCTTCACTAAATCCTTAACTGATGGATATATTCTAACTAAGTCCTCATGAACAAAGTCGTGTAGCTCAGCAGCAAATTCCACTCCAGTTGGACCCCCGCCAACTATAACAAAATGGAGGTTTGTTCTTCGCTCTTCTTCAGTTTGGCCGGGAATGACAGATTTCTCAAAACAATCTATTACAGTCCTCCGTATCCTTTTAGCATCTTCCACTTCCTGTATGAGACATGATTCATTTATTTTCAGACAAGGAAAATTTAGCATCTCAAGAAAATATGAGATGTCACAACCTGATCAGGTTCAAAATACAAAGATACCCTCTCTAACAGGCGCAGAAATGCCACGCATCTCCCGCTAAGTCAAGATAGGCTTTATTTAAGTTTCTCGAACTCAGGTGCGAGTGTCCCGATACTGGTGCATATCTAGGGATCGGATCCCGGTATGGATATGAGCGCGATTCGGCTAAAATAATTCAAATATCTAAAATAGAGTTATAAAATATGCTAAATTATGAGACATTATGTGAAAAACTTTCATGGTGCTTGTGGAGTGCAGAAAGTTTCTCTTTTATTCTCAATTTCAGCCTAGCTTTTGTATTGATTTAATAATCTTTGTATATATATGTCTTGAATTTCTCCGTCGATTTTGGTCAAAGAACCAAAAATCGAATAACTAGATCTGGTACGGATCACATATCGACAGCCATACACACATCGTCCAGACATGGATGTGACGGCGAAAGTAACGAGTCCGAGCGACTTAGAGCTTTATGGAAGAAAATCCTACCTTTAGAAAGTGGCAATGTTCCATGACACCCGGAGTGTTAAAAGTATTTACTTGAGCTCCCACTGCTATGATCAAATAGTCATATTGTAGGGAGAAATCATTATGTCCCACCAAATTATCAATGATACCAGAGCGGCAAAATACTTTGTTGTTTTCTGGATCAATATTCAGACATTGTGCTTCGCAAAATTGAATTTCTCCACTTCTCTGCCACACCAAATAACAAAAATTAAACAGGAATAGGAAGAAAATCTTCAAAGGAGAACCATAATAATATATACAGTTAAACCTCTCTATAATAGCCTCATTTGTTCTAGATTTTCTTGGTTGTTATAGTGAAGTGTTGTTATAGAGAACATATATTATAAATAGCATAAAATTGGTTAAAGAACTTGGCTTTTATAGTGAATAAATACCACAAGGGTCTATTGTACACAGCTTTACGTTGTATTTTTGCAAGAGGCCGGACCACAAGGACCTATTATACGCAGCCTTACCCTGCATTTTTGCAAGAGGCTGTTTCCATGGCTTGAACCCGTGATGTCCTGGTAACATGGTAGCAAATTTACCAGATAAGCCAAGGGTCTCCTTCATATACTAAATGTTAAATTTTCCAGACCAGGTTAGAACAATCGAATAAAAGAACAATAAACCGAGCGAATTTGGAATTGTTGAATGGGCGAAGGATCATTCTAAGAAGCAGTGCACAAAGCTATGCAGTCATACCAAATCTTACAATATAAAATTACAAATGACATGAAAACAAGAACTGAAGAACCAGAGTGGCTCCAAGTGACTTCTCTCAAACCTTGTCTTACCTTCTTTATTATGTTCCGAACTGGCTCAACAATACTTCGTGCCTCAACTGTTCCACATGTGACACTAGGTAACAGTGGTGTAAATGCAAAATAATTTCGTGGCGATACCACTCGAACATCATATGAAGAAATGTCAAGATCTTTTAGGAAGCTAGTACCAGCCCATCCTGTTCCAAGCACCACTATTCTCTTCTTCTCTGATACTGATTGATTCTCTTCGAGGACTTGTTTTCTGCTTTCTATGTTCGATTCTGCATATACCAATAGACCTCCCGTACTGTAACAACCAGCAGAAAGTATAAGTAGCAAAATCCTCTATCAAATATGGGAGCGAGAAACACGACATTTGATTCACTAAACATTAATGCTTTCAGTGAGTCCGGACTCTGATCATGTACAATTTATTAGGTTGGGCTGTTAATAAGCATTTGTCCCCACTGTGAATTCTATAAACGTAACTCACTTTAGACACAACTTAAGAGGAATATATCTAAAACTACAAGAAATGCAGACAATGATGCAAGAAACAGAAACGAACATCTTAGTCAAGAGACCGAAGTACTCAAAGTCAAACCAGTTCATGTCTAACTTCTTAAAAGATATCAATATTTGTCAAGCATGGATCGTTAGAAACTCTGCTCCCACTTTTGAATTCGTCGGACATAGTTTCCCTTCATCCAATTTATTTGAGCTATATTCCACAAAAATTAAAAAGAATGACATCCAAGAGTTTACACTATTATATACAACTCAACATTGTCTAGACCAGCATTTGAATCATAGCAACTAATGATCAACTGCACACATTCAGCTATTGGTCAAATTGGATATATCAGAATCAGATTACAGGAATGGACACATATGGACGAAGACACATAAACACAGCTTAACAAATAATATCTACCGATGTACAGCTATTTTAAATTATCACTCAAATTTACATTAAGATTTCAAAATATATCTCGTTTCTAAAGGAAATATTGTCAAAAATACTAATAATACTCTGTTATTTGTCTATTTCTTTTGATACTTAACGTGAAAATAAGTGTCATTTTCCTTTCAATACCTTCGTCGGGCCTAAGAGTAGATGCAACCTACATTCATGGGTTCAACTGAACTCAGTATTTTCAATATGGAACATAAACATATATGTGAAAAAGCCCCAAATTTCAACAAATATCAGATTTTGGACCCAGTATATTCAAAAGTACAATGTATTCGGTACTGAAAACCTTAAAAGGTTGACTCAAGTTTCTATTTTGGATCCGACCTGTGCAGAGAGACTTCCGACTTTCATGACAAACTTCAATGCGAGGTAGAAAAAGAGGATAAATATGTTCAATTATCAATAGAAATTTACAAATTCTTCTTCACTACAAAATCAAGAACCCAAAAGGAAGAGAAGAAGAAAAATAATAACAACAACATCATGCTCAATATAATCTTACAAGTGGGGTCTGAAAACGATAGTATATACATAGACCTTATTGCTATCTTGTGAACGCAGAGAGTCTGTTCTTATAGACCTTTGGTTAAAAAAAAGCATAGTCACAACAATTTAGATAAGGAAATACGGCAAAGGAGAATCCATGTAAAGAGAAGCAGTAACCACAGTCAGAAAAAGGATAACTGAAGCAAAAAAACAGTAGAAGAAAAATGAAAATCAAATATGAAGAAACTAGCAAAAGCAATATCACACGATTGAAACCTTACTGGCAAAGAGCTATCCGGTGCACTAAGTTCCCACTATACGCGGGATCAGGGAAGGGTTGGACCACAAGGGTCTATCATACGCAGCCTTACCACAACTTTACTAGTTATGCCAAGGCTCCCCTCCACAGTTCACATCTTTCTAAAGGTTTTTAAAAAACACAACATTGAGTATCAAATAAACAAAGAATTAAGTGAAAAATCAGCAAGCAAATCTGAAATTCACAAATTTGGGATGATCAAACAGAATACATAACCTGGCAGAAGAGAGAAGCAGAAGTCTAGAGGAAGAAGAATGGCTACTAAGAACTCTAATTAGATATGTAAAACCATTCATTTTCTTTAATTCTTCTTCTTCTTCTTTGCAACTCTGATCAAATTTTTTTCAAGATTGACACCTTCTCAGTATTGTTAGTGTAAAGTAAATATTAGAATATAACTGAGTTGTCTGAAAAGGTTACAAATAGAATGTCAACTCCTTTTGGTCCAAACCTTTGGATTTGAAAATTGGTTTATTGAAGTCTTTTTTTTTCTTAAAATATAATATGAAGTCTTCTTTGTTTATCCTAGTTTACATGTGACACAACTTAGAGTTTACCAAAAAAAAAAAAACTTTGTTATTAGACATGGTACGATATTTGCGTGGCTATTCTTTTATCATAAAGAATAAAATAATAGTATAAAGTTAAATTATGTTTAAGTTCAAAAAGTGATTATTGTTTTTACCTTCTAAAATTTTAAGTTCATATAAACTAATGCGAAGTGATATAACAAAGTCTATGCAGAAGCCAATTTAATTAGATCGTATTATTATAAGTTCAACTGAATTTATTACTTTTAACTTGAATTGTATAGATTGTTGGATTTTTTTGTATTTAATATATTAAATACATAAAAGAGAATGAATGGAAAATGTAGGAAAATGAAAATTTTGAGTGAAATTTTAAGTTTTCCTCCTTGGCAAAAGGACATTGTTCATATTGGAAGAGGAAGAGATTTTTATGGTTATATAAACAATTGCTCTTCTTCTAGCTCTTAAAGAATTGAGAAGAAGGCAAGCCTCGCGCCGTCATCGTCGCTCGGCTTTGGATTTTCGAATTCGAATTCGGTTAATTAATTGATTAACTTTTTGGACCAAATTTATTTGTTAATAGTGAACTATTAATAAAATGTTATTAATATTTATTTTAATAATAAAATATTAATATTAAATTCTCCAATCCGTTTTTCTATTTTGGTAACAGAAAATTAACTAGTTTCTTCAAATTTTTCCTCTTTATTGTTGAGTAAATAGCCATTTATGTAATGACATTTATATTGTGGCCGTTTTGCATAAACAATCATTCTGAAGAGTTGCACCTCTTCAAATTTCAGCTCAGCATTGGCTATAAATACAACACTATTCTGCTCAGAATTCTACTACGATTTTCTGAGTTTCTCCTCCTTCGTCTGCATACTTTTAGCATCAAACAAAGCAACAGTAAGTGTGATTGCTACCGAACTTTGTGTTCGTGAAACACTGGGATTTGAAGTGCCACTACACTAGTGTGTAATTCGTTTTATCTTGGGAGGAAATAATCAGTAACCTTGGGTAATAAGAGGGGATTAAATTTCTTAAGGAGACACTATGAATTCAGTGCGCTCAAATTGGTTTTCTATTTATGTTCATTTCTGTTTATGTTCATTTATATTTCCAAAATTATTTTACAAATACAATTTTACTAACAAGCTTAAGGAAATTAATATATTTTCTGTATTTGTACTCATTGTTTCTGGAAAGTAAAACCTTTGTGATTTTGTACTCTATTGGAGAGTAAAATCTATGTGATTTTAATGGTTGAAGAAATGACTAATGATAACGGAAACCAAGTTGTTCCGATGGTGACTGCCAATGCCTCAATGAGCGAACAACACTGGCAGCATTGGCACCGACGGAGAAATCCGAAAACTATTTTGGGATTGATTTCAAGCGATGGCAGCAAAAGATGTTCTTCTATTTGACTACTCTAAGTCTCCAGAAGTTCGTCAAGGAAGATGTTCCTGTGTTGTCCGATGAAACTCCAAAAACTGAATGCTTTCTCGTGATTGAGGCGTGGTAGCATTCAGATTTTTTGTGCAAGAACTATATTCTAAGCGAGCTGTAGGATGCTTTGTATAACGTCTACAATGACATGGAAACGTCAAAAGAACTGTGGACTGCGCATGAAAAGAAATATAAAATCGAAGATGTCGGGTAGAAGTTCGTTGTTGCAAAGTTTTTGGACTACAAAATGATAGATAGCAAGTCTGTTATTACCCAAGTCCAGGAATTGCAAGTGATTATTCACGATCTCCTTGCTGAATGTATAAATTAAATTAATATTGATATTGAAAGTAGTAATCTTAGTATTTTTACTAACAAAAATTTCATTAAAGGTATTGTAATCAATGAAGCATTCCAAGTAGTAGCAGTGATTAAGAAGGTGCCTCCTTTGTGGAAGGACTTCAAAAACTACTTGAAATACAAATGCAAGGAGATGTCCCTTCAAGATCTCATTGTTCGGTTGAAAATCGAAGAGGACACAAAGCTGCTAAAAAGAGAGGCCGTAGAAACTCAACAATAATGGAAGAAAATATTGTTGAAGAGAACAAAAAAAGGAAGAAGGCTTCTGGACCGAGATACAACCCATTGCAAGAAGTGGTTCAGTGGAAACTGCTACAACTGTGAAAAATCGGACACAAATCTACGGAGTGTCATGCTCCTAACAAAGACAAGAAGAAGTGTCAAGCAAACATGATTGAAAAACATGATGATGTTGATGACTTTTGTGCTATGCTTTCCGAATGAAACTTGGTGGGCAATTCTAAAGAGCGGTGGATTGATTCTGGAGCCACTCGCCATGTTTGTACAGTTAGAGAAGCTTTTGCTACTTATGCTCCTCTTGGACCCGATGAGACGATTTCTATGGGAAATGCTTCAAAGGCCAGGATTGAAGGATGTGGTAAGATTAAAATGACTTCAGGCAAAGTGGTGACTTTGAACAACGTCCTTCATGTTCCCGAAAATAGGAAGAATCTAGTCTCTACTGGACTTCTTGTTAAGAATGGTGTTAAATGTGTATTTATATCCGATAAGGTTGTAATAAGTAAGAACGAAATATTTGTAGGAAAAGGTTACCTCACCGAGGGCCTTTTCAAGCTGAATATAATGGTTGTTGAAAATAATAATAAAATTTCAGCTTTATTTTACTTACTTGAGTCAAATAAATTATGGCATATTGGGTCATGTCAATTGTAAAACCTTGCTAAAAATGATTAATTTGAAAGTATTGCCTAAGTTTGAATGTGATAAATCAAAATGTCAAGAATGTGTGGAATCTAAGTATGTTAAATATCCTTATAAGTCAGTTGAAAGGAATGCAAGTCCTTTAGACTTAATTCACACAGATATTTGTGACATGAAGTCAATACCATCTCGTGGTGGAAAGAAGTACTTCATAACTTTTATTGACGATAATACTAGATATTGCTATATTCACTTACCTAATAGTAAAGATGAAGCAATAGACACATTCAAGCAATACAAAAAATGAAGTTGAAATGCAACTTAACAAGAAAATCAAAATGATAAGAAGTGATAAGGGTGGTAAATATGAAGCTCCTTTTTAACAAATATATTTAGAATATGAAATTATTCATCAAACAATGGCTCCTTACACACCCCAATCCAATGGGATTGCAGAAAGAAATAATCATTCGTTAAAGGAGATGATGAATGCATTATCGATAAGTTCTGTTTTGCCTCAAAACTTGTGGGGAGAATCTGTTCTTACGGCTAGTCATGTCACGACTTAAACCCGATGTGATCGTGATGGTTCCTCTCATGAAGACAAGGCCAACCAACCAAACCATTTTGCATTTTCAGAGTTGTTAATAGTTGTAAACAATTTTAGCATAATTAAATAACATAGTTTAAGCAAAAGATTTCTTTATTAAGTGCGGAATACAACCCAAACACAACCCAAACCGGGATGTCACAAGTCACGAGCATCTATTAGAGTTTGAATATAACTACAAGGTCTGAAATATACAAAATAAGACTGACAACAAGAGAAGAAAAATATGTGTTGCGAACGCTGGCAGCCACCTCGCTAAACTCCGATAATTTAGCTGCCGATCAGCTCAAGACCCGCTACCAGGGGAATGAATACCTGCATCTGCACACGAGGTGCAGGGAGTATAGTAAGTACTCCAACTCAGTGAGTAATAAAGGTAAATAACAACTAAGCAGTAAGAAATCATGTAAAGCAAACTATCATGCTGTATAGAAGTAGTGTAAAACCCTTTGAGGAAAGTAGTAAAGCAGTGAAATCTTTAGAAAATCTTAACCCAGTTTAAACCTCTTTTGAAAGTGACTTTTGCAAATAGTTATGCAATTGAATGCAAACAATTAGTGCAGATAAGCACAGGAATCCGCCCATCGGGCGCAACACTCACTCAACAGAGAATGTCAAGCCATCAGGTAGATATCATATGAAATAGCACAACAGATAATGATAGACAAATAAATAAGTAAACAAATAAAATAGTACCGATACCTCTGCGGCGTGAAGCCCAATCCATATATTGTAGCGGCGTGCAGCCCGATCTATTTATTGTCAACGACGCTCATTGGGGGTGTGTAGACTCCGGGAAGGGCCTCATACGGCCTAAGTGCAATATCAAGCAATCTCATGGCATCAAATCTAGGCCATCTGCCTCATATCAGTATCAGTATCTCACTGTTGCGGCATGTAGCCCGATCCAAAAGTAATCCTCACCACACAGGCCCTCGGCCTAACTCAGTCAAAAATCACATAAGCCCCTCGGGCAACAGTAAAACATGATGCTCAACCCAAGAATATTGTTGTAAATATCGCTTCAAGTGTAAAATAAAGTAAACTTGGCTGAGTTTTAAAACAGTGGAAAATACATGATTGAGTTCAAGTATAAAATCAAAATAGTGAGGAAATATCAACAATCATCCCCGAAGGAGTTCAAACAGCTGGCACGAAGCCCAAATATGGCAATCAGTCAGAGTCATGATGATAATAAATAAGTTTCATTCAAATACACGGCAAAATCATCAATCAAGACGGAGCAAGTCGCAATCCCCAATGGTGCTTTACCCAACGCTCGCTATCCGATGTGCAAGTACTTCAATATAGCACTACAATGTGCAATTCGTGAATTCAAACCCTCAAAACATCATTTACGATCATTACTCGCCTCAAACCGGCGAATTCTCTATCTCACGATTCCCTTGCCCCAAAACCTGATCTCCACGCACGTCGAATGTATCCAAAGTCAGAACGAATACGTCACAATATGACAATATGGTAAGGGAACAAAACCCAAGCAAAAATAATCAATAACGGGCACAAATCCCCAAATTGCCAAAACCCGAGCCCCGAGCCTACTTCTCGAAACTCAAAAATTTTCACATCAATAGATTCCTTATCTTCTCACGAGTTCATACATACCAAAAATTCTTAAATCTGACCTTAAATGATCCTTCAAATCCATATATAAAATTTCAAAATTCCAAGCCCTAGTTTCTTCTATTTTTAGCTTAAGTTCCATGAATTTCTAGGTGGATTTCATAATAAAAGCGAGTTTCAAGACCAAAATTCTAACCTCAAGTCGTTTCCCTTTGAATGCCTCTTTAATCTCCACCAAGAAGCTCTCAAAATGATCAACCATGGAGGAAAAATGACCCAAAATCGCGGATGAAAAGAAATTATAACATTCTGCCCAGCTATCAAATTCCTTCTCTACGATCATAGAGAAAACCAAGCCATCGCGATGCACAAAACTCAGCTCCGCAAATTACTCTATGCGATCACAATTAACACCTTGTGAACACGATGCTCTGCCCCTTTAACTCATTGCGATCGCATACACACTCGCACGATCTCGAAGGCACACCACACAAGCCTATGCGATTGAAATCCCTTATACGCGATCGCGTAGAACAAAATCATGCTGACCAAAGTAGCCTTATGCAATCGCATTCATAACCATGCGATCGTATAGAAGAACATCTGAACTAGACACCAGCAGAAATTTTTGCAATTCTCCAAGTCCGAAAAGGTTTAACCACCCGAAACTCACCTAAGGCCCTCGGGACCTCAACCAAACATGCCAACATATCCCATAACGTCATTCAAACTTGTTCCAATCATCAAAACACCTCAAACAACATCGACCAAACAACGTCCGAGTGACCTGAAATTTAGCGAACACATCCCAAAGGACATAACGAAGCTACTGCAACTCTAAGAATTCCATTCCGACCTATATAAAAAAATCTCACCTTTCAACCAAAAGACACCGAAATCTCACTTTCACCAATTCAAGCCTAAACCTTCTATGGACTTCCAAAATGCATTCCAATCACGCTCCCAAGTCATAAATCACCTAACGAAGCTAACCAAATCATAAAGTTCCGATCGGAGCTCATGTATAAATAAGCCAACCCTTGGTCCTTTCAATTTCAAATTTTTCAGTTGAGACTGTTTTCTTCAAATCCATTCCGATTTTCCTAAAAACCAACAATATACTCATCATAATACATTACACGTGGCAAGTCATGCCCTAGAACTGGCGATCAATGTGCAAAAACCCAAAACGACCGGTCGGGTCGTTACATCTTCCCCCACTTAAACACATGTTCGTCCTCCAACGTACTCAGAGTTGTTGTAGAATCCAACCACGAGTTGAATAACCTTACCATGCATACATCCGGGGGAGATCCCAAATCACCATATCTCATTTAGGTACGATAAGAGATTGCAACTAAAATTACATAATCCAGTCTGGCTCCATAGAACCACATTTCCACTCCTGAAACCATCAATATGATCAAAACCTCACACCTATACTCTGAATAGACCTGAACCAGCTGTGATAACTCATGCTTACAATCTCAGGAGCAGTCCCATGATACACCACACAACTCAAACACTCGTCGCGATAACTTCTATTCACGGCAGCTGCCCACAACTACCGAATACTGGTAAAAAACCTCTTATCGACTAAAGTCGTATTCCAACACTTTCATATACTTCCAATGATAAATGAAACACACGATAAACCATAATCATTTCTCAGATCGGCCATCGATAAGGTCACTTCTCCTTTAGCAAGGACCATAGAAAATTTCTGAACCGAACCTCGATATTTATCCATCAAGCATGCTGAAATCGAATTCGTTTATATTCATTACAAACCCCAATGACCTTATCTAATCCAACACCATTACTCTGATGACATGACACATCAATAGAGGCCTAAGCCATAACTAGCACAATACGCGCACCAATAAGCAACGGTCTGCAAATCGTGAAAATGACTCGCATGAAAGAGCTGTACCTCAAGCTCACCAGTACCACCACAACATAAGGCTAAGAACCCGTCTCACATCATAGAAACGAGCACACGAATCTAACCGCAAGGTCATATCTCCACATAACTTCGCTACAGATGCGCGATCCTATCCAAACACTGTTTTACATAAAACACCTCTAGTCACTATGCTCGAAAATGGACAACGCGCACAATTTGATGCCTGGAACCGAGGAAATCACTATACCTATGGTGAAATAAGAAACAAATACTACGTAGACCCGATAGGACATAACCGATACGCCATCCACCGAGCAACACCTAATTACTTTTCCTGCTCGACTTCCATTTTTAGCTTAAGTTCCATGAATTTCTAGATGGATTTCACAATAAAAACGAGTTTCAAGACCAAAATTCCTACCTCAAGTCATTTCCCTTTGAATCCCTCTTTAATCTCCACGAAGAAGCTCTCAAAATGATTAACCATGGAAGAAAAATGATCCAAAATCGCGGATGAAATGAAATTATAACATCAGCCCAGCTATCAAATTCCTTCTCTGCGATCGCAAAGAAAACCATGCGATCACGATGCACAAAACTCAGCTCCGTAAATTACTCTATGCGATCGCAATTAACACCATGTGAACGCAATGCTCTACCCCTTTAACTCACTGCGATCGCACACGCACTCATACGATCGTGAAGGCACACGACACAAGCCTATGCAATTGCAGTCCCTTATATGCGGTCGCGTAGAACAAATAATGCTGCCTAAAATAGCCCTATGCGATCGCATTCATAACCACGCGATCACGTAGAAGAACATCTGAAATGAATACCAGCAGAAATTTCTGCAATTCTCCAAGTCCGAAAAGGTCGTTTTAACCACCTGAAACTCACTTGAGGCCCTCGGGACCTCAAACAAACATGCCAACATATCCCATAACGTCATTCAAACTTGTTCCAATCATCATAACACCTCAGACAACATCGAATTACTAAAAACTCATCGAATTCAAGCCTAAGTTTCCAAAATACATTTTCGATCAAAAACTTGGACAAACGACATCTGAATGACCTGAGATTTGGCGAACACATCCCAAATGACATAAAGAAGCTACTGCAACTCTTGGAATAATATTCCAACCTCTAAAACAAAATCTCACCTATCAACCGGAAGACACTGAAATCTCATTTTTTCTAATTCAAGCCTAAACCTTCTACGGATTTCCAAAATGCATTCCAATCACGCTCCCAAGTCATAAATTACCCAAAAAAGCTAACCAAATCATATACAAATAAGTCAACCCTTGTTCAAACCTTTTAAATTTAAAGTTTTCAACTGATATTGTTTCCTTCAAATTCATTCCGATTTTCCTGAAAACCAAAACCAACGATCTTCAGTCATAAAACATTACACGGGGCAAGGCATACCCGAGAACTGGCGATCAAACTGCAAAATCTCAAAACGACCGGTCGGGTCGTTACAAGCCGAATACTAAATCGAGTTCCCCATAGCAAATCACAATCCATTCCATATGAATAATAGAAATGAAGGAAGCCCAACTTGAATTATTTTAATGTGTGAGGGTGTTTGGCAAAAGTGAAAGTTCCTAAACCCAAAAGGGTAAAAATAGGACTGAAAATTATTGATTGTGTTTTCATAGAATATGCAACTAATAGTAAAGCATATCGATTTCTTGTTCATAAATCAGAAAATCCCGACATTCATAATAATACAGTTATAGAATCAGATAATGTTAAGTTCTTTGAAAATATATATCCATACAAAAAGGAATATGAGTCAATATGTGAATGATCTAAACGACCTCGAGAAGAAATAAAAGAAAGTACACTTAACCAGGAAGATCCAAGACGTAGTAAATGTCAAAGAACGTCTACTTCATTTGAACCAGACTTTGTGACTTTCTTTTTGGAAAATGAGCCTCAAACATTCAAAGAAGTTATGTATTTTTTGGAATCATTACTTTGGAAAGAGGCAGTCAATAGTGAAATAGAATCCATACATGGGAATTGGTTGATCTTCCTCCTGAAAATAAACTGATGAGTTCTAAATGGATCTATAAGAGGAAAATGAAAGATGATGGAACTATTGATAAATTTAAGGCATTACTTGTGTCAAAGGGTATAGACAAAAAGAATGTCTTGATTATTTCGATACATACTCTCCAGTTACAAGAATTACGTCCATACGAACATTAGTAGCATTAGTTGTAATTTATGGTCTTGAAATTTATCAAATAGATGTTAAGACAACCTTTTTAAATGGAGAGTTAAAGGAAGAAATTTACATGGAACAACCTGAAGGGTTTGTGTTTCCAATAAAGAAAAGAAGGTATGTACACTTGTTAAGTCCCTTTATGGATTACAACAAGCACCCAAACAATGGCATGTGAAATTTGACCAAACAATATTGTCAATAGTTTTAAAATAAATGAATGTGATAAATGTATGAACATTAAAAATATTCCAAATCACATAGTCATTATTTTCTTATATGTGGATGATATGCTCATAATGAGTAATGACATTGCCAACAAAAATGCTACTAAGCGTATGCTAACTAGCAAGTTTGATATGAAAGACTTGAGAGTTGCTGATTTAGTTCTGGGAATTAAGATCCATAAGACTTCTCAAGGTTTGGCATTGTCACAATCTCATTATAATATACAGTACTTGAAAAATTCAAGCATTTGGGCTTTAAAGTTGCAAAGACTCCAATTGACGTGAATCTTGCTTTAGCAAAGAACAAAGGCCAAAGCATATCACAATTGGATTATGCTCGTGTGTTGGGTTGCTTAATGTACATCATGAATTATACACGACCAAATATAGCTTGTGCTATAAGTAAATTGAGTCAATATACGAGAAATCCAGGTCAATCTCATTGGATAGCCATGAAATGAGTTTTGGGGTATTTAGTACTTACCCAGGACTTTGCTTGCATTACAGTAAATATCTTGCGGTTATTAAGGGATACTGTGATGCAAATTGGATCACTGGATCAATTGATTCCAAGTCCACAAGTGGATATGTATTCACTATTGGTGGAGGAGCAGCATCTTGGAAGTCATCCAAACAAACTTGTATTGCCCGCTCTACAATGGAGGCTGAATTCATAGCCATAGATAAAACTGGTGAAGAAGCTGAATGGCTTCGAAATTTCTCAAAAGATATTCCATTTTGACCCAAACCGTTGGCACCAATATACATATATTGTGATAATCAAGCAGCGATTGTAAGGGCTAGGAGTGTTATGTATAACGGTAAATCCCGTCATATACGACGAAGTCATAAAACTATTGGATAATTGCTCTCTAGAGGAATTATCACGATTGACTATGTAAAGTCAAGTGATAATGTGCCAGATCCACTTACAAAAGGCCTAACTAGAGAGGTAGTTGAGAAGTCATCAAGGGGAAATGGGATTGTGGCCGAGAACAAGTCATAGTGGTAGTAACTCTACCTAGAAGACTGGAGATCCCAAGATATAGGTTCAATGAGATCAAACAAAGTCATTAATGACGGTTTAACATTGTCAACTAAACATTTAGTCAATTCTCGTGATGAGACAATGTTCAGTACCAAGGAAAAATCATTACGGCTTTTAAATGATTCCTAAATTTAATACGAGGTATATCAAATAGTGTATCTACACGATAACACGTTTAGGAATCACCTATGTAAGTGTGAAGTGTTAGCCGCTTCAAGGAGAACTTTATAAGGCCAGTTCTCTACAAACATATGAAATCATGCGGTGTTCATGGTTGAAACAAACATAACAATGAGAACCAAATACGGTTAACGGTTGGTTGTGTGACTTGTAGTTATCTAGGTATACACCAAATTTCAACGGTTCAAGATATCAAATTTACCGATTGATCGAGTATATCTGGCATAAGTTTACTACGGAAAGGTGAAAGGGAAACCTACTTATCCAGATGCAATTAACCTTACTTGCGAATCACATAGTTTTTCATACATACTCTCGTGATATAGTCATTCTCCATTCATGTGGGAGATTGTTGGGTTTTTTGTATTTGATATATTACATACATAAAAGAGGGTGAATGAGAAATTGAGAAAAATAAAATTTTTGAGTAAAATTTTAAGTTCCTCCCTTGGCAAATGGGCATTGTTCCATATTGAAAAAGGAAGAGATTTTTTATGGATATATAAGCAATTGCTCTTCTTCTAGTGAGTTAAGAAGAAGGCAAGCCTAGCGCCGTCGTCGCTCGCTCGCTCGCTCGCCCGGCTCGGCTTCGACCTCGGATTCAGATTCGGATTTGGACTTGGATTCGGATTCGGATTCGGATTCGGATTTGGTCAAATGATTGATTGATTGACTAACATTTTGGACCAGATTCGGATTTGGTCAAATGATCGATTGATTGATTAACTTTTTGGACCAAACTTATTTATTAACAGTAAAATATTAATAGAAATGTTATTAAATATTTATTTAATAACAAAATATTAATATTAAAATAAATATTAATATTAAATCTTGCTATGGCCGTTTTGCATAAATAATTATTTTGAAGAGTTGCACATCTTCATATTTCAGCCCAACTTTGGAATACAACATTATTCTGCTCAGAATTTCACTACGATTTTTTGAGTTTCTCCCCCTCCTTTGCATACTTTTAGCATCAAACAAAGCAACAGTAAGTGTTATTTGCTACCGAACTTTGTGTTCGATGAAGCACTAGCGTTTGAAGTACCACTACACCAGTGTGTAATTCATTCTATCCTGCGAGGAAATAATCCATAACCTTGAGTGCTAAGAGTGTATTAAATTCCTTAAGAAAATATTGTGAATTCAGTGGGCTCGTTCTATTTATGTTCATTTATATTTCCAGAATTATTTTACAAATCAAAATTTACTAACATAGATAAAATGTAGTAGAAAATCATTCTTATTTTGAACTTGACGGACTTTAATCTTAAAGTATTTTAGATTTTTTACCTTAAAAATGCTGTAAGTAATAAATCGAATCACTTATCCATTATGAAATGCTCATCACTATTTATTTTCTCATTATAATTTTTTCCAAAAGGAAACGGTTCTTCATGAAATCTTCTTTTTATAATTTAAGAATTTTGCAAAATCCTTTTCACTTATAAAATACTATATCTGGCTCGTTTAAATTTCCTATTTGATTCAAAGCAAATTCTACTATTCTATAGTAGAGAGTTAGCAGACACCTTTCAGTCAACATCCCTGCTGCTTATCATGAGGGCATGTTTGGAATTTAGTTGTTTATCTGCTTTCGTCTACAGTACTTGAAGCTATATCACTTATACATATTTGCTGAGTTTGGTGATAATATAGTGGCTCACCTCAATTCCTATGCCACGTGTTTAGAGGAGCATCTGAAATTGGCACTTCCTATCATGTGGGCCCCGCTTTTAATATTTTTAACTGTTCCAACAGTATTTTCTTTTCCAACCGTTTATATTTCTAACTCTTCGTGTAGGGAATATTTTATTTTAATATCTTATATAAATGATATTAGTCGAATGAGTAATTTTTCTATTTTATAAATTTATATTTTTGTAGGCTTAAAAGTATAAAATTAAAATTTATAAATTTATAAGATAAAAAAGAACATCATATAATTAATGTCAGTTGCATAAAATACAAAATAAAAATTATCTTCCAACAGTATCAAAATGGATGAAATCATCTCTTTCGGGCTCCCTTTTTGCAGCTATGTTCTACCCAAAGTACGTCAATTTCCATTTCCTTCCAAAAGAATTTGTTATTGTTCTGTGTGCCAGTTTTTATATTACTTCTTGTTATTTCGCAAAACTTTAGTGGATTAAAATATTGAACTAATTGTTTGCTGTCCAAAAATTATCATTTCTTCTGTTTCAGTTTATATATAAATTTTTTTTTGAATTCATTTCAAAAAGAATAATTTTTTTTAAAATTTAAAAATAATTTAGCTTAAATTACAATTATACTCTTAATAAAAAATATTTATAATTACATAAATACTTTGGATCCCTTTTTAAATTAGACAGACAATACTTATATGTAAAAGATCCAAATTGATTAATGAGCAGGCAAATATCAATAATTTTATAGTTTTAAATGAAGTATTAACAAGCAGCGCGATTAGCTTGGTGCAAATTTAATGTGATATTGTTGGAAGTATTAGTTCTTTACAATGATATTGAAGACGTATTTCCTAATCATTTGCAGTACCTTAATAAATTTATAAAAATGAAGCAAAAAAACCTGGACTTTTACAGAAGAATTAAGAGGAAAAGTAGGTTTTTATTGGGATCTCAGGGCATTGATGGATCTACAAAAATAAAAAAACAAACGACAAGAACATTAAACTCTATGCTTCAACTTTAGGAAAAAGATATCTTTATTACACAAAAAAAAAGAGCAAAACATAATTTATATCTACTTGATGTAGACCTTTATTTATTTATTTATTCATTTTTCACCTTAAAACAATAGTTAATTTTTCTTTTAAATTAATGCTTTTAAATTTATGGAATTTCTTTTATTTGAATTCTAGGTTTTAGGACGATGCATCTTCTTTTGCCCACTGCAGGAGAGACATAAAATAGTACACATTCCAAAAGGCAAAATACATAAACACCCCGTTAACTTGTCCATCAAACAGATTTGAACACTTAAAATAAATGGGTAATTTTTTACCTTCCTAAATATATTGTGAGTGAATTTTGTTCCACCCTCCATGACACCAGAGCTGTTAAAGAGTGTGAGCCACAGTCTATTTTGTGATGTCACATCATTAATTTCATTTATTATATTATTTTCATAGTTCGAACCCATTATCTTCTGGTCACGTTATTTAATACTAATTAAAAATAATCAAAGACAAGGACCATGTCCATCCAACACTTTGACCATGGAAAGGTAACTTAAGGTTCTAAAAAATCCACTTGAAAGTCATGATTATACTTAATTATGCACATATTAAACATGAGTTATATTAATATTATAATATTTATTATTTTTAGTTTAACGGATTCAATGAATAGCTATTTGAGTCAATTCTTCAAAAATGGAAGTCCTGTTGATTTTCTGTTGCAAGAAAGAGACTTATCGTTAAACTTGATTAAGGAATCTTCAACCATACTATTAGTCATTAATCAGTAACTTGTAAACAATATAAATTTTATTTTCTGGGTAGGTCATCATTTTACTACGTTCGGAATTGCCGTTTCCCAATCATATATGTTGAGAAGCATTTTACAATTTTGAGATGCAAGATAAATTATATATCCGAATTAAAAGAATCCGTAAATTGATGAACAATTTATTTGCTGAACAATTTAACAGATAGCACACAGAACGTGTGTCAATTTTAACAAATAAAGATGTATCGAGTCTTACAATCCGAAAAAAAATTAAGATCAACCTTATGTGCTATCTTTTGGTTTGGCCTAAATTGGTGGTCTTATGGACATTGTTAAGGGGGCCAATATATTGTCATATAAAGTGTAGGACTAATGTGTAGATACCCAAAAGGGTAACCTTAGTTAATGATGGGCTAACTAAGATTACATACATATAACCATGGTTACATGCTTATGACTTTTGAGTTTCATAACTCATATGTTATAAGAGGGGGGTTATGGTTCCCATAAGAATGCAAGACATTCTCTTCTTCCTCCCATTGAAACTAGAGAGCATTTTGGTCTTGCATATCAAGTGGAAAACCAATCCTCAATTTTGGTCTTGGATATATTCTTGTGAAAGAAAAAAAAAACTTCAAGACAATCTTAAAGGAAGGATCAAGGAGCTTCTCAAAGGCACACCTTGGACAATCTTCAAGAAGGACTAAAGATTTGCACTTATGGATTCAGGTACGCTTCCGCTTATGTTGTTATTCCAAGTAATTCGATATGAAGGCTATAGTGTTTATTTGGATTCATTCCAACAATTGGTATCAGAGCCTCCTTCATATTTGGATTATTTGGAAGTTCATGAAATCTATGTTATATAAAGTTTATGATTAAGTTAAAATGAAATTTTGATTATGAAATTCTAGTACCATGATATAGCATGATTTCATGAATGATATGTTGTTGATGAACTTTGGTGTTTCAATATCTTGTCTGAAATATTGAAATTTGCATAATTTTGGTCGATGATCAACATGATTTCTTGTTTAAGTTTCTTGTTGAAAACCATATTCAGTCGTTGGACAGAATAGTAAGATAATCGATTATCTTATCCAGATAATTGACTATCTTGAAAGGTTGACCAAAATTTTGCAAAACAGTAGCACAGAATAATCGACTATTTTTATGAAATAATCGATTATTCTGTTTTGTTCATCAAAAACTTTATGAAACAAAACTTGAGGATAATCGATTATCCTAGTTTTTCAGCAAATTTTGAGATTCCAGAAGGCCCAGATAATCGATTATCTGGCCATAAATTGCAGAAACGTTTTATTTTCTGGCAGTTTAATGAGGACATAATGTAAGAAACGTTTTTCATAATTAATGAAACGTTTTAAGTATTAAGTTTTCAGATTTTTTAATTGTACATTAATAATATGTCAATTAATATTCAGTTTTTTAATTATTAATGTTTTGTACATTAATATTCAGTTTTAATATTAATTATTTTTTAGTCCATCATGCTTCAGATTTTGGTATTGTCCAATTAAGATTAAAACAATTAATATTCAGATTTTACATGTCAAAACATGTAAATTTTCAGTCAAGATTCAATATATGGCTTAAAGAACTATATGATTTAGCATCTAATATTTTAAATTAGTCAATTGAAGCATTATGTTGCCAAAGTAACCTCTTTTGTGTAGATTGATTAATCTTGAAATATAAGATGACTGTGGATGTTAGTATTCCATGCGTTTAACATTGGCCCAAAGGAAGGTTGTTATTTGGCAGGAATTCAAACATGCTTGTGGTGATAAATATATGACAATTATACGGTTTTCCATGTGAATATTAAGTCGGCCCAAAGGAAGGCTTGATATTTGACAGGAGTTTATTGTCAATATTTGATTACTACACCAAGAGTACCACTTACAAGTTGATCTTTTGTCCAAAGACTAAAATCAATGTTATGCTAGGTATCTTGTAATGGGATTTGCCTATATTGAATCTGTAAACTAAAGTTAAAGTTCAAGTAATTGTAAGCATGTATTAAGTAATCCTTGTTCTATTTTCAGTGAATTCTTCAGCTGCTTCAATATCTGCAAACATAAACAACATCCCTGTGCTTAACGGTACAAACTTTAAGGAATGGAAAGAGAACATTATGATTGTTCTCGGTTGCATGGATCTAGACCTTGCACTTCGGATTGAGCAACCTGCTTCTCTTGAGGTACATCTTCTTCTGATGAAAAGAAGGAGATGGAGAAGTGGGAACGCTCAAATCGCATGAGTCTAATGATCATGAAACGTGCAATTCCAAAATCATTCAGGGGCACTATGAATGATGAAAATAATGCCAAAGTTTTCCTTGAAAACCTTGAAAAGCGTTTTGCACAAAACGAAAAGGCGGAAACAAGTACTCTTTTGAGTAAACTTGTTTCCATGAGGTATAAAGGCAAGGGAAACATAAGGGAGTACATTTTGGAAATGTCTCATCTTGCTTCGAAACTAAAGTCACTCAAGCTGGAATTACCTGAGGAACTGCTTGTGTACTTAGTTTTGATCTCTCTTCCTGCACACTTTAATCAGTTTAAGGTCATTTACAACTGCCTGAAGGAGAAATGGACTCTTAATGAGCTCATTTCGCATTGTGTGCAAGAGGAGGAAAGGATAAAGCAAGATAAGACTGAAAGTGCTCATTTGGCATCCTCTTCTAAAGATAATAAGAAGAGGAAAGGTAAGGAAATTGCGGTTGCAAGGCCCCAGAAGAAGCAAAATAAGGAACCTAAGGTTGAAACTACAAAATCAGGTTGTTTCTTCTGTAAGGGGACTAATCACATGAAGAAAGATTGTACCAAGTACCACGCTTGGCGTGCGAAAAAAGGTACATCTCTTTCTCTTGTTTGTTCTGAAGTTAATTTAATTTCGGTACCTAAGGATACTTTGGTGGGTAGATTCGTCTGCTACTACTCACATAAGTATATCTATGTAGGGTTGCCTGAACTGCCGAAAACTAAATGATGGTGAAAGATACATCTATGTGGGTGACGGCAAAAAGGTGCAAGTTGAGGCTATTGGCAAATTTAGGCTGTTGTTTAAGACTGGTTTTTATTTAGATTTGAATGAGACTTTTGTTGTGCAGTCTTTTAGACAAAATTTAAGTTCTGTCCCCAAATTGGACATATCCGGTTATTCATGTTCATTTGGTGACAATAAAGTTAGTCTCTTTCAAAATTCAAATCTTATCGGTACTGGTCTTTTATCAACATATGATAGCCTATATTTGGTTGATATAATAACCTCACATAATGAAACTTTGCATACAAGTTCAAATGGTACCAAAAGAAAATTAATTAATGAGAATTCGTTATCACTCTGGCTCAAACGTTTGGGTCACATATCCATTCAAAGAATTCAGAAACTCGTGTCAGATTGAATTCTTGATTCTCTTGATTCCTCAAATTCGGATATTTGTGTTGAGAGTATCAAGGGAAAACAAACAAACAAGACGAGATTAGGTGCTAAGAGAGCTACGGATGTCTTAGAATTGATACATACGGATATTTGTGGGCCATTCCCTACTCCTTATAGGAATGGTCAACAATACTTTATCACATTCATAGACGATTACTCTCGTTATGGGTACCTATATCTTATTCATGAAAAGTCCCAATCCATAGACGTGTTCAAATCATATAAAGCTGCAGTTGAAAATCAACTAAGCAAAAGGATTAAATCTGTTAGATCTGACCGTGGTGGTGAATACTATGGTAGATATGACGGTTCAGGTGAACAACGTCCAGGGCCATTTGCTAAATTCCTAGATGAGTGTGGGATCGTCCCTCAGTATACTATGCAAGGCAGTCCTACTATGAATGGTGTAGCTGAGAGACGAAATCGTACCCGTAAGGATATGGTAAGAAGTATGATTTGTCGTACTACTTTGCTAGACTCACTCTGGGGAGAAGCATTAAAAACCGCAGCTTATATTCTTAATAGAGTTCCAACTAAAGCTACAATCAAAACCCCATATAAACTTTGGACTGGGAATAAACCCAGTATTAAGCACTTACACATTTGGGGTTGTCCAGCTGAGGCAAGGCCTTGTAGGCCGAAAGAAAAGAAACTGGATGCTAAAACGGTTAGTAGCTATTTTGTTGGATACTCTGAAAGATCTAGGGGGGTTTAAGTTTTATGATCCCACTTCTAGAACTATTTTTGAGACGGGTAATGCTAGGTTTTTTGAGGATATTGAGTTTGGAGGGTGGGGAGATAAAGTTATAAGAGATTTTGTCTTTGAGGAAGAACATGTGTCTTTCCCTCAAGTTGTTGATCTTGGTCAGGGTGTTCCCATTCCTGACATGGATCACACAACTACAGTTCAAGACAATCTCGAAAATCTCCCCAATCAAGTTCCTGATATTACTAATGAAAATCAAACTCAACAACCTCAAGAAACTGAAGTGCCATTAAGGAGATCCACTAGAGAGAGGAGAAATGCAATTCCGGATGATTATGTTGTATTTCTCCAAGAACAAGAAAGTGATATTGGACTTGAGGAAGATGATCCAATCAACTTCCGTCAAGTCATTAAGGGTTCTAACTCTCAAAAGTGGATTGATGCCATGAATGATGAGATGAAGTCTATGAGCGATAACGGTGTTTGGAAGCTTGTTACATTGCCCGAAGGTATTAAACCGATTGGTTGTAAATGGATATTTAAAACCAAGAGGGATTCAGGGGGCAATGTCATTAAGTATAAAGCTCGTCTTGTCGCAAAAGGCTACACTCAAAAGGAAGGCATTGATTATAAAGAGGCTATCTCTCCAGTTTCATCGAAAGACTCTTTCAGGACTATAATGGTACTAGTAGCACATTTTGATCTTGAACTTCATCAGATAGATGTTAAGACGGCGTTTCTCAATGGTGACATTGAGGAAACAATTTATATGGTGCAACCTGAAAACTTTGTTTCGGAAGAATCAAAGAAAAGGGTCTGCAAATTAAAGAAATCCACCTATGGGCTCAAGCAGGCTTCCCGTCAATGGTATTATAAGTTTCATGTAGTCATTACATCTTTTAGTTTTGAACCGAGTATTGCTGATGATTGTATATACCATAAGTTCAGTGGGAGTAAGTATATTTTTCTGGTTTTATATGTCGATGACATACTGCTTGCCTGTAATGATATAGCATTATTGCATGAAACTAAGAAATTTCTTTCAAAGAAATTTGAAATGAAAGATCTTGGTGATGCCTCTTTTGTATTAGGAATTCAGATACAACGAGATCGCTCCAAAGGTGTTCTCGGTCTATCACAAAAGGGCTATATCGATAAGGTTCTTAAAAGATTTGGCATGCAGGATTGTAAACCAGGCAACACCCCTGTTTCTAAGGGAGACAAGTTTAGTCTCAAACAGTGCCCAAATAATAATTTTGAAACTTCGGAAATGGAGAAGACACCTTATGCTTCGGCTGTAGGTAGTCTGATGTATGCTCAGGTATGTACACGACCTAATATAGCATACATTTTTGGGATGCTAGACAGATATCTAAGCAATCCGGGAATGGACCATTGGAAGGCAGCCAAAAGGGTCATGAGGTACTTACAGAGAACAAAGGATTACATGCTTACATATCGGAGATCGGACCAGCTTGAGATCATCGGGTATACCGACTCCGATTTTGCTGGATGTCAGGATAGTCTGAAGTCTACATCAGTCTATATTTACATGCTTGCTGGTGGTGCTATCTCTTGGAGAAGCATCAAGCAAACTCTTACGGCCACTTCCACTATGGAAGCGGAATTCATGGCATGTTATGAAGCATCCAATGAGGCATTATGGCTCCGGAATTTTGTTAGTGGACTGCGCATAGTTGACAGCATTAAAAAGCCACTTAGGCTATTATGCGACAACAGATCATCAGTCCTTTATGCTAACAACAACAGTAGTTTGACGAAAGCAAAACATATGGAGGTCAAATTTCGGGTTGTTAAAGAAAGAGTACAGAATGGACAATTGTGCATAGAGCACATAAGTACAAACTCCATGATTGCAGATCCGCTCACTAAGGGATTGACACCAAAAGTATTTCATAAGCATATTACTTGAATGGGTGTCAAATCAGTTAAGGATTATGAATTTTAGTAGGAGTTTGTATTATACAATTATGTATTGTCCATTACATTCAGTAATTCAGTTTTAAGGTTATATCTGCAGATATTCAGTTTTAAAGTTTTATGTACTCTTAAGGTTTATGATTGATCTCAATAAAGAGAACCAGTTGGAAATAGACATTCTATTTCAGACCACACTTTACGTTATTTCCATGCTACACACCTATACTTGATCCATATCGTTGGTTATATTGATATACGTGATCTATGTTGGTTCTAGTTACGCAAGAGTAACTAAGAGCTCTTAGATCCTATGTTGGTATGATTGGTGGACCGGATTGTTCATGACAATTTTATTATGATAGCAATTCTGAGCTCATAAGGTTATAATGTAACATATAATGCTAAGGTTTGTACATATGTATGAGTATCTCGTCCAAGTGGGAGATTGTTAGATATATGGACTTATATCTACATACATATGAACAATATATGGATTAATTATATGTTATGTGCTATCTTTTGGTTTGGCCTAAATTGGTGGTCTTATGACATTGTTAAGGGGGCCAATATATTGTTATATAAAGTGTAGGACTAATGTGTAGATACCCAAAAGGTTAACCTTAGTTAATGATGGGCTAACTAAGGTTACATACATGTAACCATGGTTACATGCTTATGACTTTTGAGTTTCATAACTCATATGTTATAAGAGGGGGGTTATGGTTCCTATAAGAATGCAAGACATTCTCTTCTTCCTCCCATTGAAACTAGAGAGCATTTTGGTCTTGCATATCAAGTGGAAAACCAATCCTCAATTTTGGTCTTGGATATATTCTTGTGAAAGAAAAAAAAAACTTCAAGACAATCTTAAAGGAAGGATCAAGGAGCTTCTCAAAGGCACACCTTGGACAATCTTCAAGAAGCACTAAAGATTTCCACTTATGGATTCAGGTACGCTTCCGCTTATGTTGTTATTCCAAGTAATTCGATATTAAGGCTATAGTGTTTATTTGGATTCATTCCAACAAACAAAAGTTATACACTGTCGTTTAGAGCATAGCCATTGGCCGTCGGCTGTGCATAATTTGATAAATAGCGAATTACCGTATCAAAATAGAAAATTTTGATATTTAATATTACATATTATGGCATTCGATATGGTATTTGAATTAAATTTTAAAAACAATAAATATTAGATATGGTATTTAATATTTTAAAATAAAATAACAAGATACCAATAACTTATAAAAATATATATTACATTACACAATACACATTATAAATTATAATATAATATAAAAAATCTAAAATTTTACTTTCCTTTATTCTCTAAATATCAATCAACTTTAAGCAAGTCACAAAATATTTCTAATAATCAAATTTATTTCCTTATATAGTGTTTTCTCACTCTCAATGGTATTTGCTTGTTTTGGAGAAAATATTTGTCAACAAATATTTTTAATTTTATACTTTTAAAATACTTTAATTAAGAATATTATAATCTATAATTTTATTCTTTTAAAGTATTTTAATTAAAAATATTATAATCTATAATTCTATGCTAGTTAGTTTCAAATCGAACAAACCTAAGCTACTAAACCAAATATAAGTTAGTAAACCAAATAAACCAAAAGGCAAAAAACTGAACCATAATGAATTTAATTAAATTGATATTGATATAGCAATTGTATGGGACACAATAAAATTTTCCCTTAATTTGTATTCTAAAGTTAATTTTTTCAATTCAAAGCTAAAAAATTATGTCCCAGTGCTCAAATTAATATCCTATAGTACAGGTTTTTAGTCCAAACTAATAAAAGATAGTATCATGGTTTATTTTTTCAATTCAAACTATAATGATAACATACACAGCATTATCCACATTGTGAAATCTGAAAGGATAGTTTATACGCAAAGTACATGCACTACATTAATGAAAATATAGACTTTCAATTCAAACTACAGGACACAAAAACAAAAATGCAAGAAGAGAAGTTTAATTTCAGGAACACACTTCTTCTACATTACATTTATGAATCAGACTAATTTTCAACATATCAACATTTGGTATTTTCTGAAAATACACGAGTCCGAAACTTAATTAATAATTAATTAAACAAAAAATACATTTTTAATATTTAAAAAAATTACAAAAATAGGTAATTCGCAGTATAATACTGTGAATTACGTTGACAGAAATTTTACTATTATGAGGTAAATCGCAGTACTATACTGCAAACAAATAAAAAAATTTAATGGTTGTTCGCAGTATAATAGTGTTGGAATAATTTATAATTTATAATTTAATTCTTTAAGGTTACTAAATTATAAAAATTGTTGAAATTGACACGCATAATAATTAAGGATAACTCAGTGCTATCGGGCCCCAAAAATCAAGCATGAAACCCATATATAATTATTCGCAATAATTCCAAAATTTTATAATTTAATTCTTTAAGGATACAAAATTATAAAAATTGTTGAAATTGACACGCATAATAATTAAGGATAACTCGGTGCTATCGGACCCCAAAAATCAAGCATGGAACCCATACATAACTATTCGCAGAAATTCAAAAATTTTATAATTTAATTTTTTAAGGTTACAAAATTATAAAAATTATTAAAATTGGCACGCACATAATTAAGGATAACTCGGTGCTACCGGGACCCAAAAATCAAGCATGGAACCCATACATAATTATTCGCAGTAATTCAAAATTTTCATAATTTAATTCTTTAAGGTTACAAAATTATAAAAGTTGTTGAAATTGACACGCATAATAATTAAGGATAACTCAGTAATACCTGACCCCAAAAATCAAGCATGGAACCTATACATAAAAATTCCCAGTAATTCAAAAAATTTATAATTTAATTCTTTAAGGTTACAAAATTGTAAAAATTATTGAAATTAACATGCATAATAATTAAGGATAACTCGGTGATACCGCGCCCAAAAATAAAAATTGGAACCCATACATAAAAATTCGGAGTAATTCAAAAGAATTTAATTTAATTCTTTATGGTTACAAAATTTTAAAAATTGTTGAAATTGACACGCATAATAATTAAGGATAACTCGGTGCTACCGGGCCTCAAAAAAAAAAATTGACATGCATAAAATTATAAAAATTGTTGCTACACACATAATACGGTCTCGATGCCAACAAGATCAAGCATTATTAAATGACCATAGACATGAAAATTGGCGTTCAGGTGTCGTTGGCATCTGCTGCAACTTCAGTCAAAAGCTTAATATCATGCTTTCCATAGACATGAGCACCATTTATGAAAATAACAGGACGACAATGCACAAACCCATCAATTGCCTATTTAAATGACCAAAATACATAGTTAAAAATATATTCAGGTCTGTCCAGACTCCGCTCACACCTCCATTCAACAACAGTCCTGGGGTTAAAGTGTTGCAGTGCGGCCATATACCTGGGCAGATTTGAAAAAGAGTTATCCCAGTCGCCATAAATAAGTTCAAAGGCACGTTTGCGATCGAGATATGCCTTTCTTTTGCTATTGTACAACCATATTCCTGGTGGACAGCTGTAATACACTCTTTAATCTTGAACCTAATGGACACTTCCAGATATGGAATGAAGACAAGAGAAATCAAGTGCACATCCAAGTTGAAGTGATTCTCATTATATGAGTCCATTTCACATCTGTGCTCACTAATAAATTTACCAACTTTTCACAAACCGGATTTCTTCTCGGTGGAATGCAACATCCAGTGACAACCCAAAAACCACTTATGGCATACAACCTTGTATTTCTCTGTAGTTGACCCGCTTACTGTCATCTCACGGCACTATCTTATATTGTAGATTTTTACAGCCCTAATAAAGTGAGCTTTGTCGGGGAAATACATGCCTTTTGTCAGAACAGCTGATCTAGACTCATCCCACATATGTGACCGAAATTCATCATCATCCCTTGTGAGGGCATCCACGTTCGTCATGCTTGGCAAATTATCAAGGTATGGAATATTCCGTTCATGAAATGGCACGTGGGACTCGTATACTCTTGGTCTAGCGGGAGGTGGACGAACTTGCTCCATCGCCAGCTCAGGTTCAACATTCACTTGCTCCTCCCCCTCATCACCCTCATCAAGGGTGTGTCATCCCTAGACTCATCCGCGTTGTTTTCATAATCACTATCATCTTTCTGACTCTGCGCATTTGCCAAATCACGAGTTAATACGTCGTCTATGGGCAACTGTGTGAGATCAGGAGCTTCAAGAAGCTCGTTTTCACTGCACAAAAAGAACATAAACATAAGTTACCCAAACCTCCAGAAAAATACTTTAGATAACACTATATCACTTTACTTACAAGTGGTCATGACTCCCGGATGGACCACCGTGGTCCAATACTCCAGAACTACCGAAATTTCAACTAGGGGCAAGGTCATAACTTGTAAAAATTCATATCTGGACGGTGCCCCTATGAAAAATATAAGTGTTAATACAAATCCAATTAAAACATGAAACAAACATCACTAAAGCAAAGTAAATATAAAGATTACCAATCCTCTTGTTGATTATACAATGTCGAAAAATTATGGTGTGGCTGCACATTCACCGGTGGTGACATGTTCAAATCAAGGAAAACTCTTTAATCAGAAATCTGTCCGGCAAAAGCTGCTGCAGAATAATCTCCCAATGATAAAGGTTATCCCTGCTATGCACGCCCTCATTACTGGGAACGTCTTCCACCTTGACGTACACTTTCAATAATTTTATTACAATAAATTTCCTATATTCATCAAGAATCTACAAAAAATCTCTAAAAGTTTCATCATCCTCTATGTTAAACTCAAAATAATAAGTAAACCCTGCGAAGTCACTGAAAAAGGAAATCTACCGATTACTTTAAGGTTAACCGAACGCCTCCTCTCACTCATTTTTTAACGTAACGATACTATGTATCGTACTTCATAGTAAAAGGCGATTTAACATGACACTATAGAGATGAGTTATACCTCACAGAATTAGTCTCCACCACAACCTCACCCCCCAATATAGTAAAACTCTTATTTTTGGCACTTCAAATATTGTAAAAAAATGATTGATAAGAAGAAGGAAAAAGTGTGAACGTATGTTTAAAGTTAAGTACTAAATGAATTTTCATAAAATTGAAACACCTATAAATAAGTAATTTTTGAAGGAATTCATAGTATAATACTACATTTTATATATATGAATTATTGTTATGTCAGTTAAACTGTTGATGAGCCCAAATATGTAATTCGCAGTACTATATAATACGAATTACATTTTTTTTTAAAAATATTAACCTAGTTCACAATATAGAATTGCGAATTACATAATTTTTGTATTCTAATTCACAGTACTATACTGCGAATTACATTAACGGTAAAATTTTAGTTAACATAATCCGCAGTATAATACTGCAAATTATATTGCAAATTAACAGTAAAATTTCCATTAACATAACAAATTACCTAGTTTTGTAACTATTTTTTTTAACATTAAAAATATACTTTTGTTTAATTAATTATTATTTAAGTTTCGAACACAAGTACTAATCTTGAAATGGGTGTGTTGCGCAAGCTTCAAGACAGTATAGTTCTAGTTGAAACCACAAGTGCCAAGTGATGCAATTGCAGGCAAGATAGCAACTAGTTCAATCATTCACTCAAAGATCCTTTGATGTTTGATAATCGATCACAGTTCTTTGTTGTACTTAATCAAGGCTGCTAACCAAATATGGCATATGGGTAATAGTGACATAGAGCACTGGAACTCAATAATGTGATGTAATTGATTATACGAGGTGACATCAGTAATCAACAAAAGTACACGAGAAATAGGTACCAGAAGCTCATAATCCTTCAAAATACTCCAATATCGGCTAGGATAAAGTATGTCCAATACAATTTAGAACCATTTTCACTACTTGCTCAAAAAGTAAAAGGTGATCATATTTTGTTAACCATCAAATAGTGAATATGGTCCTAAATTGTAACGGATAATCTGATTATCTTTGATCATACTTCAATATATTGTACATTTGATAGTCAACAGCCGCAACTTCCAATAATAAACCACCACAATTTCATCAACTAACAAATAAAAGGAAATTAGATCAACTAAATAGGCAAAAAATGTAGTGCTTTTATTTGACTCCAAACATGTCTGGTACAAGTGAAGAAGCTGATGAAAGCACTTACCTATATGAGTTTTTCAGACCCTACACATCCACATTTAAAGAGCAAGGGTATAGTGAAACTCATTTCCCAGCATATTAAGAATTCAGAAAAAACACATCCCAATTTGAAAAACTCGAAAAAAATCATAGCTTCAGAAAAATCCAATATGATCAATTGTAATGTAGTTTCACCAAGAGGTTCCCCCTGCAAAGCAGGGACTTGGGATCCACTACACCTCATATAAAATAGATTATATCATCATCAGCAACTTAGAGCAACAGCAAAAATTTTAGTTGCACTAGTTTAAACCCTAAAAAACCACTAATGCTTGTTTTAATGTAAGCTATCAACATTGCTCAGCCCTGCATAAATGTGAAATGATTTGTGCATAAGGCCTTCCAACAACAAGGCAATAAAAACCAAAACTTTTTACTAAATATAATGCTATTGTAAAAATTCAGTCACTTATTAAAAATAATGTTTTATATAAGGAAGAAATTATGGAAGATTAAAGAGACCTCAGATATTAAGGTAAATATAACATCAAAGGAGCTGTAAAAGCTCCTCATATGGTACGGACAATTACCATACATCACTGGCCTCTTATTAACAAAAAATCAATCGTTCATCAATTAATAAACAATACTCCATTAATTATCACACTTAAACACTTTTCTCAACCTTTAATGTTCAAGAAAATCATAAATTTGTTAGATTTATCCAAATTCAACCACTTGTACAATTAAGACAGATCAACTATATGTATACAAAGCTAAACATAACATAAACAAAACATTTAATACGTAAATAATTATACTTGAAGCACATAAATTAAAACAAAACTAAGTGTAAAACGTAATTTTCTTAATGAAATTGAGGCTCAGAGAAATAAACAGCTCTATCAATCACGGAATTTCAGAAGCAGAACTGGCATTAAAGCTGTATTTATATATCATCACTGCCAAAGTTCAAATAAGCTGAATAATTTTAGTTTTGCCAAAAATACAGTTTATAATAAAATAATGTGAAAAGTAATAAAATATAGGTTCATATCAAGAAATTCAACCATTATTTTATCGTATACTTCATAGATTACTCTCAGAAGCGCGGATAAATTTTTAAATCATAGCCAACGTAAAAATAACGAAATTTAAAAACAAAAAAATTACAATATAGCAGTGGACTTAGGAGTAAAACAGTAAGAAAATGCAATAAACCCCACGTTGACACTGCTGTTTTAATTTCAGCCTCGTTGACTAGCTTTGTGTTTTCACTGAATCAGAAGAAAATAAGCAAAAGGTGATAGGAGGCATTTTTTTGTTTAAATTAAATAAAGAAATTAACATAAAAATAGTGTATAGAGGATTAAAATATAACCGTTGATCTTGACACAGATAAGCCAAGAGTAAAGAAGGTACAAAAGGGCTAAACTGCAACACTAGCGGCGGTAGATATAGCACGAGCTTTGGGGCTGCTAACTTCATGTAAAAATTGTTCCGACGAGCCCGGGAGGCTACGTGCAGACAGCAGACGTACAATTTTGCTTAGCTGAAATGAAAACAGAAAAATAAGTAGACAGATAAAGGTAAATGACCTCGGATCGGTGATTTGAAGATTCAATAGGTTCGTAGGAGTTGGGCTGTGGTTCGGACGATTATTTTAGACTCCAATGGAGGAAAGAGGGGAAGAGCTAGGGTTTTGAGGGAAGGAGGCTATACAATAATGGATTCTGAAAGAAGCAGAGTTGTGGGTTAGTTATATAAGAGAGAGGAGGGAGTCAGTGAAACCCTAATTGCGGCCATTCTGGATCTGGGAAGCTAATGGGCTGTTTCTTTTTCCACAATTAACAACTACAATTAAAATGTAAGAATATGATTCATATATATTGATTATTAAGTCAGAAAAATATATATTTTTAACTGTTACCAAATAATCGATAAAATATATAATTATTATATGTGAAAATATATATTAAAAAAAACTATTTTTCAATTAGTTAGTATAATTAATTTTAGTCGATCGATTAGTTTTATATTTTGTCAATTAAATAATATTATTATCTACTCTAAATATTGAAATTTTAGATTGCACTGGTGACTAGTTATTATGTTTTCAAAAAACAAATGTTTGAGTTCTTGGGATCCTACTATATGTGTACTAGTTAGAAGTGGTATTAGATTCATAAAATGTGAAAAAATGATGATACAAATATAATTTTAAAATTGGTTCCTTAAATTACAAATAAAAATAGTTCAAATTTATCATTTCGTTGAAGTTGAGATTAGATATATATGTGACATTATAAAAGTGGATTATATGTATGCTTTGTCATGATTCAAAATTCACCCGAAAGAGTCTGTGATGACATTTACTCTCTAAATTAGGTAAGTCTAATACTAATAGAAATAATATTGATATTCACTAACTTCAAATTAAATAACTTTGAACAATTATAATTCCCAAAACCGGTAATACAAGTCATAAGCTTTTCTAGGAGTAGCTATACATAATAAATACACCATTTTTCAAGAATAAAAGTAACCAATGGAAATAAGCACAAATGAAGGTGACTCCGAGGCCTGCGATCGCGGAAAGAGGTTTACCTTAAGTCTCCACCGCGACGATCCGCACAGCTACTATTGATCAAATACCTGAATTTGTACAAAAATATACAAAAGTGTAATATGAGCACACCATAGGATGCTTAGTAAGTATCAAGACTAACCTCGTTAGAGTAGTGACGAAGGACACTCAAGACACCTACTGGTCTAATAAATTGAACATGATATAATAATAAACCAACAAGGTAAAAATAACAAAGTAATACCAATAATAGGGAGAAATCAAACAGTAGAGACAATAAAAGAAAAACACGAATGGTAACGAAAGATAACCAAGTAATTAACACCAACGTAGCTGGGACATGCACAAGTAAAAATGTGCTCAAACAAGGAAGGTGATATTAACTCAATCAATCACATTATTTCTGATACACAGTTCCGACCATCTCAATCCTTGATGTCTCTGTCACGACCCGGTTCGCCCTCGGGGGACCATCGCAACGGCACATAGTCTCTACGACTAGGTAAACCTAACAATGCAGAATATAAACCATAATTACGGAAGAAATAATTAAAACTGAACTAGTAAAGTAAAACAATGTTTAAGGTGTCGCTCATCACATACAATAACATCTCTTGAAACTAACAAAATTCCCAAAATCCTTAATCTCACAAATCACAAGCTAAGGGATATATAAGAAGCTCTAACTCCGGAAATATCTAAACAAAGGAAAATACTAAAAGGGCTATACTTTTTACAGAAAGATAGAAAGAGACTTCTCGGTCTGCGGACGTATAAGATATACCTCAAAGTCTCTACAGAAACGCCTCCTTCCAAGGCTGACAGAACTGAGTGGGAGTATCTGGATCCGCACAACAAAAATATGCAGAAGAGTAGTTTGAGCACACCATAGTGGTGCCCAATAAGTATCAAGACTAACCTCGGTGGAGTAGTGACGAGGAACAGTCAGGACACCTACCGGTCAAATAAATAATATAATTATAGGAGCAATAGAACATGATACATATATATATATATATATATGTGTGTGTGTGTGTGTGTGTGTGTGTGTGTGTGTGTGTGTGTGTGTGAAGACTGTACGAAATGACCAATAATGCTACAATCACAAAGAAAGAAGAAACTGTCACACCTCATTTGGCTACTACAACCATGGCGAAGGGCGTACATAGGGGAGTTTTTTCCAATTAAATGACAATCGAAACGGGATTCAATTATTTAAGATAATTTTAGAGTCGCAACTTGGGAGATTTATGGTGTCCCAAGTCAACGTTTAGAATCCCAAATCGAGGAAAGAATGACTCTGTTTAACAGTCCGCGAACCAGAAATCTGAGTAAGGAATTCTGTTAACCTGGGAGAAGGTGTTAGTCATTCATGGGTTTCGTGGTTCTAGCACGGTCACTCAACTGTCATATTTGTCTTAGATTTTATGATTTTAGAACATGTTTTAACTCATGTGATTTTTAACTTTAAACCGTTTTTATTATTATTTTAAAGAGAATTGCAACGTCGTTAGAACACGCCTCAAACCACGTCACATAAATGCACCCGTGGATTTTGACACGTTCTAACTTCATTGAGATTTGGATTTGGGTCATATAAATGCGCACCCAAATTTAGGAAGGTATTTTATTAAACACGCGTCTATAGCAACTACGTCTTTGACATTCGCAGGAAGACCGTGAAATTTGCTAAACAACACTTCCTTTTTTCTATGGGTCTTAGATTTGAATCAAATGATTCATATATAGTCAACAGTCAGAGTATATGAATCTAATTACCAAAATTCAATTGTATTTTAGGTTACATTGCATGGAACAAGCCTGAAAACAAACTATTACTAAACATTCTAAGATGTTAAAATGGGCTGACATGCTTCATAGCATTCTAACCTTTACACGATGTAAAAATATACTACTTCCTAAGTTTGGTAGCTCTAAGTGCACAGGATCAGCACTTGAACCAGCCAGACTGAAATCGAAACTAACTTTCAATTATACATATAGAAAAGAGAACTCAGTCAAATGTTAAAGTTATTATTGAAAGAGTCCCAAATGTCCAATTATTTCAAAAGTGAATCAGTCTAAAATCAAACTATGACCTGATGATCACCTTATCATTACACCTATATTCAGGATTAAATAAGGAAAAATAAGGGTAACAATTCGAAAATGTAAATGACAAACGAGATCTTCATATTTGGAGAGTATATTTCACTTTGAACTGCACATATACATGAGCTTTTAATAGTACCTGTAATGCAGCAAAGGAAACAAGCCTATGAGTAAAATAGAAGGGACCAGCTAAGCAATCAATAGCCAAATGCAAAGTGCACCCAAAACTTCAACAGAATACTTAGAGAATTTAGTCTTTAGAAATTGATTCGAAACAATACTAATATTGTTTTCGGATGTGGAACAAGTATTTCAGCTCTAATCTTAAAGAGAAAGGTTTTCGGACCCCTTCCAATGCCCCCAAATGATTCATTTTATAGTAAAATTATTAGGGTATCAGATTTAACTTAATTTTCTTTTTAGTCCTCAACTCAAATTGTATTTTTGCCTAAGTAATCCTTCAATTTCTGACTTGTGCCTCAAGTTTGAGGCTGGAATTATGTATTAGTCCTTGCTTGAAAGTTCTAAAAGAATCCTATCAGATTTTTACATGTTCAAATTCCTTTTGTACCCTCATTTCATTTCCTATATTACCTGACCCTGGATTTTGACCTTAGTTAGTTCTTTTAACCCTAGTTCAGTCACAATTAACCTTGGTTAGTTCTTTGACCCTAATTCAGTCATAATTGACCTTAGTTGATCAAACTTGGGTCACATTTAGATTAACAGACTCATGAAGATCAGAATTATCCAATATTAACAGACTTCCATATAGGATTAACAGAACAAAAGATTAAATATCCAGAAGAATGCATATATCTATCAATCTTAGCTTTCAGAAATAGTTCCAATCAAAATGCTTCAGAAATACTTAACACACAATAATTTTAATTCAGGAATCACCTTAGGAAGCAAGTAAAGACTAACGATGAATCAACTAAGGATCCCTACCCGCAAATCAACTTAAAACCAACATCAATTCTGAAAAACCAAAGTCATCATGACAATCAAACACTTAGGGGTGAACCATAAATCCTAGAATCAGAAGGTATATGTTAATTAAGCCTAATAATCACATTACTGAGGAACTAACTAAATTTTCCAGGTCAAGAAACTGAATATACAACTATCCAAAAGATGAAGGGATTTACAGACTAGTGTCAAAAAGAAACACTGAACATTGAAACCCTTTTTGAGAAGAACTTGTGGATAATCAAGACAAATAATCAAAAGTAAATCACATAAAAGAAACTCAAATTATTAAACATGCAATTACTAAGCAGTCATTAAAAGAAATCCAACATTCAAAGCTAAAGAAAAATGGAAAATAGGCAGGAAAACTTACCTCTTATTCTTGTTCGCATTTAAAACAATTCAACCGGACCTTGATTCTTCCACATGGGTATTGAACCTCCTCGAGCAGTATACAATCAATTTACAAGCTCAGGGGAGGGTTTTTTCAAAGGTTTGAGACCTCAATAGGTCTCAGATTTGGAATTTTGAGTGGTTGGGGGTTGTTTGAGACTCAAGGGTGGCATGGTTAGTGTCAATGGGGATCAAGGACTGCCCGAGAGAGGTTTGAACCATTTATGGAAAGTTTTGGAATTAGGTTTAAGCTTCGGATTAAGATTTGAGGATTTTCAGGATGATTTGAGGGGGGTGGTATGCATGGTTGGAACGAGGAGGGTGAGGTGTCTTAGTGGTGTAAATATGGAAGGCTTGGGATGGGGTCGCCGGAGGTAGGGTTTCCGGCCACCTTTCAGGGGATATTCGAGATAGAGGGGCTATATTCGAGGGTAACTGGCTATGGGATGGGGTAGAAGAGGTCATGACGGTTCAGGGGTGTAATTTTGTGGCCGTTTGGTTGCCGCCCGCCGCCGTGAGGCGATTTACGGCGGCGGCAGTAGGGTGGTTACAGGGTGATCAATGGGAGGCGTTACTATATGAGGAAGACGGCGGCAGTAGGGTGGTTACAGGGTGATCAATGGGAGGCGTTACTATATGAGGAAGACGGTACGAGGAGGTTGGTTTGGTGTCTGATCTGTATTAGAGGCATTTGGACATATATGTATGGTTTTAGGATGAGGTTTAATGGGTGTTGGAATAGGGTGAGATCAACAGTTGTGATGATGGGGTCGTAAACGGTGTCGTTTGGTTTAGCGGGTTTGGCCCAATTGTGGCCAGCCTGAATGGCTGTTTATATACATGTGTATGTATTGTATTTTTGTCTTTTTCTTTTAATTGAAATCAATTACTAATTTTATTTAAAAACCACAAATCACAAATAAAATTAAAACAAGTCAAAGTTAAACAAACATAATTTCAAATGCTGGATATATATATATATATATATATATATATATATATATATATAAAATTTTATTTTTTAATTTGTAATACCAATTTATTTAAACACTTAAATCTTAAACCATTTTAAACATGCAGTAATGAACATGCACATGCAGTCAGACCCTAAAATTAAAACCCTAACATTGAAAAGAGAAATTCTAAACATTAAGAGTCCTATAGGAGCTTGTTTCGACCGGTCAAAAATCATATGCTCACAGCTGCCCCTCTTTGCATGGGAACACGAAGGGTTTTCGTGCAAAGACAAGTGAGCAAATATGAGCGATTTCCGTCCGATTGAATACTCCTTGTGAAGCATTTTGAAAAATTTCTGACCGAACCTTGCTTCAAAGGTTGCCTACATATCCTCGGCAATAGAGGAATCATGTCAGTGTAGTTCTGGAATGTTTGGTAGCTAGGACTACCAAAAGTTGTGATTACATTGTTGATACTGCTTACTGCTTTCTGACCTCCTTATTACTCCTTATGAAAAATAAAAGAAAACTAGAGTAATCTATATGCTATGGATTACAAAGAAAAACCTATCTAAGTCTTCAATCTTGATCCTTGTTGCTTCGTTGCCTTGCGTTTCTTTCTGCGAACTCCTTGTGGCCTTGCTAACTGTTTGCCTTTTTCTTCATTCATGTCTGATGCCGAATTGTTGGGTTTGACATATATCCGTTGAAAGTATTCTCTCGTTCTACAGGTGGGCGCCTGACTACAAAACTTAAAATTGTGAGAATATTCCCTTGTTCTACAGGTGGGCGCCTGATTACAAAAACTTAAAATTTTGATAAATATTCCCTAGTTCTACAGGTGGGCGCCTGATTACAAACACTTAAAATTTTGAAAAATATTCCCTTGTATTCCAGGTGGGCGCTTGATTACAAAACTTGAAATTTCGAAAAATATTCCCTTGTTCTCCAGGTGGGCGCCTGATTACAAAACTTAAAACTCAAAAAATATTCCATTGTTCTCCAGATGGGCACCTGATTACAAAACTTGAAATTTTTAAAAATATTCCCTTGTTCTCCAGGTGGGCGCCTGATTATAAAAACTTAAAATTTTGAAAATATTCCCTTGTTCTCCAGGTGGGCGCCTGATTACAAAACTTGAAATTTTGAAAAATATTCCCTTGTTCTCCAGGTGGACGCCTGATTACAAGAACTTAAAATTTTAAAAAATATTCCCTTGTTTTCCAGGTGAGCGTCTGATAACAAAACTTGAAATTTTAAAAAATATTCCCTTGTTCTCCAGGACGCTTGATTAAAAACCTTAAAATATTAAAAATATTCCCTTGTTCTCCAGGTGGGCGCCTGATTACAAAACATGAAATTTTGAAAATTTTTCCCTTGTTCTCCAGGTGGCGCCTGATTACAAAACTTAAAATTTTGAAAAATATTCCCTTGTTCTGCAGGTGGACGCCTGATTACAAAAACTTAAAATTTTGAAAAATATTCCCTCGTTCTCTAGTGGGCGCCTGATTACAAAACTTGAAATTTTGAAAAATATTTCCTTGTTCTCCAGGTGGGCGCCTGATTACAAAAACTTCAAATTTGAAAAATATTCCCTTGTTCTTCAGGTGGGCGCTTGATTACAAAACTTGAATTTTTTGAAAAATATTCCCTTTTTCTCCAGGTGGGCGCCTGATTACAAAAACTTAAAATTTTGAAAAATATTCCCTTGTTCTCCAGGCGGGCGCCTGATTACGAAAACTTGAAATTTTAAAAAATATCCCTTGTTGTCCAGGTGGGCGCCTGATTACAAAACTTGAAATTTTGAAAAATATTCCCTTGTTCTCCTGGTGGCGCCTGATTACAAAACTGGTCGTGACAATCCTCAACTACTGAAAATTTCAAGATTATGATGTATTTCTGAAAAGGTATTATTTTCCACCATGTCTTGCTACGAGTCGTATCTGCTGTGGATCTGTTGGGGATTGGTGATTAAAATTACTTCCCATTATCCAGGCGAGTCCTGACAACTCTTGATTTGAAGGAATAAGGTGACAACTGGGGGTTAGTATTTAGGGCTACATCCCATTATTCGGGGGATCCTGACAACTCTTGTTGACTCTTGCTAGGGAAGTATCTAATCGAAGTCCCATTTTTCAGGAGGATCCTGATGACTTTTCTTGACTCTTATCGACTCTAGCTGGGGGAATATTTGCTCTAAGTCCCATTTTTCAGGAGGGTCCTGATGACTTTTATTGACTATGGTTGGGGAAATATCTAAGTCCCATCTGTCAGGGAAGTCTTGGTAACTCTTGCTGACTCAGCTGGGGAAATTTGAAATTTTTCCTCTAAATCCCATTTTTCAGGAGGGTCCTGATGACTTTTCTTGGCTCTAGCGACTCTGCTGGGGATATTGACTCAGAATCTCTGGTTCATGGTTCAAAAATTTGAGCTTAGAATAATTGTTGTTATGATTTCGTTCGAAATCATATAAAGACAATTCCTATTTGATATAGCTATTTGTACAAGTATTTTACGGTTAAGAAGCAACTGTCTCTTGTACAGATCGTGTATTAATCTACTATAACTATAGGATACTCCCCTTTCGCGAATTACTGCGTTTATCCGAGTGATCCACAAACGACGAAAATCTCTCTTTTTCCTATCCCTATCTCGATGAGCCGAAACTAAAGCTCTTATTTTCTGTTGAGTAATAGTTCGAGTAAGCCTTGAATGAGCCCCCCGAAAGCTTGATGCAAATAAATGAATTTTTGTTCTACGTCTCCGAGCTATATATCCCCCTTTAATTCTGGTCATTGAATAAATGAAACTTTGACGAATAACTAATCGATTGCCTTTCTTTCAGTTATTCTTTTCCCCCTTCCTAGTCTATTAATAACAAAACGAATTTTTCCAATGTATAAAATAAAAATTCCAATGGCTTTGGCCACTCTAACCTTCTCGACCACGATTTCTTTTAGGTATTTCACTGCGAAATAAGAAAGAAATAAAAAATTGTATTTTCCTAGATATCAAAAATCTAGTAAATAAAAGAAATCAAAAAATAAATAGTGGGTTCCTTCGTTTCTATGGTTACTTCTTATACGGTGAGGTCTTCTCTATATACCGGAGCCTTTACTTTATACTTTAATTTAATATTTAATCAACTAATTGATGTTATTGGGAACTTGTATAGTTCACACTCTTTGGCTCTACCATGAATTATCTAGTAATAGGTCTTTCACAATCAGATCTACCTATACAGTAACGGTATTTAATTATGAAAGTTTGCTGGGTAGCTGACCCTCTTAGTCCGTTCTTGCCAGAGTGGGAGCCTGCCTAATCTTTATGTTTTATGCTTTTTAAATAAGATTTCCTCCGCTTATTCCCTCTGGGGGTAAAAAAATCATGATCGGGATAGCAAACCAAAAGCTATGGAACTTGGGTGTGGGTCTTTTGTCGAAATGGAATGGTTTTTTTTTTCTCTTTTTATTTATTATTTATCGTGAATGGGGGAATCATTACACATAGTATGCCCGATCAGCGTATTTTTTTGTTTTACGCACCGTAACTCTTCCTCAGCCAGGCTTGGCCAGAATAGCAGAGCAAGTATTAGTAGCATAATAAAAAAGCCTTCCTCGTCATTTATATCTGTGCTCGCGGCAATTGTGACCTCTCAGGAGAATCGATGACTGCATCTTTGATGCAATGCTAGTACATCTGAGACTTCTTAATTGGCTAGTTGTAAATAGCCCCAGGGCTATGGAACAAAGGATAATCTCGGACCTAGACCGAGTCCGAATTCTACAATGGAGCTCAGAATGAAATTGGTTCTTGAGTCAATCTTCTCAGTCTTTATTGGCTCGAAGCTCTTGATTTTTTGTTCTATTTCTATAAGAAGATTCATTTTATTATGGTATGAATGCGTATTGATGCTTTATTACACTGCCTTTTATGAGATTAATCATAGACCTTACATATTAGAATTTTATATCATTGGTATTTTTTCCCTCTTTCTCTCAGCGGGGAAGGGATATAACTCAGCGGTAGAGTGTCACCTTGACGTGGTGGAAGTCATCAGTTCGAGCCTGATTATCCCTAAGCCCAATGTGAGTTTTTCTAGATGTATGATTGAATCAAAGTGATATTTACTTCATTCAAGCATTGGATCTCCTGTCTCATCGAGAGGGATGAGGTTTCTCTCGCTTTTGGCATAGCGGGCCCCCAGTGGGAGGCTCTCACGACGGGCTATTAGCTCAGTGGTAGAGCGCGCCTTCTCATTTTCTTTTTCTGTAGATCTTTTTCTGTAGATTAGTTATAAGAACAACTTATACATTATATATGTTTTCTCTTTTCTTTTTCTATTTCTTTTCTAATTTTAGTTATTATTATTTTCAAATAATTTTTTCTTTTAATTTTTTTTCATAATGTAACTATGCACATCTTTTTTGCTCCTTTAGTTTTGTTCCTTTTTATTTTTTTTCCACAATATCAATCAAATATAACTGATATAATACATTTATTTATTTATTTTTATTTTTTATATATTAATAGGAAATAAGTTATTTTGCATATAGTATACCAAATATAATAAATCAGTGGTAGTTGAAGTATATTATTGTAATATACTATGATACACATACGATATATATCATATATTGATAAGGTATTATAAAGGAGTAGTCATTTCTCCAACAAACAAAATACTCATCAGTCTTCTATGATACCCATATGGTATATATCATATACTGACATAGTATTTATAGATGTCTGGTTCATTTCTTCCAGAAATATACTCGCTCATTTACGATACCCACATGATATATATATATATTATATATTAATAGGGTATCATTGAGGTATGGTTCATTCCTTCCAGAAAGATACTCAATCCTCTATGATACCAACCTGACATATATTATACACTTATATGGTATCATAGAGGACTGGTTCATAAATTCCAAAAAAAAAAAATCAGTAGTTCTCTATGATACTCATGTGGTATATATCATATACTATCATGATATCATACAATACTAGCTTATTCTTTTAAGAAATTAGCATTGTATTGGAACGATTAATCATATACTTTTTAATTAATTATTACAAACAAATATAACATATATTATAACATCTGGGTATACAATATAATTTTGTCTTCTTTGCTAAATAACAACAATATACCCGGTCTTCTTTGCTAGTTCTACTTAATCTTAGCCTAAATTCAAAAAATCTACTCCAAAAATCTACATCGAATTCACTTAAAATTTAATCATGGCCTTCAATCAACATTTCGAACATGACTCAGTAAAAATCGACTAAAAAAAACTGTAAAGTGAGATTTTTCCTATTATTTTCATGGAACTCTATTAAAAAATTCATTTAAGAAAATATTTACAAAGACTTAGTTTCAAAATGAAAAGAATAAAAATGACTTATTCATTATTGTATACTATTATACTATATTGTATGTTATAATAGTATAATATTACTATAACCATGATTTTAGCTTCACACAGTAGCACCTAGATGATTCAACAATAGCAGTCGAAGCATATTATAGTACTGCATATTTTTGCAGTATATTATATATTATAACAATATACCATTAAAGTATATTGTATATTATAACAACATATTATTGCAGCATAACAGTATACTCCTAGAGTATATTATATACCGTAGCGGTATACAGTTAGGTAACTGTGTTTTTCTTTGATTATTACAATATACCATTGTTGTATATTGTATATCATAATAGTATATTATTACAGTATAGCTATATACTCCTACAGCTTATTGTGTACTATAGTGGTATATTGTTGGGTAACTATGTTCTTCAATTTTCAGCTGAAAAATTCGATCTCAATCGCCTCAAATCATTTCCAAGTGAACCAAACAAGAAATCTTCAAAATAAAATTTTTATATTCAAGAGCTTCAAGCCCACCAATGGCGGATATTCAAATACACATAAAATTTAGATCCGAAAAACTTATTCGAAGGTACTATAAGCAATATACGCCTCACTTCAAATCTGAAATTAAAATCTTTAAGTTGATAAATCATAAATTTGGAATTTTGAAAAAGACTTTAAGAAAATCTGTAATATTTTAATTTCGGCAAAAAAATGGAAGTGCAAAATCAAAGCAAGCATGAGATTTTGACAGAAAAGAAATGAGATGACATGAAAAATAATGGAAACAACTAGATTTCGTATTCTATTATAAGAGGAAGTTCTGGGTTTTTGCACTTCAAAATGGAAAGGGAATGTTTTCCCTTAGATTAAAGTAGTACTAAGAAAACAAATCAAAAGGCAAAACGGAATAGGTAGATTGAGTAAAATATTTTGGCCGAACATGTCATTTTTGCAATAAACTTTCATAAGGGTAATTACGGGTAATTATTTGAATTCTAACAACGGCAGACAAACGACGGAGAAAGCGAAGAAGATGCCATAGAGGAGTAAGAGTGGCAGTGGTCTTAGATTATCCTTTTAAATAATTTTGGGCCAATAAATGCATACTGCAACTTTATAGCTGGCGGCTAATATTAATTTCTAGGGGCTGATGATAAATGAGATTTGCTCTAATTATTTTGAATTATGTGGGCAGTACAGATTTCCAAATGTGAACCATTTCACATAGTTCGATACCGAATTTGATGATTTCCCCTGTAATAAAAGACCAGTAGTTGGAAAGCTTTTGCCATTAATCACTAACATAATCTAGCACACTAACTAAATTCACGATTTTACGTTTTTTACCATACTAATCTTACAAAATCACGCACAAATCTATAGGGAGAATTACATAAAAATACAATCCACCCATATATATTGTATCAAAATAACTTAATTATAAAATTACAAATATGTAGCCCATTAACAATAGGCCAAAGTTCGAAAAATAAGCATTTTCTTCTTCTTCTTTTTTATTCTGCAGATCTTCAAGCTCAAAAATTTTGTGATTTTTTATTCTTCTTCCCCAAGTTTGTATATATTCCTATTCCAATTATAAAAAATTCAAATTCATATATAACGCAACTTGAAAACCTTAAATTTTCTTCTTTTCCAAGTTGCAAATAGCATAAATTAAAAATAAAATTGAAAAAAATTATTGCATGTTCATTATTTGGCAAATAAATCAACAAAAAAAGTCGATTTATACATAGATTAAATATATATAATGTTAACTTTAGATTTAACTGCACATGTGCATTACATGTATAATGATGTATAACTTTGTATAAACTTGTATATATAATACCTAATAATGTATATCCGACAAATAAGACAAATAAGAAAAGAAAAAGAAGAAAGTGTCAAATAAAAAAAAGAAGAAAGTGTCAAACATCCATGGATGCCTATTATACACGTATAATATACATACACACTTACACATTAAAAATATAGATAATTTATACAACATTGTACGTAGTTATACACACTTATACATACTTATACAATACTGTATAAGTGTATATAAACACTACCTATTCAAATTTACACTAGAATACCTTCTGTCCATCACCACATTACAGATTTCGGTGGTTGTTGGTGTTGAATTTTTCCGACGAGTTATTGGCATTCAAATTTGGGCTTCACCGGTTGCAAAGGATGAAACAAAAACTAAGAGAAATAAGAAAATATGAGACAAGGTTGCCGGAAATGCTCTTTTAGGCAAGATCTGATAGTTTTAGGTCAGATCTGATAGTTTTTGGACTGATAAGTCAAATTTTATTGTGGTTCCTTTTTGTCAATTAACTCAAAAATCTACATCGAATTAACATAGAATGTGATGATTAAAGAGCCATTGTGCACATCTGTATAGAGCATAAAATTACTGAAATATTACAGTATATGTTTTTGTTTCTTCACTTGAGTGCTCAAAAATAATTATCACGAGTGTATAGAATAAAAATCCTGTAATTTTTAGGGAGAAGGAAGCAGAGGCGAGTAAAGAGAGATTGAGTATGTTGAGAAAGAAGAAAGAAGAAAAGAAAAGAACCCTAGAAGTATGCCTTTAATAATGGGTTAAAGAATGAAAAGTTTCTTTCAAATTATACGCAACATGGGCTACATCGGGTAAGAACTTCAAACCTTGGCCATTTTTAGTTGGGTTGTTGTGCCAAGTGATTAAATCCGTATGAGACTTTTTCCTTCCTATACCATATATGAAACCTTATTACTAAAAATGTGCATAGTTTTATATTTACCCGCCATGTTCAAAGTTATTATACAAAATATATACCATTCATTGGATATCAATTATTAGGAGATGATTCCTTCCTAATTAGGCGCACTATAAATCTATGACTAAATATTCTTCCAGATATTCCTATTTAGGCGCGCTATAATTATGGAAGTAAATATTCTTCCAGATATTTTCCACCATTGACAACCATTAAAAAGCTTGAAAGCTTTAGATTCAAATTTGGGTTTTCAAAAATTCTTATTTGCTTGGATTGAGTATTGTTGAAAATAATTGGGAATATAGTTTGGAGTTTAAATCTCAATTTTTAGGGGTTTTAGTAAATATTAGACTTGGTTTTGACTGAATTTCATATTGAAACTCGAAAAAGAAGACGAAGAAGACATATTGCAGAAATTGAAGATAAATTGTAGATTATTTGTATTCTGATTGTAGATGTTTTATTTTCTGTTTTCACAAATAAAAAACGTCCAAAACTTCTACAAATCTTCTGAAACAATAAAATTATATCAAAAATTCCAATTATGCTACAATTGAATGAAAATTGTGATATAAAAATTCAATATACCCGGTTTGTAGATATTTTGTAGATAAATTGTAGATTATTTGTATTTTAATGTATATGCTCTATTTTCTGTTTTCACAAATCAAAAACGGCTAAAACTTCTACAAATCTTCTGCAAAAATACAATTATGTCGAAAATCCCAATTAAACTATAATTGAATGATAACTGAGATATTAAAACTCAATATACCAGTTTGTAGATATTTTGTAGGTAAATTGTAGATTATTTGTATTCTGTGTCGATGCTTTGTTTTCTGTTTTTACAAATCAAAAATGACTAAACTTCTATAGATCTTATGCAAAAAATGTAATTATGTCGAAAATACCAATTAAGCTACAATTGAATGAGAAATTATACCAATGTTAAAAATACTAATTAAGCTACATGCTACAATCGATTCAATAAGTCCATTATATTTTGATATTTAATTGGAAGGATAATTATAGAATTTATGTCATGACCCAGATTTTCCACCCTCGGGAGTCGTAATGGCACATACTAATGGGAGCTAGGCAAGCCAACCCTGAACTACCTTTTTCATTAGCCGATTTACTTCTTTTAAATAATTTTCAGTAATATCATGCAACAACGGAATAAAGTAAGTAAGCGGAAGTCTTAAATTAAAGAATCTAAACAATAATGCAGAAAAATCGACATAACCTCTACCCAAGAACTGGTTTCACATACTCACGAACCACTAAAAGTACTCAAAACAACCGTTTGAAAGAAAGTATAAACTGTTTGTCTCGAATACATAAGATAACGAAATAAAATAAAAGATAGAGGAGACGGCGGGCTTGCGGACGCTTGCAAGGCTACCTTGGTGTCTCGTTGGACTGAAGGCTAACTCCCACGCTACTGCTGCTGTCCAATGCCCAAATCTGTTCAAAAGAGCACAGTATGTAGTACAGCACAATCGGCCCCATGTGCTGGTAAGTGCCTAGCCTAACCCCCGTGAAGTAGTGACGAGGCTAGACTGGACTACCACATAAACATGTGCAGTTTAATATATATATATATATATATATATATATATATATATATATATATATATATATATATATATATATATATATATATATATATATATATATATATATATATATATATATATATATATATACGTATACAGCATAATCGAGATACAAAAGTTAACCACTCAATATGGGAGGGGAGCATGCTGTGGGGAAAAATAACAACTCCGAATAAAAATCATCAAATAACGAAGAAAGCAGCATAGCTAGATATCAATAAAGAATCAGAAATCAATAAGTGCACGACATCACCCTTCGTGCTTTTACTCTCATCCTCACCAAGAAAATAATGATAAATATATGCACGGCATCACCCTTCGTGTTTTTACTCTCATCCTCCCCAAGAAAATAACGATAAAAATGTGCACGACATCACCATTTGTGCTTTTACTCTCATCCTCACCAAGCAATGATATAATAATAATGTGCACGGCATCACCCTTCGTGCTTTTACTCTATTTCCTCACATATAATCAATAGAAATGGCACGGAATGGCACATCGTACGGCACGATATCACCGTTCGTGCTCTACACTCTTCCTCAAAATAAGCAAACAATACACGACATCACCCTTTGTGCTTTAACACTCTTTCTCACCCAAAGAAGAATCACAAACAAGGGCAAGGGAATAAACAAAACAAAATAATAATAGAAATCCCTGCAAGGGAACACTGTTGAAACAATCAAATCCCGGCAATGGTACAACATCAATAATCTCAACGTCCCGACAAAGGAAAATAATCAATAAACAACAATATTCTGGCAAGGGAAGATTTTAAATACTCTTTCTCTTTCTTTCACTTTTATTCCTCATCTCGCTTTACCACTTGAGCCAATGCTCCAAAGGTTCAACCATTTCATATGCATTCACAATTGCAATATAACTTGAGCCAATGCTCCTCGTTGTTCATAGGTCACCATTTCCTTTCACAAACTTGTTCTCAACAAATAGGAATCACCACCAAGGCAAGAGAAGTACAACGAAATTAAGATATTCACAATTTAAAGACTCACGGTCATGCTAGGCACCAGCGTATAGATACTCGTCACCATGCATATACGTCGTACTCAACAAGAAGCAATTAGCAAATAAGACTCAACTCCTAGTCCCTCAAACTAGGGTTAGACCAAACACTTACCTCAATACCTTGAATACAACACAAGCCTCAATTATAGCTTTACCTCGCGATTCCACCTCCAATTCACTCGTATCTAATCATAAATTACTTAATTATATCAACAAACACTAATGAATTAATACCGAAGCATGAAAATGAGTTTTCTAAAATTTTACCCAAAAAGTCAAAAATCGCCCTCGGGCCCACGTGGTCAAAACCCTATTACCATTTTCCCCCACGAACTCAAATATGTAATTTGTTTTAAAATTAAACCTCTAATTGAGGTACAAATCCCTAATTTTTGAAAAATCTAGGTTCTACCCAAAACACCCAATTTTCCTATGAAACCCATTGATTTGAAGTTGAAATCATGTTAAAAGATGTTAAAAATTGAAGGAAGTTAGTTAAAAATACTTACAATTGATTTGGAGAAGAAGAAATCCTTGAAAAATCATCTAAGTGTGCTTTGGTTTTGAGAGAATTTGAAAAATGGGTTTAAAATCGTCTAAATATAAAAGTTGCAGGTCTCTGACATGGGAATTGTGAACAGGGGTTCGCAATTGCGAACCAACCTCTATTGGCTTGGGAATTACAAAAAAAGTTTGGGAATAGCGAACCCGGGAATTGCGAAAAAAGTTTGGGAAATGCGAACAAGAGTGGGAATTGCGAAAAAAGTTTGGAAATTGCGATGAAAGTTTGGACATGCGAACATGCCTGGTAATTGCGAAAAATGTTTGGGAAATACAAAACATGCAGGCCTGCAATTCCTTAAGTCCATAATTTCACCCCATGGCCTATCCAAAACTCACCCGAACCCTCGGGGCTCCAAACCAAATATACACACAACCTCAAAAATATCCTACGGACTTATACTTGTACTCAAATCACCAAAATAACATCATGAACATCAAATGAAACATCAATATCAATGAAATTTCTCAAAACTTTTTTATACAGCAAATTTGCATTTAAGGTCCGAATGACGTCAAACGGACTCCATTTCTTACCAAACTCAACATATTTATCTTATTCAATATATAAGACATGTACCGGGTGCTGGAACCAAAATATGGGCCCGATACCAGCACATTCTAATCAATTTTCATTTCAACTTTCCTTAACAATTTCAGAAAAATAATTTCTTTTAAAAATTTATTTCTCGGGCTCGGGACCTCGGAATTCGATTTCGTGCATATGCCCGAGTCCCGTTATTTTCCGATGGACCCTTCGGGACCGTCCAATCACGGGTCCGGATCCGTTTTCCAAAAAAGTTGATCAAAGTCAAATTTATTCATTTTTAACACAATAATTAGCATTTTTCACAGAATTTCACATTTAAGCTTTTCGGCTACGTGCTCGGACTGCATACACAAATAAAGGCAACTCTAAATGAGGTTTTCGAGGCCCTCGAAAAGAATATAATGGATAAGAAAGCATGATCGCATTCTCCACCTCTAAAATAACCGTTCATCCTCAAACGGATAGAAGAGAGAAGTACCTAAGTCGTGGAGAAGATGAGGGTAACGAATCCACATATCGGAATCGGACTCCCAGGTTGATGCCTCAGGAGGCTGGCCTCTCCACTGAACACGAACAGAAGGAAACTCTTAAATATCAACTGGTGAACCTGTCGATCTAGAATAGCTACCGACTGCTCCTCGTAAGATAACTCCTTATCCAACTGGACTGTGCTGAAATCTAAGACGTGGGCTGGATCGTCATGATACCTCCGAAGCATGGACACATGAAATACTGGATGCACGACTGATAAGCTCGGCGGCAAGGCAAGTCTATAAGCCACCTCTCCCACTCGATCAAAAAACTCAAACGGATTAATGAACCAAGGGCTAAGCTTGCCCTTCTTCCCAAATCTCATCACGCCCTTCATAGGCGACACTCGGAGCAGTACCCACTCACCAACCATAAAATCCACATTTCGACCTTGCGGTCTTCATAGCTCTTTTGCTTAGACTGAGCTAAACGAAGCCTATCCTGACCTTTTCCAAGGCCTCTTGAACCAAATTCTATCCAAATCGAGCCCCTCCCGACTCAAACCACCCAACCGGAGACCGACACCTCCTACCATATAAGGCCTTATGAGGATCCATCCGGATGCTCGACTGGTAGCTGTTGTTGTAGGCAAACTCTGCTAAAGGCAGGAACTAATCCAAAAAAACTCCAAAGTCAATAACACAAGCTCGGAGCATATCCTCTAAGATCTGCATAGTTCGCTCGGACTGACCGTCCGCCTGGGGATGAAATGTTGTGTTCAACTCAACCCGTGTGCGCAACTCTTGTTGAAATGCCCTCCTGAAGCGCGAGGTAAATTATGTACCCCAGTTCCAAATGATAGATACGGGCACACCATGAAGATGAACAATCTCCTGAATATAGATCTCAACAAACCTCTCAAAAGAATATGAGATTGCCACAAGAATGAAATGTACTGACTTGGTCAGCCTATCAACAATGACCCATATCGCATCGAACTTCTTCCGAGTCAACGGTCGTACTTAACCTACTGACGATTCAAACAACGAGCCACATATGATATGATATCCTTCTTCACTCTACACCACTAATAATGCTGTCACAGATCCTGATATATCTTAGCAGCGCCAGGATGAATAGAATATCAGGAGTTATGGGCCTCCTCCAAAATCAACTCTCGGATCCCATCCACATTAGGCATACATACTCGACCCTGCAATCTCAAGACTCCATCAACATCTAATGTAATATGCCAGGTACCTCCACACTGCACCGTGTCTCTAAGAACACACAAATGGGGATCATCATACTGTCAATCACAGATACACTCTAATAATGAAGAACGAGCAACCGTGAAAGTCAACACACGACTGGGCTAAAAAATGTCCAACCTCAGGAATTGATTGGCTAAAGCCTAAACATCTAAAGCAAGCGGCCTCTCACGGACCGAAATATAAGCAAGACTGTCCATACCGGCTGACTTCCTACTCAATGCATCGGCCACCACATTGGCCTTCCCCCGATGATATAGAATGGTGATGTCATAATCCTTTAACAACTCCAACCACCTCCTCTGCCTCAAATTCAACTCCTTTTGCTTGAACAAGTACTGAAGACTCTTGCGATTCGTGAACACCTCACATGCCACGCCATATAGATAATGCGTCTAAATCTTCAATGCGTGAACTATGGTTGCCAACCCTAAATCATGAATTGAATAGTTCTTGAAACTTCAACTGCCTCGAAGCATAAGCAATGACCTTGCCATCCTGTAATTGTCACGACCCAGATTTTCCCACCCTCGGGGGTCGTGATGGCGCCTACTCGTGGAAGCTAGGCCAGCCAAGAATCTTTGCAAACATTAACCCATTGATTTTATATATGATTAAATAATTAAATTATAAATGAATAAGTAATTAAAATCAACGAATAATAAATTTAGTGGAAGTCTTTAATTAAATGAGCTAATAAAAAAGCGGAAATTCAACATAATCCTCTACCCAAGCTGGTGTCACAATACTCACGAACTACTAAGAGTACTAAATAAAATCGTCTTAAATAAAATATTACTGTTTGTCTCGAATACAATGAGATAACAGATTAAAATAAAGGTTAGATTAGACGCCAGGCCTGCGGACGTCTGTAGGGCTACCTAGGTGTCTCAGTGGTTTGAAAGCTGGCTCCCACGCTACTACTGCTGATGTCCAAGACCTGTATCTGTGAAAAAAAGCACAGAGTGTAGAATCAGCACAACCGACCCCATGTGCCGGTAAGTGCCTAGCCTAACCTCAGCAAAGTAGTGATGAGGCTAGGACCAGACTACCAAATAAACATGTGCAGTTCGAATATATATATACAGTGGAAAAGAAATACAGAAAGTAACCAGTCAATAAAGGAAGAAGAAACACGATGTGGGGAGATAATAGTTTCAACTAGGAAATCTCAAATAAAGAAAGAAGCAACAAGACCATGATATCAATAAGAATGAGAGATCACAAACTTGCACGGCATCATCCTTCGTGCTTTCACTCTCATCCTCACCAAATCAAACAATGCATAGCATCAGCCTTCGTGCTTTACTCTCGTCCTCACCAAAAATAGAATCTATGCATAAATGACTCGATACCATGAATAAGAGCTAAACAAATCAATTCCTATGTTCAATTACAACTTTCCGATCATTCTTCCCAAATTCCCAAAATCAACCCCGAGCCGCTTGGCCAAACACAAGGTTCAGACCAAAATAAATCCCACATTCACCCACGAGCCCCAATATATATTTATTTTCAAATTCAACCCCAAAATGAGGTCTAAATCAAGAAAATTCAAAAGCCCAAATTCTACCCAAATCTCCCAATTTCTACCATTAATTACATGTTTTAGGCTTAGGAATTCATTAGATAATGATGAAAATGAAGCAAACAAGTTAAGGATTACTAACCCACGAAGTTTTGGTGAAAGAAAGCTTCAATGGACGCCTAAGGACCTTCGAGAAGAAGGAGTGTGTGAAACCTTGTGAGAAATTTCGTCACTGTTATGCTTTGGAACTTTTAAATAACTGGGCAAAATTTGGAACTTTTAAATAACTGGGCAAAATTGCCCTTCGCGTTCGCGGAAGGATGGCTGCGTTTGCAAAGGGTAGTAATCAACATACCATCGTTCGTGATACAAAGAATGTGAACACAATCGCGAGGGTACAAATGCGAATGCGAAGAGGAAAGAAGGCCAAGTCCCCCGGGGCCAGATAGCTATATGCAAACACGAGGGTAGGGGTGCGAACGCAATGAAGGAAAGACTCAGAGCTTTGCGAACGCGAAGAACAAACGGGACGTGCAACAGCTAAAGCAAATCTGCTATTTTTCTAAATTTGAATTCACTCCAAAACACTTCTGAAACACTCCCGAGCCCTCGAGGCTTCTAACCAAACACATGCACTAACTCAAAGACACCCGAAGAACTTAATCGTACGATCAAATCGCCAAAATAACATCAAAAACAACGAATCAAACCTTAAAATCACAAGTTTTTCTTCCAACTTTATTAACTTCCAAATTTAGAGTTTTAAGTCTGAAATGCATCAAACGACGCTCGATTTCAACCAAACTTTACAAAACTATCTTAAATCACATATAAGACATGTATCGTGCGCGAGAATCAAAATACAGGCCCCATACCAACACGTTATAATCAATTTTCATTTCTATTTTCCTTAATAATTCCAGAAAAACAATTTTACTCAAAAATTTATTTCTCGGGCTTGGGACCTCAGAACTCAATTCCGGGCATACGCTCGAGTCCCATATTTTTTTATAGATCCTCTAGGACTGTCCAATCACAGGTCCGGGTTCGTTTGCCCAAAATTCTGACGAAAGCTAAATTTATTCATTTTTATATAAAAAATTTAGCTTTTTTCACAAAAATTTACATTTAAGCTTTTCGACTATGTGCCCGGACTATTTACGCAAATCGAGGAAACTATAAATAAGGTTTTCAAGGGCTCGAAAGCTCGGATGAATAAGAAAATACGTGATTACCCCTTTGGGTCGTTACAACATCAACACTACTCAAAGCCTAACACAAGAGCATCACAATAGACTATATAAGGCCCTCAACCTGTGGGAAAAACCAACACCGGTGCCGTAGTCGAAGCTGTCTTGAGCTTCTGAAATCTCACCTCACACTCCTCTGACCATCTGAACCGGGCACCCTTCTGCGTTAATCTGGTTATCGGGGCTGCAATAGATGAAAACCCCTCCACGAACCGTCGATAGTAGCCTGCCAACCCGAAGAAACTTCGAATCTCTATAGCTGATGCTGGTCTAGGCAGGCTCTTGACTGCCTCAATATTTTTTGTGTCTATATGAATACCCTCTAGTGATACGAGTTGACCCCGAAATGCAACTGAACCCAACCAGAATTCAGACTGACTATACCTCAGAGTCTGAAAAACCACTCTAAGGTGTTGCTCGTGCTCCTCCTGGATGCGGGAATACATCAAAATATCATCAATGAAAGCTGTCACACATCCTTTTAACTAATACACCCCAAAAGAGCGTAAGATAAGGGAGTTTTTTCAATTTAAGGACAATGGAAATGGGATTCATTTTAGTTAAAAATCAAAGTTGCCACTTGGGAGATTTATGGTGTCCCAGGTCACCGGTTTAAATCCCGAATCAAGGAGAAATTTGACTCTAATTATGGTCTGCGAATCAGAAATCCGGTAAGGAATTCTATTAACCTGGGAGAAGGTGTTAGGCACTCCCAAATTTCGTGGTTCCAGCACGGTCGCTTTGATCCTACTTGGCTCGACTGAATTATTTAATTATTGATTAAAACCGATGTGCTTATGCCTTTTACTGCTCTTAATAAGAAAATTATCTTGAAACAGGTATACCCGCCCGTTGGGCGCGTCAAAATCATGTCACCTGAACGTGTCCATAATTAATAACGCTTAATTATTATTTAAAGTGTTTGGGCCAAAATTGCACGAACGCATACTCTGATTTTGTTTTTAGAAGTATAATTATGTTATGCAGACGTATACGCAATCACACTGGTATTTTAAACGGCCCTAAAAGATATTCAATGAAATATTATTTTTATCTAGCCTACGAAATTACGAAAAAGCCATATGTGATTTTAATGAACTTACGTGAACTAGAATAGTTAAAAGCTTGTACCTATTTGATTATTAGGAAAAGATTGAGCGAAGTTGCGGGGACGCATACTCCGAATTAATTCAGGATTATGGTCATGTTACGCGAACGTAAACGTAACCACAATCGCATTATTTTTTAAAAATGTCCCTAGAGGCTTTCTATGAATATTCATTTTCAACACTTAAACAAGGACTGTAAGTTATGGAAATCAAAATTAAGTTGACCTCTAATCTCAAATCTACATAGTTTGTTATATCACTTCACAATCATATCAATGAATTTGTAGTGCAATTACATTCACTGTCAATTGTACTAATATGCCTTTCTACTTCGATTTTATTTTGACAAAAGGAAGACTAGCTAATCTAACATTTGAGATAGGCATAAAATATAAACAAAACATGGCGGAAGAGACTACACTAATCTAGAAATTCAGCCATAATTCTCAAGCTATAAAGTTGTATGCCCTTAGGAGGGCAGAACCAACAAAGAGAGAAATTTCAAAGGAGTTTCAACACTTAACTCACAGAACACCCAATGCAAAGTGAAATCCCAATACATGCTTCTAAGTACCGCTAGTTCACAAAAAAGTATTTGGTCATGTGTTTACTTTCAGGTCTTAAAACAGATTCACCCAAATTAGAACTTAATATAAAGACTTCATCTATTCAAATGAAAACCAACAGTTAAACAGATACAAATGGTCGTTGCAACAAGAAAACAAAAATAAGGACTAAGGATGAAAAATAATTCAGCAGGGCTGCCCTATGGTTGAGTCCATATAATGCACTATTCTTGCCTTTGAAGGAAAGAAAGCTGGAGCTGAAAATACACAAATCTGAGAGAATTTAGAAACTTCAAGAAAGACCTGAAGAGATACAATTCTGAGAAAATACTCACAACTATAAATCTAAAAAATGACTCCATGAATTTCTGTGGTTTGAGTGTTGAAATTTTTAGTGATTGAAACATCCTTGATTCTTTCCGATATTGAGATAATTTAAATTTGGAATTCTTCAAGTTTTGGGTCAAATTATGTTGGGTAGTTATTGTTCCATTGGTTTCCACGAAGGTTCGACTAGTAGCACTTTGTCGGACGCCAATTCGGGAGATATTACTAGCACTCAAGTTTTGAGTGATATCACCGCTCTTTTTGAGCAACGAATGGAAGTGGGAAAGAATTTACAGGGTTTGAGTGTTGAATTCTGCTGATGGTTTATTGTTGTAGACTATTGATCCATTTACCTCTTTGTTTCCTATGTTATCAAGCTATTCCTCGACACTTATGGATATCACATGATGTGAAGCTTGAATCATGGGTTGAGAATGAAATCAAATGTGATGTTGTTTGTGGATCTTACCCCTTTCTTCTTTCAGTTCTATTATCATTACATATTTATTGAAGTTCTAATTAATGTATCTATCCAAATGGACTGTAATTGAGAATCAAGTCATGTTAGTTAGGTGTAACGGTTTTTTTTATTTCTCTTCTTCTCTTTGACTGCGGATTTTGTAAGTAGTGCCAAATTTCTTGAGCATGGTCATCTTGTTCATGGATGCTGTAGCTTAGATATTTTTAGTTTTTGTTTTTAGCTTAGGTAACCTTAGATTTCTGACTTGTTTGCCAAGTTTTACCTCTCATATTTCTGAAATTCAACAATGATCCCTTACTAGAAGCTTCTTATTCAGTTATGAAAGATTCCCAATCCCCAAAATACCTAGACTACCTTTTGTATACCCTGTTATTACTTTTCAAACCAGAATGGGTCAAATGACCCAAAGGCCTATGGAATTGAAATGGGATGTCTTTTCAAATGGGTCAATAATGACTTGAATCCTAAACCATGACCTACCCAACTAAATTATGCAAATGATTTCATATCTGAATAAACTTAAACTATTGCTGATCAATTAACCATTAAAGGACCTAATTCAGTAATGAAATTAGAAGCTGAACATACTTGTTGACACAGTCCAAACAGATTACGAAATATCCTAAAAAAATATGACTAAGCAAAAGCTGTAAAGTCAGCACTCAATTAAGCTAAAACCGTATTCAAATAATAATTTAATTAAACGAGACGGAAGAGAAGAGACGAAACAGAAAGAAGGCTATGAACACAAGAACAAATACAAAGAAAAGAAAAAAAAATATGAAATAAGAAACTCACCGACCTACACTCGGATTCAAAGATGACCTTCCAATTTGACCGCAATGTAACATCAATCAACTGTTCTTTGTTCAAGAACAAGTGAATAACATTAGTACACGATGATATTGGGCCTAAAGAACTGGAGAAGAAGCCTTGCATGCTTGGGTTTCGAATCCATTTTTAATTCGAATTCCGGATTCAAAATTCGAAGAGCTTGAATGATATTTGAAGGGAAAGGATGATGGATATGGGATGGGGGAGGTCTGGCGGTTAAGAGGTGTACTTTTGGTGGTCATTGGAGCCAGCGCCGCCGCACACGGTGGAGCATCTCTGCTTCAAATGGATATTCGAGAAGATTGACAGGGATTTGAAATAAGCTAGTCCCGGATTCAGAAAGAGGGGGTTGGGGAGGTGGAGTGGTGTTAATTTGGAAGCTTTTGGGTGATCTCCGGTGGGCAGCGGAGGGTAGTGGCGAGACGATAGCGTTACATGGGTTAGAGACGGGCTAAGTTTTGGGGATAGGGTAGGGTTTTTGGACACTTATATACTAAACCCTCCCAACTTCCCCACTGTTAAATTAGGAAACCTAGACGGCCCAGATCTAACGCTAGCAACAACGTCGTTTGGTTAGCCAACGAGACCGGATCGGGTTGGGGCGTCAATCTGGGCCTTAATAATCTGGTCTGCTTGAGTTGGTTAATTTAAAACCAAAGCCAACCAAAAAATCCTTTCCTCTTGTTTTCCTTTTCCTTTTTCAAATCTTATTTCTAATTTCTTTTAATTCTTGTTTAACAATTAAACTAAAATACTATATTCTGAAAACTAAATTTAACTACCAGTCAAACTAATTAGCTCTAACAATTATCACAAACTAATCAAATATCAAACTAGCAAAAACTCAAAGCTACAAATTAAACAATGCGAAGATAAACTATTTTTTGTGTTTTTTTTTGTATTTTATAAAATGACTAATTTTCTTAATTAATGCAAAGATGTAAAATTGAATCCTAAACGAAAAGGCACATATTTTTTTTAGTATTTTTGTGAATTACAGTGCACTCGGCATGCAAACGAACACACAATTTATGCTATTAAATTCTAAAAACCACATAGATAAAGAAAAATCCTAATTTTACGAATTTATAGAAGAAATTTAAGCTAGGAAAAAATCACATCCTCACCAAAACTATCACAATGGGTCTAGATAAGGCCTGAACACTCGGTTCATCAAGTCCATGAAAGCTGTTGGGGCAGTTGTCAACCCGAATGACATAACCAAAGGCTCGTAATGCCCATACAGAGTGCAGAAAGCTGCCTTAGAGACATCGGATGCCCTAAACCTCAACTGATGGTAGCCAGGTCGCAAGTAAATCTTAGAGCATACCCTGGCACCTTAAAGTTGGTCGAACAAATCATCATTCCTCGGCAGTGGATACTTATTCTTGATTGTTATCTTGTTTAATTATTGTAATCAATACACATTCTCATTGACCCACCCTTCTTCCTGACAAATAACACTGGTGCACCCCAAGGTGAGACATTGGGTCTAATTAAACCCTTCTCAAGAAAATCCTACAACTGTTACTTTAGCTCCTTCAACTCCGGCGGGGCCATACGATATAGCGGGATAGAAATGGGCTGAGTGCCTGGAACTAAATCAATGCAGAAATCAATATCCCTATCGGGTGGCATACCCGTCAGGTCTGAAGGAAAAACATTGGGGAACTCACAAACAATGGGCACAGAATCAATAAAGGGACCCTCAGCACTGGAATCCCAAACATAGGCTAAATAGGCCAAACACCCCTTCTCGACCATATGCCGAGCCTTCACAAATGATATGACACTGCAGGTAGAATGACCAGGAGTCCCTCTCCGCTCTAAATTAGGCATACCCGATAAATCTAAGGTCATAATCTTGGCATGGCAGTCCAAGATAGTGTGATATGGTGATAACGAGTCCATCCCCAATATAATATCAAAGTCGACCATATCTAAAAGAAATAAATCTACACGAGTCTCCAGACCACCAATCATCACAACACAGGAACGATGGACTCCATCGACCATGATAGAATCACCCATCGGCGTAGACACATAGATAGGAATACCCAATGCATGACTAAATACGGGGCAAAATAGGATGACACATATAAATACGTAGACCTCGGATCAAACAACACTGAAGCATCTCTATCACATACCAGAACTATACCTATAATAACTGTATCTGAAGCCTTTGCCTCGGGCCTAGCCTGAAGAGCATAACATCGGGGCTAGGCCCTACCATTCTGATCTACCTCTCTGGGACGCTTGCTGCTGGTTGGCCTCCACCTCTAGCTGTCTGAGCTCCATCTCTATGACCTCTACCTCCACCTCTGGCACCTCTACCCCCACCTCTAGCTGGTTGGACGAGTTGTGGAATACCTGGTGCCTGAACCATGGCACGAGAACCCTGGTGCTAAGAGCTACTCGTTGCTTAATGGAAAAATCTAGCAATATGACCCATGTCACCACAAGTGTAACAAGTCCTCGGTTGCTGAGTCTGCTGGCCCTGTCGACCTGAATGACCACCACAGAAACTATAAAGTCGCTGTGCACTGATAGGAGCTGGCGGTGCACTGAATGGCTGCTGATCAAAATAGTACGCGTGAGAGCCACAACCACTTGAGGCACCCTGAGAAAACTGGAGGGTTGACTGAAAAGGCTTAGAAGGCTGACCCCTATCATACGAATCTCTGCCTCTAGATGAGGCACCACTGAATCGGCCTGATTGCTCTATGACCACCCCCTATGACAATACCATCTAAATCCTCCCGTCACATTGGCCACCTCCTGAAAGGATATCTCGCTCCCAGCCTCTCTATTCATCTGGAGACGAATAGGCTGAATGAGTCCATCAATAAACCGTCTCACTCTCTCCATCTCAGCGGGAAGTATAACAATAGAATGGCAGGCCAACTCAATAATCCTGGTCTCGTACTGGATAACCGTCATGGATCCCTGATGGAGACGCTGGAACTGCCTCCGATTGGCCTCTCGCTATGTAATAGGGAGAAAATTCTACACAAATACATACGTGAACTGCTCCCAGGTCAATGCTAGAGATCCTGCTGATCTAGCTAAACAATAATCTCTCCACCAAGTCTTGGCGGATCCAGACAACCGAAATGTAGCGAAATCAATCCCATTGGTATCAACAATACCCATGTTCTGAAGAACCTCATGGTAGCTATCCGAATAATCCTGAGGATCCTCGATAGATGCACCACTGAAGGTAGTAGTAAAAAGCCTTGTTAATCTATCCAACCTTCATAAAGCATCGACAGTCATAGCTGCCCCATCACCGGCCTAGGCTACCACACCCTGCTGAGATGCTCTAACTAGCTGAACTACTGGAGGCTGAATATGAGGAGCTACCTACTCCGGAGTACGAGTAGCAGGAGTTTGGGCCCCTCATCCAGGCTGAGAGACGGCTAGTGCTACAAGAAGCAAACCTGCTCGAATGACACTTTCCATAAGACCCACCAATCAGACCAGAGCGTCCTAAAGAACTGGGGTAGCAATAAACCCTTTGGGACCTGAGTTGGACCCACAGGAACTGCTGGGGCTGGGGCAGAAACCTCCTCATCAAAGTCAATTTGAGGCTCTGCCACTGGTGTTGCTTCGTGAGGCTGAGCTCTTCCCCTACCTCGGCCCCTAGCACGGCCTCGGTCTGGCCCTTTTCCCTTAGTAGGAGCTGCCTGGGGCTCGGACTGATGACCAGAAGATGAGGAAGCGCGTGTTCTCGCCATCTGTGAAAGAATAAGTAGAAATTCAATTAGTATTGAGAAACAAAACTGCATGATAAGAAAGAACAAATGTAAAACTTATCTTAACTCGGTAGCCTCTGGGGGATAAATACATATGTCTCTATGCCGATCCCTCAGACTCTACTAAGCTTGTCTGTGAGTTGTGAGACCTACGCAACTTAGTGCTCTAATACCAACTTGTCACGACTCGGATTTTCCACCCTCGGGAGTCGTAATGGCGCATACTAATGTGAGCTAGGCAAGTCAACCCTTAACTACCTTTTTCATTAACCGATTTACTTCTTTTAACAATTTTCAGTAATATCATGAAGTCTTAAATTTAAGAATCTGAACAATAATGCGGAATAATCGACATAACCGCTACCCAAGAACTGGTGTCACATACTCACGAACCACTAAAAGTAGTAAATACAACTGTTTGAAAGAAAGTACAAACAGTTTGTCTCGAATACATGAGATAACATACTAAAATAAAAGATAGAGGAAACGCATGCCTTGTGGACGCTTGCAAGGCTACCTCGGTGTCTCGCTGTATTGAAGGCTAACTCCCACGCTACTGCTACTGTCCAATGACCAGATCTGTGCAAAAGGGCATATAGCGTAGTATCAGCACAACCGACCCCATGTGCTGGTAATACCTAGCCTAACCCCGGCGAAGTAGTGACGAGGCTAGATCAAACTACCACATAAACCTGTACAGTTATATATATATACATATATAGCGGAATCGATATACAAGAATTAACCAGTCAATATGGGAGGGGAGCATGCTGTGGGAAAAAATAACAACTCCGAATAAAAATCATCAAATAACGAAGAAAGCAACAAAGCTAGACATCAATAAGGAATCAGAAATCAATAAGTGTACAGTATCACCCGTAGTGCTTTTACTCTCATCCTCATTAAGTAAATAATGATAAAAATGTGCACGGCATCACCCTTCGTGCTTTTACTCTCATCCTCCCCAAGAAAATAATGATAAAAATGTGCACGGATTCACCCTTCATGCTTTTATTCTCATCCTCACCGAGCAATGATATAATAATAATGTGCACAACATCACCCTTCATGATTTTACTCTCTTTCCTCACAAATAATCAATAGAAACGGCACGGAATGGCACATCTTGCGGCACGACATCACACTTTGTACATTACACTCTTTCCTCACAATAAGAAAATAATGTACGACATCACCCTTCGTGTTTTAACACTCTTCCTCACTCAAGCAACAATCATAAACAAGGGCAAAGAAATAAACGAAACAAAATAATAATAGAAATCCCGGCATGGGAACACAATTGAAACAATTATATCCCAATAAGGGTACAACATCAATAATCTCAACGTCCCAGCAAGGGAAAATAATCAATAAACAACATATCTTGGAAAGGAAACATTTTAAATACTCTTTTTCTTTCTTTCACTTTTATTCCTCATCTCACTTTACCATTTGAGCCATTGCTCCAAAAGGTTCAACCATTTCATATACGTTCACAATTATAATATAACTTGAGCCAAATGCTCCTCGATGTTCATAGGTCCCAATTTCCTTTCACAAACTTTTACTCAAAAAATAGGAATCATCACCAAGGCAAGAGAAGTACAATGAAATCAAGATATTCACAATTTAAAGACTCACGATCATGCTAGATACCAACGTATAGATACTCGTCACCATTCCTATATGTCATACTCAACAAGAAGCGATTAGCAAATAAGACTCAACTCCTAGTCTCTCAAGCTAGGGTTAGACCAAACACTTACCTCAATGTATTGAATACAATTCAAGCCTCAATTATAGCTTTAACCCACGATTCCACCTCTAATTTGCTTTTATCTAATCACAAATTACTTAATTACATCAACAACCACTATATGAATCAACTCTAATGCATGAAAATGAGTTTTCAAAAGTTTTACTCGAAAAGTCAAAAATCGCCCCCGGTCCACATGGTCAAAACTCAAGGTTCAAACCAAATCCCGATTACCCTTTCCCCCACAATCTTAAATATATAATTTATTTTGAAATTAGACCTAAAATTGAGATCCAAATCCCCAATTTTTGAAAAACCTGGGTTCTACCCAAAACACCCAATTTTCCCCATGAAAATCATTAATTTGAAGTTGAAATCATGTTAAAAGATGCTAAGAATTGAAGGAAGTTAGCTCAAAATGACTTACAATTGATTTGGAGAAGAAGAAATCCTTGAAAAATCGCCTAAGTGTATTAAGGCTTTGAGAAATATGAAAAATGGGTTTAAAATCGTCTAAGTATAAAAGTTGCAGGTCTCTGATATGAGAATTGCGAACAGGGGTTCGTAATTGCGAACCAACCTCTGCTGGCTTGGGATTTGCAAAAAAAGTTTTGGAATTGCTAACCCAGAAATTGCGAAAAAAGTTAGGGAAATGTGAACAAGCCTGGGAATTACGAAAAAAGTTTGGGAATTGCGAACATGGGAATTGCGAAGAAAGTTTGGGAAATGCGAACATACCTGGTAATTGCGACAAATATTTAGGAAATGCTCTCCTGGAAATTGCGAAGAAAGTTTGGGAAATGCGAACAATCCTGGTAATTGCAAAAAATGTTTGGGAAATGTGACACCTGCAGGCCTGCAATTCCTTAAGTCTAAAATTTCACCTCGTGGCCTATCCAAAACTCACTTGAGCCCTCGGGGCTCCGAACCAAATATACACACAACCTCAAAAACATCCTTAGGACTTATGCGTATACTCAAATTACCAAAATGACATCATGAACATCGAATTAAACCTCAAGATCAATGAAATTTCTCAAAACTTATCTAAACATCAAATTTGCATTTAAGGTCCGAATCACGTCAAACGGACTCCGTTTCTTACCAAACTCCACAGATTTATCTTATTTCATATATAAGACCTGTACCGGGTGCTGGAACCAAAATACAGGCCTGATACCAACACGTTCTAATAAGTTTTCATTTCAATTTTCCTTAACGATTTCCCAAAAATAATTTTTTTTAAAAATTCATTTCTCGGGTTCGGGACATCAAAATTCGATTATGGGCATACGCCCGAGATCCATATTTTCTTACGGACCCTTCGGGACAGTCAAATCATGGGTCCGGGTATGTTTGCTCAAAATATTGACCGAAGCTAAATTTATTCATTTTTAACACCAAAATTTAGCATTTTTCACAAAATTTCACATTTAAGCTTTCCGGCTATGCGTCCGGACTGGACATGCAAATTGTGGTGACTCTAATTGAGATTTTTGAGAAATGGAATGGCTTTTGTTTTTCTCTTTTTGTTTATTATTTATCGTGAATGGGGGAATCATTACACATAGTATGCCCGATCAGCGTATTTTTTTGTTTTACGCCTCGTAACTCTTCCTCTGCCAGGCTTGGGCAGAATAGCAGAGAAAGTATTAGTAGCATAACAAAAAATACTTCCTCGTCATTAATATCTTTGCTCGCGGCAATTGTGACCTCTCGGGAGAATCGATGACTGCATCAAAGATGCAGTGCTAGTACATCTGAGACTTCTTAATTGGCTAGTTGTAAATAGCCCCAGGACTATGGAACAAACAATTATCTCGGACCTAGACCGAGGTATTGATGGTGATTTTCTAATCTCGCAGAATAGAATATGATACGATGAGATAGAATGCAATAGAAACAAAGACAGGGAACGAGTTACCTACTCTTAACGGGCAAAGCAAGCCCCTTTAGTCTGAATTCTTTAATTCAGAATCAATCAAATCTCCACAAGTAGGATTTGAACCTACGACAAATCGGTTAACAACCGACCGCTCTACCACTGAGCTACAGAGGAACAACAGGAGATTCGATCTTATAGAGTTCAATTCTCGTTCCCAACCCATGACCAATATGAGCTCGAAGCTTCCTTCGTAACTCCCGCAACTTCTTCGTAGTGGATCCCTTACATGCCTCATTTCAGATGGAACCTCAATGTGGCTCTATTTCATTATATTCCATCCATATCCCTATTCCATTCATTTAATATCCCTTTGGTGTCATTGACATAACAGATGTCGTTTCTAGTCTATCTCTTTCTATTACTTTTTTATTTATGGAAAGTTCAAAAATCATCATATAATAATCTAGAAATTGCAATAGAAAAGAAATAAGGGAGGGTTGTGATGATTTTTCAATCTTTTCTACTGGGTAATCTAGTATCCATATGCATGAAGATAATCAATTCGGTCGTTGTGGTCGGACTCTATTATGGATTTCTGACCACATTCTCCATAGGGCCCTCTTATCTATTCCTTCTCCGAGCTCTGGATATGGAAGAAGGAACCGAGAAGAAGGTATCAGCAACAACTGATTTTATTACGGGACAGCTCATGATGTTCATATCGATCTATTATGCGCCTCTGCATCTAACATTGGGTAGACCTCATACAATAACTGTCCTAGCTCTACCATATGTTTTGTTTCATTTCTTCTGGAACAATCACAAACACTTTTTTGATTATGGATCTACTACCAGAAATTCAATGCGTAATCTCAGCATTCAATGTGTATTCCTGAACAATCTCATTTTTCAATTATTCAACCATTTCATTTTACCAAGTTCAATGTTAGCCAGATTAGTCAACATTTATCTCTTTCGATGCAACAGGAAGATCTTATTTGTAACAAGTGGTTTTGTTGGTTGGTTAATTGGTCACATTTATTCATGAAATGGCTTGGATTGGTATTAGTCTGAATACGACAAAATCATTCTATTATATCGAATAAGTACATTCAATCTAATAAGTACCTTGTGTTAGAATTGTGAAATTTTGTGGCTCGGATCTTTAGTATTCTCTTATTTATTACATGTGTCTACTATTTAGGCAGAATACCCTCACCCATTCTTACTAAGAAACTAAAAGAAGCCTCAAAAATAGAAGAAAGGGTGGAAAGTGAGGAAGAAAGAGATGTAGAAATAGAAACAAATTCCGAAATGAAGGGGACTAAACAGGAACAAGAGGGATCCGCTGAAGAAGATCCTTATCCTTCTCCTTCCTTTTTTCGGAAGAAAGGTGGGATTCAGACAAAATCGATGAAACGGAAGAAATCCGAGTGAATGGAAAGGACAAAATAAAGGATAAATTCCACTCCCACCTTACAGAGACATGCTATAACAATATTAATACTATTAATAGTCCAATTTATGATTATGAGGATTCTTATCTTAATAATAATAACACGGGTAATACAGAAATTTTTAAATTGCAACTGCTTGATAAAGAAATGAAAATAAAGACCTCTTCTGGTTTCAACAGCCTCTTGTGAGTCTTCTTTTCAATTATAATCGATGGAATCGACCATTTCGCTACATAAAGAATAATTGATTTGAACAGGCCATAAGAACGGAAATGTCACAATATTTTTTTGACACATGTAGAAGTGATGGAAAACAAAGAATATCTTTTACATACCCGCCAAGTTTATCAACTTTTTGGAAAATGATAAAAAGAAGGATACCCCTATTGTCACTCCAAAAAACTCTCTCTAATGAACTGGACAATCAGTGGATTTCTACCAACAAAGAAAAAAGTAATAATCTGAATAAGAAATTTTTAAATCGACTTGAAGTTCTAGACAAGGAATCTTTTTCTCTCGATATACTTGAAACAAGGACTAGATTGTGTAATGATGATACTAAAAAAAATATACGTGCCTAAAATGTATGATCATTTGTTAAATGGACCATATCAAGAAACAATCAAAAAAAAGTTTTCACCTTCAATCATAAACAATACTTCGCTAGAAAATTTGAAAGAGAGGGTTAGAATAAATAGGATTCATACTATCTTTTTTCCGAATACTGATTACTTGAACAAAAAGTGGATACGGTTGCTAAAAACCCATTATCAACAGAAATTGACGAGTTCTTAACTTTAATCAATGAATTTGGTAACGAAACAAAATCTAGTTTAAATTTGAAAGACCTTTCTTTATTTTCAGACCGAGAACAGGGAAGAGTGAATTCAGAAAAAAGAACTAAATTTGTATACTCAATGCAATTGATCCTAATGGGACAACATCTGAAAAAAATTGATTGGAATAAAAGAAATCATTAAAAAAATACCTCGTTGGTCACATAAATTAATCACCAAATTGGAACAACAATCGGGTGACTATCAAGAGTGCGTACCACTGGATCATCAAATCCGTTCAAGAAAAGCCAAACGTGTAGTGATTTTTACTGCCAACAACCAGAATAACGATCCTGATACCAAAGATACTGATACCGCAGATCAAGATCAAACAAAGGGAGTGTCTTTAATACGCTATTTGCAACAACCAGATTTTCGGCGAGGTATAATCAAAGGCTCTATGTGGACTCAAAGGCGCAAAACAGTTATTTGGAAACTCGTTCAAGCAAATGTGCATTCCCCCATTTTTCTTGACAGAATACCCCCCCCCCCCCTTCTTTTTCTTTTGATATCTCTCGATTGATTAAGCAAATTTTTCGAAATTGGTCCGGTAAAGAAGGAGAATTTAAGATTCTAGAGTCTAGAGAAGAACAAATAAAAGGAGAAGAGAAAAAGGAAAAGGACAAAAAAGGGGAGAACAAAAGAAAAGAAAAAGCACAGGCAGAGATAGCAGAAGCCTGGGATACCATTCCTTTTGCGCAAATAATAAAAGGTTACATGTTAATAACTCAATCAATTCTTCGAAAATATACTGTATTACTTTCATCGATAATAGCCAAAAATCTCGGGCGTATGTTATTCTTGCAACTTCCTGAATGGTCTTAAGATTTGCAGGAATGGAATAGAGAATTGCATATTAAATGTACTTATAATGGTGTTCAATAATCAGAAACAGGATTTCCAAAAAATTTGTTGAAAGATGGCATTCAAATCAAAATATTATTTCCATTTGTCTGGAACCTTGGCATATATCTAAATTGTACTCCTCCCGTGGAGAGCTAATGAAAAAGAAAAAACAAAAAGATGAATTTTGTTTTTTAACAGTTTGGGGAATGGAAGCTGAACTTCCCTTTGAGTCTCCCCGAAAACGCCCTTCCTTTTTGAGCCCATTTTGAAGGAACTCGAAAAAAAATTGAAAAATTCAAAAAGAAATATTTTATAACCCTAAAAGTTTCAAAAGGAAAAATAAATTATTTCGAAGAGTTTCAAAAGAAACCAAAAAATGGCTTATCAAAAGTAGTTTATTTATTAAAAAAATGAAAAAAGAACTTTCAAAAGTAAACCCAATTGTATTATTTAGACTCAAAGAAATAGATGAATCGAATGAAACGAAAAAAAAAAAGGATTCTCTAATTAGTAATCAGATAATTAACGAATCATTTAGTCAAATTGAATCTGGAAATTGGCCAAATTCTTCACTGATAAAAAGCAAAATGAAGGATTTGACTGATAGAACAAGTACAATCAAAAATCAAATAGAAAGAATTATAAAAGAGAAAAAGAAAGTAACTCCAGAAATAGACATTAGTTCTAATAAAACAAATAATATTAAAAAATTCGAATCGCCAAAAAATATTTTCCAAATATTAGAAAGAAGTAATACTCGATTAATATGGAAATTCCATTATTTTCTAAAATTATTCATTCAAAGATTATACATCGATCTGTTTTTATCTATCATTAATATTCCCAAAATTAATACACAACTCTTTCTTGAATCAACAAACAAATTGATTGATAAATACATTTCTAATAATGAAATAAATCAAGAAAAAATTAATAATAAAAAAATTAACTTTATTTCGACTATAAAAAAGTCACTTTATAATATTAGTAAGAAAAATTTACATATTTTTTTTGATTTATCCTACTTATCACAAGCATATGTATTTTACAAATTATCATGACCCCAAGTTATTAATTTGTCTAAATTAAGATCTATTCTTCAATATTACAGAACGTCAATTTTCCTTAAGACTAAAATAAAGGACTATTTTAGAACACTAGGAATATTTCATTCTGAATTAAAACATAAGAAACTTCAGAGTTATAGAATCAATCAATGGAAAAATTTGTTAAGACGACATTATCAATACGATTTATCTCATATTAGACGGTCTAGATTAATGCCACAAAAATGGCGAAATAGGGTTAATCAAGGTTGTATGGCTCAAAATCGAAATTTAACCAAATGGAATTCATATGAAAAAGACCAATTAAGTCATTACAAAAAAAGAAAATGATTCTGAGCTCTATTCATTAGCAAACCAAAAAGATAATTTAAAAAAATGTTATAGATATGATCTTTTAGCATATAAATCAATTAATTATGACAATAACAATGACTCTTTTATTTCTAGATTACCTTTCAAGTAAATAAGAACCTCGAAATTTCTTCTAATTCCAACACGTCCAAACACAACCTTTTTTATATGCTCGGCAATTTTCATATCAATAATTATATAAGAAAAGGCAATATTCTATGTATAGAAAGAAATCTCGATAGAAAATATTTTGATTGGAAAATTATCCATTTTTCTCTTAGACAAAAAGAAGACATTGAAGCCTGGGTAAAGATCGATACCAACAGTAATCCAAATACTAAAATTGGTATTAATAATTATCAAATAATTGATAAAATTGACAAAAAAGCCTTTTTTATCTTATGATTCATCAAAATCCCGAAAACAATCAAAAAAATTCGGAAAAAGACTTTTTTGATTGGATGGGAATGAATGAAAAAATATTAAATCGTCCCATATTGATCTGGAATTTTGGTTCTTCCAGAATTTGTACCACTTTATAATGTATATAAAATAACACCGTGGATTATACCAAGCAAATTACTTCTTTTCAATTTCATACAAATAAAAATGTTAGTCAAAATAAAAACATCAATAAAAACCAAAAACAAAACTTTTTTCTACGATCAAATAAAAAAATAAAGAATCGAATTCAAGAAGCAAAAGAACCCGCAAGTCAAGGAGAAAAAGAGCGTGATCAGATATAGAAAACAAAGGAAATCTGGGCCTTGTTCTCTCAAAACATCAAAAGGCTCTTAAAAAAGATTACGCGGAATCAGACACAAAGAAGGGTAAAAAGAAAAAACAATACAAAAGCAACACGGAAGCAGAACTAGATTTGTTCTTGAAACGTTATTCGCTTTTTCAAATTGAGATGGAACGATGCTTTGAATCAAAGAATGATCGAGAATATCAAGGTATATTGTCTCCTGCTTCGACTGATAAATCCAAGAAAAATTGCTATATCGTCAATTCAAAGGAGAAAAATGAGTTTGGATGTAATGCTGATTCAGAAGAGTTTAACTCTTACAGTATTGATGAAAAAGGGAATATAGATTATCGAACCTATTCAGTTGTCTGTAAAAAATAATAGACAATTTATTATGTATCAAACCATAGGTATTTCATTGGTTTATAAAAGTAAACACCAAACTAATCAAAGATGCCCAGAATAAAGATATGTTGATAAAAAGAATTTTGATAAATTCATTCTGCAACCTCAAACTCAAAGAATAAATACAGACAAAAATCATTTTGATTTGCTTGTTCCTGAAAATATTTTATGGTCTAGACGTCGTAGAGAATTGAGAATTCGAAGTTTTTTTAATTCTTTGAATTGGAATGTCATCGATAGAAATTCAGTATTTTGCAACGAAAGCAATGTAAAAAACTGGAGTCAATTTTTGGATGAAAGGAAACCTCTTTATAAAGAGAAAAATAAATTAATTAAATTGAAGTTCTTTCTTTGGCCTAATTATCGATTAGAAGATTTAGCTTGTATGAATCGTTATTGGTTCGATACCAATAATGGTAGTCGTTTCAGTATCTTAAGGATACATATGTATCCACGATTGAAAATAAATTGATAGTACGATATATCTTGTTTCGCATAGAGTATCTGAAAGTAAACAAATGTACACATGCTTTGTTTTACATATCATTCGAATCTAATTCGAGTATACAATACTAAATCAATAAGGTATCGATTAGATCTAGAAATGAATCAACATAATCTTCTTCATTTTAGGATTTTAGGTTTAAATTAGTCGTTTTTCTGAATGAAAAAAAAGTATCTACCATCTTTTTGGATTCCTATCTGAATCAAATTTTGGATTTGATTAATTTATTGGAATTGATAAAATTAGGAGTTCAAAAAGAAATTAAGTCTATATACCACGTTCAAATTACTGGCATTATTATTACTGATCGATAAAATTCGATAAAATTCCGTATCTGTAAAATAAAGAAAGGGGAAATTTTTTTATGGTAAAAAATTCTGTCATTTCAGTTATTTCTCAAGAAGAAAAGAGAGGATCTATTGAATTTCAAGTATTCAATTTCACCAATAAGATACGGAGACTTACTTCACATTTAGAATTGCACAAAAAAGACTATTTATCTCAGAGAGGTTTGAAGAAAATTTTGGGAAAACGTCAACGACTCCTAGCTTATTTGTCAAAAAAAAAAAAAATAGAGTACGTTATAAAGAATCAATTAATCAGTTGGACATTCGAGAGAAAAGAACTTGTTAATTTGATTTATTTGAAGAGTCATTTCATTTTCACTTATATGTTTCGATTCAATTTTGATGAACTTCTTTTCACTTTCAGCAATTCATGGAAGAATGAATCGGTAAAAAACTTATGACTGCACCAACTACAAGAAAAGACCTCATGATAGTCAATATGGGGCCTCAGCGCCCATCAATGCACGGTGTTCTTCGACTCATCGTTACTCTAGATGGTGAAGATGTTGTCGACTGCGAACCAATATTGGGTTATTTACATAGAGGGATGGGGAAAATTGCGGAAAACCGAACAATTATACAATATTTGCCTTATATAACACGTTGGGATTATTTAGATACTATTTTCACAGAAGCAATAATCATAAATGGACCCGAACAATTAGGCAATATTCAAGTACCTAAAAGGGCTAGCTATATCAGAGTCATTATGTTGGAGTTGAGTCGGATAGCTTCTCATTTGTTATGGCTAGGCCCTTTTATGGCGGATATTGGTGCGCAGACCCCCTTTTTCTATATTCTTCAAGAAAGAGAATTGATATATGACCTCTTCGAAGCTGCCACCGGTATGCGAATGATGCATAATTATATTCGTATCGGGGGAGTGGCTGCCGATCTACCCTATGGTTGGATAGATAAATGTTTGGATTTTTGCGACTATTTTTTAACAGGGGTTGCTGAGTATCAAAAACTTATTACCATGAATCCTATTTTTTTAGAACGAGTTGAAGGCGTAGGCATTATTGGGGGAGACGAAGCATTAAATTGGGTTTTATCGGGACCAATGCTACGAGCTTCCGGAATAGAATGGGATCTTCGTAAAGTTGATCATTATGAGTCTTACGACGAATTTGATTGGCAGGTTCAATGGCAACGAGAAGGGGATTCATTAGCTCGTTATTTAGTACGAATTGGTGAAATGGCAGAATCCATAAAGATTATTCAACAGGCTCTGGAAGGAATTCCATGAGGGCCTTAAGAAAATTTAGAAATCCGACGTTTTGACAGATTAAAAGATCCTGAATGGAATGATTTTGAATATCAGTTTAATAGTAAAAAACCTTCTCCAACTTTTGAATTGTCAAACAAGAACTTTATGTGAGAGTTGAAGCCCCAAAAGGAGAATTGGGAATTTTTCTCATAGGAGATCAGAGCGCTTTTCCTTGGAGATGGACAATTCGCCCACCAGGTTTTATCAATTTGCAAATTCTTCCTCAGTTAGTTAAAAGAATGAATTTGGCTGATATTATGACAATACTAGGTAGCATAGATATCATTATGGGAGAAGTTGATCGTTGAAATGATAATTGATACAACAGAAATAGAAACTATCAATTCTTTTTCCAAATTAAAATCTGTAAAAGAAGTCTATGGGATCATATGGATGCTTTTCCCTGTTTTGACTCTTGTATTAGGAATCACAATAGGTGTACTAGTAATTGTTTGGTTAGAAAGAGAAATATCTGCAGGAATACAACAACGTATCGGACCTGAATATGCCGGCCCTTTAGGAATTCTTCAAGATCTAGCAGATGGGACAAAACTACTTTTGAAAGAGAACCTTATTCCATCTACAGGAGATACTCGTTTATTCAGTATCGGACCATCCATAGCAGTAATATCCATCTTTCTAAGTTATTCAGTAATTCCTTTTGGTGATCACCTTGTTCTAGCCGACCTTAGTATTGGTGTTTTTTTCTGGATCGTCATTTCAAGTATTGCTCCCGTTGGACTTCTTATGCCGGGATATGGATCAAATAATAAATATTCCTTTTTAGGTGGCGGGCAGCTACTCAATCAATTAGTTATGAAATACCATTAGCTCTATGTGTGTTATCAATATCTCTACGTGTGATTCGGTGAGACCTAAAATTTCTCCAAATGTTTTCTTTCTAAAAATAAAGGTAAAAAGATTTGATTGAATATATATATATTTTTATTTTTATTCAGCATTTGGGTTGATGAACTAAACCAGATAGTTATATGAGAGAAAGAAAACAGCTCCTAAATTTGCAAAAAAAAGGTTGAGTCTCATTTCCTATGTACAAGAATCAAATGGTGAAAAAAGTAAACATAAGCAATAGAGATTGTTTACCCCAAGATTGGTGAATTGTCATGATAGCTTGAAGCGGGTTCAAAAGATCAACTGTATGGAGTTTTTACTGTCTATTACCATAAATGGATTTCCACAAAGGGAGGTTGAAAGCAAAAATTAGTGGATGGTTAGGAAGACCAAGATACACAAAGGATTAGTAATTGAGATTATGTAAGTTATACAAGAGGATATTTCTGTACATAAAAGTAATTCGAATTGGGGCTTTACGTTCGTAAAAATGATCAAGAAGTACTCCCCATGATTCTGATCCAGAGTATGTTCCTATCCACTGAGTAAGTAAATAACTATCAAGAACGAAGTAATTTTTTACTTTGGTTAAAGGCCCTTTTTCTGAGAAAGGAGAATAGGAATGAAATAAAATAGAAATAGAAAAAAAAGAATCTAATTGCAAAAGCAAAAAGGGGGGATGTCCTTTTTTCTTACTTTTTTTTTGTTTTTATTCTTTCTTTCCTATAATACCATTTTGATTTCTATTTCGAGAGAGAAATTTTTCGTCATGATTCATGAACTAATGGACTCTCAAATTTTTTTCGTAATTGAAAATTCAAGGTTGAAATGTATATGTGATATTTCCATAAAGCGCATTTTATTTAATGATAAGGTTATTATCAACTAAGAAAAATAAAAATTCTTAAAAGATGAGATCAATTCAGAAGCCTGTATTTATTAGTTTTAAATATAGCAGACAGAATTCCATTGGTCTAATTTGGGACCTTAGGACTGACAAACATATCAAGATAAAGAATAGGAAAGGGCCCTTAGATTTATTTGTGACCTCTGAGGAGCCGTATGAGGTGAAAATCTCAAGTACAATTCTGTAATAGCGATGGGCACAGTGATGTTATCATCGACTATGATTATCAACAGTTTAAGTATAGTTGATATAGTGGAAGCGCGGTCAAAATATGGCTTTTGGGGGTGGAATTTGTGGCGTCAACCCATCGGGTTTATCGTTTTTCTAATTTCTTCTCTAGCCGAGTGTGAAAGATTACCTTTTGATTTACCAGAAGCAGAAGAAGAATTAGTAGCAGGGTATCAAACCGAATATTCAGGTATCAAATTTGGTTTATTTTACATTGCTTCATATCTAAATCTACTAGTTCTTCATTATTTGTAACAGTCCTTTACTTGGGAGGTTGAAATCTTTCTATTCCGTACATATTTGTTCCTGAGCTATTTGGCATAAATAAAAGGGGTAAAGTCTTTGGAACACTAATTGGTATCTTTATCACATTAGCCAAAACTTATTTATTTTTGTTCATTCCTATTGCAACAAGATGGACTTTACCGAGGGTGAGAATGGACCAACTATTAAATCTTGGGTGGAAATTTCTTTTACCTATTTCTCTAGGTAATCTATTATTGACAACCTCGTCCCAACTTCTTTCACTGTAAAAGACTACAGTATTCTTGATTCACGACTTGTCTCAAACAAGAGAAAGAAACAAGCATAAAATCTTTTTTATAGATATTCTAAATATGCTCCATATGATAACTGAATTCATAAATTATGGTCAACAAACAATACGAGCCGCCAGATACATCGACCAAGGTTTCATGATTACCCTGTCCCACGCAAAACGTTTACCTGTAACTATTCAATACCCCTACGAAAAATTGATCACATCGGAACGTTTCCGAGGCTGAATCCACTTTGAATTTGATAAATGCATTGCTTGTGAAGTATGTGTGCGTGTATGTCCTCTAGATTTACCCGTTGTTGATTGGAAGTTGGAAACTGATATTCGATAGAAACGATTGCTTAATTACAATATTGATTTTGGAATCTGTATATTTTGTGGTAATTGCGTCGAGTATTGCCCAACAAATTGTTTATCAATGACCGGAGAATATGAACTTTCTACTTATGATCGTCACGAATTGAATTATAATCAAATCGCTTTGGGTCACTTACCAATGTCAGTAATTGATGATTACACAGTTCGAACAATTTCGAATTTACCTCAAATAAAAAATGAATAAACCCTAAATTCGAAAAAAATTCCGAATTACGAAGACTTAGTTCGGATCTAAAAGAATGATATTTTTGCTTATTCAATTCAAACTAGTGGTTGGTTAATGAGACTCCTAGCTTAATTCTCGAAAGCACAGAATGGATAAGAAAACAGGTGAAGACCCTTTGGATCATCATATTTTATGTCGTGACTGAATCTCCTAGTGAGGATTTTTTTAACTTATCTTACACCTACTACGTACAAAAATAGATACAACGACACCATCATATTTTAATGTATATATTTAGAAGGCGGAAGGGTAGTTGTAAAATAAATAGAAGGTCTTTTCTTATTTGGTTTATATTGTTTGCTAGATGATCTACCCGTTATTATCCGTTAGGTAGACAATCTATTCATTGATTTGTTTATCAATCCTTTTATCCATTAGTTTTATAATCATTACATAAATCAAACTCTTGTTGAATATATTTATGATATTATGATTATTATTTTCTTAAAAATTTCATAAAAGTTATATTAATAAGTATGTTAGAAAAAAGAAGAGTCCTATTTTCATATTTTTTGCAGAAATTAAAGTGTTTTTTAATCGAAGATTGAATTTCTTCCTATTGCAGAATATGGCAGTTGCAAGTTCCTGACAGGATATTGATTCGGTCCGAGCTTTTGAGAAAAAATTAAAGCTACAAGCTACAAGCTAAAATACACTATGGTATAAAATTGGTAATGTGATATATTAAGTATAATTAAATCAAATCATAAACATTAAGGGTAATAAGATTTCCTATGTGGCAGAGGAATGTAAAAATTCCAATCCGTAATTCTTTCTCTAAAATATCATTTGACTTTCTTGCCTCTCCGTTATTGTAGAGCATATATAATTTATACAAGTGAGGTAATTTTCGTGAAATTACTTCTTATTGTTCAATGTTTCTGTCAATTGGCCTGTCTGCCGCTTATAGTTACGGACAAAGAACCAATAAAGAACACAACTCCAGTACTACATCAAGAACCAAAAAAAGAAAAAAAAACTAGTGAAATCTCACGTGGGTCTGGAAAGGATAATGTGTAGGCAGTACTTACCCCTACCTTGAGAAAATATACACACTACTTCCGGTACCCCGGCTTAAAGGCCACAACTCATGTAGATTCAGAAATTTGAAAGAAAAATAAGCTCTGTAAATGATAAGTTGTACAAGAAGAACTGCACAGGTAAAAATGAGGAACAAGCAGCAATTTTGCAAAGTGAGAAACACATGGTGCCATTGTCGAAACTAACAACTAAGGATGCTCTTGTTGCATATCAAACAATCATCCAAGTCAAATGCCGATAACCAGCCCATTTTGCAGCAAGTCGAACACCAATTGCCAATGCAGCACATATCAGAGGAAACGGCACCTTCCTAACTGCACCAGAAGTTTCACTTTCACTTTTATTCAAAGGCATCTTAGAATGTTGCACTACGGCCAAAGCAGCATAAGAAACCATTACTACCATTCTAATCCAAGGCTCTCCCACAGCTGCTAATACAGCTGCAGCAGGCAATGCGGAAGACACATAGTCTCTTTTTCTGATTAATCGAGCAAAGACAAATAAGCCCACAAGTAGAAACCAAAAGAACAGCTCAGAGATATAACCTCTCACAGCAGCGAATCCTATTATTCCAGCTGCTGTAAGAAGGTATGGTTGGCTGTTCACAGAATCTGGAACTGCAGCTTCAGCAATAGCAAGTACACAAGATGCCAAAATTATAATTGTTGTCAGCTCTTGAAGTGGTGCATATGCAACTACACCAGAGTAGAAAGCTCGAATGGAGTAAATTGTTGATTCAATAAGTCTAATTACAGCTGTGATCTGATCTCCTACGAAGTAGTATATAAAGGACAATGCAAGTTTCGGGATGTAACCAAGAAATCGGAAGATAGCACCCACAGCTTTTCTCCAATTAGACAGTTCCCACAAGACAGTTCTCCAGGCATATAGCAGAAAGGCCAACGCTGCATATCGATAACAACTTACAGAGTTAGTTTAATACTCTATCTATATCTATTGAACGCTTCCTCATAAATAGAGGGCAGGCCACAGAAGAAAAGTGCAGAACAAGGAGGCGATCCATTACTTAATGAGAACTGTAAGGAACACAAATGATCAACAACTATATGATGCTTTTACAACAGATACATTTCCTGGCAAGTTGCCCACCAAAACTACACAGTATTTTGGGCTGCTTTTAACTATTATGAAAGGGTCAAGCTTACAACGCAAAAAGACAAACATAGAAGAGACAAACTAATCCTTCTTACTTACCTACCATGTAGTGCAGACAAAGATTAACAGGAAACCAACATAGAAGAATTCCTCAGAATTCTTCAAAATTTCTATGAATTCATTGGAGTAAGAGAACAGTGACCTTGTTAACCCCCTAAGGAAGGCTCAATAAAGTAATTGCATTACCACTGACATCACTCAACAACTCAGCAGCAGTTATACTCCTTGTTTTTTCCAAGCAGCAGCTATACTATCAACTACGCAAATCTCCATCCTAGACTGGGGCACTCAGCTAAACTAAGGACCAAGAATAAAAAAATTGACTGATTCTATCAAGCTATACCACTCAATCATTATGTATACTCAGATGATATTTTAGGTATATTATTGACCTATCCCATGGCTTAAGATTGAAATTTCTAGATCTCAAACTTAAGAATATGCCGGTACTGCATAAGTCATAATCTATCTATGGAAATAGATTGCCTGAATGAAGACATTTGTTGTGTGGTTTTTTCTTTTCTTTTCTTTTTAAAATTTTCTTTTGGGGGGGGGGGGGGGAGGTGGGAGGTGGTGTGTTTGGGGTGGGGGTGGGGGGGTTAGGGGTTGAAGATTTGAATAATGTGGATTAAGGTAAATTTCAACAGTCATCAAATACACATATAAGTTTATCATACTGGTAGCACCCTACATCATCAATTCACAGGGATTATCAAAGAAACAATGATCACAACTAACAGGACTGTTGCACAAAGCAAACAGCCCTGTAGTATAGTAAAAGAGGAGAACCTTAGAAGACTAGAACAAAAGAAACTAGTACAAAAAATAAAGGTAACCGAGGATCCTATAATTGAGTGTAAATAGTGAAAAAAGATCCTCAAGGAAAATAATAATGACAAAGCAGAGCAAGGCAATGAGATTGTATCATGCGATTGATTTTGTTTAGGGTTGACTGTTGCGACCACTTTTGACTAATGTATTTTGTAATTATGTAAAGTTCATTTCCTCCTTCTGGTGCTTTTCAAAAAATCTTATTTACTAAACAGAAACAGATGAGAGGCTAATAGAAAAATCCACGATTCAGGCTAAGAGGACTTGAAATGTCTATAACTTCCATTATATATGGGAGATAACCACAACCAAACAAGAGAATAAGTAATTCTTAAGTTACCATTATTATGCTATTATCATAAGCCATAGGACTGCTACTAGGGCATAACACCATTTAATATTATAAAGATTGTGATATTTTTGCTTCATTCAAATAAGAGCAGTGTTCGCTCAGACTTCGTCCATCCGCAGAATGATCTCTACCCTCATCTCAATATTCCCTCTATGAATTCTCCTATAATCACAACTAGGAAATAATATAAGTTGAAACATCAAACATTGAAACTAAGTAAAACAGAGAAGCAAAAGCTGACTTCTCTTCTTTTTGTAAGGGTAATCCAATTCTCATACAGCAATACCAAAGTTAGAGCACAATCAGACTACCAACATACTAGTTTTCACGGGCATATCAATCATTCAACTAGGCTTACTTGGGGTTGACTATATGAATCATTTGTATCCGTTCTGCTTTATTTGGGGCCAATTTCATTCCAAAAAATGCTAAGTAAAACAGAAAAATCAAAGCTGATTTCTTTTCTTTTTGTACGGCAAATTGAATTCTCATTCAGCAATACCAAAGCTAGAGTACAATCAGACCACCAACATACAAGTTTCACAGGCATATAATCAATCAACTATGCTTACTCGCGATCGACAATATGGATCACGTATATCCATTCTGCTTTATTTGGGGCCAATTTTATTCCAAAATAAAGAATACCAGTCTCTCCGTCCCAATTTAATGTATGATTTTCGACTGAGCACAATTTTTAAGAAAGAACCAAAGGCTTTTAAAACAAGCCATAGATACTTGTGTCCCAGTTGATCATGAGAAGTTTAAAGTTAAACTATTATTAAATATAGAAAGATATTATTCTTTTTAAGTCAGACTAAAAAGATAATAGTATCACATAAATTGAGACAAAAGGAGTATGTAATAGACCTCTCTATAACAGTCATCCTCTATATTGGAACAAACAAGGTTGCATAAAGAGGTTTGATTGAATATAATAGACATCTCTATAACAGTTCACTACAACCACCAAGTTTGCTTTGGAACCAATTTTTCATGCTATGGTATAGTATATATAATCTATAATAGCACTTCACTATTGCAGCCAAAAAATATCGGGACAAACAAGATTGCATCAAGAGATTTAATTGTATATAATAGACCTCTCTATATCAGTCATCATCTATAGTCATCCACTAGTTCACTATAACAACCAAGTTTGCTTTGGAACCAATTTTTCATGTTATACATAGTATAAGTAACAACAGTTCCTATAGCAGCCAAAAAATATCGGAACAAACCAGGTTACTATAAAAAGGTTTGACTGTACATACCTATGAACCAAGGCCATCTAACAGGATTATCAGGAGCTTCTTTGGTCAAATACCTGAATCTTTCCGGCATTGTGCTCTCTCCCCTAGCCTCATTTTCAGCTTTCTCAACATTTTTTCCATTCTCCGATTTCACAATAAACTCATTTTTCCTAATTAATGAAAATCCAAAGTTACTACCAAAAAGCCCAGAATATCTTTTTTGGGTCAATTCGAGTTTGAAAGGTTTAATTCTGGTTATAGATGAGGGAAAAACTATTTTCTGATTACGAGGGCCAGAATTTAAAGGAAAATGTGAGGAGGAGATTTTATGGGGTTTACTGAGAGATGGGATTGAAGATGAGAGAGCTGAGAGTGTAAGCGACATTGTTTTTGGAGGTCAGAGAGGTTAAGGTTTGGGAGTTTTTAGACTTCTGCCATTGCTGGAAAATTAGTTACTCACAAGAGTGGGGGTTTGGGGTTTTGCAAAACTCGGTAACCCAATTGAGCCCGACCCGCAATCAATTCATACAAACTATTTTTTATTAAGGCGTCAATGTTGGAATTAATAATTCCTAGATTATTTAGCAGTATTGTTTCGTTTGGTTCAACCAAATTAAAAATAGAAGATGTAAGGTGTAATCTAAAATGTATATTTGGTTTTAAACTAAATAAACATGGATAAAATTCTGTATTCAGTTTGAACCTTTGATATTGTATACATTAAAATTTTAATGGATTTATACTATAGGACCTCTTGAAATTTTTGGAGTTTGACTGTTGTTTGGAGTCTACTCTACCAAAACTCAGCATAAAGTCCGTTAAAAAAATAGAGATCACCTCGAAAACTCATGGGATATTCACAAAGAGATCAAGATGCGGCCGAATAGACATTATCTCATGGAGATCAAATACATCCCATAAAGGTTTCACCATCCTACGTTCGAGAAATACGCAACTTCAACCCTCAACCCTCAAATCACGAAGATAATCATAAGAAAAGAATCAAGGGAAAAATAAAACTGTACTCACAATTAATTAGTAAAAATATTTTTCTCTTATTGTGTGACTGTAATTTATTTTTCATATGTCAAAAATTAATTGCAAATAAATATGATAATGAGAAGGGTATTTGAGTGCTAATATTATCATTTTAATGACTTTATTCGTGTATTGAAAAAAATTGATCTTACCACGTGGCTCAATAGTATAGTGAAACGTAGTAGGAGCGACGACACCTGTAAGCATGGAAGTCAGGAATAGGAGCGTAACTCAAATCTAAAACCTAACGGTCATGTAAAGGTGTTTTTACCAATTAAGCAAGCTTTACTTGTTTAGAACATATAATATCAAGACTTTTGGTATAAAACCTATATTGAAATTACCCATATCCTTTGACGAAGAGGAAGGCTTGGAAAGGGATCAAACATATTGAGGAGCAGCTTTCACAAAGGCCAATAGCCGATAGCTGATGTGACTAGCCTTAACTTCTTTATCTACTTGAAAGTTGATGGGGTCGGAAGGCGGCAGGGGAAGGAGGGGGACATTTATTCTCTCCGTCTGAACTTTCAAAGATATACCGACCGTAGGCATCTGACATCATATGACTCTTTTTTTTAATTTGTCCCAAAAAAGATTATCTTTGTATATTTAAAAATATAACTTTGAAGTTCTCATTCTATCATAAAATAATTTATAGCAATATGTATATTTAAGACTTGTTGTAGGCCACAGCTTGTCAAAATCTTTTTCTTCTTTTTATATTCCGTGACTAGTTAAACGATGATAATGAAAATATAATCATAAATATATCGCGGAAATTAGAATTCTTTTCCACAACTAGGGTTCTTGTTTCTCCCTCCCTCAAACTAAGGCTGTTTAGTGTGGCGGTTCCGAATCGGAACCGCGGTTCTGGCGGTTCCGGCGGTTCCAGTTTCGCGGTTCCGGTTCCGGCGGTTCCCCGGAACCGTGATTGAGCGGTTCCACCAGTTGGAACCGCGGAACCGAAACCGCCAGAACCGGAACCGCAACGGTCCGATTTTTAAATTTTTTTTTTTTTAAATTTTCAAACGGCTCTTTTTCAAAATTAGCCATTTGGAATTTTCAAAAATAGCCATTTGGCCCCCAAACTTTAATTTAACCCTAAACTTTATATAATTACACAATTTTCCATTTCTCACTATAAATACCCCTCATTCTTTCATTTTAATTCACCAATTCATCAATATCTCTCAATCTCTCTCAAGCTCTCTTTCAATCTTTCTAGTGCAAGTGCTTAATTTATTGTTGCAAATTCGTGAAACATTGTGAAGTTGTTGAATTGAAGTTTTCAAGTGTTCAATTTCAACGATTTTCAATTTTCAAGAAGTTGTTCGTCAATCCGGTAAGCTCGTTTCAACTCTTACGTGCTAAGAATATTTTTGTGTGTTGTTATTTTGCTAAATTATAATTATTATGGCATTTTCATTGAAAAATATGTTCGGAAAAGGAAAATCTAAAATCGGTGAAAGTAGTCGCCAAAATACTACCCCTCCCCCGACTCCCCGGCCTAGAAAAGATAAACAAGTTCAAAGTAGTAGCCAACCTAGAAATACTAATGAAACCTTCGGAATCCTTGATAGTGATCACCCATATTTTCAATTTAGCGATGTTGATTTTCTACATGATGTAGCAGTTGGTGATAGAATAGACGATGATATTATGAATATTTTTTATCCTAATGCACCTATCTTAGAGGGAAATGAGGATGATGATGATGACGAAACCCAAGCTCCGGTAGATTTAGATGATACACCTACTAATCCTGCTACTAATGAACCGGAACACCCACCCGTACAAACTCCCACTTTTAGTAGACAACCTCCTAAATGTTCAGAAACTTCATTAGTTTGGCAATTTTTTATTCAACTAAGAGAACGAAATAAGGCTAAGTGTATATCTTGTGGGAAATTACTTGTGCATAGGTATACTGGAGATCGTAGCGGCACAGGTAGATTAGTTAAACATATAAAATTACACCCTAGCGATAAGGCTAGATATTTCCAATTGAAAGCTCAATAAGAGGGGAGGACAAATCCTGATTCTACAGTTAACCCAAGTACTGGTTCAAATCTAGTTCAACCAGGAATAAACACAGTCACCGGAGGTATATTGTATTATGATCCAAATAAGGATCGTGAAGAATTAGCTAAAATGATTACTGTTATGTGTTTGCCTTATTCTTTTGCTTCTAATCCTGCTTGGATTCATTATATTAGAAGAGTATTTAATCCTACGTATAAAGGTTGGCCTCGCGCCACAGTTAAGGCCGACATTTATAAATACAAGCATGAATATGAACAATACTTGCGTTATTTATTTACCGATATAAGTAATCGTATGTCTATTACAATTGATATTGGTAGAAGTAATAATGATTGTGATTATCTAACCGTAACCACTCATTGGATAGACGAAGACTGGACAATGCAAAAACGCATTATTGCATATAGAATAATTAATTCACGGCACACGGGTAAGTTTATTGCTAACACTGTTTCAGATGTATGTAGATATTTTTGTTTTAGTGATAAAATAATGTCAATTTCCATGGATAACGCTAGTAGCAACACTAGTGCAATAGGTATTTTAACTAGAACACTTAATCCTGCTTTTACTAATATTTTCCATGTTAGATGTATATGTCATATTTATCATTTAATTATTGGTGATGGTATGAGAATTTTAAACATAGAAATTGAAAAGGTTAAATTCGCTCTTAATTGGCTTTTTTATTCTAACCGTAGAAGTAAACTTAGAGAATATTTTAAAAAATGTGACGAATATGGCCTTAGAGAAAGAAAGGTTCCTAAACCTTGCCCGACTAGGTGGAACTACATATACGAAAGTTTAGTAGTGGCATACGAATATAGAAACCCAATTAACGCTACTTATAATTCTCGGGATTGTGGGAAGGAAGATAATGACATGCTAACTAATCAAGATTGGACTAACGTTAAAATTCTTTAGATTTTTTAGAATATTTTCATGTGGCTACAACTGCTTTATCTAGCCAATATTATCCAACTATTTCTAACTGTTTAGTTTATATTGCCGCACTTGCTAATTTGTTTGTTGATTTTAACGAGGGAGGGGAAATTTATGAAATTGCAATTACTGAAATAAAAAAGAAGTTTAAAAAATATTTTTTTCCAATCCCTCCTAATTTTGGTGTGGCTGCTATGTTAAATCCTACTATGAAAGTAGGAGGTCCTAACTTTTGGTATTCTACTGTTTATCAAGCTTTAGATCTTGAAGAAGAAGAAATGGCTACACTATCTGATGCGAAAGCATCAATTACAGTGAATGCTCAAACTGTTTATAATGCTTATAAACAGGCGTTAGAGCATGCTAGGCCTAATATCCAACCCCTACTTCGTCTACATCACAGGCGCCTAAAAGAGCTGCTGGCTTAACAGCTCTTAAATCGTGGACGGAGTTCAGGGGTACTCAAGGTGAAAATGTAGATGATTTTTCCCATCTAAATGAGCTTCAAGTTTATTTGTCGCAGGGACTAGAGAATGAGAATCCAGACGGCTCTTTCGACCTTATGGATTGGTGGAAGGCAAGGGAAAAGCATTTTCCCATTCTTGCAAGGATGGCTCGGGATGTTCTGTCGATTCAAGCGTCAACTGTTGCATCGGAGAGCGCCTTTAGTCAAGCAAGACTACAAATAGGTGATCACAGGGCGTCGATGCGGGACAGCTTGGAAAACTCAGTGCTTTTTCGAGATTGGATCCGCGCAGAAAGAAGGAACTTTGGGCTAGCTGAATCACAACCAGAAATAGATGAGTGCTATGCTAGCGGAACTTGCTCAGGAAACATCTTCACCCGGAAGTGGTGATGAACAAGCTTCATTTCCACCACCGCCAACACAACCACCTCCAAACATTGAAGGTTTTATGAGATTTGTCAAAAATAATACATAAACTATGATGTAACTTGTACATTGGCATGTCTTCTTTTATTTAATGGTGGTATTAGTACCATGTTGTGCTCATTCCATTGGGGGAAGGAAGAATAAAAAAAGATATGCCATTTTGGTCAATAAATATGCTCTTTATCATATCCTTGAATATCTTTTGTCTCAATATTTCTTTGTCTTTAATTCTATATCAATCCTTGAATATTTATATAACATACAAAATATAACATACAACACAATATACTAATGACAATATTCTTTTATCAATATATACTACTTATATACAATTTATACTAATTACTAACTACAACACAATATACACTATTTATATACAATATATACTACTTAAATACAATATATACAAAATATACACTACTTATACACAATATATACTAACTACCAAACACAATATATATTATACTAATAACATAGTACACCATATAAAGTATATTCTACAATATACTAATGACTACTATACAAGATACTGATTTAAAAAAAAAAAGAAATCAGAACCGCCGGGAACCGCCAGAACCGCGGAACCGGAACCACCAGAACCGGAACCGGACGGTTCCGGAACCGTATGGTAGCGGTTCCGGCTCCGGAACCGCCAGAACCGCCAGAACCGCCAGAACCGCAGAACCGGAACCGCCAGAACCGGAACCGCAGACCCAAATAGACCTAGAACCGGAACCGGATACAGCCTTACCTCAAACTGATCAATGACTGGTTCTAACTCCTACTTTCCTCCCGATCTTTTGGTCGAAATCCTTCTAAAACTTCCTGTAAAATCCCTACTCCGCTTCAGAGCTGTTTCCAAATCATGGAATTCCCTCATCAGCCGCCCTGTTTATTGTTAAAGCTAGTTAATGATTAAAGCTAGCTAAGTTGGTGTGAATGAGAAATGGAGGGAAGAAGACAATAGAAGGAAAATGAAGTTTCAAAGCAAAGTTCCTTTGAAAAGGAGCTTTGTACCACATTGGTGGTAGAAAGGGAAAGTTATGTGCTTATATTAGAAAGCACTTCTTCTAGCTCTTAAAGGGTTAAGAAGAGGGACTCCCCTCGCGCCGTCGTCGTCGCTCGGCTCGGCTTCGGCTTTGGATTTGGATTTGGTCAAATGATCTGATTGATTGATAATCTTTTTGGACCAAATTTATTTAAAATTCAATCTTCATTTTCTGAAATTATTTTTAATTCCCGCGGGAAAAATATTAATTTGTTAACTGTAAACTTCCCAACGTTCTTATTTTTCAGAAAAAGGCATGGCCTTTCCCGAACAGGCACCAAGCCTTTCCGAACAGTCACAATTCGAGGCTATATAAACTGAGGCAATGCCTCATTTTCGAGTACTGGAAAAAAAAAATATTCGTGCATTAAAAAATTCTGCATTCTTTTCTGCAAACTGAAACATATCGAGTCATAGTGTGATTTCGTTCCCGAATTTGAGTTCGTCGAAGTCGTAGGCGTTTGAGGTACCGCCACTCCTACGACAGGTATATCTGTTATATCCTGGGAGGAAATAATCCACAACCTCGGGTACAGTGAGGGGGTTAAATTCCTTAAGGACACACAGTGAATTCTGTGGTCTCGAATTTCTTCATTTCTGTGATTATTTTTTTTTTGTGTCTCTTCTTCTTACTGGTTTCCAGTTTCTCGTTGCTTTGAACACGTACAATCGATAACAAGCTTAAGGAATTTATGTTATTATTTCCGTAAATTGTGACTGTCCAGAAAATAAAAGAAACATGTAATTTTGTTGTTTGCATGTAACGAACTTGTATGTTGTTTGGAGACTAAATCTTCGGATTTTCTACTCCGGTTGAGATTAAAGTTTTCAGAACTTTCTACTCATTTGGGTACTTGATTTGAAGATATAAAAACTTCATCAAGTATACTACATACAGTTTATTACATTCTATTTGAAGTTTGTTTTAATTCTGTTTGTGTAAATTTGATTCGGTTTGAAGAAATAAAATCTTCACCGATTATTAAAGTGTTCTGTTATTTCCTACGACAGAAATGGGAGACCAAACTCCAAATTTGAATGCTACTGCTACTGTTACTGCCACACCAGCCCCCGTGGTTGGTTCTACGAGCAATGCTGCGTCCTCCAGTCGTACTGCACCAGCACCGGCTCCGGCAGAGAAGCCCGGAAAATTCACCGGGATTGATTTCAAACGATGGCAACAAAAGATGTTCTTCTATCTAACTACTTTAAGCCTTCAAAAGTTTATTAAGGAGGATATTCCGGTTCCGCCGGAATCAACACCTGAAAATGAACGATTTGTTGTAATTGAGGCGTGGAAGCACTCAGATTTTTTGTGCAAGAATTACATTCTTAGCGGACTGGAGGATGATCTTTACAACGTCTATAGTAATGTGGGAACATCAAAAGAACTATGGGATGCGTTGGAAAAGAAATATAAAACAGAAGATGCTGGCTTAAAGAAGTTTATCGCTGCCAAGTTTTTGGACTACAAAATGGTAGATGGCAAGTCTGTTGTCACTCAAGTTCAAGAGTTGCAGGTTATCATCCATGATCTCCTCGCTGAAGGTATAAATTTAATTAATGCCTTTGTCAAAAGTATTCAGTGCCCCGTCACTTACATGTTGTTTGTTGTAGGTTTGGTGATTAGTGGGGCGTTTCAAGTTGCGGCAGTGATAGAGAAGTTGCCTCCTTCATGGAAGGACTTCAAAAATTACTTGAAACATAAGCGAAAGGAGATGACATTGGAAGATCTCATCGTCCGGTTGAGAATCGAGGAAGATAACAAGGCAGCGGAGAAAAAGGCAAATGGGAGATCAACCATAGGGGGAGCACATATAGTTGAAACTGCCCCAACTAATATGAAAAAGAGGAAAAAGGCATCGGGACCAAGGAACTATCCCAACAAGAAGAAATTCAAGGGAAACTGCCATAATTGTGGAAAAATCGGACACAAAGCTGCAGACTGTCGTGCTCCGAAAAAGGAAAAGAAGAAGGGTCAGGCTAATATGGTTGAAACAAACGAGGAGGTTGATGACTTGTGCGCTATGTTGTCCGAGTGCAACCTAGTGGGAAGTCCGAAAGAGTGGTGGATTGACTCTGGCGCCACTCGCCACATTTGTGCTGTTAGAGAAGCCTTTGCTTCATATGCTCCTGCCGGGCCCGACGAAACAATATATATGGGAAATTCTGCAACGGCCAAGATTGAAGGTTATGGAAAGATACTGCTGAAGATGACCTCTGGCAAGGTGGTGACTCTCAACAACGTCTGTCATGTTCCTGAAATTAGGAAAAATCTTGTATCTACCGGACTTCTAGTGAAGAACGGTTTTAAATGTGTTTATGTTTCTGACAAGGTTGTAATAAGTAAGAACGAAATGTACATAGGAAAAGGCTACCTCACAGAGGGCCTTTTCAAACTGAATGTAATGGTTGTTGCTAATAATAATAAAGTTTCTGCTTCGTCTTACTTGCTTGAGTCAAATGATTTATGGCATTCACGTTTAGGACATGTCAATTATAGAACCTTGCGAAAAATGATTAGTTTGGAAGTATTGCCTAAGTTTGAATGCAATCAATCAAAATGTCAAATCTGTGTTGAATCTAAGTATGCTAAATATCCTTATAAGTCAGTTCAAAGGAATTCAAGTCCTTTAGACTTAATCCATACAGATATTTGTGACATGAAGTCAATTCCATCTCACGGTGGAAAGAAGTATTTCATAACTTTTATTGACGATAGTACGCGGTATTGCTACGTTTATTTACTTAATAGTAAAGATGAAGCAATTGAAGCGTTCAGGCAATACAAAACTGAAGTTGAGACTCAACTTAACAAAAAGATTAAAATGATAAGGAGTGATAGGGGCGGTGAATATGAATCTCCTTTTGAACAAATATGTTTGGAATATGGAATTATTCATCAAACAACTGCTCCTTACTCGCCACAATCAAACGGAATTGCGGAAAGAAAAAATAGAACACTGAAAGAAATGATGAATGCCCTGTTAATAAGTTCTGGTTTACCCCAGAACTTGTGGGGGGAAGCCATTCTAACATCTAGCCGAATACTCAATCGAGTGCCCCATAGCAAAACAAAATCTATTCCATACGAAAAGTGGAAAGGAAGGAAGCCCAATTTGGAATACTTCAAAGTGTGGGGGTGTTTGGCCAAGGTGCAAGTTCCTAAACCCAAAAGGGTAAAAATAGGACCTAAAACCGTTGATTGTGTTTTCATAGGATATGCCACAAATAGTAAGGCATATAGATTTCTGGTTCACAAATCAGAAAATCCCGACATTCAGGTGAATACGGTAATTGAATCAGATAATGCTGACTTCTTTGAAACCATATATCCGTATAAAAAGGAATGTGCGTCGTCTAGCAAAGAATCTAAACGACCTCGGGAAGAAATAAAGGAAAACATTCCTAATGAGGAAAATCCAAGACGTAGCAAACGTCAAAGGACGACTACTCCCTTTGGACCAGAATTTTTAACATTTTTGTTGGAAAATGAGCCTCGAACGTTCAACGAAGCTACGTCTTCATCGGAAGCTCAATTTTGGAAAGAGGCAATCAATAGTGAGATAGAATCCATATTGAACAGCCATACTTGGGAATTGGTTGATCTTCCTCCAGGGAATAAACCTTTAGGTTCCAAATGGATTTTCAAGCGGAAAATGAAAGCTGATGGCACTATTGAAAAATATAAGGCAAGACTAGTTGTTAAAGGGTTTAGACAACGAGAAGGTCTTGATTACTTTGATACATACTCGCCGGTAACGAGGATTACATCTATTCGGGTGTTAGTAGCATTAGCCGCCGTGTACGGTCTTGAAATCCATCAAATGGATGTGAAAACAACCTTCTTAAATGGAGAGTTGGAGGAAGAAATTTACATGGAACAACCCGAAGGGTTTGTAGTTCTAGGAAAAGAGAAGAAGGTATGTAGACTTGTTAAGTCTCTTTATGGACTAAAACAAGCACCAAAACAGTGGCATGCAAAATTTGACCATACGATGCTGTCAAATGGATTCAAGATAAATGAATGTGATAAATGTGTCTACATTAAGAACACTCCGAACCACGTCGTCATTGTTTGTTTATACGCGGATGATATGTTAATAATGAGTAACAACATTGCTAACATAAATGCTACTAAGCGCATGCTTGCTAGTAAGTTTGATATGAAAGACTTAGGAGTTGCCGATTTAATTCTGGGAATTAAAATCCATAAGACTCCTCAAGGTCTAGCATTGTCTCAATCTCATTATATTGAAAAAGTACTTGAAAAGTTCAAGTATTTGGACTTTAAAGTTGCAAAGACGCCAATTGATATGAACCTTGCTCTTGCAAAGAATAAAGGTGAAAGTCATTCTCAATTGGATTATGCCAGAGTGTTGGGAAGTTTGATGTATATTATGAACTGTACGCGACCTGATATTGCGTGTGCTATAAGTAAACTAAGTCGCTACACGAGTAATCCCGACCAAAATCATTGGCTGGCAATGAAACGAGTTTTGGGGTATTTGAAACATACTCAAAACTTTGTTTTGCATTATAACAGGTATCCTGCAGTTATTGAAGGATACAGTGATGCAAATTGGATCACCGGTTCAACTGAAACTAAATCCACAAGTGGATACGTTTTTACTATAGGTGGAGGAGCAGTGTCTTGGAAGTCATCCAAACAGACATGTATCGCCCGCTCTACAATGGAATCTGAGTTCATAGCTCTAGACAAAGCCGGTGAAGAAGCTGAATGGCTCCGGAATTTCTTAGAAGATATTCCATTTTGGCCCAAACCGTTGGCTCCTATATGCATACATTGCGATAGCCAAGCGGCAATAGGAAGAGCCGGGAGCGTTATGTACAACGGAAAGTCTCGTCACATACGACGAAGACATAATACCGTTAGACAATTACTCTCTAGTGGAATTATCACAATTGACTATGTTAAGTCAAGAGATAATGTGTCGGATCCACTAACTAAAGGCCTAACTAGAGAAGTGGTTGAAAGATCATCGAGGGGAATGGGACTATGGCCGAGGACAAGTCATCGTGGCGGTAACTCTACCTAGAAGACATGAGATCCCAAGATATAGGTTCAAAGAGATCAAACAAAGTCATTGATGACGGTTCAACATTGTCACAATAACTTTTTGGTCCATTCTCGTGATGAGACAATGTTCAGTACCAGGATAAAGCATTAAGGCTTTTTAATGGTTTCTAAGTTTGATACGGGGTATATCAAATAGTGTATCTACGGGATGACACATTTAGGAATCACCTATGTAAGTGTGAAGTGTAAGCCGCTTCAAGGAGAACTCTGTAAGGCCAGCTCTCTACGCACTTATGAACCAGGAAGTGTTCATGGCTGAAACGAACAAAACAATGAGAACCAAAAACGGTTAAAGGGTTAATTGTGTGACATGTGGTTGTCTAGGTATACACCAAAGCTCGACGGTTCAAAGATATCAAATCTACCGATTGACCGAGTATATCCGACATATGCTCACTACGGAAAGTTCAAAGAGAAATCTACTTATCCAGATGCAATTAATCCTTGCTTACGAATCACACAGTTTTTTTTTTGTCATGCATGTTTTTCATCATATAGCCATTCCCCATTCATGTGGGGGATTGTTAAAGCTAGTTAATGATTAAAGCTAGCTAAGTTGGTGTGAATGAGAAATGGAGGGAAGAAGACAATAGAAGGAAAATGAAGTTTCAAAGCAAAGTTCCTTTGAAAAGGAGCTTTGTACCACATTGGTGGTAGAAAGGGAAAGTTATGTGCTTATATTAGAAAGCACTTCTTCTAGCTCTTAAAGGGTTAAGAAGAGGGACTCCCCTCGCGCCGTCGTCGTCGCTCGGCTCGGCTTCGGCTTTGGATTTGGATTTGGATTTGGTCAAATGATTTGATTGATAATCTTTTTGGACCAAATTTATTTAAAATTCAATCTTCATTTTCTGAAATTATTTTTAATTCCCGCGGGAAAAATATTAATTTGTTAACTGTAAACTTCCCAACGTTCTTATTTTTCAGAAAAAGGCATGGCCTTTCCCGAACAGGCACCAAGCCTTTCCGAACAGTCACAATTCGAGGCTATATAAACTGAGGCAATGCCTCATTTTCGAGTACTGGAAAAAAAAAATATTCGTGCATTAAAAAATTCTGCATTCTTTTCTGCAAACTGAAACATATCGAGTCATAGTGTGATTTCGTTCCCGAATTTGAGTTCGTCGAAGTCGTAGGCGTTTGAGGTACCGCCACTCCTACGACAGGTATATCCGTTATATCCTGGGAGGAAATAATCCACAACCTCGGGTACAGTGAGGGGGTTAAATTCCTTAAGGACACACAGTGAATTCTGTGGTCTCGGATTTCTTCATTTCTGTGATTATTTTTTTTTTGTGTCTCTTCTTCTTACTGGTTTCCAGTTTCTCGTTACTTTGAACACGGACAATCGATAACATTTTCATCTCCACACACCTCAATCAAACCCCCAAAACCTCCACCCTTCTTCTTATGCGTTACAATACTCACAATAAAAGATTATTATTCACTATTTCAAGACTGTAAAAATCGACCCTTTTGCTTGGATTTCTCATCACAACTGAATCTCCCATTCAGTTGTGAACTTGGGTATTTCAGAATAGTTGGTAGCTGCAATGGAATCATGTGTTTGTGTGATGATATTTTTGCTTACTTAGGGAGTGTATGTATAATTCTCTGGAACCCTTCTATTCAAAAGTTTATAACTTTACCCTTGCCTTTAATTAGACCTAAGTCACCCCACATGTTTGTACTTGGATTTGGTGCTGATAATTTGTCTAATAATGGTGATGATTACAAGTTGGTCAGACTTGTGTATCATAGGAATGATGATGATGTATTTTCGCGGTATAATGCTGAGGTTGAAATTTATTCACTCAATACTGGGGTTTGGAGGAGAGTGATAGGAGTTGAGATTAAGCATTGTGTTGTGGAGTTTATGTGGTCTCAGGCTTTTGTGAATGGAGCTGTCCATGGATTGCATATGATGTGGGCGAGAACGGTGGTGTTCGGAGTTTAATTATGTCTTTTAGTATAGTTGATGAGATGTTTGGGGATATTATGTTACCGGATTCTTTAGCTGATCAAATTGCAACGAATTTATCGATCATGGTGTTTGAGGGATCCCTTGCTGTTGTTAAGTATGAGAGGGAGATAAATGGTTGTTCATGTGAAGTATGGGTGATGAAGCGGTATGGTGTTTTGGAATCTTGGACTAGATTTTATAGTATAAATTTGGATGATATGGAGAGAGTAGTTGGATTTAGGAATAATGGTGAAGTTATGTTTTCAACTAGGAGCTATGAGCTGGTTTCTTATGATCCAAATAGTGGACACAAGAAGGATCTTGGTATTAGTGGGAGTTCCCGCTCGTTTTATGTTCAAAATTACATGGAATCGCTTGTTTTGCTTCAAGGAGATAATGTAGTTTCGGACGAGTTCTTGGAAGGAATGGGAAGTTTATGGATTAGGCAGTCAGGGTCGGAGAAGGGCAATGACTCATTCTTAGTTAGTATGGGATTCTAACTCAGCACCTTTTGAGTGAGATTTTGAGACGACTAGCTAGACTACAAAACTTCTTGGTGCACGAAAGAATAACGTGATTAGAAGGAAAAGTATTTTACCAAGTTCAATCGACATGGAATTTAGCTTTCTGCTAATTCTGTTTCATGGCATACTGGGAGTGTAAGATGTTTTATCAAATTTGGTTCATCTAGTTTAGAGCTTTCTAATTATGACATACTGAATGTTGAACTTTTGCTTCCCTTTTGTCGCCTTATATTAGTTGTTAGTGCACTCTTATTGTTGTTTTGTGGTATTTCTCGTTTAATTATTGTGATTTCATATCTTAATCAAGTGGTGGACCTCATGGCGGAGCCAGCCTTGTAACTACGGGTTTGACAGAACCAATAGCTTGACTCAAACCTTGAATTTGTGTTAAACAAATTTATGTGAATATATATAAATATTCTATTTAGAATCCCGTAAGTAAAAAAGATTATGATTCATAACCCGTAAACTAAAATCCTAGCTCCGACTTTGACGGTCCTTGTCTTATCTGTAGTCAACTTAGTTGTAGAGACCTTGTCTTTTTCCGACTGGCATTTCTAATTTCACATCTTCCCTGAAGTAAATCACCTATATTTGCAATGCCTTCAAGTTCTCTACGTGTTGATTTTGCTTTTCATTGTTCTTATATTTTGAGCTATATATATACGTCACACCCCTTTTTCCCACCTCTGCAAAACAATGTGTATTTATGGATTTGTGGGTTAAAGAGTTTTTCCAATTAAAGTGACAATTTTGAAATAAGAATTATTTTGTTTACAAAGTCACTACTTGGAATTGATGTTTCGGGTGTTCAAAGTCACCTTTTATTTGAATCCCTATTCAAAGGAAGATTTAGCACTGTTATAGTTGTCCGCGAAAACAAAGTTCGGATAAGGAATTATGTTGACCGAAGAGGAGGTGTAAGGCATTTTTTGAGTCCCGTGGTTCTAGCACGGCCGCTTTATTGACTTAAAATTTGGCTTAAATTAATTTTGGACAAATTATGATTTATACGTTTTTCATGTTTTATCTATCTGCTTTATTTCTTGATTATTAGAAAAACTAAAGAATATTTTGAATAATAAGATTCATGACCACACTACGCAAGCGAATGCGTGGTCGATGAAATTTATTATATAGTCATAACAGCGCTACGCAAGCGAATTTGCAGTCATGACAAACAATTATTAGTACGTTATTTACTTTTGAGAAATCACTACAATTGTGCTTTTGAGGAAAAAATTAACTTTTGAAAATTTATTAAATATAGCCACTGTGCTACGCAAGCGAATTCGCGATTTTTAACAAGGGATTAACTAAACTAAAAATTGACTAAAATTAATGGATATGGCATGAGATTGTTGGAACTAATTTATTAATTGTTAAACATCATGCTACGCAAGTGATTCCGTGAAGTTAATGCGTGCCTACTATTTGCCTAGCGTTAAATTAATAATAAAAAAAGTGCTTAAACTTTCCCCCTTTTTTATTTTTATTACTTATTCGACTAAAAAAGAACAAATATGACGTTATTTATATTACTTTTGAACTAATGCAAGACATTAAATCCGGGTAAACTTATGCTACACTTTCATAGTTTTCGGCTGCTTATTTTATTTAACAAAAGACAAATTATTGATTAAATAAAAAAAACTGCTTACTTTCTATTGTAATTGGGCCTACAAATTTTAGCTTATTTGGCCCATGTTACTCGAGGGCCTCTTTTGGGATTTTTACCTATACATTCAATATAGCAAACTTTATTACTATTATTGTGCTTTGTTTGGTTATTACCCCCATATCTCATGTTTTTGTACCATAATATATGCCACAGAGAATAATGGCTGATTTTCCATCCTAAATTAACGATAGATAATTAAGGGTAAAAACGATTCTTAATAAAGTGTAGCCTAAAATAATGCCTATCATTATGGCTTCTAATTAATGTTTGATTTTCTACCAAATAAATGCTAAATCATGTAAGGTAACATATTAAATGCTCTTAATCTCTCCTGATTATTAATGATTAGCCGCTCTTAATAAGGAAAAAGTAATCATGGTACAGTGGCCATGATTATTAATGGAAGGAAAAATTTATGCATATCCTAGTGTTTTCGACGCAATGAGAGGCAACATATTTGTGTATAGAATCACGGTAAGAGCTTAAGGCAACAGATTTTCAGAAACTTTTCTTCTTTTACTTGTTTGAAAATAGGCCTCTCATTCTTCAAGCATCCAGTTTCTAGGTTCTGTTCCATAGTTGAAATTTCTATATTTTATCTGCTCACTCAACCAAACTCCTAACTTGAAATAATCACTATAGGTCGATATAGTTTCTTTTCTGTTAATTTTGTAGAACTTGCATCCGCTCCTTCTCTTGTATCTACTGGATGGTATGAGTTGCTGAAAACTACAAATGGCATTTCTATGCAACGTCAATTCATTATTCTTCATTGTTCAAGACAAGAAGTTTAATCCGAAAACATAACAGCGCAAAATGTACTGCAACAGTACATGTAGCATTGGACTTCCAAGAATTTGTAGTTATGCAATTGTAGTTATATGTAGTACAGATGTGTAGTTATATGCAATTGTAGGTAATTGTAGTCACCACATTAGTACAATTAACTACAAATTTGATTCAACAGTACATTTTGCCAATTAACTACAAATTAACTCCAAAAAACTACAATTAACTCCAGTCTACAATTGCAGAACAATTATCGATTGATACATCGGATAAAATTGTAGATGTGAATGCAAGCTAAGGTTATATGCAGTGTTTCCAGTATGTTTTTAAAATGTAGTCAAATGTGGTTAAATGTAGTTAAGGTTATATGCAGTGTTTCCAGTGTGTTTTCAAAATGTAGTCAAATGTAGGTAAATGTAGTTAAGGTTATATGAAGTGTTTCCAGTGAGTTTAAATCTTTGCTGATGTTGCACCCTAAAATAACGCCATTTATTAAGGCTCAAATCTATATTAAATAATTTGTAGCCTAAAATAACGCCTGTATTTATGGCTCCTAATTAATCTTTGATTTTCTACCAAATAAATGCTAATTCAGTTAAGGTAAAAATCCCTTCAATTAATCATACTTTCTTAAATGAGAACCTACTGTCAAGCTTGGAAATAACGTCAAGCTTGGAAGGGATTTTTGAGTGTTTGATATATATATATATATACGAAGTGTAGGTAAATGTAGTCAAATGTAGGTAAATGTAGTTAAGGTTATACGAAATATTTCCAGTGAGTTTTTAAAATGTAGTCAAATGTAGGTAAATGTAGTTAATGTTATATGCAGTGTTTCCAGTGTGTTTTTAAACTGTAATCAAATTTTTGTAGTTATATGAACTTTGTAGTTAATTGTAATTACTTGTATGTACATATAAACGATTATGTTCAAGCAATTCCAAACATGGTTTTGTTGTCTGCTAATATGTGTTTCACAGTACAGGTTCAAGTTTGTACATTATTGTGCCACAAAAATTCTCGTTTCTGATCGACGTTCATGGCATTCATGAACTTGCATTTGATCCAGTCTCAAACTTCTTGATGCTTGGTATCTAGTTTCACAGTGTTCGCGAACATACTTCTGAATTTATATGTGATTGCATGATAATGTTTGGGCTTTGAGACTGTTTGACAAGTTTATAACTTCTTCAAGCAAGAATGCGGTACTTTCCAGTGTGAGGAAGGACTAATGAACAAGACAAGATTACAAACAACACTTTTAATCAAAGAACTGATAATCTGAAAAATAGAATGAACAAAACAAGATTACAACCGACACTTTAAACCAAGAACAATAATAAAAAATAGATAAAAAGAATGAAATAATCTCGAAAGAAAAATCTGAAAATTGAACGAACTCGGATTTGAACTATTAGAGGTTGGATGGACTGTTGTGAGTGTTGTTGCTCATTCATAGACGAGCTGGAACTCGGACAGCAGCAGTGGTCGTCGTCCATGGTTGTGACTATGGAGTTTCGCCACTGCTCGCCAGGTTGACGAAGGACAGCAACTGGAGGGGGGGGGGGGGGGTCTCGTCTGGTTCATTGAACAACTAGAGGCGGGGTTGACAATTTTAGCTGGTCGTGGAGGTTGACGATAGCCGGAGAAGGTAGTGATCGTTTGGCTATGGAGCTGGCGACTGGTTCAAGGGTGGCTGGAGAAGACGACGAAGCACCAACGATGATGGATGGTGGTGTTCGCTGCTGGACGTGACGGTGAGTTTGGACGAAGGGGAGGACGATGGGTGTGCTGAAGAAGATGACATGGAAGGGGCGTGGTTTGAAAATCAAGCCTCTAATTAATTAGTTTGAAAAGATTTTGTTCCACAAATCAAGCAAATAATTAATGAGTTGATTATTAACCTTAAATATAATTTTGGTACATAAATTGAAAGGTGGTATACTTAAATGTAATAAACATAAACCTTAAACATGAGTGGTTATAAGGTTTGCTATATGGGATGCATATGTAAAAATTCCATGATAAAGACAACATAAAGAAACAAGTATTCTTCGAAGCCCAAATTGCTCCTCACGTTAATGTCCAAACTAAAAAATAAATTATTTTTCATAAAAGAAACTTACATTCTAATTATTAGCTTTGCTCTTTTATTTTTCTTAATCAACTATTTCTTGAGGGAGGGCTAACTAATATTTCTACTCATCTGCACCAACATGACACTAATCAGATTATAAACCCATTAGCAACATAAACACATTAAGCATTTGAATTTACTCTCATAATTACAACCGTAATTAAATTTAAAAACGAGCCCAAAAAAAGGGTAATACTTTAATGCTAAAGAGAAGATATATATTACAACATTATGTTGACTATAATTTAAAGCATCATAATATTTGAAGCTAGATTAATTTTAAAATTATTTTACCGCTTTTGATTAATTTTTAAAGGAAATGTGAACGTCGTTTAAAATGTGCGTTTTAGTCACATCACATGAAATGCACCCGGATCTAAGTCATATTTTATTCAACATTTTGGGATTTGGATTTGGGTCACATGAAATGCACACCCGAATTTAAGAAGGTAAAATTATTAAAGAACGCGCCTAAAGCAACTAACGCGTTATTAACTTTGCGGGAGGCCATGAAAATTTGCTAAATGGCTTACCCATGTTCTAAATAAACTTATAAAAGTGCTAAAGAGGGACGCGCAATTTGTGGTTTTATTCGGCGCGGTGCACCTTGTTTATTTTAAGGCCATCCTAGAAGGAACTATTGTTCTCTATAAAATTGTCTCTAAAGCAACTTAATCCATTAACATTATTGGATAACTACCCTTAAAAGCATTCATGAAATTCGAGCTTCAAGTTCAAGTCCGAATTTAAACAAGAGGAAAATCCCTTAATTTAAATCCGCTACCTAACTTGGAAAGCTTAGAATTGTACTACTAAAACGAATTAGGATTACAAGGCCAACTACTAAAGTTTGGGCCTTGTATTTGCAAGCAAGGTCCAATTGTGGAGGAGTAGGCACATCTGGCTACATTGAGAGGAGGCCATGGGTCTCTTGGGCCTGGATTAAATTTCGATTCTACTCAACATTTTCTTTTCTTGCTTTCACCTACTAGTCTTTTCACGTATGAAATATATCCATCCACATTGAATTTCCTCTTGCAACCTGCGTAGTTCATGTACCGTATTTTCCCAAATGCGGGTCGCTCTCGCCAACCCTAAAGGCCAAACATGAAAAATCTCAGTTCAGTTACTTGATGCAAGCAAATCAACCTAAAGTTACAAATTTATTCTCCTCATACCCGAACCACACAAGCAGTTGACGACCCACCAGGCCACACTCCTAGGATGGTACCGATTAACTACGAGCGTTATTATTGGGTTGATAAGTAATTATCAATGTTGGTAACACTTTGTATTTAGATTTTGCAAAGCTTGATTTGTGAGTGTAAATGAGTATTTTCCTAGAGGAGGTAATCACATGTTATTATTTGGATAAGAGCGTGATCAGTAATAAAGAAAATAACTCGATTAGTTTAATGCGACATTGAAGGGATTGAGCATAATGCAATAAGACCTGGTCGTGTAAGCCACATATTGACCACATGCATCCGACATAACCACTAGGATCCCTTCCATCTATATGGTACTGCAAAAAAGAAAGCAGATTTAGATCAGAACTCTGATACATCTCCAAAGGCAATTCTGTTGGCAGATTACCTTGTCATTCAAATATATCGTGATGGCCAGAGCTTCTTCTGGTCCACTTGTCCATTCGAGTATCTTTTTAGCCCAATACATCCTGCATAAGAATTCACAATTTGGAACTTAGCAAAAAGCAATAACTTTGTTCAGTCTTTTTCCCTTTTCTGGTGTTGGTCAAAGAAGTTGAACAAACGAGAATTTAAGCAGTATCTCTTGATTAAAGAAGAAAGTTAATGAGAAAAAGAGCAGACAGTAAAATCACAAAATGAAAGAATGTTACTGAGAAGAAGAGCAGAGAGTAGAATCACAGAACAGAAAATTAGTAGAAGATCCCAATCTCTTGGTGAATCAAAGAGAATGTAGCCATAAAATGTTTTAACTGCATGAAAACAAGAAGCTACTAAAAGCTGACTTGTTCTATACCATTATGCGACTGTTTTGATCCTTATTCATGTTAGCTAGAGAAGTGAGAAGCACCAAGAAATGTAAACCCCTGCTATCTTAGCTAATAAGATCTATTCATCAACTTACCTTTTCATTTCACTTCCTTTTTAATTTTCAACCAGAAACCTACATCTCCTTTTTCTTATCGCTGATAAGATCAGTTTCTGAAAGGAATAACTAACTTGTGCTTCTTCTATCACATTAGAAATCTAGTAATTCCAGACAAGGTTCTCTTACATATAGCTGTGCATATGGATTATACTATCATACAATATTTCCTAAACATGTTCTAAACGGGTAGGGGCTTGGTCTGATGGTAACCAACCCTCACTTACAACCGAGAGGTTGTGAGTTCGAGTCTCCCCAGGAGCAAATTCTGGGGATTTATGCCGGGGGTCTATTTGGAAACAGCCTCTCTACCCCAGGGTAGGGGTAAGGCTGCGTACACACTACCCTCCCCAGACACCACTGAGTGGTATTGTACTGGGCCGTACTTTTTTTTTGTTCTAAACGGGCTGGAAAACCAAACAGATACAAAACTAGAAACAAGCATAATAAAGTGAAGTAGAAGACCAGATAACATATCAGGGTGGAATAACTTGTCATGAATTCAACTAGCAGGATCAAGACATAAATGTCCAGCAGCATCACTTGCCTCATAAAACCATGCATCTTTCCATAATGAACCATCTCTAATTGAGAAGCATTCCAAAGCTGAAACCCAAAAAGAACAACTAAGCAACTAAAAAGTTGGAAAACATATTAGAATGCATAGCAACTGGAAAAAAGGCCATGTCACTGGAAGATGCGAGGAGGATCCTGCTAGAATCCTAAATGCAACAGATGAAATAGCAGTGATATGCCAAGATCTTCAAATCAGATCGACAACTCTTTCCTCACTACATAATATTATCACTCTTTTGGCACTGCTTGCTAATGTAAAAATTAAAATGAAAAGGTAATTTACAGGATCTGCAGTTTGTGCCTTCTCCAACTGCTCTCGCCTGCAAAAGATTATATTCACTTCCAACTTCAATACAACGCAAAAGTAGTTACTAGCATCTAACGGCAAGCATTTTGTTTCATCTTCAAACGAACTCTTATCAATTTAAGATTCGAAGAACATATAGTTAAGAAGCTTCTTCTTTTTCTTGCTTACTCAATCTACTGAAAAAGCAAAAGAAAGCATTTTACTCACATGTATATATGTTCGCGCTTATCAGATGCATGTTCCATCAAGGTTTTACGTGCCCATTCCCATGCACCCAGTAATGAATCATATCGTGGCTGGTAGTAGCAGAAGTTATCAGCAAGCTCTCTGCGCACAATCAATTCCTCCAGAAATGCGTCAACTGCCTGCATAAGCAATAATTGATCAAATAAGCTTCACATTAGGCCACTGATAATGGAGAGTCAATCTTGAGGCGATATGAAACTTAATAAAAATGACAGCAACTACTAAAAGTTCCAAATATGTTTGAAATACTCGCACTGCACAACGGCAGAGCTTATCTTACGGTCAATGAGCCAACTGTAACAAAAGCCATGTTTGATTGTGGTGTAAAGAGGATGAAGTGGAGGAGTGGAAGTAAATGTGGACCGGCAAAGTTCATTTGCAACATTTGATAAGAAAGTAAAAGATGGGATGAAGTGGAGAGGAGTACCCTTCCACAGCTCCCTCCAATAGTGGAATGAAGGGAGGGAACAATAACACTTTATTTAATTTTGAGATGATGTGGAGAGGAGTAGTATCCCTCCATAAATCCCCCCAAAACAGGTACTAAGCGAGGACAATGCCACTTCAATTTTGAGATGAAGTGGAGAGAAGGAGTATCCCTCCACAACTCCCCCAAAACTGGAACGAAGGGAGGAACAATGCCAACTTAGGTTTCTGTCAAACCATACCAAAGAAATAGGGAAAAAATCATCAATACTTCACCTATGTGAAGCAAAACACCCAATTTTCTCTCCTTTACCCCCACAAATCCGTCCTGGAACAAAATATAATGCAACAGGAGGCAAGTAATTTATCAGCCTCTTTGCCCTTTCGGGTAGGGGTATGGCCCGTCTACATATTACCCTCCCCATACCCCACTTTGTGGGACTATACTGGGTAGTTGTTGTTGTTGTTGTTGTTCTATAGACTGAAGATAGAATTTCATAGTAAGAAAAATTATAGCACAAACATAGGTTAGATGAATATGATTCCACAACCTGGGTATAAAGTTTTCGAACTTTGCTTGCTTCTAAAGCACATCGTTGTGCTGATATCTGCCCAAAGTGCAAATAAGGAGAGAGACCAGAAAGCGCTTGGGGTTTCAGAGGGTTGTTCCGCTCTGTTGAATAATTTTTCAACCTAGCTGTCAAGAACCCATTTTTACTTCCCATAAGTACTTCCAATGCAGTATCTTCACCTGGTTCACACCATTCAAGTTCAGGAACTTCTGCTCCTTTCCTGATGCACTGGACAAGTTATAGCATTTGTAGGCCAAAATAAAAGTTTACTACATTGTTAGACCGGAGAGACTATCTGACCTTACAACATCGGCAATTAATTTTGGCCAATCTGTTGGAGGGTTTGGAGATGGCCACTTTATCTTGGGAGGCCCTATTGCAGGCAATTCGATTAGATACTCAGGAAGCAGCTTATTTATTTTACCTCGTATGGTTTTAGCACTGTATTCCAATTTATTCGATGCCACCCAAACCGGAACAACATTGTGCGCATCAACCTCGTGTACTGTTACCAATTCACTCACTCTCTCACAATTTTTTCTTTCTAACTCCGCACATCCCTCAAAGGTGAGAAATCTGTTACTAATAGAGAAGCTCCACATTCTTTCAGAAAAATTGGGAATTGTGTTGGCAGCTTCTCCCTGTTTGAGATAAGCCATGCATAATGAGCTTAAGAGGGATTTCTAATAAGTTAGGACAAAAGAATATATGGAAAATGTACCATAATAAATATATATAATGGTTATCTTCCGCGTTTCAGTACAAAATCATGGGCCAATTAAAATCTAGAAGCATATGCATATATGCAATGGAGCAGCGGAAAAGATAATGAAACACAACATGATGTTTGATCATAACTAATCAATCAATTAATGGATCAACTACTCTCAATCTCAAACTAGTTGGAGTCAGCTCTATGAATCTTCAATATCCATTCTTCTGTGTTTGTGCTCATTTCATTCTAATGCTAAAACTCATAGGAGTTCTCTAAAACTGGAAATGATCTAAATCTCAATTTCTCCATGCCGTTCATAATAAATAAGTAAAACGAGCATCTTTTAGATATATTTCTACTTTACGGATAATTAAGTTAATATTTATTTTTAAAACATGTTTTACACATGGGGCTCCATCAAGGATCAGCGCTGAGCCCCCTGTTGTTCGCCTTAGTGATAGATGCTCTAACCTGACATATCCAAGGGGATGTGCCTTGGTGTATGCTCTTTGCTGATGATATAATATTGATATACGAGACGAGGGCCGGTGTTAGTGAAAGGTTAGAGGTATGGAGACAGACCCTCGAGTCTAAGGGTTTCAAAATAAGCAGATCTAAGACAGAATATCTGGAGTGCAAGTTTGGCGACGAGCCGAGTGGGGTAGGCAGGGAAGTGATGCTTGGTTCTCAGGCCATCGCCAAGAGGGACAGTGTCCGATATCTTGGGTCTGTGATTCAGGGGGACGGAGAGATTGACGGGGACGTCACCCATCGGATAGGAGCGGGGTGGTCGAAGTGGAGGCTTGCTTCAGGGGTCCTGTGTGACAAGAAAATTCCACACAAACTTAAGGGGAAATTCTACAGAGTCGTGGTTAGACCTGCGATGTTGTATGGGGCGGAGTGCTGGCCCGTGAAGAACTCTCATGTTCAGAGAATGAAGGTTGCGGAGATGAGGATGCTTAGGTGGATGTGTGGGCACCAGGCTAGATAAGATTAAGAATGAAGTTATTCGACAGAAGGTAGGGGTGGCCCCGGTGGACGAGAAGATGCGGGAAGCGAGGCTGAGGTGGTTCGGGCATGTACGGAGGAGGGGTCCCGATGTCCCGGTGAGGAGCTGCGAGCGGCTGGAGATTGTTGGAGGTCGGCGAGGTAGAGGGAGGCCTAAGAAGCATTGGGGAGAGGTGATTAGGCAGGACTTGACTAGAATGTAGGTTACCGAGGACATGACCCTTGTTAGGGGAGTCTGGAGGTCTAGAATCAGGGTTGTAGGCTAGGGGCTCTTAGAGTCCTTTGTACGCCTCACCCGGGGTTGGGTGTGGGATAGTAGGGTTACCCATAGTTGACTAGTGTTTTAGCTTATGTCCCCTTATGGTGTTAGTATGGTAGTTACTGCTTGTTACTATTGCATGCGACTGTATTTATGTTTCTTATGTTTACATAATTATTTACGTTACCTCTGCGGGATTACTTATGCTTTATTATTTCGTTTTGTCTTGCTTTGGTTTCTAATTTTGTCTTTGTTTTAATGCAGCTTTTCATTTTATCTTATGCGCCGAGGGTCGATTGGAAACAGCCTCTCTGCCCATTCGGGTAGGGGTAAGGCTCGTCTACATATTACCCTCCCCAGACCCCACCTGGTGGGAATATACTGGGTAGTTGTTGTTGTTGTTTACACTATGTAGGTGTTAGTGACAATTTCAGTTGCTGATTGACTAAAACATGCTAGTAAAGAAGAGTTTAAGCTGTAACACGCACAAGATAAATAATAAGTATACCTAAATATAAAAATATATTTTAAAAAAATAACAAATATTTTACCTGAAATAGAAAAAAGGGAATTTGAAGAGTATTTTCGAGGTTACTATGAAGTTTTTGAAGGCCTCTGAGCATAAACCTTAACTGTCTAGCTTTTGCACCTAAGAACTGATCGAACAAATTGAAAGCAATAGCTACTGGTACATTTGCTTTGTTAGCCTCATCAACGGCGTGATTAACGCCCAGTTATCTCTTATCCGTTGATTTCTGAACACCCAGTACACTACCGGTCCAACCAACGGTCCTGATCCTTGCTTCAGAACCCGGATCCGACCCGACTGAACGACTGGGATCGGAGATGCCATGGGGGAAACACGGCCAAACAACAACCGTACTAGTGTGCTCAGGAGTGCGTAGGTTAAAGGGTTTTCAGTGATTTGTGTGAACAATTGGTGAGCTTCATGTTTTGGGTTTTCGTACAGCTGAGAGTTAATGGAGGGAAAAATGAAACCGTTAACGGTTGTGGTATTTGAACGGGACACGTAATGCATTCTGATTGGTTGATTTTGTTGAGTATTTCGGCCTTTATGATTTTGGGCCGAAGGAATTGAGTCCAGCCTTATAAATCCATTGGCACGAGCCGAAGGCGATGAACGTCTGGCCATAGTTATATTAAGTCCAAATTATTTATTCTTTATAATATTTAGAATTTTATCTAATTATATTATATTAAAAATTTATTTATTTATATTTTCTATATTTTTTAGTTTTTAATAAATATTTAGGATTTTATTATAAATTGCATAGATTGAGGCTCATATCCTATTATTAGCTTTCAATTAAGAGATTCAATTATATCTTTTCCTTTTTTTTCCCTTTCCTCTTCTCTCTCCTTTTTTTACATCAAAATTCTCTTAATCTACACCAAGAATCTCCATCTTTTCTCTTTCCATTGCTGACAACTTTATACTATTAAAATTTTAAGAAATATTCAGAAATTGTATGATAATTATATCATAATTGCATTTAAATTGTATCATATACATCAATCCTAAAATATAATTGGATATACTTGTAACCTAACTGTATCTAACTTGTATTTGGTACATTAATACCCAAAATAATACATGGTACAATATTAATAAATTAATATACAATTATCATATATTTGTGATACAAATTGTGAAATTCGTCATGAACTAACAACTATTCATAATAATATACATTGAATATATGATTACCATACATTTGTAATATAATTCCTGCATCAATTATGATACATATACAATTATAATACAATCACGACATATTTCTGAAAAATTGTGATACAATTATGATCTTCATCTTCTTCAAGTTGCAATCAGAACTTTACACTAAAAATCTAATATACCGTGTCATAATTATTTTAGCATTGTATCGAGTATTGTTTTGGTACTGGTGTATCATTTATAAAATCACATACAATTAAAAAAAGAGCACAAGATTCAAAACTTACCACAAGTTGATTTTAGAGTAATATTTTAAATTTCATCTACAGTGTATGAATAAAAAATAGAGATTTTGGGTGAATAGTAAAATACTAAAATTTAAGAAAGAGATAAATTAGGTTTGAAAATCTTTAGAAGAGTAAATGAATCAGAAATTTGGGTGATATTAAAAAAAAAGAGAGATTTGGGTGATTATTAAGAAAGAAAGAAAAAAGAAAGAGAATTTTAAATGTAGGGGAGGACTTTTGAAAATGGGCTAAAATTAAGCGATCTTAATCTTTTTCTTTTTTAAGGTTTCGTATATAATTTATAAATATCGATATACAAAGTAATTAATAAGGAACCTAAATAAAAGTGGTAAATAAGTTTCTAATATAGTATAGCTAGGTAAAAATTCTGAAATATATAAACTAAACGGGATTTTTACCTATCTATACCATATAACAAACATTATTACCAAAAATGTTCATAATATTGTATTTACCCGCCTAGTCCATAGTTTTGCTACAAAATCTGTACCAAACCAAAAGTAGATAGACTCTACCCTAAAAAGGCGCCAATTTGTAGGAATCAGATTTAATGGTGATTCTATCACCATTAATTTCGAAATTTAAAACGGAAGAAAATTGCAGCGTAATTCTCTCATTCTCCATATATTTTCCACAATTGATAGCCATTAAAAAGCTTGAAAGCTTTGAATTCAAATTTGGATTTTCAAAAATTATTATTTGTTTGGATTGGGTGTTGTTGTAAATAATTTGAAATATGTTTAGGAGTTTATATCTCAATTTTGAGGGGTTTTGGTGAAGATTAGACTTGGTTTTGACTGAATTTCAGATTGAAACTCGTCGAAGAAGAAGAAGACATATTTTTCCAGAAATTGTAGTTAAATTATAGAATTGTAGATCAATTGTAGAAACATGTAGATAAATTGTAGATAATTTGTAGATAAATTATAGATTGGGAAGACTAAAACTTCTACAATTATGTCGAAAATGCCAATTATGCTATAATTGAAATGCGAATAGGAATATTAAAATTAAATGTATTCAGTTTGTAGATACAATTTCTACAAATAAACTACAAATCAGTTTAAGTATTATATAAAGTTGTATTGTTGCATTTATACTACAATTCGAAATATGTTTAGGAGTTTATATCTCAATTTTGAGGGGTTTTGGTGAAGATTAGACTTGGTTTTGACTGAATTTCAAAACTAGTCGAGGAAGAAGAAGACATATTTTTCCATAAATTGTAGTTAAATTGTAGATAAAATATAGGTAAATTGTAGATAATTTGTAGATAAATTGTAGATTGGGAAGACTAAAACTTTTACAAGTCTTCTATAATTATGTCGAAAATGCTAATTATGCTACAATTGAAATGAGAATTTGAATATTAAAATTAAATGTATTCAGTTTGTAGATACAATTTCTACAAATAAACTACAAATCAGTTTAAGTATTGTATAAAGTTGTATTGTTACATATATACTACAATCTTGTGTCAAAAAAATTTAAGCATACCAAATTTCAATTTATGTACCATAATTCAAATTAAGGGTATAATTATTGCTTCATTTATTCTAGGCATGATTTTAGGAGCATATATTCGCTTTAGGTGTATATTTAACTTATACCTTCAAGACTTAATCTTTTGGATAGTTCAAAGTAGAACTCATCGTAGGATAATCTCTATTTCTAATCTGAATCTAATTCCTAATAACTTACTAAGAATTAATACAGTAGGCGTTTGGACAATATTTGGTAAAAGCTGAAATTTGAAGTTGACAATAAAAAGTGTATTAGTAAATTTGAGCTTACATACAATACAAATATCACTTGAAAAACAGTGAGTAATTTTCTGTTCATTCGAAATAAAATATTGTAATTTGGTAACTTATACACCTAATGAATTTAATAGTGATTACCGTATATTAAGGTGGAGGAAACATAAGGAAAGAGAAGAGGAGGAAAAAAAAGGAAAAGGAATATATGCTCCTAAAATTATGCCTAAAATAAATGAAGCAATAATTATACCCTTAATTTGAATTATGGTACATAAATTGAAATTTGGTATGCTTAAATGTAATAAGCACAAATCTTAAACATGGGAGGTAATAATGTTTGCTATATGATATAGATACGTAAAAATCCCTAAACTTAAACTATTTACTTTTTTTTATCTATACAATTAAGTATTATTTCCCCGGCCCACATAATTTCTTGATATCGGATCCAAGTCACATTAGGAAGATATGGGGTTTGGTTTATTTACTTCATTTTCCTGATAAGAACATTTTTTCACTTTTCTCCACTTTGAATTTATCCCCAACATATTTAGCCAACAATGACATACATAAAAAGATTGTCAAGTATGCACGATCTTTCTAATTCAAAGTTTTAATTTCATCCTTTTTGTTGTCACTTAATTAAAATTAAAAGAGCACAACCACGAGGGACCTTTTTCAAAGTTGTGATGTTAACTTTTTGTCTTTTCTCTATCAAATTGACCGTCTAAGTTATGGTAGCAATATATATATATATATATATATAGAATAAATAATATATACTATGATTAGAATTTAAATAGGAATAAGAGCGACAATACTTGCATATAAGACCAAAAGCCTCTAATAAACATTACTGTTACTTACATCAATTTATACTGTTATTTGTTAATAACATTTACTCCTAAAAACAACAACTACCAAATATTAATTATCCTTTATTATCTATAAAATTATTTACTAACAAAATTTAAACAAGAAAGGACTGTGAAACGACCTATATTACTCCTCTTTTTTTTCTCTATATTGAATGTTCTTTTTTTGTGTGTTTCATGTTATTAATATAGAATTTCCCTTAATTATACTATTGTTTTCTTTTTTACTTTTTTGGTATGTATGCACGTCTTATATTACATATTTGTTCTTTTTATTTTTGACATTATGTGTGTATGAAGACCACCATTGTTGAGCTTGAAGGTCCAGAATTTGAAATTTTATTTTGAAGATTTATTGTTTGATTCGAAGTGAGTTCTATAAAATATTGCATATAATATCTTCAAGTATGCTTCCCAGATCAAAATTTTATATATATTTGAATATCCATAATTGTTGGGTTTGAAGCTCAATTTTATTTTTGAAGATTTTTTATTTGATTCAAAGTGGATGCTGTTAAATACTGCTTATAGTACCTTCTGGAAGTCCATGCTGAAATTTGATAACATTTGGAGTTAATTTAAGGTGATTGAGATCGAAATTTTCAGCTGAAAATCGAAGAAGAACACAACTACCCAATAGTGTACCGCTACGGTATACAATATGCTGTAGGAGTATATAGCTATACTGTAACAGTATAATATTATAGTTTACAATATAATGGTATATTGTAATAATCGAAAAAGATACAGTTACCTAATAATATATTGCTATAGTATACAATGTACTATAGGAGTATATAGTTATACTGCAATAGTATACTATTGACAAGAGGGGTTGCTCTGATGGTAAGCAACCTCCACTTCCAACCAAGAGGTTGTGAGTTCGAGTCTCCCCAAGAGCAAGGTGAGAAGTTCTTGGAGGAAAGGATGCCGAGGGTCTATTTGGAAACAACCTCTCTACCCTAGGGTAGGGGTAAGGTCTACGTACACACTACCTTCTCCATACCCCACTAAGTGGGATTATAATGCACAATATACTATAATAGTATACTTATTACCTGTAAATTCACTTGCCTTTCCCCTTTTACTTTTCTTTAATCCTTTACCCAATGTGAGCGAAAAATTGAAAATGCAAAAATAAAATAAAAATTTTTTATGCTATATAATGTAACGATATACTCTTTCAATTAGATCCTTTTAGATTTTTTCGAAATATTTATTGGCAACTGATATTATTTCAGTTTAATAATTAAATTAAAGTTTTCTTTAACTCTTTGCATACAATTGCATACCTTGTTGATATAGCTATATACTATAATAGTATCATATGTTAGTTAATATTTTTTAGTTGTATTAGTTACATTAATTTGGTACAAAATTTTTTTTTTTAGTAGTATTATAAGAAAAAAGAATAATAAAAAATAGTGAAAATAGTAAATAAAATTAGATTATGAAGAGAAAAAGAATATAAAAAAATAAGTTAAATGAAATTAAAAAAGGAAAAAAAAAAAAGAAGAAACGAGAAAAAAGAAAAAGAAGAAAAGAAAAAAAGAAGCATAAAAATAAAAAAAATTAGAAAATAACGAAAAAAATTTCCGCAAAAACTACTATAGGTAGGAAATGTAATTAGTTTATAGGTAGAAAAATAAATGGGTAGACAAGGGTAAATAATTTTATTTTTGTCGATAACTGTGTCATTCTCCTTTTAAGAAACTACCGGTTATCTCAGCGTGTAAATGACACGAGATAAACACTTTTAAGCATGTTGTTTAAAATATATCCACGATTTATAATATATTTAAATATTAGCCAATTTCGCTCAAATTTCAGGATATGACGTCCTAGATTTTAAACCTCAAAATTCAATCTTTAGGATATTGTGTCCTATAGTTCGAAAATTGTATCCTAATGTTCGAATCTTATATCCCGAATTCTAAATTAATAATTTAGAGATTCAGTACATCGTGTCCTAAAGTTAGAAAATTGTGTCCTGAATTTTATATTAGTAGTTAAGAAATTCAGGACACTTAGTCCTGAATTTCAACTTCCTAAATTCAAGATACTTAGTACTTAGATTTAGGTGAATTTTGCTAATCTTTAAATATATTGTAACTAATGAATTTATTTTAAATAGCTGACTTAGAAGTGACTATTGCTGCACTTTGCCCTATCTCAGCTCATAAACAATTAGTATAAAAACTAATTAATTCTAAGATATTACTAATATTAGCCAAATGCTACCAATATAGCCTATTAGCTACTTGTAGCAAAAAAAAGTTAATTTTTTTGCTTTATGGAGTTTCAAGCTCAACAATGATGGGTCTTCATACACACATAATATCAAAAATAAAAAGAACATGCGATGTGAGTGCTATAAAATATTGCTTATAGTATCTTCGAGTATGCTTCCCAATCAAAATTTTTATATGTATTTGTATATCCACCACTGTTGGGCTTGAAGATCAATTTTATTTTTGAAGATTTTTGTTTGATTCGAAGTGGGTGCAGTTAAATATTTCTTATCGTACATCCTGGAAGTTCATACTGAAATTTGATAGCATTTGAAGTTAATTTAAGGTGATTAAGTGTGACGATCCGATCCGGCGTCTCGTGAGTTACCGTCCCGTTTCTCCCATTTTCTACTTCTTTATGCTTCATTATCAGTGTCGTGTGTGATCGAGTTGGTTTAGATGGATTTTTGAAGGAAATGAGACACTTAGCCTCTTTAAGGAAAGCTTAGTTTGGAAAAGTCAATCAGATGTTGACCTATGAGCTAGAGGGCTCAGATATGAATTCCAATGATTCGGCTAGCTTCAGGGGATGATTTGTGACCTAGGAGCGTGAGGGAAATTTATTTTGGAGGTCCGGTGTAGAATTAGGCTTGAATTGGCGAAGTTGGTATTTTGGTGAATTTCGGTTATAGGTGTTTTAGTTGGATTTTTGATCAAACGCGTATTTCGGAAGTTTTAGAAGAACTTAAGCTTGAATCCGTGTCATTTGATGGTTTTAGAGTTGTTTGATGTGTTTTGATGATTAGAACAAGTTTGGATGATGTTTTAGGATGCATTGGTGCTCTTGATTAAAGTCCCGGGGGTCTCGGTGTGATTTGAGATGGCTAACGGAAGGTTTTTGGGACTTAGGATGTTGTAGAATTTGCAGGTTCAGTGTTGCAAACTTTTGTTCTCTGTGATTGTAGGAGGTGCTCTGTGATTGCATAAGAGGATTTTGAGGGAGTGTTTGGTTGTTTAATGGAATCGCATACGGAGGCTTGCGATCGCACAGTGTGAAGTTGATCTGGAAATTGAGTAGAAAATTGTTCAATGCGATCGCATGTGTAGGTGTGCGATCACATAGTGTAAGGATCTTGTGCATTGTGATCGCATGTATATATTCGCGATAGCATATTGTTAAATTTGGAGCTGAAATTTTTGTGCATTGCGATCACAAGCCTGGGGCTGCGATCGTATATAGGGAAAAGGGACCTGGGCAGAAGGGTTTTAAAATATTTTGTTCTGCGAGGTTAAGTTATTTTCCACCATTGTTGAGCACCCTTGAGAGCTTTTAGATGGGAATTGAAGAGGGTTTTGACTGGGATTGATTGGAGGTGAGTCCTATGGACTAAAAACATGATATAATTGAAGAATCAACCTAGAAATTCATGAAAACTTGGCAAAAATAGGAAGGATTAGGGCTTGGGTTTTTGAAATTTTAAATTGGAATTTGAAGGGCCATTTGAGCTCGTATTTGAGAGTTCTTGATATGTATAGACTCGTGGAGGGATAATGAACCTGTTGATGTAGAAATTTATGAATTTCGAGAAGTGGGCCTGGGGCTCGGGTTTTTCCAATTTCGGGATTTATGATGTTTTTCAATTATTTTCGATTGGGTATTGTTCCTTTAGCTTGTTGTGACATATTCATTATGGTTTTGGTCAGATTCGACGCGCGAGAAGGCTAATTTAAGATGTAAGGGCATAGCGAGCTAGAGTTTTGGCCGGCTTGAGGTGAGTAATGATTATAAATGATGTCCTGAGGGTTTGAAACCCCAAATTTGCACAACGTAGCGCTATATTAATTGAGGCATATGCTCCGTGATGAGCGTGTGGTCCATTACTAATGGGGATTGTGATTTGGTCAATCCCATTGATGATTTTTACTGTATTTTCGACCAAGGCTGATTTATTATTATTATGATTTGGCCAGTCGCCATGTTTGGGTCTTGTGCCGACCTGTAGAACCCTTGGGCATTGTTTTACTGATTATCCTCACCTTACTTGTTAAAACTCATATCCCCAGTCATGTTTCTAATTGTTAAACACATTATGAACTGGTTTTGAAATGCTAATCATAAATAAAAGTAATATGTGGGATGAGATCCTTATATTGTGTTAATATGCCCGAGAGGTTGTGATTATCTCATCTGAGAGGAGTTGAGAACCCAATAGTGAGGATGTTGTATATATTATAGACCGGGCTACATGCTGCAGCAAATGAATATACTTATATGGATCGGGCTGCACGCCATTGCAATATATATATATATATATATATATATATATATATATATATATATATATATATATATATATATATATATATATATATATATACATATATATATATATATATATATGGATCGGGCTGCGAGCCGCAGCAATGTAGCGCTTGGGCTGTAGGAGCCCCTCCGGAGTCTGCACACCCCCCAGTAAGTGCAGTCGACTATTGTTATGGATCGGGCTGTGCGCCACAGTGATATTCGGATCGGGATGCACACCGCAATAGTATATTTATGATTATGGTTATTGTGAAAAGTATATGAATCGAGTATCGAAAAGTAATAAATAAGGGAAAAATATGCTCGAGGAGCAAATTTTATACTTCATTAATATCTGTTGAGCTACCTTCTACCTAGTTTTAAGGAATTTTACTTTACATCTTCATTATTTGTTGCTTAAACAATTTTACTGCTTTGATATAGAACTGCTTAGTGCATTTTTGTGATGTCATTTTGTTAGTCCTTATTTATTTTTATTACTCACTATGTCGGAGTACTCACATTACTCTCTGCACCGCGCGTGAAGATCCAGGTATCACTAAGGTGTAGTGCGAGCTCTTCAGCAGTTTAGTTTTCTCCGGAGTTATCGAGGTAGTTGCATGGCGTCCGCAGACCTGATGTTCTCCCTCTATCTTTATGTTTTCGCATTCTAGACATATCTCTATAGTAGACTTTTGAAACCTTGTATTTAGAGGCTCAGACTTGTGACACCTGATCTAGCGGGCTATTGAGGAGATGTTTATGGTTTTCCGCATATTTCATATATACTATTCTGACTTCTATTGATATTAAACTGGCATTTGCCTAGCATTGTGTTGGGTGCCATCACGACCGGGGTTGGGGTCGTGACAAGTTGGTATCAGAGCCTAGGTTACTCGGTCTCGCGAGTCATGAGCCAGTTTAGTAGAGTCTCGCGGATCGATATAGAGATGTCTGTATTTATCCTCGAGAGGCTGCAGAACCTTTAGGAAAACTTCATATTCTTGAAATTCTTGTTGTGCGCTTGTGTTGCTCCAAGAACTAAATTTGTGCTATTCTATTCTCTCGCAGATGGCGAGGACACGAGCTACCGGACGAGAGAGATGACCACCAGTGCCACCCACTGAGGCCACCGGAGGCTGTGGACGCGGTCGTGGTCGTGGCTGAGGCAGAGTAGTAAGTTCAGCATCTGTTGATCCACCAGCTGCCCAGCTCTGGATCAGACTCCAACAGCACCAGTTTAGGAACAGTTGTGCCTATTGTGGTTCCGGGTCTACAGAAGACCTTAGCTTAGATCTTGACGGTTTGCACTGGCCTAGCTCATGCAGTTTCAGCTACCACAGCAGCAGCTACTTCACAGGCGTGGGGAGGAAATCAGACCCCCGCTGCTCACACACCTGAGCAGGTAGTGCATGGATTACAGACTCCAGAGGCACCCAAAGCTCAGCCAGTTGCCCCAGTGCAGGAGTTCAGGGTTCTAGCTATGCCTGATGATGAGCAGCATCACCTTGAGAGGTTTGGTAGACTCCAACCTCCGATATTCAGTGGTGTTGAGGGCGAGGATGCCCGGGGTTTTCTTGACAGGTGTCAGCGGATGCTCCGTACAGCAGGGATTCTGGAGTCTAGTGGTTTGGAATTTACCACCTTTCAGTTTACTGGGGCTGCCTTCACTTGGTGGGAGGCGTATGAGAGGCGTAGGTCGGTCGGTGCAGCGCCCCTTACTTGGCAGGAGTTCTCCACTCTCTTCTTGGAGAAGTATGTACAACAGTCTCGCAGAGAGGAGCTGCGTAGGCAGTTTGAGTGGTTGATGCAGGGATATATGACCATGACCCAGTACGAGATGAGGTTTCCGGAGTTGGATCGTCATGCCACCTAGATGATTCTGTCATATCGTGAGAGGGTTAGGAGATTTGTGGATGGCCTTAATTACCATCTACGTATTCTGATGACTAGAGAGAGTACTGGGTGCTACGTTCGAGGGGGTGGTGGATATCGCTCGTGAGATCGAGTTAGTTCACCGTCGGGAGCGAGAGGATAGGGAAGCTTAAAGGCCTTGAGGTTCTGGAAGTTTCAGTGGCTCTCCCTCAAGGGGCCAATCTCAGTAGGGTAGAGGTTGTTCTTTCAGGCATGCCCAGTCGGCCCGTCCAGAGTACAGAGGGGCATCTTCAGGTTGTGGTCATCAGGGGTTCTAGCAGGGCCAGTCTTCACTTAGTGCCCTCCCAGCTCAGAGTTCATCTCATGCCCGATCAGCTCAGGGTTCTTCTGTGCATAGCGCATCTTCTAGTCACTCTGGTACGAGGAGTTCACTTCAGTTCCCATCTCCGGCGCCAAGTAGTTATTATGAGTATGGAGAGTTTGGGCATATGAGGAGGCAGTGTCCTTGACTTCGTGGCAGTCAGTTCCAGCAGAGGGATCAACCCTCGACTTCTGCTCCAGCTACTTCACTACCCACCCACCCAGCTAGGGGTGGGGGTCAAGCAGTCAGGGGTCGCCCTAGGAAGGGAGGCCATTCAGGCGGTGACCAGGCTCATTTTATGCTCTGCTAGGCAGGTCAGATGCCATTGCTTCAGATGTTGTCATCACAAGTATTGTCTTAGTCTACCACAAAGATGCCTCCGTATTATTAGATCCCGATTCCACCTATTCTTATGCGTCCTCATATTTTTCTCACCATTTGGGTACGAACCCAAAGCTTTTTGCTTTGCTTGTTCATGTTTCTACCCTGGTGGGCGACCCCATTATTGTAGACCGTGTGTATCGGTCATGTATTGTGACCATTGGGGGTTTGGAGACCCGAGTTGATCTATTTCTATGAGCATAGTGGACATTGATGTTATTTTGGGCATGGATTGGTTATCTCTATGTCATGCTATTCTAGACCGTCATGCTAAGACTGTTACCTTGGCTATGCCGGGTGTACTGAGGATCGAATGGCGTGGTATGACTGATTACGTTCTTAGCAGAGTGATTTCTTTCTTGAAAGCCCAGCATATGGTTGGGAAGGGTTGTTTGTCATATCTAGCTTTTGTGCTAGATGTTGGAGCTGAGACTCCTAGTATTGATTTTGTCCCGATTGTGAGGGATTCCCTGACGTATTTCCTCCAGACCTGCCGGGTATGCCATTGGATAGGGATATTGATTTTGGTATTGACCTGGTGTGAGTCACTCAGCCTATTTCTATTCTGCCATATCGTATAGAACCAGGAAAGTTGAAAGAATTGAAGGAGCAACTTTAGGAGCTCCTAGATAAGGGGTTCATTCGGCCTAGGTGTCACCTTGGGGTGCATCAGTTCCGTTTGTGAAAAATTGGATGGCACAATGAGAATGTGCATTTATTACAGGAAATTGAATAAAGTAATAGTGAAGAACAAGTATCCCATGCCTCGCATAGATGATTTATTTGACTAGCTCCAGGGAGCGAGGGTATTTTCCAAGATTGATCTGCATTGGGGCTATCACCAGTTGAAGATCAGGGATTCAGATATTCCTAAGATTGCTTTCAGGACTAGGTATGGTCACTATGAGTTTCTTGTCATGTCTTTCGGCCTGACCAATGACCCAATAACATTTATGCATTTGATGAACAACGTATTTCGTCCTTATCTACATTTGTTTGTTATCGTATTCATTGATGATATTCTGGTGTACTCGCGTAGTCAGGAGGAGCATGGAGAGCATTTGCGAGTAGTATTGCAGATATTGAGGGAGGAGAAGCTTTATGCAAAGTTCTCCAAATGTGAGTTTTGGCTCAGTTCTATGGTTCTCTTGGGACACGTGGTTTCCAGCACAGGTATTCAGGTTGATCCAAAGAAGATATAGGCGGTGCAGAGTTGGTCTAGGCCATCCGCAGCCACAGAGATTCGTAGTTTCTTTGGGTTGGCAAGCTATTATCGCCGTTTTGTTCAGGGATTTTCATCCATTGCATCACCCCTGACCAAGTTGACTTAGAAGGGTGCTCCATTTGTGTGGTCGGACGAGTGTGAGGAGAGCTTCCAGAAGCTCAAGATAGCCTTGACCACAACTCCTGTATTAGTTTTGCCATCAGCTTCAGGTTTTTATACAGTGTATTGTGATGCCTCGAGAGTTGGGATTGGTTGTACATTGATGTAGGAGGGTAGAGTTATTGCTTATGCTTCTCGTCTGTTGAAGCCCCATGAGAAGAACTACCCTGTTCATGACTTAAATTGGCTGCCATAGTTCATGCTTTTTAGATTTGGAGGCACTACTTGTACGATGTATCTTATGAGGTATTCACTGATCGTTGTAGTCTTCAGCATTTGTTCAAACAGATGGATCTTAATTTGAGGCAGCGGAGGTGGTTAGAGTTTTTTAAGGATTATGATATCACTATTCTGTATCATCGGGAAAGGCCAATGTAGTGGCCGATGCTTTGATCCAAAATGCAGTGAGTGTGGGAGTTTGGCGTATATTCTAGTTGGGAAGAGGCCCCTTCCAGTCGATGTTCAGGCCTTGTCCAATCAGTTTCTGAGATTAGATATTTCGGAGCCCAACCGGGTGTTGGCTTGCGTGGTTTCTCGGTCTTCCTTATATGATCGCATCACAGAGCGCCAATATGATAATATGCATTTGCTTGTCCTTAAGGACAGAGTTCAGCATGTTGATGCCAGAGATGTGACCATTGGCGCTGATGGTGTGTTGAGGATACGAGGCTGGGTCTGTGTGCCCAATGTGGATGTGCTTAGAGAGTGGATTTTGGAGGAGGCCCATAGCTCACGGTATTCTATTCATCCAGGTGCCGTGAAGATGTATTAGGATTTGAGGTAGCACTATTGGTGGATACTAATGAAGAAAGATATTATGAGATTTTTGGCTTGGTGTCTCAACTGTCAGCAGGTGAAATATAATCAAAGACCAGTGGCTTACTTCAGTAGATGGTTATTCCCGAGTGGATGTGGGAGAGAGTCACTATGGATTTTGTAAGTGGTCTTCCTCGGACTTTAAGAAGTTCGATTCAATTTGGGTGATTGTGGATCGGTTGACCAAGTGCACGCACTTCATTCCGGTGTGTACTACCTATTCTTCGGAGCGGCTGGCAGGGATCTTTATCCGGGAGATTGTTTGGTTGCATGGTGTTCCAATGTCTATTGCCTCAGATAGAGGTACTCAATTTACTTCTCAGTTTTGGAGGACTTTTCAGCGAGAGTTGGGTACTCGGGTGGAGTTGAGCACATCGTTTCATCCTGAGACGGATGGCAGTCCGAGCGTACCATTCAGCTATTGGAGGATATGTTGTGTTATTGATTTTTGAGGTTCTTGGGATGAGTTTTTACTGCTCACAGATTTTTCCTACAATAATAGTTATCAGTCAAGCATTCAGATGGCTCCATATGAGACATTGTATGGGAGGCGATGTAGATCTCCAGTTGGTTGGTTTGAGCCCGGCGAGGCTAGACTATTGGGGACAGAGTTGGTGCATGATGCTTTAGAGAAGGTGAAGTTGATTCAGGAGAGACTTCGTATAGCTCAGTCGCGTCAGAAGAGTTATGCAGACCGGAAGGTTCGCAATGTGTCTTATGTGGTTTGTGAGATGGTTTTGCTAAAGGCTTCACCCATGAAAGGGTGTTATGAGATTTGGGAAGAAAGGGAAGTTGAGTCCGCGGTTCATTGGGCCTTTTAAGATCCTTAAGAGGATTGGGGAGGTGGCTTATATGCTAGCTTTGCCACCCAGCTTGTCAAGTGTGCACCTAATATTTCATGTTTTTATGCTCCAGAAGTATGTTGGATACCCATCCCATGTTTTGGATTTCAGCATGGTTCGGTTGGATGATGATTTGACCTATGATGTGGAGCCAGTGTCTATTTTGGGTCGTCAGGTTCGAAAGTTGAGATCAAAGGATATAGCTTCGGTGAAGGTGCAGCGGAGAGGTCGGCCTGTGGAGGAGGCTACAGTGGAGACTGAGCGGGAGATGCGGAGCATATATCCCCACATGTTTGAGGCTTCGAGTATGTTTCTTAACTAGCTCGAGGACGATCGTTTGTTTTAGTTGAGGAGGATACGATGACCCGACCCTTCCTCTCGTGAGTTACGACCCTGTTTCCCTAATTTTCTGCTTCTTTATGCTTCATTATAAATGTCATGTGTGATTGAGTTGGTTTGGATGGATTTTTGAAGGAAACAAGACACTTAACCTTTTGAAGGAAAGCTTAGTTTGGAAAAGTCAACCAGATGTTAACCTATGATTTAGAGGGTTCAGATATGCATTTCGATAATTCGGCTAGCTTCGGGGGATAATTTGTGACTTAGAAGCGTGATGTAGCTTCGTTAGGTGATCTGGCATGTGTGCGCAAAATTTCAGGTCATTCGGAGGTGTTTTGGTTGGGTTTTTGATCAAATGCCTGCTTCGGAAGTTTTAGAAGAACTTAATATTGAATCCGATGTAATTTGATGGTTTTAGCATTGTTTGATGTGTGTTGATGATTGTAACAAGTTTGAATGATGTTTTAGGATGTGTTGGTGCTCTTGGTTAAGGTCCCGGAGGCCTCAGGGTGATTTCGGATGGCTAACGGAAGGTTTTTGGGACTTAGGATGTTGCAGAAATTGCAGGTTCAGTGTTGCAGATTTTTGTTCTTTGCGATTGCAGGAGGTGCTCTGCGATCGCATAAGAGGATTTTGAGGGGGTGTTTGGTTGTTCAATCCATTTGGTTATCGATAAACCGATTGGAATGCACACCCTAGTTTTGACTAGGATTGATTGGAGGTGAGTCCTATGAACTAAAAATATGATTTAATTGTAGAATCAACCTAGAAATTCATGAAAACTTGGCAAAAATGGGAAGGACTAGGGCTTGAGTTTTTCAAATTTTAAATTGGAATTTGAAGGGCCATTTGAGCTCGGATTTGAAAGTTCTTGATATGTATAGACTTGTGGAGGGATAAGGAATCCTTTGATGTAGAAATATTTGAATTTCGAGATGTGATCCCGGGGCTTGGGTTTTGCCAATTTTGGGATTTATGATGTTTTTCGATTATTTTCGATTGGGTATTGTCCCTTTAGCCTATTGTCGTTATGGTTTTGGTCAAATTCGACGCGCGAGGAAGCCAATTTAAGAGGCAAGGGCATAATGAGCTAGAGTTTTGGCCGGCTTGAGGTGAATAATGATTATAAATGATATCTTGAGGGTTTGAGACCCCGGATTTGCACAACGTAGTGCTATATTGAGTTAAACCGCACACTGCATGATGAACGTGGGGTCTGTTACTATTGGGATTGTGACTTGGTCCGTCCCGTTGAGGATTTTTACCGTGTTTTCAACCAAGGCTTATTTATTATTATTATAATTTGGCTAGTCTCTATGTTTGGGTCCTTGTGCAGACCTGTAGAACCCTTAGGGGCATTCTTTTACTGATTATCCTCACCTTACTTGTTAAAACTCATAATCCCAGTCATGTTTCTAATTGTTAAACACAATACGAACTGGTTTTTAAATGCTAATAATAAATGAAAGTAATATGTGGGCTGAGATCCCTATATTGTGTTAGTATGCCCGAGAGTCTGTGATTATATCGACTGAGAGGAGTTGAGAACCCAATAGTGATGATGTGTATATGTTATGGACCGGGCTGCACGTCGCAGCAAATGAATATACTTATATGGATCGGGCTGCATGCGGCAACAAAATATATATATATATATATATATATATATATATATATATATATATATATATATATATATATATATATATATATATATATATATATATATATATATATATATATATATATATATATATATATATATATATATATATATATATATGTATGTATGTATGTACGTACGTACGTATGTACGTACGTACGTACGTACGTATGTATGTATGTATGTATGTATGTACGTACGTATGTATGTATGTATGTACGTACGTATGTATGTACGTATGTATATATGTACGTATGTACGTATGTACGTACGTATGTATGTAATCGGGCTGCGAGCCGCAACAATGTAGCGCTTGGATTGTATGGATCGGGCTGAGAGCCGCAACAATGTAGCGCTTGGACTGTAGGAGCCCCTCCGGAGTCTGCACACCCTCAGTGAGCGCAGTTGACTATTGCTATGGATCGGGCTGTGCGCCACAGTGATATTTGGATTGGGATGCACGCCGCAGCGGTATATTTATGATTATGGTTATTGTGAAAAGTGTATGAATCGAGTACCGAAAGGTAATAAATAAGGGAACAATATGCTCGAGGAGCAGATTTTATACTTGATTAGTACCTGTTGAGCTACCGTTCTACCTAGTTTTAAGGAATTTTACTTTACATCTTCATTATTTGTTGCTTAAACAGTTTTACTACTTTGATATAGAACTGCTTAGTGCCTTTTCGTGATGTCATATTGTTAGTCATTATATATTTTATTACTCACTAGGTTGGAGTACTCATATTACTCCTTGCACCGCGTGTGCAGAACTAGGAATCCCTAGGTGTTGTGCAAGCTCTTCCGCAGTTCAGATTCCACCAGAGTTATCGAGGTAGCTGCATGGTGTTCGCTGACCCGATGTTTTCCCTCTATCTTTACATTTCCGTATCCTAGAAATATCTATCTAGTAGACTTTTGAAACATTGTATTTACAGGCTCAGACTTGTGACACCGGATCTAGCAAGCTATTGGGGAGATGTTTATTTTTACGCATATTTCATATATACTGTTCTGACTTCTATTGATATTAAACTGGCATTTAACTCTAATAGCTAATGAAGGGTTGTGAATGTTTGATGGTCGAGCTTGCGTAGCATTGTGTTGGGCGCCATCACGATCGGGGTTGGGTTGGTGACATTGAGATCGAAAGTTTCAGCTGAAAATCGAAGAAAATACAACTACCCAATAGTATACCACTACGGTATACAATATGCTGTAGGAGTATATAGCTATACTGCAATACAACAAGAACAACAACAACAACAACAACTACCCAGTATACTCCCACCAGGTGAGGTCTGGGGAGGGTAATATGTAGACGAGCCTTACCCCTACCCAAAAGGGCAGAGAGGCTGTTTCCAATCGACCCTCGGCGCATAGGATAAAAGGAAAAACAGATGTAAAACAAAAACAAAGACAAGAACAAAAACAATAGAGCATTAGTAACTCCCGTAGAAATAGCGTAAATAATTATCAAAACATAAGAAACATAAATACAATCGCATGCAATAATATCATACAGTAACTACCATAACTAACAACCATTGGGGGGACATAAGCTAAAACACAGATCATCTATGAGTATCCCTGCTGGCCCACACCCAACCCCGGTTGAGGCGTACGAAGAACTCTAGGAGCCCCTAACATACAACCCTGATTCTAGACCTCCAGACTCTCCTATCAAGGGTCATGTCCTCGGAAACCTGCATTCTAGTCATGTCCTGCCTAATCACCTCTCCCCAATGCTTCTTTGGCCTCCCTCTGCCTCGCCGACCGCCAACAATCTCCAGCCGCTCACAGCTTCTCACCGGGGCATTGGGACCCCTCCTCCGAACATGCCCGAACCACCTCAGCCTCGCTTCTCGCATCTTCTCATCCACCGGGGCCCCCCTACCTTCTCTCGAATAACTTCATTCTTAATCTTATCTAGCCTGGTGTGCCCGCACATCCACCTAAGCATCCTAATCTCCGCAACCTTCATTCTCTGAACATGAGAGTTCTTCACGGGCCAGCACTCCGCCCCATACAACATCACAGGTCTAACCACGGCTCTATAGAATTTCCCCTTGAGTTGGTGTTGAACTTTCTTGTCACACAGGACCCCTGATGCAAGCCTCCACTTTGACCACCCCGCTCCTATACGATGGGTGACGTCCCCGGCAATCTCTCCGTCCCCCTGAATCACAGACCCAAGATAACGGACACTGTCCCTCTTGGCGATGGCCTGAGAACCAATCATCACGTCCCGTCCTACCTCACTCGGCTCGGCGCCAAATTTGCACTCCAGGTATTCTGTCTTTGATCTGCTTATTTTGAAACCTTTAGACTCGAGAGTCTCTCTCCATACCTCTAACCTTTCACTAACACCGACCCTCGTCTCGTCTATCAATACTATATCATCAGCAAAAAGCATACACCAAGGCACATCCCCTTGAATATGACGGGTCAGAGCATCAATCACTAAGGCAAACAAGAGGGGGCTTAGCGCCGATCCTTGATGGAGCCCCATGACCACAGGAAAATGGTCTGATTCGCCACCCACCGTCCTAACCCTAGTCTTAGCTCCATTGTACATGTCCTTGATTACTCTGATATAGGCTTCCGGCACGCTCTTTGCCTCCAAGCACCTCCAAAGCACCTCCCTTGGGACCTTGTCATACGCCTTCTCCAAGTCGATAAGCACCATGTGCAGGTCCTTCTTCTTACCCCTGAATTTCTCCGCCAGCCGCCTGACTAGGTGGATAGCCTCTGTGGTGGAGCGGCCCGGCATGAAACCGAACTGGTTCCCAGATATAGATGCCACCTCCCTCACCCGCGCCTCAATCACCCTCTCCCAAACCTTCATCGTGTGACTTATTAATTTGATACCCCTATAGTTTACAATATACTGCAGCGCTATTTTTTAATAATCGAAAAACAACACAGTTACCTAATAGTGTACTACTATAATATACAATATATTATAGGAGTATATAGTTATACTGCAACAATAAACTATAATAGTATACAATATATTGTCATACTGTACTATAATAATATGCAATATACTGTAACATTTATACTATAATACTATACAATATACTATAATAGTATACTTATTACCCGTAAATTCACTTACCTTTTCCCTTTTACTTTGCTTTAATCTTTTACCCAACGTGAGCGGAAAATTGAAAATGCAAAAATAAAATAAAAATAGTATGCTATATAATGTAACGATATACTCTTACAATTAGATCCTTTTAGATTTTTTTGAAATATTTATTGACAACTGATATTATTTCAATTTAATAATTAAATTCAAGTTTTTAACTCTTTGCGTACAATTGTATACCTCGTTGGTATAGCTATATACTATAATAATATCATATGTTAGTTAATATATTTTAGTTGTATTAGTTACATTTAGTTGATACACAATTTATTTTTTTTACTAGTATAAGAAAAAAGAATAATAAAAAATATTGAAAATAATAAATAAATTAGATTATGAAGAGAAAAAGAATATAAAAAAGAATTTAAATGAAATTAGAAAAGGAAAAAAGAGAAAATAAGAAGAAAACGAGAAAAAAGAAAAGGAGAAAAGAAAAAAAAGAAGCATAGGAATTAAAAAGAATTGGAGAATAAAGAAATTCTTTTCACAAAAACTACTATGGGTATGAAATATAATTAGTTTATGGGTAGAAAAACAAATGGTTAGACAAGGGTATATAATTTTATTTTTGTGGGTAACTGTGTCATTATCCCTGTGAGAAACTATCGGTTATCTATGCATGGAAATGATACGAGATAGCCACTTTAAGCATGTTGTTTAAAATATATCAACGATTTATAATATATTTAAATATTAGCCAATTTCGCTTAAATTTCAGGATATGATGTCCTAGATTTTAAACCTTAAAATTCAAACTTCAGGATATCGTGTCCTTATAGTTCGAAAATTGTGTCCTGATGTTCGAATCTTATGTCCTGAATTTTTAATTAATAATTCAGAAATTCATGGCATCATATCCTAAAGTTAGAAAATTGTGTCCTGAAGTTCTAATATTATGTCCTGAATTTTATATTAGTAGTTCAGAAATTCATGACACTTAGTCCTGAATTTCAAATTAGCAGCTCAAAAATTCAGGACACTAAGTCCTGAATTTTTAAATTCAAGATACTTAGTACTTAAACTTAGGTGAATTTTTGCTAATCTTTAAATTTATTGTAAACACTGAATTTATTTTAAATAGAGGACTTAAAAGTGACTATTACTGCACTTTGCCCTATCTCAACTCATAAGCAATTAGTATAAAAATTAATTAATTCATAAGATATTACTGATATTAGCCAATTGCTACCAATATAGCATATTAGCTACTTATAGCAAAAAAAAAGTCAATTTTTCGCTTTCTGGAGCTTCAAGCTCAACAATGGCGGGTCTTCATACACACATAATATCAAAAATAAAAAGAACAAATATTTATTGTTTGATTCGATGTGAGTTCTATAAAATATTACTTATAGTATCTTTGAGTATGCTTCCCAAATCAAAATTTTTATATGTATTTGAATATCCACCATTGTTGGGTTTGAAGCTTAATTTTACTTTTGAAGATTTTTTGTTTGATTCAAAGTGGGTGCTGTTAAATATTGCTTATAGTACCTTCTAGAAGTTCATACTGAAATTTGATAGCATTTGGAGTTAATTTAAGATGATTGAGATCGAAATTTTCAGCTGAAAATCGAAGAAGAACAAACTACCCAATAGTATACCGCTATGATATACAATATGTTGTAGGAGTATATAGTTATACTGCAACGATATATTATAATAATCGAAAAAGAACAAAGTTATCTAATAGTATACTGCTACATTATATAATATACTATAGGAGTATATAGTTATACTGCAATAATATATTATTATAGTATACAATATATTGTCATTATATACTGTAATAATATACATCATACTGAAACATTTATGCTGTAATAGTATACAATATACTATAGTAGTATACTTATTACCCGTAAATTCACTTACTTTTTTTTACTTTGCTTTAATCTTTTACCCAACGTAAGGGGAAAATTAAAAATGCAAAAATAAAATAAAAAAGTATGCTATATAATGTAACGATATACTCTTAAAATTAGATCCTTTTAGAATTTTTTTGAAATATTTGTTGACCACTGATATTATTTCAGTTTAATAATTAAATTAAATTTTTTTTAACTCTTTGTGTACAATTGTATATCCTGTTGGTTTATCTATATACTATAATAGTATTGTATGCTTGTTAATATTTTATAGTTGTATTAGTTACATTTAATTGGTACACAATTTGATTTTTTTAGTAGCAGTATAAGAAAAAATAATAAAAAATAGTGAAAATATTACATTAAATTAGATTATGAAGAGAAAAAGAATATAAAAAAAGAAGTTAAATGAAACTAGAAAAGGAAGAAAGAAAAAAATAAGAAGATAACGAGAAAAAAAGAAGCATAGAAATAAAAAAAATTGGAGAATAAAGAAATTTATTTTCACAAAACTACTATGGGTAGAAAATGTAAGAAGTTTATGGGTAGAAAAACAAATGGGTAGACAAGGGTAAATAATTTTGGTATTGTGGGTAACCGTGTCATTCTCCCTTTGAAAAACTACCGGTTATCTCAGCGTGAAAATGACACGAGATAGCCACTTTTAAGCATGTTGTGTAAAATATATCTACAATTTATAATATATTTAAATATTAACCAATTTCACTCAAAATTTCAAGATATGACGTCCTAGATTTTAAACCTCAAAATTCAAACTTCAGGATATCGTATCCTATAGTTCGAAAATTGTGTCATGATGTTCGAATCTTATGTCCTGAATTTTAAATTAATAATTCAGAAATTCAGGATATCGTGTCCTAAAGTTAGAGAATTGTGTCTTGAAGTTCTAATATTATGTCCTAAATTTCACATTAGCATCTCAAAAATTCAGGACGCTAAGTCCTGAATTTCCAAATTCAGGATACTTAGTACTTAAATTTAGGTGAATTTTGCAAATCTTTAAATATATTATAAACAATAAATTTATTTTAAATAGCGGACTTAAAAGTGACTATTGCTGCACTTTGCCCTATCTCAACTCATAAGCAATTAGCATAAAAATTAATTATTTCATAAAATATTACTAATATTAGTCAAATGCTACCAATATAGCCTATTAGTTACTTGTAGCCGAAAAAAGTTAATTTTTTGCTTTCTTTTGAGTGAGTGTTGATTGGGTACGTCTTAAAATATTTAAATCTCCATTTTGAAATGATTTCATAAAGTTTTAAGATGGTTTGAGATGAAAATTCAAAATAAATATATATATATATATATATATATATATATATATATATATATACTTTTATATAAGATACGCACAAAAACTTTTTAAACTCAATTTTACTATAAAATTTGTGTTATAAAACAATAAAAGAACAAGAGCAATATTGCAGAGAAAGAGAGAGAAGTTCTTATTGAATTGTGGGGTTGTTTACAATGGGGTAAGACCCCTCTATTTATAGGAGGAAAAATAACTTAGCCTCAAAGTAAAACTCTCTACAAGATAGACATTCACTCTAAATAGAATTCTATTCTTAACACTCCCCCTTGAATGTCTACTCAATAAGTAATGTGCCTCGTTAAAACCTTAACTAAAACAAAACCCAATGGAAAAAAATTCTAGAAAAGGAAAAAGAGTACACATATTTAGTAATGCGCCTATTGGTTGCCTCGTTAAAAACCTTACAAGGAAAACCCAGTGGGACAAAACCTTGTAAGGGAAAAAGAGTGCAACGCGCATTAACTCCCCCTGAAAAGAGCATCAATTCACATCCTTGAGCCTTCGCATTCCAATCTTGTGCACCATCTTCAAGAGATCTTTGGTAGAGATTTGATAAATAAATCAGCCATATTAACTTGAATGAATTTGTTTCACTTTGAAAACATCATCCCTAATAGATGTATCGTCTTCGTATGATCTTGTTGGAATCATCAGTTCTATATCTTCTCATAGAGGTGAAAAACTCTTGCTATCACATTATCATGCTTATAGTTATAGCAAGATATATTCGTGCACAAATTGCACTAAGGAAACAATACTTCAAGATCAATTATTGTATATGCTTCAAGCAACTTAAATCCTTCATGGATTGACATATAAGTTAAGTCATATAAGCCATATAGTAGACTTTAGATGCATATCAAGTTTTTCATGTTATGCTAGACAAATAAGATATTGAAAACTGATTGCACATACCATTGACTTTATACTTTCAAGTATTTGAACTACATGTCCGAAACTACATGTCTATCATAAGGAATCATTTCTACTTGAATTGTGTCTCTACCATTTGGCCAATATTTTTGTGTCTATATTCGATAGACTTAAGATCCTCATCTAAACTTAGCGCTATGATAGATGTCAATGATAAATATTTTATATCGGTTCCAAAAGTTTTCCATAAAGACATAACATATCGACCTCTTCATTCATATATTGAGGTACCTAAATCTCTCATGAGATTTTATGAAGTGTTATGTCATGTGATCTTCTAGATCACTTACCTCCTTATTATGATCACTTTGATTATTTGCTCATCTTCTTTATTAAGAAGTTCTTTTTGAAACCGATTTGTCTATACGCTTTAAGCGTATCAAAGACTTTGTTCTTCTAGGACTTAATATGAGCATTTTCAGTGAGAATATAGTTACTTTCTTTGGGTCAGCAAATGCGTATGGCATGCTTTGCAATATATTGTAATTGAATTATCTTTTTATGAACTTCAAGTTCATATTATGATATTCGAGGATCTATATATACAAATGATAATTCGTTCTATGTAACTTTTTCTCAAGTGTTTATCATGTCTCCCCCTCATGTTAGAAAAACTAACTGGTTTCCTCAACTCTGGGAAACTATCTTTGTGCATTATCATGTTAATATACACTGCACATCAATAATAATAAGATGAAATTATTTGGTTCCTGACCCTGAACCACTTGTGAGGGGAGAATATAATATACTCTCGTGTATAACGTATATCAAATTGATATAGATAACTTTGTTCTCATAAGCAATAATTTAGCTATTAAGTGGAGGCACTCAATAAATTATTTTTCTAACCCAACTATGATGTAAACCACCTTATCAAGATGAACTATCTTGAATAGAAAATCTGGAAATTATGCTCGAAATTAGATTACTGAGCAAGTTACCTCGCAAGCACCGTCCAGGTTGCAGGTTAATAATAATCGCACATGTAACCGTATCATAGATGCATCATATGTGGTATACATGGTAGGCGAATGGGCCCATATTCGCCTTTGATATTTCCAGAATTTATGGAATTCAACCCCAACTTTAGTTGGTCAATTAATTAATGAGAACAAGTAATATAAGAGAATTCGTAAAGAACTTTTTAGTTCTTTAATATTTACCCATGTGAATTCTCTATTATTGTTGCACATCATACTTAAATTGATATGGCTAACCCGAATGCCAATTGAATAAATTATCAATATTGATAAAATTCAGGTTTACATCATGACATGTGCAATTATCGATAAACTCTAAGTTTATTATGATATGAGTTTTTATATCAATAAACATCCACTTTATTGTGGCTTTCTTTTGTTTGTATAGTACAAATTGGAGAATAAAGCTGGTAGCTTTTCACATGCATATTATCATGCTACAAGTTGTACTAATAGAAGATATCAAATTTTTCTTTTATTTATAGTCTCAATATAATCAATCGCTTCGCATATACTTTGGAAAATGAATAAGTTTCTTTGAGACTTACTACAATACAATACCTTATTGGTAATCAATTATGTTTCTCCAAAATAATATAATTGGCTCTTAAAGTTGTACCATTATGGTCATGTCAAAATTATATGCAATATATGTTTCTTGCATTATTATTGTCCTTTAATAATCATATTGCCAAAATATTTTGGCGTACAATAGGTACGTGACCAATGACTATTCATGCCATAATAATGATATTATTTTCTTATATCATCTCAACCCTCCTTCAAGAGGTGAGTGTGTATATTCAATACAAATAGCATGTTCATATTCTTCCAATAATGAATATGTATTCATAAATCATATGTTGTCACATTCACACCATGAATGGATCATAATCATCTATATGTGCTGTATAAAATCTCATGTCAAATCGATGACATATATTACTTTCACAGAGTGAAGGAATAATTTGAGAATCCTTATTATTCTCATTATCACAATGATGACGATTATAATTTCGTCTATTGCCACGTCCATATCCATTGATACCTTCACGGTAATAATTTTATCTTCTTTCAGACTTATTACATAGTGCTATCATATTTTCTGCGGGATCTGTAATTTTGTTATCCTTTCAAATCCGTAAATGCGTCTGGCATTTGATTTGCTATTCTTTGCAAATGAATAATCTTTTGCACCTCTTTTTCACAAATAGAGGCACGCAGATCAAGATGAGATAATGATGGATTTTTTCACAAAATTTCCCGTTTGGTTTCACCACCAACTTCTCCCCCTAATTTTGTGAAAAGTGTCTCATCAAATTGACAGTCTGCAAATCGTGCAGTGAACAAATCCCCTGTCAATGTTTCGAGATAGCGAATAATGGAGGGCGATTCAAACCCAACATATATTCCTAACCTTCTTTGCAGACCCATTTTGGTGCGATATGGCGGTGCTACAGGCACATATACTGCACATCCAAAAATTCTTAAATGGGATATAATAGGTTCATGACCCAAAACTAATTGCAAATGGGAATATTTGTGATAATTTATCAGTCTGAGACGAACTAGCATTGCTGCATGCAAAATGGCGTGACCCCAAACCGAAGTGGGCAGCCTCGTTTTCATGAGTAACGGTCTTGCTATCAATTGCAGACGTTTAATTAAAGACTCTCCAAGACCATTTTGAGTGTGAACATGAGCTACAGGATGTTCCACTTTTATCTCAATTGATAAGCAATAATCATTAAATGCTTGGGATGAAAACTCAGCAGCATTATCTAGTCTAATAGACTTAATTAAATTATCGGAAAATTGTGCCCGTAATCGAATTATTTGTGCCATTAAAGTTCATAAGAAGTGCCTACCTATTTTTATTAAACTATTTAATATTAAAAACTCGTGATGAATCCTCGTTTTTGATACTTGGATACGATATTACAGAAAGGGTATACCTACTATTAATATAAATTCATTATGCTCTAAGAAAGAGAATCTAAATACCAAAAAAAAAAAAAAAAAGTTGGAAAGCAAATTTAAGTTACGAATACAAAGACCCAAACAACCTATGCAAAATTTGTAAATAAGTCAAGTTTTGAACTGGTAATAGTATATAAGACATTGTGACATACCTTTCAATTAGCAATTGTACATCAACAATATACGAACGGAGTGCATGTGCAGCATTAATTTTGCAAATGCAAGGTTGCGAGATGACAATATGCACACATGAGACCATCTTGAAGATGCGTCTATTAAGACCATAAAATATCTAAACGACCCACTAGGTGGGTGAATAGGTCCACAAATGTCCCCTTGTATACGTTTCAAAAACGCAGGTGACTCAAACCAACCTTTGTTGGTGATGGTCTAATAATTAACTTGCCTTGATAACAAGAAGTGCAAGAAAATTTATTATTTAAAAGAATCTTTAAATTCTTTAATGGATGCCCATTTGAGTTTTCTATAATCCATCTCATCATAATTGATCCAGGATGTCCCATTCGATCATGCCAAAGTACGAAAGTATTGGAATCAGTAACCTTTTGGTTTACGGTAGAATGTGCCTCAATTTGCACTAATTCTTGTCCAATACAGGCCACAAGATAAAGATGGGAACTTCTCAATAACCCTCTTTTGGCCAGAGACATCCTTTGTAATGATGAGATATTCAAGATTATTCTCATCTATTGTCTCAATATGATATCCATTTTGAATGATATCTTAAAAACTCAACAAGTTCCTCTTAGACTTGGAGGAGAACATTGCATTCTCTATGATAAATATTGTTCCTTTAGGCAGAGTTATAGTTGCTCTTCCGGAGCCTTCAATTAATTTACTACTACCAGAAATTGTACTAACATCTGCCTTACACATACTTAAATGAGAGAAATATTTCTTCTCTTTGAATATCGTATGTGTGGTACATGAATCAATTAAACAAATAATTTAAAATAATATACATAGTCATGCCTTAAGTACTGATTCACAGTGACAACTTGCAATACATTCAAAGTTCAAAACGTGTTCATGTATTGTTAATTGACACCAAATATAGTTCTATACATGTATATGTCTAAATGTGTTAATAAGAAATTTTACAATATTGCATACAATTTTGCAAAGTTTTAAGACAAATATGATTTTAGTTACAGCTTAGACAGTGCAACAATTCCATGTGAAAAATAAATGTGCCATAATGTAGACTACACAAATAAATGCCATGGGTACAAAAACTGTTGAATATACACAAGCACAATACTTATAATTGTAAGCAATATAGTAAGGAAACAATTTGTAGTATTATAGTACAATGTCTTTGAAGAACGCAAAAATCACTATAGTATACATAGATAAGATTACGACACTAGTTACTCATTGTGTACAATATTTTGCTATATGTACTGTTTTTGTCTAACATTTAACAAAGTCTAATGTTTTGATAAACGAATAAATTCTAGTTAGCACAGAACATTGACTTATGAAATAATCACACTAAAGCATATAGATAGTATGTGTAATCTAAAGTTATATATTTTAAAACCATAATACAGATTATTTGTCAAGTTGATAAAACTCTTAAGGTATATCGATATTTGATCATTGATTAAATTGTTTTAATATTAATTTTAAAACAAAAATTAGGAGGAGAAAAAATACCTTAATTTTCTCAAAGAGATTCTTGAGATAGTAGAGCTTCGTGCTGATAACGTGTTATAAAACAATAAAAGAACAAGAGCAATATTGCAGAGAAAGAGAGAGAAGTTCTTATTGAATTGTGGGGTTGTTTACAATGGGGTAAGACCCCTCTATTTATAGGAGGAAAAATAACGTAGCCTCAAAGTAAAACTCTCTACAAGATAGACATTCACTCTAAATAGAATTCTATTCTTAACAATTTGATAATAGTCCGAACACAAGATCACTTCCAATGTTCCTCAAATTTTTTGTGCCGAGTTAAAAGCTGCGGTTTGACATTTCAAAAGCTATGCATTGGATAAGTGTTTGACATGAATGTTGGCAATAATAAATCACGTTTCAATTAGTTGAAGCAAATGATGAATGCCAAAAGCTCTCTACTCTTTTTTCCTTTCTTAGCGCTCAATCAACCATTATTTGATTATGACTCTCTTGAAGTTCTTCTGTATCTTACATTTTTTATTAACATTTATTCACAACCCATCAATACATGAAAAAGCGTAAAGATTGATAAAATCCCAAACTAGTTGGTATTTATTTAATTCAATGTACTCTCTCTGTATATTATCTTTTTCATTTTTTTCTTGAAATTTCAAGAAAACTCACAATCTTTATAGTTTTTATCCTTCAGGTGACCAGTCTGTAATCACTGGATAAACTTCTCACTATCTAATAGTCTGCAAATCACACACGAAATATAAAATGCACTAGGCAAGTCCTGTGATAGAATCAACCCATAAGGCACGATCCCAATTTATTTGTATGGATGATTGCCCTCCAAACCAACTCGGACATCCCGAAAGGATCTTTTTTCATTTTTAAATAGCTTTATCTTGAGGTCATCTCTTATTTTCAGTAACATTATGATCAAATACATTTGTCACATGTTAAATACTATAGCAAAAGTAGGCTGCTAAGGGAAATAATGTGGGCCTATAGACATAAATACAGCCAACATCTTTTGTGGTAAGCAACCCACTAAATTTTGGAATTATACATCACCAAATCTCCTTTCAATATCTTCTTGATGAAAAAGACAATTATTTCCACCACATAATGATGTAGTTTGTCCTCCTACATTTCTTGTTCTACGTACAAATTTACATTTTTAGTTGATTGTCAAACCACATATATTTAAATGTAATGTAATGACACCAATAAATGTCTAGAATAGATTATTAAGTGTCTCTTTTTTTCCGCGACAGATAATTAATTTTCCACCAATAAAGTACAAAAAATAAAAAGTATCATGTGATTTTGTCCGATTTAATTGATTATTTATTTCTTTAGCTATACGTTATAAATTTTACAATAGAGTGATTTTTAATGAAAAAATGATATCACTCCAAAAATAATAGGCAAAAAATGGTGAGTGTATATATATATATATATATATATATATATATATATATATATATATATATATATATATATATATATATATATATATATATATATATATATATATATATATATATATTTACACAAAAATTATACTGATTTTATACATTTTTTCAGCTACTATATATAAATAATTTCTAGTAGAGCTAAAAATGAAAAAAAAAAACTCATTTTTAATAGTCACTAAATATATCCCATTACTCTGGCACTATTTCTGTATTGAAAGAGAGAAAATTTCTTTGGCTATGTTTTGTCAAATATCTTTTATCAAAGTAATGATTTTACTTTTAATATATAAATTTTCCCTAATTAGTAAATCAATGTTTGAATATTTACACCAAAAATTAATTTCATCCGTCTTATACATCAAATTTTGTCGTCTTTGGAAGAGAGCAAGGTAGAAACACTTATGATGGAAAAGAAGAAAACGGCTCTAATGTTTGAGTAGGTTTAAATAGCCCTTTAAAAATATTCTTGAGCAGTTTCCTTTATATTTTTCAAAATTGAGCACTTTTGGTCAGGTTAAACATTTAACAAGCTCTATATTTTAAATCTAATGAAAATTATATGTGTGTTTGTGTGTTGGGGCGGGGGGGGGGGGGGGTCTGTGTCTATTGCTGTCTTGGTTGAATATAATGTAGTTTGACCAAAAAAGAAAATTATGGGAAACTTTTTAACCAAAAACACCAAAAAAGTACTTTCAAATCACAGAAATTGTATCACTTAAAAATATACCAAACAAACACCAAAAATAGCAAAAAATTACCCCTAAAGAAAATTGTATCAGACACTAGAATCAATGAAAATAAGTAAAATCTATAAAATTGTACCGCCAGATGTGAATTCCCATTAAATCTTCTTTTTTAACGCTTGATGTTAGATTTACAACCAAAATTTATTAAATATTTGAAGGACAGTAAAAGTGCTCCTTTTGACAAACTTAAAGGACCAAAGTTGCCTCTGTATCTTATTAGGAGACTATTTTAGACTTATCCCTAACATAAGGGACCATTTTTTTCATATTCTCTTTGAACACATTCTCGGTGTTTAACTATAAACCGAAAGAAAATTGCGCACCACTATAAATTATTGGCCTCATGTTAGTATTCTACGTGCATAATTATGCACCTATACATAATTTAATAAAATAACAATCAAATCAAAGTATGACTAAGCGAGGAAAAGTGGGGGTGGGGTGGGGTGGGATGAATATTTTTAAACCTAAGAACAACGGGTTTTCCATTTAAATTATTATACTTATAGATTTACCCCAAAAAAGTAAGCAAAAGTGGATCCTCATTTGTCAACCTATATCATTAAATTAATGGTAGACCTACATATGTGAGCATTGAATTGTTAGATAAAACGCTTGAAAAATGCGCACCAGCAAGCAAAAGCTGTTTTACTGGAGAAAAGAAATAATTAATTAAGTTCAAAAAATTTAACATCAATTAAAAAGAATATGATTAATGTATAATCTAGAACGTGGAGTGGGGTATAATTAGCAGTTGGAAACAAAAGGGAATGGCGATTTAATTAAGTGTATTAATTACAGTAATGATAGCAACTTAGATGGAAATTAGTAAAGGCAATAGCAGTTATAATTTGGTCTGTTGTTTTGTGAAAGCTGTGTTCTAACTAAACTGTAATAGAACTACCAAGAACACCATGTTCCTCTATAAGTATGTTTCCTAATGATCCAGCCTTTTTCTTCCTCTCGTACGTGCCACATGCACGTACCAGTGATGTAATTTTAGTGTAATAAATTCACTTTAACCGGAAGATACTCGGTGCAATGATAGAAGCTATCGTTATGGAATTAGAAAATTACGTGTTCAAATTATGAAAATACAAAAAATAATGATAACAAACCACCCAATGCAATTTCATAAGTGAAATCTGCAACCCTTCTCTTCAAGAAAAGTGATATTATTTCCGGTAAACCCTCGACTTAAAAAAGTTAACAGGAAGAGCAACAAGCACACTAATAAAAAAATCGAAGCAAATGAAAATACAAAAAGTATTCGATTATATATATATATATATATATATATATATATATATATATATATATATATATATATATAGTTTTCAGTACCATGAGATATAATGATGTAAACTAAAAGTCCAGCAAACTGTATAGAGAACTATATTGCAAGACTCTTTGTAATAACTCTATTAGAAAGCTTACCACTTTGACTAACTCTAGCCAAACACAAACACACGTTTTATGAGTTACAAAAGATATCTTATAGGATGCTTCTAATTAAGCTGAGCAGGAATTACATGTGATTAACATTAACAAAGATACAACATTACTAAGGACATACAATGAACTCAATGCTGGAATTTGGCCCTTTGTTCAATTGCTACTTTGTTCTTCAAGCCCTCGAGTGAATGAAGACGGTAACACACTTAAGAGAGACTTAGTGATTTAGGATTTGCAAGTATGTGTATTCCCTTGGCTCGTGTTGGTGGTATATAAGTGAGGTCATTGAGATAGCAAGTATACTACGTACAACATGCTCCATAAAGTGACTGTTGCACTATTGCGTATGCAGTGCAACAATGTAGCAACTTTAACAACTATAGGGAGTTTACTTGTACGGTAACCGAATGAACTACTTCCTCCGTTTCAATTTATGTGAATCCATTTGACTGGACACAGAGTTTAAAAAAAGAGAGGAGACTTTTGAACTTGTGGTATAAAATAAGACACAAATATTTTGTGTGACTATAAATCATTACATAAAAGTAAATTATTTTCAAATAAGGAAAGTGATTATTTTTTTTTGACACAGATAAAAAAAATAGGTTCACATAAATTGAAATGGAGAAAGTAATAGCCATGTGTTTCCTCTGCTGTTTTTTTGACTGATATTATTGAAACTTCTGCCACACATATGATTTGTTATTTTGAGCACTTTGAAAATATGTATTAAGTTCTTCATCTGATTTTCATATTAAGTTTATTAAATCATCCACGTAAAAGGACAAATAACTTATCACATAATATGCTCAATCTTACGCCCTACTCCGAATCTCATAGCAAATTTCAAAATCTCTCATTGGTGATTTCAGTGAATGAATCAAAGATCTCTCGTTAAAGAGACCGTATTAATGTGAAAGTAAACGTGATCAGTAGCTATTCACGCACATCGGCAAAATACTATGACTGCTTGATGAGTGGAATATAAAATCATAACACAAAGTACAAAATTACCATTTTATGTTACAAATTAAATGTTTCGATTTGCTAAACTTTAAGTTGTGATTTTGTTACAACTATATTGTTTGTGATACTTAGTGAGTGGAATTGAATGACTTTTATTCGTTTTCTTATTTCTTTTCTAGAGTCAGAGGCACATTAGGATTTCTAATACATAGGTATATTATTTAAAAGAGAAAGAAAAAAATGTATTAAATGTGAATTGACTCTATTTTTCTCGGTAAATAATTTATCCTTCAATCAAGTGTACCATTTAACCTTTTTGAAGCATTGATCTCGTCCAAGTCACACCCTCTATATAAGGTCGTGAAACACTCGATGCAATAGTAACACCCTACTTTAAGTCGGGGTCAAATTCCACATGGAGCGATGAGATTAGGATTTAGGAGTATATATTACGGTATATGAGCTTGAATTATCCTAAATTGCACTTCCACAAACTTTGTTGGTTTTATAGCTAAATTAAACTAAGATTGCAACTAAGTAATTGAAATTAAGAAATAATGTTTTTGGTTGTTTTTCAAATGTTGTAAAAAGACTAGGGCCGTGACCATGACCTAAGTGTTCGCCTAATGGGATAAAGACTTTTATGCTATTTTGTTGAACGGTGTGTATTATAGCTCAAAACACTGTGTTGCCCACTCAATACCTCTCGGTCAGAGAATGATTTTGCGCAATTTGGCTTTCTCAAGACCAAGTGGGTATCTACCGAAATGGTTGATAAGAGCTCAAGTCGGGTTGTTACTATCTCTAGGTTGAACCCTTTAATTGGGTTGACCAATTTCTCAATTAATCCAATTCCTTCTTAGCTAGGTTGACCTAGACTAGGTCTCTCCTTCTCAAGAAGAGACTAAGTCAAAATGGCATAAATCTATGTTCGCAATCATTAATTCACAAATAAAGCATAAACCTAGCTAAATAACAAATACTTATTCATAAAAAAGAATAAAATTAATCACCGATAAGATTTACATACTAGGATTGGGTCACACACCCCTAGCCAAGAATCTAGCTACTCATAATGAGTAATAAAGAAAATAGAGAAGACAAAAATGATAAAACTCATATGTAAAGATCAAAAGACAAAAACTTAATGTTTAATCACTAAAGTAAGCTAAAGTTGCCTAAAGCAATAAAGAAAAATGCTATAAATGTTAAAGTATAGAAACTTGACAGAATTTTATGAAAAAAGTCGATTTATACACATCTGGAAATTTTAGAAAAAATTACCTTTTCGGAAGTTCTACGGTCGCATAATTTCATGTGCGGTCCACACTTCTTCTTCAGTCTTTGCAGGAGCTTGGTCCGCAGCCGTATAATTATGGATTTCGGCCGCATTTCACTTGTTCTGCGGTCCGGCAAAAATTGAGTGCGGCCGTATAGGGTGTTGAAACACGTTCTCAAGTCGCTAAACTAAACGTATGTTCATATTTGTAGGTTTTGATAAATGACAAACTGACGTGAACGGAACATTGACATATGCCGAAGTCCAAGCACAAGAGAAACAAAGATCAAGATTAAGTAAAGCAACAAAGTTATACATGAGTCGTTCTATAATTGTGATCTTGATCCGACAATTGATTCAAGACTTGGCTTCTCTCGTAAAATTATTTTTATCAAATCATGCATCTTTAATTTAAAGCAAAATGATTTTCAAACATTTCATTTTAACCAAAATGAATTCTAAACATCTCTTTCAAACCTGGACAAACAAAATCGATTATGCACTTTATGATAATCGATTATGTTAAAATAGTGTACACCAGATTTTACAAAGCTGTAAGATAATCGATTATGTACCTTATGATAATCGATTATGTTAAGGCAGTGTACACCAGATTTTACAAAGTTGCAAGATAATCGATTATGTACCTTATGATAATCGATTATGTTAAGGCAGTGTTCACCAGATTTTTCAAAGCTACAAGATAATCGATTATGTACCTTATGATAATCGATTATGTTAAGGCAGTGTTCACCAGATTTTTCAAAGCTACAAGATAATAGATTATGTGCCTTAGACTAATCGATTATGTTGAGACAGTGAGCATCAGATTTTTCAAAGTAGCAAAATAATCGATTATGGATTTTCTGGTAATCGATTATATTAAAGACCGTTGCCAAAGTATTTTCAAACATTGAAAGATAATCGATTATGTACAACCAGACAATCGATTATGTTAAGCATATAATCGGGGATTGATTTTTGAACGTTGTCAGGTAATCGATTATACGATTTGGATAATCGATTATTCTGCTTAAAATCTGGGATTGATTTTTGAACGTTGGCAGATAATCGATTATGCAGAATCAGATAATCGATTATCCTAGCACAAAATCAGCAATTTGTGATTGGCAATTAAGCAACGGTTTTGGGTGTTTTGAGCACTATAAATACAACTCAAATTCACTCTTCTAAGTACACAACTGAATACATTCTTGCTAAAGCTCACATACTCTCTTTGCAATCATTTTATATTCATTTCATAAGTTTTTGAGAGCCAAACTCTTGACGAAATTGTTGTGTTCTTGAGCGTATTGTTTTTACTCATATCTACTCTATAAAGAGAGTCTTGTCTTGAGTGCTAAGTGTTTGTACACACTTGAAGGGATATTCTAATCCCTTGTTGTAAGAAGGAAAAGTAGTTCCTTGGTTTGAAGTCTTGAGATGCAGTATCCTCGAGCAGGTTGAAGTCTTATAGAGTGTATATCTACGAGCAAGTGTAACGGTTTGTTAGGCACCCGTAAGCTTAACGAAGTTAGTGTAAAAATCGAGAGAGTCTCTCGGGGACTGGACTAACCACGTGTTGTGGTGAACCAGGATAAAATTCGGTGTGTTCTCTCCTTATCTTTTTAATTACTGCACTTACGTTATTCCTGCAATTTTTAATTCCGCAAATTTACATTGTTTTTTATTATAACGCTATTCACCCCCCCTCTAGCGTTAAGCGTATATTCTAACATAGGGCCCTTCTACGGACCGCACAAATCTTAGTACGACCGCATGGCTGACTTCTGCGGTCGCATAATAATTGTGCGGTCCACATCTTGAGATGGCACTTCCATGAAGTCACTATCTAGAGCTATCTCATTCCATGAACTTGTTTTTAATCATAAGCACGTAGCTAAGTATGTTGATACCAAGGGAAGCATGCTTGAACAATTGGTATCAAAGCCATACTCTCTGAAAGACTTAACAGTTTTAGAGAAACTTTCCATGGCTTCTACTCGTAGTGTTTATGCAGGACTAGGTGAAGGACAATGCTTCACAAGGCCACCACTTTTCGATGGCACCAACTACACTTACTGGAAGGAGAGAATGAGGATTTTTATACAATCAAACAACTTCCAATTGTGGAAAATTATCAAAAATGGAGAACTACAACCTACCAAAAAGGTTGGAGAAGAACTCGTTCCAAAAACGGAAGACGAATACGACGCCGATGATATCAGAAAAGTAGAGAACAACGCAAAGGCAATCAACATGATGTATTGTGTAGTGAACCCCGATGACTATCGAAAAATATCATGTTGCACCACTGCCAAGCAAATGTGGGACAAATTAGAAATCACCTACGAAGGTACGGACCAGGTAAGGGAAGCTAAAATTAATTTCCTAACCCACGAGTATGAACTGTTTCGCATGAAGGAAAACGAGAAGACAGATGACATGTTCGAACGATTTTCAAAAATCGTCAATGACCTACACGCCCTCAAAAAGACATTCACGGATAAGGAGCTTGTCCGGAAAATTCTACGAAGCCTCACTCCGGAATGGCGTTCTAAAGCCGACGCTATCCAAGAATCAATCGGCATCACAAACGTCACAATCGACGGACTACGAGGTAATCTTAAAACTTATGAATCAACTATTCTTAACTCTCCTTTGGATGATCAAAGGAAAAGAAAGATTGCGCTCAAAGCATCAACTACTCAACCTCAAAACGATGAGGAGTCAAGTGATGAAGATGTCGAGCTTGGACTCGTTATTAAGAAATTTCACAAGTTCATGCAAAAGAAGTATGAACGAAAAGGTAAGCAACAAGGCGACCAATTGAAGTGCTATGGATGCGGAGAAATTGGGCATATCAAATCAAATTGTCCAAACATCAAAAAGGAGAAGAAACCATTCAAGAAACAAAGAGCATACATCTCTTGGGGAGGCGACTCCGGAGACGAATCAAGTGATGGAGAAGGAAACGAGACCGCAAACTTGTGTCTTATGGCACACGAAGAAACGCAAAATGAGGTATGTACTACTTCTAAGAACTACTTCACTTTAGAAGAAATGCAAGATGCATTTGATGAGTTGTATAAAGAGTTTATTAGCGCTTCTAAATCTATAAAAGATTTAAGAAAACAATTTTCTTCAAAAGAAAAGGATTTTGAAAAACTTACTCTTGAAAATGAGAAATTAAAAGAGGAAAACAAGTTTTATGGCAAAAGAAGCGCCGATAAACCCGAAAGCTCAAATAAGGATTGTACTTCTTGCAGATCTCTAAAGGAAGAAGTAGAAAGTCTTAGAAGCACTTTGCACAAATTCAATTCTTCACACAAAAATCTCAATGAAGTGCTTGTAAATTTGAAATCCACTAAGCATGGTATAGGCTTCAAACACGAGCCAAAAGAAAAAGTTGAGTCCATTCCTAAACCACCTAAGACTCAACTTAGGCCAAACAAAATAAATGTCATCGCTCAACCTAGAAATTTTAATCCTAGAATTGCAACTCATCCTAGAACAAATGCTAGAAGAAATTTTGGAATGTATAGACCACCTAGACAAGATTTTCGAAAACCACATCAAAACTATTTTCCTAAAAATAGAGTGGATGCTAGAAGAAATGTTGGCATGTATAGACCACCTAGAAAAGATTTTCGAAAACTACATCAAAACTATGTTCCTAAAAATATAGTGAATAATTTAGACCCCCAAATTACTATCATCCTAGAAGAATGCACAATCCGAATGTCATTTGTCATTATTGCAATAAAATTGGACATATTGCTCCCGCATGCTTCACTAGACATAGACATTTCACTGCAGGACAATCACACCAATATGTTGCACCTAACACACAAGGACCCAAAATGGCTTGGGTACCAAAATCTCATTAATCTGTTTTGTAGGTGTGTTTGAAGGTATCAAGTGCACTTTGGTATCTTGATAGTGGATGCTCCAAACATATGACCGGGGATGCATCAAAATTCCTTCAACTAAAACCCAAGGAAGGAGGAAATGTCATTTTCGGAGACAATAACAAAGGAAAGATTATCGGCATTGGTTCGGTCAGTAAGGACGAATCCTCCTCCATTAAGCATATTTTGCTTGTTAAAGGTCTTAAACATAATCTCTTGAGCATAAGTCAATTATGTGACAAGGGAAATCTTGTATTGTTTGACTCCGAAGAATGCTTAGTTATCCGTCGTAGTGATTTTAAAATTATTCTTCGTGGTATTAGAATGGATAATATCTATATGGTTGATCTTGAAAATTCTTCATCAAGTTATGTGAATTGTCTTTTGAGTAAAGAAGACGACATGTGGTTATGGCATCGTAGAGTAGCTCATGTAAATATGAATCTTTTAAACAAACTAGTTTCACAAGAATTAGTAATTGGTCTTCCAAACATGAAATTTGAAAAAGATTCTACTTGTGATTCATGTCAAAAAGGGAAACAAACAAAAGCCTCTTTTAAATCCAAAAATGTTGTTTCAACCACTAGACCCTTACAACTTCTTCACATGGATCGTTTTGGACCATCTCGTGTTGAAAGTCTGGGTGGACATCTTTATGCTTTTGTAATTGTTGATGACTACTCTAGATTCACATGGACGTTATTTCTTGCTCATAAAAGTGATGCCTTTCATGCTTTCAAGAGTTTTCTTAAACGTGTTCAAAATGAAAAGAACACAACCATCACTTCCATAAGAAGTGATCATGGGGGGGAGTTCGATCACAATCTCTTCGCGGATTTTTGTGACGAACTCGGTATTGAACATACCTTTTCGGCTCCACTTACACCACAACAAAATGGAGTGGTAGAACGTAAAAATCGATGTCTCGAAGAGATGGCTAGAAGCATGCTCAATGAGGCCGAAATTCCCAAATATTTTTGGGCGGATGCCGTGAGTACCGCAAGCTATGTTTTAAACAGAGCTATCATTAGACCGATACTCATGAAAACTCCCTATGAACTCTATAAGGGAAGGAAACCAAATCTTTCCCATCTTAGAGTGTTCGGTTGTAAATGTTTTATTCACAACAACGGAAAAGATAACTTGGGAAAATTTGATGCGAAATCTGATGAAGGAATTTTTCTTGGTTACTCATCACGTAGCAAAGCATATAGAGTGTTTAATAATCAAACCAAAACTGTTGAGGAATCTCCTCATGTAGTATTTTGTGAAAATGATGCTCGCTTGGCGAGAAAGGACTCTTGTGTTGATCTTGCAAATGCTTTAAAGAAAATCAATCTTCAAGACGAGGTACAAAAGGAGGATCCAAAGGAAGTTCAAGATGAAGTCATGGATCAACCTTCGGAAGAAGTACCCCCACAAGAAGAAGAATCGATGATGCCTAAGGCTTGGAGGACGTCTAAAGACCATCCTCTTGACAAGGTAATTGGCAACATCGAGAAAGGGGTAAGTACACGAAACCTTCTTAAAGATATTGTATGACATATGGCTTTTGTTTCACAAATAGAACCTAAAACCATTTCTGAAGCAATTGGGGATGAGCATTGGACCTTGGCAATGCAAGAGGAGCTTAACCAATTCAAACGTAATGATGTTTGGGAATTGGTGCCAAGACCCGATAATCACACCATAATTGGTACGAAATGGGTTTTTCGGAATAAATTAGATGAAAATGGTATAATCACTAGAAACAAAGCTAGGCTAGTTGCTAAGGGATATAATCAAGAAGAAGGCATTGACTATGAAGAAACCTATGCACCCGTTGCACGCCTAGAAGCCATTCGTTTATTACTTGCTTTTTCATCATCTATGAATTTTAGATTATTTCAAATGGATGTCAAAAGTGCCTTCCTCAATGGGTTTATTCAAGAGGAAGTGTATGTTGAACAACCCCCGGGTTTTGAAGATTTTACATCTCCCGACCATGTCTTCAAGCTTAAGAAAGCTTTATATGGTCTTAAACAAGCTCCTCGAGCTTGGTATGAACGTCTAAGTAAATTTCTCTTAGACAATGAGTTTGAAAGAGGGAAAGTTGACACCACACTTTTTATCAAAAATAAAAACAATGACATTCTATTAGTTCAAATTTATGTCGATGATATTATTTTTGGTGCTACTAATGATTTTCTATGCGAGAAATTCTCTAAGTTAATGACTAGCGAATTTGAAATGTCAATGATGGGTGAGCTAAACTTCTTCTTGGGGCTACAAGTGAAACAAATGAAAGAGGGCACTTTCATTTGCCCATCCAAATATTGCAAGGAGTTGCTAAATCGTTTTGAAACGAGCAACGCCAAAGCAATGGCCACCCCAATGAGTACATCCGACCATCTTGACAAAGATGAGAAAGGTAAGGAAGTAGACACCAAAAAGTATCGAGGTATGATTGGATCTCTTCTCTATCTTACTGCTAGTAGACCGGACATCATGTTTAGCGTGTGTTTATGCGCTCGATATCAATCATGTCCGAAGGAGTCACATTTAACTGCGGTAAAACGGATTATGAAGTATCTTGTTGGAACAATAAATGTGAGACTATGGTATCCCAAAGATTCTTCATTCCAACTTGTTGGCTATTCCGATTCCGATTTTGCAGGTTGCAAATTGGACCGCAAGAGCACTAGTGATGCCATTTGCTCCGTAGCTCCTTAGTTTCTTGGTTTAGCAAGAAGCAAGTTAGTGTTGCGTTGTCCACAACCGAGGCTGAATATGTAGCCGCGGGGAGTTGTTGCGCTCAAATCCTTTGGATGAAACTACAACTCTCGGACTATGGCCTTAGTGTCGATCATGTTCCTCTTCGATGTGACAATACTAGCGCCATAAGCTTGACGAAGAATCCTATTCTTCACTCAAGAACGAAACACATAGAAATTAGACATCACTTTATAAGAGATCACGTTCTCAAGGGCGATGTCGAAATTGAATTTGTTGAAACCAAAAATCAATTGGCCGACATCTTCACAAAGCCTTTAGAGAAAGAGTCCTTCTTCCGAATTCGTAGTGAACTCGGGATTCTTGACTCCACGTTGATCTAATTCATGCATTGCATTTTAACGATTACTAACTTGAGCGTCGGAGGCGCCTAATTCCTTTTTGCAGGTATCACCTCAAAGACAGGGGGAATTATCAGACACTGGTGCAGAATAATCGATTTCTCTAAAGTCAATAATCGATTATTCCCCATTTACGTTTTATGTTTATTATGCTGGAAAATTGACATAATCGATTATACAACACTACAATCGATTATCTAACAGTTTTGGCTTTGCAGGATTTTAGCTGTTAAATATAAAAATCGATTATCACATATCCCTAATCGATTATGCTGACATTTATTTTCAGGTGTTAAGTCACTGTGTGACAATAATCGATTATTTAGAACAGTGTAATCGATTTTCCTATTCCGTCTCGGATGTCCGTTACTACATTTCCTGAAATAATCGATTATCTCAAAAGCACAATCGATTTTCCCCCGAGTCAGAAAATCACTGGGCACACTGTGTCAAAATAATCGATTACCATATTTCCATAATCGATTATTCTCAGTCAGTATTTCAAAATAGTTACCGTTTCTGACCGTTTGCTCCTTAAATTTTTGCAGATTTCTTAAATTTAATGCAATTTCATTCTTCACATTATAAATAGGTGCATTATATCTTCATTGTCTTCACTCAAACATCAATCTTAGCTTCAAATTTCTCAAAAATCTCTCAAAACTCTTCAAAGGCCATTACTATTTATTCAAAATGATGGGCAAAACTTCCAAACGATCTCGTTCCGGCAAAAATGTTGCCTCCTCTTCCGTCACTCGTCCACTAGTTCATTGTTATAAAGATGGCTCTTATTTACGATTCAATAGTGAAGCCGAACTTATGCGCTTCATGGAAAAATTTGAAAATCGAGAAATCCTTCCTCCTCGATTTTCCACGGATCGTTTCCTTAATCAAAGCACCCCTCCATCCACAGCAAATATTCTTATACAAAGCCAACTCCTTGAATTCCTATATCTTCACACTCCTTACATTCACCCTCCTCTAATTCGGGCCTTCTATTCAAATCTCGAGAAGGACGAAGATGGTGAAATTTTCTCGAACGTCGATGAAATTTCAATTCCTCTATCTGAGGCAAATATTCAAGCCCTCACTAAACTCCCGCGCAATGGGGAAGACATTTCTCTCTATACGAGGGAAGAAGGCGCGTTATTTGATGAACAACTTCTCTTCACCCAAATTGGCATCGGTGAATTTATTGCAACTCCGGACCATCGTCGTCCAACCATTACAAACATGCTCCCGGAATATCGCCTAATTTTTTATTTCATCACTCGCGTTCTAAAACCGCGAAAATTCAATCACACAACTATCTCTCATGAGGATTCTAAACTCATGCATGCCATTATCACCGGGGCTCGCATCAATTAGTGCAAGTTCGTCATGACTCACTTATATGATGCAATTGGGGAAGATAAGCCATTCCCCTATGCTTTTGTCGTTATGACCATTCTTGTTGCTTCCGGTATCGACACGTCCGTCGGTCCTCACAAAAAGGCGACAAAACATTGGGAAATTCAAGAATCTTCATTTCCCAATATCGGTGAGCATCCTCCTCCTCCACCTCAAAGACGTCGTCATCCGGCCCCGTCCGATGTATCCCTCCAATCTATTTCCGAGCAATTTGCCTCCATGTCTTCCCTAAATCGTATTGATATGAATGTCAATCGATTGACTCACGAGCTCCATGGATATTTTGATCACGTCAATTATCCGTATGCCCAAATTGTCCTTCGGGAAGATGTACCGGATGTCCAGACGGAAGTCAATGATGATAATGAATAATGTTTTTCTAGTTTGCATAATATTCTGTCTTTTATGTATTTGCAATATTGTTTAATCAATAAAGAGTTAGTTATTTTTTTTGCAAATGTCAAAAGGGGGAAGATATGGGCTATGCACATATATACATATTGGAATAAATTGAGGGGGAATTCATAACTTGAGGGGGAACTCGTTGCATATCTATATACTTGTCTTGGATCGTCATTATGAATTAATTAATATGCATATCCCGATATTGGTTTGCCATTATCAAAAAGGGGGAAATTGTTGAAACACGTTCTCAAGTCGCTAAACTAAACGTGTGTTCATAATATGCATATCCCGATGCGGTCCACACTTCTTCTTCAGTCTTTGCAGGAGCTTGGTCCGCAGCCGTATAATTATGGATTTCGGCCGCATTTCACTTGTTCTGCGGTCCGTAAAAAATTGAGTGCGGCCGTATAGGGTGTTGAAACACGTTCTCAAGTCGCTAAACTAAACGTGTGTTCATATTTGTAGGTTTTGATAAATGACAAACCGACGTGAACGGAACATTGACATATGCCGAAGTACAAGCACAAGAGAAACAAAGATCAAGATTAAGTAAAGCAACAAAGTTATACATGAGTCGTTCTATAATTGTGATCTTGATCCGACAATTGATTCAAGACTTGGATTCTCTCGTAAAATCATTTTTATCAAATCATGCATCTTTAATTTAAAGCAAAATGATTTTCAAACATTTCATTTTAACCAAAATGAATTCTAAACATGTCTTTCAAATCTGGACAAACAAAATCGATTATGCACTTTATGATAATCGATTATGTTAAAGCAGTGTACACCAGATTTAACAAAGCTGTAAGATAATCGATTATGTACTTATGATAATCGATTATGTTAAGGCAGTGTACACTAGATTTTACAAAGCTGCAAGATAATCGATTATGTACCTTATGATAATCGATTATGTTAATGCAGTGTTCACCAGATTTTTCAAAGCTACAAGATAATCGATTGTGTACCTTATGATAATCGATTATGTTAAGGCAGTGTTCACCAGATTTTTCAAAGCTACAAGATAATCGATTATGTGCCTTAGACTAATCGATTATGCTGAGACAGTGAGCATCAGATTTTTCAAAGTGGCAAAATAATCGATTATGGATTTTCTGGTAATCGATTATATTAAAGACCGTTGCCAAAGTATTTTCAAACATTGAAAGATAATCGATTATGTACAATCAGACAATCGATTATGTTAAGCATAAAATCGGGGATTGATTTTTGAACGTTGTCAGGTAATCGATTATACAATTTGGATAATCGATTATTCTGCTTAAAATCTGGGATTGATTTTTGAACGTTGGCAGATAATCGATTATGCAGAATCAGATAATCGATTATCCTAGCACAAAATCAGCAATTTGTGATTGGCAATTAAGCAACGGTTTTGGGTGTTTTGAGCACTATAAATACAACTCAAATTCACTCTTCTAAGTACAAAACTGAATACATTCTTGCTAAAGCTCACATACTCTCTTTGCAATCATTTTATATTCATTTCATAAGTTTTTGAGAGCCAAACTCTTGACGAAATTGTTGTGTTCTTGAGCATATTGTTTTTACTCATATCTACTCTATAAAGAGAGTCTTGTCTTGAGTGCTAAGTGTTTGTACACACTTGAAGGGATATTCTAATCCCTTGTTGTAAGAAGGAAAAGTAGTTCCTTGGTTTGAAGTCTTGAGGTGCGGTATCCTCGAGCAGGTTGAAGTCTTGTAGAGTGTATATCTACGAGCAAGTGTAACGGTTTGTTAGGCACCCGTAAGCTTTACGAAGTTAGTGTAAAACTCGAGAGAGTCTCTCGTGGACTGGACTAACCACGTGTTGTGGTGAACCAGGATAAAATTCGGTGTGTTCTCTCCTTATCTTTTTAATTACTGCACTTACGTTATTCCTGCAATTTTTAATTCTGCAAATTTATATTGTTTTTTATTATAACGCTATTCACCCCCCCTACCGTTAAGCGTATATTCTAACATAGGGCCCTTCTACGGACCGCACAAATCTGAGTACGACCGCATGGCTGACTTCTGCGGTCGCATAATAATTGTGCGGTCCACATCTTGAGATGGCACTTCCATGAAGTCACTATCTAGAGCTATCTCATTCCATGAACTTGTTTTTAATCATAAGCACGTAGCTAAGTATGTTGATACCAAGGGAAGCATGCTCGAATCTTCTAGTTCAACTCAATTAGGTCCTTTTATTCATTATTACTAATATTCTAACTAAAACATAAAAATGGATTCAATCCCTTAAGAAGGTTGTGATGCCATCCATCATTGGGAAGAGTCACCCGGTTCACACAAAGACCACCTTGAAAAAGAACGGTGCAGGAAGAGAAACTACTAAATATAAAAAGCTATTGAAGTAAATAAGAAGCTATTAAACTAAACATCAACTACTAAGAAAGCAAAAATAAAGAAGCAATATAATAAACTACTGAAAGTGTAAATGAAATGAATACACAAGATGAGAGAGTAAGAGAGAATATATATAGCAATAGAGAGAGAAGAATATGTCCATAAATAAAAAATCAATAAAAATGTTATTAGTTATTTACAAGCCAAAATAAAATGTCAAATCAAATTAACTTCACCCCCTCCGAATAAATGTAATATGTCCCCAATACTTAACAAAATTAAGACAAGGAAGGGAAAGAGTAGAGAGGGCTCCCTATGTGGTCTCCATGTACATAACAGTATCACCACCCTCAGGTTCCTCCAACTGTATCTCATAATCCTCTTCTCGGGAGTAGCTGAGTTGGTGAACATCTGTAACATTGCCTCAGCAGTGTGGGCAACGAGGTCTGGCTCCTCAAACTGGCCAGCCAGTGCCTCTGGTGCTGATGGTACTGCTGGGTCCGCTGGTGCTGCTAGAGGTGACTCCATCAGCAAGTCAAGTGGTAGATCCCTGGCTGGTGCTTTCTTGGTCACCCTCATTTCAGTCTAACAACTGACTTCTTTGAAGCTTGGGATTTCCTTATTTTCTTCACCTGCTTCCCGAGCTCCTCAATTGTTGTCCCATACGCTACCATGGTGTCCATATTAGTTTTATGGTTCTCCAGAATCTTCTTTAAAGTATCCTCCATTGTCAGAGAAATCTGGGGTACTGGGGTAGATGGTTGTGCTACAATAACACTAGATAAGTCAGCCATCTTTGCAGTAGCTATCTGAATCTAGTTGTTGATACTTTCTAGTGTCTGGGAAACTCTCAGTGCTATAAGTGGATAAGTAAAAAAGGCACTGAAGCTGATGGTGGCCCTGAAGATGGAGGTGGAGGTTTGGCAGCCGTATTTCTAGAGGGCCCGACTGAAGTGGTAGGCATGTTATGAAGGTATGGCTGCTGAAGCTGTAGCTACCACCGAAGGCTCTTCAGAATGGCCCACGATAGTAGATGACGGACCATTGTACTTATTATTTGGATTCCTCGGGTCCTTCAAAGAGTACCATGTGAAGGGCTAGTTCACCCGAAATTTGTATTAAAAATCCTTGACTCAACTCCCACACCCGTAAGGTATTCTGTTATGGTGTTTGGATACGGGTAAGAGCTCTCACCCTACCTATCGATCAAAGACATGGTGACCGATATGATGGCACCTATATTGATTGAGTACCCGACCATGATGGATGCAACTAAGACTTCCCGAAGGATTGGAAGAATGTTTTCATTTATGCTCAGGTATATCCGGCAACATACACATGTTTGCCAAACTTTGGCTTCAAAGTTGAGGGCGTTATGCTGAATGGGAACCCCTGCTGTGATCCATGGTTGTTGTGGCCCTAGAGATGCTAATATCTCGGCTAACCAAGGGTGAGCTGCATCACCCATTTGAAACTTCTCTAGATATTGTACCGGCTCCATATCCTCGAGCCCCAAGTATGTGTTCAATGATGTCTGATCAAATCTAACTTTTAGGTTCCGCACTTTGGTCACCTTAGTCCCCTTTTTGACATGCGCGATTGGTCTAGAATCAGGAGACTAAGTGCTCCTTTACGTCCACCACGCTTTGAGTGAACCATTTCTACCTTTTTCTCCCTCGAAACCATCTTGACACATTCCGATTGTATCTATCCAAATCCTTCAAATCAAATTTAATCTCAAGAGAGAGCAATCTTTGAGTCCACCATTCTCGGAACCTGTTGAAAGCGTTCAGGTTCACGAATCTGTCCTCCCAAAACTCCATCTTCTTTGACCTCTCTAGGCCGACAACTGGGGTATCACCCCTCCGACTGTCGTCAAGCATATCAGCATTATCATCAACCGGGATATATGCTGTGGGGGCGTGTGAGGTAGAAGGCTTTGAACCTAGGCTATCTTCTTCTGAACCCTCAAAAGAGTTAGCTGAGGAGGAAGGCTCATCTATAAGTTGTAGTTTGCCCGAAACTATTTTTGTTGAGATTGTGCATCGGGATGCTCTTGTACAGAATTTCCCTCTGAGTCTTCCCTAGACGGGACATATGAGTTGGACTCAGCATACTTTTGGGATCTCCCGGCTGTAGCTTTCCTTGCTATTGCTCTTTGCACCGATAGTGTCATATTACCCCTACCTCGACCTCGGGAGGGTTCACCCCTCCCTAGATGTATTAATTCTATCACGAGATCTCACTATTCTCCGTAAGTCATAGAAACATGATTCAGTTAAGTTCAATACTCATAGCACTAAACAGTTGTGGATAGTTGTAGAAAAACCAGAAAAAACTAGATGTAGGTAAAGAAGTGTGATCCGCACAATATGAGTGTGACAGCACATGAGAAAGTGCAGACCACACAATTTTGAAGTGAGGCCACATCTGTGATTCTGCGGTCCATGCAAAATCTTGTCCAATCACATAACTTTAAATGCAGCTGCATAATTCCATCTTCAAACATGCAACTCTTTAATATCAGAGAATTGGTCAATCTACGGCTGCACACAGTTTTCTGTGACCGCAGTCCAATTTCTACGGACCGTATAATTTTGAGTGTGGTCCACACGATCAGCTAACATAAATTGCCCTAACTTAAGGATCTGCGTACTGCGCAATTTCATGTGCGGGCCGCACAATTCAAATTAATTCACTAGTAACTTTAGGGTTCTAACTTCTAAGCAAGATTTTGACAAAGTAACACTAATTAAACATGGTAATTAGTTTACCCATCCACAAATTAACAAGTAGTAAGTTACTCAATACATTAATACTCAACATGACGATGTATTTTACAATTAAGGCTCAAAATAACCAAACTACTATGAACAAAAATAAAGAAAGTTGAAAAATCTAAGGATGGATTGAACATACAAGTAATGTAGTGATGCAAGGAAGAATCAAAGGGATGAAATGAGTGAGCGATGCTTGAATCAAATGAGTGCACAATTTTTTTGCCTTTGTGAATGTTAAGAGTATTTAGCGTTTGAACATGAGCATGAAGCCTTCTATTTATAGTTAACACAAGTTAGCAAGGGTTATAGAGATGAATGCGGTCTATACAATTTCATGTGCGGCCACACTCCTATACCTGAGATAAATTTACCCTTTGATAATTCTGCGGTCAAGACATTATTGAGTGCATACACAGAATTTTTATGCGGACCCTTCAGAGAGTGTGCACTTTTGACTTTTCAGTTGTACGGTCCGCAGAGTCCACTCTACTGTAACACTCAAATTTGTGCGATCCGCACATTTTCTATAAGTAGCAAAAATTTTCTAGGCAGTCCTTGCAAAGCTCACTCATTCCTGCCTACACTTCAAAATTAGTTAGCATAAAATAAATGTGGCATGAGCGCCAGTTAGGCTCGAGCCCGGCCCAGGCCCGCGAGCCCACATGGGCGGTGGATCTAAATAGGCCTATCTAAATAGAATCGGGACCAGGTGGGGTGGGCCTGGAACTGGGCCGGTCCTATGATTGAGGCTTACGAGACCGGGATCGTTTGGGCCCAGGACTGGCCGGGAAGTGGGTTGGTTCGACCGATCATAAATGGGCATTTTAAAAAATAATCTGCCAAATATGGCCGTTTCTAGCCATTATGGCATTTAGAAAATGGTCTTTTTACCTGCCAAAATAGTCGTTGACTATTTATAAAATAGCCATTTAAAAGCTCCCCTCCCCCCAACTTTATTTAACCCCAAACCTTTTATAATTATACTTTTTCCCTATTTCAACTATAAATAGCCCCTTATTATTTTATTTCTCAAACTCAAATTCTTCACTCATCTCTCATTTCTCGAACTCAAATTCTTAATTAAAGTTAAATCATTCCCGATGATTCTAGAGTGCACTCATAGTTTGGGAACACTTTAATGTGGTAGAAGAAAATGAAGAAGTTTACATAGTGAAGTGCAAGAACCATAGTTGAGTCTTCACTCATCGTCCAACATTGGAGGGAATATGCTATTTAAGGAGGCATATAAAGAGTTTTCTTGCGTTTTATCCATGCATTCGTATCTAAGATTTTAAGTTTATTTGAGATAATTTGTGTTATTTTAATATTATTAGATGTATTATGCTTAATGTTTTAGTTTGTACGATTAATTTGAAGCATTATTAATTTATTGTACAATGATAAGTGCAAGTTTGAACTTTAATTTGAAGTATTAAATATAAACTTTAATTTGCAAGTTTGATACCGAGGTTCATCTTAATATATACACACACATACATATATACTATATTCGATATAGCATTAGCTATATTAATATGTATATATTGATCTCTTTGAGAAAATTGATATGTGGTTCTTTGATTTTTATGGTAGACAAGAACTTTGCTATCGGAGGTCTATCGAAAGGAAGAAAGGTTCTACCTGCCATGCGTTCTATTAGAATTCCTTATTTTGTTACCATAAAAGGTATGAGCTCTTCGATAAAGGGAGTTCATAATATAACTGGATTAGTAAGATCTTTTACTAATAAGAAAGAACTTCAGGTCGATAATGGAGAATTTTCTAGGGACGTTCTAACTTCAACATTAGAGAGTTTGAAGCTAATTCCTTGTTTTCCGTCGCTAGCATCCCTAATACCTTCTTTGTTTTTTTCAAAGAATTTAGTTGGAATAAGCCCTTCTTGTATGCGGTTGAGATTTGCACCTGCATCAAATAAGGCAATGATATCCAAGGAACAATCTCAAGATCAACTAGCACAAATCATATCTTCTCCTTGGACAAAAGAAGAATTTATGCAATGGCAACAACTTATGAACATTGAAAATCAAATGACCATGCCTGCCTTACTTAAAAAACAACTGAGAGATTAGTATCAATTGTTTAAAAATTATTGTTCCAATGTGGTGGCACAAAACCACGCATCTTCTTCTAACTCCGTGGTGGCCCAAAGTCACACAGCCTATTCAATTCCCGTGGTTGGCAGGAGCACCACACAAAAAAATATTGGAGGCTAAAAGCCCATTGCAGGAACAAGGTGTCCATATAACAACCCAAAGACTACATCCAATCGGGCACTTTCTTCATTAGTGCTACAACCTATTTCTTTACACAAGGGCCCCTGCTCTGAGGAACCCACTTATATTAAGAACGAAAGTGTTTACCCACTCATTCAAATTGAACCGGAATTCTAGCATTCCAACCGCCAAGAGGTAGCTAAGAAAATACTTATCCCTTCAACCAATTTCATTCAAAAAACCCACTGACATACCCAAAAATATTATGAGTTTATTCTCACAGACACCAGATCCTGCTTGTTTAATCCCCACAAAAAGGCTAACCCAATCATATGTCACATATACTATGGTATGGATTAACAAAATAATCTCACCAAAAGAATAGGGAACCCATCCGGCCAAATACAAAAGACTTTCTCAGCCTTTCGATCCATAATTTTACAATTACTATGACTACCAGGTAGTGTAGATGAATGCTTTCACCTTTCAAAACCAACTTGAAAAACATTCATGGTTCATCCTCTAAGATCCAACAATATTCTAGTGGATTTGTAGCCATTTACTTCTAAAAACCCCTTAGCAGATCGGTCCCCTTGGTATCAGAGCCATGAGGGGAAGAAATGATTATTATTCTTTTTTTTAACTTGCTTTTATGTGGTATTGATAGAACAAACTCATATCTATAGATATATGGCTTCTTTTATATATCTTTCTTAAATATCATACTTTTTAAAGAAGATCTCCTAAGGATGGCATTGTGATCCTTTTGGATCTACACTGTAAGCAGTTTTTCTGAGAAAAGTGGATATGATAATTCTCAGTTGGTTTATAGATGGTTATTTATAATCTTTGGGTCATCCTAAAGAACAACGTTTTTAGAAATAATTAGGTTTAATTATTCTATATAAGAGAAGACATGAATCCATATATTTGGTTTTCATATCTAACTTTTCTAAATAACATTAATTTAAGAAGTTGAATATAACCCTTATAGAACCCAATGGTCTTTTGAACCAAGAAAAGGAAGCATTAAAGTTATCATCGTTAATCTTGTTGTAATTACTTGCAGATCTAAGCCATGTATTTATTCCATCCTTTTTCTCCCCCTTCAAAAAATTCCTTCTCTTCTCCAGCTTCTTCACCTTCCTCTTCATCATCTTCCTCCAATACAAAACTCAAAAAAGAAATTAGCTTTTTTGATTTGCAGCAATCTATTGATGACTGGAAAATCCCTAAACATCCATAATCCACAATTTACAAGTCTTCACAGTTGCCATTAACCAATGATTACCATATTTCTACAATTGAGCAAACCATTCCTCTTGAATCAGATCATGAGGAAATCAATCTTTTAAACCCAAAGTTTATAGAAAATATAGGCGAAAATACAATTATCTCCATTTTGGTTTAGTACAGATTGCAGCTAGACCTCTATCCAAGGAAGGACTAGACAAATATCTACTCCTCTGTCTTAGGGATTCTAGATTTTTAGACTTCAATGATTCCCTCCTAGGAATAGTAGAAACCAACCTTTGTAGCGGTCCAATTTACTTTGATTGTTTTCCTAATTTTACGTTATCTCTTAGAGATAGAAATATCTTAGATTCTTTAACTCTTAATGTTAAAACAACTAATTACAAAACCAAAACTGGATCCTTACCAGTAGCAAATGTTTATAGAATATAGTACAAAGCCATGAGTTTTGCCTTTTAACACTGGAGCCATGAAAGCCTATCTAAGGCAAAGGACTTATTGACAATTAGGATGACTCTTATGTGCCATTTCCTTATGGAAATTTGGGAGAGGTGGTTGCAAAAAACTTCTTGTTCAACTGGTTTAACTTCAGTTGGTTTGAACTCTTCAGGCTTGGTAGAGAACTGTTGGAGAACAAGACGATCTAATTTTTGTCTAGCCTTATTTCTTGAATTTCTTCCTTAAGTAATGTTATCTCAGATTGGAGATCTTGGATAGTTACTACCTTAGGTTTATGGGAACGGAATCTACTGAGAATATCAGTAATATTATAAGTATTGGAAACTTGAGGATGATTGGTAAAGACACTAGATGAAGATGTAGAAGTCTTATCTATTATTCGTTTGAATTTTTCGAGATAATAATTCTTTTGCTTAAAATCTTGGAGATTGCATATTATTTCAAGCAGAAGATCTTGTTCTTTGGAGAGAACATTAATTGCAGGTTCCCCTTGACTAGACTGTGATGAAGATGATTTTGTGTCACCATCTTCAAATTGGCTAAATTGCTGTTCAAGTTCATCATCAGCAACATCGAAAGTGTCGCTATCTTCTAATAAAAGTTGTTCGATTTGGTTAAGAACATACTCATCCAAATCAAGATTTCTAACTTTGTTAGACAACTTGTAGTATTTGGCTATATGACCCGATTTGTTGCACATGAAACATTTCCCCGAATTGGGAGTTTAGAAGGTCGTTGGTTTGTTTTTACTAGGAAAGGATTTGGATTTAGAAGAAAATGGTTTGTTCTTCCTAAACTTGGTTGCAGAAGACTTATATTTCGTAATCTCCATATCCTTGGTTGTTCGTCTTTTGTGATGCTTTTGCCTATAAGGTGGTAAACCAAATAGTTCACAGAAACTACCTAGATCTCGACGAGTCTGTGCTCTATATTTGGCTAATTATCTCAATATCTTATCATGTCAGCGTATTTTGAGAGCTACATGTTGAATAAGACCAGTGAGTTGGCCATAAGTGATTTGTTCGTAAGGAATAATATCACCAGAATGTTGATTTTAGAGTTCTTCTTTATCTAAATTGCTAAGAGACTTAGGTAGACCATCTAAGACTTTTTCTTTCTAATATGGGAGATTTCCATAAGTTTTTTCGTAGATTAGGGTAAGAAAGGAATCCTTATACCATCTGAAATCAGAAACGATATTACACTTAAGGTTGTTAAGTATCTTAGAAGATCTTTCCCTGGATATTTAGTTCCCAGAACAACCATCTATATTCCATTCATAGATATTATTGGAATTATAGTTATTTTGCATAAAATTGGGTATATATAAATATACTGACCTGACCGGTCGATTTGCTTGTCAGAGCCTCGTCCCCCTAAATAAGACTTTCCGTAATTGCCTTAACTAATTTACGACATGCGGATAGTTGGTTCAACATTTGGAAGAGTTTTAGTGGTAATAAGTGTTGATACCTAATTTTTTCTTATGTATTTTTTTGTATGCAAAATACTTTCGAAATCACATAAATATGCATATATAAGCATGCCTAAGTATTTGGTATTTTTTCTAATTTTTAAAGATTTTTAAAATCAATTTGTTGTCTATTTTAGCAGGGCAAAATCCAATAACTATTCCCTAATTCATCAATTTTGGTGAATAATTTATTTCATTCTCATATACCAAAATATAGTTAAGGTAATTTTGCATATTTTTAAGAATTTATTTGGCATTTTTAAAGCTAAAATGCATATAATTGTAATTTTGACCTATTTTAAGATTAATAACATTTTGTAATTGTAAAATTGGTTTCAACATTTTTAGTAAATATTTATATATTAATAGTTGGCTGAGTAGTTTCAATTTTCTTTTAAAATAATTTTTACTATTTTTTATAAAATAAAAGGAAAAACTGGCTATTTAACATTTAGCCCCATTTCATTTCAATCACAACGCCATTTCATTTAAATTTTAGCTGTTAAATTGACCCAATCCCAACCTCAATTAGACCACCCCTATTTCATTTTTACCCAGCCCCAACCCAACTTAAAATTCGCTTGGTTCCTATTATTGATCCAGGCCGTTGATTATGTTGATCAACGGCTATAATTTACCCTTCCATAATTAAACCAAATGACCTACCCTAATCCCCTTCATTTCACCTAATCAGCTGCTCTTTGAACCCCTTCGTCTCTCAAACTATTTCAAGGTTCTTCGAAACCCTAGCCTCCTCCTACCTTTTCTCACCGTACTTTCATTGGAATCCATGGCATCTCAGGCCATGGATGGTCTATGCTAACCCCTCTCCACCATTAGACCTTGGGTGTTCAAGATTTTGATGTCTGACCTCGACGGTTCTCTTTCATATCTTCTCAGATCTTTGGTTCTATGACCTCTCCGGCCTTTGCTCTGGCATATTCAAACATTATGAGTCTTTCCTGATCTCTTCGACTCAGGATCGTACCTTCTTTCAAGCCTTTCTCATTTCTAGGGGTTGTTTAAAACCCTAAGCTATTCGAGGTTCTTTCTCTATTTGTTTTCTTAGATCTGTGATGTATTTGTGTTCTACTAGACATTTAAAGTATTTTCCCCAAATTTTCCTTTTCAAAATTGCTTGTCTTCGATTTAGGGTTTCTGAAAGGTTTTTCAAAACATCTTTCTGATTCTTCTTTTTTTTTTTCATGTGTGTTTATCCATATAATTCTTGTGTGTTTCCCTTTCACTATGTATATGTTGTTCTTCTGCTTTTTATTTTCTACTATACATGATACTCATGTTGCTTTGTATTCTACTATGCCTCTAAGACTAGATCGTATGTTAATCTTTGCTATGTTTTCATACATGCTCTTTGCTATGCTTTCCAGTATTATTCTACAATATGTGTTTTCTGTTGAGTTCTTTGATTTTGTTTGCTCTACTGGAGTCTATTTGTGTTCTTGCTAAACGTTTGTCATCTACTGCTTCTTAAAAGTTCTCTTATGAACTCGTTTATGTTTAGAACTTTTCTTGAACATGTTCTTTTATGCTCTTAGATCGAGTTTTCTTTTACTCTATTGCTTCAAACCTGCTATCAAGTATATTGGTTTCTCATGAGTCTTTGAAAAGTGACCTCTAAGCATGTATCTGTATTCTCTTCTCAGCTTCTGATTCAAATTGAAACCCTAGGATTTAAGGTTTTCTTTGGCAACTTTGATTTCGTGTTCGAGTTAGGGTTCCACTCTGGGACCATAGACTCTCAGACTCACTATGAGTCTACGAACTGAACTTGCATCCCTCTGCTTATGATTCTAGACCTTTCAATGTCAGACTCTTTTCTAAGTAACATGACGGCTCCTTTTGTTTGATTTGGCTGCTTTATATATGAGAAATTCTTCTTTCAAAAAGGATTTTTGCCAACTACTAATTGATTCTGAATGCCTTTAATGGGGTTTAATTGATTGTTATTGATTTCCTTTAAATTAAACCTTATTTACCCTTTCTTGACTTGGTTCATTCGAGTAAAAGCCTATAACTTTGATTTTACTGGCTGTTTGATTGATTCTCTTTCCTTATTTTTCACAAACCAAGTACCACTGGACTTTTGCCATAAATAACTTCAATCTTTATTGTACTGCTTGAGAAAATATTCTCATTAACTCTTTCCTTAATTGTCTTTACCCGTTTGAAATCAGAGTCCTTTAATTAAAGGGAGGTTGATTTCAATGTTATTTTATTACCTTTCTTAATTTCTTGCTGCACTATAGAAGAGGCACGACCCTTCTATACTTTCACACATATCGATTATTGAACATTTCAAATTCAATATTCTCACACTCTCAATTACAATACTCTTTCAATACTCTACTCTCTTCTGATGTCTTTTGTACTGTTTGCTTGCAATTTGGCTAACAAGACTTCTGCTTTCGCTTATTTGTTTTCCTAAAACCGGTATGTCTTAATTTTAATTTCAAATTCTTTCCTAAGTGTTTACTTTGCGGTATCCATACTCATGTCTACTTTGCTATTCATGTTCTGTAATGAATATGCTACTTTCTCTTTGCATCTGCTATTTGTCATGAACTCCCCATACCCTCACTCCCTTCTATCCACATTTCTGCCTAGGTCTGAACCTGATCCTCAAAGGGTCCTAACTCCCAACTTTGGCTAACAGGTTGGTCAGGGGTGTGCCAACACTCCTAATTGTTGGGCATGAGCATCGGCCTGCCATGGCCTTCCCTTACTCCCCCTCTATAAACTTGAACTTACTCTTAGACCCTAAGTTCTGCCCCCTCCTATGGGCCTTGCTTTGGGACCTTGAATTCCCTCTGAACTTGGACATTTTAGGACTGGCCCTCCCACACTGCCCTGCCTTAATTCAGCAATATATTTAGATTGAAATCACTGCCCGGAGTCCATATGAGACTCTTAGGGAACTTTGACACATCCCAAATAAGAGAAAGGCTTTGTAATCTGATCCTGGAAGTTAGTTTACCTCATATTGTTAGAGCTTGAGTCTGAATTAGGCTGTTTAGTTGTAGCTTAAATTTCTGATGTAATTTTTACTTTATTTTGGTCTCTAATATTTTGTAATAACTTATAGGGTTCTAGTAAACAAAGGGGAGGGTCACTCATGTATGTGTACGGGTAGACATCATGCTTTAGGTATTAACTTCTGCAATCACAACCTACTTTTTCACTTATGCATCTGCATATAGAAATCATGTCTATAAGTTTCTGCACTTATGGATACAGAAACCATGCCTATATGTTTCTGCACTTGTACATATATATTAGGCAAACAGTCTATAGGTTAAAAATAATAACAAGTTGTATCCTTGATACCATGCCTATAGGATTTTTGCATCCTGATAATCGTTTTAAAATCAATACGCTTGGAAATCATGCCTATAGGAGTAACTATTTGAATCTGATTCGCCTACAAGTCTAAAATCAGTAGTAATGTCGTTAATATCTGCAGAATTTATTTGTTTCAAAAATCAGTAACCCTTCTTTAAAAATCAGTATACTTCCACACCGTTAGATATCATTCCTATAAGTTTCACCTAGGAAAACCTGTAGGTAATTGATTAACTGTGTCAGTCTTTGATAAACTACAACCAGACAAGGCCTAATTCGGACTTCTCATCTGAGATATATGTGATAAATCAGCCTATCCTAACACTTTACATTTAATTCAGACTATAACCGGTATTAGAAGTCATGCTATACAATTTGCTTCTTTAAGTTAGGAGGCATGTTTGAGCCTTCAAAATGCTATGTGTTTCCCCTTACCTGCTTTATGTGTTTTGTTTGTCGCATTAGAAGTTTTGTCCTTTTAAACTAAAAAGCCCCAATTTCCTTCCATTTTAGGACTAGTAGTCCCAAATGCCTCTGGGACTGATAGGATGGGGACGGGTAATAGCAAGCAATAAGTAACGATACTATTTCAAATTTTAATACCTTAATGGGATGGAAATGGTAGATATGGATATGATGACCGTTGTGTTGATGCCACATGCAACCACTCTTCTGAGGAGTGATTGCTGGGTATTGCATTGATTTAATCCATATTATTTCTCAACCTAGGACCCATGTTCCCCTTTACTTGTTTATGTTTATTTTAAGAATCGTTTAAACTATTTCTTTAAAATTGCTTCTTCTTTATCTTTCTTCAAACTTTCAATTTACTTGCAATATTATGTGAAAACCTCCTTCTATTTGGGACTTCTATTTGCTTATTTGTTATTTAAAGTCACAATTGTAGCATGGCTGGGAACCACACTACTGGATCTTGAGGGGTGCCTAACACCTTCCCTCGGGATAATTTCTAGCCCTTACCTAAACTCTGGTTTTCCAAATCAAACCTTTCTTTAGTGGTTTCCCACTGAATAACTCGACATTCGATCTAGGGATGCGCCATTCTGATACTGATTGGTTTGAGAGGGACCTGTCGATACTCTCTTCCCGGGTTATGAGACAGGTGAGTATGAAGCAATTTAATCCAAGGGTCGACAAGATAAGTCACTTTCGAGCCGACTTGCAAGATAACGATAGTCCATACATGTGCCAGGCTCAGCATATGTGGCATTAAATAATTATCTTAGGAAAAGACACCATTGAATCAGATCGATACTATGCTGGTTGTAACCCCCGTACTATTTAGGCTGGCTGGAAGACAATCACAATAATTTTGGTCAGCCTATGTCTGTTCGAGGTCACAGGATCATTGATAAAAAGGCTGAAGCACAGGTAAAATACAACCAACTGCACAAGAGGATGCATGAATGTGTAAATGAGCACCGCGAAATACAAGAAGACAATCAAAAACTAATTGGAGAATGGAGGGATATGGCTGTCAGCGCCAACAAACGACTGATCCGCCTGGAGAGAGGCATAGTAGAACTGGAAAAGAAGTTTCTGAATAGGGTCAAAGATTGCTGAGTTGCTCAAGGAAATGAAGGCGGACATCTGGCTAGGGCCTACTTGCTTCTAGGAGCGCGCAAGCTGGGGAGCTATACGAGGGAGTGAACTGCTGCCAAATCTTGGGAAGGTCCTTCTGGGACCAAATAGATAGGAGTTTTCTTTTCCTTTGAAAATGTAATGGTCACTAGTGACATTTTATTGAGTGTCATTTTGGGATTCGTCTTATTTAATTATAAATAAAATGAGGCATTTAGGATTCCAAGTTCTCCAAATTTACTTGTCTCTAGGCCTACCTCGGGTGCAACGAGGCCCCCATAATTAGGACATGCATTATATTTCCTGCACTACGTGTTTAAATATTGCAACATCTTTTCTTATAATCCTTACTAACTTGTCACCTTTTTGTATTACTTTTGTTTATTACCCTCCTCAAATGTTAGTTCGTGAACTCTGGCATCATTATCGTATTCCACAAGATCCAAGGGCCCTCCACCCACTCCTCTTCCTAGCCCTATTAGAATCTGGAACAAGGGAAAGATGGAAGATTTGAGCAACGTCAGAAAGGAAAACTTGGTTGAACGGGTAGAGATCACTCAGTGTACTTAGGGCTCCAAAGAAAGTGTATTCCATCTCGAGCAAAAATTGTTGAAATTTCAGGAAGAACTAGATCAAGTCCAAAATTTGGTGAGCCTATCATTTTCCTTTGCTGACCCAGAATTTACTCAGAATCCCATACGTCCACAAAATATCCCAAACCATCCCACTTCTCACCACCATTGCAATAATTGCCGCACTCCCAAAACTACTCCGATGCTCATCCCGAAACCATTGAACTCCACAAATGACCATTGCCACAACCAACACAACACCCCCATGTATGTGGTAACTGTGCCACATCATAGTCAACCCATCTCAAGCACACACAAGCCCGATACAAAGACTCGCTCATCAGGAATTTGGTAGAAGAACTTAAGAAGCTGACCACTAGGGTCCAAGGCGTCGAAGGTAGCAAAAGAATTGAATGGCTAAGCTATGAAGATTTATGCATACAGCCCGATATCGAACTGCTCAAGGGGTACAAACCTCTCAAGTTCAAAACGTTTGATGGCACAGGGGATCGCAGGGTTCACTTGAGAACATACTGTGACAAGCTAGTCGGAGTAGGAAAAGATGAGAGGATCCGTATTAAGCTTTTCATGAGGAGCCTGAAAGGAGATGCTTGGTCTGGTAAATCATCCAAGACCCAAAGAAGTGGTCAAACTGGGTTAGTACGGCGTCCGAATTCATGGGTAGGTTCAGGATGGAAAATGCAGCAGGCGTGTTTTACATTCAAAATATTAAGAAGAAACCCACTGAAACGTTCTGCGAGTATGCCACTCGTTGGAGATCAGAGCCCGCTAAGGTTCGACCCTTTTTAGGGGAAGAACATATGAACAAATTTTTCGTCAGGGCTCAGGATCCACAATATTATGAAAGACTGATGCTGATCGAGAATCATAAATTTTTGACATCATCAAGCTAGGAGAAAGGATTGAAGAAGGCATTAAGAGTGGTATGGTTACTAACTTTGAAGCTTTGCAAGCCATCAACAAGGCTCTACAGCCCGGTGGTGCATCCAAAAAGAGGGAGGTAAATGCCGTAATGGTTGCACAGAGGATCAAATCACCTGTCAAATACCAAACTTAACCGATATCTCCACTTACATATCAACCCACTACGAACTTCCAAACACCTGCACCTTCCTACCAAACTCCACTACCTACCTATCAATCACCTCCACCTTCTACATACCCACCTGTTTCACCCATATATTTCCAACCCGCACAAATCTACCAAGCTTACGACACTCAACCGTCCCACTATCAATCACCTCCCAAACACCAAAACTTTTCTAGACCTCGACCAAATTTCGATCGCGGACCTCCCAAATAATATACCGCTATTGCCAAACCAATCGACCAACTGTATGAAAGACTCAATGTTGCTGGTTATGTCACCCCCATCCCTTCTATAGCCCCAAAAGCCCTTCCTAATGGGTAAACCCAAATAAAGCCTGTGCATAACAATCTGGAATGAAGAGGCATAACATTGATGAATGCCGCTCTCTGAAGGAAGAGATTCAGGTTTTGATTGAAGACAGGATTATCATGGAAAATAAGCTTGCTCTGAATGTCCACAACAACCCTCTACCAGACAACAAGGGTGGAATGTTCACATATTTGAAATAGAGGATGATAGGGATCCCAAAGGATCAATCGGTTCGATTACTGAAGGTGACGATCTAAAGAAACCAACAGTCACTCTTAATCTGATTTTAGTCCAAATTCTGCCTTGTGAAGATGCTGAAGTGAACATGTCCATACCACTTGAGTTTGAAACGCCAGCTTCTGCAAAGACGCCAACACCAATCGAGGTTGAGTTTGGGTCCCCAAAGGCGCCCGAGCCATTTGAAGTTGATGTGTACCTACCAAAACAAGGGTGTCTATTCCAGTAGCAATGACAGCCGTAATGCCTTTCCACACAAAAGACATACCATGGGACTACACAGGCGAGGTAAGAAGGAAGGGGAAAGCCAAGTTCGGGGAAACAGTTGCGGCTCAGGGTATGACAAGAACCGGTAGGGTTTATACCTTGGAACACTTGGCCGAGTCGAGTAAGCAGGCCTCTAGTTGACAAGCCATCATGGAAACCGGGCCCAATGATCTGTAGAGGAAGATACAAGTAAAGAAATACTCAGTCATTGACCAGCTGAACAAAACACCGCCCCAGATCTTTATCCTGGCTTTGCTACAGAGTTCCGATACATACAAAATGCCTTGTTGAAAGTGCTGAGTGAGGCATATGTACCAAGAAACATCACTGGAGGAGAAATGACAAACATGGTTGGGCAGTTATTGGAGAGTCACAAAATCACTTTCCACAGGGATGAGCTACCACCGGAAGCATTGAGTCACAATAAGGCATTGCATATCATAGTGCAGTACGAAGATTATTTTATTACCAAGATCCTGGTCGATGAGGGGTCCAACCTCAATATTTGCCCGTTGGTAACACTCTGGACATTAGGAAAAGGGCTTCATGAAATTAAGGATGGGGCCATCAACATAAAGGCTTTAAACGGTTCTCAAAGGTCCACTATTGGGGAAATTAGCTTACGTTTGCAAATGAGTCCTACTTGGTTTGATGTTGATTTTCAAATGATAGACGTGCCAGAGTCTTACAATTTATTGTTGGGACGACCATGGATTCATACCGCCGAGGCCATTGAATCAACACTACATCAGGTAGTGAAATTTGAGTGGAATCACCAAGAGGTAATCATTCATGGTGACGGTAGCAATCCCGTATACAGTTGCCAGACCATCCCACCAATTGGAGGAACAAGAAGGATAGGTGGGGAAACTTACCACCACATCGAGCGCGTCAATGACGTCAATAAAGATAAATAGTGGGACAACAAAATTGAAAGCATGATGAATTGGAGCGGGTATGAACCGGGCAAAGGACTCGACAAGAATCTCCAAGGAGTTGCCAAGCCTATCAAGCTGAAGAAACACAGTACCACTTTTGGTTGGGGTTATAAGTATACTTGGGAGGAATTCAACCACTGGCCGCCATCATGTCGCGGTCCATACCATTCATTGGAGCAGCCAATACCCCATCTGGAGCATACTTTTCAACCGGCCAAAATCATCTATTGGTTAGAAGAAGAGGAATCATTAGCAGCAATGAGGAGCTTGTTCTTGGAAGACGATGATATGGACTGTTGTGTCATTTTTGAGGAGGAGGGGGAGGAAGACCCTTCCATATAGGCTGTAAACAGAGGAGCACGCCTCAACAACTGGACCATCAGAACCACTAGAGCTTGGCGTACCTCGGGATAGCAAGGCTAAACACGCATCATGCACTATTTTATTTTACTAGTTTACTTTCCATTCGCACTTTTGTATTTGCAAGAAAGAGCTCTAATGTTTAAAAAATTTATGGAATTTATCAAAAGCACTTCAGTTTTCTTATTAATCTTACTCTTATTATTTTCTCTCATTACTTTACTTAATCAACATTACTATTACTTATCTTGATGAACCGATGGCTGTGACATGCAAAGAGACAATGCAAAAAACGGTCATAGATTCAGACAAGATGATATACCGGAAGATATTTTCAAGGAAGTCGAGAATTTTGAAAATAGGCCTAAGTCCAACTTGGATGAGACTAAGATTGTCAACCTGGGAGATGCAATAAACATCAAAGAAACACAAATTAGTTTCTATGAGAGTATGAAGACATATTTCCTGGTCATACGACGACATGACAGGTCTAAGCACATCCATTATGGCTCACAAATTGCCGACTGATCCAGCCTGTCCGCCAGTTAAATAGAGCTCAGAAAATTCAAGCAAGATATGAGTTTGAAGATCAAAGAGGAGGTCACCAAGTAGGTCAAATATAAGGTTCTCAAGGTAGTAGAGTATCCGACATGGTTAGCCAATATTGTACCAATACCGAAGAAGGATGGGAAGGTTAGATTTTGCATCGACTACCGGGATGTCAACCAGGCTAGTCCAAAAGAAGACATCCTTTTGCCGAATATACACATCTTGATTGACAAATGTGCTAAGCATGAGCTGCAGCCATTCATTGATTATTTTGCTGGGTACCATCAGATATGGATGGATGAACAGGATGCTGAGAAAATAGCTTTTACACACCGTGGAGGATGTACTGCTACAAGATGATGCCGTTTGGGTTAAAGAATGCAAGGGCCACCTATGTGAGGGCCATGACCTCCATCTTTCATAACATGGTACAAAAGGAGATTGAAGTGTATGTAGACGACGTCATCATTAAATCCAAGAAAGCCGCTGCTCACATGGAAGATTTAAGAAATTTTTTCAATAGACTGAGAAGATACAACCTGAATTGAATCCTGCAAAATGTGCATTCGGGGTTCTAGCTGGGAAATTGCTTGGGTTCATTGTGAGCCGCCGATGGATAGAATTGGATCCATCAAAAGTCAAAGCTATTCAAGAATTGCCACCACCAAAGAACAAGAAAGAAGTAATTAGTTTCTTGGGGAGACTTAACTACATCAGCCGGTTCATAGCACAATCTACTATCATCTGTGAGCCAATTTTTACGATGTTGAAGAAGGACGTCGCTACCAAATAGACTGATGACTACCAAAAGAACTTCGACAGAATCAAGGAGTACATGTCAACACCGCCAATTTTGGTCCCGCCCGAGCCAGGTAGACCCCTAATACTCTACTTTATAGTATTGGACGGAGTGTTCGGTTGCGTTTTGGGTCAACATGATGAAATGGGGAAAAAAGGGAAGGCCATCTATTATCTCAGAAAGAAGTTCACCCCGTACAAGGCCCGATATTCTCTGTTGGAACGCACCTGTTGTGCTCTAACTTAGGTAGCTCAGAAGCTGAGGCACTATTTCTATGCTTACACTACGTATTCATATCAAGAATGCACCCATTGAAGTACATATTTGAGAAGCCCATGCCCACAGTCAAGCTAGCCAAGTGACAAATCCTGGAGAGTGAATTTGACATTGTCTACGTGACTCAGAAAGCAATCAAAGGACGGGCGTTAGCCGATCACCTTGCAGAAAATCCTGTGGATTGAGAACACGAACACATAAAGACGTATTTTCCTGATGAGAAGGTATCATTTGTTGAAGAAGACATTCAGGATCCTATAACGGTTGGAGGATATGTTTTGACAAAGCAGCAAATTTCAAGAGAGTTGGCATAAGAGCAGTCCTAGTATCAAAAACCGGCCAACACTATCCTGTATCTGCAAAACTCATGTTCCCCTGCACTAATAACATGGCCACTACGAAGCCTGCTTCTTAGGGCTCAAGATGGCCATCAACATGAACATCCAAGAGTTGCTAGTAATTGGAGACTCGAATTTACTTATACATCAGGTCCAACAAGAATGGGTAGCCAAGAACTCCAAGTTACTCCCATACCTGCATCATGTACAGGAGTTGAGAAAGAGGTTCAAACATACATAATTCCAGAATATTCCTAGAGTCCAGAATGATTTTACCGAGGCACTGGCCACCCTATCATCTATATTTAACATCCAGATAAGAACTTCATAGACCCTATTCTAGTGAAGATTCATGATCATCCAGCCTACTGGGCTCAAGTCGAGGAAGAAACAGATGGAAAGCCTTGGTTTCACGACATCAAGGAATTTTTAGCCAAATGAGAATATCCACAGCCTGAAAATGCTACTCAAAAGCGCACACTTCGAAGATTGTCCAACAATTTCTTCCACAGCGGAGGAATCCTATGTAGGAGAACTTTGGATTTGGGTTTGCTAAGGTGTGTTGATGTGAGGGAAGCGTCTAACCAGCTAGAGGAAGTCCATGCCGGAGCCCGTGGTCCATATATGAATGGCTTTATCTTAGCAAGGAAGATAGATACTTCGAGCGGGTTATTTTTGGATGACTATGGAAACAAACTACATTCAGTACGTCGAAAGGGCCACCGATGTCAGATCCATGCAGACATAATAAAGGTGCCTTCAAATGAGCTCAAGGCTACAAGCTCGCCCTGGCCGTTCGCCGCCTGGGGAATGGATGTTATTGGACCAATCGAACTTTCCGCATTAAACGGGCACATGTTTATTCTACTAGCAATTGATTGTTTCACCAAATATGTTGAAGCAGTATCTTACAGTGTAGTGACCAAGAAAGTCGTGTCAAACTTTGTCCGTGACCGTATAGTTTGTCGATTCGGGATTCCAGAATCAATCATTACAGACAATGGTTCCAACCTCAACATTGATTTGATGAAATCTATGTGTGAAACCTTCAAGATCAAACACAAGAATTCCACAGTTTACATGCCTCGGATGAACAGAGTTGTATAGGCCACCAACAAGAACATCAAAAAGATACTGAGGAGGATGGTAGAAAAAGCATAAACAATGGCATGAGAAGCTATCATTTGCTTTATTAGGGTATTGCACCACAGTCCACACATTAACTGGTGCAACTCCCTATGTATTGGTTTATGATACAGAAGCGGTCATTCCCGCCAAAGTAGAAATTTCCTCCCTAAGAATCATACAGCAGGCAGAGATCGATGATGCAGAATGGATGAAGAGTCATTACGAACAGTTAACCCTCATAGATGGTAAGAGAATGAATGAAGTTTTCCATGGTCAGCTTTACCATAATAGAATGGCCAGAGCTTTCAACAAGTGAGTTAGGCTAAGACGGTTGACACCAGGGCTACTTTTGTTAAAAAATATTTTTCCACATCAAGAGGAAGCCAAAGGGAAGTTCTCTCCCAACTGTCAAGGTCCATATAGGGTTCACAGAGTTTTAACTTGAGGAGCCCTTATACTTGTAGTAATGGATGAAGAAGTTTGGCCGAAACCAATCAATTCAGATGAAGTCAAGCGATACTATGTGTAGCATTTACAATTTTCTGGTATGATGAAATTTGAACCACGTCTGACCTGATTCCCATGTAAGAGGGAATACGTAGGCAGTCTTATGGGTACGGTCGCAATTCAATAAAATTTTCATTTCCCCCCGTAATTGGAAACTAGGCAGAATTTTGAGGAGGACCCTCAAAATTCCGAAGTAACTTCAGCCGATCATCGCAAGCAACCGTCAGAAGTGTCAACCCAGTAAACTGGGGCAGAGGACCCTTAAAATTTTTGAGCAAGAGAGGTTTCAATGTCTCGACCCGCATCATAGTCACCGGTTCATCTAAAGAAAAACTATTTTCAATTATGTAGTTATGTTACAATTTTTACTAAATCATGCCTGTCTATTATCAAGATTGCTTTGTATAGCGATGCTACCCCCGATGGTACACAACATCACTGGAAATGGAGCCAAGTAGGACATGCAAAGTTCACAAGGATAAAAACTAACCTTTCTCCTCTACAAAACTCATGATTTTTTCTTTGGATGAAGGCACCCAAGTTGAAAATCACCGAATAGATTAATACACTCATACTTTCGGGAGTACGACCCTTACAACCATTACCTTTTTGCATTTTCTATCCGCAAGCAATATCCCTAGCAGCGGCAACATCCCAATTAACTATCAACTATCAAGCCATCAGCTAAGAGATTTACTAATGTTCACCTTTTACTTTTCTACATTGCATAAGGTTACCTTTCTGTCTTTCGAGGTTAAGCTCTACCTTCATCTGTATTTTTATGCATTGCATAAGACTACCTTTCTGCCTTCTGAGACTAAGCTCTGTCTCCATCTATATTTATACATTGCATAAGACTACCTTTCTGTCTTCCGAGGTTAAGCTCTTCCTCCATCTGCGTTGCATAAGGCTACCTTTCTGCCTTCCGAGGTTAAGCTCTACCTCCATCTGTAAGCATATGATTTTTACCCGGTTGAAACAAGCTCCTACAGTACTCTTAAAGTTAGGATTTTCTTTAAAATATGTATTTTTTAGGATCTTAACTTTTAGGATTTAATTGCATGCGCGTGTTCATTAATGCAGCGATTGATTAGGATTTAATTGTTAAATAAATTTGTTTTACAAATTAAAATACAAAAAAGTATATATATTTCCGATATTTGAAATTATTTTTATTTAATTTCAACTTGGTGTAGTTTTATTTGTGATAATTAGGAATTTGTAGTTTTTAAACAAAGTTAGAAATTAATTATAATAAAAAGAAAAGACAAAAAATGTATATATATACACAGCCACTCAGGCTGGCCACAATTGGGCCAGACCTGAGTGGCCCAAACCTTTTCCCCTTCTAAAAATACATAGCCCCAGCCCAAATGACCGACCCTGGTCCAGTCCACACCCAAAGACCAAACGACACCGTTTCAAAAAAGGCTCATAAAAGCCATCGACCACGTGCTCATCCAATGGTCACGAAAGCCCCCACCAAAATGTTATACATATGTCCAAACATATCTAATACAATTAGAGAACAAACCCCCCTTCCTCGTACCATCTTCCTCGGTTGTAACTCCTCCATCGACCACCTATTGACCACCTCACGACCGCCATTGACCACCCACCTATCACCCTAACGCCGTCGCCGGAAATCGCCTCACAGTGGCGGCCGGTAACCAACCTCCCCAAATTTACAGCACTAAACCGTCACAACCTCCTCTTTCCCACTCTATGGGTAGTTCCCGTCGAATAAACCCCCTCCGTCTCGAATATTAGAAAGCAAGGTCGTCGGAACCACCATCTCCAGCGACCTTATTCCAAAACCTTCCAAACTTACACCCCTGGGGCGGCTTGATCTCCTCTTTGGAACCATGTGTGTCACCTCTTTGGAATTTTCCTGAAACCCTTCGAATATCGATTCAAAGACCAACCATAAAACTCAAACCCGTCAGAAATTGTCCAGATTCCTCCTAGGCAAGCCCTGGCCCTTACTTTCCCAACCATGCTACCCATGACCCCAAACAACACTAGCCACTGAAGAAAATTAGATCTTCGACCTCACTGGGGCCTCAGAATTATAAAAGGCCTTATCCTGAAATCCTAAGCATGTTATACATCACACCAGTGTCCTAGGAGGTTAGAAAACCTCTACAAATGGTCGAGGAGTGGTAAAGTGATCTCAACCGAAGTTGCATGTGTAAATAAACTAAGTATTTTGCCTCTTCTGTGTATCTTTGCCTAAGTATTTTATATCTTCTGTATATATTTGCCTAAGTAGTTTATCTTTTTCTGTATATATTTTTGCTTTATTTCTATTTTCTCTTAGATGTTTGACTTTTTTTAAATAATATTTTGTTTGTCCACAATCTTGCTTGAAGTAGGTCTAAATGGTCATATGCTTTGCTTATCAGTAATCTGAATCTTCAGTAGTTATACGCCTTTGTTTTCTATTTGTTTGAAACCCCATCGTTTCTTGAATAATTTGGCATCCTGTGAATATTAGCTTCTTGATCAGTATAATTCTCATAGTTTGTGACCTTCACCTACTGATCTTTATTTGCTTTGTTCCCTGATACTCTGATCAACTTGGTTAATTTGTTTAGGCTACCAGGCATTTGATTCGTATAGTAATCTTTAGTACTGGTATAATTCAAGCTGATTTGTGTGGTTGAATCTTTAATTGATTTCTAATTTTTAAATCCTGTTTCAAGCTTTATTTGAGTGATTTAATTAGGATTTTCTTATAATGAATACTAGTTGATTGGTCTTCTGGTTGACAGAGATCCAATGGTCTTAACACAAAGACTCCTGAATGTTACAATCCTAAGTTAAATAACTGATCAACCCAATCCATATTAGGACACCTAGTTGTATGGATCCAATGGACCTGCTAGTCCAAGACCAAACCTTGGCCCATAATCCAAATACAATTGAACGGGGTCAAGGAGTAGTTGTAGTTAAAAACTTCAGTTGGGTAATTTAGGAAAGGAAGTAGGGGTATAAGAGGGATTTGCACCCTAAAAAATTTTGTTAATAATCTCCAAAACTTTCTAGTAAGGGACTAGAACACAGTTTCTGCCTCAAACTTGAGGCACAAGTCAGAAAATGAAGGACCATTTAGGAAAAGTGCAAAATCTGAAGCAAGGACAAGAAAGAAAAACAAGAGAAAAAGTTATGCCCTAAGGCTCTACTATAAAAGGAACCACCTGAGCATTATTAAAGATAACCCGGAACCTTTTCTCTGAAACCTAGAGCTAAAAATACATACTACCTCTTCCTATATTTTGTTAAAATACCATTAGTGTTGTTTGAATCCTTTTTCTGAAGATTTAATTCTCTAAAAACTCTGCTGAAGTCCTGGATGCACTGTTTGATTGGCTACTAATTGCTTAGCTGATTCGTTACATTTACTCATAGGCTTTGTTTTATGCTGAATTACAGGTAACTTCCAATGTTCATTGATGTATCTGAAGCTCAAGTGTAAAGTACTCATAAATGTGAAGATCTGAGCTCATTATACCACTCTAAACCCTTTCACTGTTTTCCCCTTATTCAATTTGAATATAGCTGTAGTGATAAGATAATCATCATGTTGTAATAAACGTTGGACTGATTCATTTTTGTAATAATTGGACTTTAAAGACTAATTTGCCTTGAAATATCAGGACATTCAAACCATTACTTTAAGCATGTACGACTGATAGAATATTTAGTTAGTGATGTGATTGTTTAGGTGTTCATGTCCTGCTTTGTTTAGAAATGAGGAATTCAGGAAATGATAGTTTAGTAAGTATTTAAAATCTAAACATTGTGTATCGTTTTAACTAGTCTAAATTTCAATATGTTAGCAATGTTTTGTTTCAGATCTATAAGTTGTAATCAGAGTCATAGTTGTATTTTGGAAGCTGGACTCATATACTCCGGCTGACGAGTATATGATTCAGTTAGTTCAAATCTAATACTGAAAATTGATATAAACTGATCATTAGCATCCTCTTTACAAATGTATAGATAATTAATCTTGTGTATAGATTTGAACTGAAAAAACATTATCGAAACTTGTTCATATGGACTCCCCCGTCCAAATGAACTCTAGACCCAGTTGAGAGGCCCAACAGTGGCCAAACACAATGCTTGTTCTGGGCCAGCCCAAACTTGAGTCCAGTGTGTGCAATTAGTCATCAATGAGGCTAAGAGGCACGTATTGTTTTCCCAAATACACTGTCTGTACAAAAAAAGATTATTGCATTTAAACACTAGCTATAGTAGATAATTTTATATACATTAGAACGTCCTAAAAATAATGGGAGCCGCGTTCATCCAATCAAATACTCGAGCCGCATTAAGCCGGAGGATCTCGCGGGTCCCCGGTACGTAGCCCCCTCCTCTACTCGAGTTGTCCACTCGGGTACACAGTCTAGACACTGTACCGAGGTTCTCAACTTACTATAACAAAACTTCATGCCGGATACCTAGTAGGAACGTTTATTAGCATCGTGCATTTTGACTTAGGGGACTCAACACAGTGGTTGGGTCCGTCTAGGACAAGTGCCCTAAAATAAAAGACCACCCTGATGCATTTTAACGTGCTACTTGCGCATTTATTTGCCTTGGATTCGCATGTTGACTGGCCTGTAAACAAAGGGAGTAAATTGAGAGAATAAGTGCTAGGGTAGTCACTTTTAAAAACCAATGCTCAAATAGGGCCAAAATGCTGCCGAAGTTTACAAAAAAAAAACAGAAACAACAAAACAAAGGCACCAAATTTTGGAATTTTTCAATAATGTACGCGGGTTTCGATAAGTTATTTTGGACAGGGACAACCCCTTTTTCGGAAAATGTCAAGAAATGCCCGAGTTGATTTTATTACTTTAAGATGAGTCGGATGGTGCCATTATTGCGATAATAACTGAATGTCTCTACAAGGGATGTCGGAAGGCTGATTTTCCGCAAACGGATACCTCTCAATTTTATTCGGGCCGATAAGCAAGCACAACCTTAAAAACCTTCTCCCCGAAGTGTCGAAAGGCCGTATTCGCAAACCCGGTGGTAGTTTTAAAATAAATTTCATAAAATATCAGTTTTAAATGTTTTGAGAGTGCTAATTCGCCCTAATAAATGTGCAGAATGAGAACGATAATGAACAAAATTCCTTTGGAGCTGCGGCTGTGGTGGAATGACCTCGGAGAAGCAGGTCAGAAAAAGGTCAACACACATTTTGGGGGTCTCACTGGTTTATTGAAAATCAACCCTAGGGGAGACATCATAAAGGCCTTAATCATTTTCTGGTACCCTGCCCACAACGTCTTCCACTTCTCGAACTTCGAGCTAAACCCGACATTAGAAGAAATTACCGGATATATCGGAACCCATACAATCCCTTTAAAATATCAATACTTGATCACGCCCAGAGCCCTCGCTGTGCACAAATTTCTGTATGTTTTGAAAATTAGTAGAAAGGTCCACAATACCGACTTATCGGCTGGCTTTTGTTCCCTCCAGTTTATATACCAAAGATATGGCCACATCGAAGGATTCAACATTCCTCAAAACCTTATCTGTAGCAAGGGTAATTGGCTCAAGCGGGAGGAACATCGATGTTTCGCGTTCATGGTGTCTTTCTTGGATCTTTTAGTATTCTCGTAAAAGGACGGGAACATCGACATTAGTACTTTGATAACTCTGGCCAAGAGTACTCTTGCTCCAATGATCCTGTCTGATACCTTCCGAGCCCTTACCATTTGTACAGCAGGAGGGGATTTCTATGAAGGCTATAACTTGCTATTGCAAATCTGGATGATTGAGCATTTATGTCACATGCCTCATTTCATGAATTTTGGGATGCCAACAAAAGGTTGCATAGAAGAAGTTGACAACAGGGTGAATGGGTTTAAATTACAGAGGGTGTCGCAGAGTGGGTGTCACATCTCTGGGTTATTTCTGCAAATCAAATACAATGGACACTCAGCTGGCTCTCTGTGGACAAAGTTGTGTATATGCCCGCAACAGAACCAAATTTTCTCTTGATGGGACTTAGGAGCATCCAACCCAACGCACCGCATCGGGTCTTGAGATAACTCGGAAGATGCCAGATAGTTCCCAAGGACAAAGATCTCAGCATCTGGTAGTCGAAATTGGACCTGGTAGTTAGTTCCCCGAAGCCATGGTTCGCAAAATCTGGAATGAATGCCAATACCTAACCGTTGACACTTGTGCACATGATCCTGCAAAAGGTGAAGTGTCGCCGGGATACAACGCTTGGTACAGGAGAGAAATTAAGCACGAAAGACCATCCAAGAGGCCTCACCTCCAAGAGTTCGTTGGTACATCGCAAGAGCAGTGGGATTGGTTAGCAAAAGATAATAAATACCGTGCTACTATAGGAAGGCTAGAAAAGAAAATTCAAGAATTGCAATTCGAAAACAGCATGAAATTGCTGCTAGCGAGGGAGAAAAGAAGGTATTGGTAAAAGAAAATGAAACCCTATGAGCCCAGATTCAGAAATTAAAGACAGCCACAGAAAATCCTCTAAGAAGTACAAAAATTGAAAGGCTCATAGAGTACCTGCGTCAAAAAGTAACAGAATACGGTTTTGACCTGAATAAGGTAGATGGTGAATTGTGTAGAGCTCGGAAGCAATTAATTAAAAGTGCTGAAGAAAAGGCCCGTATACTGGAGCAGTTAAAAGAAGGAAGCGGCAATGAAAGCGCTGGTCTAAAACAAAGGGTTATCATAGCTTAAACCAAAATGGCCCAGCAGGCCAAGGATTTCAAAACTGAGAGAGAGCATTGCTATGCGGTAATAGCGGGGTTGGAAAGAGATTTTTGGCAGTTTCAAAAGCTAAATCAGGCGGCTGAACAGACTTTAGAAGCACGAGCCGAACAAATAGGGCGCCTGTTACAAGAAAAATGGGTTATCAGAGAAAAGGTGCGGGCAATTGCAGACTATATTACCACTAAATGCGATCACTGTAAGGACATGACAAAGTCCATGTTTTTCGCCGCTGCTATAACATTTGTCTGATAAGTATTGAAAGATCTCCACTATCTCCAAGGAAGTCTAGCGCCCAAACCTGCGGCAAGGCCGAATGATGCCCCGCAAGCTCCAAAAGTATTTGAAGTGTTAATGTACTCATAGAGTTGTGTTTTTCTGGAAAAAAAAGTCTGCCTGTTGTCCTTTCGAGTCTATAAGGGTATTAAGTCCCAGTCTGGTAGTTGCTTTTTTTTTAGCCATTGTAATCAAAGTTTAGATCTTTATCAAAATCGAAAATCCCTAACATATTTCACTGTGTACTTCACCATTTATTTCCATGAACTACGCTCAGTCTGATTCATGCAAAGTTATGATACATAGGCAATCTTTATAGGAATCGACGCATTCTTTAAAAAGCTAAAATAAAATAAAATAAAAACAAAAATAAAAAAAGAAGGAAATAAGAGGGAAGAAACAAAAGGAAATTGGAATAAGTGCCGGGATGCCACATGCGACTATGGCGAGCATATAGAAACCCATTATCTGCATAGGTGCATCATGCTCAACGTGTGATTTCCTGTTTGTCATCTACCCCAAACTAACTACGTTTTCTAGTATTATAGTTCAGGTATTTTGAACAGTGGTTGGTTTTGCGGTAAACTGGCTTCACTCGGATACTTCACTCGGTCAAAGGGAAATACAGAGATGTCGACTGAAATGGCTCTACCCACCGTCCCTATTCCAGAAGACAGTCCAATCACAGGAGTACCGACCTCTGAATCTGCAGCGCCGAAGAGAATCGGATCCTGCGGCTCTGAATCATGGAAATGTGGAATGCCTGGACCAACGGGAAGGAACCTCCCAACGCCATCTCTGAATTTCTCGAGCTACTTTCAAGATCAGGGGGTACCTCTACTATTTCTATCCGTCACCCGAACATTCTCCTGGAGCAACCCACCATTTCAAAAAATTCAAATCGAAATCTCATATTCAATTGGAATTGCCCAAACGCCCACCCTGATTATTACTACTTTTACGCACAAGGGAATTAGGTCGACTTAATATTAATATATGTAGACGTTTCGGTTATTCCGAAGGTTTTGTAGAGAAAAGGTACAAGTCCCATAAAATTATTTTGTCTAGTATATGTTGTTTGTGACTTTTATTTTTTAAGAACTTGAATATTATTTTGGCAATACGTGAATTTAATTTAATGCTCTTTTTTTTTTGAAATTTTGAATTGAATATGGCAATAAGCTAAAGCGAGAAAACAAAAATAGTAATAAATAGCTGGCAGAGAATCTTATACTTAAATGTGAGGTCACTAAAAGAAGGAACTGTTACGTCAAAGTGTACGGACGTTGACATTTCGGCCCAATGCCAAAGAATCATTCTGGTTCGACCTTTCAGGCTTTCACTTTATACGAAATAATTAATTACGTTAAATATTTTATACCATCTTAAATGGAGTATATGTCTTCCTTTATGATTTTAATAGAACATAAAAATGTTTGATGACACCGCAAGATATTAGAATATATTGTGTGTATCTTTTTATTATTGGTAGAATATTCTTTCATTATTTTATAGTCTTATAGTTGGTAGGATTTAATTTCTTTTATTATTGTACAGTCCTATAGTTGGTAGGATTAGATACATCTCTGTACTCTATATATACTTTTGTGAGCAATACGAAAAAACTAATTCTCCCAAAACTCTCTACATGGTATCATACGCCAGTGGCTTATCGCCAAAGAAACCCTATCCCTACCCGCGCCGCTGCCGCTGCACTAACCGGCAACCCGCCGCCGCCGACCTTCTCGGTCCACAGCCTCTCTTCGGTGTCTTGCCGCGCCACCGATGCACTAACCGGCAGCCCTCTCTCTCTCGACGTCGATCAGCGCCTCCTCTGTCTCGCGCTTCATGGCCGCTACGACATCCAACGATCTTCTCCAGTCGATTGCCATCAATGAATCGGCTCAGATCCCACTTAAATTGGATTCCACTAATTACCTGGCGTGGAAATTCCAATTCCGAACCCTTCTTACAGGTTACGACCTCCTCGGCTTCTTGGACGGATCGAAGCCGTGCCCACCAGCCATTATCGTCGACAAGGAGGTAACTTCCCCTAATCCAGCATATCCTTACTGGATTCGCCAGGACAATCTTATTCTCAGTTCCATCATCTCGTCGATCACACCGACGATCATCTCCTTTATTGCCGCTGCGGAAACCTCTAAAGAGGCCTGGGACATCCTCGCGCGCACATACGACACTGCTTCTCATGGTCGTATCATGGCTCTCAAACAGCAGCTCCATAATCCGGTAAAAGGTTCTAAATCTGTTACTGATTTTATGCACGGTATTCGCGTGATTGTGGATGAATTATCTCTCCTGGGTGTTACTGTTGATTCTGAGGATCTTGTCATTAAGGTTCTAAATGGTCTTGATGATCCGTATATGGAGCTCTCTCATGTTATCCAAGCCCGTGAATCTCCAATCTCTTTTGCTGAATTACATGACAAGCTGTTAAGCATGGAGGCTCAGATTACTGCCCGTGCGCCGGCCACACCCGCTGTATCTGATTTGGCTTCGTCGGCTGCCTTCGTCGCCGGACAGCAGTCCGGCCGTAACCGCTTCGGTGGCCGCAGGCGCGGCCACGGCAGCCGTGGTTTATCTTCCGGCCGCGGTGGTTACTCTAACAATGGCCAATCTCGCGGGTACAATGGGAAGTGCCAGCTCTGCAGTGAATTTGGCCACTCTGCGCACCGCTGTCCGTCCTATCCTATTTCCGGCGCAAATCAGCCCCCTTACAGCGGACCAGTGCCGCGACCAGCATACGCTGCGTCATCTTATCCGGCTGCTCACACAGCCCATCAGTCTCCATCTGATTGGATCCTGGACTCTGGTGCCACTCATCACATAACCAATGATCTTGCCAACATGTCTCTTCACAGTCCTTACACTGGTTTCGATGATGTGGTTATTGGTAACGGTGAAGGTTTAAAAATTACACATACTGGCCAACTTTTCAGTTATTCATCTCTTTTATTGCCTGGGGCTCTCTGTGTTCCACATATTCGTAAAAATTTGATCTCTGTTGCTCAATTATGTCGTCACAATAATGTTAATGTTGTTTTTTCTGATACTGATTTTCAGGTGAAGGATCGTCGCACGTGGGCAACACTCGTCAGCGGCCCATGTAGGAACGACGCCTACTACTGACCGGCGGCTTCCTGTCTACCGTCGGCCCTCACGGCACAAAAGCTCCCTGCGTCATTGTGGCATTCTCGGTTTGGTCATCCGTCAGCTAAAATCCTACGTCATTTAGTGTCTTCTAGCAGTATAGCGTCCAGTAGTGTGTCTGATCTTGCTTGTGTCTCTTGCAAGCTTCGTAAGTGTCATAAGTTACCTTTCTCTGAGTCAAGTTTATCTTTTACTGCTCCGCTGGAGCTTATTTTTTCTGATGTATGGACCTCTCCAATTATTTCTAATGAAGGATTTAAATATTATGTCATTTTTGTTGATCATCTTTCTAAGTACGTTTGGTTTTTCCCTTTACGCTGTAAATCTGATGTCTTACAAACCTTCCCCACTTTAAAGTCCATTGTCGAAAAATACTTCTCTACTAAAATCATTACTCTGTATACTGATAATTGGGGTGAATTCCTAGCTTTACGCTCTTTTTTTGCCTCCCATGGCATCTCACATCTCACTTCCCCTCCTCATACACCTCAACACAATGGCTATGCTGAACGCCGTCACAGTCATATTGTCGACACTGGTCTCACTCTCCTTCATTATGCCTCTGTCCCTCTCATTTACTGACCTTATGCCTTTGTCACAGCAGTCTATCTCATTAATCGTCTTCCCGAGACAAATCTCCCGATGCTCTCCTCCTTTGAGTCTCTCTTCCATTGGTGCCACTTACCTCTGTGCCAACCCTGTGTTTCATTCGCGCATGAAACACATCTCCATTGATTATCACTTTGTTCGTCAATTGGTTCAGAATGGGTCTCTTCGTGTTGCTCACGTATCCTCTGCTGATCAGCTTGCTGATGCTCTCACCAAGCACTTATCTCGTCCTCGGCTTCTTCTGCTGATGTCCAAGATTGGCGTGTCCTCCGACCCTCCATCTTGAGGGGGCGTATTAGAATATATTGTGTGTATCTTTTTATTATTGGTAGAATATTCTTTCATTATTGTACAGTCTTATAGTTGGTAGGATTTGATTTCTTTCATTATTGCAGTCCTATAGTTAGTAGGATAGATACCTCTCTGTACTCTATATATACTTTTGTGAGCAATACGAGAAAATTAATTCTCCCAAAACTCTCTACACAAGTACTTTCTTTTACCATATAATTAAAAAGAATATGATGAAGGAAAAGTAAAATAAAATCTTCAACTTATTCATCTAATTTTTAGCACATAAAAGATCGCCTTAAGTGGTGCAATGTATAAATTATGAGGTCATGTTACACCATCTCAACCACTATCTTTTCAGTTGTTTAACTACTTGTATTTTTAATAGAAGGTGATTTTTTCTTTTAATTTTGCATTACAACACTAGGTTACTTGATGTAATGCGACGTACGTTGAAAAAGAAATGCAGAATCCGAAAATATATTGTTTGAAAGAAAATTAAGTGGATTAAAAAGGGAAAAGGTAAACTCTTAAACCATAAGAAGATATCCATTTAAGTAGAATTTTATTTAATGCAGGGGCGGATCTAATAAATAAGTTATGGACTTGTTCGAATTTGGTAACTTCCATATGGACCCTATTATTATATGTACACATGTTAAATAAATATAAATAATATAGTTTAAACTCAATAAATTAAATAAGAGGTGATAAAATTTTGAATTATACCCACAAAATTCAAATACGCCTCCAATGGAAGGAGACTATGTTATACGGCGCGTCAGTTAATATGTACGCTCGATTGAAATAAATGTAGGAATGGCCATTTTTTGCTTGATTAGTGAAAGGTGTGGAACCTTTGGTTTTGATTGTATGGTCCCAAATTAAATGTCAAACATGTGATTTATATTACTCTATCTTGAGGCTCTGAATGTTCACCCAATCAACATCATCTCTTAGGATGCCCAAAACCCTGGAACTGTCCCGTAACCGAACATCGATTGCTTCTTTCCAATTCCTTTTGTAATAATGCTTTGATCCTCGAAATTGTTTGTCATCCTCACCGATGATGGAGCTGGGAATTCCACTAATTAAAAATAGTCGAATTACCAAAAAATAAATTCACCAAAAACATAAATTGGTTCGATATATATATATATATATATATATATATATATATATATATAATGGACTCGACGTTCGTACCTATTCAAATCCAAAAATCAAGGAGAATGAATCTGACAGCACAAGAGAGTACAAATACAGTATTTAACAAATATTAAATACTGAAAACGTTAGAGAATCTGTATTAAATTATAATAATTATCTAAAGTAGCATTTAATGTCTGTAATTGTTTATAATGGCCCTATTATGACAAAGGCAAAACGTATATCTTAGAGATAACTATAAAAAAAAGAAGACTGGTCACTTGTAGGGACACGAAACTCTATTGGAACACTAGTTTACTTTGCTTTCTTCTGTTCATCTTATTATTAGCAAAATCAATTTTCATTATTCATTTTTTAATTATCAGTAACCCGAGTTCTTTTAAAAATAAATCTTTGACCGAAATTCTACTTTTTGATTAAACAAATTAATTTTGTTACCCGAAATCGGATAATATGTTCTTTCTTAACCTTTTAACGGCATCAAGCATGTCAAAAGTTAATGACAATACCCAAGGAAACCATCAACTCCAAGGGGATCCACAAGACGATCGCACCCGGATCCCTTCTCCACAAAGCTCCCCTCGGAAGTCTCGCGAAGGCACTCCTGATGGGTCTCATTCAAATGCAAATGTTCAATTTCAAAATGATGAAGCCGTCAATGAAGCTTTTCAAAAGCTAATCGCTCAATAAGTCAATAAAGTACTTGAGGGATTTGCCAGTCTGTATCCTGTTGCACCACCAACACCAACTCCAAATAATAACACTTTGGAGAACCATCATTTTGGGCTTGCTAATTCAGGCAGTGGTGGAATCCCTAGCAAGTCATGAGATGGAGAACCAGGTAACTTAGTAAATTCTGATTGACAAAATTTAGTATTAACATTGCAAAAACAACTCAAGGAGAAAAGTGACCGCATAGAGCAATTACCTGGAGTACCGCCTGTGATCAAAGGGATAGATATGGACAAATATCCACAACAACTTTTCAAGCCAAGTGCTACTCCTCTCCCAATTCCAAAGAAGTTTAAAATTCCCGATATTCCAAAATACGATAGAACAACTGATCCATGAGACCATGTAACTGCATTCACAATTAGCGTGAAAGGCAATGACTTGACCAAACAAGAAATTGAATCAATATTAGTCAAAAATTCAGCGGAACACTTACTAAGGGAGCATTAACATAGTATTCTCTTTTACCCGAAAATTTCGTAATTTTTTTTGCTGCGCTTGCAGATTCATTTATCAAAGCATATTCGGGAGCTTAAAAAGTTTAAAAAAAAAAAGAATGAAAGATATTTTCAAAGTCAAAAAGGGGGACTAGGAGTTGCTTAGAGGGTTCATGGATAGGTTCCAGCTTGAAAGAATGACGTTACCATGTGTACCAGACAATTGGGCAGCTATAGCCTTCACTAGTAATCTGAATGAAAAAAGCTCAGAAGCCACGAGGCGACTCAAGGAATGTTTCGTGAATTCTCATCGACAACATGGAATGACGTTTACAAAGGGTATAACATGAAGTTGAGGATAGAAGAAGATATTATCCCACGGTCTCAAAATGAAGAAAAGGTGAGTTCGAGACTGGCAAAAATAAAAAAAAAGGTCCGGTAAAAATAGGTATGAACCAATTATGGGCCCATCGGAAAAAGATTCAAAATCAAAACATGACAATTCAAGATACGATCATAGATCGAGGAATAGAGAGTCGGGTTCATCATCAAGGTTCGGGAAAAATCGAAATACGCGAGAGAAGCGGGGTGATGATAGAAGCTTGAAAGCAAGATTTGGTGGTTATAATTTTAATGTAAGCACTTTCGAGCTCCTAGCTATTTTAAGAAGATGGAGACAAGGTGTGGTGGCCAAAAGAAATGAGATCAAATCCAAACAGACCCAATCCTGATCACTGGTGCGAATTTCATAACGATCATGGTCATAAAATGGCAGATTGTAGGTTACTAGAAGGTGCATCTGATCATCTATTGAAGCAAGGATATCTCACTGAATTATTCTATAATAAAGGTAAGCAAGCATACATGAAGAATAGGTAGGAGCATCCTAAATCGCCTTCTCCCAAAAGGACCATAATGTTATAAGCGGAGGTGAAGAAATCAATGGTGTGACGTACACAACAACTAATAAAGTTTCCAAAGTCACAATTACCTACGGGAAGCGGGTGTGAAATGTATTAGAGGAAGAAAGTATTACGTTTGATGATGCAGATGCAGATGCAGATGGCGTATTAACCCACATAACGATGCGCTGGTAATATCTCTACTTGTAAATGATAATAATGTGAAACGAGTTTTGATTGATCCAGATAATTTTGTGAACATTATTCTGCTAAGAGTACTACACGAGATGCAAGCTGAAGATAAATTAGTACCAAAGGAGCATACTTTTTCTGGATTTGACAATTCCAACATCACGACTAAAGGGGAGTTAATACTTACTACATTCGCAGGAGGAGTGGTCAAAGATTCAAAGTTTCAAGTGGCAGATATGAAGATGGATTACAATGATTCTCGGGAGACCATGAATCCACGAGAAGGATGTCGTTCCGTCGACCTTGCACCAAGTTATTAAATTTCCATCACCATAGGGAATATGTAAAATCCGTATGGATCAACGTACATTCAGGAGCATCAACTCCCTAGCATATTCAAGAATGAGAAACGAAGAAAAATAGCAGTTATAGAATCCAATTGAGGATACCACAACGTAAACCTCAACTGAACAAGGGAGAACAGGTGTGGACTCAAGGCCCAATGTAATTCAAGAACCAGAGGAAAATAAAAATATAAAAACAACGATTGAAGAGTTGGAGGATGTAGTGTTATCTCACAATGGCCTGAAAGGAAAGTTTACGTAGCGGCCAATCTAAGCCAAGACATGAAAGGTAAGTCGATTGAATTTTTGAAAACTAACGTGGATTGCTTTGCTTGGTCCTATTCTAATATGACAGGAATACCACCGGAGCTAATGACGCACAAGTTAAATGAAGACCAATCATATCCACCTCTCAAAAAAAGAAAAGAAAGCAAGGAACTTTTAAAAATCAGGGAATTCAAGATGAGGTCCAAAAAATATTAAAGGTTGGGTCTATCGTGAGGTAAAGTATCCTAATTGGTTAGCCAATACTATTGTGGTACTGAAAAAAATGGTAAATAGCGAGTTTGTGTAGATTACACAGACCTTAACAAAGCTTGTGCTAAATATTCTTTTCCGTTACCATATATAGATCAACTAATTGATGTTACTGTAGGAGATGAGGTGTTAAGATTTTTAGATGCGTATTCAGGATACAACCAGATCAAAATGGAACCTATAGATGAAGAAAAAACTTTATTTATAATAGACAAGAGGACTTACTGTTATAAAGTAATGCCTTTTGGTCTCAAAAATGTTGGTGCGCATATTAAAGACTGGTGACCAAGATTTTCCAAGAAAATTTGAGAAAAACTATGGATGTATATATAGACGATATGCTCATTAGAACTCAATATTCATGGGATCATATACCGCACCTTTCATATACGTTTCAGATCTTGCAAAATTTCAATATGAAGCTAAATCCCAAGAAATGTACATTCGGCATTTCATCAGGTAAGTTTATGTGTTTTCTTGTTTCTAACCGTGGAATTAAAGTGAATCCCGTGCAGATTAAACCCATTGAAGAAATCCCCAATATACTTACCAATAAGAAAGAAGTGCAAAGACTATTGGGTAGAATTGCAGATTTGGGAAGATTCATTTCCAAATTGTCAGAAAAGTGCTTTAAATTCTTTTCAACTCATAAAAACCAAGATCAGTTCGAATGGGGTGAGGATTGTCAACAAGCACTCAAAAATTTGAAAACATACCTGTCAAATCTGTCGTTGCTCACAAAACCAAAGGGTGCAGAAAAATTGCTCATCTATCTAGCTGTATCAGAAGTAGCGGTGAGTGTTGTTTTAGTTCAAAAAGACCAAGGTAAGCAATCTCCAATTTATTATGTTAGCAAACCACTATTAGATGCAGAGACACGGTATCCTAAATTAAAAAGCTTTCACTTGCTCTAATCATGGTATATAGAAATCTAAGGCCTTATTTTTAATATCATCTTATTGTCGTAGTAACTGCTTATCCATTACGCAATATATTACACAAGCATGAGTTGTCAGGTAGGTTAATTATATGGGCTATAGAACTAAGTGAATATGACATCACATACCAGCCCACAACCGCGATAAAATCTCAGATAATAGGAGATTTTGTAGCTGATTTTAGCCAAGGAATACAATTAGAAGCAGAAAAAGAATTACATGTGTTCAACGGGTCTAATTCAGGAAATTGGACCTTATTTATTGATGACTCATCTAACTTGAAGGGAGAAGGTTTAGCAGTTGTTTTTATACCACCTACGGATGAAACCATTCGTCAAGCCATAAAATGCCATTCTATAACTAACAATGAGGCAGAGTATGAAGCTATGATTGCAGGTTTAGAACTGGCACAAGAACTTCGTATTAATCAAATTGTAATCAAAAGCGATTCGCAGGTCGTAGTTAACCAAATATTGGGGACTTATACAGCCAGGGAAGCATGAATGTAGTAATACTTAGAAAAGGTACGGGATTTGATTAGACAATTCCAAACCTAGAAAGTCACGCAGATACCAAGAGACGCAAATGTAGAAACAGATGCCTTAGCTAATCTCGCATATGCGGCAGACATGGCGAGCAATGAAAATGCTTCTGTAATTCATTTGTTTCTTTTGGTACTCGATCCAGACAAAAATAAGGTAAATTTCAATTATGTAACCTGGGATTGGAGAAACGAGATTGTCACTTTTTTGCAGTAAAGTACTTTCCCTGAAGACAAGAAAAAAGCTTACGTGCTTCGAAAAAAAGGCTGCTCGATATCGTTTAAAGCAAGGAAATCTTTATCGAAAAATGTTTGGTGGTCCCTTAGCAAGGTGCCTCGGGCCTTCTCAAATAGAATAATGAGAGAAATACACAAGGGGCATTGTGAAAATCACGCATGAGGAAGATCACTGGTAAGAACCATGATTAGAGCAGGCTATTATTGGACTAAAATGGAGGAAGAAGTGGAGAATTTTGTGACTAAATGTGATAAGTGCCAAAGATATGGTAACAACATGCATAGACCCGCAGAACTGTTACATCCGGTCATTGCACCATGACCTTTTATGAAATGGGGAGTGGATATCGTGGGTCCACTACCACAAGCATAAGGATAGGTAAAATTCCTACTTGTACTAACCAACTACTTCACTAAATGGGTAGAAGCAGGAGCATTCAAACAGGTATGGGAAAAGAAATTCAGAGATTTCATTTGGCAAAATATCATATATCGATTCGGTGTACCAAAGGAAATCGTGTGTGATAATGGCCCATAATTTATAGACGTACAAATCACGGACTTTTTTCAAAGTTGACATATCAAAAGGATTACGTCTACGCCTTACCATCCGGAGGGTAATGGACAAGTTGAATCAACAAACGAAGTCATTGTCAACAATTTGAAGAAACGATTAGAAGAATCTAAAGGCAATTGGCCAAAATTGCTACCTAGTATTTTATGGGCATATCGCACGACAGCAAAAATAAGCACAGGTGAAACACCATTCTAATTGGTGTATGGAGTTGAAGCCTTAATTCCGATTAAGATAGGGGAACCAAGCACGAGGTATACGCTGGCATCAAAAAAATCTAATGAAGAAGAAATATGCATAAACTTTGACGTACTTGAAGGAGGAAGGGAAGCTGCATTAATAAGAATGACAGCACAAAAACAAGTTATGGAACGATGTTACAATCGAAAGGCACATCTAAGATACTTCAAGATTGGGGACTTCGTACTCAAAAAAGTCTTTCAATCAATGAAGGCAGCTAACGCGGGGAAATTGAGTCCAACTTGGGAAGGACCTTATAATATTCATGGTATTGTGGGGAAAGAGGCATACGAATTAGTAACAATGGATAGCAAGATATTACCCTTACTTTGGGATGTTGTTCACCTAAAGAGATACTATTTCTAATGAGTATCCACGAGTGGGTATCCTCATTTTAAAATTTTGTTTTTGAATTGTTAAAATTTTACTAATGATTTTAGATGATAGGCAAAAAGCTAACCCGTACTAAATGATCAGTCACGGCCTGAAAGGCACGTGGAATTAATAAAAATTCTCGGATCTAGGGTTACAATTATTCTGATAGTAATTGAAACGGGTTAAGCAATCTTCATCTACAATTGTACCTCAGAGTCCCGTATATTTTATTCCTTTACAGGAAAAGGACCAAATAAGAGTAATAGTCAAGTGCTCGAGAATTCATACTTCAAAGCTCAAACACTTGGGGGACTATATGATATATACATAACAAATGTATAAAGAAGACACAAATTGAGAAATAATCAAAAGTTCAAGCCTGAAAAGTCAACTCATTGAAAGAGTCAAGTGCAGAGCAAAGAGTCAAGTACAAAGCAAAGTTACGAGCCAAAGCCAAAAACCTTATCTTAGTTAGGTTAAAAGGCAATGTAATGATTTATTCAAGTGAAATGAGGTTATGAACAAAAACCTTATGTATTATTCAAAGTGAAACAGGTTACAAGTAAAAACCTTGTGTTTTATTTTTGAAATCTCTTGTACGAAAAATAGTTGAAAAAGTTATATAAGTTACTCAAATACATGTAAGATGTTATTTAAAACTTGAAAAAGTTCAAATAAATTTGTCGAAGTTATTCCAAAAAAATGTGTGTATTCCTATTTCTTTTATCGTATATTAACACCATTATGAAGTTGAGACATCTTCTTCATTAAGTGTTGAAATATAAAAGGGCCCTCTTTTATAAAGTTCATGATTGATTCAACTATTCACGAAGTAAAAAGCATTTTACAAAATAAAAATGCAAGTTATTCAGTAAGTCTTTAAAATATAAAGGCAAGAATAAATGAGATAGAAGCTCAAAAATAGCCACAAAAACTTCTTATAATTTAAAAAACTTAAGACAAAATATGAACTTATCATAAACTTTGCTTATACAAAATGTCCCGAAAAAGGTCTGGGGACTTAATGTTTTCAAACCCTAAAAAAGGACCAAGGCTAACAACCATTATTCACCAAAGAAAAAAAAGTCACATATCATCGACTTATCACTGAGGAGTTGAAGAAGCAACCAAAGTAGGATCATCGACAGGAGCGGGTTCAGCTTGGTATGTAAGATCATCAGCAGGAGCGGGTTCAACACGGGAGAAGGAAATCTTGACTCTTTGGCTAACTCAGGTTTCAAGTTAAAATTCTCCTGGCTAACTTCAACAAGGGTATCATGACGAGAATTTAAAAATGCCCAAATCGCTTCAATTGTGGTTTTATCTTCAAGAATCTCATAATATTTTTCAAGTCAGCAATTTCATTTCTTAGCTTCTCATTCTCGGCCAAGGCAGACTCATAAGAAGTTTGAAGATAAGCATGTGAACTTTCTAGAAAATGAACTTTTTTAGAAGACTCCAGGAGGTCTTCATTAGTTTGAGTCACGGTCTGCACGAGTTCACAAGTATATGCTTCCTTTTTACCTAAGAAAGCCTTCAACTCTCTGATCTCTTCACTTGCCTTGGAGAGTTGCTCAGAAAATGAGGTGTCAAGACGATTCTTTTCCTTACTTGCTTGACTTGAGGAAGCTTTTTAACCGCTAACTCTGAAGTCAAAGCCCCTGCCTTCTGCTCTAAGGTACTTTTACTTTCTTCTAATGTTGCCTTGTCGATTTGAATATTTTCACAATGTTCCTTCCAATTATCCGCCTCCACTTGGTAGTCACGCACTAATTGCTCTGAGAGGGTGATCCTCTTCATCATCTTCGTGCCAATGAGATTGACCTAACACGGGAAAAGTAAGAACCCTGAAAATAGAAAAAGGTTAAAGTAAAGTTTGAAAAGGGGATACATGCACTATATTGTTCATCAAGGTCAAAGAAATGTGGAAATCAAGCTTAGCTCTCTCAGCTGGACCAATCAAAGGCTTTAGCCACACGTCAGCCTGACACAATTTCCTCAAAAGGTTACCCTCAGCAGGAACTTCTATAGTAACTTGCCTCATAGCTTCACCCCCGGTGCTTCAACAGACTCAGTAAGAGGAATAGGATAAAGGGGAGGTGCTTCATCATCAGAAATGATTTGTCTACGAGCTCGAGGCCTTTTTTCCAAGGAAACCTTATCTTCCTCTTCTTCAGAGTCCTGGGCAACAACAGCTTTTATTTTTTATGAAGAGCCCAAAATTATCTCTTGGTCCCTTTCTAAAGAAATGCGAGAAGCTACGGCCACTTCAGCACTAATCCCTCGAGCGATAAATCCTGATAAAAAGAAGGATTAAAATAGGTTCTAAAAAAAGATATAAAAGAAAGAGTTATTAAAAAAACTCTTACTATGAGTTTTCACTTTCCAACCATATCGTTGGGAAAGAGTCTTCCAAGATCTACCCTCCGTTGGGGATGTATTCAACAATTTTCCTATCTAACCACGAAAATTGGGAATTTCATCAATAATTCCCATGGTTGCTGCAAAAGAAAAGGAAAGATAGGATAATGATCATCAAAATAAAGAAAAAAAAAATACGAGAAAGTTATTAAAAAGAAAACTCACTTGCAAAATTTCACTTTTCAGGAGAGGGAATATTTTCATCACCCACTAAACCAACAGCGGGAGTAGCAACAAACAGAACGTACCAGCCACAGTCTCTGTCATCTCCTTACTGCTAAAGTAAAAACACATTGACGAAAGAGTCTGGGAGAGTAGAGATGAATTAAATGGGCAAAAGTGAAAGGCACACTGGTCATGTTAGTCAAATTCCTCAAACAGGCAACAACCCTCCATACTATGGAGACTATTTGACCTAAACAGACATTGAAAAAGCGATAGAACTCAAGGATAACAGGGTCAATAGCGGGTTTGAAACCTAATGTGAAAGGATATGTATAAACAAAAGAAAATTCAATTAAATAGGATGGGATCCTCTGGTTCGCATTGGGAATTATAATAGGGAAGTCATGACTCCACTGACAGTCTTTACGAATTAGAGAAATCAGGCCTTCAGAGATCTGAGTTGGGTAGATATCAGCACGATACAAAGAGGACACTTGATTTGTAAGAGACTCTCTATCATTGTAGAAAGATAGTTCCGAAGGAACTGTTTTTTCCACAGAGGGTTGGCGAAGAGGTTCAGGGGTTCCTTACCTCTAGAAGAAGACCTTTGTGAAAGAGAACCTCTGGTTCTAGAAGAGGGATTGGAACTAGATGAAGGAAGAGAAGAACTACGTACAGATGAAGACCTTAAATTGCATAGTCTACCTCCTTTTTTGCTCCTACTAGGGGCAAGAGGAAGATTATCAACTATGGAGACCCTCCTAGGGTTAGGTTTGACGAAAACCTGACAGTACGAGAAAGATGAAGAACGATAATTGAATATTCTAAAAGTTTTACGAGGAAGATGAAAACAAGAATTGAATATTCTGAAAACTTTGAACTTTATGTGAGAAAGACAAAGATGAAAATTGTGTTTATACTAGGAAGCAACCGTCAAAGGAAAAGGTGCAATGATGGAAAGGTCATAATGAGAACTGTCGCTTCATCATTGGTGAAGCCGTAAAAAAGTCTTGAAAAGTGCTGCAAAGTCACATAACCAATAAAAAGATGCCATGTGTAATAAGCATTAAATGGAAGTGACATTTGAAGCATTGATTCTATAATAGCATTAATGTCAGTAAATATTCCTGCTTTAATGAATTTCACTTTCCAAATATTCAATTAATGAATAAATGGTAAGTGGGGGGACTATCTGTATTGAGAAAAATTGAGTTTATATATATTAAAGTGGTTGAAGGATGATATGTCATGACACGAAAGCTGGTCAAAGAATGATTATTAGCAAAGAGGCGCGAGTTGCAACAGATATGAGCAGTGGCACAAGCAGATATTTAATAGACTCGACGTTCGTACCTATTCAAATCCAAAAATCAAGGAGAATGAATATGACAGCACAAGAGAGTAAAGATACAGTATTTGACAAATATTAAATACTAAAAATATTAAAGAATTTTTGTTAAATTACAATGATTATGTAACGTAGCATTTAATGCTTTTAATTATTTATAATAGCCCTATTATGACAAAGTCAAAACATATATCTTAGAGACAGCTATAAAAAGAAGAAGATTGGTCATTTATAGGGATACGAAACACTATTAGAATACACTAATTTACTTTTCTTTCTTCTATTCATCTTATTATTAGCAAAATCAATTTTCATTATTCATTTTTTGATTATCAGTAACCCAAGTTCTTCTAATAATAAAGCTTTGGCCGAAATTCAACTCTTTGGTTAAACACTCCTAACCCTGACCACCAACCCCCATAGGCGAACAAACGTGATGATTTGAGAAGTCACCGGTACCCAAATATTTCGGCAAAAACTCCATATATTCTTGTAAATATCTATTAAGAAAATAATTAGATATTAGCATAAGCTCTCATACTAATCTACATAAACATTGATAAGTTTACATTAAATATTATGGTGCATCTGCGATCGTCAAATCCTGGGTCTGCCTCCCCAATACAACACAAATATGTTCTTTCATTTTTCTGAAATTGGATTAGCTAGTCATCAAAGATGAGGTAACATAGTTGTGGTTATATAATTCTAAATATTTTTTTCGTCGGGTAATTCTAAGTTAACTATGTAAAATCCATTCGGTGGATAGTGAATGATGTATCTGGCGTACAATGTTAATTCATGATTTGTTGATTAACTTAATTTTTTTGCTTAGCACTCTTTTCTTATCCACAAAGCGAAGCTAAGAAGTATATATTTTTCAGTTAAAAAGTTTCACTAACTATATATATCAATATAGACCGTACCCAACGTACGTATATATTAAACCCTACTCTCGTAAACAAAATAACTAGTCAATGTTTTTTGGGGGGTAGGCGGGTATTTTAGTGGACAAATAATTTTTTTTCTTTTTTGCCCTATACGAATACTTATATTAAGAGTTATTACAAGCTGGACTATTCTTATTGTTAGTTCCCTATACACATGCTTAACTTCTTTTATCATTTCACTTTATCCGAAATAGGTTTAGTAATTATTTAGTCTATTTTTAATCAAATGAAACGGTTATAATATTTGAGGACCCTGTTGATACTTTCTAAACAAAACTGTTTTTTCAAAATTAATTCTTCTATAAATAAATTCAATTAAATACATTACTTTTCAAAAGTCAAATTCAAACGCCACCAAAAATACTAGCAGCCTTGTATAGTTGTACCATATATATAACCTTAGGTATGGACCATTTTTAGTAGTAGTACGCCACATGATACACGTGGGATTCCAGAGATTTCAGGCTATCTACTCATTTGGAGTAGAATGGTAATAAATTCACATTGAACTTTTTATCGATTTTTTTAATGCAACTCAAATATTACAAGGGCAACAAATTCAATTTTGAATATCTTTTTTGTAGAAAATAGAGTAAGAGAAAAAAAAAAAGTTTGTACACAATATTTTTCTTACAAATGGGTCCATCCGACGTAAATTCAGATAAATATATGGTAATTGATTTCAAATATATCGAATTCAGGTGAAAAATATATTTTCTTCTTTATATTTTAGTATAATAAAGTTTGAAAGTTGTGACATGAAATGAAAAATGCAACAAAAAGTAGAACAAAAAAGAAAGAAAAAGGGCTTTCTAAAATTGTGGTAGCGTAATCAAGAGGAAAGGAAATGGTTGGTCCCAATGTCACAAGGCACAAAAAATACTGTACCATGTGAAACTACAGTAGAAATTAAATAAAAGTGTACTAATCTATTATCCGTATCTTTCTTTTCCTTAAGAATATATTTTACGGTAATCCTTTTTTGCCTCTTATATTTAACTTTTATTAGGATAAAAAGGACCCTTGCACAATTTGCTTATTTTGTACTAGGAAATAAGTTTTGGTACCATAGTGGATAGAAAAGACATGTGATTCTCAAATTTCTCCTTCTTTTACGGGTAAATAATCTTACTTTTTACGAGTGTCTATCTGAAAATTCAGAATGTAAATGTCTAGTAATTAGTAAATACTACTCTAAACTGTTCAACTGAGAAATCTTGGATGAGTTAAATCTATCTACAAAAAGTTTGACCAAATTAAATTAATTCTCACAAAAATCAAGGCGTCTAAGAGTGTGGTGTGGTGGTCATAAATTATAAGATTCTGAGTTCAATTCTTAACTGAAACAAAAAATACTAGATAATTTCTTCTCCTATATCCAAACTTTGGTGGATAAAGTAAGAGAAAATTTCGGAAACCACTAGGTTATTAGCTAGTATAGCTCTATTTACTATGTTATTTCTTATAGCTACTGTATTCATAAATATAGTAGCATTTCTAGGCCTGAAATAAAGAATTACAGCGAGAGATATTTTTGTATTTGAGTGTTCGAATGTTTCATGGCGTGAAACATGGAATTACAGCTGGGTAGATTATTGTAATCGACCGTATTCGACTGTATTCACGGCGTGAAATAGGAAATTACACTGTTTTTAAACGGAAAGTGAATCAATTAACATAATAAACTCCTAATATAACTCAACAAACTCAATTATAACACACAAATTTTGTATTTTCAGTTATAAAAAAGATTCTCAACTAAAAATCACCCCAAAAACATAACAATCTTCAGAAAAATTATATAATACATCTGAATACATAAATTATATTAATTAAATATATATATATATATATATATATATATATATATATATATATATATATATATATATATATATATATATATATATATATATATATATATATATGAATACATGAATGGAATATAGCGAAATAGTGAAAATGAAATACATAGAATACAGTGGGGCACATTGAAATACATTAAAAAAAAGACAATAAATACAATGAAATACAACGAGATACGTTGAAATATACTAACAGAAAATTCAAAGTTGCTCAGCCTCCAACTCCGTCATTTTTGTTCAAGAATAACCCTAGTGTCGTCACGTTGAGCAGCATCAGTATCCAGTCCTCGCTCGCTATCACCGTTGCCTCAGGTTGCCGACGATTAGCACGTAATTACCAGCGAATTACGGAGGTTTTGTTGATTCTATATGTTGCGTTAGACAATGAGATTGGAGGCTGAGGGCGGCGGTGTCAATGAATAACGGCCACGGTCGAACGGTGACGGTGGCAATTGCTCCATCATTTGGCGAAGGAGAAGACATCGGGAAGTAGAGAGAGAAAGAGAGGAATAGATATGAGGTAAGGGATAGGAGAAATTTGAGGAGATATAAGAGAGAAAAATAATACAAAGTTTATTTTATGGCTTAAGAGTAGGAGGTACCCATAAAATAGATATTTGGCATAAAAATCAAAAGATGGCTATGAAATATAATTTTTTAAATAGTATTTATTTAAAATAAATAAGGTATCAACCTTTTGTTATATGAGATAACTAATCCATAAAGTTAATTTTCCACAAGTGATATATGGGATGGTAAAATGTACGCAGTTTTATTCCTATTCCTAGAAGGGTAAAAATATTATTTTCGATATACCCTCGATTAAAGCACGACCAAAAAAGAAAAGTTGAGCTAAATATAATGATTATAAAGAAAATTAATCGAACTTGCACGCAAGCTAACTCAGACGTCACGCTTATAAATAATTAAAAAAGAACAAAAACAAGAACACGAGTATAGAGAGACGGTATAAACCGTAAAAGAAAAAAAAGAGATGATGAAAAAAAGAGAAGAAAGAGGGAGGATGATTACAAAGGTATTGGGAGAGGAAAAGAATCTCGTAGAAAAGGGAAGAAATATTTGTCGTCCTGCAACAATGATTATACCTCTTTTTTTTCTCACTTTATATTTTAAGCTTTGGCCTTTAGGTAAAAGAAGGTGAGTAGGGTGAAGCATAACAATTGGTTTGAACCGTTCAATTCAAAGTAGAACAGTGAGCGGTTAAGACATAGTTAGGTGAGCAGTCAGTCTGTTTTAGTATTTGGACAAACCATAATTACACCTTGCCGACAGGAATTTCTGTCTCTCCACTAAATCGGTAATTACAATTAAATGGCCCCATATAAAGCTACCATATACGCCTTAATAGTAGCTAAACCCCCTCCCCCAACTCACCCACCCACCACCACCACAAACCTAATTTTTTAAGCTTTCGTTGAAATTTGAAATTGAGAATTACCAACTTATTTTATTAACCATTATGCTATACCCTTAAATACAACTCTCTTCTTTCTCTCTCTAGGCTGCACTTTTTTCATATTTGTTTTGTTGAATTAGCTACTTTGAATTTAGCTCGAGTAATTAAATAAAGATGGAGTATACTTGGTGGTCCCTTTTATTATTCTACGCTACTCACTTCCACACACATCCATAAAAATGTACTGACACAAATTTCGTTTTTCTAAAATTTTGAACTCTTATATATTTCCCCAAGCTCAAAAGTGATATTTGAATCTTAAAATTGGACCCAACACATGCATAGTTTATTAAAATTTTCAACCATGTATAATTTTAAGTCAAAAAATAGGCTTATTCAATCTCATCACAGGCTGTTCAGCAGTTAGGATCACGCTATAGATGCAGTTCTTGTCTCTGTCCCGTTGGGTTCGAGACTAGGACATTCCGTACCATGTTTCTCAATTTAAAAAGAATCTCAACCTAGCCCCCAATTCTTAGCTCCCGTTTGGCTATAAAATTTAGGAGTTCTTTTCTCAAATTTCGTTTTCAAATATCTATTTTTTTTATAAATTTTAACTATTTTTTGGCAAATTTTGAAGAAAAAATCTTTAAATCCCAAAAAAAAAACTCTACAGAATTTTTTGAAGTTCTCTACTCACGAAATTTCAAAATTTTTCCAAATAAAATACATATCTCAACGCAATCTCATTCCTATGTTTTAGCAATCAGCCTAGAAGATGTTGATCTAGATGAGTGCTTTACCAGAGTCTTCAAATTAAGTCAAACACTCATTGCTTTTCATCTCTGTGAAGGACCCCCCTAATTGCGACCCTAAAAACTAACTCATGAGGCGAAGAGTTGTAGAACACTTATATCTTGCCATATTCTCCCTCATTTGTTTGATGTGGGAGGGCGTCACACCCGCACCAACCTAAACGACAACGCCCTTGCTATCGTCAGTTGCCCGACTCGAGTACAAGCTTACAATAGTGGTCGACACGAGGCGAGACTGGCTCTCATATCACTGTGTCACAATGCAATGAAGATCTAGTGAAGATGATCACTTTCAATAGTATCTCTAGCTAACAGCTAGATAAAGTAGCCAGGTTAAGACTTTGAGATCAAAAGTTTACATGTTACCTCTACCAAATATTTTTTTTTTCCAAGTTAAATGATCCTTTACAGTCCCATTATATAGCACTCATTATAAATTTTTCTTTTCATCATTGAACACTATGATACATCCTCAATATTTTGCTTTAATTGGTATAAACAGCATCGAATAGAATTTGGCATATGGAAAAAGAGGTCTCGTACGAAAATCACTCAATACCTAGAAACCCCGCAAAAAAATGATAGGGAAAATGAGAAAAAGGAAATAAGTCTTTCCATCAAAGGGTATCTCTCTTATGGTGCTATCATACTAAAGTTTAAGATAAGAATGAAATAAGAAAGCTCTTTGAAAATAATAATATGAAACTTATGTTAACAATAGCAAGTGTGGTCATAGAATCTCTTTTTGGTAAGCTTAATCCTAACACAACCTATTTTTAAAAGATACTAAGTGACAGAAAAGTAAACAGCCACCACTTTTTCAAAGGAAAGAAGATTGTTCTAACATTGTCCCTAAGAGCTTTCCAAGAACTGGTTGATGCCATTAGTAAATAGATGGCAACAAAGCAAAAGTCAAAATAAAATCATACTATCAAGTCACCAAAGTGTATATTTTTCTTTCGGAACCAGTCTTTCTGCCCTTCCAGGATAGGTGTAAGGTTGTGTACATCCTACCTTCCCTAAACCCCATTTGTGAGATTACACTGGGTGGTTATTGTTCTTGCTGCGCCAAAGAATATATATTTCTTCAATTCGTGAATATGGAAAAGTGAACTCAACGAAAATGTGGGAGGCGTCAATCTAAATCAAACTCTAAGAATCAAAATGATACAAAGATTATTTAGAATATATGCAAATTATGATGAATGTATCATTAAAACCACAGTGAAATGCGGATAAAACTTTAACTATTACCAGGTGATGATGGTTTTTTGTTTATGAAAGTCATCTGGAACCAGCAAAAATTAGTCAATCGTCGTTGCCATATCACTATCAAGCATCTCTTGTGTTGCTTCATGCCGACAATATTCTTCTACTTTGGGTCCTCTCACAACTTTTTCGCAATGAGGGGAGCATCATCCAATGACCCTGCATGAAATATCACAAGTTTTGAAATGTTTAACTGAGAAGTTACCCCAAAGGTGATTTAACTTAAGAGCCTTTTTCTCTCTCCAAAACAACCAATGTTTAGAAAGACTTCCACTTCTTTCGCAGTAGGGGTCCATACCCCTCCACTCAAAACAAGAGTCAGTTGTTGGAAGTGCTCTTCCAGCTATAAAGATTGATCAAAGTGTCCTTGAGGGAAGGGGTTGTTGCCAAAGCTAGCAAAAAACTTGTCGCATAGGGCTCCATCAGTCTTAACAACCTCAGTCTTTTTAATCAAAAGCGCGCAGGTGAAAATTCTTGAATAATGTCCTCTGATCATTTTCATAGTATCCTCTTCACACGATTTAACAGTTTTGCCAACCAAACATCTTATGGTGGTCTATCAGGTGTGACTATGACCTTGTCAAATACTTCTGCATCAAGAAAATTAAATAGCATTGCACACAAGTCATACTTCATTTGATAAATAATAATGAATTCCTGCTGAAATAATACTGTCTCAAAAGTCGGCTAAAAGATCAGGGCCAAATATGCTCCTAGCCAAAAGGAGGACTAGAATCTAATGTCAAGAACACCGATAAAAAAGAACAAAGTAGAGAAAACTAGTGAGGTTGAAAACAAATAAATAAAACCTAGTGAGGTTGAAAACAAATAAATACATTACTGGACCATCATATATATGTACTAATATCTATTTTGGACCAAATGATAAACAGTTCTAACTAGTCAATATAGCATGTTAACAAACAAATAGCAATATTAGTAGCTCTTCACAGCAATAATATATTATCACAGTTTGGTAACTCACCAACTTGGGGTTATTGCTCACCAGACCATGCCAGAATGATATCTACAGCATGGATTGACACCAGATCCAACGATGGTGTGTAGGGCACAGGTACAGCATTGGTACAGAACCTACAGCAAAACCTCATCCGCGATCATCTTTCAAGTTCCTAGTACAAAAAGGACAGGCTGTGTCTGAGATCAAAGTTCTTCATTTGCCTCTTGATGGCACATCCACACATTGTTGCATTTAGTTACCGCAGTCACATCTACTGAGTCTGAAGAACTGAGCATGGGATTTCAACAAAACCAAAATGGAGTGAAATTTCGGAGTGAACATGTTACTGTTTTGAAATACCATTCAACAGATCATTGTAAGAGATCATTTAAGTGTAAATTAACTTTTGGCTCAGCATTAGACCAATTATCTGACCAGCATAATGAGGCTACTTTTGACCTCCGAATCTACCATTGAAATATGACTTGCAAATTCCTGTCAAAATAAGCCCTTTGAGGTACCTTAATTTGGACATAACTAAACAATGACTGCGAACAGAATGTAGCTTTAAGGAAAACACTGAACGAACTTTCATCAAATTAATAGGATCTATTCAAGAGTAAATTTCTGATCTTACAAGAATAGGGAAACAAAAACCTTTCCCTCTACATCAAAATTTATGAGTTCCCAAACTACCTAAAAACAAAACCAGCACAAACATTTCTGTCTTGCAACTTCTCTCAATCAGCTTTTTCTTAGCAAGCAAGAAGCTGTTCTGCACATCACTGATTTTAAGAGTGAACAGCTCTGCTTATGCAAGAAAGCACAACAGTGTGGAAAGAATTTCATTCTTCAGAAAAAAATTCCTACTAATGTAGTTATAAATAAATAAGAAAAAGGGAACACTACACAGAGGATGTATCAACAAAAACCTCATTTAGAACATCATCCTCACTGTTTGCCAAGGAAAAAAGCTCAGCATCTTTATCTTCATCATTAGAATAATCCCTCCTCTGAAGCTTTGAATGAGCAGCAACAAATATCAACTTTTGAGCCTTGTCCATACCCACTCTTGAATGGGAATGAGCATTCGCCCATCTCAAGAAAGACCAGTTGCACTTATAACCACATGAACTTGCACGAAGGAAGATTAGCCTAACGGCAACCTTGCCAAGTGACTTAAATTCAGTGAGGTGAGTTTCCCACACAAGTCTGCTGCTTTGTGGATTTGCAATTTTCATCTTTCCAGAGCTGGCATCCCTTTGTTTCAATTGGACAGCTTGAGCATACACAGGATCAAGTCCTTCAGTTCTCCATTTCATAAGCTCCATTAATGCAATGTGAGCCTCTTCCCTAGACACAAGCCGGGTTATGAGCTTGTCCACGTCTTTCTCTTGCTCTGGTGTCAGACATTTAAATGGAGGCAAGTACTTGCCACTATTGTCCCTAATCAGATAGAGAGGGTCAAGTATAAATGCAGCAGCCCAAGCAGGATGATAGTTCTTGTTAAATCTCCTTTCGATCACCTTCTCTACTGGTCCCTCGACAATGTGAAACTTCAAACACCAATCCTTCACTTTCACCCTAAGCTCCTCCCAAAGAGGAAGGCACTGCCCTACACGCGACTTCTCTGTCTGGATATCCTGTGCCATTGTCTTAATCAGTTTTACCAGTGAATGCACTGCTTCAAGTTCATTCCAAAAATGTGGGCTCCTCATCATCTCTTCGATATCTCTAGCAATTTGCTCCTCCATAGACAGTATCTTATAGGATTCATCCAACAATACTAGTTGAAGTGCACGTGCTGAGCTCAATATATCCTCCACTAATGTGTACACAGGTTCAAAATCTGATCTTTCATAACTACGCAATGGTACTCTCAGTAAACTAGCATGTCCATACTCCTGCAACTGATACTTGTGAAAACTATTCCGAACTTGAGACTTGTTATTAACAAAATTCGCAAGCTTTAAACAATTCCCAGTTACATTCTTTAACAAAGGAAGCTCCTTACCGAAATCCTTAACCAAACTATTAAACGCTTGATACTGACAAGAAAGGTTAACCATCCAATGATGCTGATTCTCTAAGTTCCTCAAAGCCTTGGCCTTAAACTTATCTGCCACTATGCCTACACATTGGTGAAAACTGTTCCCACAAATTTCAGAAATGGTCTCCATAAAAATCTCCTCTGCATACTTAGAATGCAGGTATCCACTAGTGAACACTGCCCTTCTAAAGACACTGGTCCCATTGGGAAGATTCACAGACAAATTAACCAAATTCTCTTCACCATAATTCTTCAACTTCCAACCATCAGACGCAATCTGAAAGAACATAGCATCACGAATCTTCACCTCGGATTCAGCCTTTGCTTCCTCATACTTAGCATCCAATCTAGAACCCACAAAATCTCTCCTTGAGAGTGGCGGCAAACCAACTTGGTTTAAGAAAGATTTAAACTTTGGATGCTCAAGACTCGAAAACGAGACCGACCCACAACATTCATAGACCCAATCAGCAAGATAATCAAGTGCTGAATCAATTTGGGATTTGCTTAATGTTGGGCCAGGTGATGCTTTAGGACTCTTTAGCTTCTTCACACTATCTTCTAACATAGCTAAAGCACCTAAATCCTCTTTACCACCTGACAACATCAAATGCTGATGTGCATACACACCACCACCACTACCAACTGTACAACCACCACTGCCTGCCGTAAAACCACCGCTGCCACCAGTAGCAGAAACAATTGTAGTAGCCATAGAAACAACAGGGGAATAGGCTAACTCAACCGCAAATCTAGAGGGATCAACAATTGCTAAAGGTGGAACTTGGTACGACGTCGTAGTCACATTCCCCCCACCCCCACTTGAACTACCCCCACGTACCCCACCACCACCACCACCAGAAGAGCTCCGTTTACGGTGATTTTGTTGAGTTGGTGACGGAGTTAAAGTGACGTTAGTAGTAGTTGGTGGCACAGAAGAAATGGGCTTTGCAACAGAATTGCTGAAATTAGGACAAGTTCCTCTTTTAAGATGTTCAGAGGCAGTTCTTGAAGGGTTAGAAGCAGAAAATACGGCGTCGCATAAGGAACAACGGAGTTTAACAGCTTTAGGAAGTCCGGTATCAGAATTGTGGACCAAAATAGGCTCAAGGTGAACCCAATACCAAGCCCCTTTCCCTTTTACAGCTTTTGTCCGTACCATCACAAGCCCTTCGTACCTCTTGTGCACAGCCTTAGCATTAAGCTCGTCCACCGAGCCGCCGACGGTGGAGTCCACGGTGGTTAAAGCTGTGGTTGTATTTGGTGTAGCAGCCATTTCGTTAAAATACCAGAAAAGCCCCTATAATTATTAACGTATGATAAATTAAAATGCAAAGGACGTGGCTTTATGTAAAATTGGTGTTTTGAAGGGGCATTTTTTGGGCATGCATTATTTTTAGCCGGGAAATGTCGCCGGCAAAGGAGGGAAAGAGGGTGAAGGCCGATGGTCCATTATAGAGAGAAAAAGTGTTTTGGGTTGTAGTGGTCCTCTTAAGACCCTTTATGTGGTTTTTGACACGTTTTTTATTTTATCTTTTTGGCTGTGTCGGGAGGAAACATAGAGCAGTTTCTATAGAGAGATACGAAAAAAGCTCCGGGCCGGAGTTTCGCCGGAAATGGTGCCGGAGAAGAAGAAGAAGAATAAGAGAGAGAGAGAGAGAGAGAGTAGTGTAGTTGAGATTTGAGAGCAGGCTTTGGTCTTAACACATAGGCGCCTGTTTACTGTTTGTTTGACGAATGGAACCTTCGTATGTTTTAACTCACTTGCCCTCAATATCAGGCCGCTAAACTAAATAGTTTGGTTTTATTAATTGGTGGTAATATTTTCGTCATTACACATATTTTATACCAAGTGTGACAAAATAGTTCTCCTAATACACTTTTAGTCCTGATTTATTTGATATATTATGCCTATGGGAGGTTAATCTGATTATCTGACTAATTTTTTAACAAAATCAAAAAAGTGACGTATGAAACTTTAAATAATCAACTCTAGTTATGCAGTAAAAATTCAGTTAATTTTAATGGTTAATTTAGCCTAAAAATCATTAACTAGACTGTTTGATTTCAAGAAACAGGTCAACCGAAATAGTTTTCTTTTTTCATTTGTTTTAAAGAAATTGACGACGGTGAAATACTAGACTTTGTTTTAAAACTGGATGTCGAATATTTTCACGTATAATTTTTTTATTGACATGCATGCTGGCATTTTTCTAATGTGTTATCGCACTTTATTAGTTGTTCAGTTATGGTATTATCATGAAATTCCTACTCATATTTAACATAAATGTTGTGTGATTCATTGTTTACTTATTCTTCTAGCTTATAACATGAAAAAAGGTTGCATTTCTAAGTAGATTTATCAAGTTTGAAATTACTACCAATATTTTATGACTGTCAAAGACACTTGAATTGCCTTTTTCCCTTCACAAAATCACAATTAGACTGCCAATTGACTTAGTAGTTTGCGTTCATAAGTGCTACTGTTTTCTGAATAAATCTCACAAAGTTCGAATTTACATCCATCATAATTTTTGTAAAATATATAGACATGTCAAATCAATTTTTGACACACCAACTAAAAAAATTTAAATTTAAATTGAAGCTTCAAATGGTTTTCTATTGATGGTTTTCAAAAAAAAAAAATGAAGAAAGAAGTTAATTAGTCGAAAGAGTTTTTGGTGTAAGAGAACGAAAATGGAGAAGAAATTGATGAAGCCATGCTTGGAAAATATGAGAGAAAATGAAAAGAAAAAGATCTTTGAAATTCTTAGTTTTGTGAGTTTTCTTTGAGGTTGTGTATATTTTGTGAAAACTTTATTGCTACGTTTTGAAATTGAAAGTATAGTGCATTTATTCTTAGTATGATTCTTAAAATTTTCCAACTTTTATTTGGTACTTCCTCCGGTTTAAAATAAGTAATTTTTTTTTTTTGCTTTTATACAAATTAAAAAATTTACTTTTCAATATTAATTAGCAATAAAATTGATAATATTAACATTTACTATATCTTCACATAAATACTCCTAATACATACTCCAATACATTTACTCCAAAGACAATGCAGGAAAAAAATAATTAATTTATTCTTGAAATCTGAAAAAATTATTTATTTTAAATCATAAAAAAATATCAAAAAATTATTTATTTTAAACGGGAGGGGGTAAAAGAGAACGAGAATACAACTCACAATAGTCTATATTAGGGTGGTAATATATGATTTTTTTTTCATAAGTAATATATGATTAACACTAGCTAGAATACTGTAGTATTTCATAAAAGTAAAATTACTGTAAATATACTGGATCCGAAAGCGAGGATTCACGAATCTCTTTTTAATTTCTTTATAAAGGAAGAAACCAATAACTAAATGCATAATTGAGGAGTTATTATGGCATCTTAATGGCAAATTCAATTAAATGAAATGAAACTGTAGATTTGGTGAATGCCCTTCCTTTTTCTAGTTTTTTATTTTCTAAAATATCTCAACTTCAATTTCCTCAATATTTTAAAAATTATATTATTTAGTTCTTGTCTTTGTCAGGAGTAGGGGTGTTCAAAACCGATCCGAAACCGAAAACCGATCCAAACCGAGGCTTAACGGCTTATTGGTAACGGCTTAACGGCTTAATGGATGGGGAACGGATTGCATTTTTTTTATTAACGGCTTATCGGTTTGGGGATGGATTATTCAATTTTCTTAACGGCTAATCCGTTAACCCGTTAAGAATATATATATATATATATATATATATATATATATATATATAATTTAGTGATAGAATTGAGTTGTATAATACATATATGGTTCTATGTGTGTCATGGAAAAAGAAGAATTGAAAGGTTGGTTATGACTAGAGGAACGACACCCCATGAAATAAATTTGTGCATTTTGGATGATTGCTTGTGGAAAATGGAGAACGATAGTTATTTATAGAAGAGGAGTGTAGAGAGTAGAATTTACCAGAGCACTTCAGTTTTTAAAAGTTCATTGTGGGAGCTGAATGGGAATTTGCGCGACAGATTTTTTTGGTTATATCCGAAGCTTATGAGTACACATGTAGTGTGGCCTCTAACAGAATATAAGTTCTGTTTTATTTTTCTCGATACTGAACTAGTAGTGAATTTATCTATTTTATAATCTACATGCTGATGGCAATTGTTTTATTAGCTACATCATATTGCATCTAAAATATTATTTTTTATGGCAATTCATTATTTCTAAGACGAGGAGAATAAGAGATATTTAGTGAACATGTATGTTAGGCCGATAAACCGCCCATTAACCGCCCTATAAGAGCTAACCCGATACCAATCCGTCCGATATCTTATCGGGTGGCTAACGGATTAATACATTTAAAAGCCGATAACCGTTAAGCCAAACCGTTAAGAGTAAAAGCCGCCCAATCCGCCCGATGAACACCCCTAGTCAGGAGTCCTTTTTTAGTGGGAAAAAGGGCATGCGGGCCAGGAGGAGTCCTTTTATTCTTTGTTTGTTTCCATTATTTTGTAATGGAATAAAAATTAGAAAAATAATATAGTATAGCTGCTTTTAAAATAATAATCGAATATATATATATATATATATATATATATATATATATATATATATATATATATATATAAATTTATATACTTTTGCAGCTAACAAACATATATAGTTTCGGTTGTGGTTAAAAATAATTTTTTTGCCAAAGACAAATTTTCTCCTAATATTTAAAATATTTTTAATACTGTCAGCTAATTTGGATATCCTATTTGTGCCTTGTTGTTCATGTGTTGATAAAATCAAATAAAGACATGAAAAGGGCAACCTAATTTATTAAATAAATTTCCTCCAGTTGTTCTTCATTTTCTTGGAGCATTGTTGACCAAAATCAGTATATAAAATGTGCCTGCAAAAAGTTCACCAGATCTATTTGCAATCAACCCCCTTTTTCTTTTTCTAATAACACACGAGGAACCATTATTGTGATGATGTAACATTTTCACTAGTATATATTAAAATTTAATTTTTTTTAATAGGATTAACTCTGTAATTATTTAATGAGTTTTAACCTTTTTTCGGCTCTTCACTCCCGTTTATGAAGATTTATTCTTTTTGCCATGTCTCTTTTAAAGAAGTATTCAATTCATTTCGGATAAATATAGAATGGAAAAAAAAACGCCGTAAAAGTTGAGTTGGAAACTTACTTTTGAAGACAAGTTCAGCATCTTGATCTTATGTATTCTCCCTTTTCTCACAAGTGAATTCAGTTCTACTGTGTAGTAAATCTAACAAATAAGAGAATCAAATGTTTGACATTTCAGCAAATATTCACTTATTCGGCTTCGGCAAAGACTGACATTTAAACTTTATGAATTTATCTTTTAAGTCCTTTAGTATTGAATTTATTATATTTTTATAATTTTAATAATTTTTTACATATTAATTTTATTTTGTATGGAAAGTTATGGATTCAATTGAACTCGTCATTACTACACTAGATACGTATTGCTTCCAAACTCACACGCAAGTATACGTGGTCTACAAGTAATATAATGATAAGTTGAGTGTTGAACCCACTAAGACTTGTATAAACTACTCACAAAATCATTAAAGTTATTATTCAATCAAGGTAAAATCAAAGTCCAATAATATGATTGTATTATACTATGATTCTAAATAATAACTAAATTATCAAGTAACGAGTTGATTGTTGTGTATTCAGAAAAGACAAGTATTCCAGGGTTGTGGTCGATTCATCAATCTTATTGTGTTTTAGTTAACTCTTCTTCTTATACAATTCACTCATGGTTGCTAATTAATCGATAATTGCTCTCGTAGTCTTCTTCCGAAGTACTACTCGCCTATTCAAAATAGAATAATGCATATATTCCTATGGAATCAATCTATTAAGAATGCATTAAGATTACGATATTTAATTAAGTGCGGTGACTAGGTATATTCTTATACTAACCATAAATCCCCCCACCCACCTCACCCAAGGGTTAAGATCATGCTCTTTTCAACTCTTCTATAATCTAAACACGATTTTCCCAAGCACAGCATAAATAGTAAACAGGACCTAATTGCTTGCCAACCAGTTAGGCAATTAATCACATAATTGAAGAAACAACCATATATTAGTGCTTATAATCATGGTTAAGTCAACATTAAACAACAATATTCATGGATAAATCACAACCTCAGAACAGTGACTTTTTAGCCACTCATAGTACTAGCAAACATGTCATAAGGTTTGAATAATTAAAAATACTAGAAAAGATAAAAATTTCTGAGATATTCTTGCTCCCGGATGTTTCTTGTGTATATTTTTCCTCCAAAGTGGTGTCTCCCCCCCTCCCCCCCCCCAAAAAAAAAAGATTTAGTCCTGCTTTTATACGTGATATGTCTATGGCCGATAACTGTGTCCCGGGTAAAATAGGACGAAGTCATGTCACCGGCTCCCTGAGTAGCGCCAGGCGCCCACCAGGGCGTTGCTCACAATTTAGCTACTGCCTCTCGCGCCACAGGTGGCCCAAGGCGCTGCCTGTGGCGCCCAAATTCGATAGTTTCTCGGTTTCGTTCGTTTTGGCTCTAATTTTACACGTTTCGCCCCCACTTGCTCCCGAATCATTCCTACAAATAAAAACACTTAAATTTAATATAAATTATCGCATTTAACATCCCAAATACACAAAACAAAAGTAATATATAAGGATATATACATAAAAATATATATGCTTTAAGCTAAACATCAATACCCCCCACACTTAGACTCTTGCTCGTCCTCGAGTAATGGGACAATCTACCACCTCCAACACGTACAAAGTTTACTATAAAGGAGCACTTTTACTTTTAACACACTTACCCTTGACTATTATTGATACCGACAATTAAGCATAAACATACAAAAATTCAAATTCTTCCTTTCTTCAAATATGACCAAGTACAACAATTCAATTCAATCACTCCAATAACCTACTTACAACCACCCGACTTCAAGAGTCAACTTGTAACCACTAAGCCATCTCAACTCACGCACTTACCCAATAAGAAAGTTTACAATATTACCAATTGTTCATGAGATTATGTGCCCTCACCAACAATTAAAAGAGTGAATATAGACTAGTCCACACATTCAAATATGCTTTTGAACAAAATTTAAGGATATCACACAATTGAACTAATTCGCTCACTCTCACAAAGACTTTATATGCATCATGTGATCGTACCATAAGCTTGCCCATAGTGTAGATCTTCACTAATTTAAACTAGCCAAATCTAGGATCAATTAGGACTTTTAAGGTTGTAATGTAGGCTAAGAGTCGGGTAGGATATATTTAGGAATAGTGACTAACCCTCATAAGCACTTTAATACACTACACTCACAACTCAAATACATATTCTTCTCAACCAATCCACTTGCTACAAACCATATATAATATATGCCCTTTTCAATTAAACACTTTTATACTCCCACTAGCATAATCAATAAGAACTGGAGGTGTGTGTTTTTTTATATTTTTTGAAGTCTCATATTTTTTTTCTCTTTTTTGCAATTTTTATTTTCCTTTCTCTTTTTTTTTCCTTTTCTTCACACACCCCATACATTAAAGTTCATCGGCTAGTGACTTTTGATTTAAATTTTTAGCATCAACGGACCCTTCCCTGGTTTCACTCAAAAACTACTCTCTAATATCTCACCTTACTTCTTTTAGCGCCTAAGTGCCTTAGGAGGTAAAAGTTCAATCAATATCAAACTATGAATAAAATAGGGGTATTGTTTGTAGTGTAGTTGCCAAAGAAAAGGTTTATAGGCTCAAAGGGGCTAGCAACAGAAAATTTTATTTTGACAAGCACATCTACGATCAAGTAAGAAAATGACTACGTCATCTCCTAGATTAGCTCAACTTACAATTTCGCTTCAATTAACACACGGGGCAAGTTCTATACTACACAGGATAGCATAGAAAGTCACAAATCCTCTCACAGACGTTGCACATGACTCAATCAAGACTATTATGTTCAACTCTCAAGTCAAGCAAGCACACATAATTGAGAAATTTAAGCAATAGTGCACTATGTGGCATACGAGTCGAACAATTGAAAAAAGCATCACAAAATAGGTCATTTACTTTACTTAGGCTTCATAATTCAAACCAAATACACGATAAAACTAATGTATGTCATAGCCTAATATGCCAGCATCAACCATGTCAATGAATATCTCAGAGCGATTCAGTTTCTTCCTAAACTACTCCTAAAAAAATAAATAAAGTATCCGGTTCAAGCTAACCTTTGCAAAAGAACTGGCGCCCAAAGAAAAACCAAGGGATACTACCTAATTATCCTAAAAAAATCTTTTTGATATTTTTAATCGGACTTTATCCCTCAAGAAAATTATCTAAAAGATCCATCGTCGGAAAAAATCTGAACTTTTTCTAAAAAAAAATTTTAGTTTATGTTTTTTTAAAACCTAGACTATGTCTACTATGAGTTCTAAAAAAATAAAAAAAAAATAGTTTTAAACAATTACACTTCAGAAAGTAATTTTTCCACCCCAAAGTTACATTATGCATAGCCCTCAATATATGATCACGAAGAAAAATATTAAAACAAGGGTGAGGAATACTCCTTGAAACCCTCTTGGGCTTAGCTCAGACATGATCCTCAATCTTTAGAGTCGGGACGACCTCACACTTAAGCTCAAACATGTTCCTCAACTTCAACTTTGGGTACTCAGACTTCCCCTACTCTGCAAAATAAAAACAGCACAAAACTTGACACTAAAAAATAATCAATAAATAAAAGATATACAGGTTAGGTTACCTCCCAACAAGTATCTTATTTATAGTCGTGGCATGAATATGCTACTCTGTTCAGGCTGTGTGCTTTCTCTTCTTCTTTCTCCTATGAAGTCTAGCCTTTTTGCATGCTCTCGGAAGGTCTCCTCTTTCATCTGTAGCTCTTTTCTCAATCATCTTTACACGCTCAGATGGAAACACCACCTCTTCTAACTCAGTTGTCCCATCTAGATCATTATAATTCACATATTGACTCTACTCTATTCCCTTCAATTTGACCACAGTAATCATGAACACACCCTCATATTACTTAGGGAGCTTAAGTGCCTTGTGCCCATTAAAAGTGACCTCCTCATCGTCAACTCTCGTTTTTAACTTCCTTGCCCTCACATCAATGATTGCTCCACCATTAGCTAAGAATGGTTGCCCCAAAATAATGGGAACGTCCTCATCTGCCTCGTAATCAAGAACAATAAAATCAGCTGGAAGAATAAACTTTCCCACTCGATCTAACACATCCTCAATTCCTTCTGGCATGACTAGTGACATATATGCTAACTGTAAAGTGATTGTAGTAGGTCTAAGCACCCCCAATCCAAGTTTCTTGAACAAAAAGGATGGCATCAAATTTATACTATCCCCGAAATCACACAAGGCTCTACCAATTTTTTGTTTTTCAAGAGATAAAGGGATTGTGAAACTCCGAGGATCCTTCAACTTAGGAGGAAGTTTACTCTGAACTTTGGCACTGCACTATTCAGTAAGTGCAACTGTTTCGGACTTTGCATGTCTTTATTTTTTTGCCACGATATCTCTGAGATACCTTGCATATTTAGGTACTTCCTGCAAAATTTCCACCAAAGAAAAATTCACACTCACTTGGCTCAAAATATCTAGGAATTTCTTGTACTTAGCATCATCTTTTTGCTTCTGCAATCTTTGTGGAAACGGAGGTAGTGGCCTAGTCTCAATTGTTCGCTTGGGTCCTTCATCATCTTTCTCATTCCCCTCAACTGGCTTGGAACCTAATTCTCCTTCAGGGTGAGCTGTATTCTTCTTTTTCTTTGGAACTTCTTCTAATGCTCTTCCCTTTCTCAAGGTAACCGCATTGACTTGAGCTTAAGGATCGAGCTCAGTATCACTAGGAAGAGCCCCTACTGGTCCGGTATTTTGGGCACTGGCAAGTTGACCCACGTGGTGCAACAAATTTTTTAGTGCTGCAGCTTGAGCCTGCTGATCAGCCATTGTTTTCTAATTGAAAGTTTGTTGATATGCTGTTAATTTTTGATTAATAGTTTGTTGATTTGCTATTAATTTCTGATTGAGGGCTTGTTGGTCGCTCATCAATTTCTTCATCATCTCCTAAAGGCTAGCTTGTTGTTCAGCCTGAGGTGGTCTAGATTGTTGTTGAGGTACTTGAGGCCAGTATTGGTTTTGATTGTCTTGATTTTCACCCCAAGGGAAGTTTGAGTGATTCCTTAAGTTGGGATTGTAAGTGTCCCCATACTGATTTGTTTGGCCTCGATTTGTATTACCCACAAAATATACAAACTCTGGATTTGATGGGCATAGATTGCTCATGTGACCCACTCTACATACTTCACAAAATATTTGAACTTGTTGCACTAGATGGGATTGTTGTTTGTTAATGATCATGGTCATCTGATTGACTTGGTTGGTCATCGTAGAGACCTGTCCTGACAAAGCTGAGACAACATCTAATTCAAGAATCCTTGGTGATTTTTGTACCATGTTCCTACTCATATCTTATTGCCGATCCAGATTGCTTTTGGAGAATTTTTTCAATAATGCATAAATTTCATCAAAGCTTCTCTCCAATACTTGACCTCCAGTTGCATCATCGACTACAAATTTTGTTTGGGGATGCAGCCCTTCTATGAAAGTGTGAACTAACACTTCATTCGTCTGATTGTGATGAGGATAGTATATGAGTAGCCCTTTGAACCTTTTCCAAGCTGAGTATAAAGATTCTACTGCTTTCTGTTTGAAGGCAACTATCTCACTTCTGATCTTTGCAGTTTTGCCTGAAGGGAAGAACCTTTCAAGAAAATTTTTTTGCCAAAACATTCCATGATGTAATGAAATTAGCTAGTTTTACCTTTAGCCATCGCTTAGCTTCTCCCAATAGAGAGAGCGGAAAAAAGCCTCCATAATCTAGAGTGGCCCTGTTAGTGATATAAGTATCACTAATCTCCAAGAAGTTTGGAATATATTGCTGTGGATCCTCCTGTGGAAGACCCATAAACTGCCCATTTGCATGAAGTAGCTGGATCATGCTCTGGTTCAACTCAAAGTGCCCAGTGATTCTGGGCTTCACTATGCTGGAGGTAACATTAGCAATACTGGACACTGCTACCTCTTGAACAATCAGATGTTGCTCCTCTGCTATATTCACAGGAAATTGAATGAGTGCTTGAATATTGTTTGTATCCCTTGCTTTCCTCAACCTCATGTGAAATGTTTTCTCAGGTTCGAGGTCAAATCCGTTGAGTCTATCCTGGCTTCTGACCCTATGCATTCAATCAAAGTTCCTGAGATTAGAGCAACAATTAAGTGACGTTAGACTAGACGAAATAAACAATTAAAGCAAAAACTAAAAAGTAGTTTATATTCAAGTCCCCGGCAACGGCGCCAAAAGTTTGTTTCTCCCAAATGCACACGCAGGTATACGTGGTCGACAAGTAATATAATAATAATTTGAGTGTTGAACCACATAGACTTGTATAAAATACTCACTAAATAACTAAAATTTTTATTCAATCTAGCTAAAATCAAAGTCCAATAATATGATTGTATTATACTACGATTCTAAATAATGACTAAATTATCAAGTAACGAGTTGATTGTTGTGCATTCAGTAGAAATAAGTATTTCAGGGTTGTGGTCAATTCACCAATCCTATTGTGTTCTAGTTAACTCTTCTTCTCATATAATTCACTCATGGATGCTAATTAATCGATAATTTCTCTCATAGCCTTCTCCCCAGAAACTAATTTGCCTATTCAAAATAGATCAACGCCTATATTCCTATGGAATCAATCTATTAAGAATGGATTAAGATTACGATATTTAATTAAGTACGGTGACTAGGTATATTTCTATACTAACCATAAATCCCCCCCACCCCACCCAAGGGTTAATATCATGCTTTCTTCAATTCTTCTTTAATCTAAATACGGCTTTCCCAAGCATAACATGGATAGTAAATAAAACCTAACTGCTGGCGAGACAATTAAGCAATTAATCACAGAATTGAAGAAACAACCATATATTAGTGACTTATAATCGAGGTTAAGTCAACGTTAAACAACAATATTCATGGCTAAATCGCAACCTCAGAACAATGGCTTTTTAGCCACTCATAATACTAGCAAACAATTGCATAAGGTTTGAATAATTAAAAATACTAGAAAAGATGAAGATTTATGAGATATTCTTGCTCTCGGATGTTTCTTGTGTGTAACTTTCCTCCAAAGTGGCGTCTCCCCCCTCAAAAATAGGTTTAATATTGCTTTTATACGCGTTGGATAGGTCTAGAGCCAAATAAATCGTGTCCCGAGCAAAATAGGATGAAATCACGTCACCGGCGGCCTGAGGAGCGCCAGGAGCCCAACAGGGCGCTGCTCACGATTTAGCTACTGCCTCCAGCCACAGGTGACCGAAGACTGTGGCGCCTAAATTCGCAAGTTTCCCGGTTTCGCTCGTTTTGGCTCTAATTTTGCACGTTTCGCCCTCAATTGCTCCTGAATCATTTTTACACATAAAAACACTTCAAATTAATATAAATCATCGCATTTAACATCCCAAATTCACGAAATAAAAATAAAATATACGACGATATGGATACAAATATATATGCTTTAAACTAAACATCAACACACTGCTGTATTTAGGGACGAAGTAACAGGTAAAAGGGATCCAAACCCTTTTTGCTAAAAAATTATAGTGTATATTTGATTAGATTTCCATTTTGTAGTATATATTATGTGTTAATCTCCTTGACTTTCTTCATAAGTTTATTTTTTATTATTTGAATTCCTTTGTAATTTATTTATTTATTCTTGTGTTTACTGTTTGGCATCAAGACTAGTGCACTTGCGAGTTATAGCAACTACGGAATTTTCAAACATAACTTTAATGCCAAGTCTACATCAAATCAATTTTTGGCTCCTATAAATGGAGAAACACCTATCTTCTTGAATAACATAGCCCTTCTTTATATCTTTTGAGAAGACTTTTCAATGTAGACAAAATCAATTAACCTTACGTGTTATTATTGTATTATTTTTGTCTCAACTTTTAGATCCGAAATTACCGCTTAGTAAGATTATTTTAGGCTCCAATAAAATTTAAAATTTTGGAAATGTATGTGTGGGATTTTGTTGACTTCTTGTCTATTCATATACAAATCAAATTAATATCTTGGATTTCATACTTATCTTTTTTATTTGACGATCAAATATTGTACTCACTTGGTTGTACTAATCTAGATTTGCATAGTATATAACTTATTAATGAGAGAAGTATTCCATATCATGAATTTCTTCCTTTCTCTAAGGTTCAAATGTGATACCTCTAATTTAAGATAGAGAAATTTCATCTTTTAGTAGTTATTTTATATTTAGACGGCGTTTGGATAGAAAAATTATAATTTAAAAATAAAGTAGTTTTTGGAGTTAAGTTGAAAGATGGTATTTAAAAGTTAAAATTATATTTGGAAATACATTTCATTTGACAAAATATACAAGTTTTGTGAGTAGAGGTAAAATCTGAAAATTTTGAAAAACTATTTTCAATTTTTTTTCAAAAACTTGCAAAATTTATGGACAAACATATTTTTATTAAAAAAAGGGGAAAAAATTATGGACAAATCAGCCTTAGTCAAATAGTAGCATAAAATAAGAGGAATGGAGTAGAATGAACATTTAAACTAAGAAATATGAGTACATATTCGATAATTCGAATTCTTCGAAACTGTATAATTTACCTACACATGCTATTTTACCCAATGGGGGGTAAAAGTGAAAATAATATTGACATAGGTGGTATAATATGTAAGATTCTAACACGTGTATGGTTTAGATTGAGAGGACAACATTCTTTGGAGATGTCTCCCGAGAGGAAGAAAAAAGAAAAAGGAAAAGGAAAGCTAAGAATAAAGCCTAAGAAATAATGAGAAAAAAAAGTATATGTGGATGTGTATAATTCTCTTTCCTTTTCAAAAGGTAGATAGATAGGGAAAAAGGAAGGAAGGGCCAATGAGTGAGAAAAGCAAAATAAAATGGGAAAGCCATCACCACACGATTTTAGGACAATAAATCTCGATTAGCCCTTTGCATTTTTTCCTTCCACCTGGATCTCACTTTCCTTTATTTTTCATTTGGACTTTTCCTTTCTATATTAAACTAAGGTTTCGTTTGATCATATATATTCTTTTTTCTTTTTTTCCAAAATTTATTTTCAAAACATGTTTGTTCATAAAATTTTGAAATTTTTTAAAGAAATTCAAAAACTAAAAAGTGATTTTGACCACTTCTTTTTCGAAAATTTTCAGAAATTTTTGTTTCCCCACTCACAAAGTAATTAATATGTATGTCCGAATATAATTTCAATTTTCAAGTATTATTTTTCAACTTAACTTCAAAAGTCCAAATACTACTTTTTTTTTCCAAAAGTTGCAACTTTTATGTCCAACCGCCTATTAAAACTAATACTATGATGCATAGCTTGTGTAGAAGTCTATATTGATACGATCAAGGATTGTAGTAGATGGATATGATCTCTCTATCATTAATCAGAAGTTTCGGATTCGTCTAGTCCCAACTTCTTTGGAAGAAGTTAAAAAAAAACTTGACTTTAGAGCATGAAGTTCTAGGAATGAAAAGACTCCTCTTAAGTAGCGTCTTCACCTTTAATAGGCATAATCAGGATCCAATATAAATACTGAACACTCAACGAAAAAACTATCGAATCGTCCTTTACTAGGGATATACGATAACGTGGAACCTCAGTAGTATTTTATCTGTCTAATCAAAGTAACACATGCATTATAACATAGGGAAAAGATACAAAATTTAGTAAATAATTATGCGTTTTTCAAGGTTAAGAGCTAACTGCTTGAGTAATTTCTACGTATATAATGGTTCATCAATTGTTAAATTAACGGAAAAAGGGTCAGCTTTGCCCGTTAATTATTACATTTTGTCTAATAATGCCTCCTATTCATCTATTGGGATAAATATAACTTTATGTTAAGGTTTTCGGCTCACACATGCCCTTTAAGTTAACAGCCCACTTTAGCTTTTAAATAAAAATTATTTTTAATGATTTGGCATAATATTATTGGTTGATATAAAATCCACCCCAAATATGTCCAACCTACGCAACCGTTTGAACCCAACTGACCTAACCTGTACATAACCCACTAAACCCTATAACCAATACGACTGAAGCTCCCCAGACCAAATTATACGACTGAAAGTCTGAAACTCCTCTTAAAATTAGGGTTCTTGTTGTTCTTGCCATCTAGCCACTTTAGCAAATCTTAAGTTTACATATTTGATTCTTAAATTCATAGAATAGTTGCACGTAAATTTACTTTCTTTTCAGCAAGTGATGGAGAGTAAATGAGGGTTCTCAAAGCAAATACTGTGTAATTAAAAGTTAATATGAGGTTCTGTTAAATTATGTGATAAATACTAATTCAATGTGTGTGTGTGAGAGATTGATCGAGAGAGTAGAAGAGAGAATTGGAACTAAGGAAATTGGTTGTAACATAGTTTTAGAAGGAAATAATTTTCTCTCTTGTATTTACAATATGAGATACAAGTATTTATATATAATTGACTAACCATGATTTACTCTAACTAACAATTAACTACAGTTAAGTTATCAACTAAGTATGGTTAAGTGAGCCAACTAACTAAGTACCATGTGTATTGTCACTATCTTCTACACCCCCCTCAAGCTACGGAAAATGAAGATATTCTTCATTCCTAGCTTGGAAAGCAAGTGATGATGCTACAGACGAGAAAGACCCTTAGTAAGAACATCAGCAACTTGTTCAGCTGAGGCAAGATACATAGTTTTGACCAAACCTTGCTGAATCTTCTCGCGAATGAAGTGGAAATCGATATCAATATGCTTTTTGTGTTCATGGAAAATAGGTTTGGCAGCAATTTGGATAGCAAATTTGCTATCATAGTGAAGAGGCACAAGGAGATGAAGCTGAACATTGAGCTTTTTAATCAAGCCAATGACCCAAGTAATCTTAATGATAGTTGATGCCATACTCCTGTACTTTGCTTCAACAGAGTTTCTTAAGATGGTAGACTGCTTCTTCAACTTCCAGGATATGAGAGAATCACCATACATGATAACGTACCATGTGATTGATCGTCTAGTGTAGAGGCAAGAAGCCCAGTCTGCATCACAAAATTCATGTAGTTGGGCAACACTAGAAGCAGAAAAGAGAATACCCAAGCCAGGAGCAAACTTGATGTATCTGACCACACGACTAGCAGCCTCCATGTGAGAGACCTTGGGAGCATACATAAATTGGCTAAGAGTTTGCACTACAAAAGAAATATAAGGACGATTGATGGTCAAATACGGTAGACAACCAACCAGTCATTGATATTCACTAGGTTCATTAAGCAATTGATCATCATTTTCCCCAACATGCTAATAAAAAACAACTGAAGTAAGCTTCAGATTAGGTTACAATGCAGTAGCTAAAGGCTTAGAACCGGTCAACCCCAAATCAGAGAGGAGCTCTAGAGCATACTTTCGTTGATGCATCAATACGACATCCTCACTTCTAGCAAATACCAGCCCAAGAAATTATCTAAGATCGCCAAGGTCTTTAATTTTGAAACTATGCTGCAAATTGTCTTTAGTTTCCTGGATGAGGTTAGAGTCATTGCCTGTGATCAAGAGATCATCCACATAGATCAAAACTATGACCATTTTGTCTAATATTTTCTTAGTAATTAAAGAGTAATCCAGATGACTCTGAATAAAACCAGAAGATACAAAAGCAGTAGTCAACTTGATGTTCCACTAACGAGAGGCCTGCTTAAGTCCATAGAGAGACTTGAGCAGCCTACAAACATGTTGATCTTTAGGTGACTGTGTGAAGCCAAAAGGTAATTGCATATAAACCTCCTCATTTAAATCACCTTGCGGGAATGCATTAAACACGTCCATCTGATAAATTTTCCACTTGTGAGCCGCTGTTCAAGACATAGGTGCTCTCGCTGTCACTATTTTCACCATAGGAGAAAAGGTTTTCTGATAGTCAATTCCTTCCTTTTGACTATAACCTTTTGCGACAAGTCGTGCTTTAAACCTTTCAATATCACCTGAAGCTTTATACTTTATATTGTACACCCATTTACATCCAATAGCTTTCTTCCCAAGAGGACGAGGCATGATGTACCAAGTATGATTGTCTTCCAATGCTAGAATCTCTGATTTTATAGCATCAACCCATCTTGGGTCCTTAGTAGCTTCAGAATAAGCTCTTGGTTCCACTTCAGTGGAGATCTTAGCAACAAGAATTTGGTAAGTAGGTGCAAGAGCTTTGTAAAAAAGAGAAAGGGTATATGCAAGTGTTGGCAGTAGTCTTTCCTTTTTCTGGTTGGATATAATCTTGAATCCAAATTAGAGATTTACTAAGTCTGCCTGATTTTCTTAATGGTTCTGAAGGAAGTATTGGAGGGTGAGAAGAAGAGGGAACTTCTAATGCAATAGGAAATTCTGAAATACTAGGAGAGTTTGATGTAGACAATGGGGGAGCAGTAAGAATTTCTCATGTAGTAGGAACATCTGATGCAGCAGGAGAAACTGGTGCTGACGCTGTAAGAGTCATAGGCTCAGATGGAACATGTTGTCTCAGTTCTTTATAAGAAGGAAATCCATAAGAGGGCTAAGGAAAAAACTGGTTGTACTGTGGCCATGTGTTGTTGGAAAGGAAAGACTCCTTCATTGAAAACCACATCTCTACTTAAAAAAATAGACTTGTTGTTCATGTCATACAACTTATATCCTTTTTGAGTAGAAGCATACCCTAGCAACACTGACTTGATTGCTCTAGACTCAAACTTGTCTCTTCTAATCAAGTTAGTGGCATAGCATAGACTGCCAATGACCCTCATATGTGAAAAATTAGGTGGTTTGTTGTATAGCATCTCAAAAGAAGATTTATTCCCCATTACTTATGATGGAACTCTGTTTATCACATAGACTGTTGATTCTACACAGTCTCCCCAAATTCTAAGAGGTAGATGCCCCTAAAATCTGATAGCCCGAGCAGTTTTTAGGATATATCTATGCCTCCTGTCTACCACCCCACTTTGGTATGGGGTATATGGAGAAGAGCTCTGATGCAGAATACCATATTATTTGAACAATGTGTTGCAATTTCTGTTAATAAATTCTAAGCCATTGTCTGATATGAAGATCTTTATACTCTTGTTAAACTATTTCAAGACCATTATTATAAAGTCTTTCAGTATAGTAATTACATCAGACTTAAGTTGTAACATAAAAATCCAAGTCCATCTAAAAAAGTCGTCAACCAATGTTAGAAAGTATCTCATTCCATTATAAGTGGGCACATTGTATAGGCTCCAAACATCCATATGAACCAAATGGAAAGAATCATTTGTCTTAGTACAATTAATCGGAAAAGAAACTCTTATTTGTCTAGCTAAAGAGGAAATGTCACAATGACTTATTGAAAAACTAGAATTATCTCTAAAACATTATTCTTCCTGATTACTGGCATAGGCACATGCCCTAACCTCTTGTGCCAAATAGCTGCATTCAGCTCTCCAGAAACTGCCATTGCTTTTGGTCCTCCAGTAAATGGTTTCCTTTTCCTTGAGTTTAGGACATATAATCCATCTTCTTCCTTTCGAGTCTCCTTCACCTTCCAAGTGAAGAGATCCTGAAAGACAAAGAAATTGGAAAAAAATATGGCACAACAGTTTAAAGCCTTTATTAGTTTAGACATAGAGAGAAAATTAAACTTAAAGTCTGGTACACAAAGCATATCCTCAATCAACTCATCTCCTGCTAAGTGACATTCTCCCACTTGAGTGATACTTGCTGATTCTCCATTAGGTAGCTAAACCTTCCCAGAATTTCCTACCGACACACCATTTTTTAGTGCATATGCATCTTTAACCATGTGATTTGTTGCCCATGTATCTACTATCCATTTTAGTATGTTCAAATTATCAGATAAAATTTTACCTGACATGTTTGCACTAGTCTCAGATAGTTGAGATTTGTTCAATAGTGTTAATATTTGGTTGTACTATTGTGGAGTAAAAAATGGAGCTAAGACTTGTCCACTTCCTTGTTGTTGTTCAGTATTAATCACATGATGACCTCGTGCAATATTCTGTTGTTGCTGATTGAGAACAACATCAGCTACATGATTACCTCTTATGATTGCATTTGCTTTCTTCTTTCCTTTGAAATCAACTAGATAACCTATTATCTTAATACAGTTCTCCTTGAGATGACCTTTCATTTTACAGAACTCACAGTGCATAAGCTTGTAAAAATTCTTCTTGGTATGCCCTTTCATGTTGCAAAAATCACAAAACATAGGAAAATTCCTTCTAGGTTTCTGAGTTCCTTTCATGTTTGTAGTAAAAAGTGCAGGGGGTCAATGCATTCACCTAACCCATAGCCACCATAAGATACTAGTTTTTGACTTTCATCCTGAGTAATTAAGGCAAAAACTTTATTTACAGATGGTATTTGTGACATCATTAGAACTTGAGTGCGAGCTTAACTATAACCATCGCTTAAGCCCATTACAAATTGCAATAACCTTTGATTTGTCAAATGAGTAACAAAGTCTTTAGACTTATCACAGCAGGAAGGCATATGCATAATAGAATCAGTTTCATCCCAAAGATCTTTCAATTTTGAGTAATAAAACAAAGATAGGTGAAATACCTTGAGTCAATATAGCAACTTCCTTATGAATATGATAAATTCTAGTGAAATTAACCCTATCAAATTTCTCCTTTAAATCATTCCAAACAGAATAAACATTAAGACGGAAGAGTATACCACTAAGAAGCTCTTTGTTTACATTGCTCGTAATCCATGATTTCACCAAAGTATTGCAACGATCCCACTATTTCTGCAGATCCTTGCCGACATTAGCTGGACGAACGGTGCAGTCGATAAATTCGAGCTTATTTTTGCATTCTAACGCCAGCATCATCGCCCGAGTCCAAATGTTGCAATTTTTCATTCCGACGAGTACTATCCAGTTTGTACCACTCTCGGCGAATCTGATGGTTGTAAATACAATGGATGGCTGTGGCCAATTGTGCCGGAGCTACATTCAGCACTAGAATTTACCATAATTGCAAAATTAGGTTTTCAAATGAACTTCAAAGATGAAGAATTTCTCGATTTCCTTTCAAAATTGATGAAGAAAAAATCCTAAATTTTCTCAGTTAGAAGCTGTGATACCATATTAAATTTTATGATAAACACTAATTCGGTGTGTGTGTGAGATTAATTGAGAGAGTAAAAGAGAGAATTAGAACAAACGAAATGGGCTGTAACACAGTTGTAGAATGAAAATGATTTTCTCTCTTGTATTTACAATATGAGATACAAGTATTTATATACAATTTACTAACCATGATTTACTCTAACTAACAATTAACTATACTTAAATTATCAACTTACTATGGTTGAGTGAGCCAACTAACTAAGTACCCTGTATACTGGCACTATCTTCTACAGATTCTTTCTCGGATACAGAATATGGCACAAAATTTGCATATATAGACCAACAGAATATGACACAATTTTTTTACCAAACTTAATAAACATCAATTTCTAAATTCTACAGATTTTTTTACAACTTAAAAATCATCTACTTCTGCATATTCTACAACTTTAACAAACATCAACTTCTGTAGATTTTTACATTTGACTATCAAAGCAACCAATCTATGCAACTAAAATCGGCAGGTTTCCTTCATTAGCCAACCAAAATGACTAATCTAAACAATTAAAATCTACATATTTCCTTCATTTAACAATCAAACCAACTAGTTTAAACAACTAATTTCAGCAGAATTTCATCATCAACGCAAAAACATTAGAGGCCACCTTCAATACATAATTGTGTCAGCTAAAAAAATAACAAAAATAGCCCATGACCATATAACAAGTCTTTTCCATCGCTTCGATTTCTGCTCCAAGTTGGAAACTTTCTCTTCCAAAGATACGTTATTCAAATCTGCAACTTTACTCATAACCATATCGTTCACCGCCTCACTTTGGTCACGAGAAGAAGCAGAAAAAAATTCAGACATTTTGAAGCTAAAACATGATGTAAGAACTCTGATTTTCAGAAATGTGAGAGGGACGAAGAAGAAGAACAAGAACCCCAATTTTAAGAGGAGTTTCAGACTTTTAGTCGTGTAATTTGGTCTGTGGAGCTTCAGTCGTATAGGTTATAAGGTTTATTGGGTTATGTATAGATTGGATCGGGTTGGGTTCAAATGGGTGGTTGGGTTGGATATATTTGGGGTGGGTTTTAAATCAACCAATAATATTATGTCACGTCATTAAAAATAATTTTGATTCAAAAGCTGAAGTGGGCTGTTAACTTAAAGGGTATGTGTGAGCCAAAAACCTTAACAGAAGGATATATTTTGCTCAATAGGTAGACAGAAATATTATTAGACCGAATGTAATAGCTGAGGGTCAAAATTAAATATGTTACTACTCAACGTTTATCCTAAGTGAACGTTCCATTCCGTATATTCCTTATTTTGCATACAAATCGATTAATTTTCGTCACTATGAGGAGTAATTACACGGATACTCACTAAAATATTATTTTATTACATTAACATTTCAAAAAATTGTTTAAATAAAAAAAACACTGTTATGAAATAATATAAAGACAAGAACAATAATGCAAGAACAAGAGCAATAGAGAGAATAGAGAGAGAGACGTATTCTTATTGATACTTAGAGATTGTGAGGGATGTGTTACAATGGTAGAAGACCCCTTTATTTATAGGGAGTGGGATGATTTAGCTACCAATAATAGGACTCTAGAATCTCTCTAATTAAAGACATTCACCTTAAATAGAAGTGGAAAATCTCTCTATTTATAACACTCCCCCTTGAATGTCTATTCAATGATGTGCCTCGTTAAAACCTTAAAACAAAACCCTATGGGAAAAATTAAAGTAAGGAAAAAACATGTTTGAATATGCGCCTATTGGTTGCCTCGTTAAAAACCTCGCAAGGAAAACCCGGTGGGACAAAACCTTGTAAGGAAAAAAGAGTGCAACGCGCATTAACTCCCCCTGATAAGAACATCAATTTATGTCCTTAAGTCTTTGCATCCCGATCTTGTGAACTAGCTTCTTGAATAGCAATTATCTCGGCATGATTAGATGAAGTAGCCACAATTGATTGCTTAGTCGATCGCCAAGATATGGCGGTTTCTCCACAGGTAAACACATAACCCGTTTGAGATCGAGCCTTGTGTGGGTCGGACAAATATCCAGCATCAGCATAACCAACAAGATCCGGGCTGCAATTCTTGCCATAAAATAAGCCCATATCGGTAGCTCCCTTTAGGTACCGCAATATGTGTTTGATCCCATTCCAATGTCTCCTCGTAGGAGCCGAGCTAAATCTTGCTAAGACATTAACTGAAAATGATATGTCAGGCCTTGTATTATTTGCAAGATACATTAGTGCGCCAATTGCGCTAAGATATGGTACTTCAGGACCAAGTAGCTCTTCATTCCTTTTGTTGTGGTCGGAATGGATCTTTGTTCACATCAAGTGATCGAACAACCATCGGTGTACTTAAAGGATGTGCTTCATCCATGTAAAACCGTTTCAGTACCTTTTCTGTATAGGTAGATTGATGAACAAAAATTCCGTTTGCCAAATATTCAATTTGCAAACCAAGACATAGTTTAGTCTTTCCGAGATCTTTCATCTCGAATTCATCCTTTAGATAATCAATTGCCTTTTGGAGTTCTATAGGGGTTCCAATAAGGTTTATGTCATCGACATATATGGCAAGTACAACAAATTCCGATGTTGTTTTCTTTATAAAAACACACGAACAAATGGCGTCATTTATATAGCCTTCTTTTAACAAGTACTCACTAAGACGATTATACCACATTCGTCCAGATTGCTTTAGACCATACAAGGATCTTTGCAATTTAATTGAGAACATTTCCCGAGATTTTGAATTATGCGCGTTTGGCATCTTGAGTCCATCGGGAATTTTCATGTATATCTCATTATCAAGTGAGCCATAAAGATAGGCAGTAACCACATCCATTAAGTGCATGTCAAGCTTTTCATGGACAGCAAAACTTATGAGATAACGAAAGGTTATCGCATCCATTACAGGCGAATATGTCTCTTCATAATCGACACCAGGCCTTTGAGAAAAAACCTTGTGCAACAAGGCGTGCCTTATATCTTTGTACCTCGTTTTTCTCATTTATTTTGCGTACAAAGACCCATTTATAGCCGACAGGCTTAACACCATTAGGTGTTTCAACTATAGGGCCAAAAACTTCACGTTTTGCCAGCGAATTCAATTCTGATTGAATTGCTTCTTGCCACTTTGGCCAATCCTGTCTTTTTCGACATTCTTCAACAGATTGAGGTTCGAGATCCTCACATTCTTGCATAATGCTAGATGCGACATTATAAGCAAAGGCATTATCCACCACAATATCCACTCGATTAATATTTGCCTCAATATTAATTGGATTTAGGGATAGCTCCGTATTTTCCAGAGTCTCGGGCTCAATGGATTCTTCATGAATCTCAGAATTTGTTAAATCATGAATTTCCTCATGAGATTCTTTCGTGGTGTCATTTTGATCATTCTTTTTCCTCTTTCTAGGATTTCGATCTTTGGAACCTAATGTTCTGCCACGCTTCAGGCGTGCATTTGACTCATTGGATATGACACTAGATGATTGTCCAATAGGGACATCAATACGGATTGGAACATTTTCCGCGGGAATGTGGGATTTCGTTATCCTCTTCAAGTCCGTAAATGCGTCAGGCATTTGATTTGCTATTCTTTGCAAATGGATAATCTTTTGTACCTCTCTTTCACAAATAGAGGTATGTGGATCAAGATGAGATAATGATGCATTTTCCACAAAATTTCCCGTTTGGTTTCACCAATTTCTCCCCCTAATTTTGGGAAAAGTGTCTCATCGAATCGACAGTCTGCAAATCGTGCAGTAAACACGTCGCCTGTCAATGTTTCGAGGTAGCGAATGATGGAGGGCGATTCAAACCCAACATATATTCCTAACCTTCTTTGCGGACCCATTTTGGTGCGGGATGGCGGTGCTATAGGCACATATACTGCGCATCCAAAAATTCTTAAATGGGATATATTGGATTCATGACCCAAAACCAATTGCAACGGGGAATACTTGTGGTAATTCGTCGGTCTGAGACGAATAAGCATTGCTGCATGTAAGATGGCGTGACCCCATACCGAAGTGGGCAGCCTCGTTCTCATAAGTAATGGCCTTGCAATCAACTGCAGGCGTTTAATTAACGATTCTGCAAGACCGTTTTGAGTGAGAACATGAGCTACAGAATGTTCAACTTTTATCCCGATTGATAAGCAATAATCATTAAATGCTTGGGATGTAAACTCAGCAGCATTATCCAGTCTAATGGACTTGATTGGATTATCTGGAAATTGTGCTCGTAGTCGAATTATTTGTGCCATTAATTTCGCAAACGCAAGGTTGCGTGATGACAACAGGCACACATGAGACCATCTACAGGATGCGTCTATCAAGACCATGAAATACCTAAACGACCCATTAGGTGGGTGAATAGGTCCACAAATGTCCCCTTGTATACGTTCCAGTAACGTGGGTGACTCAGTCCCAACCTTTGTTGGTGATGGCCTGATAATCAACTTGCCTTGATAACACGAAGCGCAAGGATATTCATTATTCGAAAGAATTTTGAAATTCTTTAACGGATGCCCATATGAGCTTTCTATAATCCGTCTCATCATGACCGATCCTAGGTGTCCCAATCGATCATGCCAAAGTACAAAGGTATTGGAATCAGTAACCCTTTGGTTTACTGTTGAATGTGCCTCAATTGCACTAATTCTTGTCCAATACAGGCCACAAGATAAAGACGGGAATTTCTCAATAACCCTCTTTTGGCCGGAGACATTCTTTGTGATGACGAGATATTCAAGATTATCTTCATCCATTGTCTCAATATGATAGCCATTCCGGCGTACATCTTTAAAACTCAACAAGTTTCTCTTAGACTTGGAGGAGAACATTGCATTCTCTATGACTAAAGTCGTGCCTTTGGGCAGAGTTACAATTGCTCTTCCGGAGCCTTCAATCAATTTACTACTTCCAGAGATTGTAGTAATGTTTGCCTTACACATATTTAGTTGAGAAAAATATTTCTTTTCTTTGAGTATTGTATGTGTAGTACATGAATCAATTAGGCAAATACTTTTACAGTTGGACGTTGATCCAAGTTCGCTTTGTGAGATATCCATATTTGCTATCCCATAGTTTGACATACAAAAGAGATACACGAACATAAGAATAAACAAGTTCAATTCGTTTGTGTCACATAATATTTTCAAAATCTGCTGCAAACAGTTGACTAACAAAATCAGATATGTTATCCATAATTGATTACTATGCAGCTTGAAAATTTTCAGTTTAAGCATTTTTCACACACAATCGATTGTTTAACATTGACAATCGATTGTTGATTAATTTTGAAAAATTCCGGATCACACTGTCTAACGACAATCGATTGTTAGACATAGACAATCGATTGTGGATGATTTTTGAAAAATTCCAGATTACACTGTCTAACGACAATCGATTGTTAGACATAGACAATCGATTGTCGATCAATTGTTTTTCAGTTTTAATGCGAAAATATTAGATAATCGACTAGTTTTTCAGGCTAGTCGATTACCCCTACTGGAAAATAAAAATATTATTGATATTTGAGCATATTGAAGACATTCTAAAGAACTACTGCTAACATTGCATCATGAACTAACTAATACGAGCTAATACTAATGACTATTAGTTTATTCACTAACTAATACAAATAAGTAGAACGAAATCAAATAACTCCATCTTCTTTCATCACGGACCCATCACCGATTAGGTGGTCTATTTTCCCCTCGGGTTGCTCAAAGAAGTCTGCCACATCTAGGTGGGTGATGTCCAAGTTGTCGGCATAGACAAAATTTGTTTCAGGGCCTTTACTCTTTCGAGATGCTTGATAAAGGTCAACCAAGTGTCTTGGTATACAGCAAGTCTTTGACCAGTGCCCTTTCCCACCGCAACGATAACATATAGTTTCTGAACAATTTGCCTTAGGATCTTCATGATCCCGTTTCTGCTTCCGGCGGTTATCTCTCCTTGGGGGTTGACAGACTTCATTGGAATTTCTTCCTTGTCTACGTCCCTGGCTATGACCCCGTTTACGACCATGACCATGGCCCTTTTCATGTTTGGCATAATGAGAGTGCACCTTATCTGCTTCAGGCAGTGGTGTAGACCCAGTGGGTCGATTTTCGTGATTTCTCATGAGCAGGTCATTATTTCGCTCAGCCACTAGTAGAAGAGAAATCAGTTCAGAGTACTTTGTAAAGCCTTTCTCTCTGTACTGTTGTTGCAGTACCATATTGGAGGCATGAAACGTTGTAAACGTTTTCTCAAGCATATCATAATCGGAGATTTTATCTCCGCATAGCTTCAATTTAGAAGTAATTCTGAACATTGCAGAATTATATTCAGAAACGGACTTAAAGTCCTGGAGCCTCAGATGAGCCCAATCATATCGTGCTTGTGGCAGAGTGACCAACTTCAGGTTGTCATATCTCTCCTTTAAGCCGTTCCACAAGATGAGTGGATCCTTGACGGTGAGATATTCAATCTTCAAACCTTCATCAAGGTGATGACGCAAGAAAATCAAGGCCTTCCCACAGTCTTGGGTGGATGCTTTTTCTCTATCTTTAATGGTGTCTCCGAGACCCATAACATCTAAGTGGATTTCAGCATCCAACACCCATGTCATATAGTTCTTGCCCGAAATTTCAAGGGCAACGAACTTTCTTTTCGTAATGTCAGACATAATCGAAAATTAAATTAGGAAGAGGGAAATACCTTAGATTTTTCGAGAATGGTTCTTGAGACGGTAGAGTCTCGTGCTGATAACGTGTTATGAAATAATATAAAGACAAGAACAATAATGCAAGAACAAGAGCAATAGAGTGAATAGAGAGAGAAGTATTTTTATTGATAGTTAGAGATTGTTAGGGATGTGTTACAATGGTAGAAGACCCCTTTATTTATAGGGAGTGGGATGATTTAGCTATCAATAATAGGACTCTAGAATCTCTCTAATTAAAGACATTCACCTTAAATAGAAGTGTAAAATCTCTCTATTTATAACAAACACATTGATTTTTCTGCATTATCATTAAAAAGTCACTAAGCAGCATTTTGTAATCAAAATTTCATTCAACTTTGTTAAATATCCCAAATAATATCTTATTTCTTTCCTTCTATCGATGTGCTATTATCTACAAATTAACTCTCCAAATATTCTCTCTATTCCTGTTGATTAGTAACTTTTGTAAGATAGTTCATACATGTACGTACTAATTAGACTGAATACTTCTATATACGAACGTGTTTCACACAAGGCCTCTTGTTTCAAGTTGCAGGTTGCTTTAGTAAAATTAACTCTTTTTAATTAAAACAAATTAAGTAAACCAATCAATGATACAGTATTCTGCTAATAATTTCTTTTCCAAGATGCTAGAAAATGACATCACTTGTCTGATCCACAGACGTAACATCACCTGAAAATATCAGCAGTTCACTTTATGATTTGCAATTTGCAGGTCATTGTCACAAGAGTCCGGAATTAAAATGTAATTTTATGGAAAAATAATATTTTAATAGGTATAAAAAAAGATGATATTTTTATATATAACGTCCAAATACTAAACGTTATATATTAATATTAACTGTATCGTTAATGTATAGCGCCAAGTATTTGAACGCTATATATAAAAAGCTGTTACGCCCAGGTATAGCGCCTAAATATCTAGCACTATACCTATTAAGGGGTATAGTGACAGATATTTGGACATTATATCTTTTAGTGCTAGCTTTTTATGTATAGCGCATAAATACTCGGTACTATATATTAACGGCACAATTAATATTAATATATAACGTCCAATATTTAGGTGTTATATATAGCAGTATCATTTTTTTCTTTATGTTTATTAAGGTACTATTTGTCCAAAAAAAATCATATTTTATTTCCGGACTCTTATCATGAAACATTAACTCTATGTTATGAGAATATATAGACAGGATCCATCCAAAATGATAGAGAAAAGAAAATATCTTACGTATAAAAGTATATATTAACTAGAATATTAAGTTAGCGTTTGAACATAAATTTAAATGAAACTTAAAAAATAATTTTTTAAGGTGTGAAAAAATAATTTTTTAAACTTAAAATTGTATTTGTACATATATTTTATTTGATAAAAAACTAAAGTTTTTGAGTGGAAGAAAATTTTCATCTAAAAACTGGTTATTTTCCATGAATAAATATTGTTTTCAACTTTTTTTTATATTTAAAATAAGCCGCCAAAATTTATAACCAAACGGTCCTAAGTTTACGATCTAGGATTTCATATTATGCAAATTCTTGTCTCCAAAATGCGAACAAAATAATTGTAAAGTTTGTGTTAGTCATCCAAATAGTTAAAAGCTCACAATTGCTTCAAATGAAACTCCAACTAATTTTGTAATTCTTATGGGCCTCGGATTGAATAATAAAATAAGTAAAAATTATACGGGACGTCCTATTTAAGTGTTCCTTTTTAATCTGTAATCGCTTTGTTTTTCTGTTTGTACCTATACCCATTTTTTTGTTAAAAGTCATTTAAAAAGACTATTTTGCCCTTCTTTATTAAAAGACTACTTTCTCTCTAAGTATACTCTAGTCCTCTACTGTTTCTCTCTCCCGCTCTTCTCTGAAATCGAACGGTTTTCATCATTGTTTCGAAGTTTCAACTGTTAGTCGTCGTTGTTCCCACATTACGATTTAACCACAGGTACATTGCATGAACTTTCTAGTTTTATTTTACAATTTAATCTTTGGTTTTGGGTTTTGATAGTCATGTATTTATGATAGGGTTTAGTTTGATAAGTTCATTAGTTTTACTTTTACATTTGTATTTTTAAATTTTTTGAACGAGTGTTTATGTTGTTAGTGAAAATTCTATAATTCTTCTGTGATTAGACGTTCAAATTTTTAAAATTTTCAGAGTTAAACAGATGATAATGATACCTTAGGATAGGAGTTGAAGTTTTTTTTTCATTTTCTCGCATTATTTTTGGATTTGAATTTGTGTTTTGTTTTTGCTGAATGTTTTATGCTTGTATGGAGAACCAGAATTAAGTTTTTGTGTTTGTGACTTATACCTTCAGCTCTAGAGCTGAAGTTTTTCTTTTATACGTGTCGAACCTCAGCTCTACAGCTGAAGTTTTTGTTTTATACCTGTCGAACTTCAGCTTTAGAGCTGAAGTTTTTTTTTTGTAACTGTCGAACTTCAGCTCTAGAGCTGAAGTTTTTTTTTTATACTTGTCGAGCTTCAGCTCTAGAGCTGAAGTTTTTGTTTTATACTTGTCGAACTTAAGCCTTCTTAGGCGTTGAAGTTTTAAATGATTTTTTCTGATAATGTCCTGATGTTATTATTTGTATCTTTTACTTTTTTGGACAAATGGCTCCTAAAGCACCTAAATATCCTAAAGTAGCTAAAGAAGGCAAAGCATCTAAAAAACCTAGACTAACTGTAGTAGCCCCAGGTCCTTATGTCCCTGAGCCTCCACCTACAAGACCAGGACAAAAATATTTTGAGTTTACAGAATGGTTAACTCTAAGGGTTACTAGAAGGGGAACCATGATTTGAAGAGTTTAATTGCAACTTTCTTGACTCCTGCACAACTTGATAAGCTTAGGAATGGTCCATTTGAACACATTATTGCTATGGAGAATTTCAAGTGCAGCATGAAGTTGGTTCATTGTCTGTGTCTTTCTCGAATATTCACGAATGATCGAGACTCCATTAGTTTTTAGATTTTTGGGCGTGATGTTTCCTTCACCCTTGGAGACTTTCACATTATGTGTGGTTTGCGGATCACAATACATAATATTGAAAAACCATTTAATCGAGAGTGCACTATTCTGAAGCGCTATTTTGGTAAGTCCAAGGGTGTGTATCTGAAGGATATTCAAAGTTTTATAACTTGCAATGTAATTCTAAAGAATGTTGTGAATCATGCACACATATGCAAGAGTGATGATGATGCAGTTAGGCTTATGGAAATTCTTATTGTAGAGTCTATCCTGTTTGGGAAAAATACCGATTCATGTGTGAATGAGGAATATGCATCTACCGTTGAAGACGAGAAGGTTTCTGCTAAATATCCTTGGGGTAATGTGGCTTATGAGAAGCTCATTTATTCACTGAAGCATGCATTGGACAGGAAGAATAAACATCATGCAACTGAGTATAAACTTACTGGATTTCCATATCCGTTCTATGTTTGATTCTATGAGCAATTCCCGGATGTTCGGAAGAAGTATGTAGTAGAGGATGAGTACTTGATATGCCTCAAGTCCCCAGGATGTTACGTTATGTATGCGTGGGAGAGCCTAAATTTCCTGAATTTTATTATATGTTAAAACTAATGAAGTAAGTTATTTTTTTCGTCTTTGTGTTAATATGCTGATGTATTAGTTTTTTTTCTTCTCATAATATAATTTTTTGTATTAAACAGAGATATCACGACTTTATGGAATTGGACATAATTCCTACAGAAGAGGAATTGAATTCAATGCCTTTAATTGGAAAATTACCATGCAGCCGGATTCGTTCAAATGTAGTTAATGCAGTTCCTTCAACTGGTAAATCACCAGTTACTCAGAGTCGCTCAAACGAATTGAATGGAACTCCTGTCCCTGGTAAATCACCACCTATAAAGATTCGATCAAAATGAGTGAATCAAACTCATGACATTGATGAATCACCATGTAGTCGGAATCAACCAAAAGAACGGAATAGAACTCCTTTTATTGGCGAAGCATCTCGTACCAAGAGTCGTTCTACCTCATCTACATTTGACTTTGATGAAGATGAATTACTTGATAAAATATGCTCTGTATGTTTTTATCTGAAGTTTTTTTGGTTTGTTTTTGTAAAAGTACAACATGTTTTTTGAGCTGAAGTTTTCTTCTATATCTGAATTTTTGTTGTGTATCTATTGAAGAGGTTAACGACGGAGGTTCAAAGGCAAAATGAAAAAAAGAAAGAAGCACAATCGTGAATGAAGTTTTTGATAAGTTAAAAAGGAGGAGCGAACTGCTATTGTGGATGCGGTTTTTGTAAAAGTGAAGGTAAGTTAATTTACAGAGAAGTCTTTTTATTTGTTCTGATTTTATTTCAGATTAATCATTGTTATTAATTATTTTTCTAGGAATATTTTGATGAGAAGTTTGAACAATTATTTACGATTGTCAATAAATCAAATGGAATGGATCGAGAATATGAGAGGATGGATGACTATTTCGAAGATCCATCGGCTTTTGAAGGCGATCAAAATGTTCAAGAACAAGTTGAAGAGCAATGTTGCAGTGCTGATAGATTGAGCAGATATGTAAATGTTGAAGCACATTTATCAACTGAGAATATTGGAAGTGTGGAAGGTGCACATAATCAAGTTGTTGAGACATGAAGAACATACTGCTCATGATGCATTGCGTAATATTGCAGACGATAATACTACACATAATGAAGATGCTGTTGAAGGCGTTGAACTTGTTCAACAATAAGGTGGAGAGGAATAATCCAATGTTTGTAGATAGAGTAAGGGTGGGGAGAAAGGTGCAGATGATCAAGTTGTTGGCACTGAAAAACATGCACCGAGTTGTGCTTCGGAAAGTGATCAAGCACCTGTTGGTACTTCAATTATGAAAGACGATCGGTATACAGGACTAATAGCGATTTGCAATGAACTTCTATGTGGTGCTACATTGAAAATTGTTACCACAGGTACAAAGTACAAAACATGTTTTTTGGTGAATGTTTTGGTTTTGCAACTGGTGAACTTTCAGCTATAGAGTTGAAGGTTTTTTATAACTGTCGAACTTTAGAAAAGAATTGGGTGAGATTCAGCAGGAATATGAAAAAGGAGAATACATATATTTACACCTGTTGAATCACAGACAGGTGTGAAGTGTGTTGGTATTATCATATAAACTTTAGTAAGTATTATCTATTAATTTTTTTGCATGAAGTTATAGGATATGTTGGAATGAAAATACCATCTTTGTCGCAACACTTAGACCAGGTAATTAATTTCTGCAATTCGATTACTCGCTTTTTTTGCATAATGTGTGTTCTCTATCAATTTTATTTACGTTTATATTATCCTTGCTTTTGCAGATCTCATCTGATATATCGGAACTGCTTCCAAGACCAAAGAGAAGGAAGATTTCTAGTTCTCCTATGTATGATACCAGTGATATCTCCAACTTCAATTTATGTTCATTTTCATTTGGTAGTACACAAGGGGCTGATTCAAAAGGTAATTCTGCTACTGTTGTTATTCGTGAAGAGATAGAAGAATGTCGTGAACAACAGGGAATTGGTCAAGCATCTGCCACGATGGCTGTAGTTTCCCCCCTTCTGCTGAACAACAGCAGTTAGTTGTGACGGAACAGCAGGAAGAGCAAGCAAAAGGAAAACGAGATAAAAAAGAGAAAATGATGCATATGGAGAGTATTTAGTTGAGATCTCCTTATGTAGTTTATAAGAAAAAGAAAAGGGGGCAAGATTGGATAGTCGGAAAGAATAGAAGAAGGTGTCCATTCCATTATGTTTCTCAAGACAACCGATTGATGCAAAGATTTAAAAAGTGGTTGGAGATGGATGCCAGTGAATATGATTCCAATCCATTCAGATTAGCTGGACTTCATATTCAAAAATCATTCTTTATCGAGCTGATAGATCCTGACTCTGATCTTGAAGATGAAGTAAGTAAGTTATTAAGTTTGTTTTTTGAATTGGTTTTCAATTGTATTTGCCAAAAGTTCGGCTTATCTTTTGTAGTATAGCTTTATTCATAGTAAACTACTGAAATTTTTTAGTTTATTTGCTAAAACTGAATATGCTTAAGTTCTTTTATGTTGTTTTTGTAGTTGTGTAGTGTGTTTCTTCTAAACTTCATAGTGGTAATTTTACATGTTATCATTTGTCGTTGTCCATTTGCAGCATATTGATGTGGGCATATATTATTTGCGCAAAAATATTGCTATCACCTTCCACGTTATACAAAAGCAAGATGTGCAGCAATAGATTTACTTTTCAATCAGTATATGACTATGCTGGATAGTATTCATCCTTCTGAAGAAAAGTTGAAGATAATTGAGAAAAGGAAGCAAAAAGAATGGAGGTTCTTAAGAGCAAATCAAAGAGAAAGAGGATACCCAAACAACAGTTTGAAAAAGAAGAAGAAGCAGAAGCGGTTATTAAGCCACTTACGAAATTTTGTTGGTATGAGGAAGAATCAACGAATGAGAAGGTGGCCAACTACGTAAAAGGCCTCAACCTTTCCTGTGGTATCTCATGGGCATCTGCCAAAAAAGTATTCTTTCCATTTCAGCTTAAGCCAAGGGAGGGCCAGATATCTACGCACTACTTTTTTGGATATCTGGACTTTGAAGATAAAGTTATATAGGTGTATGATTCCATGGGCGATGCAACATACGAGCGTGCAATTGAACATGTAAAAATTTATACCCTGTTGATTCCACACCGTCTCAAATGCTTGAATTTTGGGGAACACAATAAATTTTATGGGGACAGTCCTGTGAAAAAATTTAAAATTAAGTGGATGCAGACACCGCAACAGACTAACAAGTACGTGTATCACATATGTTTTACCATGCATCTTATGTTTATTATTTTTTGCCCTTGTGTTAACTATTCTTTAATTTCTTTTTCATGTATTTTTTGCAGTGTTGATTGTGGTATATTTGCTCTTAAGTTTATGGATATGCGATTGATGAGAGAAGATGTCTTCAAGTTTGATCAAAGTCCAATATTGTCATTCAGGAGGGAATTGGTTTCCATTCTTTGGGCTCATGGAAAATGGAAAAAATATAGTGGCTATGAAACTCCAAAAGAACGAGAAGGACATGATTAAGGAGATTTTGAAAGTCTCTGTGGGAATTTTTGATTAGAGGATTCGTTGGTTGTACATAATTTGGATTTTGTGAATATATATTAATTATTTTTTTAGTTCACTTTTGTGTCATACAACTATGTTTGTGTCTTTTATCATGAATTTTAAGTACATTTTTTGTTTGGAAAAACTTAAGCATGACTTCTGCTTTTTGAGCTGAAGTTTTGTTTAAAAGTCGTAAGAGAACTATTGAATCCAACACAAAAATTTCAGCTTATTAGGTGCTGAAGTTTTTTAAAATATGGTAAAAAACTTCAGGACATTCGATTGAAGTTTCTTGAAAAAGGTTTAAGACAAAAGCTATCAAATCCAACACAAAAATTTCTACTTATCAGGCGCTGAAGTTCTTAGAAATGAACTAAGAAACTTCAGCATATTGGGATGAAGTTTTTTATGATGGTAATTCAACAATGCAGGGAAAAAAAATTCAGAGAGCAAGTGCTGAAGTTTTTGGTGCAATATGACTTAGTGCAGACATTTTTTAGTTCAAGTATGAACTGAAAATTATTTTTAAATTTATAAATAACTGAACAACTAACAAAAACTTATCTAAAAATTAAATATTGCTCGATAAAATATTAACCATATTTAGCAGATGAACTGAAAAAACTTCAGCTTCTCATGCTGAACTTTTGAAGTAATAACTAAAAAACTTCAGCTCCTAGGCCAAAGTTTTTTAGTAATAACTTAAAAACTTCAGCTCTCAGGCCGAAGTTTTTTTAGTGTAATATGATTTTTCAGTTTAGCTAGTGTAGGAGGAAAACTTCAGCTCCACATGATAATTGGAACTAAATCACTTAGGCATCTTCTGCTGAAGTTTTTTGGGTAAAAGATGTATGACATAATTAATCAATCCTGCACAGAAAACTTTATCTTATTAAATGCTGAAGTTCTTAGAAATGAACTAAGAAACTTCAGCATATTGGGATGAAGTTTTTGTATGATGGTAATTCATCAATGCAGGGGAAAAAACTTTAGCCAGTAAGTGTTGAAGTTTTTGGTGCAATATGATTTTTTAATTTAATCAGAGGAGGAGGAAAACTTCAGCTCCTCCTTCTGAAGTTTTAAGTAATAAGTAAAAAACATTAGCACCTAGGCTGAAGTATTTTGATGCAGTATGAATGTTTACTTTAGCCAGTATAGGAGGAAAACTTCAGCTCCTCCTACTGAAGTTTTTAAGTAATAACTAAAAAATCTAAGCAACTATGCCGAAGTTTTTTGATGCAATATGAAATTTTAATTTAGCCAGTGTGAGGAAAACATCAGCTTCCCCTGCTGCAGTTTTTAAGTAATAACTAAAAAACATAAGCAACTATGTCAAAGTTTTTTGATGCAGTATGAAATTTTAATTTATGTTTTATTGTTTTTGCACAGTTTACGAGGAAAATTTCAGCTTTTAATTATTAACAAAAAAATTTCAGCAACTATGTCGAAATTTTAAAACAATTATATAATGTTTGTTTTAATATAATTTCTTCTTCGTTGTGTTATTTGGCAGCTCGTTAACTAAATAACTTCAGCTTAGAATGTTAGAATTCACCATCAAATAGATTTCGAAGTTGCAAATTCAGCATATTAGTAAAGTTGCTCAAACAACTTCAATCAATCAATCAGAAAACATATAATTCAAAAAAAATACTTACAATGTATTTGAATTTGAATTCGAATATGGAATTTGAATTCGAGATGCGATCTAAGGAGAGACGGACTGATGGAGGAGATACAGAGGAGATCTATAATTTGAATCTGGGAATACAGAGGAGAGACAGACTTTTACATATTCTGGAATGGGTAAAATGGTCATATTATTACGGATTTTTTGTTAGTTGGTTACCTTTAAAAATAGGGTATAGGTTAAAAGGTGACATAAAAACAGGGTATGGCTACAAGTCCCCCAAAAAACAAAGGTTTCAATCATGCCCCGACCCAACATAAGCAAACTTGGGGTTTAATTTTTTATATTATTTTTTGATCTCACAGTCATTAGAATATAGAGGATATGTGATGACCCAAAAGGTCATCTAGTATTTTAGAAACCAGTTTGGGGCTCCGAAGCCTTCAAAACCTCAATTTTCTCTCGATTTGCGTTTGCAGTCCAGACGTGTTTATGGAAAGCCTTTATGTGAAAATTTGAGAAAAATACTAAGTTTTGCCTTTAAAAGTGATTTTAGTTGGATTCAGCTTATATTTTGAGTAAACGGAATTGAACCCGTAATTTGATGGTCCCAGACGGTCCGTATAAAAAGTTGGGACTTAGGCGTATGTCCGGAATTGAATTCTGAGGTCCCTAGCCCGAGAAATGATTTTTTGAAAAAAATTGTTAAACTGAAAAATATAATAGTATTCTGAAATTTAATAATGTTTCAACTTGTTGTTATCGGGCCCATATTTTTATTCTAGAGCCTGGTACGGATCCGTTATAGTATTTATACCTTATCTGTGAAATTTGGTGAGAAACAGAGATGATTTGACGTGATTCAGAATTTTAGTTGAAAAGTTAGAAGTTTTGAAACTTTCTTAAAAGTTTCATGCAATTTGGTACTACATTCATAGTTCTAAATGTTATTTTGACGATTTGATCGCCCGAGCAAGTTTATATGATGTGTTACGACTTGTGTGCGTGTTTGGTTTGGAGCCCCGAGGGATCGGGTGAGTTTGTGGTAGGCTATGGGATGTTTTAGACTTAGAAAACCTAGTGGTGGATAGTTGCAGAGATTTCAGGTCTCATATCCTAGAGACGCGACCTTGGAATGAAATTTGTGGACTGCGGTGGGGACTTCGCAACAGAGGTACGGTAAGGCTTAAAGTTCGCGGCCGCACCCATAATTTCGTGGACCGTGGTGAGGTACACGATCGTGCCCAGAATTTCGCAGACCTCATAGTATGGATCAGTGGGATGCTATATAAACAGGATTTTTCATTCATTTTTCAATTTTTCAAACCCTAAAATATAAGAGGCAATTTTTCAAACACTTCTTCTTCCTCAAATCATAAGTAAGTTATTCTTAACTCATTTCTTTCGCTCTTTTACTTCTTTTTACAAGATTTCATCTTAGAATCTAGGATTTTCATGGTGGAATCGGAGATTTTGGATGGAACTTGAGAATTTCAAAATTTGGGGGTTTAGAGCTCAAATTGAGGTCAGATTCCGAAATCAATTATATATCCGGGCTGGGGGTGATTTTTCCGAATTAGATTCCGAATATTGGATTTGGATCAAGCAAGCTCGGGTGCTGATTTTTCAAAAATGACCTAAATTGAATTCCTTGCTATCGTAGGTAGTTGCAAAGGCTTAAATTAAATTTTTTGGTTGGTAAATAGCTAGATTCTCTTGGTCCGGAGGTTTGTATGAAGGGAAGATCTATGATTGAGCAGTGAGTGGCTCGCCGAGGCGAGGTAAGTGTAATGACTAACCTTAGCTTGAGGAATTATGTATTGTTTCCTTATTTGCTATGTGTTTAGTTGTTGTGTATGACGTATAAGTGAGTTGACGAGTATCTATACATTGTTGTCGGGTCATAGCATACAAGTGAGTCTTGTACTTAAGGCTGTTGTATATCTTTGTACGTACTGTTCATGCTTAAACTGGTTATTCTTCATGTTAAATAAGTCTTATTATGTTTTCCTGATATTTGATAGTGGTTGAGTATTGACTCAAGTTGAGATTTATATTGTGAATTTAAATGTTGAAACAAGGTTGAGTATTAGTAATTCCCTTGCTGGGTTGTTATTGTTTCAGTTGTTTGGGTAAGAAATGTTGGAAACACGTTTCAAATGCAATATACTAAACGTGTGTTCTTTTGTAGGTTTTGATGAATGTCAAACAAAGCAATAAGCGATATATAGCAGTGCTCAAGGACAAGCACAAAATGGATGCATTACAAGAAGCTCAAGACAAAGTTTAGAAATGTTATAATTGAGTCAATATTAATTGTGATCTTGATTCCTCAATCTTGGCTCATAACATGGCTTCTCTACTAAAATTATTTTTCCAAAATCATGCATATCTAACTTAAGTGTCAAATGATTTTAAACTATGCATATTTATATTTGTTAAAATGTTTTTCAAACATGCCTCAAAAATCTGGGCTAAGATAATCGATTATGTACTTATGATAATCGAGTATCTCTAAGCCAAGACTGCATGACAATCGATTGTGAATTAATGATAATCGATTGTGAGTAAGTCAGTTAACATCAGGTTTTTGCAAACTGCATAACAATCGATTGTGTACTTTTGATAATCGATTGTTAACTGAGGCAAAGCTTTCAAAACTCAGAAAAATCGATTATGAACTAATGGTAATCGATTAGAATGAGAAAAATGTCTCCCAGTGTTTTTAAATAAATTAATAATCGATTGTGGCTTTTGATAATCGATTATATATGAGACAGAAAGTTTTGAAATTAATTAATAATCGATTATGGCTTTTGATAATCGATTATATATGAGACAGTAAGTTTTGAAATTAATTTATAATCGATTGTTCTATTTGATAATCGATTGTTGGAACTAACCGTTGTCATACATTTTCAAATTACCTTCAGGTAATCGATTGTTGATATTTAACAATCGATGTTTTGCGTAAAATCTGGAAAAGATTTTCTGAACGTTGTTAAAATAATCGATTGTTGATTTCCTGATAATCGATGTTTTATGCCAAAAATTGGAAAGGATTTTTTAACGTTATAAATAATCGATTATTGATTTGAAGTAATCGATTGTTGACGTAAAATCTGGGATTGAATTTTTGATCTGATAGGCAAACAATCGATTGTTTAGTCTTGACAATCGATTGTCACTGAGTAATTTCAGCAATCCTTAATTGGCAATTAGACAACGGTAAGACTGAGTTTTTCACCTATAAATACAGGCTTAACTCAGTGTTTTCACAACAACAACATATACAATTTAAGTATTTTCATTGCTAAAAGCTTTCTTACATTGATCATCATTTTCATTCATCCATAAAGCTTTTTGAAGAGCCATTCTATTGAGCTAAGTTGTTGTGATCTTGAGCGTACTATTTCTACTCATATCTACTCATTGAGGAGTACTTTGTAAAGTGAGTTTGTTTTGTGTTTGTAAGAGAATTGCGATTCTCGTTTGTTGAGGAACTTGTGATTCCTCAGTTGAAGTCTTTGGGATTGTTATCCCCGAGCAGTAGAAGTCTTTGGGATTGTTATCCCCGAGCAGTTAAAGTCTTTGGGATTGTTATCCCCGAGCAGTTGAAGTCTTTGGGATTGTTATCCCCGAGCAGTTGAAGTCTTTGGGATTGTTATCCCCGAGCAATTGAAGTCTTTGGGATTGTTATCCCCGAGCAATTGAAGTCTTTGGGATTGGTATCCCCGAGCAATTGAAGTCTTTGGGATTGTGATCCCCGAGCACCTAGGTGAGGCTTGTGTCCTCAGCTGTAACGGTTTGTTAAGCACCCGTAAGCTTGACAAGTTTAGTGGAAATCTCGAGAGAGTCTCTCGGGGACTGGACTAACCACGTTTGTGGCCAACCAGGATACATCATTGTGTAAGTTTATTTTACTGCACTTGTTTTAATTTCTGCAAAGTTTTTAAATTCCGCACTAAAACGCTTAATATTTTTAAAACGCTATTCACCCCCCCCCTCTAGCGTAAAGCGTTATTTCCAACAATTGGTATCAGAGCCATACTCTCTGAAAGACTTAACCGTTTGAGAGAATCTTTCCATGGCTTCTACTCTAGACTCTTTTGCAGGTATTGATGAAGGACAGTGCCCCACAAGACCTCCTTTGTTCAACGGGACTAATTATTCATATTGGAAAGAAAGGATGCAGATATTCGTCAGATCAAACAGCCCTTACTTGTGGAAGGTGTACACCAAAGGAAATGAGGTTCCTGTCAAACAGGTGGAAGGAATATGGGTGCCAAAAACAGAAGAGGAATTCAACGCCGAGGATAATCGAATGGTCCAAAATAATTTTAAAGCTATTAATTTATTACTCTGTGCTGTTAATGCTAATGATTACAGGAAAATCTCCTGCTGCAAAACAGCGAAAGAAATGTGGGACAAGCTTGAGGTCACTTACGAAGGGACTGACCAGGTAAGAGAAGCTAAAATTGATTTTTTAACTCATGCTTACGAATTGTTCCATATGAAGGAAGGCGAAAAGGTAGACGAGATGTTTGAGCGGTTCTCATCAATAGTGAATGATCTCCACGCACTCAAGAAGACGTTCACAGACAAAGAACTAGTTCGAAAAATCCTTAGGAGCCTAACACCGGCATGGCGATCAAAGGCCGATGCGATTCAAGAGTCAATTGGAATCACGAACGTCACCATAGACGCTCTTAGAGGTAATCTTAAGACTTATGAATCCACTATTCTTAACCCTGTTGTTGACGAACAAAGAAGGCAAAAGATTGCTCTAAAGGCGAGCACAAGTCAATCACCAATTGAAGAGGATGGAGATAGCGAATTTGGACTCATCATCAAAAAGTTCCAAAAATTCATGCGAAAAGAATATGACCGCAAAGGGAAAAAGCAAGGTGAGCAAGTTAAATGTTATGAATGTGGTGAAACAGGGCATATCAAAACAAACTGCCCAAATCTTAAAAAGGAGAAGAAACCCTTCAAGAAGCAACGAGCATACATATCTTGGGGAGGAGATTCCGGAGACGAATCCAGTGAAGAAGAAAATGAAGAAGCGGCAAATCTCTGCCTCATGGCACAGGAAGAAAATCAAAGTGAGGTAAGTCAAATCTCTTCTCAAAATTTTTATACTCTTGATGACATGAGAAATGCCTTTGATGAATTGTATGCTGAATTTCTCAAAGTTACAAAAACCGTCACTAGTTTAAGAGAAAATGCTTCTCTAAAAGAACAAGATTTTCAAAAACAGTTTTCATTAAAAGAAAAAGAATTAGAAAAATTGGTTTTGGAAAATGAAAAGCTACTAGAACAAAACAAGTTTTATGGGAAAAGAAGTTCTGACAAGCCCGAGAGTTCTACAAAAAATTGTGCTTCTTGTGTAGACCTTAAGAATGAAGTAGGTAGATTAAAAGGCACACTAGATAAATTCAACTCCTCTCATAAAAACTTGAATGTGGTGCTTGATAACTTGAAATCAACCAAGCATGGAATAGGCTTCATAAATGAAGAAGAGGTTGATGCAAAAACCCAACCACCTAGAGCTCAACCTAGGATTAATAACAAAAATGCCTTTCCTAAAACAAACATGCATGCTAGACAAAATATTAGGAGACCTAGACATGACCTTCCGCCTAGCAATCGTCACCATAGACATGATGCATATTTTAGGCACAACAATGATCATGCTAGAAGATCCCGAAATGTTCAACCTAGAAATGACTATGGTGTTCTAATTAGGAGAAATGAAAATAGAGTAAACAATGTGCATTATTCTAGCTACTATGAGCCTAGACGCATGCATAATCCAAATGTGACATGTCATTATTGTAGACGAATTGGTCATATTGCTCCCGCATGCTTTACTAGACATAGACATGCTACTCAAACATATCATTATAGTATGCATAACCCTCAAGGACCCAAAATGGCATGGGTACCAAAAGAGCATTGATTTGTTTTGCAGGTGTGCTTGAAGGAATCAAGTGTAGTGGATGCTCCAAACACTTGACGAGAGACGAATTCAAAATTCCTTCAATTAAAGCACAAAGAAGGAGGAAGAGACGGAAAAGTCGACTTATGTTTTTTTTTTAAATCGGAAGTATTTTCGAAAAATTCAAAAGGCAAAATTGTGGAAAAAGCTTCGTAAATTGGAGAATGAGCCAAAAGACCAAAATGAACGGAGGATGTTCAAAATCAGGTAATTGGCAAAGTCGAAGGGAAGGTAAGTACCCTAAACCCTCTTAAGAACATCCTAGGACAAAATTCTTAAGAGTTCATTTTTTTTCACCCGACTACACGAGTTTCAAAGTTATTATTTCATTTATAGATTACTGACTTGAGCGTCGGAGATGTTTAATTCTATTTTGCAGGCATCCCCCAAAAGGTAAGAGGAAAGTATGAATTATCTTGATACAATCGATCATAATCGATTATTTATGCTTACAATCGATTATCAGTATCAATAATCGATTATTTGTTGATTCAATTTTTTTGCCATGAAATCTTGTTAAATGTTTACATTGCCTGATAGAATTAAGTCTCATCATTTCAGCATCCCCCTTCCAAACAATCGATTATTTGTTCTGCCAATCGATTATTTGCCAAAATTCAAACTCTCTGTGAGTGAAACAATCGATTACTATATATTGACAATCGATTATCTGTTTTAAACTTATGTTACCGTTTTGGCTCCATAATCGATTCCTGACAGGTCATAAATATGAAAAATAATCGATTACCAAGTTTGACAATCGACTATCTTTTTCAAATTTTCTTACCGTTCTGGCGTGTAATCGATGTGTCAGATCATTTTCATTAATGACAATCGATTATTCCATTCAAACAATCGATTGTTGAACGGTCAGTGAATTTATTTTTACCGTTTCAGACTTCAAATCTCTTCAAATCATTTCCAATAAATGTAAGATTCATTCCTTCTCTATATATAGGCTGCACATATGCTCTTGTATACTCACTCAAGCCTCCCAAGCATCAAATTCTCTTGTTTTCTTTGAAAAATCCTAGCACATCCTTTCAAAAAAAAAATGTCAAGCCGCAACTCAAAACGTGCTCGTTCCAAACAAGGTGCTTCTTCTTCTCGCCATCCATATCAAGATGGATCGGTTCTATTCTTTGAATCCAATGAAGAGCTCACCCGTTTCTTAACCAAATTTGAGAAACGCCTTATTCTCCCTCCTCGCTTTTCAACAAACGCTCTTGTTGCACCATTCATTCCAGCCGCAAATATGCTAAGAGAGTGCAACCTTTTCAATTTCCTACTCCTTACTCACCCCTACTACAACATTTCTTTGGTTGAAGCTTTTTACTCCAACCTTCACAAAGATGATGAGAGTGAACTTGTTACCAATGTTAACGGCATTCCCATTCTAATTTCTGAAGATAACCTCCACCTCATTGCCGGCATTCCGCATGATGGTGAAGACATCTACCAGTACATAAATGATGCCGGGGTCATGATTGATGAAGCTAATCTCTTCCGCCAAGCCGGAGTAGCCTATGATGAGTCCTCTTCCCGTCGTCCCACCATAAAGGGTATGGACCCGAATTATCGTTTCATTCTCTATTTCATCACTCGTGTTCTCAAACCCCGTAAACTCAATCACACCACCATTTCCCAAGAGGATGCCAAATTTCTTCATGCTATTGTCACCGGTGTTAAAATAAATTGGTGCAAGCTTATTCTATCTCATATGTTCAATGCCACCAGAGATGACATACCTCTCCCCTATGCCCTCTTAATAATGAAATTTCTTGAAGCTTCCGGAGTCAATATTGCTAATGGTCCTCTCAAAAAGAGCACCAAAATCTGGGAAATTTCGGAGTCTTCCTTTCATCATGATGGTGATCATGCTCCCGCTCCTCCTCAAAATCGACAAGCCCGTCGTGCTCATCCTCCTCAGGAGCCTACCCTCCGGACCATTTCTGACCAAATTACTCAACTAACCCGTGAGGTCCATGGTTACTTTGATCACGTGCATTATGCCTATGCTCAGATGGTGCCATATCAAGCGCCTACCAATGATGATGAAGGGGATGGGGGTGATGAATGATGAAATTGTTGTTGTTATGAGAAATTGTTGTTTTTGGTCTGTTTGTTAGTTATGTTTGGTTTCACCCTTGTAATGTTATCTTAATTTTCCAATAAATAAACTTGTGTTTATTTCACATTTTTTTCATATTCTTCCCTTGTGTAAATTTTTGCTAATGGCAAAAGGGGGAAGAAACGGGATATCAAGAAGTATGCTATATCACTCTCAACTTCATTCATGCTTAAAGTGAGGGGGAACATGAATTGAGGGGGAACATCAAATTGCATACTTTACTCTTGTCTTGGATTATCAAAATAATTATTGCATATATCCCGCTTATGTTTGCCATTATCAAAAAGGGGGAAATTGTTGGAAACACGTTTCAAATGCAATATACTAAACGTGTGTTCTTTTGTAGGTTTTGATGAATGTCAAACAAAGCAATAAGCGATATATAGCAGTGCTCAAGGACAAGCACAAAATGGATGCATTACAAGAAGCTCAAGACAAAGTTTAGAAATGTTATAATTGAGTCAATATTAATTGTGATCTTGATTCCTCAATCTTGGCTCATAACATGGCTTCTCTACTAAAATTATTTTTCCAAAATCATGCATATCTAACTTAAGTGTCAAATGATTTTAAACTATGCATATTTATATTTGTTAAAATGTTTTTCAAACATGCCTCAAAAATCTGGGCTAAGATAATCGATTATGTACTTATGATAATCGAGTATCTCTAAGCCAAGACTGCATGACAATCGATTGTGAATTAATGATAATCGATTGTGAGTAAGTCAGTTAACATCAGGTTTTTGCAAACTGCATAACAATCGATTGTGTACTTTTGATAATCGATTGTTAACTGAGGCAAAGCTTTCAAAACTCAGAAAAATCGATTATGAACTAATGGTAATCGATTAGAATGAGAAAAATGTCTCCCAGTGTTTTTAAATAAATTAATAATCGATTGTGGCTTTTGATAATCGATTATATATGAGACAGAAAGTTTTGAAATTAATTAATAATCGATTATGGCTTTTGATAATCGATTATATATGAGACAGTAAGTTTTGAAATTAATTTATAATCGATTGTTCTATTTGATAATCGATTGTTGGAACTAACCGTTGTCATACATTTTCAAATTACCTTCAGGTAATCGATTGTTGATATTTAACAATCGATGTTTTGCGTAAAATCTGGAAAAGATTTTCTGAACGTTGTTAAAATAATCGATTGTTGATTTCCTGATAATCGATGTTTTATGCCAAAAATTGGAAAGGATTTTTTAACGTTATAAATAATCGATTATTGATTTGAAGTAATCGATTGTTGACGTAAAATCTGGGATTGAATTTTTGATCTGATAGGCAAACAATCGATTGTTTAGTCTTGACAATCGATTGTCACTGAGTAATTTCAGCAATCCTTAATTGGCAATTAGACAACGGTAAGACTGAGTTTTTCACCTATAAATACAGGCTTAACTCAGTGTTTTCACAACAACAACATATACAATTTAAGTATTTTCATTGCTAAAAGCTTTCTTACATTGATCATCATTTTCATTCATCCATAAAGCTTTTTGAAGAGCCATTCTATTGAGCTAAGTTGTTGTGATCTTGAGCGTACTATTTCTACTCATATCTACTCATTGAGGAGTACTTTGTAAAGTGAGTTTGTTTTGTGTTTGTAAGAGAATTGCGATTCTCGTTTGTTGAGGAACTTGTGATTCCTCAGTTGAAGTCTTTGGGATTGTTATCCCCGAGCAGTTGAAGTCTTTGGGATTGTTATCCCCGAGCAGTTGAAGTCTTTGGGATTGTTATCCCCGAGCAGTTGAAGTCTTTGGGATTGTTATCCCCGAGCAGTTGAAGTCTTTGGGATTGTTATCCCCGAGCAATTGAAGTCTTTGGGATTGTTATCCCCGAGCAATTGAAGTCTTTGGGATTGGTATCCCCGAGCAATTGAAGTCTTTGGGATTGTGATCCCCGAGCACCTAGGTGAGGCTTGTGTCCTCAGCTGTAACGGTTTGTTAAGCACCCGTAAGCTTGACAAGTTTAGTGGAAATCTCGAGAGAGTCTCTCGGGGACTGGACTAACCACGTTTGTGGCCAACCAGGATACATCATTGTGTAAGTTTATTTTACTGCACTTGTTTTAATTTCTGCAAAGTTTTTAAATTCCGCACTAAAACGCTTAATATTTTTAAAACGCTATTCACCCCCCCCTCTAGCGTAAAGCGTTATTTCCAACAAGAAAATGTGTAAAGCACGAAGAATAATTTCGTCCAATATATCAAATATGAGTGTTAATGCACGAAGAGTGATGCAGTGCTGTATTTTGATATTGATAATGCACGAAGGGTGATGTCGTGCCATGTTATGAGAGAGTTAATGCATGAAGGGTGATGCCCATCCGTTTTTATTGTTTCTTATGGTAAGACGAGAGTAAAAGCACAAAGGGTGATGTCGTGCCATTCCCATATGATTATATGGTGAGGTTGAGAGTAAAAGACGAAGCCGTGCATTTTTCCGTTATTGTATTTACTTGTTATTACTGGTTCAAGGTGTACTAGCTATTAAACTTCTGTAATGTGGTGATTCTTATTTTTGCGATCCCCTCAGCATGTTTTCCCCTTCCCGTTATTTTATGTTAAAGTTTCATTATTGTTATTTCCTCGTGTATTATTTAACTACACAGGTTCATGTTATTTGTTGTGTCCTAGCCTCTTCACTATTTCCCTGAGGTTAGGCTCGAAATTTACCAGTACATGAGGTCGGTTTTACTAACACTGCACTCTGCACTTTCTATGCAGATTTTGGTGTCGAACCTTGTTGATTAGAGTTGAGTTGCTGCCTTCAGTCCATCAGGAGACCCAAGGTAGATCTGCCAACGTTCACAGACCCTGGAGTCCCCTTCCCTCTATCTTAGTTTATCATGTTTTCCTTCATTTCGAGGAAAAATGTATTTTCTTTAAAACCAGTATTTTTAGAAATCCTTAGAAGTTCACAGATTGTGACACGAGATCTTTGGGTATTCCTGTAATAGTTTTTTAAACTATTTAGCATTTTTCGCACTTGTTATTCGTCTATTTTAAACTCAGTGTCACTTATTGTTTTGGTTAATGATTGGTATGATAGTCTGTGGGCTTGCATGGCATTCTAAGAGTTATGCCCCATCACGATCCCGACACTTAGAAATTCGGGTCGTGATAAGTTGGTATCATAGGAGTAGGTTGCCTAGGTCTCACAATTCACGAACAAGCTAGATTGTAGGAATAACTTCACATATGTACTTATCCCCCAGAGGCTGTAGATTGTAGGAATAACTTCATGTATATTCTTCTCTATCGTGCGATTTGGTCTCTCAATGCTAATTGAACTTTTTACTCTTTTTCTTTCGCAGATGGCGAGAACACATACCACTTCATCAGCTGACCAGCAGCCCGAGCCTCCAGTAGCAACTCTTACGAGGGGCTAGGACAGGGCAGAGGTAGGGGCAGGTCTCAACCTATAGCTCGAGCAGCAACTCCAGTAGTGGAGCCTCAAGTGGAGTTTGAAAATGAGGTTCCATCCTAGACCGTTCCGGCAGGGCCAGCTCAAGCTATAGAGGGGTTCATTAATTCCCCGATATTTCATGATGCTTTGGTCCGTCTAGTGGGCGTTATGGAGAGCGTAGCCTAGGCTGGCATATCTCTTGTAGCACTAGTTGTCTCTCAGGATGGGGGAGGAGCATAGACTCCTGCTACCCACACTACAAAGCAGATGATTCCTCAGTTTTAGACTCTAGCAACTCAACCAGTGGGAGTAGCTCAGCCACTTGTTGCAGCTCATGCCGATAGTGGACCATCTATGTCTTTTGAGGCTTTGTTGAGGTTGGACAATTTCACCAAGATTTTTCCAGTTCATTCCAGTGGGGCAACTTCTGAGGACCCCAAGATTATCTTGACCGCTACTATGAGGTGTTGTTGAACATGGGGATAGTGGAGACCAATGGAGTCGACTTTGCTGTATTCCAGATGATAGGGTCCGCCAAGAGATGGTGGAATGATTTTGTGTTGACTAGACCAGTTGGATTGCCTGCCTTGACTTGGGACTAGTTCTCTAAGCTATTTCTCAAGAAGTTCCTTCCTATCATTCAGAGAGAGGACTATCGTAGGCGATTTGAGCATCTTCAGTAGAGTTCTATGACTGTCACTCCGCACGAGACTAGGTTTGTGGATTTGGCTCCTCACGGTCTTCTTATACTCCCCACACACAGAGAGAGAGAAAGAGAGATAAAGAGAGAGAGAGAGAGAGAGAGAGAGAGAGAGAGAGAGAGAGAGAGAGAGTGAGAAGTTTTATTGAGGGACACGCTCAGCCTACCAGATTGCAGATGGCTAAAGTGACAGGAAGCGAGATTTCTTTTCAAGACCCGGGCAGTGTGGCCAGGCGGGTTGAGTTGGTTTTAACTCAGAGAAGTGGTTAGGGGTCTAGCAAGAGGCCTTGTCATTCTGGTAGGTTTAGTGGTGCCTCGATGGAGGCAGGGATTGAGGCCATCCTCCCAGGCCGTTTCATTCATCTCTTCAAGTTTCTCATAGTGCTTCAGGTGGTCGTGGCTATCATATGCAGTATTCTGATCAGCTACCTTCCAGTGCACTACCAGCTCCTATCAGGGCACCTCTACTTCAAAGCTTTAAGGGTGGTTACTCAGGTCGATAGGGTCCGTTTCAAGGTTAGTAGTCTCACTAGCCGAGGTCTTGTTATACTTGTGGTAATCTGAGGCAAATTTCTAGATACTTCACTCGAGCGTTGAGCATTTTTCAGCATTAGGGTTCTAGTGCGATGGTCTTTGCACAAGGTGTTCCACTGCCCGCTCAGCCATCTAGAGGTAGGGGTCAGGTAGCTAGAGGTGTAGGTCGAGGTATTAGACGTGGAGGTCAGGCCGCTAGAGGTGAAGGCCAACCAACAGGAGGCCGTCCCAGAGATGTAGTTCAAAGTGGTGGAGCCCAACCCTGATGTTATGCTTTTCCAACCACGCCCGAGGCTAAGGCAACCGATGTCGTTATCACAGGTACAGTTTCAGTTTGCAGTAGAGATGCTTAAGTTCTATTTAATCTAGGGTCTACATATGTGGCATCTTACTTTGCTTTGAATTTGGTTGTGCCTCGTGATTCTTTGAGTGATCTTGTATATGTGTCCACACTGGTGGGTGATTCTATTGTTGTAGATCGTGTTTGTCGCTTGTGTGTGGTTATATTTTGGAGGTCTTGAGACTAGTGTGGATCTCCTACTTCTCGATATGGTTAACTTTGATGTTATTCTAGTATTGATTGGTTGTCACCTTATCATGCTATATTGGACTGTCACGCCAAGATTGTGACCTTAGATTTGCTAGGGTTGTCTCGATTGGAGTGGAGGGATACTCCTGGAAATTCTACCAACAGGGTAATTTCTTATACGGAGGCTCGGCGTATGGTCGAGAAGGGGTGTTTGGCTTATTTGTCTTATGTTCCTGATTCCAGAGCGGAAGTTCCTTCCATGGATTCTGTACCAGTTGTTCATGAGTTTACAATGGTATTTCGTGCAGACCATCTACGGAGGCCAGCCGACAAGGATATTGCATCAATCTGGCGTCGGGCACTCAGCCCATTTATATTCCCCCATACTGCATCGCCCCACCCAGAGTTGAAAGTATTGAAGGATCAGTTGCAAGATTTGTAGGATAAGGCTTCATTAGGCCCAGTGTCTCACCTTGGGGTGGACCAGTATTGTTTGTAAAGAAAAAGGATGAAACGATAAGGATGTGTATAGTCTATTGGTAGTTGAATAAAGTCACCATCAAGAACAGGTATCCATTGCTGATGATTGACGACGTATTTGATCAGTTTCAAGGTGCCAAGGTGTTTTCGAAGATTGATTTGAGGCCTGGATACCATCAACTTAGGATTAGGGTATCCGATGTCCCTAAGACAGCTTTTTGGACTCGGTATGGGCATTATGAGTTTCTAGTAATGTCATTCGAGTTGACAAATGCCCCATCAACATTCATGGATCTGATGAACCGAGTGTCCAAGCCCTATTTGGATTCCTTCATAATTGTATTTATTGATGATATCTTGATCTACTCCCGCGGTTGTGAGGAGTATGAACAACGTCTTCGAATCGTTCTTTGGACTCTGAGAGACAACAAATTATATGCTAAGTTTTCAAAATGTGAGTTTTGGCTGAGTTCAGTTGCATTCTTAGGCCATATTGTATCTATAGATGGTATTCAGGGGGATCTTAAGAAGATTCAGGCCGTCAAGGACTCGCCTAGGCCCGCATCAGCTATAGTGATTTGGAGTTTCTTGGGCTTGGCAAGTCATTACTGTCAGTTTGTGGATGGGTTTTCATCTATAGCAGCCCTAATGACCAGATTGACCCAGAAAGGTGCCCTGTTCAGGTGGTCGGATGAGTGTGAGGTGAGCTTTCAGAAGCTCAAGACAGCTTTATCTATGGCACCGGTATTGTTCTTGGCTATAGTTTTAGGGCTATATACCATATATTGTGACGTATCTCGTATTGGACCTTGTGCGGTATTGATGTAGTGTTGCAAGGTTATTGCATATGCTTCACGGCATTTGAATATTCACGAGAAGAATTATCCAGTTCATGATTTGGAGCGAGCAACCATTGTTCATGCGCTGAAGATTTGGAGGAATTATCTTGACGTGTCGTGTGAGGTGTTCATGGATCACTAAAGTTTGCAATATTTGTTCAAGCAGAAGGATCTAAATTTGAGGTAGAAGAGGTGGTAGGAGCCATTGAAGGACTATAATATCACCATCTTGTACTATCCCAGGAAGGCCCATGTGATGGACTTTACTTTGAGTAGGAAGTCAGCTAGTATGGGCAACTTTGCATATATTCCAGTCGGTGAGAGACCGCTTGAATTAGACGTTCAGGCTTTGTCCAAACAGTTCGTGAGGTTGGATGTTTCTGATCCCAATTGTGTTTTAGCTTGTATAGTTTCTTGATCTTCCTTGTTTAAGCATATCAGGGAGCGACAATATGATGATCCTCATTTGCTAGGGATACGGTGTGGCACGGAGATGCCAAGAATGTTACAGTTGGAGATTATGGAGTTCTAAGCATGCAAGGTCATTTTTTTGTGCTATTTCGTGAGTTGATTCTAGAGGAGACCCACAGTTCCCTGTATTCTATTTATCCGGGTGCCGCTAAGATGTCTCAGGACTTGCGGCCATTTATTAGTGGAGAAAGATGAAGAAAGGTATTGGTTGCATATGCTGCTCGGTGTTTGAATTGTCAGCAAGTAAAGTAAGAGAATCAAAGGCCTGGTGGTTTGCTTCAGAAGATTGAGATTCCCGAGTGGAAGTGGGAGCGTATCACTATGGATTTTGTTGTTGAACTCCCACAAACTCAGAAGACGTTTGACGCAATGTGGTTTATTGTGGATAGGCTGACTAAGTCAGCACATATTGTGACAGTTTCCTATTCTTCGGAGCGGTTGGCAGAGATTTATATCTGTGATATTATTCCCCTTCATGGTGTGCCCGTGTCTATCATTTCTGATCGAGGTGCATAGTTTACCTCGCATTTCTTAAGGGCAGTACAATGTGAGTTGGGTATACGAGTCGAGTTGAGCACATCATTTCATCCACAAACGGACGGACAGTCCGAGAATATTATTCAGATTTTGGATGATATGCTCCGCTCTTGTGTCATTGACTTTGGAGGTTTTTGGGGTCAGTTTTTGCCGTTAGTAGAGTTTGTCTACAACAACAGTTATCAGTCGAGCATCCAGATGGCTCCCTATGAGGCATTATATGGTAGGCGGTGTCAATCTTTGGTTGGTCGGTTTGAGCTGGGGGAGGCTCAGTTATTAGGTACAGATTTAGTACAGTATGCCTTGAATAAGGTTAAGATTATTCAGGATAGACTTCGGACAGCTCTGTCCAGGCAAAAATGTTATCCGATTGTAAGGTTCGTGATGTGTCATTTATGGTCAGAGAGAGAGAGAGTAGTGCTTCCGGTGTCACCCATGAAGGGTGTGATACGATTTGGGAAGAAGGGCAAGTTAAGCCCTAGGTTCATCGGGCCTTTTGAGATTCTTGATCGAATGGGAGAGGTGGCTTACAGACTTGCATTCCCACCAGGCTTATCAGCGGTACATTCAGTATTTTACATGTCCACGATTTAGAAGTATCACGGTGATCCATCCCACGTGTTTGACTTCATCATTGTTTAATTGGACAATGATTTGAAATATGAGGAAAAGCCGGTAGTTGTTCTAGGCTGGCAGGCTCATCAGTTAAGATCAAAGAGTTATCCTTCAGTTTGTGTCCAGTGGAGAGGTCAGCCTGTTGAGGTTGCTACCTGGGAGGAGTTCGAGTCCGACATACGAAGCAGATATCCCCATCTTTTCACTAGCCCAGGTACTTTTATATGTCTTCTCGAGGATGAACAGTTATTTTATAGGTGGATAATGTGATACCCCAAAAGTTCATCTCGTATTTTAGAACCCAATTCAGGGTTCCGAGGCCTTCAAATCCTCATTTTCCTTCTCCTCGATTTTGCGTGTGTAGTCCGAGCTTGTTTTGAAAAGCCTTTATGTGAAAATTTGAAAAAATATATTAAGTTTTGCCTTTAAAAGTGTTTATTTGGCTTCAGTCAACATTTAGAGTAAACGGATCTGCATCTGTGATTTGACGGTCCCGGAGGGTCCGTAGAAAATTGTGGGACTTGGGCATATACCTGAAATTGAATTTTGTGGTCCCTAGCCTGAGAAGTGAATTTTCGAAGAAAATTATTAAACTAGAAAATATAATAGTTTTTAGAAATTGAATAATGTTTGAACTTGTTGGTATCGGGCCCGTATTTTGGTTCCGGAGCCCGGTACAAGTCCATTATAATATTGATACCTTGTTTGTGAAATTTGGTGAGAAATAGAGTTGATTTAATGTAATTCAGAACTTTGGTTGAAAAGTTAGAAGTTTAAAACTTTCTTGAAAATTTCATGCAATTTGGTACTACAACTGTAGTTTTAGATGTCATTTTGGATGTTTGATCGCCCGAACAAGTTCATATGATGTGTTAAGACTTGTGTGCGTGTTTGGTTTGCAGCCCCGAGGGCTTGGGTTTGTTTCAGGTAAGCTACGAGATGTTTTAGACTTAGAAAACTTGGTGTTTGATGGTTGCAGAGATTTCAGGTATAAGATCCTAGGAGCGTGGCCGTGGCATGAAATTTGCAACCGCGGTGGGGACTTTGCTACCGCGATAGGGTAAGGCTCAAAGTTCACAGTGCACATGCAATTTTAGGACCGCGATGAGGTACAATTCCACGACTGTAATTTTGTGAACCACGTAGTATAGATCATAGGGGTGCTATATAAACGGGATTTTTCATTTATTTTTCAAATTCTCAAACCCTAAAACATAAAAGGCGATTTTCCAAACACTTCTTCTTCCTCAAATCATAAGTTAGTGATTCTTAACTCATTTTGTTTCACTCCTTTGCTTCTTTTTACAAGATTTCACCTTAGAATCTAGGGTTTTCATGGTGGAATTGGAGATTTCGTAGAAATCGGAAATTTCAAAATTTGGGGATTCAGATCTCAAATTTAGGCCAGATTCCGAAACCGATTGTATATCCGGGCTCGGGGTGAATAGGTAATTGGATTTTGGTCTGAATTTTGGGTTTGAACCAAGCGATCTCGGGTGTTTCCTTTTTAAATGACCTAAATTTAATTCCTTGCTATTGTGGGTAGTTCCTACAGCTTAAATTGAATTGTTGTGTTGTTAAATAGATAGATTCTCTTGGTCTGGAGGCTTGTGTGAAGGGAAAAGATGTGATTGGGCAGTGAGTGGCCCGCACAGACGAGATAAGTGTTGTGGCTATCCTTAGCTTGAGGGATTAGGTATTGTTGCCTTATTTGCTACATGTTTAGTTGTTGAGTATGACGTATAGTTAAGGTGACGAGTATCTATATATTGTTTTCGGGTCATAACATGCGAGTGAGTCTTGCACTTGTGACTATTGTATGAATTGCTCATGCTTAAACTGGTTATTCTTCATGTTAAATAAGTCTTATTATGTTTTCCTGATATTGGGTATTGGTTGAGTATTGACGCAAGTTGAGATTTATATTGTGAAGATAAATGTTAAAACGAGGTTGGTTATTGATGATTCTTTTGTTGGGTTGTTATTGTTTCTGTTGCTTGGGTGAGGAAGAGTGTAAAGCATGAAGGGTGATGCCGTGCAATATATTGAGAGTGAATGTTAATGCACGAAGGGTGATGCCATGCCGTATTCTAATATTGATAATGCATGAAGGGTGATGCAATGCCATGTTATGAGAGAGTTAATAAACGAAGGGTGATACCGTGCCATTTATATTGTTTCTTATGGCTAGGACGTGAGGAAAAGCATGAAGGGTGATGCCATGTCATTATTATCTTATTTATATGGTGAGGTTAAGAGTAAAAGAACGAAGGGGGATGCCGTGTGTTTTTCCGTTACTACATTTACTTGTACTGGTTCAAGGTGTAATAGCTGTTAAAATTCACTACTGGGGTGATTCTTATTTTTGCAATTCCTTTAGCATGTTTTCCCCTTCCCATTATTTTTCTATTAAAGTTCCGTTATTGTTATTTCCTCGTATATTATTTGACTGTACATGTTCATGTTATTTGTCATTTCCTAGCTTCAGCACTACTTCCCCGAGATTAGGCTCGGCACTTACCAGTACATAGGGTCAGTTGTACTAATACTGCACTCTGCACTTTTTGTGCAAACTTCAGTGCCGAACCTCGTTGATTAGAGTTGGGTTCCTACCTTCAGTCCATCAGGAGACCAAAGGTAGATCTGCCAGCATTCGCAGATCCTAGAGTCCCCTTCCCTGTATCTTAGTTTATCTTGTTTTCCTTCATTTCAAGTACAAATATATTGTTACGACCCAAACTGGAGGCTATGATAAGCACCCAGCCATACTTGCCGAGCACCAACGTACATTTTATCTAATCTTCTTTATTATCTTTTAGGGTTGACGAGATCAATATAAATGGTAGACATGGATCATGGACAACCAACAATAAAAAGATGATGTCATGAACATACATAACATGGGATAGCCAGAGAATCAAGAAATTACATATAAGGTACGAGCTACCGCGCTACCAAGAAATACTATACAACAAAAATCAGCCGACAAGGAATACAAAACTATACATGAGTCGACACCTATCTATGAGCGTCTACAGCAACATAAGTGCTGCAATAGTAATGGAACAGGGCCTCGACATAGCCATAATATCTATAAAAAAATGTATACCAAGACCACGGAAAGTCTCAAGAAGGGATCTCGCAAATCACCACTGAAATTGACAGCCTACTTTGGTGGGGGAGTTGCGCCTACCTGTTAGACTACAAGATGACATGCAATGTCCACAAATAAAAAGACATTGGTATGAATAAAGTACTGAGTATGTAAGGCACGAAACCATAAGTACGAATAGTAATGTAAGCAGGGATAGAAAATATACAACCTGTAATATATGGGTACCTCTGAGGGCTACTAACATGGAATGCATGATACATTTGTACATATACATAAAATTTTAAAACATATGCCTATGTGGGCATCTTCATCATCATCATATCGTACCCTGCCAAAATTGGCTCAATAAAAACGTGCCCGATCATTATAAAGCTCGGTAGAATCGTACCCGACCATGTGGAGCTCGGTAAAACCCAACTGATCAGTGGTTGCACAATAGGTGCCGTACCGGACCGTCTATAGCGCAGCTCGGTAGAGTGTTATATATATATATATATATATATATATATATATATATATATATATATATATATATATATATAATGCATGCTCGACTCATAGAATCACATTCTAAACCTTTTAGAGTGACGTAAGGTCAGTATCCTCTGTACACGCTATTAGAACTAACACTTCACCATGAACCTTATAAGAGTCAGGAAGTACTAACAAAATTGATAACATAAGAATAAGAGAGCCAACATCAAAATCAATTGTTCCATAAGAGGGGAAACAATGTAAGTACTACTAGCTTCTAAGAGTAGAGTATCTTTGGAAGCTCGTTCAATACATTATGTACAATCAGATTTGTTCAAAAGAAGGAAAGGGATATCCCCACATACCTTTTATATACTACTCAATATCAATCGATGCAAATGTCAAGTCTTTTTAGTCTATGATAGGAGAAATGACACTATCGTTAATGTTTAAGCATAGTAACTATTACGTACCAACCACAACCTATTTTACAATGAAACAGACAGAATCTCCCCTATTTATATGGCCTCCCACAAGTAAAAAAAAATCACCAAACAGCCGAAACAACATCAATTTTAATCATGTTGAGACTCCCAAAATAGTTCACCAACCGATAACATTACTACCAAGCTTGTAATATATATTTCACAAGTTTTGGCTTCAATAACTTAGCCGCAACTTGGATAATCTTAAATACATAAAGAATAAGAGGTTTATTTCCTTTATACAGAAATAAAAACTCTAATTTGACCTTAATGTTTCATGAAATATCCCTCCAATGCTGCAACAACAGCAAGGAAGCGAAACTAGCAATCAATTAGGGTTTTTCGATATTAGAATCCGTTTAGAAGGCTTGAAATCACCTAAGGTTGATATAAAGAACTTGAGGGAGTATTGAGAGAACATAAACTCCTTAAAAATATCTCTCACACTATCTGAAACAGCACAAAAATTAGCAACAAGAAGAAGAATAAGAAACTTACTAGCGCCATGAGATTTCCGACACTTGATTTGTGTTGTTTGCCCTTTTTATGGGTCTTGAATCTTGAGAGAACCTTGATAGGGTGTTTCTAGGATTATAAGGTCTTAATATACTGAAAAAAATGACTAAAAAGGGTTGGAGTCATTATACATATAATGTCTTAGACCGCCTAAGTGGGCCCCACACAGTGGTGCTTGGCGAAGTCTCGGAAAAATGCATATATCTCTGTACTCCGAGATTATATCAATAAACGGTTTAATGAATTGGAAACTAGACTTATAGATCTTCAATTTGGTGGATATATAACCTCATACTTCCAAGTAAATTGGGAGAAATTCATAGTAATATTTGACCTAATATTTAAGTAAAATTATTCACCTAAGTTGCGACAACTTTTGTCGACCTTTGTTTCGTAACTCGTTTGACTTCAAGACTTATGATACATATATTATATCATTAAAATACCTTAAAACACGATCATTTGAGTATAGTGTCTAGGTTTACTCGAAAGCACGGTTTACAACATCCTTAATTCGTTTAACTTCTAGTACTTGTTAACCACCCTTATAGACCCTTGTATCATACAAGACTAATATGATTAACTTCTTGTCATATTAAAGATAATATCTTAATTGATTTACATCTACTACTTTATGGCATGAACTAATGTACGTGAATATGGGTTGTATAACCCTTTGCCATAGGAACATTCATCCTCGAATGTAAGGGTTATGTGATGAGTCCAAATCATTGTGGATTCCAACGGAAATTTTGGATCAATTTCCCCCTATAAAATGGTCACTAGAAAAACTTGTAAGAAGTTAAGCCCAACGTATGACCTCACAAGTCTACACAAAGCATTATGGATATGTACATTATCTGCATATCACCATTTTGTATTAACGAAGAGTATTCTTAAGTGCTTACCTCATAGAGCCGTTTCACCTTCTAATGCACCCTGCATTTCCCTGGCATCCTTGTTATCTTCCTTCCAGCGCAGGTAAGTGTATTTAGACTTTACCTCCTGCTTCCCATGTCATTTCTTCCATATTCTTGTTCCTCCACAATACTTTCACGGAAGCTACATCTTTTGTTTCTCAGCTTGCAGACTTGTCGATCTAATATAGACAGTGACACTTCTTCATATGATAGATCCTCTGTAACTTGTACATCTTTGATAGGGACGACTCGAGAAGGGTCTCTAATACATTTCCTCAACATAGATACATGGAATACTACATGGACAAATTCCAATTTGGATGGCAATTCTAACTCAAAAGCAACATGTCCAATTCATCAAAAATTTTTATATGGCCTGATATACCTTGGACTTAGCTTACGTTTCTTCCTAAAAGGCATAACACCCTTCATTGGTGAGATCCTTAGAAAAACCCAATCACCAACCTCAAACTCCAGATCAAGACGTCGAACATTGGAATAAGACTTTTGCCTGCTTTGTGCCCGTCCTCAATCGATCATGTATCACTTTTACCTTCTTAATGGCTTGGTGAATCAAATCTATCCCATATAATTCTGTTTCACTAACTTTGAACCATTCAACTGGTGATCTACATCTCCTACCATATAGTGCCTCGTATGGGGACATTATAATACTAGAATGCTAGATATTATTGTAGGTGAATCCTCTAAGTGGAATATGGTCATCCTAATTCCCCTTGAAATCTAGAACACATGCTCGTAGTATATCTTCAAGTGTATGAATGGTACGTTCAGCTTGTCCGTCATCTGCGGATGAAATGCGGTGTTGAGATTCACTTGTGCGCCAAAACCCTTCTGAAAAGACCTCCAAAAGTTAGTCATAAATTGAGCTTCTCAGTCTGATATAATAGATATCGATACACCATGAAGCCTAACAATCTCCTTGATATACAACTTCGCATAATCATCAGCCGTGTAAGTTTTCTTAACTGGCAGAAAGGGAACATTTGTAAGTCATCAACTATTACCTAAATGGATTCAAACTTATGATAAGAGCAAGTTAATCCAATAATGAAGTGCATATTAATCACCTCCCTTTTCCAGGCCGAGATCTCTATATTCTGAAGCAATCTACCGGGTTTCTAATGTTCTATCTTTACTTGTTGAAAATTGGGACACTAGGCTACAAATTCTGCAATAGACTTCTTCATGTTATCCCACATATACTGCTCCTTGACATCATGATACATCTTTGTCGAGCCGGGATGGATGGAATATCAGGATTAATGAATCTCATTCCTAATCTTCTGTCGCAACCTTTCCACCTTAGGCATACATAATCGAACCTGGTATCTCAGTGCCCCATCACATCCGATCTTAAAAGTCGTAATTTTACACTGCTGAATGCTCTTTCTCAATCGTACAAAGATATGAACTTCACATTGCTGTTTTTTTACCTCGACTACTAAAGATGATTATGATGTATTTTGTACAGTAACACCTCCTTCATCAGAGTCTAACAATCTAATTCTCATAATGGCTAGCTGATAAAGCTCTTTAGAAAACCCGCGTCTACCTGCGTCAATATGTACTAATCTTCCTATTGACTTACGACTGAGAGTGTCTGCCACAACATTGGCTTTACTAGGATGATAATACAATATCTCGACGTCGTAGTCTTTTAGTAATTGAAGCCATCTACACTGCCTCCAATTCAATTCATTCTGCTTGAAGATGTATTGTAAACTCTTGTGATCTGTGTAGATGTCAACATGGATGATGTATAGGTAATGCCGCCATATCTTTATAACATATATTACTACAGCTAATTCAAGATCATAGGTCGGGTAATTCTTTCATGCTTCTTCAATTGTCTTGATTCATAAGCAATAACCTTCCCACGCCGCATGAATACGCACCCCAAACCTATACCCGAGGCATCACAATATACCACTTAACCTTTTGTTCCTTCAGGGAGAGTGAGCACTGGTGTAGATGCCAATCAATTCTTAAGCTTCTGAAAACTACATTCACAAGCGTTAGACCACTGAAACTTGGTAGATTTTTGTGTTAACTTATTCAATGGTGTTGATATATAGGAAAGCCCTTCTACAAACCGCCTATAATATCCTGCTAGCTCCAGGAAGCTACAAACTTTTGATAGTGTTGTAGGTCTCAGCTAATTCTTTACTGCATCATTCTTCTGAGTGTCGACACTAATACCCTCGTCAGATATCACATGGCCAAGGAATGCTACTGAGTTCAACCAGAATTCACATTTGGAGAGATTAGCATATAACTTACGATCCTGAAGCATCAATAGTACTATCCACAAATGGCCCATATGTTCCGCATCCGAACGAGAATACACCATTATGTCATCAATGAATATAATCATGAACACATCAAGATAGGGCCTGAATACAGTATTCATGAGATCCATAAAATCTGTTGGGGAATTTGTTTGCCCAAACGACATCAACAAGAAATCAAAGTGCCCATATCTTGTCCGGAAGGTCATCTTTGGAATATCGTTCTCCTTAACCCTTACATGATGATACCCTGAATGTGAGTCGATCTTGGAGAAATAATTGGAACCCTAGAGTTGGTCAAACATGTCGTCAATCCTTAGAAATGGATACTTGTTCTTTATAGTAAACTTATTCACTTGTTAATAATTGATACACAATACTTAACGACCCGTCTTTCTTCCGCACGAACAAAACAAGCACACAACAAGGTGAAGTGAAAGGCCTAATGAAGCCCTTCTCTAGCAAGTCTTTCAACTGCGTGTTAAACTCTTGCAACTCTGTTGGGGCCATTCTCTATGGAGAGATAGAGAATGGTTGTGTGTCAGGAAAAACATGAATGCTAAAATCAATCTCCCTTTCATGAGGAAGGCCTAGGAGTTCATTTTGAAAACATCTGGAAATTCATTGACATTCTTTAGGGTAAAAGGCTGGTTTAGCTCAACAATAGATAGTTTGCGTTATATTGTCCGCTAAAAGCCATGGGGATTGATTGTAGAGTAGGCGGCTTCTCCTCCGCATCTCGAACGCAAACAAGATGATATATGTAACCTTTTGAGATCATTTTCCTTGCCTTAAGATAGGAAATAAACGTACTTTTTGGTGTAGCAATGTTCCCCTTCCATTTAATGAAAGGTTCACCTGGAAACTAAAACCTAACAATCTTCATATAACAGTAATTATTTGCATATCATGAGACCAACCGGTCCATTCCCATTATCACATTGAAATTAACCATTTCCAACTCAAATAAATTTGCGGAGGTTTGATGACTACAAATCACCACAGTGCAACCTCTACATACCCTTCTAAAAATCACAAAATCTCATATCAGAGTAGACATCGCAATGGGTTTACTTATCAACTTAGGTTCAACATCAAACTTATTAGCCACAAAGGGTGTAACATATGATAATGTAGATTCCGGATCAATCAACGCATATTCATCGTAAGAAAACACAGACAGTATACTTGTAACAACATCTGGAGACGACTCGAGATCCTATCGACCTACTAGAGCATACGTTCAATTTTCAGCACCACTCGAACTCAGCACTGCACTTCTACCTCTACCATGACCTGTTCGACTACTGAATAGAGGTTGAATTTATGATGAAGAACCAAGCACAAATCCAGTTAACTGAGCCATACCACCACCTCCTCTGTTAGGACAATCCCGTTTCATATGGCCAAGCTGTCTGCAAGAATAACACGCATCAAATCATCGATGGCACAGCCCAAAGTAGGCCTTTCCATACTGATCACTATGTGGTATTGGTGGTCTCATCTAACTAGTATCCCTGTGATGTTATGAGCCTGATGCCCGCGAACCCTGACCTAGACCAGAATAGGTAAATCAATCATACCGAGGCCTATGAAATTGTAAAGGAGCACTAGCTACAAGCGGCGCCGAAATCCTCAAAGAATGGGGCCTGGAAAATCCTCTGAAGTCATCAAAATACCCTGCAAATCTTGCCCTCTTATGTTGACCCCTATCCTGCTCCTTATCTACCCTCTGCTGGCATTTACGATCCTCTAGGGTCTGGGCATAAGCTTGAATATGCGAAATATCCATGCCCTCCACCAAGGAGAATATCGTGCACTCATTTATCAGATGTGGTCCTAACCTATTCACAAATAGATGCACCCTATCACTCATCTCGGCTACCATATGGGTAGCATACCTTGCTAAAGAATCAAACTGCATACTATTCTCTTGCACACTCATAGTACCTTGTCGAAGGTTCAAGAACTTATCAGCTCGAGTATCTCAATTGGAAAGTAGTGACAAAGAAAAGCTTCAGAAAATTCCCTCCACACACATGGAGGAGCATTAAGACTCCTAGATCTCTCCCAACTATCATACCAGAAAATCGCTAAATCCTGCAACCAATAAGAAGCCAACTCTACTACCTCTATATCACTAGCATGCATAACCCGTAGTGTACGATGAACCTGGTCAATAAAAGTCTGCGGGTCCTCCTTAGGGTATGATCCAGTAAACATAGAGGGTCTAGATTAATAAAATCACAAACTCTCGTACTCGCCGGTTTATCAACAACACCGGTATTTTGCCTCTAAGCCTGAGCAACTACCAAGCTAGTCAACAACCGCACTGCACTCTACATATCCTGGTCTATAGTTCCAAACGGCAGAACTGGTGGTGCTGGGTGCCTTCTAATATCCTCTAGAGGAGACGGAGTAGATGAGGTATGAGATGACATCTCACTGTGAGCCTCATTTTGGCCTGCTCTGGCTTGAGGCACCTGACTGGTACCCTCTCCCACGTCTGTATTAAGCCGCCTACTAATCGCTTGCTTCCTAGTTGAAGGCATCAGTGAAAGAAAACAAGGTGAATATTAGAGACAAATACATACGACTCAACTCTATGCATGATCAAAATTTAGGAAGAAGGTAACAACCTTGAATTAGCCTCCTGATTATAAATGTAGCGCACTACACATCCATAATCAAGACTCTTCTAGACACGACTCGTAGACAATCCTTAGGATAGACTTGCTTTGATACCAAGTTTGTCACGACTCAAATTGGAGGGCCATGACTAGCACCTGGCCATACTTGCCAAGCACCAATGTAGATTTTATCTAACCTTTTTTAATTATATTTCAGGGCCGACGAAATCAATATAAAAGGTAGACGTGAATCACGTAAAACCGACAATAAAAGATGATGGAATGAACATGCATTAAATGGGATGACCAAACAATTAAGAAATTATATACAAGGTATGAGCTACAAAGCTACCATGAAAGACTATACAAGAAACATCTGCCGTCAAGGCATACCAAACTATACATGAGTCGACACCTATCTATAAGCGTCTAAAGGAAAATAAATGTTGCAACATTGCTGGAACAGAGCCCCGTCATACCCATAATGTCTATAAAAATGCATACTAAGACCACGACAAGTTCGAAGAAGGGATCTCGCCAATCACCGATGAACTTGATAGCCTACTGTGGTGGGGGAGCTGCACTTGTTTGTCTATCAGGACTTGCAGCATGACATGCAGTGTCCACAAATAAAAGGACGTCAGTACGAATAAAGTACCGAGTATGTAAGGCAGGGAACCATAAGTATGAATAATAATTTAAGCAGGGATAGACAATACACAACCTGTAACATTTGGGTACCTTTGAGGGCTACTGGCATGAAATGTATGGTATATATTTGTATATATACATAAACTTTTAAAACATACGCCTCTATGGTCATCATCTTTATCATATTGTACCCGGTTGTAATAGGCTCGGTAAAACATACCTAGCCATCATAAGGCTTGGTAGAATCATACTTGATCACGTGGAGCTCGGTAAAAGCCAACAGATCAATGTTTGCACAATAGGTGTCGTACCTGACCGTCTATAGTGAAACTCGATAGAGTAAAATAGATACACATATATAATGCATGCTCGACTCATGGAATCACGTTCTAAACCTTTCAGAGTAATGTAAGGTCGGTATCCTCTGTACACGTTATTAGACTAACTCTTTACCATGAACCTTCCAGGAAGTACCTACAACATTAATAACATAAGAATAAGAGAGGCAACATCAAAATCAATCGTTCTATAAGAGGGGAAACAATGTAAGCAGTGCTAGCTTCTAAGAGTAAGTATCTTTGGAAGCTCGTTCTTTGCATTATGTACAATCGGAGTCGTGAAAAAAAGGGAAAGGGATAGCCTCACATACCTTTTATATACTACCCAATCTCAATCTATGCAAATTTCAAGTCTCCTTAGTCTACGATAGGAGAAATGACACTATCGTTAATGTTTAAGCATAATAACTATTACGTACCGACCACAACCTATTTACAATACAAAAGACAGAATCTTCCCTATTTATGTGGCCTCCCACAAGTGAAAACAAATCACCAAACAGCTCAAATAGTATCAATGTTAATCATATTGAGCCTTCCAAAATAGTTCACAAACCGATAATATTACTACCAAGCCTGTCGATATATATTTCACAAGTTCTAGCTTCAATATCTTAGCTGCAACTTGGATAATCTTAAATACATGTTGAGTAAGAGGTTCCTTACCTTTAGACAGAAAGAAACAACTCCAATTTGACCTTAATTGTCCACAAAATATCCCTCCAATGCTGCCATAACAACAAAGAAGCGAAACTAGCAATCAATTAGGGTTTTTCGATACTAGAGTCACTTTAGAAGGCTTGAAGTAACCTAAGGTTGATATTAACAACTTGAGGGATTATTTACAGAACATAAACCCCTTAAAAAAACTATCACACGAGCTGTAACAAAACTTACTAATGCCACGGGATTCCTGACACTTGATTTGTGTTGCTTGCCCTTTGTTTGGATCTTTAATCTTGATAGAACCTTAAGAGGGTGTTTCTAGGGTTATAAGGTCGGAATATACTGAAATGCCTTAAAACGGATTGGAGGCACTCTCTCTCTCTCTCTCTCTCTCTCTATATATATATATATATATATATTAAACCGCCTAAATGGGCCCCATAGAGAGGTGCTTCGCCCAATCTCGCGAAAACATAAATATCTCTCTACTCCAAGATCGTATTGACAAATGGTTTAATGCGTTGGAAACTAGACTCATATTCTCATAGATATTAAATTTGGAGGGTATATCACCCCGTAATTCCAAGTAAATTGGGAGACAATCTTAGTATCATTTGACCTAATGTTTAAGTAAAATTATGAACCTAAGTTGGGATAACTTTTGTCGACCTCTGTTTCATAACTCGTTTGACTTCAAGACTAATGATACATTTATTATATTCAAATACCTTAAAACACAACCTCTTGATTATATTAAGTATCTCTAGGTTTAATCGAAAATATATTTTACAACATCCTTGATTCGTTTAACTTCTAAACCTGTTAACCACCCTTATAGACCCTTATATCATACAAGACTAATATGATTAAATTCTTATCATCTTAAAGATAATATATTCATGGATTTACGTCAAATACCTTATGGAATGAACTAGCGTACACGAATATGGGCTGTAACATATATTTTCTTTAAAACAAGTATTTGTAGAAATTCTTAGAAGTTTGCGGGTTGTGATACCAGATCTTTGGGTAGTCATGCAATAGTGTTTTAAACTGTTATAGCATTTTTTGTACTTCTTACTGGTCTAGTTTAAACTTAGTGTTACTTACTACTTGGTTAGTTATTGGTATGATTGAACTGTATATGTTGGCCTGCTAAGCATTCTAAGAGTTAGGCGCCATCACGATCCTGACGATGGAGAATCCGGGTCGTGGCAGGATAAAATTACACATTAATTCTCAATATCTTGGGAGTCTTTGAAACTCAAATTCGTGATACTAGGGATATGCATATGGATCGGATATCCGAGAATCTGAACCGATCCACCATATTTGGATTTTGGATATTCTGATCGGATATGAGTTAAGTTTTTAAAAAGTTCAGATATTCGGATCGGATCGTATCAAATTTGGATTGGTATAATTTTAATCCAATCCAATCCAAAATCAAAATTATATGGACATCTATAAATATCAGACTTACATTTTAGGGTTAAGTCTTCTCATTTCATTCGCCTCTCTTTAGACTCTTCTTTTCATAGTTTATATCGAAGTCTCTCTCTAACCTCTATACAGATTGCTCTGTCCAGTTCTCTTAAGTCTTACCTATATGTCTCTCATTCTCTCCTTCCTATCAACAGACAACTTAGACTCTTCTTTATTAGATATTTGTTCGGAATTTTAGTTTATTTTATTTTTCTATGAAACTTTTGTTTTTGTCTATTTATAAGAAAGATATTTGATCCCTTTATATTTAATAGAATGGTGAATAGAAATAGACTTAAAAGTGTTATTGCCGATCAAATTGTTAGTAGCCTTAATAAGGCGTACAATCTGATCCAAAACTTTAAAATATTTATCCGATACAAACTTTAAAATACGATATGATCCAATTTACTTCTGATTGCATTTTATAAAATTCGAAATCAAAATTTACAATCTGAAATATGCTAAATTTGATTTTATCCGACTAATGCACATCCCTTCGTGATACTAACGATTTGCATTAAGATCTCTAACAATCAGACTAAGGATTCATTGAAATCTAGATTCGTGATATATGATCCAATGATGATTTTCTAACAATTTGACTATTCATAAGCTCACAGTAACTTATTTTGGTATCTAAATTCGATATTTTCCTTGGGAGGTATCGGAAATATTTTGGCATGGAATAATATTGGTTCACAATGTATAGTGCATTGACTTCTAACTTTGCAAACTGTGCTAGTTCTAATTTTAGTTTATCAACCACTTGAACCCAAGTCAATAAAGTAATTAACCAAATACAAGTAACTGTCAAGTGTTTCCTCTAATATTCTTATTTGTTTTTCTATCTCTTGAACGAAAGTGCAACATGTTTACCATAATTGGAGTTTTCTTTTTCTAAAAGGAAACTATAATTCTTCCATATTTGACTAATTCCTTTTCTTGGAGGAAAATGTTTGGACTTCTATAAATTGAGGATCCTTCATTCTCACTCATCCACAATGTAACTGTTGATACCTAGTTTTTCCCTCATATATCATAAAAATGCATATATACTTTCAAAATAGTGCATGAGCACAAACCAGTATTTGTCCATAATTTTCTGTAATTATAAAAGGATTTCGATTAATTTGTTCTATCATTTTATTATCTAAATAATTACTAATCACATTACAAATGATTTTATGACAATTTTATTGCTTAATTTTATTTTTATTGCTTAATTTTATTATTTATATGCATACTAAGCCTTGATTATTTCATGAACAACCATATGTACACATTAGGGTTATAATTGCAATAACATTGTAATAATAACCCATGTGTGCATATTTACCTTATTTCACAAGATATTAACCTTTTATATTTTTATAATACTAAGTAATTTTTACCATTTATAAATTTATTTTATTAAATAAATTAGGTATTTAATGAATAACCTCTTTAATTTTTTATTTAAATTCAGCCCAAATTAGTACCCCTAACCCAATCAAATATACCCATAGCGCAATTAAAACCCCAGCCCAACTCATCTACCCTCAGCCCATACCCTAATCTAACCCAAACACTGACCCAATTTTATAACCCGCCCCATTCCGGAATCAATCTTGGCATTGATCTCAAAAAAATCAACGGTCCATAACCCCTTTTCCTTTTTTAATTACCTTAACACCCAAAAACCTACCTGACTCTATCATTTGCGACGATTTTGAATCATCCTCTCCTCTCTTCTCTCTCAAACACCATCAAATCCTAGAGCATCGTCACTAAAACATTCCCCTAAACCCCTTCACTTCTTGACCAGATATGGGGTAATCTGGTGATTTATTGCTTTATCTAGCCTCCTACTTCCATTGATTGTTAGATTTCTTTGTATTTTCAAGGTATCTCAAGGTGATCCATCTCAAAGTTGACCTAGACTCTTCACTTTCTCGATGAACTTGCTCGTGTTCGTCGCTATGTTTGTGAGTATTGTTATCTTTGTGCTTATGGTTCGAAACTCCGATTCTGGACTAGATTTTTCATCACCTCGTTCCATTTTTCAAGAACCCTAATCTCCTTCTACTTAAGTCTGTTCAGATCCTTGTAGATCTGAAACGATTTTGAGTTTATTTGGTATTTTATTTAAAAATCTTCTATTTCCCTTATTATTATCGATTTTCTATACTGTAAAACTAGAGTTTAACTTCTTCCTGTTTCTGCAAAAATTTTCTAAGGTTTCTAAGTATTTCAATCTGATTATCTTTACTATTTCTTTTAACTCTTTCATGTTGTTTGTTTGATTATTTCACTATTCGCTTCAATATTTGCCCGCTGGTCTTTGAAATGTCGATTAGCAGAGGATGATTGATTTTATCCGCCTAATTAGGGTTCTAACTTATAGGTTTTTGCTGAGATGGCTACTTTATGTAATTTTTACATACATTTATTATTTTGTGACTCCTAATTGGTACCACTTGCCTTATTTAGTCTATTGGCCTGATTTCTAGGTGTTGATTTACTCTAATTGACTTATAAAAAAGGCCTATGACTTGTTTCTTGCCTTATTTTAAACCCTAATTTTGTTGATAATTGATGTGTCCCTAATTAGAAGCGTCTTTCTCAGAATCCTTCCTGTTAATTGGTCATGTTAAGCCCTAATTGATTGATTGATTTATTGGTCTCTTTGCCTTATTTGTGAACTCTTGATTTCCTTTACCTTATTTGCTTCACTCTGCTCATGGCTATATAAACCCCATCATGTTTTTTTTGAAAAGACACACACACATATACAGAAAAATACAAAAACACATACAAATCCTTGTTCTTATTCATACACACTCTCTATTACAAATCTTCCTGTTACTTGCGTTTGTTGCACTGTCCAGCCGGCTGAAAGCCAAGACTAGACCTTTGGATCATATTTTCTTCACTTTCATGTTTAAAGCCAAGACTATACCTTTGGATCATATTTTCTTCACTTTCTTGTTGCTATCTCTTAACTGGTATGTCTCCACTTCTGCTATCATTCAACATTACATGCAATTAGACCTATTTGCTTCATGTTTGTTGATCTTAATCAGCATGTCTACTTCTATGTAATATGACCTATGTGCTTCCTGTTTACTGACTTTAAACAACATGTCTATCTCTGTTATCATGTCCTACTCAATGTGATATATAGTCAATCTACTGTAAGTATCAATATGACTCTGTTTGCCCTTATGTTTATGTTAACTAGCATGCTTATACTCCTGTGAATTTGTCCTGACCAATAAGTTAGTATGGTAGCTCCACATTAACATTTTCCTGTTGATCCAGGTCGCTTGTCTATTTGTTTTCTCAACTAGCATGCTTTATATCCTATTTTAAGTGTTTCACCTTAACTGTAACGACCTAACCCGTTGTCCCGTGTATTTCTACCCATTTTTCCCTTTTTATGCTGTTATATGTTTCAATATGTGTATTTGGAGAGTATTGAGTAATTCGGATGGAGTTTGGATAGAAACGAGACAATTAGTCTCTCTAAGAGGAAGTTAGTTGGGAAAAGTCAACCGAACGTTGACTTATGAATTAGAGAGCTCGTAATAGAATTCCGATGGTTTGACTAATTTTGGATGGTGATTTGTGATTTAGGAGCGAAAGCAGAACTAAATTTGGAGGTCCGGTGTAGAATTAGGCTTGAATTGGCTAAGTTAGAAATTTGGCGAAGTCCGGTTGATAGATGATATTTTGATCCGAGGGTCGGAATGAAATTCCGACAAATGCAGTAGCTCCGTTAGGTGATTTTTGATATGTCTGCAAATTTTCAGATTATTCGGAGGTGTTTAGGTTGGGTTTTGGAGCAAATGCAAGTTTCGGAAGTTTTAGTTTAATGTAGTCTTGAATACGTGGAAATTGGATGATTTTGATGTTTATGATAGCCTTTTAGGTTGCGAGCAAGTTTGAATGAAGTAATGGGACATATTTATGCAATTGGTTGGGGGCCCGAGGGCCTCGGGGTGAAATCGGATGATGAAAGCGAGGATTTTTGGAAATGCAGTAGATCTGTTGGCCAAGCTTCTGGTATTTCCGCGAAAGCGACTACCGCAAACGCGGTAAATCAACCGCAGAAGCGGCCTTGGGCCAGCTGGGCATCCGCAGAAGCGGCCAATTCGACGCGTAGGCGGAGACCGTGAAAGCGGCTAAGGACCGCACAAGCGATCCCAGTCGACACAAGGGAGACCGCAAAAGCGGTCTATTGACCGCGGAAGCAACCACCACGGAAGCAGTCATTGTATCGCGGAAGCGGAAATCGAATGGCATTAATAAAGCAGTGTTATCAAATTTCACAAGTTAAGGAAACACTTTTGGACTTCGGGGAGAGATGATTGTAGGCGATTTTGAAGAGGGTTTCGAGGGTTTCTTTTAGGTAATGATTCTTGGCCTTTGATTATGTCTTTATGGTGTAAAATAGTAGGTTAAACAATGAAAATTCAAGGTTTTGAGGCCAAAATTGGTGGTCAGGGCTTGAAGCCTAAGAGAGAGTAAAATGGTGATTTGAGAGGGTAAACGAGCCCTGTTTTTTATAAATCTTATATGTACAGACTCGTGGGGAGACGAGGAATCCAAAAATATAACTTTCTGAATATTTCGAGAAGTGGGCCCGGGGCTCGGGTTTTACCAACTTCGCGATTTTAATGTTTTTCGAATAATTTCAATTGGGTTATGTTTGTGTAGCCTATAATAACCTATTCGTTGTGCTTTTGAATAGATTCGATGCTCGTATGAGAAGATTTGAAGGGAAAGGGCATTGCTGACCAGGCTACGACCAGTTAGAGGTGAGTAGTTAGTATAGATGATGACATGAGGGTTTGAAACCCTAGCATATAACATCGTGACGCCATGTTAGGGCGTGACTCGCACCCCGTGGCAGGTGCGAGGTTGTAAATAATTAGGGATAGTGACTTGGTCCATCCCGTGAGCTGAATAAATTATTGGCGTCTGATACGCACATTATGTTGTTGATAATTGGGCTTAATGCCATGTTTGGAGCCTTGTGCCGATTTGTAATACCCGTCTAGGGTAAATATCTGTGTGATAACATGATTTCATAACCATGGATCTCAGTCCTGTGTTTAATCACCGAATTGAAATGCTAAGTCACCTTATTTCTGAAATTGATTAATTAAATTATATTCACAGTAATAATTGGATAAACGAGAATTTAAATTGATTCTGTTTATGTGACTCATATGCATATTGTGGACTGAGCTTGGGTCCGGCAGCACTATATATATATATATATATATATATATTGATATTGCGTTTGGGTTGAAGGAGCCCCTCCGGAGTCTGTACACACCCCCAGTGAGCGCCGTCGATGTAAATGGATCAGGGTGCACGTTCCGCAACGAATTCATGTGCATTGCATTTCATCTTTATCTGATACTTGGTTGTTGTTGTGATACTGTTATGCTGTTTGCCTGTAGCGTAGTTATAGGATTCTTAGTTATAACTTTGTGTTGTGGTACTTTGTGGATTTCTTGCTTTCAGTCATTTTCTATACTTATTATTCACTGAGTCGGTAGTACTCACCCCTACTCCCTGCACCTTGTGTGTAGATTCTGGTACACCGGAGGCTTAGTTGATTTTCGCAGTCTCCAGAGATATTTCAGAGTTGTTGAGGTAGCTGCATGACGTTCGCAGGACCTGGTTGCTCTTCATTTTTTTCTCCATATGATTTTCATTATATATTTTCCCGGATATTTTGGTTTTAGTATTCAGATTCTACTATCATTACTCTGTTTTGTTTAGAGGCTCTAGACTCGTGACCCCTAGATCATATGGGAGTTTTTGATTTTTCATATTTTACCTATATCACTTTACTAATATTCTTGGATTAGTATTTTGTTAAATTCGCGGTTTGAGACTTAAATGTTACGTTAAAAGCGATTGCTGGTCAGGCTTACCTAGGCTTAGGGACGGGTGCCATCACGACCGGGTTGGGTCTTGACATTAACAAACTCCTAATCAATTCATGATTTCTATGATCTTAATTTTCGCTACCTTTCTGTATAATTGTCTAATTAGTAACTTGATCCCAACATGCTAATCTTTGATTAATATATGCCTATGTGTTCACCTAGTAATAGCTAATGGATTAAGGCCATGTGAAACCATGTTCAAATTAATATCACTATGTTCTGTCTGTTGTTTGATTGCCGGAGTTCATGGCTGAAGTCCTTCAGCTAAATGTATGCTGCTTGTGGTTCTTGTAATCTGGTAATTTGTTTCTATGCACTTCTGAAATCCAACTATTTTTCTAAAACAAAAATGTCTCCCATTTTCATATATTATTTTCAACTCCTACTATTAGTTAACTAGGGTCATGTACCCCCCAGTGTGAGCATTGCTTAAGGTCCATGAGACTCCTCTGAACTCTAAGACATTGGGGCTAATTTCTAATCCTTTATGACCTATGTGTTGAACATCTAATTCTGGTGTAAGCATTGTCAGGGGTCCCTATGGTCAATCGGAAGTTTGACATACCATGAACCAATTTTAAGTGTTGTGGATGGGCTACCACTATGCTCATAGGTTCTATGTTGAAGGCCTGGTTCCATGTTGATATTAGGCCTATGAAGGCTCCCTATAGTGTGGTAGTTCTTTCATTGTGTAATTTGTTACATTGATCTCTAATAACAATCTTTGTAAAACCAGATATTGGGGTATTAGTGGAAGCTGGAAGGGATTCACATGTATCTTTGTTAGGATCGGGTAGAGATCATGCCTATAGGACTGTTGTGGTCATTTATACACGTTAGAAATCATGCCTATAGGACTGTTGTGGTCATTTATACACGTTAGAAACCATGCATATAGGGATTGTCTCTATATCTGTCCTGAATTTCCACTTTGTATCCTAGAAATCATGTTATAAGTCGTTTATCAATTCTGCGACAAAACTCATGCTCATGCATACCTCAAGTTTCAATGTGCATTAGAAACCATGCCTATAGGATTTTTTATCAACTCATATGACGTTCTTCTTACTTAGGCATCATCTCCATAGAAGATCATATTTAAAATCAGTCTTGACAATTTAGATATCATACCTACAGGGAACATGTATAAAAATCAGTTTCTATGCCATGAAATAATGCGTGTAATCAGTTTCAACACCTAAAGAGTATGCCTATAGGGTCTAATGGATAAAATCCCACCTACTTTAACCACTAGTTCATAATTATGGTCAGATTATGCTTAAATAAATGTCTATAGGATTCTGCCAAGCTATCACTTAGACAAGCTTGTACGACAATTAAACCTTGGATCTAAATTCGTGATTATCTTGCTACTTAAAACATGCTCGGATTCAATAAGTGATAAAATCAGTAGACAAGCTGATATGTACTCACTGGCTCACCTAAATAAAACTGCTGCATACTTTGTTTGTAATCATTTAGATATCTTGCATATAGGACTCCTAAATTTATAAAAACTGTTTGTTTGAAAGGCATGCACTTTTTTGTCTATTTGTGAAGGTAAATATGAACCCCCATAATTGCATCTTTATGTGATATTCCTATTTGACTTTTTTTACGCTTAGCTTTTATCCTTTTAAAACAACATAAGTGAGTCTAGAACTTCCTTAAAGAGATGCCCTAAACACCTCCACGGCAAAAGGCAAAGGATAGATAATGCACGCATATGATACATATTCGAGTTTTTTAGAACGTTTAGGTAATAATTAAGGGGAGGGTAATTGGATAATAAAGGATATAATGACATGTGCGCTAATACTATGTATAGAACTCCAATTTTGGGAATGATTACCAAGTATTGAACAGAAGTGATCCTATAGGCTAAAAAACCTAGGACCCCTTTACTTCATGTTTCAGAAGTACTGTCTGTTTGTTTATCTGCTTATTAGACTAATTCGCTTAAATTGAGCTTGGCCTGGACCCACCATTTTGGACCTCGAGGGGTGCTTCAGACCTTCCCCGTAAGGTAATTTTGAGTCCTTACCCAATCTCTGATAACGTAAACTAGTACACGAGTCATTTGTTCTAGGTGCCCTAATGCACCTTAATCCGTTAGGTGACAACTCTTCGAATATCATACCCAATTCCAATTGGAAAGGAGTGGTCCCAAAGTGTTAAAACCAAGACTCCGTGAGGAAAAATGGGGAGCGACAGTAACTATATGTAATTTTGACGAGCACAAAATACAACGCAAAATTATTGCTAGCCAGTTAAAGATAATATAGTTTAGTTATCGTCTCTGCATGGATTGGATTTAAACAATGTTCGAATAATCTTCAGTTGATTACTATCCAGGAAAATTAACACTTGATTTTATGACTATTATTATGATTAAATACTAAAAATTAAACCATTAACAATTGATCACAAAAGAAAGCAAATGAGTAAAGAAGGAATGTACATGAGAGGAATAAGGGTAATTGACTAGATAGATGCAAGATAATTGACTCGGGATCTAATTCTTGAGCTAGTTCACTCTATAATACTGTTGTATCATATTATACTTGAAGTTACTGTCCCTCTTTTGATTAAACATTAAATCCAGTAACTAATCTAATCGAAGCATGGTAAAAAATTGCAATAATGAAATGATGGATATGATCTAAAGGGTAATTTCTCACGAATGTTTTCCTATTTTCTAGTTCGATTAACAATTCAAGAGGTGTTTTTGATTACCTATTTGAATCACGAATTTAAACTAGAGCATTAAGATGTGAAGAAATTCAATATCAAATTCCTCTTTCAATCAAGAAAAACAATAAATAACTCCACAATATAAATTAAAGCTCCATCAATTAATTCAATCAATTATCAAGAATCGAGTCCTAAATCAAGTTATCAAAATACCGTATCTTTCAACACCCTAATGGAAATTACTCCATATCAATGAAAAGTCATCTCAATAAAGTTAAGAATAAAGGAAACATCAATTCTAATAATTCGGTGCAAACTCCCTTTGAAATCTTGATGAACTCTTGACTCTTGTTGCCTTGATTGGTTCTCTGATCTTTTGTAGGTTAAAAGTCTGTAAAATTATATTTCGGTTTATCTATACCATGTAGAGACAAGTCTGGACGAAGCTACCCTTTCCTATTAGAAATAGGAAATTACTCTGACAATTTTGCACACCTGCACCGCACCATGCGGTGCACTTGTGAGAAAATCCAGAGAGCTTGCAAAAAGCCTGTCAGACAAAATTTGCACTTACGCGCCCCACCTTGAGGCACCCCATATGGAGCGGCTAAACATTTTTTCAGAGTAAAGTAACTCATTCACTATTCCAGACTTAGTTCTCGACCCCCGAACATAATCCTGGCTTAATATTTTGTGCTTCTACTCAGATTTTAAAGCTCCAACTTGTTCGATTTATCTCTAAATCACCTCAATAGCTCGGGATCATTTCTTGCAAGGTATATAATATGATAAGTGTAATTCACTATCATTTGAGCTCAAACACACATAAAATGCAGTACTTTGAGTGCAATACTATGCTAAAATATGGGTTTTTGCTTACTATCAACACCCCACACTTAGACCATTGCTCGTCCTCGAGCAATCAAATTACACTTCACATAGGGATGGCCTTTTCATCAAATAACTTTCCTAATACATTATGCTAAGAGTATTTAAAATAGACTAAGAACCATATCATAACATCCTAGACTCAAGAGTCGACTCTAGAGTAGCACACATTTTTCACATGGTGCTTTCTTACTTTAACATAGAGGTCAAAAACTTTACCTTACCAAAACAAGTATAGTTCCACATACAATAAAATTCAAGAACAGTTTGGAACTCAATATAGAATGAATTCAATCACTCTAAAAAATAAAATTCATGCGTCACAGAGAATGTACCATAGGCTTGCCTTTAGTGTAATACTCTACTAATTGAGCTCGTTCAGTCAACGATCAAGTAGGACTTTATTTTGATTATAATGTAGGCTGCAGGACGGGTAGGATACATACAGATATAGTGTCTAAACCTCCCTAAGCACTTTATTACATATATATTAACAATTCAAATCCCACACTTATGCTGAACCCAACCCCAACCTTCATTCATAATAGCATCAGTCTCCCAATATCTTTAAGCACTAAAAGGTGAGAACTACCACTAGCAAATCCATTTTTTCTTTTCTAAGTTCTGATTTTTTTCTTTCTTTTTTTCTAATCAAACTCTTTTTTCAATTCTCTACAAGTGGCTCTCAGAATTTTTTAAATAATGCACATTTCTCCTTTTTCTATAGTTCACTCAATATCCGACAATACCTTACTTAGCTTTTACATGGTCATAACAAAATCAAGTGATCAAGAGAGGTAACAAGTTCAAACAGATAGACAATTCAAGCAAAAGGGATCAAGCTTATGTTATGGTTGCCAAAGAAGTACTATTACAGGATTAATAGGGCTAACTAAGGTACACATTAATTTGGTAGGTAAAAGCATATATTTGGCGCAAAAAAAAATGCCTATATCACTCCTAGACTGAACAAGACTACTATTTCGCTTGGCAAATACACGGGGTAAATTCTTGACATCAACCAATATACACAGAATATCACAAAACCATACACACACATTGGCACATAACTTACTTAGGAATGGATCTATCCCGACTCTCTAATCAAAGTAGTTAAGAAGAGTCACAATCAAACAAGTGAAGCTACCTATCCATGAGTCAAGAACGAAGCTTGTGCATCACAATTGAAGAACTCACTACTCTCACGTACAACAATGCAAAGAAAATTGCTTCAACTTAGCACTACGACCAATATTCTTTTCCTATAAAACTAAAAAACTTAACTATACCTGATTTAATTAAAACCCTTGAAAAAGAACCGCGACACAAAGAAAACCAAGGGAAAATTATTATACTACCTAAGAAAGGAAACTGAAATAAAACACAAGTTTTTGGATTTTCAATGTTTTTTCTTTTTCTTTTTGTATTTTTATCGTTCGACTTCAAATCCATCAAGGAACCAATTGAAAAAATCCATCATCCGGAAGAGTCGAAACTAAACAATTAATTACTAAGTATTATAAGCCGATAGAATTCTGAGTTACCGATAGAATTCTGAGTTATAATTTACATACCATATTGTTTAATAAATCAAGAAATAAACCAAGCAAAACTAATTGGAAAATAGAAAACAAATATAAATACAACCAAATATGAGCATCCCACCCATCACTTAAGATATTGCATTGTCTCCAGTGTAAAAAAGTAAAACAATAGTGAAAAGGTAACTTCCTGAGGCCCTTAGTCAACTCATCAACACCCTCAAAGGTGTTTAGGTACTCCTCATCATCAGAGGGAAAAACGTTTACATACTTATCTGGTGGCATATGTGCTCCAACTGCCAAGCCCAACTACTACTAAGCGATGCGGAGAGCGGATGGTCCTCCTGCAGCTCTACCAAGTCAATCTCCCCTCGAGTAGTACAAAGGCGCATATCAACACCCTCAAAGGTGTTTAGGTATTCCTCATCATCGGAGGGAAAAAAGTTTACATACTTATCTGGTGGCATCTGTGCTCCAACTGCCAAGCCCAACTGCTGCTGAGCGATGCAGAGAGGGGATGGTCCTCCTGCAGCTCTACCAAGTCAATCTCCCCTCGAGTAGTACGAAGGCACATATCAGCAAATAACAGTGTCTCCTCAACACAAACAAATCTCTTATCTACAAAATCAACAACAACGGGGGAAAAGGGGGGTCTGTCACAGCTGTGACATCAAAAGGCTTAAGAGACCCCAGAACCTGAATCGTTCGATTATAATGGTACTCCTGCTCCACATAGTGCGTCCATAGAAAGCACATGATCATGCTCGGGAAGTACAGGTGATGACCCCTAAGTGGTCATAATCGAGACATATGCTCAAGCATAATCTTACCCAGATCAAACTTCATCCGAGTCAAGATAGCATAAATGTGACACACCTTCAGCCGGAGACGCCAAAGTTGTTAAGGGTAGGCGTGATCTTTGAATTAGTCAACTAATGAATGGATCTGGCGGGACGCTGAAAATGGCACTTCTTCTTGTCTTTGTGTAACTCATTAGCATCTCGTGTCCATATGGCAAGAGACCTCGCGCCACACAGTTGACGTCTTATATCAGGATGGGGGGCCAAAGCAGCAACTTCAAGAACAACTTATGCGAGTTCTCCATGAACCCATGATTTGATTGATTACCCGGGAAGAAAAGGGAATCATTTTGCCTCTCACCTCTACTTCATACACCGCATCTAACTGGCCTCAGGTTGCCAGTTAGCATAGAATTCTATGACCATGTTCACGTTCACTAGGACAGAACAAGCATTCAAACCCAAATATCTGATGTTGTTTGTGAATCCCCGAGTACTTCTTGGCTAGCTTATCATTATCAGTGCTAACTTTCGAGTCAGGACTCACTATTGGAACAAAGGTTCGGTACCACATCCTAACATGAGTTGGAACAGCCCCAATGTCATACTTCCAGCCCAATACTACTTCCATATTGGGATCAATACACTCCTCTTCCTCCTCTACTAAGGCAACGAGAGTTGCCGCCTACATCCTCGATGGCTACTAGAGGAAACCTCGGAGGAACCTGTATTAGAATGTTTGCTAGGACAGCGAGATATTGTACCTGCACAAGACGAGCAATATTATCCACACCACTTAAAACAAAAATAAGTCCAAATAGGGTAACCACCCCACACTTATGTTATTGGTATATTCACAAGTACAATGCATATCGGGGACATAAACCACCCCACTGAAAGCACACCACAAGTAATCAACAACATAACCAATCACCAACACAAAATTACAACAACATAACCATCGACGATGCTAGTGTAAAATACAAAATTAAGAAGCTAAACTAGTAACTAAGAAAAAAAGAAAAAGAAGTTAGTCTAATTTTTCACTAACAAAATAAAGAAGTTACAATATAGCATTACACATGTACTTAGCATGAACCGGACCTCCAATTAGCACCTAGAAACACATTAGCATGGGTTGTCAATCGATTATTACTAGGGACTAGCATGCTAAAAGTTTCACTATAGAACACAACCTTCCACCCACAGTTATCATCAAATATCACATTATCTCATATCAGATTTTCTCTAATTAAGCGCAACTTCACCTTCTATGACATTAGGGCATTTTATCAAACACATTGTATTAATCAAGTTCAACTCATAATTTCAACTTCAATTGGTGTAGGACCACTACACAACAACACCAATCAACCTCCCAACAACAACTACAACATACTAGAATATAACAATAGCACAAAGTACTTCAATGTTTTACAAAACACCCTTCAATTTTCGGCCATATTGGCACCCCCACCATAGTTCACCACGGAATTCATCCAATACCATCAAAATATACCAAAAATAACCCACAATCAAAAGAACAATGAAAACTCCACAAATTGATGCACAATTTTCGGCCAAAACATGAATATTAAAAAGAGGTCTAAACACTACATAGGGTTACATATACGAACTAAACTACTTAAGTTTGATCCTTTTTATTTTGATCTTTCTAGTAAACTGATGGGAGGATGTGGAGAATTACAATATAAATAAGAGTTGTAAACTATATGACTTCTTGTTCGAGTAGGAATATTACTACTAAAAAAGAATAAATGAAAAAAGAAAACTTACCTTGATGAGTGATGGAGGTGGGAGAATTGTAGGGGAAGAACTTTGAAGAAGAAAAATGAAGGATTTGGAGGTGATTTAGAGAGGAAAGTTTTGAGAGAGAGAATGAGAGGTATATGGGGGGGGGGGGGGGGGTTATCACACCGTCTACACATAGTTTAAGCAAGAAAGACTCCTTCCAAAAGTAACTTTTTACCTTACCTTGAAACATCTTTCTTTGATCACGAGAAAGGACACGAGGAAACAAACCACTAGCAAAAAATTTGGCTACGACATCATACTAAGGTGGCCTTTCAGAGATAACATCAATAGAGAAAATTTGTTCATCAGGAAACTCTTCCCTTATTTCAACAGTTTCAACCAATGGTCTCTCAGGTCGGGATAGATGATTTGTGACTTGGTTTTCTGTGCCCTTCCTATTTTTGATCTCATCATATGGGGCTTGGACTCTTTCTAACTCAACAGGTATTTCAAGGCTGAGTGATCAATGTGTAAAATCACTTTACTTCCCATCAGATATGACCTAAACTTATCAAAATCAAAGACTACATCAAAGAGCTCTTTCTCAGTAGTATCATAGTTGACTTGAGCATCATTCAACGTCCTGCTTGTATCCTAAACATCTTGTCTTTACTTTTCCCCCCTGCCCTCGCAACTACATCATTAGCATCACATATTATCTCAAATGGATGGCTCCAATTAGGTGTCACTATAATAAGAGCACTCACAGGCTTTTCCTTTATCAATTCGAATGCTCTTAAGCACTCTACAATGAGAACACTCGATAACTTCCGCTAGCAATGCAGTAAACGGCTTGGTAATGCAGGAGAATTTTTTTTTATGAAACTCTTATAGAACCCAGCATGTCCCAAGAAACTCCTTATGCTTTTTACAAAAGTTGGTGGAGGGAGCATAACAATTACATCAACCTTAGCTCTGTCAACTTCAATTCCATGTGCAATCACCTTGTAGTCCAGGACAATTCCCTCTTTCACCATAAAGCTTTGTCAGTTAAGAACAAAGTGAATGGCTTCACAACGTTCAAACACAAGCTCCAAATTATTCAAGCAATCCTTAAATTCATCACCAAAGAGGTTGAAATCATCGATGAATACCTTTAGACACTTCTCTTTCAGATCAGAGAATATAGATATCATGCACCTATGAAAAGTGGCATGTGCATTACACAACCCAAATGGCATCCTCTTGTAAGCAAAGATACCTACCGGGCAAGTGAATGTGATCTTCTCAAAATCTTCTAGGACAATGGGCATCTGATTGTAGCCTAAGTACCCCTCCAAGAAGTAGTAAAATCTATGTCCAACCACTTTCTCGAGCATTTGATCAAAAAAGGGAGTGGGAAGTATCCTTTTCTTGTTTCATCATTCAACCTTCTATAAGCAATGCACATTCTCTATCGAGTGACTACTATTGTACGGATCAATTCATTGTATTCATTTTCTTCTCCACTTTCATGCTGCCTTCTTAGGTACAACTTGCACTTGACTAACATAATGGTTAGCAGAGACGGGGAAAATCACTCTCCCATGTAGCAATTTGATGATCTCCTTGTGCACTACCTCCTCTAATTTTTTGTTCAACTTGTGTTGGGGCTGCACCACTGGCTTGCTGTTTACTTATAATAGATTTTTGTGCTTGAAAATGGCTAGACTAATTCTTTGAATATTAGCTATATCCAAGTGAATGTCCTTGTACTTTTTCAGAAGCTCCACTAGCTTTTACTCCTGTGTACTTGTCAAGTCAGCAGAAGTAATTATAGAAAAACTTGTAGTTTCAAGAAAAGCATATTTTAAGTGAGTGGGGAGGACTTTCAATTCCACATTAGTCTTAGAAGCCTCCTGTTTTAGTTTCCCCTCATCAACCACTTGATCCTCAATTTCAAAAGCTGCAGCCTCTTTCTTTATTTCATTATCTCCATCATCCACTATGCTAGACTGTGTAATATACCTCTCTAGAGTACCTCCCACAAGCTTGTAAGCCTTGCATTTTTCAGCCAACTCCCAAATAAAATTTAGCTCGAAACACTAGTAGGCAGACCCCTCATCACTCGGGTATTTCATCATCATTTTCTGAGCATAAGCTACCCCTTGTAGATATCAAGGACAGTTTGCTCGTACAAAAAAATGGCCTCCCTAGAATTAGAGGCACCTCCTTGTTCACCTCCATATCCACCACAATAAAGTCGAGGAATATAAATTTATCTCCCCGCACTAAAATATCCCCAATGATTCCCTCAAGTAAAATGGTAATCTGATCAGCTAGTTGTAGGGACAATTGTAACAATTTGATCACTCTAAGCTCACCTTCTAATTTCCGGAATACATACAAAGACATTATATTTATACACACAGTATAATCGCATTGGCCATCGTCGAATTTCTCCCTCCTCAATGAGTATGGTACCACTTCCTGTATTATCATACTTTTGGAGAATTTTATTTTTCAATATGGAATTGTAGTGGGCATTCAGCTCGACCACTTTTGTCTTCTCCAATTTTCTCTTTCTAGATAGGATTTCCTCAAGTAGCTTGCATAAGCAGGCATCTGAATGAGTACTTTTATGAAGCAAATGTTCACATAAAGTTGCTTGAGCATCTCTAAGAATCACCCAAAATATTTTTAAGTTTTTCATGTTTTATCTTTTGAGGGAATGGTAAAGCTGGCATATGTCTACTTTCCTCAATATCCTTTGTACCCCACTAATCTAGCCTTTATGATCTTCACTCTTTTTCTCTCTAGTGTCTCAGTCTACATGTTTACCTATATTCTTGCTTTCACCACCGGTCAGCCAATGTTTTTCCACTTCTCAAAGATACATCTTTGATTGTTTCCTTTGTGTTGTTTTTAGTGTCAGAGGGTAAAGTCCTAAGAGTCCTCCCAGATAACAAATTTGCAATCTGTCCTAGTTTTCTTTTTAAATTTCTGATGGTCGTGCCCTGGTCTCAAATGATGTGCCCTACTCTTGGATGGTCGTGCCCTGAGCCTCAAATTTTTCATCTGATTTATTGATGAATGCCTTCATGGGATCTTCCATACTAGACTGATTTGACTGATGTGGTTGGTATTGTTGCCTTCACTAGTTTTGGAAACATGGTGTTCTTTGACTCTGGTGTCCAAGCTTATTTTGTTGTCATGAGTTTAAGATCCCACTAGGTTAACTCCACGAAAAACCTGGATATCTTTGACCCGTAGCATTATAGTTGTTCCCATATTGGTAGTTTCCTCAATTGTAGTTCTCCACCGCATTGATTTCCTCAGCTGAAGCTTGAAATTCATGTGTAGGGTGTCTCATTCCACAAAAGTCACATACTACTTGTGGATCACTCTATACCTTGGCCAATGTCAGATTCTTATCTCCTTGGCCATAGTGTCTAGCTGGGATAACATAGATGTGTTAAAGTCCACCTGGTGAACCCCAACTGATTTTTTTCTCTCGTTACTCTAACTAGCCACTAGTTAGCATCATCAGATAATTCATCAATTAGTAAGGCAACCTTCTCCGGAGTTTTCTCCATTAGTGGACCTCCGTATGCAGTATTCAGTGTTCGTCACGAGAAAAGCTGTCAGTCCATCCCAAAAATCCTGGAGATGCATCCGCAAATCAATTCCGTTGTGCCGATACTTTCTGACTATCTCCTTGAATCTTTCCCAAGCTTCGAAAATCGTTTCTATCTCTTTTTGGCAGAAATTGTGCACTACTAAAAAAAGCTAGAATTAGCTACGAACGTTGCCGCTAATCTGTCGCTAAATCGTCCGTAGCTAGCAGAATTTCTTGATAATATGTCGCTAATTCATCGCTAAATGAGATTAGCAATAGATTTCTCTATTTAGCTATAGAATATATCTGTCGCTAAAACTAGATTTTTTTATAATAGTGGTGGATTTTGCTTTTGAATTCCCTGTTTTTGGAGCTAAGAAGTACTTGTCAAGAAACATTTGGGTCATGTTTTCCCATATCCGAACAAACCTGTGGGCAAGCTATGAAGCTAGTGCTTAGTGTTATATTTCAAGGAAAAGGGGAACCCCCTTAAGTAGACCGCATCCTTTGATACTCTTTCATGATTTCTTCAAAGTTCATTAAGTGAGTGTTAGGATTTTCATTCACCTTATCTCTAAAGATACAATTATTTTGTATGGTTTGAAGCAAGCCTTGTTTCAACTCGAAGTTATTTGCTTCTATTGGTGGAGGTTTGACACTAGATAGTCCTTGATTGTAGACTGGTCTGGTATAGTCACCCAATGATCTTCTAGGCATGGATGATGCATTCTCGTACTAGTCTTCAACCAAGGGCCGACTTAGATGAATCTTTGACCTGTATTATCTTTGACAGTCTCATCAGCAATTCCATGGGCTACTTTAGTTGCTATCCGTGCAGCTTTTTATTGTCCTGCCTCTTTTGCAGCTAAGTCTACTCCATCATTCTTTTTGTTTGCCATGTTATCTTGAGTTGAAGTATGATCCAAGAAATTTTCTATTAACTCTATTTCTTTTTTCAATTGTCGCGGGTGTTTCTCAAACTCTAGTTCGTAAGGTATCACTTTCTTTGAAGAAGATCGAGTCATACGCCAAATCAAACAAATATCATGCACACAAGTAAGAAAATTGGAATAACTAAAGTAAAAATTGGCTCCTCAATTAGTACAAAAATAAAAAATTATTTTAAATACTATTGATTGCCAATCCTCGGCAATATGCCAAAATTTGACGAGCGCAAAACACAACACAAAATTATTGTTCGCTAGCCAAAGATAGTATAGTTTAATTATCGTCTCCACAAGGATTGGATTTAAATAGTGATCGAATAATCTTCAGTTGATTACTATCCAAAACAATTAATACTTGATTTGATGACTATTACTGCGATTAACTACTAAAAATTAAGCAATTAACAATTGATCATAAAAGACAATAGATGGGCAACAAATGAATATCAATGAGAGGAATAAGGGTAATTGACTAGATAAGTTGCAATATAATTGACTTGGGATCTAATTTTTGAGTTAGTTCATTCTATAATATTGTTAATTCTCACGAATTCAATAGATAATCAGATTACGCTAGAAGTTAATGTTCCTCTCTTGATTAAAAGTTAAATTCAACAACTAATTCAATTGAAGCACGGCAAATAATTGCAACAATAAATGACGGGTATGATCTAAAGTGTAACTTCTCATGAATATTTTCTTAATTTCTAGTTCGATTGACAATTCAAGAGGCTCTTTCTATTACCTATTTAAATCATGAATTTAAACTAGAGCATAAGGTGTGGGAAAATTCAATATCAAACTCTTCTTTTGATCAAACAAAATGATAAATAACTCCACAATACAAACTAAAGCTCCATCAAGTAATTATAACAATTATAAAAAATCGAATCTCTAATCAAGTTATCAAAATACTGTATCTATCAACACCTTAATAGAAATTACTCTATAGCAATGGAAAAAATTATCTCACTAAAGTATAAGAACAAAGAAAGTATCAATTCTTATGATTAAATACAAAATCCCATATTGCACCAATTGCAGGCTGAAATCTTGCTAAGTTCTTGAGTTTTCTTGCGTTGGTTGGTTTTGCAAACTTTTGTAGGCCAAAAATCTTCTAAAAACGTATTTCAGTATACCTATACCATATAGAAACCTGCCCGAATGAAACTACCTTTCTTATCCAAACTAGAAAAACACTCTAACAATTTTACACAGCCGTACCGTGCTTGTGAGAAAATCCAGAGAGCTCGCAAAAATCATGTCAGACCAAATTTTCACTGTCACGCTGCGCCGCGTCACGCCCCATGCATCGCGGTTGTGTCTTTTTCTCAAAGTAAATTCTCTCATTTACTTTTTGACATCCAGACTTGGTGCTCGGCCCCGAACGTGATCCTAGCTTAATTTCTTGGGCTTCATTCATACTTCAAAGCCCCATCTTATTCGATTTATCTCAAATTCTCTTAATAACTCCGGATCATTTCTTACAAGGCATAAAACATGAAATAAATATAATTCACTACCATTTGAGCTCAAACACACGTAAAATGCGGTAATTAAAGAGCATTATTATGACTAAAATGTGAGTTTCTAGCCTGCCATCAGGTTTGAGAGTCTAGTTTAGGAGGAGAACCTTTCGGGAAAAGTTTTAGTGCGTCACTTGTGTTTGCCTATTCGTGTGATTGTTCTCTCGATATCACTCTTTTTTATATAGTGGATTGTTAATCTCCGCTATGGACGTAGGTTGATTGACCAAACCACGTCAAATATTTGTGTCTCTTTTGGTATTCTTCTATTGTTTGGTTTATCGTCGTTCGAATATTGATTTACTAACTTCTACGTGACACCTGATTTTTTCGTTCGTAAAAGTAACTACTTCGCCGGTCCTTCCTCAGATGCTTCCCGTTCATTCTTCTTCATTCATCATTTTGATAAAGTGTCACCCCGTTACTGTTGTGAATATGTTACAATTCTAACTGTAATATATGACTTTGAACATATAACGATCACTCGCCGAACGTTTTAAACATGTGAACGAAGAGTACTTTTAAGTTTTGTCGGTTACACACCTATATACTTTGATAAGTTTGATTATTTGACGAAAAAATGTTTATTTTTTTACCCTCATTAATTATTTCTTAATAATATGAAACCATAGCAGTTGTATTGAGCATAGTAAGCATGGGCAACTCTAGACTTGGGCATGAAAATGCTGGGAAATGGACTTTAGTGTACTATTTAGGTGCATAAATGGAATGGCAAAAGCAGGTGAAAATAGGTTGTGATTGATGATGGAACCTGAAATTTGGAGCTGTTTTGGTCTGCTCCTTTATTAGCAACCTGCGTCACTCTCTCTTATATAATTGGTTACTATTATTACTCACTTACTATGGGAAAGGGCGACACAAAATTCAATAATACAATTGCCCCATACTTGTACTTGGTTAACGAATAGTTAAATCAAGTCTACATCAACTAACCTTTAATACAAACAAATAGGAAAAACCAAGAATCGTTTGTGGCTAGTATTTGTATGTATCTTTCAATTCATACCCAACAAAAGCAACAAAAAAATATATGTTAAAATAGTCACTTAAACTAAAAATAGCATGCAAATATATAATATAAATATAATTTATAAATAATATATATTTAATTAGTGCATAATCTATGTATATTGATTAGGAAAAGAAAACAATAAATTTGTCTGGCTCTTTGTGCAAAGATCCCAATAGAAACTTTCTGTTTGGGCTATTTGCAGCCCAATAGTTTTGGGGGCTTGTATTGGTTATTTTATAATAAAAATTGCACGGGGTGTCCTATTTGGTCGCTCCCATTTAATGTATACCAATTTTTTTAAAAGTTTTAATTTCTATTCACTTTTTAAACAACTTAAATCCCCTTTTTCCTCCTCCTTCGTCTTCTTCTTCTTCTTTCTTCTTTTGCTGTTGGTGCTACTATAATTTGACGAGTAAACAATACTTTTATATGGCGACCTATTTTTCTGTTAGTCAAATATAAATATCAGCATTTATGTAACAAATTTGCACTCTTGACGGACTAAAGAACAAAAGTTTAAAAAGAAATGTATCTTGCTGTAAGAACAAATTACTATAGTAGGAATATTAATTAAATCAAGATACGTTAAGAGTAGCAATACATTGGAATTACCTACCAGCAGGAAATGCAAAGAAATCAACGAAGCATAATTAGTCAAGAAGAGAAGAAAAACAATTGAAATTTTGTGTTAAATATTAACACGGATGGCAGAGAACAAAACTTTAGCTACTAGAATACCTAAGTTCAGCAGTTACAAATAAAAATTTCAGTCAACACTAAGTTTCAGCTAAAACGTGCTTAAGTTCAACAATTACAAACAAAAATTTCAGGAAATTAAATAGAGAACAAAACTTCAGCTACTATGCTTAAGTTCAGGAATTACAAATAAAAACTTCAGCAAATAGAGACAAAACTTCAATTATTATGTAAATAGAGAACAAAACTTCAGCTTCTATGCTTAAGTTCCGCAATTACAAACACAAACTTCAACACACTTGGTTCATCGCACTTTCTACTTCAGGCTCATCTAATAGAATGCCGAAATTTTGTGTGATTGTTATTGCTACTTCAGCCCCGTATGCTGAAGTTACGCGAAAAAGTGAATATGCTTGCATTTTTTTGCAAAGCAGGCATAAGTTATAACTTGACCCAAAAAACGGGTATAGATACAAGTACCCTTATTTTATATGGGAATCAGGTTGGCCCATTAGTAAAAAATTTGAGGAAAAAGAAGGGATTTTGGCATGGTGTAACAACTTACCCTCATAATTAGTACTAAAAAACCCTAGTTATAGATATTGACACCAAATAGCCAATTAACATAATATCACTATATATATATATATATATATGTTATGAAATAGAAGATTCTTACACTTCTATTTAAGGTGAATGTCTTTAATGTATCTAATTAGAGAGATTTTAGAGTTCTATTAGTGGTAGCTAAATCTTCCTCTCCCCTATAAATAGAGGTGCCCCCTACCATTGTAAATCATCCTGGAGACCCCTCTCAACTCAATAAGAAGAACTCTCTCTACTCTTCTCTCTATTGCTATTGTTCTTGTTCTATTGTTCTTGTCTTTTGCTTTAGTTTATAACACGTTATCAGCACGAGACTCTACCGTCTCAAGTATCATTCTCGAAAATCCAAGGTATTTCCCTCTTCCTAATTTAATTTTCGATTGTCTTAACTTTTACTTGTGTAGGGTTTTTCTTCAAAGAAAGAATGAAGAAAGAAAAAGAAAAAAAAAGGAGGAGGCAGAAAGAAACGAAAAGTTGAAAAGAAAAAGGAAAGAAAGAAAGGAAAGAAAGAAAGGAAAGGAAGAAAGGAAGAAAATATTGAAAATATATTTGGTATACCTTAAAGGTAAGTAATTTACTTTTTCTTTTCAAATTCTTGGAATTCTATAAATTTTATATACAAAGTTTGATTATAACTCTAATGGAGTTTGTGAGAAATTATAACCACACGAAGTGGTAAAATCTCTATGTCCTGCCATGATTAAATTCATGTATGATTGTGGACGTGACAAAGAATTCCGTCCAATTGAATTTGCTCCATTCCCTTTAGAGAATGTGGTAGCAGCTTGTGTAAAGCACATGATTTTGATCCATTCCCTGAAGTGAATGTGATAATTGTAATAGAGCCCGTAAGTATGAACACGCTCTTGATGTAATTGTGTCATATGAAAAGAAAGTTCGTTGCCCTCGAAATTTCGGGCAAGAACTATGGTGTTGGATGATGAAATCCACTTTGATGCTATGGGTCTCGAAGACGCCATTAAAAACAGAAATAGTGCATCCACCCAAAACTATACTAAGGCCTTGATTCTCTTGCGCCATCACCTTGATGAAGGTTTGAACCTATGCTAAGGCCTTGATTTTCTTGTGCCATTACCTTAAGGAAGGTTTGAAACTGTATGAAGGCCTTGATTTTCTTGCGCCATCACCTTGATGAAAGTTTGAAGATTGAATATCTCAACATCAAGGATTCACCCATCTGCCACTAGCACGATACGATAAGAATCCAAAAGCAAATAGTTCATAAACTATATATTATCGTTGCGGTGAAAACGGGCACTGGTCTAAGTCTTGCCGTATACCAAGACATTTGGTTGACCTTTATTAAGCATCTCGAAAGAGTAAACGCCCCATAACGAATTTTGTCTCTGACGACAACTTGAATATGGCAGACTTCTTTAAGCAACCCGATGGGAAGATAGACCACCTAATCGATGATGGATCGGTGATGAAAGAAGATGGAGCTGTTTGATTTATTTGTATTAGTTAATGAATAAACTAATAGTCATTAGTATTAGCTCGTATTAGCTAGTTCATGATATGATATTTGTATTAGTTCTCAATATGCTCAAATATCAATAAAACTTTTATTTTCCAGTGGGGGTAATCGACTAGCCTGAAAAACTAGTCGATTATCAACTATTTTCGCATTAAAGTTGAAAAACAATTGATCAACAATCGATTGTCTTTGGCTAACAATCGATTGTTTTGAAACAGTGTGTTCTGGAATTTTTCAAAAATAGCCAACAATCGATTGTCTTTGTCTAACAATCGATTGTCTTGAAACAGTGAGGTCTGGAATTTTTCAAAAATCACCCACAATCGATTGTCTATATCTAACAATCGATTGTCATTAGGCAGTGTAATCTGGAATTTTTCAAAAATCATCCACAATCGATTGTCTATGTTTAACAATCGATTGTCTTAAGACAGTATGCTCTGAAGTTTTTCAAAAATAACAAATAATCGATTGTGTGTATTTAACAATCGATTGTCTATGTTCCAACAATCGATTGTGTGTGTTTAATAATCGATTGTCTTATGAAAAACGCTGAAATTTTCAAACTGCAAAGGAATTGATTATGGATAACATATCTGATTTTGTTAGCCAACTGTTAGTAGCAGATTTTGAAAATATTATGTGACACAAAAGAATTGAACTTGTTTATTCTTATGTTCGTGTATTTCTTTTGTATGTTAAACTATGGGATAGCAAATATGGATATCTCACAAAGCGAACTTGGACCAACGTCCAATTGTAAAAGTATTTGCCTAGTTGATTCATGTACTACACATACAATACTCAAAGAAAAGAAGAGTAATTGTGTAAGGCAAACATTACTACAATCTATGGAAGTAGTAAATTGATTGAAGGCTCCGGAAGAGCAATTGTAACTCTGCCCAAAGGCATGACGTTAATCATAGAGAATGCAATGTTCTCCTCCAAGTCTAAAAGGAACTTGTTGAGTTTTAAAGATATCATTCAAAATGGATATCATATTGAGACAATAGATGAGAATAATCTTGAACTCTTCATGAAAACGAGGCTGCCCGCTTCGACTTGGGTTCACGCCATTTTGCATGCAACAATACTAGTTTGTCGGCTGCCCACTTCGGTTTGGGGTCACGCCATTTTGCATGAAGCAATGCTAGTTCGTCGGCTGCCCACTTCGGTTTGGGATCACGCCATGTTGCATGCAGCAATGCTAGTTCGTCTCTGACTAACGAATTAACACAAATATTCCCCATTGCAATTGGTTTTGGGTCATGAACCCAATATATCCCATTTAAGAAGCTTTGGATGCGCAGTATATGTGCCTGTAGCACCGCCATCCCGCACCAAAATGGGTTTGCAAAGGAGGTTAGGAATATATGTTGAGTTTGACGCGTCCTCCATTATTCGCTACCTCGAAACATTGACAGGAGATTTGTTCACTGCACTATTTGCAGACTGTCAATCTGATGAGACACTTTTCCCAAAATTAGGGGGAGAAGTCGGTGAAACCAAATGGGAAATTTTGTGGAAAAATGTATCATTATCTCATCTTGATCCACATACCTCTATTTGAAAGAAAGAGGTACAAAAGACTATCCATTTGCAAAGAATAGCAAATCAAATGCCTGACGCATTTACGGACTTGAAGAGGATAACGAAATCCCACATTCACGCGGAAAATGTTCCGATCCGTATTGAAGTCCCTATTGGACAAATATCTAGTGTCATATCCAATGAGTCAAATGCACGCCAGAAGCGTGGCAGACCATTAGGTTCCAAAGATCGAAATCCTAGAAAGAGGAAAAAGAACGATCTAAATGACACTATGAAAGAATCACATGAGGACGCTCATGATTTGATTAATTCCGAGATTCACGAAGAATCTATTGAGCCTGAGACTCTTGAAAATACGGAATGCAAGAATGTGAGGATCTTGAACCTCAGTCTGTGGTAGTACAAAATTAATTGAGAGCTCTCGAAGAGCCAATTATTACTATGTTGGAGAAACACAATTTACTATTGTGCTGTAGTAAGTCTCAAAGAAACTTATTCAGTTTCCAAAAGTACACGCGAAGGCGATTGATGATATTGAGACTATAAATAAAGGAAGGCTTTGATTCTCCTATTACTACAACTTGTAGCGGGGTAATTTGTATATGAAAAGCTACCCGCTTTGTTCTCCAGTTTGTACTACACAAACGAAAGAATGCCACAATAAAGTGGATATCTATTGGTATAAAACCCATGTCATAATAAACCCGAAGTTTATTGATAAGTGCACATGTCATGGTGTAAATTTGAAGTTTACCAATATTGATAATTTATTCAGTTGGCATTCATGTTAGCCATCTCATTTTAAGTATGATGTGCAAATTCACATAGGTGAATATTAAAGAACTAGAAAGTTCTTTACGAATACTCTTGTATCACTTGTTCTCATTAATGAACTGACTAACTAAAGAGTTCGGGTTGAAGCCCCTAAATTCTGGAAATATCAAAGGTGAATATGGGCCCATTCACCTGCCATGTATACCACATATGATGCATCTATGATATGGTTACATGCGCCATTGTTATTAACCCGCAGCCTGGCAGTGCTTGTGAGGTAAATCGCTCAGTAATCTAACTTCGAGCATAGTTTCCAGATTCTCTACTCAAGACAGTTCATCTTGATAAGTTGGTTTATATAAAAGTTAGTTTAGCAAGATAATTATTGAGTGCTTCCACTTAATAGCTAAACTGTTCCTTATGAGAACGAAGTTGTATATATCAGTTTGATATAAGTTGTATACAAGAGTATATTCTCCCCTCAAAAGTGGTTCAGGGTCAGGAACCAAATAATTTCATCTTATATTAAGGTGCTGTGTATATTGACATAATGCACAAAGATGATTTCCCAAAGTTGAGGAAACATGTTAGCTTTACTAACATGAGGGGGAGACATGATAAACGCTTGAGAAAAGGTTACATGGGATGAATTATCATTTGTATATGTATATCCCCGAATATCATGATATGAACCTGAAGTTCATAAAAGGGATAATTCAATTGCAACATATTGCAAAGCATGCTATACGCATTTGCTGACTCAAAGAAAGTAACTAAATGGAAGAGATACAATTCAAGAAGAATTGATTCCATATGAAAGACATGTAGCTTTGAACCTATAGTTCATATGCTTGAAAGTATAAAGGCAAAGGTATGTATAGTCAATTTTTCGATATCTTATTTGTTCAGTATCACTAATGAAAGCTTGATATGCAGCTAAAGTTTATTATGTGACTTACATGACTTAACTTGAAAGATTTAAGTTGCTTGAAGCATATGCAATCCTTGGTCCTGAAGTACCACATCCTTAGTACAATTTGTGTACATATGTATCTTGCCATAACTATAAGCATGATGGCATTGAGAATGCATCTATGGAGATATTGAAGTGTTATTCCACGACATCATATGAAGATGTTCATATCTATCGAGAATGATGATTTCCAGGTGCGGAATATTTATTCAAGTCAATATGGTTGATTTATTCATCAAGCATCTACCAAAGATCGTTTTGAAGATGATGCACAAGATTGGAATGCAAATGCTCAAGGATATAAATTGATGTACTCATTAGGGGGAGTCAATGCGCGTTGCACTCTTTTTCCCTTACAAGGTTTTTTCCCACTGGGTTTTCCTTGCAAGGTTTTTAACGAGGCAACCAATAGGCGCATATTCAAACATGTGTACTCTTTTTCCTTACTTTAATTTTTCCCATTGGGTTTTGGTTTTAAGGTTTTATGAGGCACATCATTGAATAGACATTCAAGGGGGAGTGTTATGAAATAGAAGATTCTTACACTTCTATTTAAGGTGAATGTCTTTAATGTATCTAATTAGAGAGATTTTAGAGTTCTATTAGTGGTAGCTAAATCTTCCTCTCCCCTATAAATAGAGGTGCCCCCTACCATTGTAAATCATCCTGGAGACCCCTCTCAACTCAATAAGAAGAACTCCCTCTACTCTTCTCTCTATTGCTATTGTTCTTGTTCTATTGTTCTTGTCTTTTGCTTTAGTTTATAACAATATATATATATATATATATATATATATATATATATATATATATATATATATATATATATATATCATAATTCTATATTACTTTTTTGTGTATATTAAAATTTTATTATATATCTAAAGTATGGAATTGTAAATATAATTGTTTAAAATTTATTGTTGACTCTATGTCAATGCATATCCAAGTGTATAATAAAAAATAATTATATTGTTCACATACCACAATGTATATCACATCATATAATGTGTATACCAAAATGAATATTACAATTTTATTTATATTTTATGTGTATATCAAAATGTATATCAATTGTTTTTGTATTTTCTATGAATATCTCAATGTATAAAACAAAAATTCTTATGAATATACACAAATATAGATGGTAGAAATAAATTAATATGCAAGATGAAAATTAGTACTATTTTTTCAATCAATAAACAAAAGAAAAAAGCGAAGGAAAAAATGATTATGAATCCATCCATCAAAAAGTATTGACTCCAAATGTATTATGCATGTGCATATACTTGTAAGTGTGTGATATATGGCAAAGAAAGTGATGAGGCGGAGTTTGAAATTGCAGTCGGCGAAGGAGGCTAGCATTTCGTGCTCTTTTTCTCGTGCCGAAACCAAAACCAGATGTAGTTGAGTCAAGCGAGAGAATAACTAGAGAAGTAGGTTTTCTAGAATTTGGCCATATAATACCAATTTTTTGGAGCTATCTTTACCAAACATAATGTAAGACTAAAAATTTGCCAATTCAAGTTATATGTTGTCACACGGTGCCAATTTTTCGAAAAAGAAAAACACCCACCGTGGGGTTCGAACCCACGACCACAAGGTTAAGAGTCTTATGCTCACCGTGCCAATTTTTCGAAAAAGATAAACGCCCACCGTGGGGCTCGAACCCACGACCACAAGGTTAAGAGCCTTGCGCTCTACGAACTGAGCTAGACGGGCTTCTTGCTTTTAGTCAATTGAGTAGCTTACTTGATTGATGGAGTGTAAAAATCGCAAAGTTGACTATTAAATTGCGCTTGTTGTTTAACCTCTTTGGCATAAATTGCAAATTGGTGGTATATTCTTTTTAACAAGTAGTCAAATTCTTATCATTTACTTCTGAATTCTAAAAATTAAGGACCATTATCACCCAAAAGAAGGGGTGAGTTGGAATAACTAATAAAGTTGTTGCTATGTGGCCAGGAGGTTACGGGTTCAAACCATGAAAACAGCCTCTTGCAGAAATGCATGGTAAAGCTACGTACAATATGCTTTTGTGATCCAACCCTTCTCCGAACCCTGCATATAGCGGGATCTTAGTGCACCGGGTTGCCTTCCATCACCCAAAAGATGGTCAAATTTACATTCATTCTAAGTTAGAACTCTTTGTATCTTAGCTACATGATTTTAATTAAAACAAGGAGAGTGAAAACGAGGGGAATTCTGATACAGAAAGTTAGATAAAAACTACTACGATCAGTGAGTCCTTGCATATGTACTAAGCAACCTTAGAATGGGTATGTTAACTTCACAAAACAACTATTAAAGCCATTTGGACACCTAAAGAGGATGTAGTGCATATTTTCTGGTATTGAGAAAATGAGATGCCATTCTTCTTCTTTGTTAGGTTGTAATATGATAGTGTTTACACTTTTTCTATATAGGTGGAATATTTTTCATCACAATATTCTGGCTTATGTTTACAAATTACAACCATCAGGCTCAAGTTTAGTCCACTTTCGAGTTACGAGAAAGTCAGAAGTAGTACCAGTACTATACCCATAGACTTGGAGTAATAGTGTGCAGTCAAGAATCTAAGTATGCTTAAACTGGTTATTTGGTACAGTTATAGACTTAAGTGTAACTGTAACCTATCAAAACATGGCGCTGCTTCAGCTCTCAGAGGACATGACCATCGATAGAAGAGCATGAAGGTCGAGAATTAGGATAGAAGCTTAGTGAGCGTATCTTTATACATACTAGTAGTATCAGTATTATTCTCATATTTTCTTATTCCTAGATTTTTACCACTACCTGTTGTTTCTTTCGTCTTGGGTTATCATCCCACCTTAATGTTGTTACTTCTTCCTTTTTGCATCTTTCCTTCCCCGGAGGGTTTATCAAAAACCGTCTCTCTACCTTCACAAGGTAAGGTAAGGTCTGCGTACACACTACCCTCCTCGGACCTCACTTTTGGAATTTCACTGTGTTCGTTGAGTTGTTATATTCATGAATACTTTTAGCAGAAAACAAATCCACTCTACATTAAACATCAAGATCAATCCTATATCTATTGATGCAACATTCTTCTAAGTTTATCAACTGAAGCTACAGCTAAAATTCATTTCACAATTTTAAGAAAGATCCACAAACACTATTTGCAGTTCTGTATTAATCAAACTTAAACATGTTGGCAAACTAAACAAAGTTTGGGGTCCAAACACTCCCCAAAAAGACTACAAAGAGTCACCGCTCTAGAGGTAGTTACTACTGCCTTTAACACATTCTGAACAGCAGATGTAGACAACCTAAAACAAATGATGCTTCAAAGGGTTTACCAGGCTAAGTCCATTCTAGAGTTAGTCATCTTTGCAATCTTTTGCTGAAACTCCATTTTGTTCACCATTGACATTTGAAGCTCCCTTTAACTGGAGAAACACAATATTATCAGCTCCAAAGGCATAACTCAATTGGCAAATAAACACGGATTTTAAATTAAACATTACGACGTTCAGTTTCATCCACTTTAACCATATGGTACGACTTATTAGGTAGTTGAGACAGCGTTTTGTCTTAGAATGCTAGTGGTACAGATTGTGTTCATACTATTTTTCTGCTTCGGTTTTTTAGTACCTTGCCATTGTTACTGGTTATTGGTATTGCTTTTTCTATTTATTTTCCTGATTCTTAGGTCGTTACTTGCGGATACTATCTTTCTAGGCTTTGTTTCTCTTACTGTTGTATTGTCTCATTTCATCTTCTTGAGCCGAGGGTTTACCGGAAACAACCTCTCTATCTTTCTAGGGTTTACTGTAATGTATTGTCTCATGACATAGTACCCTCCCCAGACCCCACTTGTCTGATTATACTGGTTGTTGTTGTTAGTTTCATTAACAAGTAATAACCATTTATTTGGATAGCCTTATGGTGTTTATATGATGAAAGATATCAAACTCGATTGAAATTTTTAATATCCAAGAAGGCAGTACTTTTTGTTTGAAACTGCCAAATGGAAAGTAGTCACAGTAGCATTACCTGCTGGAGGACCTTCTTTTGATAGCGATAGCCCTGTGATAAAGAAGCAGCACAAATAAGAATTTGTGTGGTTACAAAGGATCTTGTACCCGATAATAAAATATCCACAGCACTGAAATCACCTTATCAGTTCCATAAATGTAATCGCAGTAAGTGAAAACTGAAGCAAAATTACTCTGGCTTTGGCCCCCAACGTAGTGATGGTAGTCATGGTAATCAGGTCCACCATAAAAAGGTATATACTTTGTGATAGTCCAAGGAAGGTCATATCTGTATTAAGAATGATGAAAATAGATTGGTTAAAACATGCTCCAATCACCATACTTGCTCATGCGTGAAGTAGGGAGCAATACAAAAGAATTCTCTGCATAAAACATAGGTAATGGTGCCAGCAAAAGATTCAGCGATGTACAGCTAAATTAAGCAATTAAAGTTACTAATTGCTCAGTTCTAATCGATCACTCAGGTGTAAGATTGAGTACAACAATCATACCAGCAGTCAAAGAGGAATAATCTTCTAAACATATAAACAAGCTAATACAAAAAGAACTGATCCCAGATAACAGGATTAGCAATAATTCATCTGCTACTCCTAACTGGATCGCTGTACATGAATGATTAAACATAAGCATGATACTAAATTATACCATTTTTCATATTTTGAATTCTGAGATGCGCAAAATTTATCACATTCACAACAGACATTTCTAAAGAACGAGGCGTCTCTGCCGCTTCTCAGCCCATACTATTTCGGTCAATAGTCTCCAGTATTTATTTTCAACGAATAATGCATTATCTCAGCTTCTATTTTTAAAAACTTTTGAGATGCTGCGACTAAATAGAACTTGTTGAAATTGAGACCAACACTATGAGTGAATCTTATTCTTAGGTTATACCAATAAGAACCACATAATATTTTTAGTTGTCCTATTGGAAGAACTACAAAAATTCAACTGAGAAGTAATTTTACATTATAAAGCTTCAAAAAATATTGTTGTTCTTAGTGTTGCCTTACATGATGCAAGAAGAAACATTTGAATAACAAACAAAGATGTTATCACCAAATACAGACATAAGGAGTACTTTTTTCTACTCCTCACAAACTATTATCATATTTTCCAGGCAGTTGCTAGTAGTTGTTACATGCATAATATACACTTGTAAAGTGGTACCAACCACTGTCCCTCCAAATAGAAAGATTTGCTTAACTTTGGCAACTATTCGTCAATGTTGTTTGCTTTAAGTTCAGTCTAGATCATATATAATGATTACCGTTGAAGACAGAATTAAGTAAATAAAAATATGTTCTTCCTAACAGCTTAACCGCTTAAACTTTTAGATGAGATGGTCATACACTTCAACATGGTATCATAGCCAAGTGAAGTCCTGGGTTCGAGTCTCACCGTCACCCCTGCATGTGAGGGGGCGTGTTGAAGACATAATTAAGTAAATAAACGTAAAAGCTTAAGCTTGTAGATGAGATGTTTACACACTTCAACAACCTCCGGTTGGACAATACTTTCACTTGTAATGTCAAGGGGGGAAAGAAGGTGCATGCTGCAATATATACATATATTTACAGGCATCTCCCATGACTAAGAAACTAGTACTCTTTCTATCTTTATTAAGCATTTGTTTGTACAGATTCAGTTATCAACTTCTTCAAGTTCAATACCAAGTTATTAATATTAAGTTCTAAACAAAATGAACTGCCGTTGCCAACTGTAGCTCCATATCAGTGGTGAAGACACACTACATAATTATGAGCCCAAGGCCAAAGATGTCAAAAGAATGGGACCAAGACCAACTATCAGAGATAAAAAGTTGATAAACGGAAAGCAAGGCATGAATCTCAAAATGCTCGTATTAAGAAGGTTTTGCTACTTAATCGATCACATTCCATTCTAAGGCTTAGGCAGATGGAATTATGGGAAAAAATTACTTAAGTGTTGTTTTACCTGCCGGCCTTCCACTGGAATTTGAACCTTATACCTCATGATTGACTCTTCTTAATTTTATCATATAATATAAAGATAATCCAAAAAGTAGAGAAGTGACTAACATCTCGACTCTGAGGGTTTGCATTTTATTCACATGCAAGAACATGTTAACACTAAAATCAGATGCTAAAAACACCATTTTAGCATAATTTTAACACAAGCATTACCATCCCCTCCACCAAAAGCAATGTAACAACAACAACAATAACAAACCCAGTATAATCTCACATATAGGGATCTGGGAAGGATAGTGTGTATGCAGCCTTATCCCTAACTTGTGCAGGTAAAGAGGATGTTTCCGGTAGCATCCACCAAAAGCAATAGAAACTAGAAAAGGGGATAAGGGGAAAAAAGGGAAAGGACCTACATGAAAATTTAGAAACAGAGAAAGAAGGAACAAAAAGAAGACAACTTTAATATTATTATATGCAAAAAGCAGTACTATTTTGACTTAAAAAGAAATCTCATGAGATTCCATTCACTGCATACAGATTCATCCAGAGATCACAAAAGCAAACAGCGAATGGGAAAAGGAATAAAGTGATAGTAATTGTTACTGTTAACCCATAATTTGGTCAAATTATAATAGAAGATAATCACACACTTAATCACCAAAAAAGTAACTTTTTAGTACTACCATAGTGTGAATAATCAAAAGCAAAAGCGCATGCGTGCGTACCCACTGTGAGTCTCAATAGCTTCGATCTGTCTCAACGCAATCCACAACCAGAACGTAACCATATGACCAGGGGCAATAGCAGGCCCAATAGCTGAGGGGATCCCGAGGATCAAAATCTCTAGCCAATGCGCATATGGTGCTGCAAAGCCTATTGGAGCTGTGTATTCATGGTGAACCTTGTGAATATTTTCATAACCCCATTTACAATGCAAGAACCTATGGATCCAATAGTTAAAATAGTCCTCCACTATAAAATATGTGCCCAACTGCAGCAAAATTTCCCATAGTGACGGCAAGGGCAAGCTTGTTCTAATCCCAACCATCTACATTGCCACAATTCACACACAAACAAAAAAAAAAGGATCATAATGAGTATCTCAATTTCACAACCTTGATAAAAATTAAGGCAAAACCATGACTTTCAGTACTGAAAACTCGATCAAACAACAACAACACTAGAGATTCTTTCTAATTTACACCTATTTCACTCCTATACTTAACAATATTATGAGTACTCTCTAACACTAAAGATTATCTTCTTCTTTTTCTATACTAACAACTCAATCAAACACATTGCTACAATTCACAACAAATTTTATGGGTAAAATGAGCAAAGATAAAAAGGGGTATCTCAATCTCAAATCATTGATCCAAAGATTAAAAAAATTGCCTTTTTCAGTTTCAACAAAACCCCATCAAATACATTGCAAAAAAGATATTTTTAAGCGGAACTATGAAATAAAGTAAAGAAAAATGGAGAAAGTTACCTTAACAGATGGATAAGAAACAAGCTGAAGTGGACCCACAACAAGGATGAACATACGCATAACAGACTTATAACAATGGAACACCTCAGAGAGTGAAAAATTGACTTTTGGTTGAATTTTATAAGACTGAATAGAGTTTCTGAAGAAAAGTTCAAGGAAAAGGTAATAAAGAGGGACACAAGAGAAGATTAGGAAGAGAAAAAGGATATTATGGCAGTAAAGATAGTAATCAGATTTGTTTGCAGAGTAATTGAACCAAATTGTCTCTAGAGTTGTAAGGGATCTTCCAATGGCAGATTCTGCCTCTTGGATTGTTTTAAAGGGCAACATTGAAAAGGGTTTGTAGTGAAATGGGGTTTGAGTGCAACTGTAATGGAATCTTGGAAATTGGCTATGGAGGAAGAGGGAGAAAGAGAGATGGAGATTTAGAATAGTAACAAGTGTATAGAAGCTAGCTAGAAAGAAGACAGGTCAATATTTTTATGAGGTTTTTGTTGGGTTGTGCTTCAGTGGCACCTTATATTCTTGATGAGTTTATGGAATCACATCTGGCGGGGCAAATAGGACAAATTGGAAAAGGCATGGGGTGCAAATTTTATTTTATTTTATTTTATTTTATTTTGATCGACGGAGGGGTTGCAGCTTGTAGTAAAATTGGAGATCTTTTGTATGACGCACCTCCTATTTCTGTATAATATTTGGGTCAAACTTTTAAATCAATATATTTTAGAAGTATTTTTTCTAAAAATACTTTTTCAATTTAAAAAATATTTTTAAGTAGCAAAGTTTTTAATTCCATGAGATATTTAACACTTCCTTCGATTCACTTTAATTGATTTTTCACCTTTTAGCATTAGTAAATAATAAAATTAACCATTTTAACTTTAATTTGTTTATTAGAATTATAACAAATGCTACTGGACTCTTTATTCCAAAGACAACTTAAAAAAAAGAAAATTAATTTTTTTTAATATCTAAAAAAATTAGAGTAAATGATATAGACCACAAAAAAAAGATTAAAAAAATTAATTAAAATGGATGAGGGAGTAAAGTTTTTGGTGAACCTCAATTAGGAAGTAAGAAATTGGAGATATGTAATTATGATTAAATGAGTCAACCTTATCTCGCGATATTGCATTTTGTTAATCTTTATCTTTACCTTTTTTCTTTATTTTTAAGGAGATAGAATGGACATGTGCATAGAGGGAAGCAAAAGCAATAGACATTATGCTCTTAATTTGTACTATTAAGTAAAATACTTCGTCTTACCTTATTATCTTTTAAAGTGTTGCCCCTAATTGTAGTTTACTAAAAGATCAATCAACTATTTATACCTTAATTTATTTGGAGTTGATTATGAGATTTATTTGTAGAAAAATTAACTCAAATAGTCGATCACCTAATCTCTCATACTAAAATAAATGTATAATATATCTATATTTAATATAATATTTATATATATCAGTTAAAGAAGTAAACATTAAATTTGGCTGTCTATTTTTGTGACATCCAGAGTCACCTTATTTGTATCAATCTAAAGTTAGACTATTTTCCCGATACTCTCTTCCTCAGCTAAGGGAACTAAAGGGAATACAACTACTGAGACTAGTGATATTAATAGTTCGGTTCGATCGGTTATTTTATAAAAATTTATATCATATTAATTTTTTGGTTATTCTATTATGTATAATTAAAATTAGACTTTTTAAAACCATACCAATTATGTTGGTTTTTCTTCGGTATCGGTATGATTTGTTTTTTTTTAAATATCACGTAAAATTCACCATTTAGAGTAGAATGCAATAACATATGTTCTTTTATAGGACGTGCCAAAATTCTCTAGACATTTTTAGTGTTTAAAGGGTAATAAATTAAAGAAAAATGAAAGATGGCTAGAGTATGGATCCATCAACTGTTCTACAACAGCATAAAAGAAACCAATCAAAGTCAAAGAAAATATAAATCACACGAGTGGAAAGATATTAATCAAGCTAGGGCTCAAGAATAATGTCTATAAAAGATTAAATATTCAAAAAGTTAAATCTAAATTATATGAAAGAAACAATATTCAATACATTGTAGTTTGCTGCTCATAGTCGCTAGATACTTGTGTCTTACTAAGATATTTGAAATAACTTAGTTTAAATAGAAGTAGCATAATAGACTTTAGGAATAGAATTTTTAATTTAATTACTTGTTGGCTTGTATTCATAATTCCAAAGCCCAAAGAAAAATTTAATACATTATTATTTTAAATTTACTATATAAATATATTTTTTATATGTAAAATTTATTCTGTACGGTTTCGGTAATTTTTCAGTTTATTTTTATAAAATAAAAAACTACCCTAATTATCGGCGTGGTTATAGATTTATATAAAAACCTACAGTTTCTTTAATAGAAACCTAAAATTCGGTTTGGTTCGATAAGTTTAATCGATTTTCGAATATCCATTGATACCCCTAACTGAGACAGCAACAAAAACAACAATAACTTACTCTTAGTTTGATTTCACGAGTACGGTCTAAAAAGAGTGAAGTATATACAGATTTTACCCCTATCTTTTGTGAAATAGAGAAGGTGTTTCTGATGTTAGAAATTTACTGTCTCTTTTAGAGACTTCTAGTATGGCCCACATATAAGATAATTAATTATTCAATTGTCTCTAAAAGAAAATAATATATCAAATAATATTATGTAGTTATGCACATATGATAGTTTCTTTGATGGAAAGTAATTACCATATATTAAAAGTTTCTAGGGTAATTATAATTTATAAAGAAGTCCCTAGGATTAAAGTATTTGCCTAAGAGTCCCTATCCTACCTATAAATACGCATGTGACTCCTTCTGTTTGGCCTCGTACGATATGCACAATCTAGCTAGAAGACTCTCTAGGTTTTCTACTAAAAGTTTCAAAGTTGATTTCCTACAACGCTTGAACAATAATGACGGAATGTATGTTCCATGTTAATATTCCACTTTTAAATATCAACATGTGCGATCAGAGCCTGCCTTTAACTGTGTTGTTTGGTGTTCCAAAATAATTGCTGACGCCATTTTTACTCCTGTATAGATAGAAAATTTAGAACCTTTTGGTGTTAATCTCATAGCAGAGAACGCCAATTCATCTAAGACTCACTTACTTTGCTTTTTCTTAAACTAAAAATTTATGGTCTTTGAATTAACTTGGTAGTAACATCAAATTTATTTTGAACCTTGTACTCTTTGTTAAAAGTCTCAATGTCTTGCGTTATCTTTTATGACCATCACTATATAGTGTCACTTCTACAATTTATTTCCCAAATAGTACTCATCCCATCTAGGTAAAACCCTTGTTTCTTCAAATAAATATTTGGGCATATATTTATGGGGGCTGTTTTGTTATGACAGGTAAGGATAAATAGAATAAAATATTTTATTAATTTTATTTTGAGATAAAGATGCACATTGACATTGACTTTTTTGCCTACTGTGCATTTTCAATTATATTGTTTAATCAAATAAAGTCCATGGGAACTTAAGTATGGTTGATGGATTAGCCGTTACTTGTATTCATTAGTAATTTTCCTTAGTTTAAGTCTCAGTTTCAACTTTGTTTTGAATTAAAGTTGAAATTTTATTAGATGTGCTTGTTTTTTTCACCAAATACAATTGGACTAAACAGCAGAGAACTACTCTATTATGTTTAGAGTTTCGATTTCGAATTAATGTTCATCATGTTACAATTATTTGACTTATAATATTTGGATTAAGTATAAGAATTAACCTTTGGGGTAATATAGCATTTTGCTTATATTTAGCTGCTCATAGGAGGGTCTAGAATTTGTTTAGAATTGGTATTCTATACAATTCACCTTTGATGGATTGTAGTTCATAGCTTATGTATACTTATCCTTGTTTTGCGGTCTTTACATTTTTCCCTACTGCTATTTTTAATGAGAATGCTTGAATTTCAATGCTTTCTGGTGACTATTATGCTGAATGGAAGGAGAAAGTCCTTCTCAGATTAGGGGGCTCAGATTTGGACCTGGCATGCCTTGTAGAAGAACCATTTGTTCTCACGAAATCAAATACGCCAGTGGCAAAGGTTAATTATGAGCAGTGGGAGCGATCTAATCTCTTAAATTTAATGCTCATCAAAGACCATAAGCCAAAGTATTAGGGGTTCTATCCTTAATAGCGATAAGGTCAAAGCTTACATGAAGGTAATTGATGAACAATTTGTAAGCTCTGACAAGGCATTGGCAGCACCCTTCTGAAGAGGCTCTCAAGTATGATTTTTAGCTGAAGTCGTATAGTGCGCGAGCACATTGTGGAGATGAGAGACATTGTTGCTAAATTCAAGTCCCTTGGGGTGGATATGTCTGAACCATTTCTTGTGCATTTCATTCTCAACTCCCTTCCTGCGGAATATGATCTGTTTAAGATTTCTTATAACACACATAAGGATAAATAGTCAATCAGTGAACTTTTAACGATGTGTGTTCAAGTAGAAAGGTTGAAGCATGAGACATCTAAAAGTGTTAATATGGTGACTCTTGGTAAGAGAAATGTAAAGAAGGGAAAAAGTGGTCCTATGAAGAAGAAAAGCACCTTTAACAAATATGTTTGTCGTTTCTATAAGAAGAAAGGACAATGGAAGAATGACCGCGTGAAATACAAGAAATGACTTGAGAAGAAAGGTAATTTTACCTTTGTATGTTATGAATCTAATTTTATTGAAGTCTGATAATACATGGTGGATTGATTCAGGTGCTACAATTCACATTGCTAAAATCATGCAGGGCTTTCTAACTCATAGGAAGCCGATAAGAAGTGAACAATACGTTTATTTTGGCAATAGGACACATTCAGAATGGGGACTTATGAGCTCATTTTGAATGATAGTTTTCACTTAGATCTAGAAAATACTTTTATGTTCCAGAATATTCTAGGAATTTAATTTCTCTTTCAAGACTATCGAGTAGTGGATAAACTTTGAATTTTCATTATCCTTCTGTGAAACTTAATAAAGTTATTGATTTTAAAAATTTGAATAAAAATTTATATAAACTTGAGCTAGGCCGCACATTTGATGATATGTTTTAACTTTGCATGATGAAAAAAATTGGCATTAAGCGATGTAATATCAATGAGAACTCATCAAATCTTTGACACAATAAATTGGGACACATATCTATTGATAGAGTCATGTTTGCAAGTTGAATAAATCTATTTATAGGCTAAAGCAAGCTTTCCGCCAATGGTATATTAAATTTCATAATATTATTTCTTCATTTGGATTTCAGGAGAACATCATTAATCAGTGTATATACCTTAAGATATGTGGGAGCAAATATATTTTTCTAGTCTTATATGTGGATGATATTTTGTTTGCAAGTAGTGATTTGAGATTGTTGCACGAGACTAAACAGTTTCTTATCCAGAATTTCGAGAAGAAGGATATGAGTGAAGCCCCTTATGTCATTGGCATAAAGATTCACAGAGACAGATCCCAAAGATTACTTGGATAGTCTCAAAAGCCATACACTGAAAGAATTCTAAAAATATTTGGGATGATGAACTATTCACCCATGGAAGTACCCGTAATTAAATGTGACAAATTCTTATTGGATAAATGCTTACAAAATACATTGAAAAAAGAGAAAATGAAAGATATTCCCTATGCTTCGCTTGTTGGGAGTTATGTATGTACAGATCTGTACTAAACCTGATATTGCTTTTGCGGTATGAATTCTTGCCAGATATCAAAATAACCTTGGTCTTGACCATTGGAAAGCTGGTAAAAAGATCTTGAGATATTTGTAAGGAACCAAAGATTTTAAGGCATACAAATACTTTGACTCATTGAAGGTAATTGGATATTCAAACTTTGATGTGGGTGGATGCAAATACATTGGTAAATTCACTTCAGGATATATTTTCCTTATTGTTGGAGGTGACGTGTCTTGAAGAAGTGTCAAGCAGACCATTATTGCAACATCCACAATAGAAGCTGAATTTATAGCATGCTATGAAGCTACATTACTGATGTTATGGTTAAAAAATTTTATTTTCGGCCTTAGGATTGTCGATCTATTTTAAGGCCATTGAAAATCTTATGCGACAACTCATTTGCAGTGTTCTTCTCTTAGAGTAATAAAAAGTATTAGCTGAAGGAAGCACATCAACGTAAAGTACTTGATGATTAGAGACTATGTGAATTTTGAATATGTTAGCGCTACTTTGATGATTGCTGATCCTATGCCTAAAGGTCTGCCAGCTATATTTTCAATGATCATGTAACCCATATGGGGCTTAGTAGTTCAATTTAGTCTTGCTTTGCTCGCTAACAGTTTGTCTAGACATTGTGTTTATTTTTATATGCAATGCACACTTTTGGTTTTTCATTTATTATTTGTGATTATTTGATCAATAAAGTTGGAATCTGAATGACTTATATTAAGTTCATTCATAAAGTTGTTAGACACTTGGTTAGAATGCATTGTGCATTGTATACATGGAAGGAGGTGTTTGTCTAAAAGCATGATCGAAATGATTCGTGTAATAATATGTTCTAGTTAAAATGATTGTTGCATAACTTTTAGTTGAATGATAACGTCTATGGCCATATTATATGTTTATCTCTCATAAAGGATTATTTGATTATAATATGTGGGTCAAGTGGGAGAATGTTAGAAATTTACCGTCTCTTCTACAAACTTCTAGTGTGGCTCACATATAAGATAATAAATTATTTACTTGTCTCCAAAAAGAAATAATATATCAGATAATATTATGTATTTATGCATATACGGTAGTTTCTTTGATGGAAAAAAATTACCATAAATTAGGAGTCCCTAAGATAATTATAATTTATAGAGAAGTTTTGCATAAGAATCCCTAGCCTATCTATAAATACGTCTGTAACTCCATCAGTCTGGCATTCTATGAGATGATAGGCACATGCTAAAAGACTCTCTAGATTTTCTATGAAAGGTTTCAAAGGCAATTCCCTACGATGCTTGAACAATAATGGCAATGCTGGGTTTTCATGTTTGGGCTGTTGCCCCACTTCCCATATTAACGACAACAAGAAGCACGTGATAATATCAAAAATTCGTGACCAGCAAGGCATCTTCTTCTTTGATTCCTATTCTTGTGTTAGAGACCAAAAACTCTTCAACCATAAAATAGCAATTATAATGACTAAAATAAGTATAATCAAATCAAATTAAATATGTTGGTTTTGAGAGAACCTTCACCGATAGGGAATATTTTTTCTTTAATTAATCTTATACAGCTCGAATCTTAATTAATTAGTCGAGTTAATAAGCTTCAAAAGAATGTAGAAAGAAAAATCTAAACCCCAGTTCTAAAAAATCTACGCATGACCAAGAAAATAGATGTTGTGATATTCACGTTCAAGTCTCACTAAGAACTATGTAACATGATCTAAAAATTAGCCAAAGAAAAGATTCACATATTAAGAAGTAAAATAAAAACGAATTGTCTACTTGCTATCAAATTTCTCATAGAGAAAACTTATAAGATAATCCTCCTCCTTTCCCCCCCCCCCCCCCCCCCATATCTCCTAGGGCAATTGTTGAGGATTGCAAATATGTGCTGCAAGTGAATATTAGAAAAATAATGTGCTTATTTCTTGGCCAATAAAAGTTATAAACATGAAAAAAGATTAATTAACTTTAGTCTTCTGAGGTGGGTAGTTCTTGGAGGGAAGGATGCCGGGGGTCTATTTGGAAACAGCCTCTCTACCCCAGGGTAGGGGTAAGGTCTGCGTACATACTACCCTCCCCAGACCTCACTAAGTGGGATTATACTGGGTTGTACTTTTAGTCTTCTGAGGTTGCTCACAGTGGAATCAAGTTTATTTTCCTGACATAATTAGTTTTTTCTGGTTCCCACCTAATGTCCGATATTCATTTATTGGAGCCTAACTATATCCGGATTCGCATTGAGGAGGGTCCCCATTCGGGGATAGCGCTCCCTACCAAGAATTTATCCATACTCAGGGTTGAACCCGATACCTCTGGTTAAGGGAGGAACAACCACATCCACTGCATCACATTCTTTGATGATGACATATTTAATTCACATAACTCCTGAAAATATTTTTAAACTTTTTTTCACCCAAAGTAGCTGAGAAAATAAAAATAAAAAATGCTTAGCAATCTGGAATTGTATTTATATGGGCGACTCCGTTCTATTAACGGCAATACAAAGGACTCGTACGAGTGTCCTAATCCATTGATGGATAATTCTTACCCATTATTGCAAATGAAATGCCAGAATAGATATGTTCTTTTTCAGGATATACTTCTCACTTTGAAATGATGCCATTTTTTTTTCCTATTATAAGGAGTACTAATAAAGTGAGGCTCACACGTTAATTTCAATTAATTAAGGGGTACCATAGTATGATATAACTAAAACAAAGTAATAGTAAAGTTTTCTAATTAAACGCGCAATTTATGGCTTAGTCTTATAGATTTTGCATCCATGACTTTTGCTATTCATTCGATTTGATTTGAAAAATATTAGCAACTCTAGCGCTCAAGTTTGACCAAGCATATCTTACAATAATAAAATGGCATCTTTACTCTCCCTAAAAATATCAGTGATTTTTTTTTTCAAACTATAATTATCGCTTCTCTTTTATTAGTTGAATAGCACTTTGTCTGGTAATTTCTAGGTAATCATGTACTTTAGTCCTTAACCCTACTATATATATAGAGAGAGAGTCATGCTCAAAGCCTCAAACTGTCCCCATCTATGATAAGGATACAGTAAATTTCCTAATTAGGTTAGATATGTAATCAAGATTTAATATATAAATAGATCTTGATCAAACTCAACCCCAAAAACTAATGATTATTTGGGTTAATTCTTTTTTTAGTTGATGAAGATTGTCCAAGACTATATAAGGAGTAGGGGTGTACAAAGAAAACCGACAAACCGCACCAATCCGATAATCCGAGTCAAGCCGAGATAAAAAACCCGACTATGGTTTGGTGTTGGAAAAAAAAACCCGACCATAATTGGTTTGGTTTGGTTTTAACTAAAGAAAGTCAAACCGAAACCAAACCAACCCGACGTTACATATATAGAAATTGTAGATATATTTAATATATAAATATACTTATTGTAATGTAATTTATAAATATTTCTTAAAAATTTTCATAATATTATCTTTTAAGGTATTATTTCAAGGTTGTATTTAAATCTTTTGTATGCTCCAATAAGTTTTATAGCCATTAATATTAGTAAATTAAATAATGTTAGCAATCAATACTAATGTTAACAAAAGATATTCAATTCAATATTACGATCGGGAATGTATTGAATGTCTAATTTTTGTTTTGCAATAATTTAGATAAAAATACATAACCTATTTTTATTTTGCTTTAGATTTAGGCATATAATTAATAGTTCCCTATTAGTCTATCTAGTTTAGCTTGAATTAGTGCTTTTAGATTATGTTTATTTTTATTACGGCTTTTTAATTAGCAATATTTATATTACATAATTTTATTGTCTTTATTGTTGAATATTTTAGGATAATGTCATGAGTCATGACATATCTCATATTTTGTATTATTTTCTTGGAAAATACTTTATATAGTTGTATCTTACTAGGATTAAAGAAATATTTTGAGCATACGTTATATGTTTTGATCTACGAAGATTTTACCGGAAAAAATTTCGAAAAACCCGAATAACCCGAAAAAACCCGAGAAAAATCGATATTGAAAAACCCGAGTTTATTGGTTTGGTTTGGTCTTTAAAATTAATAATCCGATACAATTGGTTTGGTTTGGTAATTGTAAAATTCGAACCAACCCGGTCTATGTACACCCCTAATAAGGAGTCGAGAAAATCCACATTCCACCTACATGGGACTCAACCCCCCCACCCCCTCCCCCCCCACACCCAGGTATGCAAACTGGAGTGTGGATAACATATATAAGGGTCCAATATGGATAACAATAAATTAAGATAGGTCTGACTCTGGTTAGTAACGGAGGCAGGATTTTTGCTAAGTGAGTTCATAAAAGAAAGACATTAAAAAATTAAAAGCGATCATTGTAGCTAATGGGAATTGAACAAATGACCTCACAAGGGTTTTAAACCTCCTTGACCACTACGCTATGTTTTTGGGTTATATTAAGAAAGTTTAAAAAATAATATATAGAGATGAAAAATATATTTTACCTTATATATATAGTATAATTTTTCAGCTAAAAGGAGTTCGAATGAATCTCCATCTGCCCCTAAAGTTGTACCTGATTCTGGTACCATAATAAATGAACCTTAGTCTTCTTAGTCTTCCGCTTTTTCGGTGATATCTATAAGAAGGAATACCTGTCTCAAGGTAAACAGGAGTTCCCGGCTCAAGCGAAATGATACCGGCGCAAGGTAATTCAATTCTTTAGTTTGTGGCAGAGAGTTTTAGAAGACTCTCAGTTATTAAGGTCACTGCTTAACAAAGCGATCTTGATAGCCGCTGACGTACTAAGGAGTTATGTATTGGAGCTTACCTGTTTGCTCTTACGGTAATGAGGACGGCCCGACGTTCTAGCTAATTAAATCAAACCAAAAAAATAATTGTTAAGACGAGAATTGCCTAAAACTATATAAGGAGCCCACGAAATCCACATGTAATGTGGGACTCAACAAGGTCATAGGTTTTTGATGACCACAATCTTGTAGCTACATAGGAGATTTAGTACAATATCTAGTCTTTATTGTCTAAAACACTAAACAATTAATCAAATGCAATTGATTTTTCTTGGATTCATATACTTAAAGAGAAAAAAGAATCAACTGCAAGGACTTGAAGAGGATAAGATTAGATGGAAAAGAGGAGTGCAAAAGATCAAACAAAGGAGCTATCTTTCATTGACTGCACTGTGAAACATAATAATAGATTTTGAATGTGGTGGAGATGAAAAAGATAAGAGGAGAGTCCCACACCTTAGTGCGAAGTGAAAACACATTCCAATTGACAATTGCATGCTGTGTATAGAATCATGAATCATATGATCTGACTGAAACCCAAAATTTAAAAAGAAAAAACAAAAAAAAAGGCAAAAACTACAACTCTATTTTAAATTTTGCTAGAATCGACTATATGAATCTTTTTACCCGTTTAGTTATTGTTTAGCTCATCATTTTTGTGTTGACCTTTAATCTATAGAAATTTTTATTAGTTAATTCGGGTTTGGGACCGATTATGTTAAGCTTATACATTTGATATTTTGTATATGTGTAGAATTAGCAAACAAAAATAAATCTAAACGTTCCATTTTCTTTAATTTTCTTATCTTTGTATAAGGTAGTCAGTCACAAATCAAAATCATAATCATAGTAAGCATATCTATGTTTCCACTAATCACACGCATGAATCCTAAATAATTAAAGGAAAGCAGCCCGAAGTGACTGTTTAATCATTTACAATCTCAGTGTGGAAGAGCATGCATGCACTTTAATTTGCATATGAGTTCGATCATGCTAGCCGTTGGACCATGAATTATCAAATTGTACCAAGGGATTAAGATAAATGCATGGCATAAGTACCTATAATAATTTTCTTTTTCAAATTGTCAACTTCCTAAAGTCCGGTTTAGATAAAATAAGAAACTTAGTAATATGGGACAAGGAGGGTGTGGCCCAGTAGAGGACAAGTTGCGGGAGGCTAGACTTAGACGGTTCGGGCATATGAAGAGGAGAGGTATTGATTCTCCGGTAAGGAGGTGTGAGAGGCCGGCATTTGAGGGCCAGCGGAGAGGCAGAGACAGCTCGAAAGAGTATTGGGGGAGAGGTGATAAGGCAAGATATAGTGTTGCTCCAAGTTACTAAGAACATGACATGAATAGGAAGGTATGGAGGTTGAGAATAAAGGTAAAGGATTGCGTAGGCGAGTGTTGTCCTTGTTTGTAATAATTTTGATACATCACTTGCTGTCTTTCGTATTTTTTCACATCCCTGGACTTCTGTTACTACTTGGTGTTGTCTTTTATTTCGGTTCTCTATTGCATTACTTATTGCTAGTTTTGTATTTTTGCTTCAATTGTCAGATCAGCTTGCTTGTTATTGTCCCTCCCCTTTTTCTTTTCTGAGCCGAGGGCCTACCGGAAACAACCTTTCTGCTTTCTAAAAGTAACGATAAGATCTGCGCACAGTCTACCCTCTCTATACCTCACTTATAAGATTACAATTGGCATGTTATTGTTGTAAGTTCCTAAAGTATCTTGTTGCAGAGAGGTATATATATTGCACATCAAATACATGAATGCAAGACATATATTTTGTAGATAAATAGTACTAGTGATAATTGACAATTATAATTTAGTTATTTGGTCCTATGTATAAGTATTTTTCGAGAGATTTCTTCTCCAAAGTTTGAAAGAATGTAGTGACATGATTTGACTAGAAGAGCACCTTAAAACATGAGTGACCATTCAAATTGATTGAAGTGAAGTAAGAGGAATGCTGAAAATGTACTGATTGATATTCAATGATATACAGAAAAAAGCTGCATTTGCATAAGTGTAAAAGGCTAAGGTGAAGAGAGTAGACTTTGAGAAAAAGGCATATTGTTTGATTTCATCTTTATCTCTTTCAGAAAAATTGCGCAAATCTGCAATTCCACACTTTTTGTCCTCCAAAGATAGAAAAGGTGAAAATCTGCAGTGTGATATTATTGAGATATCTAATCATTTTTGTGGAGCCAACTAAGAGTATAATTTTGAAGAAGTGAAAGACTCATCCAAAAAGTGAATTCTTAGTCCCTCTGTGATGATGATGTAATTCTTATTAATGATTTGCAATGAAGACTAATGGACTCTTCCTTTTACTGAATCTCTTAGGAGTATTATTTTCTTTATATTCTTTTGTCTTCTTGTACATTGTTTGGTTTTTTGGAGATAGAGAACTAAAAGTAAATTATGCCTAACTCAAAGACACTTATAGTATATTTGGCCAAACATTTTTTGTTCTATAAATTTTTTTTCTAAAATTAAAGTGTTTGGTTAGTTTTTGAAAAAAAATATTTTTGAGAATAAGCACAAGTAATTTTGGAGAAGCAGTAAAAAGTAGCTTCTCTCCAAAATTACTTTTGAAAAAAATACACTTAAAAGCAGTTTTTAAAAACTTGACCAAACACCAATTGTTGCTCAGAAGTGTTGTTCAACTTATTTATCTAAATACAAACTACTTCTCACCAAAAATACTTTTGAGAAAAATATTTTTGAAAAATTACTTTTCAAAATAAACGAATACAGATCGAGAGTTCTAAGTATATGTAGCTTAGTAAAGAACCACAATTAAACTTTGTCTATGTTTATATATATATATATATATATATATATATATATATATATGTGTGTGTGTGTGTGTGTGTGTGTGTGTATGTGTGTGCGCGCGCGCGCGTGTTGTATGGGTCCAAATTTGAACAACCACGACCGTTGATGAGTACGACGAACAACGAGATTGTCGTAGCCCAACATCTTGCAAAGGACAACCATAAGGCGAACAAGAGATTGTACGACCCTTGTAGTAGTGCGGGTCTACTAGGGGATGTTAGGAATATTCTTTCGAATATTCTTTATAGTGTGTCTTTTAGAGATCGGAAAGGTTTTGTTCCATATATATAGTGTGAAAAAGCTTTGTAAGGGGGACACTCTGGCTAATCCATAATACTTGTTGTAAAAGATTGAGAAGTTTTTTTTTTTGGGGTATAACTGTTAGATTTCATTAATATCAAAGGGATGTACAATGTAAAGTTCTATAGTAGTAGCTTGGACTAGCTACTACTCATTTACAAACAATCACTATATACTACTACAACTATCAATAACAAATGCTATCTTAGTATATGGAAATCTAAAGACTATAGCTAAGGAAAACAATTAAGTTGCCGCAAGCCATCTTGCCATCGTCTACAGTTTCTGCCACGGATATGAATAAGCAAAGCAACTTCTCTGCAAATCTGTTCTTCCACAAATACTTTCCCATCAAAACGAATGCAATTCATTTCCCTCCATATAAGAGCAACAGTATTGACAAAGATAGAGGAAGTAATAGCATTGTGCCACATTCTGCTCCTAGCTTTACTGCAAATCCATTGGAGCTCAGTTTCCCAATTACCAACTGTTCTATGGTACCCCATCTAGCAGCATAGACTGGACCACAGTATATTGGTGATTGAGCACTCAAAGAACAAATGCTTAAACTCTTCAACATGCTGATTACACAGTTTTTAGGAACTTGTATTCCAAATTTCTACAATCTGTCAATAGTAGGAAGTCTTTGCTGAGCAGCTAGCCATACAGTGAACTTGTGTCGAGGTTGAACATTAGTAGTCATCATCAGATTCTTCCACTCTACCTTATTGAAACTGGGAATCATTGTAAGGTAGAGTTTCTGGATTTGGAATTTATCCAGCCTGCACACTCCTTTCAACCTGCTAAAAAGATCCCCCTATAGCTTCTGGTTCTCCATTATTGCAGTTCTGCATTCCAGTATCTTCCTAACAACCCAAGAAGCTGTCTTAGGAATGGTCATTGTTACAATATCACACTGCTTGATGTAATAACAGTGCATCCATTTGTTCCAAAGACAGTCTTTTTTCCTGGCCAAGTCCCATAAGAGTTTAGTAATAGCTACTTTATTCCATACAGGCATATCAATTATGTTGAGTCCTCCAGCTGTAAGTGGTCTGCAAACCCTTTCCCAGTCAACCAAAGCCCTTTTAGACACAGTAGCAGTTCCAGTCCACAGAAAAGACCTGCAGATTGCTTCAATGGTTTTCAATACTTTTTTTGGCAGTATGAAAACTTGTTCCCAGTAAGTCTGAATACCAAAAATAACAGCTTTGATCAATTGACATCTTCCTGCATAAGAAAGCAACTTGGCTGACCAGCATGTAATATTATCAGTAATCTTCTCAATCAGAGGCAGGTAATGATGGATGGAAAGTTTTTTAGAGTCAAGGGGTATCCCTAAATACTTGAATGGAAGCTGACCCTTAGTGAACCCCAGTGTCTCTATAATTTCTTCTCTGGTACTCTGCTGCACTCCAGGCAAATATACAGCACTTTTGCTAATATTAGCTTGTAGTCCAGAAGCTTCAGAGAACTTAAGGAAAGCCTCCTGTAGGATCTGGATGGATATAATATCAACTCGACAGAACATAAGTAGATCATCAGCAAAACAGACATGAGCACAGTTAAGTTTCATGCATTTGGGATGAAAGTTGAAATCCCCATTCTTGTGCAACTGACCCAATATCCTATTCAGGTATTCCATAGACAGAATAAATAGATAAGGTGACATAGGATCACCCTGTCTAATACCTCTCTTGGCAATGAAGGGCTTAGTTAATCCACCATTCAGCACTAGGGAGTAGGAAACAGAAGTGACACAAGCCATTATCCAGTTCAAATCCACATTCAAGACACATCTGGGGGAAACTCCTTTTCTTGAATAACCCTTGAAGATTTCATGGCTAAGCAAAATATTATCAACAATGCTTCTCCCTTCAATAAAAGCTGACTGAGCTTGCCCAACTAATTCACCAATAACAATTTTCATTCTCCTAGTAATAACTTTGGAGATGATTTTATAGACAGTGGTACAACAGGCTATAGGTCTATAGTCTTTAACAATTGTAGGAGCTCTAACCTTAGGAACAAGTGCAATAGCAGTGGTATTGATCATGTGAGGCATTTTGCATATGGAGAAGAAGTCCTTTGTAGCAGCTAGTATATCTTTCTTTACTATCTCCCAGTTACTAGTAAAGAATTCCACAGGAAAACCATCTACACCTGGTGCTTTGTCCTTTGGCATCTCATTTAGAGCTTCTGTAATTTCTTCCAATGTAACCTCTTGAATTAACATTCTTTGTGGTGACAAAGTTAGACATTGTCCTTCTTTAATAACAACAGTTTTGACACAAGGCACTTCATCAACACACTCCCCCATCAATGATTTGAATACCTTTATAAACTCCTGCTCCACAGCTAAGGGGTCTGTGAGTTTTAGACTTGTACCAGTGTAGATAGAAGTAATGTTATTCTGGCATGTTCTGATCTTCCACTGAGCATGGAAATATTTTGTATTGGCATCACCACAATCAATCCAGCAAGCCTTGGATTTCTGTCTCATAATTTGTTCCTCCACACAGCTCCATTTCTCAATTTCTTCTAGTGCTGTTTTTTCTCAGTAAACAAAGACTGTGCTAGTGGATTGTGTTGCAGTTGAGTCTATATAATACCTAGAGTCTCCCTAGCCTGAATAAGTTTCTGTTTGTATGAAGCCATATGGACATTTGTCTCCTTTAAGTGTTGTTTCAAGGTCTTCAATTTATTCCATATCTGCTGCATAGGTGATCCTTCATATTCCTGTCCCAGACCTGTTGTAGTATGGTAAGACACTGGGGGTTCTCCATAATAGCAAGATAGAGCCTGAAAGGTTTAGGATGCAGAAGTTTTTGATTCCCAAATTTGATAAGAATAGGAGAGTGATCAGAAACTGAGGGATTCATGGAGTCAGCTTCTAGATGTCCATACTGCTGTATCCACTGGAAATTACCCAAAGCCCAATCAATCTTACTATAGACCCTAGTGGTATTACCCTGCTTATTTGTCCAAGTGTAATGCCACCCTTTAGCTCTAAGGGGAGTGAGTTGGAGGTCAGCAATGACATCTTTAAAACCTCTAGCTTCAGCATCAGTGACAGGAGAACCTATTCTATCTTCAGAACATAAGACAGAACTAAAATCCCCACTCAGCACCCAAGAATCTTGACTGGGAACATTTACTGTCCTTAAGTCACACCACAACTGGTCCCTAAGGTTTGCAGTATTATGAGCATAGATGACACTCAAGTGAGTTTTGATCTAACTTTTAGGATCTTCTAAGAAACACTGAATAAACTGGTCAGTCACACAAGAAATTTGGACCTGGATGTGGGGTTTCTATAGTAGCCATATCCTCCCATTTACAGCCTTAGAGTAGTTGCATTGGACCTTCCATCCCTTAGCAATCTTATCTTGAACCTTCTTTGCTTTGTGTTCCTTCACTCTAGTCTCAAGACAACCCATGACATCTACTTTATTTACAGCAAGAAAGTTTTTCAATTCTTTCTGCTTTATGGGATTGGTTAAGCCCCCTAATGTTCCAAGTGACAATAATCATGAAGCATTAGGAAATATGCTATGAGAAGGCCCTGGATCAACTTGTTGACCCCTTCTGCCGGCATCTAGTACATCAATAATAGCCTTCCCCTTATTACATTTATCAACCATAACTTCACTGTTGCCATTGGGTGCATTGATAACTGTTTCATTTCTTTCCTGAATGTCAGGGCCTATCTGTGCATTCTGTTGAGCAATAGTTATGCAAGAAGTGTTATTCCCCAGCTGCTCATTCTCCTTGTTATGCTCTGGTTGAACTGGCAAGCTTTCCAGTGTACCTGCACTAGCTATAGGCTGTTTAATAAGCCATTCTTGCTTAGTAACTTTTGCCTGCTTTTTCAATCTGGTCCTCTGCCTTCTTGTCTTTCCCTGTTCCCTCATATCCTGCTCTACATCATTGCTTGCATTATACCAACAGCCAATAAAATCATGGCCAAATTTCAGGCAGTGATTGCAGAAACTAGGCTTCCAGTCATATTCAATCAACTGAATCTTAGGGCCAAATGGAGTCTCAATATCTATCTGATCAAGGAGGGGATGGGCAACATCAACCTCTACTAGTACTCGAGCAAAAGAAATCTTCTCATAGTGAGCTGTGAATTTGTCTGTGTACAATGGTTTACCCACTGCACTAGCCATTTTTCTCAATACTTCAATAGACCAATAGCCCACTGGTAGTCCAGGAAATCGAAGCCACACAGGTACAGTGCTGAGTATATCATTCTGAAAGGAGAAGTCAATTTCCCAAGGCTTCAACACCATGGGTTTATTCCTGTACGAGTAAGGCCCAGACTGAATGACTAGATCTTTGTCCTCTATACTATTGAATCGGAATATGCAATAGCCTTCAGAATGAATCAAAATCCGGGGCTTAGACACAAAGTTCCACACATGCAGCACAAAATTTTCCATCGTTTTCTCATTAGGATTGTCTCCAATACACCAATTAATGCAGTACTCCAGTAATCCACCTGAGATTTCAAATCATCTTCACTAATTTTGACAACCTTCTTACCATCTCTGTCAGTAGGAGGCACGAAAGAGAGTGGCTTACCCATTTGAGCATTTCGATTACCTCGCACAACCTCAGCAGCAGTCAGAATTGATTTCTCATATCCAAGGGCATCTGAGAATTGTAGTCGTCTCACAACGAGGCTAGCCGACACTTCAATTTTGTTCATCGGAGGCGGTATATCAGTCGCAACACCATGTGCATGCAGCATCTCTGTCGATTGGAAATTCTGGGGAAGGAAATTACCAAACGTCAGTGGTTCCAGTTCCTTAGAAACACCATGCGCAGGGGTGACTATTTGAGCAGTAGTGAGGGCCAAATTTCGCCGGCGACGAGCTATTTTTTGGGAACAATGGCGATCTTGCTATCATGCGCCGAGATTATTATACTTAGCTAAGTTTTAACACTTCATTTTCTTTAATTGATTTGTTCAAAAAGGTTCCGATATCTTTTGAGTCAAAAAACTTGGCATCGTGTGAGGCTTTCCATAGCTGAGATCTTAGTTTCGTCTAGATTCTTGAAAGAAATAATCATCTCTTTTTAGCCTTACAAAGACCAACAACGGCAGGAAAGGGAGAAGAAAGGCTAAAGGCAATAGTAGGTATCAAGAACGACCTCCTGAATTCCCTCAATGAAGCCAGTGGAGAAGATAAAGAAAATGCAATGCCAGGTGCTACACCTGAGGGTAGGATCTCTACCCCTCTCCCTCGTACGAGGGTTTAACTATCTCACGCAAGAGGAAAACCTCAACATCCGCAGCAGGAGAAGCACCACCGCCCGTGAAAAGGCTATTAGAAGAATGGTTGACAAACACCTTGAGCAACATACTCAAGAAACCCGTTCAGAGAGATATCGAAGGCACATTGCGTGCAGAAACCACAGTTGTTGACGATGAGCCAGAAATTACACGAACACGTAACACCCATACTATCGTTGATGAACTTCCGGCCATCTTAAAAAACTAGAAGAGATGGAAAAAGAACAAAACACTTTACGACCAGATGAAAGAACATTAGGAAATGGTTGATAAAATACCGGGCGCTCCGAAGTTGCTACAAAAACGTGATGTGGGCCGATTCGTCGAACAGCTATACAGCAAAGGAGCAGCACCCCACTCTATTCCAAAAAACCTTCAAAGTGCCACCATATCTAAAAATATATGATAGAACCATGGGTTCGGAGGATCACTTAATCCATTACGTTACTGCCGTAAAAGGTAGCGATCTATCAAAAGAACAAGTGTCGGCAGTACTGCTGAAAAAGTTCGGCGAAACTCTGAAAGAGGAGCGTTGACATGGTATTACCAACTACTAGCACGATCGATATCAACGTTCAAAGAAATAGCAGATAAATTCTTCATCGCTCACGCAGGAGCGAAAAAGGTAAAGGCCAGGGTAAATGATAGCTTTACCGTCAAGCAGATGATATACGAGGGATTTCGGGATTTCCTAGCCTGATTCAACATGGTAAGGATGAGCCTACCGAACGTGTCAGAAGGGATGCGGTAGCATCCTTTCAAAATGGGTTAAACAAAAACGTGTCAAAAGCAACCAAGAAGCTGCTAAGTAGACTCATAAAGTATCCCCCTCCACCACATAGGAAGAGATCCATAATGCATATTGCACCGAGGTGAAGGCAGATGATAATGACCTAAACAGACCGATCCAGCGACAAACGTCGGTCCAAAATGAGACAAGGAGAGATTTCCACAATGACGCCCGAAGGGACAAACTACCACGTTTAATCGAGAAAGGCACCAACCCCCGAACATCCAACCCACTTCATCCATGACATACAGATGCCGTGTCTTGACACATCGTACCACCCCGAAATGAAAGATGTATGCATATATTGTTATCTGCTCATAACTTTTGTGTTTCTCCTTCAGAAATAGTGTATGCACTAGAAAAGCTCAGCGTAAAAGTGCCGTGGCCGCAAAAGATGAGTTAGATTCGAGCACCAAGAGGAACATTCTGTGTGAATTCCACTAAGAAAGGGGATACAAGACCTAGGACTTCATAGGTCTGTGACAGGAAGTGGTAAGAATGTTAAACCAGAGATACCTGAAAGAACTGCTAAGCAACCGAGGACGGGCCAACTTTTCTTGTGGACAGATCAACCTCAGGGACCTCCAAAACCACCATCACCAGCTCGTACCATACAAATGATTATTCGCGGCGGCGATGATATGATAATCAACTATGTGAAATTCACCACTACACACACTCAAACGGACAGTCGCCCATGAACGGCATGACGACCTCGAAGACAGTATCATCTTTGATAAGTCGTATACCAACAGTTTGTCTTTCCCTCACTATGATGTTTTAGTTATAACTTATGAATCACAAATACCAACTTACAAAGAATAATGGTGGATGAAGAAAGCGACGCGTATACTGTTCACCCACGAGTTCTCATACATATGAGGCTCGAGGATAAAATAATACCGTATTGCATAACACTGACGGGTTTTAATAATGCAATGGAACAAACCTCTGGAGAGATAGTGCTACCTACCTAGCAGGAGGAGTCCCCTTGGAGACGACGTTCCATGTTATAAACTAGGAAACAACGTACAGCGCCATCAGAGGGCGTCCATAGATACACGACATGCGAGCTGTCCTGTCAAGTTTGTATCAGGTAATCAAATTTCCTATCCCATGGGGGATATTTAGCATCCAAGGCGAGCAATGCACCGCCCAATAATGCCACCAGATCGTCCAAGATTTCATGCATACCAAATAACTAAAATTGGAAAGTGCGGAAGCATAGCAATCAGCCATATCGGGAACCAAACCCAATGTACAAATAGAGGCCATCAAAGACCCAGATATCATAGAAGCTTGTAAGGCAACCGTAAAAGACCTTGACCTCGTCCAATGGACAACACCAATAGCACGAAAAAGGCTTATATCAGACAAAACCTCTTAGAACCAGGTATATATCGTGAGTTCCTAGCTAAAAATGCCAATTTGTTTTCCTTTTTCCCATTTAGATATTCCAGGAATCACAAGGGATATCGCTACACACAGGCTGAACGTCGATCCTTTTTATTTGCCAGTACGGCAAATGAGGAGAAAGTTCAATGTCGCCATCAATGAGGCAGTCAGTGAAGAGGTTGATAAATTACTCACTAATGGTTCCATCCGAAAGTCAAAATATCCCCAATGGGCCGCCAATGTGGTCATGGTAAAAAAGAAGAACGGGAAATGGCGGATGTGTGTCAATTTCATCGACTGGAACAAAGCATGCTTGAAAGATTCCTTTCTACTACCACATATCGACCAGCTTATCGACACAACGGTGGGACACGAACAACTAATCTTCGTAGACGCCTACTCTGGTTACAACCAAATTCTGATGGCTGAAGAATACCAAGTAAATACCACTTTCATCACTCACAGAGGAATGTACTGCTACAAGGTAATGTTGTTCGGACTCAAGAACACAAGGGAGACGTATCAAAGGTTAGTCACCAAGATGTTCAAAGAACAAATCTATATGACCATAGAGGTTTATATCGACGACATGCTAGTAAGGTCAAAAAAGAAAGAGGATCATATTGGTCTAAAGGAAGTCTTCGAGATACTGAGGCAATACGGGATGAAACTCTATCCCGAAAAGTGCGCCTTCGGCGTAACTTCAGGAAAGTTCCTTGGTTTTCTGATGTTACAAAGAGGTATAGAGGTCAACTCAGATCAGATCAGAGCCATCGAAGGAATACCAGACACATTGACCAGCAAAAAATAGTTGTAGAAATTAACATGATGAATAGCCGCCTTGTCGAGGTTCATTGCACAATCATCGAACAAACGCCATAAATTCTTCAATGTGCTAAGGAAAGACCACGGACTGCAGTGGAATGTCGAATGCCTCGACACCCTAAGAAATCTGAAAGCGTATCTATCCTCGCCACCGCTACTCGTCAAGGCACACCCGGATGAATTCCCACTGGTATACCTAGCAGTCTCTGAAGTTGCGTTAAATGCAGTCTTGATCCGCAAAAACAAAGGTATGCAATCTCTGATTTACTATACCAACAAAACCTTAATTGATGCTGAAACAAGTACTCTCACCTTGAGAAACTATCTTTGGCATTAGTCGTAGGTTCACGAAAGCTTAGAGAATATGTTTAATGTCACTCCATAAAAGTGGTGACAACCTTACCCCTCAGGGGTATCCTACATAAACCTAAATTATCTGGTAGATTGGCCAAATGGGCCATAGAGTTAAGCGATCATGACATAACATACCAATAGCGAACTGCCATTAATTCGCAGGTGCTTGCCGATTTCGTCGCTAATTTTGGCACGGAAATATTGCCTGAAGTAAAGCAGGAGGCGCTACGCGCTTCCGCATATTTTGACCTACGGGTCCTCTAAACTGACGGTGCATCTAATGCATCGGGATCAAGACTCGTCCTTGAGGTTCCTACGGGCGAAGTAATTCACCAGTCCATACGATACCCTAAGATGACTAACAACAAGGCCGAGTATGAATCTGTGATTGCAGGATTAGAATTAACCCTCAAATATGGCGCTGACGACTCATCATCCAATGCGACTCTAAACTCGTGGTAAACCAAGTCACAAAGACTTTCCAAATCAAAGAACAAAGACTACAAAAATACCAGTAAGAAATTCACAAATTGTTGCTAGAAATTAATGAATGCCGCCTAGACCAAATACCCATGGTGCAGAATATCAAAGCAGACGGTCTTTCCAAGCTAGCGGCAGCCACCAAAAATATCAACAAGGAAAACGTGGTCACCCTTCTCCATTCCTCCATAGATCAAGTCGAGGTACATTCAGTAAACCAACTTGGGACGGGCGCAACCGTCTCGTAACATATTTGCAGGATGGAATGCTCCACAAGATAATAAAGAAGCCAAAGAGCTTCAAATATAGGCAGCCAGATACAGCCTTGTAAATTGTGATCTCTACAAAAGAACGTTTGGCGGCCCCCTGGCCAAATGTCTTGGGCCAAATCAAACAAGGTGAGTACTGGAAGAAGTACACGAGGGGCATTGCGGCCCCCACACGGGAAACTGCGCCCTCGTCCAATGCCTCATCCACGCCGGATACTACTGGCCCACCATGAAAAAAAGTCGCGAACTACGTCAGGAAGTGTGAATAGTGTAAAAAATACGCCCTCATGATACAACAAGCAGAGGAACTCCTGCATTTCGTCACTTCTCCATGGCCATTCATAAAGTGGGGGATGGAAGGTACGTTTCCTTTTGGTTTTAACTGATTACTTTTCTAACTTGGTGGAAGCATGTGCATATACTCAAATTCGTGAGCACGAAGTCATTACGTTCATATGGAAAAATATAATATTCCGTTTTGGCATCCCCAAAGATATCAGCTGTGAGAACGAACCTCAGTTCGTCGGAAAGAAAAGGACTGAAGTTTTCAAAAAATGGCACATCAAATGAATACTCTCCACACCATACCATCCGCCGTCAATGGTCAAGCCGAATCCTCCAATAAATTAATACTGAATATATTGAAAAAGAAGCTTGAGGATGCGAAAGGGCTATGTCCTGAACTACTACAAAAAGTACTTTGGGCATGCCGCACTACACGAAAAACCAGCACAGACGAGATGCCATATTCACTAGTCTACGGGATTGACGCAGTTATATCCGTCGAGGTCGGAGAGCCTAACTTGAGATATTCACACGAGATTGGACCAAACAACGATGAATGCAGGCTACACGATCTAGATGAAGTCGAAGAATGAAGAGACACGACCCACATAAGAATGGCAGCCCAAAAGCAACAAGTAGAAGTGTATTACAACAAGAAGGCCATGACCGCTCAAGGTCGGAGATTACGTCCTAAAAGCTAAAACACAAGCAACGAAAGACCCTAATGGGGGAAAACTGGGAACAAACTAGGACGGACCATTCAAAATCACTACAGTGGCAAACAAATGAGCATTCCAGTTAGAGACAATGGATGGAAAACTGCTCCAAAACAATTAGAATGTTGCCCTTCTCAAATAGTTCCACTTCTGAAAAGAGGCGTCACCTAAGTCGTACTTTTTTTCCTCATCCGAGTTTTGTCCCAATCGGGTTTTCTCGATGAGTGTTTTAATGAGGAAGCAAGGGGGATGTCACAAGGTTTGAAATATTGTTCCATTACCCCGCCCGTCGATGCGTTCACCAGTTCGAGTAGTGAAGGGAGTGGATATAGATAATCAAATCTCCATTATATGTACAAAGTCAACATGTGATTCTTACAAGAATATAATTAAATCTCCATTGTATGAATAAAGTCGAAATGTATTTTCCTATGTGAATATGATCAAACCTCCAATGTGAACATCCCAATGGACAAGGCCATCGATGAAAATATGAGTTCGACCTCGTTCGAACTACGACGAGTCCTACTTTGATGATAGCTCGAAGCAACATCCAAATGGCCAAAGCCATCGACGAAGATATGAGTTCGACCTTGTTCAAACTATGACGGGATCCTACTTCGACCATAGCTCAAAGCAACATCCCAATGGCCAAGGCCATCAACGAAAATATGAGTTCGACATTGTTTAAACTACGACGGGATCCTACTTCAACAACAGGTCAAAGCAACATCCCAATGGCCAAGGCCATCGACAAAAATATGAGTTCGACCTCGGTCGAACTACGACAGGATCCTACTTCGATGATAGCTCGAAGCAACATCCCAATGGCCAAGGACATTTACGAAAATATGAGTTTGACCTCGTTCAAACTACGACAAAATCCTACTTCAATGACAGCTCGAAGCAACATCCTAATGGCCAAGTCCATCAACAAAAATATGAGTTTGAACTCGTTAGAAATATGACGGGATCCTACTTCGACGAGAGCTCGAAGTAACATCCCAATGGCCAAGGCCATCGATAAAACTATGAATTCGACCTTGTTTGAACTACGACAGGATCTTACTTCGGCGACAGCTCGAAGCAACATCCCAAGGGGAAAGGCCATCGACAAAAGTATGAGTTTGAACCACGATGGGATCCAACTTCTACGATCGTTCAAAAATAGATCCTAGAGGCTAAAGCCATTGCCAAAAGAAAAAGGAATCAACCTCAGCCAAAAGATAAATTGGCTTAACACTTCGACAGGCACTTCGGATGCTATAGATATTGCAAAAATCATCACCAAATCGACAAAACAAATTCTACATTACATCAAAATGTTACTTACACTTATCTTTACAACGGTCTCAAGCACGCCTCTTACAAAAGTCCCAAAACAAAAAGTTAGTACAAATAAAAGTTTACACGTCATCCCGACTGGTTACACATATTTGTAACAAGAGTCAGAAGCAAGATGATTCGCATTATCGGATTTGATATCATCCCCGTCAGGCATAAGAGGGTAGTACCTGCACGCCTCTCGAGATGCAAAAGCTTCGGTATGCATGACATGAAGCTCTGAGTCAATTGCCCTCCCCTCGGCATGAAAAGCCTTGTACACATCAAGACGGGCCTCAGTATGAGCCCACAACTCATATAAGCGATGAGGCACGACCTAATGGGCCGAGGCACGAGACATAGAAGGTTGTGAGTGTCGACTTGCATCCTCCGCTCTCAGTGAGGCCACTTGTCCATTAAACATAAATAGCTCCACCTCGAACTCCTTAACACGCCTTTTAAGCCCCGAGACCTTAAGCTTAGAGGAATCCCTCTCCTCGGCTAGCTCCTACCTACGAACACGGAGGGTATTCTCCAAGGCCGTTATTCTAGAAATAGCTGCCGCCAGCTTATCAGCACCGACGTTCAGTTCTCCCTTAAGCCGCTCAATCTCCACCGACTTCATACTCAAGTTAACAGACAAACTTTCCACCTTTGCTTGTAAGTTGGCATTATCGGCAATCACCCCCTGCTTAACTCAAGCCCATATTTCTTTACCTTTAGGGAGGCCTCAAGTTCGCTTTTGTGGGCGACAACCTTCATAAGCTCCTCATTTCGCTCCCTCAGCTCTTCAACCTTGCGAGCCAGTTGGTCCTCCCTCTGTTTGAGTCATTTGCGGAACAACTGAAAATTAGGGTCCTGATTATAAATATCGGCCATTACACAATGCTTAGCGCGATACTGTTGATATTTGGAAGACATCTTCCCGTAAATGGCCGTCCTCTTCCTTTCCTGACGCTCGCGCTCGGTCTCCATAATCAGGGTCTAGCACAAAACAAGGGGAGTAAGTTAAAGACAATAACACAGGTTGACAATCACAACGTATGACCAATGACAAAAATGAAAAGAAAGACACCTACCCGCAAGGCCATGCCGACAACGTTCTGAGACAAATCCATATCGCTCATGGGGAAGCACATAGAGGGCCTAAAACAGATGCCACTTGATCGCAGTTCAACAACAAATTGTAGTCCCCCAGGATAACTATATGACGATCGGGTCCTTCCACTATGACCTCCACGTGAGTATCGTAACCTACACACTCGCGAATGTCTTCCGGGTCGACATCTGAACCTGAGCCTTCGCCCTGGACACGACAGCCCCCTCTAATGTTGGATAATACGCCACCCTCAGCAGAGCACATGGAGCTAGCCCCTGAGTAAATTCTGTTCGTTTGGGGAGATCTCTCCGCTAAAATGGCATCGGCCATAAAGGCGGGAACATGTGCCTTCTATGATGCCCTACTTCTACCAATGTCCACGGCCACCTCCTTCCGTAGCTCCATTCTTCTCCTTTTCCTCAACAACGGCTCGTCCCCGTTAGAAGATTCATCCAAAAGATGTGGGGTCGGTATTAAAAAAGCTTCCTCCCTCACGACCATGTCCCGAGAGGACCTTCTACTTGAATCGGTTTAGGATGACCCTCTCGAACAGACTTATTCAAAGCAAACTGCATTCATGCGGTAGCGATGGCCTGTCGGAATGCAGGGACTGCTGCCTTCCACCATGAAGCTCTTCGACATGTCGTCATGAAGAGTCGTATCAGCAAGACAATGACATGTAACAAACAAAGAGATAAGGGGGATACATTTACCGGATGGAACTCTCGGGCCATAACGTTTTATGGAGTCGGGCCAATCTCGGGTTTCCGCTGCATAGGGCAACAGACGGGCTACTAATCCCTAATGCTGACAATAGGGGGCAGACGTCCCACAACTGCAAATAATAAATAAATGAACCCTATAATTAATATAGATGAAGGAAGAGCAAAATGAGTGGCGACACTTACGAGTCTCGTTCCACCGCTATGGGATCCTGGTGAAAGAAATAGTTATGCCAAAACTTGTGACTTGCTCGGTCGTAGGTCCCAACCACTAGCCTTTTGTGCCACGATACCTCAAATGCTCCATATTACCCCTATGGAAGCCGGGCAAGAACAAGTGCAAGAGGTGATGGATAGAAACATCGCATTCTGCCAACTCCACATACTTGGTCAACATCAGAAGTATCTTGAGCGTATATGGCAAAAGTTGCGGCGGGAAAACTTAGTAGAACCTACATAACTCTTCCGCTAATAGGAGGAGGGGAAAAGAATAGCCAATTATGAAAGAGTACTCGTAGAAAGCGCAATACCCAGGTCTATGGGCCTTTATGAAATCCCTTCCCACTGGAACCATGTCAACATGAGCGGGAATACCATACTTTGCACGAAGAGCATTAATGTGAACTTTTTCTGTTTCAGAAAATACGGGGATAGGAGTAGAAGGGGGATCTTTGAGGAAGTCACTTCGAGACATGGGATGTCTCGGCAGTAACTCCTCCACTGTAGGAAGACTATCACCTTCTTCTACCGCCATATCCTCACAATATGAAGAGGGCGCCACAGACAATAGGCGGCCTCAGAAATCCTTTCATGAGATCCATGTGATCTTGGCATGCTTTCGTTAAAAATTAGTGACACAACAAATAAAAATAGAGGAAGAAAAAGAGTTTGTGAACGAATAGTGTGAGAAGAAGAAGTAGAAGGGTGTTAGGACAAACTCAGAGAAATCGGAGGGATAATCAGAAATGAAATGGCCAAGAATTTTTGAAAAACACAAACCCTCCACTTATTTATAGGATTGGATCGCTTCAGAATCGATGTGGAAGGTCGCAGATTTGCACCAAAATTGAAGCGACAAGCCATCAATCCCCATCTTGAAAAGACGTATAATGATAACACACGTGAAGATGATGCCATTTCTCGGTAAAATGCATTATTTGGTGTCTTGCTAAGCATGCTGACCGTCTACCATTGGCCCGGTCATAATGCCTCGTAGGGTCAAATTTCTCCGTAAGAGCGCATGGTGTCTGCTCATCGAGGACGCACCGAGTTGCAAACCCGACAAGTGAAGGGAACAACTGTATAGGTCCAAATTTGAACAATCACCCGTTGATGAGTACGACGAGATCCTCATAGCTCCACACCTTGCAGAAGACAACCATAAAGCGAACAAGAGACTGTACCACCCTTGCAGTAGTGCAGGTTCAATATGGGACTTTAGGAATCGTCTTTCGAATATTCCCTATAACGTGTCTTTTAGAGCTCAAAAAGGTTTGGTTCCTTATATATATAACGTGAAACTACTTTATAAGGGGGAAACTTTGATTAATCCATAATACTTGCTATAAACTTGCTTACATAAAAGATTGAGAAGATTATTGTTGAAGGTTTCTTGGTCTGGATGAGATAAAGAATTCTTATCATCTGTATTTCCCTTATCTATCTTTCGTTCTAGAGATTATTATACTTAGCTAAGATTTACCCCTTTATTTTTTTTAATTGATTTATTCAAAAAGGTTCCGATATTTTTTGTGTCAAACATACCTATATATATATATATATATATATATATATATATATATATATATTTTTTTTTTTTTTTTTTTTTTTTTTTGATGATTATAGAGCATCTCGATCCATTTTATACCGGCTACTGTAGAAGAATATGTTTGAACAAAATTGTTTCTAGAGTTTTATTACATATACCACTCGTCCAATTTTACATAAATTGGATGAACTTCACTCTATATCAATAAAATATCTAGGCCGTACTTTATCTAAGATCTAAAATTATATACACAAGTATTTATTTTTCCTCATAAATGAAGAATTAATCATGCTTAACATGTCGTCTCTTTTTAATACGACGTACATCTGAATATAATTTTTGGCGATTTTGAGCGGTCTTCAACCAATCTTTGATAGATTTTGACTTTCTTCAGAGATTGGTGAGCTAGGTCGGGACCTCTTAGTAAACAAGTTAATATTTGAGGGCGATGCAGGCAAAAGATGGACCAAAAAAAAGTACTATGCCTTATGATAACTGACGTCGTTCACTAAAACTAAGGTTCATAATCACTAAGATAATTGATCTCAACTAATTTTCTATTGTTATAAGATGTATTAAATGTATTTAAATCATTATATTGATAAATACAAAAGCAAAAATAGATGTGAATCAGAAAAATCCAGCTGGTCAGTTGTTTTATTCGACTGTATTCATGGCATGAAGCATAGAATTACAACCGGACAGATTATTGTATTCGACTGCATTCACGCATGAAACATGTGATAACACTATTTTTAAACGGAAATTAAATCAATTAACATAATAGACTCCTAATATAACTCAACAAACTCAATTATAACACACAAATTTTGTATTTTCAGTTATAAAAAAGATTCTCAACCGAAAATACCCTATGGACGTAGCAATCTTTAGAGAAATTATATAATACATATGAATACATAAATTATATTTAAAAAATATATATGAATACATTCATGGCATATAGCGAGACAGTGAATACAATAAAATACATACAATACAGCAGGATATATTGAAATACAATGAAAAAAAGATAGTGAATACAATGAAATAAATGGAATACAGCGAGATACATTGAATTATAATGAAAAAAAAGACAATGAATCTATATTATTTTAAAAGCATGAATATAATGTCGGTTACAAAAATAACATTACAATATTAAGAATAATAACTCATAATAAAAGGACATAATCGAAATTCTAGATATTAGCCTTATAATCCTATTATTTTTAGGACATAATATAACGCCATAAGAATCATATATAATTACCTTTAGTAATCCTATTATTATAATTGCTTTCGATTGTGAAAATTTATAAATACAGGCCTAAGATATATTTGAAACAAAGCATAAGCATCAGCTACTGCGAAAGTGTACGTCGTGCTTCCCGTGGGATATACGTATTTCACAATTTTGGAAAGGTATTAGCTTTTCTCGGTTTTTAAACGGGATTAATTTTGTATATATGTAATCTTTTAGTTATTATTAAAAAAATAAAAATAATAACAATCCCTTCCAAGAAAACAGTTGAAGTTCGAGCAATCCGCCGTTGGGAGCCGTAAGGCCTTTTATATATGTGTTGCTCTTTTCACTTATTTAACCCATATTTCTCTCCACCTTTTCATTTTTGCTCTTTTATATTACTTTTTTTTTGGTAAATTAGAATTACAATCATTAGTTTGTATACAAGGTCAATTTTGTTATATATTTATATTTATTTATCTATCTATATTCATATTTATATTTAGATTATTATAAAAATATGAACATAATAGTGATTTACAAAAATAATCTTATAATGTTAAGCATAATAATTCATAATAAAAATACATAAGTAGATATTAGCCTTATAATTATATTAATTTTAGGACATATACTATACGTTAGGAATCCTACATAATTACCTTTAGAAATACTATTACTATAATTACTTTTGGGCTGCCTAATTCATATAAAAATGAACAAGTAAATATCTTTAGTCATGTAATCCTATTACTTTTAGGATATACTTCTTAAAAATTTCTATTATCAATTTAATTTAAAAATATATTATAATGTCATATATATAAATTGAGATTGTATTACATTTCTATATTTATTTTAAAAAGGGAGAGCCTATTTATTATAAAAGCATAAACACAATATTAATATACCAAAATAGCCCTACATTATTAAATGAAAGAACTCATAGGAAGAGCACATAACTACAATAACCTATTTTTTGGATTATAATACCTTATATTCTAATTTTAAATATTTAAGATTTTAAAATTAATAAATTTTTGTCTATTAAATTATTATTAAACATGTATGAAGGTTTAATAAATTAATTTTGTAAGAATACTCCGTATTGGCGATATATTACCACTCCATAATGTCCAATACCAAGAAAAAATAAAAATAATATTAAATAGATTGTATAAAGAGTTAAAATTGATCAAAAATACCCCGACAATAATATATTTTTACATTATATCTGAACTTTTTCCACTTAAATAATATTTTTAATCAATTTTGTGTGTAATATTGAAGATTACCCCACTATTAAACAACAACTAAGAACATTTAAAAATATAAATGTGTGAGGAAGATAAAAGGATGATTAGTAAGAATCAATATCACTAATGATTCTACAAACATAAATATGTAAAAATAAAATATCATATCAATATTTTACTTTTTGAAAATAAAATTTATAATGGATAAAATTATAACTATGATTAAATATTCCAATCAAGAGATGAACTAATATTAAGATGTGAACCAACATAGAATAAATTACTTTTTTTATTAAAAGCAAATAATCAAATCGTCTAATTAATTATTTAGCAAGAGAATCCAGTTCAACTATTTGAGTAAAATTCTTATTCAAATTACAAAAAAATCTTAGGGTACATAATTCTATTCCATAAAAAGAGCGTTAGAACAAAAAATAAAATTGTCTATATTATTCAGAATTAAAATGCTATATAAATGTCTGAGTAAGCACAATCAAGACTATATAATAAAGAGTCGACTCTGCTATAACTGGATTATTCTTTGTAGATGTCTTCCGCAAAATCGAAATAATATTTTTATGTCATGCATTACTTGCAAATATCATATCAAGAGACATGACATTGTTACTATTAATAGCAAGTGGTGTACCAACAATGATTTTATTGTGAGACAACCCACTTTAGATTTGATACATCTTTTCAAACAACTTAAATAACCATCACAAATATATCAAAGTAGGCAATATTGCTAAATTTATAAGAAAAAATAAAATTTGTTATAAACTAAAGCAAAAGACAAGAACAATAGAGCAAGAACAATAGCAATAGAGAGAAGAGTAGAGAGAGTTCTTCTTATTGTATTGAGAGGGGTGAATTACAATGGTAGAGAGCACCTCTATTTATAGGGAGGAGGAAGATCTTGCTACCAATAATAGGACTCTAAAATCTCTCTAATTAAATACACTAAAGACATTCACCTTAAATAGAAGTGTAAGAATCTTCTATTTCATAACACTCCCCCTTGAATGTCTATTCAATGATGTGCCTCGTTAAAACCTTAAAACAAAACCCAATGGAAAAAATTAAAGTAAGGAAAGAGTACACATGTTTGAATATGCGCCTATTGGTTGCCTCGTTAAAAACCTTGCAAGGAAAACCCAGTGGGACAAAACCTTGTAAGGGAAAAAGAGTGCAACGCGCATTGACTCCCCCTAATGAGTACATCGATTTATATCCTTGAGCATTTGCATTCCAATCTTGTGCATCATCTTCAAAACGATCTTTGGTAGATGCTTGATGAATAAATCAACCATATTGACTTGAATAAATATTCCGCACCTTGAAATCATCATTCTTGATAGATATGAACATCTTCATATAATGTCGTGGAATAGCTCTTCAATATCTCCATAGATGCACTCTCAATGCCATCATGCTTATAGTTATAGCAAGATACATATGTACACAAATTGTACTTAGGATGTGGTACTTCAGGACCACGAATTGCATATGCTTCAAGCAACTTGAATCTTTCAAGTTAAGTCATATAAGCCATATAATAAACTTTAGCTGCATATCAATCTTTCATTAGTGATACTAAACAAATAAGATATCGAAAACTGACTATACATACCTTTGACTTTTATCTTTCAAGCATTTGAACTATAGGTTCAAAACTACATGTCTTTCATATGGAATCAATTCTTCTTGAATTGTATCTCTTCCATTTAGTTACTTTCTTTGGGTCAGCAAATGCGTATAGCATGCTTTGCAATATGTTGCAATTGAATTATCCCTTTTATGAACTTCAGGTTCATATCATGATATTCGGGGATATACATATACAAATGATAATTCATCCCATGTAACCTTTTCTCAAGTGTTTATCATGTCTCCCCCTCATGTTAGTAAAGCTAACTTGTTTCCTCAACTTTGGGAAATCATCTTTGTGCATTATGTCAATATACACAGCACCTTAATATAAGATGAAATTATTTGGTTCCTGACCCTGAACCACTTTTGAAGGGAGAATATACTCTTGTATACAACTTATATCAAACTGATATATACAACTTCGTTCTCATAAGGAACAGTTTACCTATTAAGTGGAAGCACTCAATAATTATCTTGCTAAACCAACTTTGATATAAACCAACTTATCAAGATTAACTGTCTTGAGAAGAGAATCTGGAAACTATGCTCGAAGTTAGATTACTGAGCGTTTTACCTCGCAAGCACGGCCAGGCTGCGGGTTAATAACAATTGCGCATGTAACCATTCTATAGATGCATCATATGTGGTATACATGGCGGGTGAATGGGCCCATATTCACCTTTGATATTTCCAGAATTTAGGGGCTTCAACCCGAACTCTTTAGTTGGTCAGTTCATTACTGAGAACAAGAACTTCTAGTTCTTTGATATTCACCTATGTGAATTTGCACATCATACTTCAAATGAGATGGCTAACACGAATGTCAACTGAATAAATTATCAATATTGGTAAACTTCAAATTTACACCATGACATGTGCACTTATCAATAAACTTCGGGTTTATTATGACATGGGTTTTATACTAATAGATATCCACTTTATTGTGGCATTCTTTCGTTTGTGTAGTACAAACTGGAGAACAAAGCGGGTAGCTTTTCATATACAAATTACCCCGCTACAAGTTGTAGTAATAGGAGAATCAAAGCCTTCCTTTATTTATAGTCTCAATATCATCAATCGCCTTCGCGTGTACTTTTGGAAACTGGATAAGTTTCTTTGAGACTTACTACAGCACAATACTCAATTGTGTTTCTCCAACATAGTAATAATTGGCTCTTCGAGAGCTCTCAATTAACTTTGTACTACCACAGGTTCATCAACATCCGTGTGGTGAATATCTTTCTTAAAGAGAAAGTTATACCATTATGGTCATGTCAAACTTATATGCAAGATATGTTTCTTGCATTATCGTTGTCCTTTAATGGTCATATTTCCAAAATACTTTGGCGTACAATAGGTACGCGACCAACGATCATTCATGTCATATATCATCTCAAACCTCCTTCTAGGGGTGAGGGTGGTATCATCTCAAGCCTCCTTCTAGGAGTGAGTGTGGTATATTCAATACCAATTTCATGTTCATATTCTTCCAACATTGAATATGTATTTGTGAATCACATTCACTTTGAGGATATGCGATTTTGTTATCCTTTTCAAATCTATAAATGCTTCAGGCATATGATTTGCTATTCTTTGCAAATGGATAATCTTTTGCGCCTCTTTCCTTCAAATAGAGGTATGTGGATCAAGATGAGATAATGATGCATTTTTCCACAAAATTTCCCGTTTGGTTTCACCAACTTCTCCCCCTAATTTTGGGAAAAGTGTCTCATCAAATTGACAGTCTGCAAATAGTGCAGTGAACAAATCTCCTGTCAATGTTTCGAGGTAGCGAATAATGGAGGACGCGTCAAACTCAACATATATTCCTAACCTCCTTTGCAAACCCATTTTGGTGCGGGATGGCGGTGCTACAGGCACCTATACTGCGCATCCAAAGCTTCTTAAATGGGATATATTGGGTTCATGACCCAAAACCAATTGCAATAGGGAATATTTGTGATAATTCGTCAGTCAGAGACGAACTAGCATTGCTGCATGCGAAATGGCGTGACCCTAAACCGAAATGGGCAGCCTCGTTTTCAAGATTATTCTCATCTATTATCATTAACTTTGCAAACGCAAGGTTGCGTGATGGCAACAAGCACACATTAGACCATCTACAGGATGCGTCTATTAAGACCATGAAATACCTAAACTACCCACTAGGTGGGTGAATAGGTCCACAAATGTCCCCTTGTATACGTTCCAGAAACTTGGGTGACTCAGTCCCAATCTTTGTTGGGGATGGTCTGATAATCAGCTTGCCTTGATAACACGAAGTGCAAGGATATTCATTACTTGAAAGAATTTTGAAATTCTTTAACGGATGCCCATATGAGCTTTCTATAATCCGTCTCATCATGGTTGATCCTGGGTGACCCAGTCGATCATGCCAAAGTACAAATGTATTGGACTCAGTATTCTTTAGATTTACTGTTGAATGTGCCTCAATTGCACTAATTCTTGTCCAATACAGGCCACAAGATAAAGACGGGAATTTCTCAATAACCCTCTTTTGGCCGGAGACATTCTTTGAAGTGAGGACGAGATATTCAAGATTATCTTCATCCATTGTCTCAATATTGTAGCCATTCCGGCGTACATCTTTAAAGCTCAACAAGTTTCTCATAGACTTGGAGGAGAACATTGCATTCTCTATGATTAACATCGTGCCCTTGGGCAGAGTTACTATAGCTCTTCCGGAGCCTTCAATCAATTTACTACTTCCAGAGATTGTAGTAATGTTTGCCTTACACATATTCAGTTGAGAGAAATACTTCCTTTCTTTGAGTATTGTATGTGTAGTACATGAATCAACTAGGCAAATACTTTTACAGTTGGATGTTGATCCAAGTTCGCTTTGTGAGATATCCATTTTGCTTTCCCATAGTTTGACATACAAAAAAATACATAAATATAAGTATAAACAACTTCAATTCTTTTGTTTCGCGTTTAAACAGCGTTTTGGGAAGCAGTTATTTAGGATATTCGAATATTGTATTCTAATATTCGAATATAATGCCTTGCGGAAAAAATAATACTTTAATGCGAAAAATATTAGATATTCGAATATTTAAGCACATATTCTAATATCTTGCCAGATATTCGAATATAGGAATTCTGATATTCGAATATCTGGCCCAGATATTCGAATATCAGACTCTGATATTCGAATATCTGGCCTGGCGGAAAAAAGTTCGTTTTATTGCTAAATATTAGACGATCGACTAGTTTTTAGGTTAGTCGATTACCTCTACTGTACAATAAAAATATTTGAGCATATTGAAACATTCTAAAGGGCTAATACTAACATCATATCATGAATTAACTAATACGAGCTAATGCTAATGACTATTAATTTATTCATTGACTAATACAAGTAGAATCAAACAGCTCCATCTTCTTTCATCATGGTTCCATCACCGATTAGGTGGTCTATCTTTCCCTCGGGTTGCTCAAAGAAGTCTGCCACATCCAGGTGGGTGAAGTCAAAGTTGTCATCAGAGACAAAATTTGTTTCAGGGCGTTTTCTCTTTCGAGATGCTTGATAAAGGTCAACCAAGTGTCTTGGTATTCGGCAAGTCTTAGACCAGTGCCCGTTTCCACCGCAACGATAACATATAGTTTCTGAACTATTTGTCTTAGGATCTTCGGGATCCCGTTTCTGCTTTCGGTGGTTATCTCTTTTTGTGGGGTGACGGACTTCTTGGAATTTCTTCCTTGTCCACGTCCTTGGCTTTGACCCAGTTTATGACCATGACCATGGTCCCTTTTATGTTTGGCATAATGATAGTGCACCATATCTGCTTCAGGCAGTGGTGTAGACCCAGTTGGTCTATTTTCGTGATTTCTCATGAGCAGTTCATTATTTCGCTCAGCCACTAGTAAGAGAGAAATCAGTTCAGAGTACTTCGTAAAGCCTTTCTCTCGGTACTGTTGCTGCAGTACCATATTGGAGGCATGAAACGTTGTAAACGTTTTCTCAAGCATATCGTAATCGGAGATGTTATCTCCACATAGCTTCAGTTTAGAAGTAATTCTGAACATAGCAGAATTATATTAAGAAACGGACTTAAAGTCCTGTAGCCTCAGATGGGCCCAATCATATCGTGCTTGTGGCGGAGTGACCAACTTCAGGTTGTCATATCTCTCCTTTAAGCTGTTCCACAAAACGAGTGGATCCTTGACGGTGAGATATTCAATCTTCAAACCTTCGTCAAGGTGGTGGCGCAAGAAAATCAAGGCCTTCGCACAATCTTGGGTGGATGCTTTTTCTTTATCTTTGAGGGTGTCTCCGAGACCCATAGCATCTAGGTGGATTTCAGCATCCAAAACCCATGTCATATAGTTCTTGCCCGAAATTTCAAGGGCAACGAACTTTCTTTTCATAATGTCAGACATACTCGAAAATTAAATTAGGAAGAGGGAAAATACCTTGGATTTTCGAGAATGATACTTGAGACGGTAGAGTCTCGTGCTGATAACGTGTTATAAACTAAAGCAAAAGACAAGAACAATAGAGCAAGAACAATAGCAATAGAGAGAAGAGTAGAGAGAGTTCTTCTTATTGTATTGAGAGGGGTGAATTACAATGGTAGAGAGCACCTCTATTTATAGGGAGGAGGAAGATCTTGCTACCAATAATAGGACTCTAAAATCTCTCTAATTAAATACACTAAAGACATTCACCTTAAATAGAAGTGTAAGAATCTTCTATTTCATAACAAAATTGATAATATGGGATGAAACACTAATATCTAAGTATCAAGTGATCGAAATAATTGTCGGAGTTCTAGAGATGTATCGGATATTAATGAACCGTTTGGTAGAAAATTAATGGTTTGGGATGTGATTTATGTCAAAATTATACTTATGGAAAAAAGAATAAAGTAAAAACAGATCCAGTATTTAGTGTCTTCTTCTTTGTGTCAGAAACGAAAAGAGCATCCAATAAAATATGATTTAGTTCTTCCTGTACACTTAGTTATCAATCACAATAGTAATCGTAATGCATTTAATAAACAACAACAATAACCCAGTATAATCCCACAAGTGAGGTAATAGTGCATTTAATAAGAGAAAATATTTCTATCATTATATTAAAACCTAATTTTTGCAAATCTCATGATAAAACTAAGAAGATATTTTAGCTAGCATAAATAAATATATTGATCAACTAAGTAAAAGATTGATTGCTAAATTTTATGGTAAAAATAAAATATTTTTCTATTTTTGACTCAGCAGAAAATGATAGCAATAATTACTGACAAGAAGGATACTTAAATACTTTAATACCAAATAGTTTTCTACCATAAATTTTGTTGTCAAGTTTATTATTTTTGATTTTTGTTAGCGTCACCGCTTATATAATAGACTAAGTTAAAAATGACCTTCGATTATATATAGGTTAATGTTGAAGAAAAATATGCTCGTCATGCTACTGAGAAACTTAGATACGCCAAATAACTCATGTAATAATACACAGATAGTATATAGAAGTTTTGACAATAACGTCATAAATTCAAAACCTATGACATCGGTTAATGTGCTTCTAAGTATATTGGAAGTGTGGGTTGCTTACCATCAGAGCAGCCCCTCTTGTCTAGAATCTTTCTCACCATCCATGATAATTGTTTAAAGTGACGTAGTCAAAAATTTTGTTAAAAATATTCAAACTTTAAATAAGTCAACAATTATTTTTGTGATGAATGATGTACCAAATTTTTAGATCAAATCTACAATATTTAGCTAAACAATAATCTCTTTTTTTAATAGAACCATAATTTTATAAATCAAAATTAAAATAACAAAAAAATTGTTAGAAATCTTATTAATTAAATTAAGCATAAAACTAAAGGCAAGATAGAGTCGAGATGATTTCTTGTTTGTCGAGAGTTTTTATTGAAGAAAATTTTGTAGAGCTTGACTTTAAATTTTAAAATTTATTTAAGAAATAATTATTGGTTAAAATATTACCTTTTAGATTAGTTGTTTATTCTACACAAATTTTAACTTTTAACAGTTATTTTATTAGGAATTCTTTTAGATTGAAAAAGAATCAAATAGAACATATATGGTGGCTTCGGTTTAGTTTTGGCAAATAAAATGGTTAGAACTTTGAACTCATGAACAACATATCACTTTAAATAACCTGAACTGCTCGACTTATTTACTCAACCGTTTTAAGAATAATTAAAATAGTATGATATATAACCACATAAAATGATATTTAACTTATATATGCAATATAATTTTTTGCAAAAGTGTGCGTGCTTAACCACCCATGGCATAGGGTGCTACGCCACTGATTGTTTAGCACACACGGTCCCAAACAATTTTGCTTTTTATATAATAAGTATGCACCCTTTGAATCCAAAGTCTTATTATTTTTCTTGTAGAGATTCCAACAATGTTTGCAAATTGCTGCTTTATTTCACAATGTTATATTTGTCACATTTAACTACCAGCAAACTTTGGCATACGCACCTTGTCCCAGTCTAATAAAGCTCTGCACACAGATTCTACTAATGCAAGGTATTCTTTTCTACGTAGGGAAAATCTAGCTTATAAAAAGTATCCCTTTTAAATTTTACGTAGGGAAAATCTAACTTATTCCAAACTGCAATGTCTAGAATATTAAAACCACCTGCCGACCTTAGATAACAGACCCTATCCCAAGCTAACAAAGCTTTTTTTGACAACTCAGTACCACCAGACCAAAGAAAATTTCTATAAGTAGCTTCAACGACTTTATCATATTTCTTAGGTAAGATGAAAATTTGCGCCCAGAAGACTTGTATAGAGAACAACACTAACTTTATCAATTTGGATCTGCCAGCATAAGATAAGAATCTGGTTGTCCAGGATTTAATCCTTCCCAACATTTTATCCAAAAAAGGTTGGCATTGAACAAAAGATACTCTCTTGGTGCTTAGAGGAACCCCTATGTATCTAATAGGGAGTTTCCCTTTGCTGAATTCCAAGAGATTATGGATTTTTTTTGGACCTCATGTGTAACACCTCCACAGTAAACAAAGCTTTTGCTCAAGTTTGTAACCAAACCAGAGGCCTTAGAAAAACTTTGAAATCTATCAAATAGCATATGAACAGAAAGTCATCTGCAAACCCCAACTGGATCAGATTCATTTTAGCACATTTAGGATGGAAATTGCAATCATGCAGTTTTCCTAATTGCTTGAGCATCCTACTAAGATATTCCATTTCCATGACAAATAAGAAAGGAGAAAGAGGATCTCTTTACCTTAATCTTTTCCTAGCCTTGAACGGTTTAGTAGGCTTCCCATTAATGAGTACAGAATAAGAAACATTGCTAGCACACCTCATAATCCATTGTACAAAAATATCCGAAAAATTTAGACTAACTTGAATTTGCTCCAGAAAAACCCACTCAACTGATTCATAGGCTTTCTGCATATCAATTTTTAGCATGCATCTAGGATAGATTCCTTTTCTACCATACCCCTTTACTAATTCATGACTCAGTAAGATATTATCAGTTATTACCCTCCCAGGAACAAAAGCTACTTGGCCTGTATCAACCAAGGTGTCCATTACTTTTTGTAGCCTCCTTGTAATTACTTTGGATATCAGTTTATAGTGCATAGTACAATAGGAAATAGGCCTGAATTCCTTAATTAAAGAGGGGTGTTGTACCTTTGGTATCAATGTGACAGTGGTGCAATTGATAGCTTTGAACATCTTTGTTGAGCTAAAGAACTGCCGGATCGCAATGGAAACTTCGTCACCAATGATGGGCCAAGCTTTTTTAAAGAAGCAGGCATTGAACCCATCAAAACTTGAGGCCTTTAAATCAGAGATACTCTTCAAATCTTGATAGATCTCCTCCTTTGTAACAGGTTTAATAAGTTGGATTTGTTGTTCTCTATTTAGTATAGGGCGTTCTGCTATTATGCTAGGTTGGATGGCGGGCAACTGTGTGGCATTTGCACCCAACAATTGCTTATAGAAACCTAAAATTTCATCTTCAATACCTTTTTCGGACTGTATCATCTCACCCCTATCTGATACTAGGCTTCTGATCTGATTTTGAGTTATTATATTTTTTATATTAGCATGAGTAAGCAGAATTTCTCTCCTAGTTTTAACCATTGTACTCTAGATTTTTGCCTCAATATGCTTTCTTCAACTAATATCCATTTCTCTAGATTTTGCTTAAGCTCTTTTTCCTTGATGTACAACTCATGTGGTAGTGAACTGTCTCTCATTTGCTCCTGTACTTCAGTTAGTTATTGTCTAGCTATCTGCACTCTCACATCAGCTTTGGAGAAATCTGTTGCATTCAACATCTTCATTTGTTGCTTCATCATCTTCAATTTTAACCATAATCACTCCATGGGGCTACCTTGTACGGATGTGTTCCATGTCCTCTCAACAATTTGCAAGAACTCATGATGATCTGCTAAGTAGTTCAGGAATTTAAAGGGCCCAACGCCCTTATTCTGTTGTTCTATCAAAGTAATACACAATAGGGCATGATCTGAGAAGTGTGGATCCCTCACAACAACCTCTAGATGGGGCCACAGTGACAACCACACGTGATTAACAAGTGCCCTATCGATCTTACTATATACATGATCATTGGTCCATGTATAATACCTCCCCACAGATTTCATTTCAGCTAAGCCCGTGCTATTTACGAAAATTTCAAAATCCCTTACTTCCCGATCTTGAATTTGGCTGCCATTTTTCCTATCTTCCAGTTTGAGTACTGCACTAAAATTACCCATAACTAGCCATGGATCTTGAATGCCAGATTCAAGTGATTTCAAATTATCCCACAATCCTTTCCTATCATCTACAGTGTGAAGTCCATAAACTGCAGTAAATTTGACCTTCATATTTTTAGAAGGATCTCTAACACAACAATGAACATATTGTAAAGAAGACTGCAAGACTATAACATCAACAATCCTTGAATTCCAAACCAGCCAAATTCTTCCTTTACTATCAAAACAAGCATTGTCATACCAATTCCATCTTGGAACAATTTTATTGGTAATCTGTGCAATCTTTTATTTCTTAACTCTATGTTCAATAATATCTAGAATTGTGAGACTTTCCTTCGCTATTAATCTCCTCAACTCCTTATGCTTATACAACTTATTCAGGCCCCTAACATTCCATGTAGCTATTATCATTTAGATCTAACTGAGAGATCAGGTTCCTTCACCACCCTATTCTTACTACATTGTCCCCTATCTACCATAGCCAAAGCTGCTTGTATCATCTGTTGAAGAGTGTGTTCTGCCAATGGTGTAAAACAATTATTAGTTTCAATAGTTGTATCCTCCAGTATTACACCCTGTGGGTGCTTACTAGTAGAATTATCTTTCACTTACGTCCATCCCTCCTCTTCCTTTCCTCCGCCTCTTGCTTCAGCTGCCTGTGTTTCCTGAGATGCGCACTTGTTATTCTTATTCCCATCTCCATCTGATTTTTGCGTTCCAGCTTCTTTCTGATTCCCACTTTCTTTACCATTCTTATTCTGCCAAACTTGTTTGGTCTTTTTTACTTTAACTCTAGGTGGAATGATTTGCTTCTGTTGATTAATTTGGCATGTATGACCAAGTTGATAGCAAGTGGAGCAATACTGAGGTTTCCAGTCATAAGTTTGTAGGAGTGAAGCCTAATCATATCTATTTTATTAATACTTGGAGAGAGTTATTTTCCCATCTGTTAGTCCTATTTGCCCCCAACTTGGGTTATACCATCATTCTAATATCAAGAAGGAATTACGCTTACTTCAAATTACATGCATTTTAGATTATTACCAGAAAAATTGAACCAAATTAAGAAGAAGCTTGAGATGGTTCATATTGTCATGTTATCTTTCAGTTTTCTGAAATGTGGAACTCTATATGACTACTCATAGATCTCATTCTGATGCTTTAATTTGAATAATACTGGAGAGATGAATTGCTTTCGGGATTTATCTGTACTGAAGACCTAGTTTTTAATTTCTTGTCTCTCTATCTCTCTCATGTTCTAAAATCCTTACTTTCAAGAAATTTTGCTCTTAAATCCATGAGTTTTCTCTCTTAAGTCTCAAGAAAATTTTGCTCTTAGGTTAATTTATCCCCTTCTATTTTAATTTTTAATGAATTATTCCTCTAATTTTTCATCTAAGAAGTAAGAAGATTTGACTTTAAATTTTTTAATTCTTTATGAATGATTCCTTTCCTACAACTAATTTGCTAGAATATTGGCTTAAATTTTCAGCTTGCTAAATCTATTGTTCAATGGTTTGCTAAGTGATTTCTCCAAACAATAACAGCACAAGAGATGGGAAGTAGATCTCAGCTCCAATGATGGTGGATATACAGAAATCAGCGGCATAGAAGGTGAATTTTGAAGAGAAGGCAGCTAACGCCTCCTCAAATCAACCAATTGAACATGGGGGAGCACAAAGGCAAAGGAATCTGGTGCAATCTAGTAATGAAGGGAAGTCCTGGGCAAACCTTTTCAAGGGTAACACACTGGCTTTCGAAGGCATGAAACTACAATTTATTGCTGCTATAATCAAAGATGGCATTAAAACAGTGCAATTGGATAAGGTTGAAGTGGAAAGGGCAACTGAGAAGTGGAAGTCTTGTGATGATTTAGTATGTTGTGGGTACTTCACCTACACTTGGGGCTATAGAACGATTTATTGTAAGTCAGGGGAATTATGCTACTAAGCCGAAGATCTATTATCATAATGATGGTTATTTCGTCGTGAGATTTTAGAGTATTACTGATAGAGATGCAGTAATATTTTCTGGACCTCATATGATCAATTATAAACCTGTTATTATGAAGCCTTGGGGTGCTAATTTTAATTTCAGCGAGGAGGTGCTTAAAACAATTCCATTACGGGTCAAGTTCCCAAACCTGACCTTGAATTATTGGAGCATGAACTCTTTAAGCAGAATGGCTAGTGGGCTAGGCACACCTTTGCATGCTGATGATTGCACATCAAGAATTGAAAGAATTTGTTGGTTGATATGGATATCACAAGACCTCTGCCAGAGATAGTTACAGTAATTGATGCAAATGGGGAAGTGTTTGAACAGCATGTTGGCTATGAAGAGTCAATAGAAATTGATGCATTACACCCCAAAAAAATTGCGCCATCTCCCAAGATTTCAATCTCTTTTGCTTCTCCTTTGATTACATCTAGCTCCCAGACTCGAAATTTATAGGTCTCACACACACAATCATGTCCATTTGGTTCCACTGTTTTAGCAAATTGTGTGACAAATAAAAGTGTACCTGATACTTCAACTAAGTAGAAGTGAGTTCCATATCGCGACAGCATATTATCATATATCTCAACAGCCAAACGGGGTTCTATAACTAGCTTAGGATTTCGGGGCCCTCCAACGTCAACAACCCAGACTTTGCCAACGTGTGCTGTTGCATAAAATTTTCCATTGAAGTAGTGGATATTGGTGAATGCACCAGTTCGATTCATATGAATTGTAGTGCAGCAGATGTCTCCAGGTCGCCAAAAAGCAAGATCATTATAAACCCCACCATACATAATAGGAAATCATTAATACATAATCGGAAGTTAGGGAGGGTTAGCAGATAACACAGCTCTGTCGATCATCACAAAGGATCTTCTGGTTTCGGATCTTCCCAAACTCTCAAGCCAGTATGTGGAGGAAGCTGTATTTGGGTGTGAGAGAAAGGATGCAACAGCGTCATCTCTCCAATACCTGTATACTGTATGGTGCAAAGCCATCCTGCGTTGAAACACACACTCGCCCTTTAGCTTCTGGGAGAAACAATAACAACAACAACAAACCAGTATAATCTGACTTGGTGGGGTCTGGAAAGGGTAGCGTGTACGCAGACCTTACAATCCTTGGGTAGAGAGATTGTTTTCAAATAGACCCCGGCATTCTTCCCTCCAAGAACTTCTCACCTTGCTCTTGGGGAGATTCGAACTCACAACCTCTCGGTTGGAAGTGGAGGTTGCTTACCACCAGAGCACTTTACCTAAAATTTTCTCCTGAGAAGAGTAAAATTCTCGATAATCATGATCTTAGTCAGCAGCCAATATAAGCAAAGGAAGGCAAAGGAAGTTGAGGAGATAACATATCAAAATTTTCTTTAATTTGGTAGCAACACTTAGGCATGATTTACAAACAGCACCAAATTTAACAAAGTCTTCCATCACCGTAATACGCTTTGCTATGGTAACAAGTAAATCTATTGGAAGTTCTGACCACAGAAAATACAGTATGTACTAATGAATTTACTTTTGGCTATATGCTCTTATATATAACATATATTATAGGATATAACATAAAGTATGTACTAATCTATGTTTAAGCGTTTTGGACAAGCCGTAACTATTGAGGGAATATCCATCTTTCTACGGGTAATTTAATTTCCTTAATTTGAATTATGGTAATTTAATTTCCTTAACTATGTAGAGTTATGTTCACTTAAAATTTTGGTAATTAGGGATGAAAAGTTACCCCTTTTCTTTATATTTTATTTTATAACTCTCATATTAAATTAATATTTTAACTATATATTATTAATTTAGGTACACTCGCAAAGCGCGTGATGCACTACTAGAAAATTGCCCAATTTCGTCAAAGAAACCAAACAATATAAGTCAGAATTTGAGAAAAAGCAACTGATTTTCGACCTCTTTTAATTAGTCGGAAGTTTGAGACCGAAATCAGTCAAAATTTTCCAATCGAAAATGATCGGTTGTTTCAACGCATTAATTGACAACAGAGAAATATACTGACTGAAAATCGGTTAGTATTAATTAATATTTTTTCCAAATAGCAATTGACATCGGTTGGAATTATAAATATATAATAATTTTATAATCATTTGTAAATTATAATAAACCGACAAAAATCGATCAGTATACTAAAAAATAGATAAATTTAAAAAGATATTTTCGATCGACTTCGATTGGAAATTTCAAGATTCTGCAGATTTCGTTTGAAATTTCCGATCGAATTTCTGGGGAAAAAGTGAGATTTTCGACCGACTTTGATTGGTTTTTTTGGGTAAAAACTAAGCAGGATATGTTAGTAAATTGTATTTGTAAAATAATTCTGGAAAATATAAATGAGCATAAATAGAAATGGAAAATAGAAACAAATTTTTAATCCGAGCCCACGCATTCACACTGTTTCCTTAAAGAATTTAACCCCCCTAGTACCCAAGGTTGTGGATTATTTCCTCTCAGAATAGAACAAATTACACACTGGTGCAGTGGTAGTTCAAATCCAGTATTTCAGCAAACACAAAGTTCGGTAGAAAATCACACTTATTGTTGCTTTGTTTGATGTTAAAAATATGCAGAAGAAGGAGGATAAACTCAAAAAATCGTATGAAAATTCTAAGCAGAATAATCTTGTATTTATAACCAAAGTTGGGCTGAAATCTGAAGAGGTGCAACTCTTCAGAATGATTATTTATGCAAAAGGCCACAACATAAATGTCTTAAAATAAATGGCTATTTAGTCAATAATAAAGAGGGAAGATTGAAGAGGGTAGTTTAATTTTCAGTTACACAACTGAAAACATATTGGATAATAATATTAATATCCGAAGCCGAGCGAGCGATGATAATGGCTGCGCAAGACTTGCTTTCTTCTCAACTCATTAAGTATTAGAAAAAGTACAATTGATTATATACCCATAAAAAACCTTTTTCTCTTCCAATATGGGACAATGTACCTTTGCCAAAGGGGAAAACTTAAAATGTAACTTAAAATTTTATTTCCATCCATTTCCTATTCACTCTATTTTAAGCATATCATATACTTAAAACCCTTAGAGCATATGGCTGCTTTTAACCTATATCACTTGCCAATTACAATCAATATCCATCCTATAATGGCATCATTACATTGTTGCCATTCAACTATAATTAACCAATAACAACTACAACAACAACAACTAACTAACAACAATAATTAACCAGCAACAATACAACAACAACAATAATTAACTAACAACAATTAACGAATAATAATGCTAATAACAACGCCAACAACAATAACTATATAAATGTTTAATAACAAAATAATATCAATAATACAATCATCATTTAAAACTACTCCCAACTAAATATTCACAAGTTTAAAACTTTGTTTCGCAATATACAACATTCAACGAGTGTTTTATATTATATCATCTTCATCTTCACTACTAGAACCTTCCTGGTCAGTATAGTTCGAAATATCACGACGAAAAAGATTAGCATATGGGAAGGTTCACGAGATGGGGGAATGGAAAAAGCACTAACTAACGAGAACATTGGCCAGCTATTCCTCTCATGTTCAGAGAATAAAGGTTGTGGAGATGAGGATGCTCAGGTGGATGTGCGGGCTCACCAGGTTAGATAAGATTAAGAATGAAGTTATTCGAGAGAAGGTGGGGGTGGCCCCGGTGGATGAGAAGATGCGAGAAGCGAGGTTGAGGTGGTTCGGGCATGTGCGGAGGAGAAGTCCTGATGCCCCGATGAGGAGTTATGAGCGGCTGGTGATTGTCGGCGTTCGGCGAGGCAGAGGGAGGCCTAAGAAGTATTGGGGAGAGGTGATTAGGCATGACATGGCTAGAATGCGGATTTCCAAGGACATGACCCTTGATAGGAACGTCTGGAGGTCTAGTATCAGGGTTGTAGGATAGGGCCTCCTAGAGTTTTTCGTACCTCACCCAGGGTTGGGTGAGGCTTGGTAGGGCTATCCATAGATGATTTGTGTTTTAGCTTGTGTCTCCCTTATGGTAGTTATTTATAGTAGTTACTGAATGATATTAGTGCATGCTATTTTATCTATGTTTCTTATGTTTAGATAATTATTTACGCTACTTCTGCTGGAGTTACTAATGCTCTTTTGTTTGTTGTTGTTTATCACTGATAAGATTGATTACTCCATCTCCCGCACCGCATACGTAATTTCTCTTTATTTATGTACTCATTTAAATTTGTTGAATAAATTGTTTAAATTTTTCTGCGAGTATTTGTTCGTTGCTATAATTGTGATTGATCTGGTCTCTCTCTATTTCGGGCTCACAGTTGTTCTGGTGCAGTTCTGTAAATGTTTAGATCAGTTGGCTCATATTCTTCTACTCCAATTGTATGTTTAATGGACTGTTACTTTCAGTGTGAGGTTTGCTGGATAAAAGAATCTTCTGGATCTGTCTACAATTCTTTGTGTTGGTTTGATCAATAAGTATATTGTAGAACGTTTTCTGAGCGATAGTCTTTAAGAACGAGTATGTTTATTTGTTAAATCTAGTACGACCAGTAGTGGATCTGTTACAAGATATATGGGGTGAAATTAAATATAGCCCGATTTATAAGTGGTTATTGAAAAATAGGTAAAAGTAGTACGATATAATTAGGTTTTGGACTTGTCATTAAAAAATAATCAGTGTTTATGAAGTCAAATAAAAATAGCCACTGTTTTGCTGCAATAGAGACCGGTCAAGTATAATATATTGGAGTTCGGTGCACCTGTGTATGAACTCCAGCATATTATGCTGGACCGTATACTTTGCTGACTCCAGTAAAAGATATTGGAGACTGGAGCACCGGTGCTACAAACTCCAGTATATTATACTGGACAATTATATTTGCTAGAACTCCAATATATTATGCTGGAGTTCTAGTGTACTTATATTGGAGCTCCATAATATTACACTGAAGTTCGAGCATACTTATCCTAGAACTCCAGTATAATATGCTGGAGTTGAAACATACTTATGCTCAAACTCCAACATAATATACTGGCATATCTTTGGGGTTTTTAACAAAATTTTCGTTCAGATTTATCTTTACATGAAAATGGGCTAAATTTTGATTACTTTTGAAATTGAGTCTATTTTTAAATGACTGGCTGTAAATCTGGCTATTTTTAAATTTCTCACGAAAAATAGGCACAATTTTCAAAAGGTAAAATTTAGCCACTTTCCTTATAAAGGTAAATCTGAACGAAAATACTATTCAAATTTGAAAAATATTCCAACATAATATATTGAAGTTCAAAGTTTTTTATATGTAAACTTTCAGTATTATATATTGGAGTTCCAGCAAAATATACTTAAAGTTCATACACAACTGCATCAATCTCCGGAATATTATGTTGAAATTTTCTTTATTGTAACAAAATAATAACTATTTTCTAATAATTTTATAAATACTAACTATTTTTCAATTACCAATCTAAAAACTGACTAGCCCATTTTATTTTCACCATATTTCTTCTTATGCTTCAAGATTCTTGCTTTTTACCAATACTAGTACAAGATTGTCGAATAAAAAGAGAGCTACGACTCCTGGAGTGGTTTGTCTAAAACAAACAGTCCATTTTAACCAAAACATTGGTAAGCTTCTAAAATTTAATGGAGCTGTAATAAGCGTTTCACCATAACAATCAGTTCATCGAGAAGATTCTATTCTAAAAATGGAGAAATGCAATGATTAGCTAAAAAGCTCAATATATAATCAACTAATTACCAGTGACATGTGTCTATGGCCTGTTAAGTAAATATTAAATAAAGTACTATATATATGCAAGGTAAGAAATTAAAGTGGATCGCATATGTACAAAATAGATTCAATTAGGTATTTTTACCTTCCTCTACATAAACTCTATTACCCTTAATGTTTAAAGTTTGTGTTAATTATATTTTAGTATATTAAAGTATTATTTATATACCATAATTCAAGTTAGAATTATAATTAAGGGTGCATTTATATTAGGCATAATTATAGGACCATATCTTTTCATTTCTCTCATCCCCCTCCACCATTTTACCTTTACCCGTAACACCTCCCCCCTTCCCCGTTTTTATTTTGAATTCCACCATTGACCCTAATTAAAAAGCTTTGAAGCTTTGAATTCAAATTGGAGTTTTCAAAAATCATTATTTGTTTGGATTGGGTGTTGTTATAAATTATTCGGAATATGTTTAGGAGTTTATATCTTAATTTTGAGGGATTTTGGTGAAGATTTAGACTTTGGTTTTAGCTGAATTTCAGATTGACACTCAAAGAAGAAAAATAAGAAGACATTTCCAGAATTTGTAGATAAATTGTAGTCAAATTAAAAAAAATTGTAGTTAAAATGAAGATTTTTTTTGCAGAAAAATTTGTAGAAGCTTTAGTCATTTTGGATTTATGAAAACAGAAAACAACGCATCTACAATCAGAATACAAATAATCTACAATTTATCTACAAGATATCTACAAACTGGATACATTGAATTTTAATATCCTAATTCTCATTTCAATTGTAGCATAATTGGTATTTTCGACATAATTGTAGAAGATTTGTAGAAGTTTTAGTCGTCCCAATCTACAATTTATCTACAATTCTACAATTTATCTACGATTCTACAATTTATCTACAATCTCTGGAAGTATGTCTTATTCTTCTTCTTCTTCGAGTTTCAATCTGAAATTCGGTCAAAACCAAGTCTAATCTTCACCAAAACCCCTCAAAATTGAGATATAAACTCCAAACCATATTCTCGATTATTTTCAACAACACCGAATCCAAACAAATAATGATTTCTGAAAATCCAAATTTGAATTCAAAACTTCCAAACTTTTTAATGGCTATCAATGGTGGAAAATATATGGAAGAACATATAAAGATAAAGATGAAGAACATAAATCTCCTTTCCATTCCAAAATTATGTAGCTTCCAGATCTCCTTTCCATTTCAAATTTCGAATTTAATGTGGAATAAATCAATCCCAGATTTTGTGGCACTTTTCGCACGCTATAAATGACAGTATGCCTAATTAACAATTGACATATAAATTATAGTTAAAATATAGATTAAACGAATAATATACAAATTATACACATTTTTAATAATAAAGTTCATATATAGTATAATTAGGAAAAAATTCCACTCAATTATTATTAGTGTAGCACATTGTGGGAATTGGGATAACGTTTCAGTTAATTTGCAGCCCACTAAAAACGTTGTAAGAGCAAAAATTTAACATGGCATGGTAATAGATGTTTTATTTTATTTTAATAGTACTACTTTTTGAGATTATGAGTTATGTATTGAGTATCTGTTACATTTTAAGATATTTAATTTTTGCACTTCGCCATGATTTACAAACAGTACCAAATGCAATGAAATCCTCATATGTTGTAACAAGCTTTGCTATTGCAGCAAGTAAGATCTAACCACCTGCTCAAAACTTCCATGCTAAGGGAAATGGACAAAGAAAATTAGTGAATTTCCTTTGGTTTTGCCTTCCCAGGACATTTATATGAGGATTTGGAATCCACAAAACCTTTCTACCTGATTTACCTTAATGTGATGTTTTATAATTAAATAAATATTTATAAATTATTTTAGACCATAGGTTCAAAAGAGTTTTTTCATTTTCAAACTTCCTAATCAAATTATGTCAAATAAATTAAGCATTTTGTTTTATTAATAGGTACTAGCTACAAAAACTAGGAACGACAGCTAATAATGTTTTTTTTTTTAAATTAATTTTCTATTTTGATAGGGAGTAGTAATATGTTTTTTTTAGAACATGTATATAAGGAAATTATAAGATGAGATGAAGAAACAAATCTTGGTTGGTGATTATCCTTTTCAAGTTAGACGTACAACTTACAACTATCTTGAACTATTTGTTTTTCTCTTCCTTCCCTTTCTTTTTTTGTGGGAATAAAAAATATAAAAAAAAATATTTGTCTAAGTTTCTACTTCTTAATCTATTTTATGGGTTATATATATCTATTTATATTTATTTATCTATTATTATTATGTTATATTAATATAAAAGTACGAATATTAAAACGTTAAATATTGAATGATTAAAATATTCATAAAATATTGACACTTTTATGCCCTTTCAAAATTAAAGTAGTTTTCAAAAAGTATTATCCATAAGATGAAATTGTAATATTAGAATCATGTCGTACTATTTTTATTTGGATAACAACATCGAATGAAGAATCTGTGAGTATTTCTACTTACGACTAATGAGAATATAACGCACATTAAGAGATATAAATCCAATTAGTCACGAAATATTTTGTCTTTCAAACGTAATTATGGTTTGTTGTCATTTTCACGAAATACCCGTTGTCTGAATTTTAATTGGAGTAATATCAGTTTTATCCAAAACGTGGAGAATATCTTTTTACTTAGAAAATATTTTAAATATTAGGAGTTATTATCAAATAAAAAAAGATTTAACAATAAAATTTAGTTGATTTCAAAAACCTACATATTAGGAGAATAATTAGAATTTAGATGGGAAGACTTAATTTTAGCAGTTTAATGTACGCGTATCCTTGATTTTAAATGGGAAAAGAATTCTATTCTAGGGTACTATTTTTGATATTACTTTTATATCCACCTTTATATTGTTCAGTGACATAAAAGTCTATTAATATTTCGAAAATATTTTAGTCGTAGTCGAGATTGTAAAAGTTAGCTTTCCAAAGTTATACTTCTAGCCTCAAACGAAGAAGATTCAACTAACAAGAAATATAAAACAAGAATAGATTTAGTATTCAATGTCTTCTTATTTCGTGTCAGAAATTAAGAAGAGCATCCAATAAAAGATGATTTAGTTCTTCCTGAACACTTAGTTATCAATTCCGATGATAATAGTAGTCATTTAATAAGAGAAATATTTCTATCATTAGATTTTGTGCAAATCGCATGATAGAACTAAAAAGATATCTTAGCAAGCACAAATGAATATGTTGATCAACTAAATGAAAGGTTGATTGCAAAATTTTATAGTAAAAATAAATTTTTTTCAATTTTTAACTCAGCAGCAAATGATACCAATAATTGCTACCAAGAAGAATACGTAGTTACTTTAATTCCAAATGGTCATCTACCATACATGTCTGTTGTCAAATTTCTTATTTCTTACGTATATTAGTATCACCGTGTATATAATAGACTAATTTAAAATTGATCTTCCATTATATATAGATTAGTTTTGAAGAAAATATATGCTAGTGATGCTATTGAATAGCTTGTGTAATAGCACACAAATAATATACAGAAGTTTTGACAATAACATCAAATAGACAAAACTTATAATAGTGGTTAGTGTGCTTCTAAGTATATTCTTATCCCTGAATTCAACTTTCATCTTTTGAAATTATAGAATATCCTTTTTAATTTGTGCAAAAGTAATTTTTAGCGTTTATATTTTGCAAATATAATAAATAAAGCATGAGGACAAACATTCTAAATATTGGACTAATATACCGTAATATTTTTTTTTTCACAAACAACTCTATGTTGCACTGTCAAGAGGGATACCAAAATCGACAACAAGAGTTTTGGCTAAGGCAGAGCAACCAATGCATTAAGAGGAAACATATATATAGAAAAATATTGTCCACAAAAAAGTATTTGTTAAGATACTATCACATTAAATACTTTTAAACTATAATATATAATTATTTTTTGATAAAGCTATAGTATATAATTATCTAACTAACATGACAAAATTGATCATTTGTTTACATTTTGATGATATTATTTTATTTTAAATTCATGTATTATGCTAATGTAATATATTTTTCGGCATTTAGATAATTATTGTATTATTATATATAAAATTTTTCTCATCAATTAAATTTTATTATTCCTTCATGTAAATAAATATTTAAATCATCACGTGCCACTATTAATGTAAGTCTATATCTATATTATTATAAAATCATAAATATTTCACGTTGATTTTGCTCTCTTCTTATTCCTTTATGTTTTCTTAATTAATGTTGATTTTCCAATTTATTTTATTTTTACATAGTTTGATCGGCCTGATAAACTCAATCGGATAATAGAAGCTAATGGTTAATCAAATTTGAGTGGTTCAGGAGTTCTTGCAGTTTTTTATGTGTCTCGAATTGGTAAGTCATATTACTCAATATTTTAATCTAAATTTTATATTTGTGCATTTAAAGTGTTAAATTTGATACCATTATATTCTTATTAATTCTGACACGATAATCTACTCTATTAAATATTACATCACGATTGTACATAAAATAATATTTAAATAAAAGTGGTTTTCTTGGTCATTGAATCAACAAGTGTGTTATTCAGATGGATGAATAGAATACATTCGAATGTATTCGTGTGAATTTTATAATCCATATTATATCAAACTCTTTTCAAGAATTAGACGTACAAGATTTTTTTCTGGCAATTATGCTGGAGAATGATGGAAAAGAAAAGTTTGACAAAGTAATTATAGCCTTGTAGATCATATGAGTAATTGGCCTAATAAGATGAGTAATAGTTCTGATAAAAACTGTGAAATAATCGGTTGAATTTATACAAGATGATGCTACATGCCCTATGGTATGCTTTACTCTTTTATTCAAAAAGTAAATTTTCTAAAAGGTTCTCTATGTAGCTTTTTTTTCTCTTATTCTTTAATCTCTACTAAAGGAGATAAAAATACATTCAAGATTATGTCAAATATCTTCTATCTATGATAGTCCTCTTATGGAGATGTGGACATACTTACATTATAAATTTATTAATATTTTATCTAAAGAATTCAAGTCAAAATTTGAGATAAAAGTTAAGGAAACCTAGAGTCACGCCGGTTAAAAACCCCAGTTTGTTTTGAGTCTCCAAGCTGAAACAATTTAACTTGTGACTGTTTTTCGAAATATCACTCTATAGCCAGAAAAAGAATAAAATTATTAACTCCAAAAAATAATATTATAATAGTACTCCATAAAAAGTTAAAAAGGAAAAAGAGTTAATGTTAAAAAGGAAAGAAAACCTTTTTCTCTTCTACAAAAAGTGAAATTACATTAAGACTCGAATAATTTGCATCATACAGTACAAACAACAATTTTTTAAAGATGATCACCTCTTAAATACATTGAATAGGCGTAACGGATGCATTGTAAATTAGAATTGATTAAGGAAGAAAGAGGTGAACCTAAACTTGAAGGAGTTATACAAAGTTCTATAAGATAGAGCTCCAAATATTAGTACGACTTTTTTCAATGTAGATTTTTTCCGTAAAATCTAATTCTAATATAGAAACATGACAATAGATATAAATATATGGTTTTTTTTTTCTTTCAGAAAAATCTTACGTGCTAAGTCATTAGATTTAGTGTTAAATTTTAATTTGGACTCCAAAATGACTTAGTTATTGTTTTGAACCCTAAACAAATATAGATAAATCACAAATACATATACACATATTAAACAAACCAAACCTAAAATCATCCGTTGGATTAGGTATTATATCAATTTTTAGGACTTCAATGACTACTGCATTTTCACTTCAGTTGCTATAATATAATATTACATATGAGAATTGACTAAATATGTAAATAGAGATTAGTATTATATTGAAAAACACAAAGGCCCTTAGCGAAATATTGTTTACATTTTTTGCCTTTTAAAAATAGATTTGAAATTGGACAAATTTGTCATTGTAATTTACTTATATTCTCAATACTTAGGACTTTAGACATCAGCTAATTTTATTTATTAAATTCTTCCTTATTTGAACTTGCAAGTTAAAACTATTAGAGTAATATTTAGGAATCTAAAATTGAGTTTACTTTTACTTATATAACTTTTTTCCATATTTAAATTGTGTAAGTCCATAAATGTTTCCAAGTCAGCACGTTAGAAATTTTGTCTTCATTTTAATTTTGTAGTGCTAACCATGCAAGAATCATCAAACATGTCAATGCCATTTTTTCCGATTTCGTTTGAACCATCTTGAGTATTGTTAATTTGAATATTTGACATGCGCACAAAGTCTTAATGTGATTTATAATTTTTAATATAAAAAGTTAAATAATTAATGATGGATGACATTGTATATTATATCATAAACATTAAATATAATTTTTCATTTAGTTATTTTTTAATATTTATAACTTTAAAATTTTAAAAATATTGCTATAACAATCATGAATATTAAATACAAATGAACTAAGTAGCAGCTTGTTTTAACAATATCTTTTTGAATTAAAAAATGGCAATGTTAGTCTTAGCTAACCAATTGAATCACAAGAAATACTTTTCCTCTCTCATTCCCTAAGAAGTTATCAGCATGGGCTCCTCTTTGATCAAAGCTCTTCTCCCCCTAGAAACCCCAGGTAAAGAAGTAAAATTGGAGGTGAAAATACCACAATAATCCTATAAGGAAATGTTTCTAATAAATAAGCGGTAATCAAACCAACTACTACAAAATGGAAAACCATTCAGAACAGGCTAAAGGGAAGCATATTAAAGGTTCCATCCTACTGTCAAGTGAAGAAAAGGAACGCCTATATATCCCCCGGAGATACTCAATAATCATCAAAAAAAAAATTTAAATAAAGATGCCTTACCACATGCTCCGATTTAAACTAATTGACCTATGAAAACCATCCGAAACATTAATCTTGATTGACCTAGGATGTGATTTCTTCATAGCAAAGTTTAGCTGAGAGGAAAGCATGGTTAAGGCACTACATCTAGGGCCATGATTTATTTCGGGACATTTTCTATCTATCCGAAAATGGGAACCAAAGTTTGTACCTCAGGAAGCCACTCTCACCTCAACTGCAATTTGGATAAGGCTACCGCACCTTCCAACTTGAGTTCTATGATAAAGTCATCTAAGAAAAAGTTGGAAGGAAATTAGGCAAGCTTCTAAAGATTGACCAATGCACATCATCTACCATAAGGGGGAGATATGCTCGCATTTGTATTCAAGTGCCCCTGGAAACACCAGTGAAAACATCAGTAATCATAGGAGACCAAAAACAACCAGTGATCTACCAAGGCGAACGAACACTATGTACTAGATGTGGTAGGATAGGACACACTGCTATAAGGTGTAGCTTCAAAACATACCCCTCATCAGATAATGGGATGCAAGAAGAAGCAAATCATACAGAGACAACACGAGAGGACAGTGAATGGAAGACTGTCACCTTCCCAAGGAGACGAAAACGGGGACAACCAAAGGAACCTACTCCCATGGAAGATAGTACACTGAAATCACATCACACTTAATATACAAAAGAGGTACATGTAAACATGTTCAAAGCCATTACAGGTAAATTCCTTCAAACAAAAACTTTTAATTATAATTTAATTAAAGACCCAATTCACAATACCCAGAGAAATAAAAAAGGCCGGTGTTCCTAATAAGAGAACCAACCGGGGGCCATCAGATGCCCAATCATATGCACAACCCAAACCCACCAGAACAACCCATTATGGGGGCTAAGTGAAAAGTGGGGCCAGAAGCAGAAGACCCTACCACCTCAAATAATCAGCCCAATTCCCTAACAGAGATTGGGCTAAACCCCAATGGCACAATCATCACATTTGGTAAATGAACCAGTGGGGCCTCTTCCTTAAATCCATACGGATACTCATCCGTGGGTATACCAAAGCTACTGTAACACACGATAATGATGAAAACCCAAGTGACAAAAACGGTAATCGATTGTCCTATTTGCACCCCCTACATCCTCAGTCAAAAAGACCACAAGTGTCACTTCCATTACATCTTGAATTAATGAGCAAGATACACCCCTAATTCCAACGCCTGGTAACCCTTCTGCTACCCAAGATGTGACACCAGAAGGATTTACGAAGGAAAATCGGTCCTTAAACACCACTCCCATATTTACCCAAATAGAAAACAAAAAATAACAAAAATGAAAAACATACCCTTTCAACCACTATCTCCACCAACCCACTGCCACCGGACTACCAACCGGCCTCTTGGTTGGAGGTAGCCTTGCAAAAGCAGGGGATCTCCTATGACTTCACTCTGGACGATAGGAAGGTGATGGTGGTAGTCCAAAATCCAACTCACCTAGCAGAGTGACAGTAGAAGCCATAAACAAGGTACTGGTGGCTTTTGGCCCTCTGCTATGGCAATCGATGGCCAGCTCCAACAGCCCATCATCGATTACAGACCCACAAGCCCTCAAGTACTATATTCTCCAATGCTTCCAATCTCTCCCATTCTTCCCAGACCTAATGAAGGAGGACCCAACGGTGGAGCCAATGTTCACCCAGATCGACCCATCAATGACTCCCTCATCATCCATACCAAAGAGAACGAACAAACCTCTTCTACTCCACAGTATCTGACAAGAAGTGTCCAAGACACTAGATCTTCTGAAGAACAAGGATGCCACAAAAGAACTGGAACAGACATACCAAACACCAAGAACGGAGATGATTATGCTAGATTAGGTAAGATTGATCGAATTCAGCTTGGAAGTGAGTGAAATAGTGGTAGTGCTATGCCCCAAGTCTATGTCCAAGTGTGAAATGGGCCTTGTCTTAGCCCAAGCACAAGGACAAGTGAAACCACTGATGAACCTAACAGTAATTCTGAGCCTGAAAAGAAAATCCCCTTCACCATAAGTGCCAAGTCTGCCGAAACAGTCGAGCCCCCAAGAAAGAGCTCACCAATCACCCACGTTCCCAATGATGAAATACATCATATGGAATGTTAGGGGTGGTAATAGTGACGAATTCAAAAGGCACTGCACGGAAATGGTAAACATGCACAAGCCAGTAATGTTGGTCCTTCTTGAAACAAAAATGGCGAACCATCAGACTCTGACACAGCCACTTGACTTTGATATGATTATCCAATCCCCTTCGTTGGGCCTTTTTGGTGGGATAGTGTTCATGTGGAAGGAGGATCTGGTTGCTCTAGAAGAAGTGGCCACCACCCCTCAAGGTATTCACGCAATGATGAAGGTAAAACCTAATCAACCACCTTGGCTTTTTTCAGCAATCTATGCTAGTAAATTATTGCAGAAAGAAAAAACCTATGGGATTAGCTTATCATCATCTCCAATTCATTAAGAGATAACTAGTTCATAGGGGGAGACTTCAATGAAGTCCTAAAGGCCAAGGATAAGTTTCGGGGCTACACTATTAACTCGAGTCGTAGTAACCTTTTTTGGAACTGCATAAATAGGTGTCACTTAATTGACCTAGGGTATAAATGAAGTAAATTCACCCAGACTAACAAAAGGTACTCTAACAGGAATTCCCTAATCCTAGAAAGAATTGATAGGTGTTTTGCCAAAGCGGGTTGGATTGAACAATACCCTGAGGCAAGTGTTCAACACCTACCTAGGACCCACTCAGACCACTGTCCTTCAATGATTCAAATGGAAGGACCCCTATATACAAATCATCCAGACCCTTCAGATTTGAAACAATACTGCTTAGCCACCCTTCATTCCCCAACATCATTAATCAAACCTTCTCTGACCAAACTCCCCTACTTCAATCTACGGCCAAATTCAAAGACCTGGCAACAACCTGGAATCAACAAGTATTTGGAAACATTTTTCACAAAAGGAACAAACTCCTGGCCAAAATCCGTGGCATCCAAAAGTACCCTAGCTACCAATTCAGTAGCTTTCTCTTAAAGCTTGAATCTGACCTCAATGAGGAGCTTAATAATATACTAAAAAATGAGGAAGACTTCTGGAAGCTAAAGTTGAGAATCAACTGGCTCATTAAGGGTGATGCTAGCACCAGATTTTTCCACACTTCTACCCTTAATAGAAGAAGGAGAAATAGAATCCTCTCCCTCAAAGATGAGAATGGCAATGGGAACGATGATCAAACAGAGATCCAGTAACATATTGTCACATTCTTCAATGAGCTTTACACAACTTCCCACTCAGAAGTCCCTTGGGCAACCACGCCCCAGTCCACAAAGGAACCCATCTTGCGACAATGTCATAAGGCTTTCTTGGACAGGCCCCTCCACATGAGTGAAATAAAAAGAGCTGTCTTTTCCAGCAAGCCTTTTAAATCCCCAGGCCAAGATGGTCTCCACCCTTTCTTCTACCAGAAATACTGGAATATTGTTGGGGATTCTATCACAAAGTTCTGCCTAAAATGTTTCAGCACATGCTCCATGGATAAAACCATGAGCTAAACTCTCTTGTGCGTAATCCCTAAATGTCCACAAGCTTCAATGCTAAAAAAACTTCAGACCCATTAGCCTTTGCAAGACCATCTAGAAAACTGTCACAAAAATCATAGTGAATAGGATCAAGCTTATACTGAACCTCATAATATGACCAAGTCAGGCTAGTTTCTTAACCAATAGAAGAGCATGCAACAATGCCATCATTGTCCAAGAATAGATGAACCATTTCAGGAAAATGAAGGGTAGGAGTGCAAATATGATCCTAAAAATAGACATTGAAAAAGCCTTTGACATGTTAGAATGGTCCTTCATCAGAAACACCCTAAATGCCTTCAACTTTTCTGAGGGAGTGACCAAGCTCATCATGTCCTGCATAAGTACTTCCTCTATCTCAATCCTTGTAAATGGAGGGAAAACTGAGCCTTTCAACCCTTCAAGAGGCATCATACATGGGGACCTTATGACACCATGCCTATTCATTCTATGTATGGGAAAGCTATCCAGAGCCATTGACAAGGCAGTCATCCAAAATCAATGGCACCCCATCAACATAAGTAGGTCTGAACCAAAAATCTCTCACCTCTTCTTTGCTGATGACCTCGCTCTCTTTGCCAAAGTTAACATAAGGAAATGTAATACAATCCTTTCCATCTTACATATCTTTAACATCCAATCAGGACAAAAAATCAATTTGGCCAAATCAAGAGTCATGTTCTCCTCAAACACTACACAAGATATATCTCAGCAACTCTCTAACATAACATCCATCAAGCACACCACTTCCTTTGGAAAGTATCTTGATTTTCCAATCTTTCACAAAAACATTCAACCTCTGATTTCCACTTTATCATTGACAACATGCAAAACAAATTAGCCGGCTGGAAAACCAAAGTCCTCAACATGGCTGTGAGAACTGTCTTGGAAAAATCCACTCTGAGCAGCATCCCAAGCCATGTAATGCAATGCATAACTTTTCCAACCAAAATAACCAATCAAATTGATAGAATTTAGAGGAACTTCCTCTGGGGCACCACCCCTGAAAAGAGAAAACTTCATTTGATTAAGTGAGAGGTAGTCACTAGAACTAAAGTTGAGGAAGGACTAGGGCTGCAAAAACCAAGCTTTAAAAACAAAGCTGCTTTGGCAAACCTGACATGGAGAGCCTACAAGAACACCAACAGCCTTTGGGCTAGAGTCCTTATCCACAAAAAATTATAATATGTCCAGACCTGTGCATGTTGGGAGACACCATGGGAACAACAAATTCCCTACCTGGAAGAGCTTGCTAAAGGGCTGGGAAACCTCCAGCAAAGCTAGTAGATAGATTGTCAACAAAGGAAACAGGGTCAACTTCTTCAATAACACATGGATTCCTAATCAGCCTATACTCAGGCAGTTGATAGAGGGACCCTTAACCCAAAATGATCTTCAAATTAAGGTGGAGACATTGCACAATAGGGGAACTTGGGACACATCAGCCCTGTCATTTGACCTTCTTCCCCATATCCAAAATATCCTGAAGGCTGTGTTTATTTCTAATTATAACCACTAAGGAGGATACACTAATATGGGTATCACACCCAATGAGCATTTTTTCAACTGTTCTGCATACTCCCTCATAAAGAGAAGTGCTCAAGATTGATCTCATGGGAAAGTGGAGCACTTTAAATGGATCTGAAAACTACAACTGCCAAATAAGATAAAATACTTCATCTAGCTCCTAACCTACTAAAGACTTCCCACCAGGATATTTTTGAACTCAATTGGAATAAACTTCCCAACCCAATATCATTACTGTGGTTCTGGGCAGGAAGATATCGATCACATCTGCTTTCTATGCCCCAATGTTGCCCACTTTTAGAATACCATCTTGTCAAAATCATCAACTCCACCACCTTCCAACCCTCTCAGCTGCAGCAACCTTTGGCAAATAGTATTGCAAACCCTTAAAGGGGTGGAGTTTAATGACTACCTTAACTGGGCAATACTCATCGCCTACTGCCTTTGGCATATTTGGCTAGCAAGGAATAACAATGTGTTTAATAACAAAAAAGAATCAATCAATAAAAATAACACCATTGCTAAAGCTACCGAATATCCCTCCAAATCAACAGTGGACGGCAATGCACCTCATCAAATCATGCTCAAATGGACACCACCCCGAAGAGGCTCTTTCAAATTGAACACTAATTGTGCAGCAAAGGGCAACCCAGGAATTCGCGGAGCTGGGGGTATCTTCAGAAATCATAGTGAAAGTTGGATGTTAGGCTTCATGGAAAACTTACCACAAAAAACTAACACATGGGCTGAACTTAGAGCCCTCATCAGAGGCCTAAAACTAGCAGAACAAAACAACTTAGTTCCACTTCAAGTAGACAATGATTTAGCAGAAGTAAGCAATATGTTGTTAAATGACAATCTAATATTTGACCCTCTAATATGAATGTAGATTGTTATTCAAAGGATGTACAGTGTGGTAGTGATGCACTCTTACAGGGAGCAAAGCAGAGTAGCTGATGCACTGACGAAGGAAGCAGCCAAGGAAAACTTTTTAAACAAAATAATACTACTAGCAGTTCCTCCGGTGTTTGCCAATGATGTATTTTGGGCAGATATCCCTGGAACAGAACTACCTAGGATTCTTTTGGGTTGTAATATAGATACAATCATGCAAAACTTTGCATCTATGGGAGCCTTAAAGTACCCTAGTAACTCTCAAGGTAGTGTAACTCCTTCTCTTAACTAGTTAATATATTATCCTGTTTAGCAAAAGAAAAGGTATATTATCTCATGTTTCGAATGATAAATCCAATCAAAAGTACTATATAATTGTAACTCAATTATATTATTTAATAATATTTAATTATTTTTAAATTATATACTCATTGATATAAATACACGCAATGAACATGCGCTAAAACTAGTATTTTAAAAGTGGAGATTCAACCAAATTAGAGTCTAGAATCAGATTATATTATAAAACAGGTATAAGCATAATTTCATGCTCATCCTTTGTCACATACCGAAATAGTCGGTTTTAAGGCTTTTTTTTTTCATTTTTCTTTCTTTTTTCCCATTAAAAGTGAAAAATTAAAAGTCAATATGTGGTGATCATTGAATTGTATAAACTACTTCATTCATATTTTTATGTTAGACTATGCATATGATTTTTTTACTTTTGGATAAAATATGATAGTCAATTTACTTTTCCTTTCATTTTTCTCTCTATATACTGATTTAAAATCTTATAAAAAACAACAAGGCATGAATAAAGTACGACCTTGCAAGTGTTATCGAGAACTCAAAAGTATGACGATCAATTTTTGAAACCAAATCTTGTCGGCCACTAGTCTTAAGTTTTTACACCCACTTTACTTTATCTCAAATATTTTATAATATGATATGGACAACAATATTCCAGCTTATTTCAAAAAATATTTATATTCGTAAATCAATCTATTGAATTAAATTTTGTATGCATAACAATTACAAATTTATTTTTGCTTGAACTAAATTTATAGAAGGATTTGTCAATCATATTTATTTTTTCTATAATCGCTCAAAGTGCAGCCAACCTCACTAGTTTTTAAATAATTGGCGTCTCATATTTTACTAGGGAATTAATTAATGAATAACCATTTTATGTGACCTTGATGGCATGGGATCCTAATTCGCGACAAAGAAGATAACAAATAGCAAGACTATCGGGGTGTTCATCCTATTCCTCCAACTTCTAACAACAGTGAAATTGCTAACACGCCACTAATAGTAGGCCTTAAAACAAGATTCCATTTATGCATCTTTTCAAATATAGATTTTGTTCCTCTCTTTAATTTAAAATTCTAATAGGAATTTAGATATTTGAAGCTTAATTATATTCAGATTTGTTCCGCATAGGACCCCATTCAGGGGGAAGCACTCTTTATCAAGAATTTTTTTATACCCAAGGTTCGGACGTAAAACTACTTAAGGGAAGAACAATCCCATCCTTCCTTCGCACAAAGTTAAGTAAAGAGTTTGCGGAAAATAGTGTAGCTAGTTTTGCCAAACGCTTTATATAAACAATAGCATATGAAGGTTTGGGTACTTAAAATTTGTAATCGTATTGTCTGGAGAGCATATATTGAGAGAGAAAAAATCAAAACTATAGAAACTAGTATTTGGATATTCTGTAAACTAGCAAATATGGAGTCCCACAATGTAGAGATTATTGAGAGTTAAAACCAGACCCAACAACCTCTAGAGCATACTAGTGGAACGTCCTTCCTCTCAAAGGCGTCTCAATATAACTCACAGCCTAAAGCCAAACTTTAATAATGGACCATAATTTTATTTATTTTGTCTATAGTATAATTATCTTTCAAAATATAATATTAATATTACATTGGTTCCTTTATCTTTCCTTTATTCTTTCTTTTGTCTATAATATAGTTATTTTATAAAATATAATTAGTAATAAATAAGATATTAGCCACATATTTACAATTCATTACCTTGGATCTTACTGTAAAAATTTATTTTTTACAATATGAGGATTTGAGTATCTTAATTTAAAGTTCTAAAATATTTCTATTATTAAAAAAATAGATAGTCTTTCTTCCATTTTTATAAGTATTTAGTGTTTTTTGCATAAACTTTAATATTATCTAAGTGAAAATAAGATAGTAAATCCAAAACTAAAAATATTGTTAGAGCCCCGAAATTTAAGGGGCCTAAAGCAAAGGCTTTACTAGCTTTCCCCTTGAGCCACCCCTGCTTCCTTCGCACATGCGTCAAAGGGAATAAATGTATTATCAGGTTAATGGCTTATTATTATGACGAAAAAAGCACTACTCTCACTGTTCTAGTTTATATGATAACAATACTATTTGGGGAGTCTACGAGGTTATTCTTTGACCATATTTTTTGATTACTTATATGAGTCCACCAAAATATAGAGTACCTGGTTGCAGTAAAGACTGAATGTAAAGAAGTCCAGATATTTTCTACGTGAAAAAATCCCACACAATGGGATAATCTACCTATTATCAGCCACTTTGCAAACACCTTATTGCAAAGACCTCAAACTAACTTGTGATGCACCACCATAAGCTACTCTATAACTCTCCTAGTTACAAAGGATTTAACTTATGACTACTCCTAGTCACAACATAAACTCTAAAGTTTACGAATTTGGTTTGTTCCTAAGACAACACTTCTAAGAAAGCAATCTAGGAATTATAATGTAGAACAATAAACAAGATTACAACTCATCTATGGACATACCTAAGACTTGGTTAGAAACTGATCCTTAATGGAGTTATCCTCTTGCTCTTGATACACCAGTGACCTCGATGCAGGGTGAATGCTTTTTCTTCTTTTTGCAATTATCATTGAATGCACAAAGAATAGTGTGTCTTGAACCAGGTTATTTATCACAATAGATAGTGATATCAACTCTTGGTGTATTTTTTCCCAGTGAGAAGTGACTGCTGCACTGTTTGCACAGCCACTTCTGGGCAGTTGTGCTCCAGCTGGATAGTGGACTTTGTCCTTCCGTCAAGACACACCAAGACCATGTCTTTGTGTTCCTTTTCTATAACAGTTTCCAGATGGTCACTTTCTTCTGCTACGTTCTAGCTGTGCACTTGACCTGTACTTCTATCAAAGAACCCCAAGGTAGGAGGTCTCAGTTGTGTTTCTCTTTATATTGATTGCGTACAGTCACTGACTTGTTCTTTTGTCGGAGAAATCTAAGGGACCAACGCACCGGGTCCCTCTTGTATTCCTCCCTGTGGTCATTCATCCATAAGCTAATTTTCAGACTTCGAAGGTTCTCTATCTGGTTCTTCACAACAAGTTTGTTAGATCATCAAAACATAAGAAGCATAAGGCCAAGACATTTGAAAACCTATCAATTTCTCCCTTTTTGATGATGACAAACTTAGGCATGGAAAGTATTTGTTTAGATCAGAATTAATATTTAACTAGATGAGATGCCAACAATTCCCCCTTAATCTTAGATCTCCCTCCTTTGATCACAAGCAAAACATAATAGTTCCGTCTTAATCATTTTTTTCTCTTTTGGCTTCATTAAAAAGAATAGCTAGCATGTCGAAGAGAAAAAGAAGGTAATAAGCATAAAAAAAGTCTAACACAGCTAGCTCATGCCACATATGCGCACACAACATGATAGAAAAGAGAAGCAGGAGGAACACAATATTGTACATACAACAAAAGGGAAGCTGTTTCATTAATTTTTACCTTATACTGAGAAATTCAGGAGCAGTAATGGTTAAATTCAACATGCCATCACAAGACAAACAAAAATATAGCAAAAAAAAAGTAAAACAGCAACCATAGGATATTGGAGCAAACATATATAGACACAGAGAGGATCCTAGGGGATACTAAGGGAAGGAGGCTTGGAGGAAGAGACAACAACGGTTTTAAGAACCAGGTCCAGTCTAGCATTTGCAAACAGTTGTTCTTCAAGTAGTTGAGCCTAAGGCCTCTCATTTTCCTTAGTCAGTCGTGTAACCTCTTACAGAATCAGGTCCTTTAGCTGCTTGACTAAGCTGAGTTTCTAGAAATGGCATTTCGAGCCCTTAACCTTCTTATTTCTTCAGAAGCTATATTTTGAGCATTAATCAACTGAGAAATGGTCAAGATGCTTCCACCAACTCTACAATCACATTCTTCTAGACTGGTCTTAGAGAAGTACTGCTTGCATGTTCCTATTATGGGACCCTAAGGGGACCCTATAGAATCTGAACACATATATTAGGAAAAAGCCATAAGGTAACCCGTGATTTCCACCCTTAAAATTTGCCACCTTTTGCATATGATCAATCATGATGGCTGGTAGGACCATGTCCGACCTTGTAGCAATAGAGCGCTTCTTAGAGTGGGGTAAGAGCACTTTATTGACCAGTTCAAAGAGTAGCTGGTACTCAGGAAGAAACACCTTCTTATGCACATGTTCCCCCTGTTGAATAGCTTGTTCCTTCATGATGGCTCTCAGAAAGTTTATTCCACAGACAACCTTTACTGAGTTCATACCTTCACATGGAATTCTGAGAACCTTTCCTAATGTTGAAGCGTCGAGTACAATGTCTACTTCATTTACAAGCGCACAAATATGATCCCCCTCAACAATGAAAAGATAAGCGTAAAATGTGTGTATTGCATATTCGTACATCAATGGCATTCTCTCTTCAAACTAGTATTCCCATAGTTGAAATTCCACAATCTCTAGAATTTGCCGCATCCCTGTCATCTCCGAAATTGTTGGATCAAATGTACGGCCCCACAACACTTTCTGGTTCTTAATTTCTACTGCCAAAGACCACCATCATAGGTCATGGACCTTATTAGACCAGGTTCCTTCACAATTTCCTTTTTTTGTTTCGCTTCAGCAGACTTTCACTTCTAGCTTGCTATCCCCACAGTATTGTCTTCAGAAACGGTTAGCTCAGTCTGACTCCGTTTAGGCTTGTTGCTGTAATTCATAGATGACCATTTCTTTTTCTCAACAGTTTCAACGAATGCCTTTTCGAAAGACTGTTGAGTTCTCATAAATTGTTGTACTGAGGAACCAGGTTCCTTGGAAACATGTTTGTCTACTTGGTTTACTGACCCACTTTTGATGAAATCCTTTGGATTCATTTTTCTCTTTTTTCTTGGCTTGACACTCCTCTTACTTTTTTGAAATGAGGACTTAGAGCTCTCTTGCTGTAGTGACCTGATAGTGAGTGATTTGTAGGAAGAGATTAAGAGCTTGGAGTGAATGGGAGGACATGAGTGAGTTTGCATGGAAGAGAATTGGGTTCATCAGAAGGATTTTCTGGGAATATCTTATAAGTAAAGGACTCTAGGAGTTCTATAGTTCTTGCATTTTTTAGAAGTGAAATATTTCCCCCCTAATACTTAGACGAGAGATAAGCTCCTTCATTCATCAGACTTTCAGCAGCTATAGCCATGATGTTGTGAGCTACTTCTTTTTCAGGTGACTCCTTGAGAGTCACTGAGTCCAACATTGTGTGAGTTTATATACTGGTTAGGATCATCCTCATAGGCTTCTGAAGCATGATGAGTAAAACGTTCTGTATGTTCTTTGAAGAGATTATAGGATTGACTGGACATTGGGTTCTCAAAATAATGGTACTCAGGGTTTAACAAAAATGGGAAGACAGTGGTAGTGGAGAAGAAACCAGGAGCGGGTAAAGTGGTAGAAGATGTGAAATAGTGACGCTCTGGGTTTGATTTTAAGGAAAGTGACGAAGTGGGAGTGGTCCTAGAGGTGGTAGAGCAAGACAATTATTCGATCGCCATTAAGTGAGCACTTGGCAGATGAGTAGATAAAGAAAGAGAGAGAGATGAAAAGAAAATCCTCGCTATGAAACAAAGATGAAGTTTCATGACTTGTTGTGAGAGGGAAGAGAAGTTTTATTGGAAGAGGGGATAATGATGAGTAGAGAAAGAAACATGTTCTAATTAGTCGTAAGAACAACGATAGATTTGTGGGGAAGTGTTACCGTGCAGAGGAGATGAAAGGATTTGATGGAAAAACATGACATACAGACATTGAAAAGTTGGATGATGTGGCAGCTGGATTACAGGACATTTATATGTTTTTTTGTTTAGAAAGGGCATGCAAAATTAAGCATATTACTACTAACTCGAGATACAAGAACCTGATGCTAGAGAAATCTTTTCAAAAAGGTTTTAGCAGCTCCCCTTTTGCAGTTCATAACTGTACCTTTAGCTTCTATGATCATCATGTGTGTTTACCTAGAACGATATTGATGGGAGTTAAGCTTGATCAGAAAACACTTTAGCTACCTATACCCTAAGGTGTCTTACACAACCGACAGATGGAGAATCAAGTTATTTATTAGATTCTTGTGACCGTGTCTTTACCTCGATTTATCGAAAATATTATCCACTTGAGGCTTTGTTGCAGATATCTGCCACAATTTGATCCCTTCTTCAAATTGATCCTCAGAAGAGGATCTTAACCTTCAATATATTTGCAAGTTCTCTCCAGTTGTTGATGAGGTCATTTCATTTTGTTCCTTGTCTCCCAAAAGATGAGACGTGAATCATCACAGGTGCACTTTGGTTTTCCAATTTGAGATAGGAGTTGGTTGAAGAGAGAAATATGGAGGTTAATTTGATCTCCTCACACTTTGTGTTCTACTGCTTATGTAGTGCCATGAGCTTCATCTTTACTTCTTCCTTCAGCCTTAGTAGTAGCAAGTAATGTACCAGGTTCTTTGTAAAACATTGAGAATGATGTTGCGTTGTCTTTTGCCAGTATTCTTCATCTTGCTCACTTTATCATCCTCTTTATTTTAAGCCTCAGATATTTCCTAGAGACAAGATTGGTTCATCATATCAATCCTCATTGTTTCTTTCTTGACAAGGGATAGTGTCTTGTGGAATACCCCATGAGCATCTCCTGCCATTTAGTTATGGGAAGTTCCCCCGAAGGATTACTTCACTCATCTATTTGCATCGTGCTTCCTAAGCTGATCCTTCCTCTTGTCAAGAGCATGGAATTTTCTTCCAATTAGCGACTCCCGGCGAGTTTTGATTTAGGAAGGACCTGGTTCGACACCTGTTCTTAAGTAGAGAGAAGTGTTCATTTCTTTTGCCCAGAATTTTTGGTGATTTCACAGGCGATGAGCATTATCATGCATCATTCTCCAGTTTCGTCTTTTCCTACTCGCGTGCCAAAGGAACCTTTCTACCTTTTCATTCACTGAGAATGCACCCTTTACTTTCTTCTCAAGGATACATTCCCTTCCTACAGGGATTTTAGTGAGAGGCATTTCATGATGTTTTCAGCTGCGTGCTTTAGGCATCCACTATCCATAGTCCATCGCAGTCTGCTTTTTCTCACTTCTCCCTGCACATGCACATTAGAGGTTAGATTTAGGAACCCAAACTAGTTTTGGTCCTTTGTTAGTAAAAAAGATGAATGAGGGATTTCCTAGTGCACGCAGGCAACATCCTTTTTTTGCGAGTGGTACCTGGTCCTTTGCTAGTAATCACTCTACCACTGAATGCTCTATTCTTCTGAGTAGACTGAACCCTGGCCTGCCAATTTTCTTTAAGATGCCTATTGCTTCCGTAGTGGGTATATATCCAGTTATCAGGTATAGTGACATACTTGCTGTGTGGGTTGTAGGGAGTTTTCTCCCTTTAGAACCGAATGCCATGCTTATTCCTACTATTTTTGAGATACATGCAATAACAATATCTAAGGACCAGGTCCACTTCAAGGATTTCTCAAGATCTCACTTTCTCAAACTTAGTTTGGAGTTTATAATTCCTCTCAAGTTCACTACATAGATTAGTGTTTATAACAGTTAACTCCTTTTCCAGTAAGATGTGCGACTCACTTGCTACTTCCTTCCCTTTCCCAATACTTACATTTCTATGTTCTCTGTTGATTACCTTAGTGGTTTCCTCTAGATCATCGCATATCATTAGAAGGTCATCCCTTTCCTCTTCAGTAGAGGCAATTTTTTCTTCTAAGGAGTGTTTCTTACTGCTAAGGCCTTCTATTGTTTCTTTTAGATCAACAACTACTACCATGAGATCGTCTCTCTCATTCTCCACATTAGTAAGTTTTCATTCAGGGCATCTTTCTCTAGTTCAATATTAGCTATGGTCTCATTTAAGTCCACTACAGAGACCACTAAATCATCTCTAGACTGCTCGGTGTGATGACCCAAAAGGTCATCACATGTTTTTAATTAATCATGTGCTTTCGAGGCCTTGAAAACCTCATTTGGTCAACGTTTTGGGTAAAAGGACCTACACCCGTGATTTGATGGTCCCGGAGAATCCGTAGGAAAATATGGGACTCAGAAGTATGCCTAGAATTGAATTTTGAGGTCTCGAGCCGAGAAATGAATTTTTAAAAGAAATTGTTTTTCTGGAGCTGTTAAGGAAAAGTTAAAATGATATTTGATTGGAACGTGTTAGTATCGGGACCGTACTTTGGTTCCGGGGTCCCGTACAGGTCTTATATGTGAATTAAGATATTTCTATGTTTGGTTAAAATCGAACGTCTTTTGACATGTTTCGGACTTGAAATTCTAAATTTGGAATTTGAGGAAGTTTTGGAAAAATGCTTTGAATTTGAGGTTTAAATTGTCGATAATGATGTTATTTAGGCGATTTGATCGCACGGTTAAGTTCGTATGATGTTGTTGAGTTAGTACATGTGTTGGTTAGGAGCTACGAGGGCTTGGGAGTGTTTCAGAGTGGTTTTTGACTTGGAAAGATTGCAAAAAATCTGCAACAGGTACCCAGGCCTGTTGCTCTTCGCGATCACATAGTCTCTCTCGCGATCGCATAAGGTAAAATGAGGATAGGGGATTTTTATTTAATGCGAACGCGAGGTAAGGACCATGAACACAGAGCACTAAGGGGTTGCTCTACGCAAACGCGGCCCACGTCTCGCGAACGCGTAAGGTAAATGGGGGTTGGTATGGAGTCTATCCTTTTCCTCTATGCGAATTCATTCCTAGTCCTGTGAATGCGAAGGACAGGGGGGCTAACCCTTCGTGAACGCGTAAGAGGTATCGCGATTGCATAAGCCTGTGTAAGGCTGCTATTCGCGAATGCAGGGGACCCATCGCGAACGCGATGAAGGTCTGTCCAACAATTAAAAACAATAGCTTAACCTATAAATTTTCAAGCTTTCATAACATCTTCATCTTAACTCCAAAGTGGGAAATTTTTGAAAGAGGATTTCAGCACAAACTCATAGGTATGTAATCTTAGACTAGTTTTATTCCATTTTCATTAACATCTATAATTTCTAAGCCTAAAACATGTGATTTAAGGTAGAAAATTGGATATTTTGGTAGAGTTAGGGATTTTGAATTTTCTTGATTTAGACCTATGGGTTCAAATTTGAAAACAAATTTGATATTCGGGCTCGTGGGTGAATGAGTGATTTGATTTTGGTCCTAACCTCGTGTTATGACCAAGCGGGCCCGGGTCAATTTTTGAGTTTTGGGGAATATGATGGAAAAGCTATAATTAGGCATTGGATTCGTGTTGTTTAGCAATTATTGATGTATTGAAGTTATTTATGTATAATACAATTGAATTGGAGCCGAATTCGAAAGGAAAGGCAGTTATTGAGGATTGAATTGGCCGTGGAAGTTTGAGGTAAGTGTTTGGTCTAACCTAGCTTGAGGGATTAGGAGTTGAGTCCTATTTGCTAATTGGTTCTTGTTGAGTACGACGTATAGGCATGGTGACAAGTATCTATGCGTTGGTGTCGAGCATGACCGTGCGTCTTAAATTGATAATTGTTGTGTTCTTGAATGACAGTTCAGATGCTTTTAATTGATGACTCTTGTTATTTAGTAGAGATTTAGTTTATTCTCATGGACTTTATTTACGTTTGAGTACAGGTATGAATCGAGCTGAGTAAGAGTTGAGATAGGATTGGTGATAATTGATTCTCCCTTGCTGGGATGGTTATTTTGATATTGTTGTTCCCTTGTCGGGAAATTATTATTATATTGCTTTAGTATTACTTACTGGAATTTTATTTTGACTTTGGTGTTGTATTAAAATGGGAGCGGGTGGTACGCCTACCACAAGTTATTGATTGAAATGGTAGCGGGTGGTACGTCTACCACAAGATATTGATGAAATGGGAGCGGATGATACGTCTACCACGGAAATTTTGATGAAATGGGAGTGGGTGGTACGCCTACCACGAAAACATTGAGAAATGGGATCGGGTTGCGCACCTGCAACGAGATCTGTACTGAGAGTAAAATATGCTTTTATTTCCCTTATCCGTTTTAGATTTATACTGTTGATTTTCCAATAGTATTCTTTAAAGTCCTGTATTATCTACTATTCCCGAAGCATGTTCCCATCCCATTAAAATGTTTATTCTTGTTTATGTTACATCTTATATGAATATAACTGCACAGATTTATCTGGAGTTTGGTCCTAGCCTCGTCACTACCTCGTTGGGGTTAGGCCAGAATATTACTAGCACATGGGGTCGGTTGTGCTGATGCTACATTCTATGCTCTTTTGCACATATCCAAGTTTCGGAGCAGGTTACGGTGCGGAACAGTAAACAGGGAGCCGGCCTTCTGTCTACGAGACTCCGAGGTAGCCTTGCTGGCATCCGCAGGCCCAGTGTCTCTTCTATCAGTTTTCATGTTCTGTTGACATTTGTATTCGAGATAGACTTTGTCCTTTATTTCAAACTTTTATTTGTAGTAATCCTAGATAGTCTGTGTATGGTTGTGATGCGAGGTGATGAGTAGAGACTTGTATTTGGTTTTCTAGACGATGTTCCTATTTTCAGTTCAGACTTCCGCTAAATTTTACTTTTCATTATCTTTTAATTGCTTATTCATTGATAGTTTAATTGTTTAATCATGTATAAAATGAGATGGGTTAAGGTATGCAAAGGTCTTTGGCTTGCGTAGCTTCCACGAGTAGACGCCCTCACGACCCCCGAAGGTGGGAACTCCGGGTCATGACAATTTGGTATCAAAGCTCTAGGTTGCATAGGTCTCACAACGTACAAGCTAGCTTAGTATAGTTTGAGGGATTAGTATGGAGACATCTGTTTTTATCTCTAGAGGCTATAGAATTAGAAAAGATTCACATTTGTTCTTTCTTGTCGCACGATTTGGTTTCTCAATGCTAATTGAATTTCTACTCTGTTCTTTCGCAGATGGTGATAACACGCTGTCACGCCTCCTTTTGGATATCCACAATCCGGCGAAGGGAGTAGATAAGGGGGTTTTTCCAATTAAAGGACAATCGAAACGTGATTCTATTATTTAAGAGAATTTTGTAGTCGCCACTTGGGAGATTTATGATGTCCCAAGTCACCGCTTAGAATTCCGAATCGAGGAAATAATGACTCTGTTTAACAGTGCGCAAACGAGAAATCTGGGTAAGGAATTTTGTTAACCCGGGAGAAGGTGTTAGGCACTCCCGAGTTCGGTGGTACTAGCACGGTCGCTCGACTATTATATTTGGCTTAAATTATCTGATTTTAGAACATATTTTAACTTATAAGCTTATTAATCTAAATTGCTTTTATTATAATTTTAAAGAGAATTGCAACGTTGTTATAACATGTCTCGAACCACATCACATAAATGCACCCGTGGATTTTGACACATTCCAACTTCGTTGAGATTTGGATTTGGGTCACATAAATGTGCACCCGTATTTAGAAAAGTAAATTGTTTAACTAGCGCGTCTAAAATGAATATGCATTTAATTTTTTGAGGGCCACAAAAATTTGCTGAGTGGAATTTCTCAATCTACTCTAAGGGAATTTCATTATTTGACTAAAGATTAAAATCAATGACTAATCAGGCCCGAGCCTAATGAGACCAGCGATTTACTATCACTTCATAAGGGCTGAATCTCTGCTTCCTTACGCTTAATGAACCTAAATGAGACTGGGCCAAAGGTAAGGATCATTGACCCAATATCGGGCCTTTTCTCGAAGCATTCGATTGTGTATTTATCAACTATCTATTTTCATTACACAGACTCATGCTAGCTTCAATCAGTACCAGTTTTAACGTGTAAGCTTTTAAGCCTATATTCGTATTTGCTCAGTCAGGTATTTATGTAATTCAAGACACATGGGACTTAAGGATCCTTTTCACCAATAAAGTTGCTAATACTTGTGGATTAAAATAAAACAAACAAATCGACAATGAGTAGAATGGCACATACATTAAGCCTCGAACTTTAACTGAAGCGAGGCTAGATACACATGAATGGGCCAAGTCATTTGATACCATGACCCCACATATTCATATTCAAGACGTGCAGTGCATTGTTACAACCAATGCTTAACCTCAGTATTCCAAAGACTAGCTTGCAAACTATGGCAAAATTAGACTTAATAACAGGACCAAGCACAGAAATGGGATAAGACTAACACACAAGTCCTAATCTAGAACAATAGATAGAATTACATCCCTTTCATAATCAAGAAATAAATAAATTGAGCTCATGACTCGTAAATATCACTTTTGGCATATCACTACATAGTTACTACATGACGTTAAAACAACAGAAAAAAAGTAAAGGAGGCTCTAATTTGAACAGAACTTGTATTGCTTCAAGTTTTACTCGACTATACACTCTACATAGGCCAGAGAAATACCTGGAAAATGTAAAGACAAAATGGGTGTGAGTAGTCAACAAATGCAGCAGGAATCAGTAATGAAATAGCCAAGATGAACCCGGGCCCAGCAATTTTTCACAAAGAACTCGGCCAAAAATAGAACCCAAAAATTGTAATATGCAACCAGCTTGAACCTCAAAAACTTCCGGAAAACAATCACTATCAATGCACACTAAGTCTCAAATGAACCAGAAATTATTTCATAACTTGAAAACACCAATAGTAAGTAAACACCAATGGAACAGTAGCAATTTTATTAATTGTATATATGCTTGATTCTGGCCATTCAGCCTTTCCTTCAAAAACAAGAATAGGTCCCTTTTTACAGTTAGAGTAAGTAGGGCGACCCTTAGGCCTATTTTATAATTTGGTCCTTTTGTTTTTAACTTATAGACCAAGTTTTCACTACCCAAATCTGAAAACCCCTTTGAACCCTCCGGCTAGAAGATTCTGGACATTTATATTCCACTACTACCTAATTTGCCCTCAACAAACATGTTATTTACACTGAACCTTACAAGGCTTCACAAATCAATTGGGTCAATTTGACCCAAAACCCCAACCCAAACCCCTGGGCGTGCATATCTTGCCCAACCTTACAAATTTCACCCTAATACTCAACGAGCCATAAAGCTCCAGTGAGTGAGGTTGTTTAGGCCAAACAAAAAAATAAATAGCAAATAGAGGAGGAATAAAACTGAGCCAAAACACTTAAATGATTTAATCCAAACAAAGCGATGAGGAGAACAATCACAAAGAATGATAAAAAACATGGAATCAAATCAGACCTATTTTCATGAGTAATGAATCTAAGCTATATGGTAAGAAGCAGAAGATTGAAATTCTAAACTAACCGCAGAGATTGTAATTAGACGAGAAATGGAATCATATATAATCAGCTATATAAAGAAGAACCAAGTACCTTCGATTTTGAACCCGACTAATGAACCTCATGGCATCATTTGGGGTTCAATCGCCTTTAATAATGTGTTTTCTACCAAAAACACAAAACTAAAGGTGATTAGAACCCGAAAACCAAAAGTACCCTAGAATTCTTCCAATTAGGGCTCCAGGCCAATTTTGATTTGAAATTCGAGCTACACAAGAAAGATTTGAGGGTGAAGGGTTGTGGATTTGAGGTTAGGTATGTGAGGAGAGTAAATGGTACCTGATTTGGTGAATTTGGGCCAGGTTGTATTTTGGCCGGCCAATTCGAATTGAAATTCGAAGGGCAGGGGCATGATTCGAGCTTGGTTGATTGTAGGGATGAGAAGGGGAGGCCAAGAGGATGCAGGGGTGTGAAACTGAGGTCATTCAGAGGTGGTACCGCCGTGGGCGGCGGAGGCAGCGTTCGCAAAACTTAATATTCGAGACGATGTGGTAAGGTTCAAATGCTGTAAGTCACAGATTTGGCATGAGGGAGACGGGGGGTTTCATGGTGTAATTTTGGAGTCGATTGGTGGCTGGCCACCGCCGTGAGGCAATTTCCGACAGCGGTTTTAGGGTGAGAGACAATGGGAGTAGGGTGGCTTGATGGTGGTGTTATTCTGGTGTGAATTCTACGAGGAGGAAATCATTTTGTCTCTAATGTTATAACACACGTTTGGACACTTTTATTTGAAATGCATGGTCTCCTGTGGGCCGTTGGATGATGGGCGATGGACAACCTAGATGAGAGGCAACCAAATGACGTCGTTTGGCACCCCTGGGGCTGGACCGGGTAGGGGGACAAGTGGACTAGGTATTTGGGCCTGGATTTTATATCAAAATGGCCCAAATGGATACATTGGAATTGAATTTTCAAGCTTCTTTAAATTTTTTTCTTTATTATTTTTGTTCCTAATATCAAAATCCTAATTAATCTATAGAAACTTAATTAGTCATACATTTTTATCAAATAAAAGATTAAAGGGAAAAAGAAACAGTCTTGAATGCACTTAAGCCATTTTTTTGAAATTCCTTTTCCAATTACTAATTAATTTATAAAAATACAAAATTACTCCTAAATGCACATGCCTCATATATTTGTATTTTTATTATTTAAAAATGCACAGAAATGCCAACAATTAACACAATAATGCCACGAAAAATCAAAATTGCAAATAAACCAGCGAAAATTATTTTGTTTCGAATTTATGGGAGTAATTCGCATAGGGCAAAAATCACATGCTCACAGTTGCCCCTCTTTGCGCTGAAGCACGAAGAGCTTTCGTGCAAAGTTAAGTGAGCGAACATGAGTATTTTTGCCCGTTTTCATACTCCGTGAGAAGCATTTTTGAAAAGTTTGACTGCACCCTGCTTTAGAGGTTGCCTACATATCCTCTGCTGAAGAGGAATCAGGTTAGTGTAGTTCAGGAGTGTTTGGTAGCTGGGACTACCGAGGCTGTGATTTTACTGTTGGTGCTGCTGCTATTGCTACTAGGCCCCCTTATACACCATTGTGAAAAATAAAGAAGCTAAACTAAGCTATAAACTATGGATTACAAGAAAACCAATCTATATCTTCCGACTTGCTCTGAATCCTCGTTGCTTTGTTGTCTTGCATTTCTTGCTGCGGAACTTCTTGTTACTTTATTAACTGGTATTTCCTCCTGTGGAACTTTTTGTTGTCTTGTTGTTTGGTATTCCTTCCTGTGGAACTTCCTGTTGCCTTGTTGTTTCGTATTTCTCCTTGTAAACTCCTTGTTGCCTTGTTGGCTTCTTGTTTTCTCATTTTCTATGTTTGATGCCGAATTGCTAGTCTTAAGATGTACTGCGTTGAAAGCATTCCCTCGTTCTACAAGTGGGCGCCTGATCATCAAGACTTGACTTCTGAAGGATATGCCCTTGTTTTCCAGGTGGGTGCTTGATTTTCAAAACTTGAAATTTTGAAATATATTCCCTCATTCTACAGGTGGATGCCTGATTACAAAACTTGGAATTTTGAAAAATATTCCCTCGTTCTACAGGTGGGCGCCTGATGGCCAAAACATGAATTTTGAAAAGTATTCCGTTGTTCTACAAGTGGGCGCCTGATTACAAAATTTAAAAATTTTGAAAATATTCCCTCGTTCTACAGGTGGGCGCCTGATTACAAAATATAAAAATTTGAAAAATATTCCCTTGTTCTACAGGTGGGCGCCTGACTACAAAATTTAAAATTTTGAAAAATTTTCCCTCGTTCTACAGGTGGGCGCTTGATTAAAAAATTCAAATTTTTTGAAAAATATTCCCTTGTTCTACAGGTGGGCGCCTGATTGTTAAAACTGGTCCTGACAACTCCCGACTGCTAACAATTTCAAGACTATGCTGTGTTTCTGAAAAGGAATAATTTTCCACTATGTATTATTATGAGTTATATCTGCTAGTGACTAATGATTAAAACTACCTCCCATTATTCAGGTGGGTCCTGATAACTCCCAGTTTGATGACAAAAAGGTGATAGCTAGCAGTTAGTATTTAGGGTTACATCCCACTACCCCGGGGGGAGGGGTCCTGATAACTCTTGTTGACTCTTTCTGGGGCAGTATCTAATCTAAGTCCCATTTTTTTCAGGAGAGTCCTGATGACTCTTGCTGACTCAGCTGGGGAAATTTTAAATTTTCATTCTACATCCCATTTTCAGGAGGGTCTTGATGACTTTTCTTGACTCTTATTGACTCTAGCTGGGGGAATATTTTCTCTAAGTCCCATTTTTCAGGAGGGTCCTAGTGACTCTAATCGACTCTTGTTGGCTCTGGCTGGGGAGATTTTGGCCATAAGTCCCATTTTTTAGGAGGGTCCTGATGACTCTTGTTGGGGAAGAATTATGGGTTTGACCATGTCACTCGATTTTTTGTGTTCTAAGCTAAGTCCCATTTTCCAGGAGGGTTCTAACAGCGCTAACTGAATCATACCTTGGTGTACAAGTCCTTTCTGTTCCATTTGTTATCCATGATTACTCCTAACCTTGAAATGAGTCCCATTTTCTCGGAGGGTACTTAAATGCCAGTTCTAACTTCTGGTTGTTTCTGCGAGCCTTACTGGGGAGGTGTTGGTACTTTCCCATGTTACCCGTACCTGCGTTCCATCTCAACTTCTAGGCCTCTTTTAACCTTTGGTTGTTTCTATTAGGGTTTGCCGGTTAAGGTTTGTCCCATTGTGCTCTTTGCTGGGGAGGGTGTTTATAATGGACTATGTCCATTTGGAATTTTAACTGAGTGCCACTTATGGGATTTTGATCCTACCAGTCGTGCCTGCCTTCCCCTACGGATGGCCTCCCTTCGGCTCTTCTGGAATTTTTCTGCCCATGTGTCAATCAAAGAAAACTTGTTAGTTTGAAAAGTTGTGGTTGGCTTGCGACACTCTTATTGGAAGCGGCCTCCTCACTGTCATGTTCCATTGTGTTCAAATTTTCATGTTGATGATGAGTTGCCTGAGTTGGTTGGCTGACCCCTTAAATCTTTACGGCTTTACTTTGCTCCCCATAATGGTGCTACATTTCTAGCCCATTTTCCAAAATCCTTGCACCTTTCTCAAGATCGCCAAGTCAATGTATTATGCATGGCTGGCCCTCTGGCCCGTGTGGATTTGTTTTGTTTCTCCTTTTGGTGTCGCATTTCCGACCCTTTACCAGAATTCTCTTTTGACGAATTGATGTATCATGCTGGGTCAACTCTTATGGCCATTTCCACCTTTGTGTTGCGCTTTTGCCTCTTTTTCTAGAAGCCTTATACCCTTCTCTGACGATTGCTGAGTTAGGGTGTTATGCATGGCTGATCTTATTTTGTTTCTCATCTTAGTGTTACATTTCTGAGTCCCCGCCAGAAATCTTTATCCCTTTCTTGAGATTACTCGGTCCATTTGGGATGCTCGACTGACTCTTGACCTTTATTGCCTTACTTCGCTTCATACCCTATGTTTCACTCTCGATCCTTCACCGCAATTCTTTATGTTTTTCCCTGACGACTGACATATTACGCTTGGTCAAACCCTCTGACCTTGTGACGTATCCCATTTTTGTGTTGTGCCAACTTTACGTTCCATTGAGATAGTCCAATCAACGTATGATGCTCAGTCGTCACCAGAATATTTGTGGTTTCATTTGCATACCCTTTTCTGTGAGGTACTCCTTCACTTTGCAGATTCTTGTTTCTTCCATCAATTACATTTTTTATGAATCCTTCCCTTTGCTATTCCACACTTGTTATCTTTGTTAGGCCTTTGGGCGTCATGCACTTTGTCCCTTTGGGAGTTGAAAATCGGCTTTGAAATTCCTCCCGCTTGCTTAAACAAACTCTATAGATTCGAAAGATATATGAAATGCAAAGACTTCGAATGGTATTTAGGGTAGAGAATTCCATACTCGCTTACTATTGGAAAGAAAAGAAAGGAGACTTATCTGAAGAGAAACAACTACTTTTCATGATCATGACATGCACTTCGGCTTAGTCGACCCAATCCGTTTCGATGACCGACCTTCCGTCGCCGTGCTTTGGTTTTCGTGACCCTTCTAATCCACTTCTTTCAACAAAACCCTAGCTCGTCCTGCTCTGCAGTGTTCATCCATCAATATCCCCTTTCTGAGTTTTTCTTTTGCCTTACCTTCACCTCACGGTACCTGTGAAGGTTTTCACGGATAAGACTCTCTCATTTTATTTTCTCTTGAACTCTCGTCACTTTATGGTGCCCGTGAGGATTTTCACCAATAAGACTCTCTCATTTTATTATCTCTCTCGTCTAGCTTAGAGTGCTGCCCCTGACATGAATACCCTCTACCTGCTCGACTCGGCATTTTTGAAGACTAATCAGAAGGTCTTTCTTTGGACCGTAATGTAGGATTTTGGATAGGGTTAGAAAGAAAGGGTATCAAAGGCTCAAAATAACTCAAATGGGTTCAAAATTACAACTTTCAGAATCACATTCTTATAATAAACGCAACTTCTGCCCCAGTTTCTAGCTTGGGGACTTTTGGATTTTTATTTTGATGAGACGAACCGTGAGGATGCCTACGTATCCTTTTAAAAGGGATTAGGTCTAACGTAGTTCATACTGATTCCTTATTTTTGTTGTCATTTTTCTTCTCCCTTTTTCTATTTTTTTTTCTTTTCTTTCTCTTATTTTTCTTTGTTTTGTTTTCCTTTTATTTTCTTTTTCCTTTTCTCTTTTATTTTTCCCCTTTCTCTATTCTTTTCTTTTGTTTTCATTCTTTTTATTCTTTCCGTTCTTTTCCTTTTACTGCCTTCTCACACTTGCGTTTACTACTTTGTTATTAATCCCGAAAGAGGGGTACGAAAGAAAACAATTAAAGCTCAAAGGGTTAACGAAGGATAAGGTGTTTAGGTAGCAGAACAAAATGCTTTCGTCATTTAAATCTTCAAAATTTTCCAAGTATAAGAAGATGTCAAGTATAAACAATGTTCTAAAGAAAATCATACATAATACATTTTGACAGAATCCGCATTGATAGCCATTTCCGCACATTTCCCTTCCACATCCATCAAATACAATGCGCCATTGGACAACACTTTTGATACGATAAATGGCCCTTGCCAGCTTGGAGAAAACTGGCCTTTTGCCTCAGCCTGGTGAGGATGGATACGCTTTAGTACCAGCTGACCTACTTCAAACTTTCTGGGGCACACCTTCTTATAATATGCCCTGGCCATTCTTTGTTGATACAATTGGCCGTGATAGACCGCCGCCAATCGTTTCTCATCAATCAAATTCAACTGTTCCAACGAGGTTTGACCCATCCTTCATCGTCGATTCCTGCTTCGGCCACGATCCTAAGAGAGGGGATTTCAATCTCGGCCGAGATTACCGCCTCCGTTCCGTATACCATTAAGTATGGAGTGGCCCCACTGAAGTACGGACAATGGTGCGATAACGTAACAATGCAAAAGGCAGCTTCTCATGCCACTGACTGGATCCTTCCACCATTTTACGAAGTATCTTTTTAATGTTCTTATTGGCTATCTCGACCGCTCCGTTTGCCTTGGGACGGTACGGGGTAGTGTTTCGATGTGTGATCTTGAAATGCTGACATAAATCTCTCATTAGGTGGCTATTGAGGTTTGCCCCATTATCGGGGATGAGTGTTTTGGGGATCCTGAATCGGCAAATAATGTTCGTGTGCATGAAATCGGCCTTCTTGGTCACTTCTTTGAAGGTTTTGGCTTCAACCCATTTGGTGAAATAGTCAATACAACCAGGATAAATATGTGCTCGTTAGAAGCTGCTGGCTTGATGGGCCCGATGACATCCATACCCGAAGCGGTGAAAGGCCATGGTGCCGACATCGTATGCAATTCAGACGGAGGAGAGTGAATTAGGTCTTCGTGTACTTGACAATGGTGGAATTTGCGCACAAAGCTGATACAATCCCGCTCCATGGTAGGCCAATAATACCCTGCCCGGAGAATCGTCTTTTCCAAAATATATCCGCTCATGTGCGGCCCGCAGACGCCAGCATGCACCTCATTCATGATGACTGTCGCTTGCCCATCATCTACATATCTTATCAAACCAAGATCTGGCGTTCTTTTGTATAATATCCCTCCATTGAAGAAAATCCATTTGAAAAATGATGGATTGTTCTCTTCTGGTCACTCGTAGTTTGCATCGGGTAGACACCTTTCCTGATATATTCCTCGATGTCGTGGAACCAAGGCTCGCCGTTGAGCTCTTCTTCCACATGTTGCAATAAGCATTTTGATCATGGACCCGGATATGTATCGGGTCAACATAAGCCTTGTCCGAATGATGTAACATTGACGCCAAAGTAGCTAGGGCGTCGTCAACCTCATTGTGAATTCTGGGAATGTGCCGGAACTCTACTGACCGGAATCGTTGACAAAGATCCTGCAAGCATTTTCGGTAGGGTATGAGTTTTAAATCTTGTCTCCCATTCCCCTTGAATCTGGTGTATCAGATTCCGAGTCTCCCAAGACCAAGACTTCCTGGACACCCATGTCCGCTGCTAATCTCAATCCCAAAATGCACGCCTCATATTCAGCCATGTTGTTGGTGCAATAGAAGCAGAGTTGAGCTGTTACGGGGTAATGGTGCCCTTCTTCAAAAATGAGTACCTTTCCTATCCCAACACCATTCATGTTAGCAGCCCCATCAAAAAACAATTTCCATCCCGACTTCTCATCTTTTTCCATTTCACTAATGTGCATCACTTCCTAGTCCGGAAAATATGTGTTCAAGGGTTCATATTCTTTATCTATGGGATTCTCTGCTAAATGGTATGCCAATTCCTGTGCCTTCATAACAATCCTGGTCATGTATACAATGTCAAACTCAGTGAGCAAGATTTGCTACTTTGTGAGCCTTCCCGTGGGCATGGGCTTCTGAAAAATGTATTTCTATGGATCCAGTCGTGAGATGAGATAAGTGGTGTATGATGACAAGTAATGCTTTAGCTTTTGGGCTACCCATATCAAAGCACAACATGTCCTTTAAAGATGAGTGTACTTAACCTCATAGACTGTAAATTCTTGCTGAGGTAGTATATGGCCTGCTCTTTTCTCCCAATAACATCGTGCTGACCCAACATGCACCCAAATGAGTAGTCCAGGACTGTCAAGTATAATATAAGAGGTCTCCCCGGTTCCAGCGGGCCAATACTGGTGGGTTTGACAAATACTCTTTATCTTATCAAAATCCTCCTGGCACTCTTCCATCCATTTCACCGCAGCATCCTTCTTCAACTGCTTAAATATGGGCTCACAGATGGTTGTGAGCTAGGCGATGAATCGACTGATGTAGTTCAGTCTTCCCAGTAGACTCATTACTTCTATTTTGTTTCTGGGTGACGGCAACTCCTGTACAACTTTAATTTTTGATGGGTCTAGATCGATGCCTCGGCGGCTGACTATGAATCCTACCAACTATCCCGAAGGGACCCCGAATGCACATTTTGCCGGGTTGAGTTTGAGGTCATACCTGTGGAGCCTCTGGAATAATTTCCTCAGTTCTTTGGCATGATCTGCTTCCTAAAGTTGATTATTACATCATCTACATAGACCTCAATTTCCTTATGTATCATATCATGGAATATGGTTGTCATAGCCCTCATGTATGTGGCTCCAGCATTTTTCAAAACAAAAGGAATTATTCTTTAACAGTACGTCCCCCATGGTATGATGAACGCCGTTTTCTCCGCATCTTCTTCGTCCACTAAAATCTGGTGGTACCCAGCGTAACAGTCCACGAATGACCCAATCTCATGCTTTGCGCAATTTTCAATCAATATGTTGATGTTTGGCAAGGGAAAGTTGTCCTTTGGACTTACTTTGTTGAGGTTGCGATAATCGACACACACCCTGGTTTTTCCATCCTTTTTCGACACATGCTCAACATTAGCTAACCAGGTGGGACATCGTGTGACGCGAATGACTTTTGCCTCAAAAGTTTTGGTCACCTCTTCTTTGATTTTCACGCTCACATCAGTTTTGAATTTCCTCAACTTTTGCTTAACAAGTGGGTAAGTTGGGTCGGTAGGTAACTTGTGGACTACCAAGTTAGTGCTCAATCCAGGCATGTCATCGTAGGACCATGCGAAGACATCTTTGTACTCCAGCAATACTTCGATTATTTCTTCCCTAAGTTATGGCTCCAGATGGACACTTATAATTTTTATGTGATATTATCCGGACTTCCTAGATGATTGCCTCTGTATCATTCAGGTTTGGTTTGGATTTCTCTTCGGATTGGGTCATCTCTTTACTAACCTCATCCCATGCCCCTTCCTCATCATACCCTGGTTCATTCTCGTGTTCTATTTCCTGAATTATTACTTCTGCACTAGACAGGTTTTGAAGATTGGGTCGAAGAGTCCTTATGCATGTTAGATCACTGGAACTAGCATAAAAATTATTGTACTAAAGAGAAAAGAAAGAAAAGTAAAGAGAAATGGAAACTATCAGCATTCCTGAAAGGGAAATTGCACTTCATTATAATCAAAGACAACAAAGTCTGCACATCCAAATGGATGGAAATAACAACTGAGTTGACAACTTGACACTAATACAAACTATACTAAAAGCAAAATCAAAGCCGACTACCACGACTCCCTGCGAGTGGGAAGAGGAGTGGCTTCCCAGTTATTGATTTTTGCGCATGCTCCCACAAACTGCACATCTGCCCTGATCGGTCCTTCTCCTTCCTCGACCATATTCACCTTATTGAAACACCTTTCTAATCCCTTATGAAGATCTCCGTCCGCGTCGATCAGCGGGTCGAAAATCTTGGGTCTGGGGCCGTTACTGGATTTGACAAATGACTTGGACAACCTTGGGATAGGTTTCGGGAGAATCCAGGCTTTCTGCCTCAGCTTCCTGGCTCGCCTTATGTCTGTAGCTGTGGGCTTGAACCCTAAGCCAAAAGTGTCTAGATTCTTGGGAAGGGACACTGGTTGCACAATGCCTTATAGAGAAGCTCCCTACCCTTTGCCAGGTATAATATCATTTCTACATATTTCTGAAGCTACCATGACGGATGCGGTTGTTATCTTTAGGGTTGCAACAACCTCACCTTCTGGGATCTTCTGAACTGACACCACATCAAACACCTGGTAAACTTATGGCCCTTTGCTGTCCTCGGATTCAATGAAAGGAACGATCGAGTCCCCTGGGGTACACTGATTATCTTCTCCATGCACGACAATCTCTTGCATGTCCCATTCAAATTTGACCATCTGGTGCAGTGTAGATGGCACTGCTTTGGCTGCGTGAATCTAGGGCCTGACCAATAACAGATTGTAGGAGACTGATACATCCAGCACTTGGAATCCCATAATGAACTCGACGGGCCCTATAGTTACTTCCATCACTATATCCCCTACGGGGTCTTTACCTCTGCCATCAAAGCCTCGAACACATATGTAATTCTTGCATACCCTTTCATTTTCCACGTTCAGCTTGGTTAAGGTGGATAGTGGACAAATGTTTGCACTGAACCCGTTGTCGACCAAAACTCAGGTGACCACATCATCTTCACACTTCACAGTCATATAAAGAGCCCGGTTGTGCTCAGTACCCTCCATAGGCAATTCATCGTGAGAGAATGTGGCATGGTTTACCTTGAATATCTTGTTTGCAATCTTTTCCAAATAGTTCACCGTTATCTAATCTGGGACATGGGCCTCATTCAAAATCTTCATCAATGCCCGACGATTCTCATCTGAGTGGATTAGTATGGATAACAAAGAGTAATCCTGCATTTTTATTTTCTTCAAGAATTCTTCTACCTCTTCTTCTAATACAACTTTCTTCACTAGTTCAGGGTTATCTTTAGAGATGCTACCCTTTTTCAACTATTCTGGAGCAAAGTACCTTCTTGATCGAGTTAAGCCTTGTGCCTCACACACTTCCTCTCTAACTTCTTTCCCTTTGTACATCACTATTGCTTGTTCATATCTCCAAGGCACTGCTTTACTGCTGATGATTGGTGGCTGGATTATTGGTTTCACAATAAGTGGCTCAATGCCTACACCTTCCACAACCACGACGGGTTCTCTAGCTACCCTATATACTGTTACCTTTGCATGTTCTCGCTTTGATGCAACCGTGCATGCTGAGCTCCCCAAATATACGACCATTTTACTGCCTTTTTTTGCCCCGGTTACCAGATTCTTACTGCTTGCAACCTTGGTTGGTTCACTGGCTTTGATCATCATTACTTTTTGTGAAGGTCTTCTGGACTTTCCTCTTCTCTCCTCAATTTCAATCATGTTGGTTTCCTGGTGGGTTGGCAACGGGTTTTGGTTAATATTGGGCACATCTGGAGTCTGCACCTCAATCCTGTGGGAGTCAATAAGTTCTTGGATGGCGTTCTTTAAATGCCAACATTTTTCAGTGTCATGACCAGATGCACCAGAATAGTATTCACAGCTAACTGAATAATCTAAATTCTTTGGAGGAGGGTTTGGCAGTTTCAGCTCAATTGGTCTCAACATGTCCAGTTGCCGCAGCCTGTGGAACATGCTAGTGTAAGATTCTCCTAGCGGAGTGAAAGTCTTCTTTTTATGGAACCTCTCATTCCTCAGGGTTGAATTGCCTCGGAAGGCAGGCCTCGAGGTTTTTGGGTAAGCTCTTGGAGGCGGGTATTGATTTTGTAGATTTGGGTTAGTGTTTTGAGGGGGTGGCGCACGCTATTGTGCGTGAGCGGAAGGTTGGGTATATGGAGTATATGGACCGCGAAGCGAGGGTTTGGTGGGCGAAGTAATGCTGTGGTGGGACATATGGAGTGTGTGGGTACGTCTGGTGGTGAGGACGGGGTTGGCCGTAATGAGATGGTGACCGAGGCCCGAACCAAGTTCCCTACTCCATTGTCGCTACTTCCTCCTTCCTCTTTTTCCCGAAAGCTCCCCCAGCTCCACCCTGGATGGCTTGAGTAGTTGCCTTAATTGCAGAGTAGTTCATGATTTTATTGGATTTGAGGCCTTCCTCAACCATACTTCCCATCTTGAACACTTCATTGAAAGACTTCCCCACCGTTGATACCAAATGCCCAATGTATGTAGGTTCCAGAGCTTGTAGAAAATAGTCAACCATCTCACTCTCCTTCACGGGAGGATCAACTCTGGATGCTTGTTCCTTGCACCGAAAAGCATACTCCCTGAAACTCTTGTTGTGTTTCTTCTCCAGCTTTGTTAGAGATAGATGATCCGGCACAATCTCGAGATTATATTGAAAGTGGCATGCAAATGCTTGCACTAATTCATCCCAGGTATACCAGCGATTGGGATACTATCGAGTATACCACTCGAATGCCGATCCACTCAAACTCTGACTAAAGTACGCCATTAGCAATTCATCTTTTCCCCATTCTCCCCTCATTTTACTGCAAAACCCTCTCAAATGTGCGACTGGATCGCCTTGACCATCATATAAGTCAAATTTAGGCATTTTGAAACATGGAGGCAACTGTACGTTCGAGAATAAGCAAAGATCCTTGAATTCCACGCTCACCTGGCCACCTAATCCCCGCATGTCCCTGAACGATTGTTCCAGACTCCAGACTTTTCTAAAAATTTCTTCCTGTTCAGAATTTTTGATCGGCTTTTCAGCTCCTGTTGGAATTTCAGAACGGGGAGCATAAGAGTAAGCTTCTGGGTTTTGTAGGTAGGTTCTGGTGGATAGTATTGAGGTTCATAAGCTAGAAGCAGTGGTTCACTTGACGACCTATGCACTGTAGGAGGCGGAGGTGCCACATAGATAGGAGCGATTGGCGGGGGAGGATGAGGAGTGACTTTGGGTAGTGGGGCTGGTGGCTGAGAGGTAGCACCTTGATGATGTGAGTATATAGGAAAACTTGGAGGCGGATCAGTGACGGACTGGTCAGGTGCTTGAGCCAGTGGTGGGACGAAGGTTGGGTTGGCAGGAAAGGTCGGGGGCAGCTATCCTTTTGCCTATGCCTGGTATATCTCGGCCATTTGTTGTTTAAGCTTATTCATTTCCTCCTTCATAGCATTAACATCCATTTCCTCCGCCTCCTTCAAGGGGTCAATAATGTTGATATCAGCTTCTTGATTAGACATGACTTGTTTTATTTTCGATCGCGTGTTGTTTGAGTGAGTTGCCAGAATGCCTGTGAGTACCAGTCACCTGTCTAATTTGAAACTAGAAATCACAACACCAAAGACTTGTTAATGGTTAGGTTCTTGACACATAAGTGGCCACATATTGGGTATGAATGCACATAAACGGCAATTGGTTCATACATGCATTGGTTGCTTGAAACATCCCAGCTTTTATTTGTGAAGCTTCCTTTTATTTTAGCCTTATTCTCTCACTCTCCCACATTTATTCAGTTCCCAATTTTATTGAATTATAATAGAATCCTATGTAGATTGCCTACGTATCATGAACTCGCATGAATCAGACCGGGCGTAGTTCTTGCAAATAAAAAGCGGAGCGTAACATACTTGGGAAAATTTTATAACATTAATTACAAAGACTTGAAAGGTGAGAGATTAAACAAATGCTAATAAAGCGAACTACAGACTCGAATGACAACCAACTACGCATAAAGAAAATACAAACTTGGTTAAACTAATAGACTTTAAAAACTAATAAACTAATAATGCAGTCTTTAGGAGTACATTAATGCCTCAAGTTCTCCTGGGCCTCGTGGGGAATCGTTCGGCCTTGCCACTGGAATACGTGCTAAGCTCCCTTGGAGGTGGTAGAGGTCTTCCATCAATTGTCGGACAAAAGTCATGGCTTCAGCAAAGAACATAGATTTTGTCATATCCTCGCAATGGCTCCACCTTGTGGTGATGTAGTCTGCGATTTCCCGTACTCTTTCCCTAATAGCACCCTTTTCTTGCAACAGACGCCCAATTTGTTCAGCCTTCGCCTCTAGATTTCGCTCGGCTACCTGGTTCAGTTCCTGGAATTGCCCTAAATCCATTTCCAACCTTGCTATCACTGTATAACAATGTTCTCTCTCGATCTTGAGATCCTAGACTTGCTTGGCTACCCTGCCCTCAACCATGATTACCCTCTGTTTTAACCTAGCAACTTCGTCGTCATGCTTTTCCTTTAATTGCTCAATAATGCAGCCCCATTCCTCCGCACTTTTAGCTAATTGCCTCTGAACCCTGGATAGCTCGCCTTCTACCTTATTTAGGTCAAACCCATATTCGGTTGCTTTTTTCATCAATTTATCTATGAATTTATCATCCTTTAAGCTCTTGGGAGGATTTTCTGCGGCTGCTTTCATTTTCTGGATTTGGGCTCGCACCGTCTCATTTTGTTTGGTTAATCTTTTCTTTTCTCTCTCATCTGTTGGGGCTTGCAAACCATTTCAAATTGCAGTTCTCGGACTTGATTTTCCAATCTTCCTATGGTGGCCTTGTACTCATTTTCCTTGGCTAGCCAGTCCCATTGGTCCTGTGACATTTCAATGAACTCCTGTAGGTGAGGCCTTTTGGGCGGTCTCTCAAACTCAATTTCTCTCCTGTACCAGGCAAGGTATCCCGGTAACACTTTGCCTCTGGCCCGATCCTGTACGCAAGTGTCGGAAGTTAGGTATTGGCATTCATTCCAGATCTTACGGACCATTGCTTCGGGGAACTGACCAGCAGGCCTAATGCCAACTACCCGGATGGTGAGATCTTCGTCTTTCGGCACTATCTAGCATCTTCCGAGTTGTCTCAAGACCTGATCCAGGGCATAAGGTTGGATATTCCTGAGACCCATCAAGAGAAAATATGGTTATGTGCCGGCATGTACACGATCTCATCCACGGACAACCATCCTAGTGTCCATTCTATTTGACTGAAAGTGAGGGACTGGAGGTAAGAAGTCCATTTTGCTGCACCTTCAGGTAAGCTGAGCTTTTCAATTCTCATGTGAAACTCCTCTATGCAAGTTTTTTCGGTGGACCCATAACTCATGAATCGAGGGCGGTGGCATAGATTCTCCGTCATCCACATTTGAAATGATAGATTACACCCCTCAAAGAAATCGTTCGTGACCTTGCAAGGTGTGAGAGCACGAAATATCTCGGCCACTATCATGGGCGCGAGTGTGCACTTGGCCTGCATGCGTAATATGCTGGCAACCCCTGCTATCTTTATGTCAGTGTTCCCATCCTTTCTTGGAAATATCATAATCCCCTGAATAGCCACCATAAACGCGAAGCGTCTGTGCTCTTCCCATTTGACACAATTTCCCTTACTGCAGACTTTGTTCTCTAGATTGTTGAATCCCCCTATGTGACCATATCTGGAATACAGGAATTAAAAATTTCCCTTACTGCTTATCTTTAAGGTATTTATGAATTTATGTACCATAATCACTCTTGGAGCAAGCAGATACTTGTGTCTCAAAGGAAGCTCCCCATTTCCAATATATCCCGCTATTTCTTCCAATGTTGGGGTGAGTTCAAAGTCTGAGAAGTGGGACACATTGTGTGCCGGGTCACAGCATGTAACTAATGCTCTTATGATGTCTCTTTGGGGCACAATCTCCAATAACCTGGGGAGCCCCCCAAATACTTCTTTATCTTATCTTGTCCTTCCCTGCCTAAATCATTCCACCACTACCGCAACTCCAATGGGATTTGGCTTACAAATGAAAAAGGTCCGGTTTGGATTGTGCTCATCCTGCACATTTATTAAGGTGAATTAGTGACGTGTAAATTTATTCCTGTTTGACTTCAAAATCAAAAAGAATTTTCTTTTGAAATTTATTTTCTAATATCATAAGCCCAGTTTTGCGAACACGACATTTTAGTACTTCCGGAGGAATATTTCAAGGCTGTGTCCGCTAGCTGGCCAAAAATACAATAAAGACCTGAATGTGTCTGTTTGTGCAAAATTAGCCCTCTGGTGTCCCCTTTGGGAGCATTTTGCTATTTAGACAATAACAGCGTCACCCGATTTATTCAGGATGGAAAATGAAAATATTTAAGGCATTTTTGCATAAGGGAGGTTGGACCCGATGGGGGTTGCCTACGTATTCCACACTCGGTGAGAATCAAACCGGCGTAGTTCGGGAAAAATAATTTTTCAAAACCAAAAACTTTGTTGATAGCCTCTTTTTCTTTTGTTTTTTTTCCTTTTTCCCCTTTTTGTCGAAAATCCGGCAGCATTTCGTTGCTACTTGAGCATTTCGTTTACAAGACATAGGATTAACCTCAGCCAGCCCTAGTACCACTCGTTTTCTAAAATTTTTCCCTTATTCACAAGCCGGTCAGCATGCAAATCCAAAAAACTAAGCATAAATAGCACATAATATGTATCAGGATGGTTTTTGTATTTCAGGTCACCTGTCCTAGATAGACCCAACCCCTGTGTTGAGTCTCCTAAGTCGCATGCATGATGCAGATAAACATTCCTACTAGGGATCCAGTATGAGGTCAAGTTATACTAAGTTCAGCACCTGGGTATTTGTTCTAGACTGTGTACCCGAGCAGACAACTCAAGTCGAGGAGGGGGCTACGTACCGTGGCCCGCAAGATTGTCCGGCTTTGTAACTTGTCCGAGCCTCTTTCTTATTTTAGTGTATGACACTAACAGAATAGGGAGTCTAGACCCACGAGCGCATCCTCGAAGATAAAGAGAGAAGGGTTTCGTAACAGTTTATATACAGTTAAGATAATATCAAAGCAGTAAAAGTAGCATTTTGCATATTAAGCCAACATGTAAAATCAGATAATAAACAAAGCCAAATACAACAATTATTCTAAGATCGAATTCATGAACCCTGAACCAGAGATTCTAGGTTTGATCCCCAGCAGATTCGCCAGAGCTGTCATACCTCCTTTTGGCAATCCACAACCCGGCGAAGGGCATAGATAAGGGAGTTTTTCCAATTAAAGGACAATCAATACGAGATTCAATTATTTAAGAGAATTTCAGTGTCGCCACTTGGGAGATTTATAGTGTCCTAAGTTACCGTTTAGAATCCCGAATCGAGGAAAGAATGCCTCTGTTAAACAGTTCGCGAACCAGAAATCCGGGTAAGGAATTATGTTAACCCGGAAGGAGGTGTTAGGCACTCTCGAGTTCCGTGGTTCTAGCACGGTCGCTCGACTGTTATATTTGACTTAAATTATCTAACTCTAGAACATGTTTTAACTTATGTGCTTTTTAACTTAAACTGCTTTAATTATTATTTTAAAAGGAACTGAAACGTTTTAAAATATGTCTCGAACCATGTCACATAAATGCACTCGTGGATTTTGACACATTCCTACTTTGTTGAGATTTGGATTTGGGTCACATAAATGCGCACCCGTATTTAGGAAAGTAAATTATTTAACTAGCGCGCCTAAAATGATTATGTGTTTAATTTTGTGAGGGCCACGAAAATTTGCTAAGTGGCGTTTCTCAATCTACTCTAAGGGAATTTCATTATATTACTAAAGATTAAAATCGATGACTAATCGGGCCTGAGCCTAATGAGACCAGCGATTTACTATCACTTCATAAGGGCTGAATCTCTGCTTCCTTGCGCTTAATGAGCCTAAATGATACTAGGCCAAAGGTAAGGATCATGGACCCAATATCGAGCCTTTTCTCAAAGCATTCTATTGTGTATTTATCAACTATCTATTTTCATTACACAGACTCATGCTAGCTTTAACCAGTACCAGTTTTAACGTGTAAGCCTTTAAGCCTATATTTGTATTTGCTCAGTCAGGTATTTATGTAATACAAGACACAGGGGACTTAAGGATTCTCTTCACCAATAAACTTGTTAATACTTGTGGATTAAAATAAAACAAACAAATCGACAATGAGTAGAATAGCACATACATTGAGCCTCAAACTTTAACTGAAGCGAGGATAGATACACATGAATGGGCCAAGTCATTTGATACCATGACCACACATATGCACATTCAAGACGTGCAGTGCAGAGTTACAACCAATGTTGAATCTTAGTAGGCCAAAGACTAGCTTGCAAACTATGGCAAAATTAGACTTAATACAGGACCAAGCTCAGAAATGGGCCTTCCCTTGGCGGTGCCCGAAATTGACGGTGGTGCCAACCTGACCGCAGATGCTACGTCCATTGTGAGCTGTCAACAGGCTGATATGGTCGAGAGATGGAGTTTGAGGCTGTCGTTGCCGTCCTGGGTGGCCCTTCGTCATCTCGACCAAATCGCACCTCTTCTACGACCGTAGAGAGGGAAAAAAGCATCATGGTTGAGGATTACGAGTCTGACTCCGACCTCGATCATGATGATGTTAGGATGTTCTAGGAGGGCTTTACCCAAACTATGGTAAGAGCGGAAGGTCCTTCCTGAATACTTGAAATTCCATCGGACCTCAATTTTTTGCGAGACACGGTGGATTGTTTCCGCAGCTTTACTCTCTATGCTCTACCGCAGAAAGGGAAGCTCTTCAAGACGTTAACGACACCAAATTGTCGTGTGGTGTGACCGTGATGGGCCTGACGGTAACTTTCTTTTCCTTGTTTTTCCGTTTGTCCTTTTTGAGGCCTTGCCTTTATCGACTTTTTTTATCTTCAGTCATACATGCTGGAGATTGAGAGTTCTCGCAGGGCCGAGACTCGGGCCAAGATTTTTCTGATAATGCTTGAAAAGTATCGGCAGTATCACAACAAATGTCGTGAGATGCATGAGCTGCTTAGGGCGGGTACTGGTGCCCAATCCCTCGGATAGGAGTTGAAGAAAAGGGACAAGGAGCTAATGCAATCCATTCGCAGATGTAGTGAGCTCGAGGTGTTGCGTCGTGCCAAGGATGATGAGCTTGAGTTGGAAAAAGGGGTTGCAAAGTACAATCATCTCCAGGCGTAAGTGTTGTCTTTGCAAGCCGAAATTGATTAGAATGCAGCCAGAATTGAAGCTTTGAGTGCAGATTGAATGGGTAAGTTAGCCGAGATGGAGAGGAAAGTAGCCGAGTTAGAGAATGTCGAGTACGCTCAGGCATTAGCTTTCAGAAGAGAAGCAGTGTTACAGGACACTATCCACGTCCTTCAATCTGAGCAGGAATCTGAGAGGGAAATGATAACATTGAGGGAGGGGCCACTCGAGAAGTGTTGTGGTGAGATTGATCGGGAGGCTTCGAGCCTAGGGGACTGGGTCGTGGTGGTCGAGGCTGAGAGGGCGCAGTTGTTGGCTCAAGTTGAATCTTCCTCTGCCGTCGTTCCTCATCACTTCCATGATCTTTGGATCTATTCAGAGGCCCAACGTGACACATATAAGGGTTTGTGGTAGGCGGGCAATGTTTTTGAGGCCATCTTTAAAGAAGCTCGGGCCAAGGTGCGTGAGGCTCATGTCAATTACAACTATGACTTGCGGCATCGAAGGCTCACAAAGATGATAATATTGAGGATGAGTTTCCTGAAGACATTGATTAGGAGGACGGTGGTGATGAAGACGAGTGAAAAGTTGTTGCTGCTTTACTAATTGACAAGATTGATCAGGAGGCATTGAGCCTAGGGGAACAGGTCGTGGCGCTCGAGGGTGAGAGGGTGCAGTTTTTGGCTCAAGTTGAATTTGCCTCTGCCGCCATTCCTCGTCACCTACATGAGCTTTGGATCCATGTTTAGGCCAAAAATACATATACAAGAGTTTGTGGTAGGCGGGCAATGTTTCTGAGGCTGCCTTTGAAGAAGCTCGGGCTAAGACGTGCAAGGTTCGTGTCAATTACGGCTATGACCTTGTGACATCGGAGGCTGGCAAAGATGCTGATGCTGAGGACGGGTTACCTGAAGACAATGATAGGGAGGACGGCGGTGACGACACGGGGTGAGAAGTTGTTGCTACTTTAGTACTCTCTTTTTTTTGTTCGTTTCTGTCTTCTTCTTTTTGGGGCCTGTTTTGGCCTTTCATTAGGTTCGGTTGTTGCGCATATATGTAGAAATAAAATAATTATTTCGCCTTTGTATATAATTTGATTTTATTTCCATTACCTTTTCTTGTTAAATATCTTTTTGTTTTGGTGTAGACCTTCGGATTTCTTTTGTGACGAGTCCCTAATTTTTTGATTTGTGAATCCGACCTTATTCAGATCGGGTAGGGTTTCATCGCTTGTGTCTGAAAGAAGTTGCTTTAGATCTGCACATCTGGTCGATGTTAACTTCCGATTTATCTCTTTAGGCGGTATCATCCTCGATTCAAATAAGGTTGAATTCGGATCTACCCTTTTGGACGAAATCAGCTTAGACTTAAACATTCGAGTGGGGTTAAGTTCAAACTCACTGTCTTAGACGAAGTCAACCTTTTTCATGTGTACTCGAGCAGGGTTGAACTTGGGATCGTTGTTTGGAGTGCAGTCCATTTCTGACTTACATTTGAACGATTTCAAACTTTTCCTTTTCTATTACCATGGCCAACGATTGTAAATGTGTTGTTCTGAGCAATGTCAAATTATAACCTACTTGTTTTGACAATGGCCAGTGGTCATAAAGGTGTTAATTCAAGCAACATTGAATTGTAACCTATTTTATTCGACGATGGACAGTGGCCGTAAGGGTGTTATTTTGAGTAAGATCGAAATAGTAACCCGTTGCAATTCGAGAGAAGTTGAATTCTTTTTTTGGCAATGGTCGTTGGCTGCAGGGGTGTTATTTTGAGCAAAGGTCAAAATGTTAACCCGTTATGATCCGAGCAAAGTTGAATTCTTCATTTGGCGATGCCCGATGGCTATAAAGGGTGTTATTTCGAGAAAACGCTGAAATGTTAACCCCTTATAATTCGAGCTAAGTTGAATTATTCATTTGGCGATAGTCGTTGGCCGTTAGGGGTGTTATTTCGAGCAACGTTTGAAATGCTATCCCGTTACAGTTCGAGCAAAGTCGAGTTCTTCTTTTGGCGATGGCTATAGGGGTGTTATTTCAAGCAAAGGTTGAAATATTAACTCGGTATAATTCGAGCGAAGTCGAATTCTTCTTTTGGCGATGGCCATTGGCCGTAGAGGGGTTTTTTCAACCGGTTATAATTCGAGCGAAGTCGAATTCTTCTGTTGGCAATGGTCGTTGGCCGTAGGGGTGTTATCTCGAGCGAGGTCAAAATTTTTACCAGTTATAATTCGAGCGAAGTCGAATTTTTCTTTTGGTGATTGTCGTTGGCCATACGGGTGTTATTTCGAGCAAAGGTCAAAATGTTAACCTGTTATAATTCAAGAGAAGTTAAATTCTTCTTTTAGCAATGGCCATTGGCCATATGGGTGTTATTTCAAAAAAAGGTCGAAATGTTAACCCGTTGTGTCATTGTTATGTAATTTTTTGGAGAACTTTACACATCATTGTACTATTTTAGCGTGCCTCGGGGTGAGCCGCGGTGTGATCAGGTTTGTTTTTACTGGAGAATACTGGGTGTTCCCTGGGTGAGTCACGGTTTGCTTAATTTTGCTTTTATTGGAGAATATTGTGCGATTTTTGGGTGAGTCACGGTTTGCTTAATTTTTCTTTTATTGGAGAATACTATGCGTTTTCTAGGTGACTCCCAGTTTCCTTAACTTTCGCTTTTATTGGAGAATACTGTGCACTTTCTGGTTGAGTTCCAGTTTTCTTAACTTTCTTATTAGAGAATTTTTTTTGATAGTTGTTATGTATTGAGCCATTTATTATTATTCGTGATATGCTGCGGTTTGGGGGTTTTACTTGGTCATTACATGCGGGGTGTTATGCTGCGGAACCATCTCGGGGATGTTTTGAAGGCATTGGTCCCTAGCTCGTTTACCCATCCGAGTGCTCACATCCCTTATTGAACCAAAAAAAGAGTAAAGATAAACCAAAATGAAATTTTCTGTTACCTCGAGCCAACAAGCCAGTGAATGAAGGAGCGACGTTATAGGGTTGCTCGCTCTGCCCAGCGCTCGAATGGTGGTTCTAAATTTGGCGTCCATGTTCGGCTTAATTGTCGACGGTGTCTGGTCTTCTCACGGGCTGAGCCCACCACATTTGCTGAAATGTTGAAATCGACCACGATTCAATCTCGTCCGATTTGCACAAACAACAAGGTAAACATGTCACACTTCATTTATTGACCATCCAGTATGTGGGGGAATGTGAAAATAAGGCAGGGTGTGCCTGCTCATTCAAAAGACCGCACAACAGGTCGTCGTTGCTTCCCAAAGGGTGGGAATATGGGTCAATAAATAATGTAGATATGTCAAATGGGGCTACATTCATGCCAGAAAACCGTGATCCTATTTTGAACATGCATATGTCATGCCAAACCCATCATTACAATTGAGACATTGTTTTTGCATAGACATTGGTTATAACTTCTATTTTACGTAGCAACCTGACCGAGATTGTTGCGGTCGTTTCGAAGGCTTACCTATCATTCCTTCGAGTTGGTGTTAGTGCCGAGATGGTGAGGCCATGGCAACCTGGTAGTGATATTTCACTGGTTCTAGTTCTAAAGGAAACTAAAGAATTTGGCTAAGAAATTTCCACAGACGGTGCCAAATTGTTTGACTAAAAAAGTACTAAACCCTTTAGTTAAACTAATTGATGGAGAGATAAAAGGTAAATCTTAGTGAAACATAATCAGGCATGTTGAGTATAAAAATTGAAGAGGAATGATCTCACATAGTATTTCTTAAGATGATTATCATATATCTAATGTAAATGATAAGCTTACATCTATTACAGGTTTGCACCGTAATTATTAGAACACGGAAGGAGAAGAGAGAAAAGTGTTTATGACTAAGAGATCTCCCCTTTTTGATTCCACGATGATGACTATCAAGAAATGTTCCAGCCAGATCTGGGCTTAGATCCATATTTAATGATCTCCCATCCCCTATATATATTAACATTTTTCCCTTTATACAATGGTTTTTGATCGACGTGCTTTATCATGACAATGTTCTTTATTAAACGCTCAAACATTGCACTTATTCTGCAGTGCAAGTTTTCTGACGACTTAGGCTCGGCAGTGACCATGATACTTGTCGCCATTACACCTCATGGGCATGATCATGGGCAGGTCGACCTCTTACCTCCCTTAGTGATAACCATCTGGTCAGATTTTGACCCATATAGCAATTACCAATCAACTTACATTCTTGTCCTTTTTCTTTCCCTTTTGCTTTAATTTGTACGCTTCCCATGTATTTTTGTATACGTAAATAAGTGCACATACTTATACACTGTAAGAAGTACAATCAGAATACTTGTTAAATCAAGTGTATATGTCAGACAACCATATCCGGCAAAGATTTCTGGTAAGCCGGAGAGGTAGGAGTAGAGCACTAAAATCTTTGTCGTCAGGTCATTGGAGGTATACGCTTCCGCCGGTGATGCGCTGATCATCAAAGCAGCATAGTAGGTATTCCAATTGTAAGACACTAGTGGATATGTATTCCAACGTGGATCACCGATTCAACTGATTCTAAGTCCATATATGGATATATATTCACTAATTGTGGACGAGCGGTATCTTGGAAGTCGTCCAAACAAACTTATATTGCCTTCTCTACGATGGAGGTTGAGTTCATAACCTTAGATATAGCCGGTGAAGAACCTGAATGGCGCCGAAATTTCTTGGAATGCATTCTATTTTGGCCCAAATCGTTGGCACCAATTTGCATACAATGTGATAGTCAAGCGGCAATTGAAAGGTCTGAGAGCGTTATGTATAACGGTAAATCTAGTATACGGTGAAGACATAAAACCGTTAGGCAATTACTCTCTAGATGAATTATCACGATTGACTACGTAAAGACAAGTTATAATATATTGGATCCACTTACAAAAGTCCTAACTAGAGAGGTAGTTGAAAAATCATTAAGGGTAATGGGGCTGTGGCCGAGAACAAGTCATTGTGGCGGTAACTCTACCTAGAAGACTGGGGATCCCAAGATCTAGGTTCAAGGAGATCGAACAAAGTCATTAATGACGGTTCAACATTGTCAAGTAAAATTTTGGTCCTTTCTCGTGATGAGATAAGTGCCAAGGATAAAGCATTAACGCTTTTTAATGATTTTTAAATTTGATACGGAGTAAATCTGTATCTATGGGATAACATGTTTAGGAATCACCTATGTAAGTGTGAAATGTTAGTCGTTTTAAGGAGAATTTTGTAAGGCTAGTTCTCAATGAACTTATGGACCAGACGATGTTTATGGCTGAAACGAACACAACAATGAGAACCAAAGATAGTTAAGGGTCGGTTGTGTGACTTATGGTTGTCTAAGGATGGTTCAAAGATATCAAATCTACCGATTGACCGAGTATATCCGACATAAGTCCACTACGAAAAGTTCAAAGAGAAACCTACTTATCCATATGTAATTAATCCTTTCTTGCGAATCACACAATTTTCATGATATAGCCATTTCCCATTCATGCGGGGGATTGTTGGGTTTTTAAGCATTAAAATAGGCTTAAAAGAGGGTGAATCGAAGATGGACGAAAAATGAAATATTTAATTTTCATTTGAGATTTCCTCCTTGACAAAGGAACATTGTCCCATATTGGAAGAGGAAGAGGTTTTTGATAGGTATATAAGCAATTGCTCTTCTTCTATTTTTTAAATAGTTGAGAAGAAGGCAAGCCTCGCGCCATCGTCGTCGTCGCTCACTCGACTCGACTTTGGCTTCGACTTCGACTTCGGCTTCGGATTCGATTGATTGATTGATTTTTTGGATCAAATTTATTTGTTAATAGAAAATATTAATAGAAATATTATTAAATATCTATTTTAATAACAGAATATTAATATTAAATCCAATAGCATATTAAACATTTTTTTGTTATCCGGTTTCCGTTTTTCGGTTGTGTAGCCGAAAATTAACCTCCATCTTTTCCCGGTTTATTGTTGTATAAATAACCATTTATATTATGGTATTACGCTATGGCTGTTTTGCATAAACAACCATTATGAAGAGTTGTACCTTTTTAGTTTTTAGCCTAGCATTGTCTATAAATACAAGTCCATTCTCTCAGATTTTTCATACGATTTTCTGAGTTTTTCTCCTTTCTTCTGCTACTTTTAACTTCAAAGAAAGCAATAGTGTGATTTGCTACTGAACTTTGTGTTTGCTGAAATACTGAGTTTGAAGTACCACTATACTATTGTGTAATTCGCTCTATCTTGGGAGAAAATATTCCATAACCTTGGGTAGTATGAGTGATTAAATTTTTTTAAAAAATACTATGAACTTAGTGGGCTCGGATTAACTTTTATTTCGTTTACATCTTCTGTTTATATGTTATTTTATCCTTTCCAGAATTAGCTTACAAGTACAGTTTACTAACAGGTACATGAACTATGAACCATTGCTAATAAGTAATAATATCTCTTTTGATTATGGCAGGGAGTACGTGATCTAGACGATAGAAAAAGAAAGGCGAATACATAAACGACCCTTTTAAATAGTCTACAATGATCAAACCGCCACCTCAATTGACCCATTTATCATTTAGACAATTCAGGTAATTATTAAGTGTATCAAGTAAACACAGGAGTGCTGAAGACTCTATACGTGATCTATACTTGCCAATGACATATCAAATGAGCCAATTAAAGAATGATAAGTGTAAATTGGATTAAAAAATTGACACATGATTCACAAAAAAAAAAGAAAAAGAAAATACACTAAAGATGAAAGAGAAACCCTTTTCCTATACTTTTGTTAAGACCAAGTGACCAACACTACCCTCCCCACCCCCTTGTGCCCTCCCCCTCCCTTCATCTTCTTCTTTTCACCAGTTGTGTCCTCCATCCCTTTTCTTAACCACCCCTTCCCCCATCTCAACAAATTAAAACTCAAACCAATATGAAATAACAGAGAATAGCTAAATAGAGAACCCACTAAAGGATCATTAATTGGCCTTGCCGAAAAAGTTCATTATGCGACCTCTATTGTCGAAAATTTATTCTCTAAGCAAAACTAGGAAATAATTCTACTAGAATCTTCAATCTTCTCTCTATTATTTTCTTGATTATGAATTTGGGCTTATATTGCTTTTTTTCTTTATACTTTGTTGTTTTTGGTATAAAATTATACTTAAAATTTTTGCCGTGAAAATGAATAGGATGGAGAAATTGTGTTTTTTTTTATGGAGAAGATGGGAGTGACAAGACTAATAAGAAAAAAAATTGATAGTTTTTAGCAGCTCTTGTTACTGTATTTTGTTGCTTTTTTTGCTGGGTTTGGGATTGATTTTTGGTCGATGGAACTAGGCGGAGCTCATAATAGAGTTTTGTAGTGAAAGGTGGCAGTTTCTGATGATTTTTCGTGGCTTAGTTCGAGTTCTAATGGCTGATTTCCTGGTCTCTATGGTGGTTTTATGGTGGGTTTAGGTGGTTTTGGTAAGAAGAAACGAAGAAGAGAGGCTAAGTTCTTGGGTTTTTTTCAAACAAAAAAAATTAGGTTGAAAAAATAATTTCATGCACTTAAGACTTTATTAGCAAATACGCATATGCTATATTTGAATCATGTGTTTATTTGATACATTTAATAAACATTTAAAATATTAAAATAATAATGGGTCAGTTAAAATATTTGTCTAATTATTAAAGATAGCTTTAAATGGAATATTTTTGTATTTCGCCAGAAGAAAATTATATGATGAGATGAAGCAAAATCAATGTTGGCAGCCGTCCTTTTCAAGTTAGGAGTACAAATTTTTATTCTTTGTCTGCCTTCCTTTTCTTTTTATGGGATAAAAATTTAAAAATAAATAAATTCAAGCTTTGGCTTTTTTCATCGTTTTTTTATTTCTAATTTTCAGAAAGTGCAATCTGCCAAACATCGAGAAGGAATGCTTAGAGTGAAAACTTTACTCTGGGTTTGCCTTTAGTATAATCCAAAAATATAAAGTATAATCATGAAGAAGTCAAAGGATATCAATATGGTATATATATAAATAAAATAAAAATTTATCTAATTTTTTGATAATAAACGTGAATATTATCATGCCAACCAACAGCTTTACATCCTAAGAGCATAGAATGTACTAAGCTCATCCCAGTACAACACGGCCTGTGATATATCTGCCTAAATATAATAATATAAATTATATCATATAAATTTTCAACAAATATCAATTGATACCCCTTAAACATATGTGGCTTTGCCGTTATATATTATTTTAAAATGTATAACTAAAATTTAAAACTTTTTTCGGTAACAAACTCAATATTACTTCCAACAAACTGATTATATTAACTCAATAATAATTTTAATTACAATATAGATGCTAACGATTATGAGAATAGAACAACAAAAATCTAAGAAGAAAGGGAATGATAATTAAAATAATATAGAATTTGAGATGAGAAATATAAAAAAATAGAGATGAAAACACATAGCTAAGACTTGATAATTTCAGCATAAAAAATACTCTAAGACTTTATAAGTTATATCTAATTTTACTTTGTCTACATTCAACCTAGGTCCCACAATTAATTATTTAAATTTTCAAATATTGAGTTACTCATTAGGTCCACAATATTTTCTAAATATCTCTTTCGCTTATGCTACTACATTGATGTAAATTAGAAGTTAGACTTAACCCCCCACCCCGCAAAAAAAGTGTAGTTACTTTAATATAAAATGATGGCCTACAACTTTGTTCCTCGAAGATAATAGGTATCTTATTATTTTCAAACAACGGCCAAAATATAAAAAAGGAAAAAGAAATTTGATGGAGTTTATACTTAAAGGACTTTTCGGTTCTCCATTTCCACCTTAAAATTCAAGCAACTTCCATTTTTGTCTTTTTTCATCCTTTTTGCTTCAATTCATATACGCTTCCCCTGTATTTTTGTATACGTGTATAAGTGGACGTCCTTATACACTGTAAAAAGTTCACTCTAAATACCAGTTAAATCAGGTGTATATGTCAGACAACCATATCCGGCGAAGATTTCCGGTAAGCCGGAGAGCTAGGAGCAGAGCACTAAAACCGTCGCTGTCGTGTCATCGGAGGTATCCGCCTGTGCCGGTGAAGCGCAGATCATCGAAGCAGCATAGTAAGGATACTAATTATAGGACGCTAGAGAGATGTAAATCAGAGCCTTGTATTTTGAAAATTGGAGTCATTGACTTTGACGATGATCTCGGCCGGGATGTGACGGCGCCGTCGTTAGAAATCCTTTTGCGGCCAAAAACTTGTTCGGACATATTCTTGTCTCCTGATTATCATAATTCTGGATCTCGGCAAAGTTTTCAGGTACTTTTTTCCGGAAATTATGTAAAGGTATTTTCGTTGTTCGATCCGTATATCAAAAGGACTGTTTGTTTGCTTGCTATTCGTTGATATTTCATTATCTGGGGTATTACTTGTTTACATTTTTTTGTCTGTATTCATACTATTTGATTTTAGCTTAGAATGATTTTTTTCTTTTTAAAAAACTAATTTAGATGTGGTGATAGTTACCTGCATAAAAAAGGTAATATTATCATTAGTGCAGCATTTATTAATTGTTACAATCTGTTTATTAACAAAATTAGTAAATTTATCATTACCTGGGTAATTACTCTTTGGCTTGGCCTATTCAACTAGTACTAATTAGCTAACCATACTCCAAATATTCATTTGTAAACTTTGATTAGGTGCATAAATGAATTAATGTGATAAGATTGATATTGTGATCACCTATTCATGGCATCTATATTTCGTGTCAAAAATAATAACTTTAATTGAACTCAATCTTCATCGGCCTCTATTCTCAACCTAATCTTCATCGGCCTCTATTCTCAACCTACCAGTTAGAAGTGAGAGAATTCTAGAACATGAATGCACCATTGAAAAAGCAAGAAAATAGGATTCTAGAACACCATTGAAAAAGCAAGAAAAAGAAAGTTCTAAATGGAATCGATCCATATTTCTTTGGATAAATATCAAGTGCATCATTCAAATTTTTTGGAGCATGAAGGCCAACATGTAATATTAAATCAATTTTACGAAATACATATATAAAATAGCTAGTTTAACAGAAAGATTATGAATTTGCATGCACCATAAAAAATGCCTGAATCCACCCCTGGAGGCGCGCGAAGTAGGCCAACCACCGTTCTGAGCATTAGTGTACTTGCAACCTTTCTTGATATCTACAACAACAACAACAACCCAGTATAATCTCACTTAGTGGGGTCTGGGGAGGGTAGTATGTACGCAGACCTTACCCTTACCCTTGGATAGAGAGGTTGTTTCCAAATAGACCCCCGGCTTCCTTCCCTCCAAGAACTTCCCACCTTGCTCTAATATTTGTAAGAACAATTGTGCAGCACGGCTATGAGAAGGAGGCAAAAGTTGTGGTTAATGTGACAGTTGAAGGTAGTCCAGGACCAGTGCGAACCATGGTCAAGTTGGGATCCAGTGTTGACGAGACAATAAGACTTGTCAAAGACAAGTATAGTGAAGAAGGCCGCACTCCTCGGCTTGATAAAAATGCTGATTCATCGTTTCAATTGTACCAGTCTTACTTCAGTCTTCAAAGTAAGTCCCAATTATTAGGGGTGTACATAGATCGGGTTGATTCGGACTTTACAATTATCAAACCAAACTAATTATATCGGGTTATTAAATCTAAAGACCAAACCAAACCAATAAATTCGGTTTTTCAATATCGGTTTTTCTCGGGGTTTTTTGGGTTTTCGGGTTTTTCCGGTAAAATCTTCGTAGAACAAAATATATAATGTATGCTCAAAATATTTCTTTAATCCTAGTAAGATACAACTATATAAATTATTTTTCAAGAAAATAATACAAAATATGAGATATGCCATGACTCATGACATTATCCTAAAATATTCAACAGTAAAAAATAATAAAATAAACATAATCTAAAAGCACTAATTCATGCTAAACTAGATAGACTAATTAGGGAATATTAATTATATGCCTAAAAGCTAAAGAAAAATAAAAATAGGTTATGTAATTTTATCTAAATTATTGAAAAATAAAAAATAGACATTTAATACATTCTCATTCGTAATATTGAATAGAATGTCTTTTGTTAGCATTAGTATTGATTGCTAGCATTATTTAATTTACTAATATTAATGGCTATAAAACTTATTGGAGCATTCAAAAGTTCTAAATCAAACCTTGAAATAATACTTAAAAGATAAAGTATAAAACTTTTTAAGAAATATTTATAAATTACATTACAATAAGTATATTTATATATTAAATATATCTAAAATTGCTATATATGTAATATCGGGTTGGTTTGGTTTCGGTTTGACTTTATTTAGTTAAAACCAAACCAAACCAATTATGGTCGGGTTTTTTTTTTCCAACACCAAACCAAGTCAAACCAAACCATAGTCGGATTTTTTTTCTCGGTTTGACTCGAATTATCGGGTTGATGTGGTTTATCGGTTTTCTTTGTACACCCCTACCAATTATGTAGACCTCAAATTTACTATAGCCAAATTTTGGAACAAATTTTGATACCTCCTAAATAAATTGATTCCGTATTCTTTAAGCTACATCTTCAATTCTCATGTCCGTCAAACCCAGGAAACATGTATAAACTCTTATGGATCGTTTGATACAAGGGATAAGGGATAATTAATCTCGAGATTCAATTTGAGATAAGTTTATTTCATGTGCAGTTGAGATAAAATTACGATATAACGAATTCCGAGATTAATTATCGCCGGAATTGTAGTGTTATTCTTATTTCTATGAAAGGATGAAATAACAATTTCGAGATAACTAATTCTGGAATAATTAATCCTGGCCGAATAAAAATTTAGCAGATTAGTGATCTTGTCGCCTCAAGATTATACAAATTATCATCTTTCATCCGCAAACTACATTGTGACAAATATATAGGATGATATTTGTAATTTAAATAAATGATGTTAGGGCTAACATTTATATTTAATGTATGTACCTAAGTCATGACTGGTATTTAAATACAGTTGGAGCCCTTTCTTTGTTGAAAGGTCATTCTCCTGTACTTGATGTAAGGTTGGCTGAGGAAACATAGAAAATTTATCTTTGGCTCGCATACACTACAAAAAAAACTCCAATTGCTTACGGATTTTACCAACGCCCCGAATTTGTTGGTGTATTAGCAACAAATTGCTAATCAAATGGTAACTAATTTATTTTTCATAATTTAGTAACAGATTTCTAACGAATTGCCAACCAAAATGTTACTAACTAAATAATTCAGTTGGTAAATATGGCGGGAAAAATAGGCGGCTAATATAGCAACTGCGTACTAATGGATTACCAACTCAAATATTACCAACAAATATTTTTCGTTGGTAATATTACCAACGGAGTACATATCCGTTGTTAAATATGTTGTAAAAAATGAATTATTATTTATTAACAGATTAGTAACGAATTACCAACCAATTATTTACCAACAGAAAGATTTTGTTGCTAATTTTACCAACTAATTTAAAATGCGTTTGTAAATTACCAACCGATTGGTATCTGTTAGTAAACTTGCCAACTAATACTTAATCGGTTGGAAAATTTTATTAATAGATCTTTTTTTTTAATCCACTAGGCAAGAGCCTAGGGCTAGTTTTTTATTAATAATTGAAAATAACATTACAACAAATAGGAAAAGTTCAAATAAGGGACAGTAGACCGGTATTGAAACCGGGCTATCCTTACCGTACTAATCCTATTAATTGAGGTTTGACAACCTCACTTATTAACAAGCATGCATAAAATAAGAACTTGACATGACTAAATATTTTATGATCATCACAGAGTTTATAACATACTATGTGATGAGATTACAATTGAGGATACTAATGAAGTCGTAGAGTTAAATGTATAGTACCCAATTGATTGTTGTCCCTTATTTTCCAAACTTGTATAATGTTGAAGTTGTACTTCTATGTCCTCCACTTTGTTCAAAAGGTATTCAAAAATCATCTTTTATTTTTTGAACGGTTGGATTTCGATGACGTATTTGTAGCAGCCTGCTTTTGTTTGACCGCTCTCATTGGAATTTGCCTAATTAACATTTGATTTCTTGTCTGCCCATGTTGCAATTTTCATCAAAATAGCACCTGACTTACTTGTTCCAATGTGGTCGACCACATTGTTTGGTGGTGTATCTAGGAAGTGAATACATGTGCGACAAGGAGGCTTACTTGGAATGAAATCAGGAGCCTCCCACTTGGTCTTTAATTTTCCAACTATAGTGTTTTAAAAAACTGGAGTTTGAATTGCATCCTTGATTACTCTTTCTACTCGATGATTTTCAAAATGGAAACGTTGTTTAAGTCTATTTTCCTGCTCCCTTTTCAAATTTGCGCAACACTTTCCTGCGATCTGAGTTTTATTGTTGGATTTTGGTGTTACTTATTTGTTGGCCATCGATGACCATTGTCCATATTCTCTTGTGTGTTGTCGATTATCAGCAGACTGTAAAGCAGAATTTGGTTGAGCTAAGGCAGCATTAGATATAGCATCAGTAGTTGTATATGAAGAATTGATCACATGGAACAATGTACTTTGATGAAACAATATATTTAGTCAGTTGTGTTATATCAAACTTTGGCATTGAATGAGCCTCTTTAGCTTGACAGTAGATTGATTAGTGGCAACAGTTAATGCAGCATTTTCATTTGACTTTTGTGCAAAATTGTAATAGTCTTTACAAAGATGAGCAGTAGTCGAGTTTGTCATTGAAAATTCTGTAGCATTCTTCAGTGAGGATTCTGTCGACAGCAAGTCTGGACCTTTTGTATAATTCTAAACAACTCTAATATTTGACATGGTCAGTGTACGCGCATATCGGCGTGGATAATAATACTCGTTCTAATATTAATTAGAAATAATTTCATTGCATATTCGAACATTAAGTAATTAGCTATAAATTATGTTTGGACCTAGTTTATATTTAATAATTAAAATATGAGTGCAATTAAAATTTTATTATTTTATACATATAGTTTGGTGCAATTAAAATTTATTATTTTGTATGATAATATAATAACCAAACGATACATGTATAATTCATGTGATTAGTTAGTATTAACATAGTTTTATTAAGAATCAAAAATAAAATTACGAAACTCAAATTAATATTTGAAGATTTTATGGATTTTAAATTTCTAACAATTAAGATTTTTTAAATAAGTCTACGCAAACAAATTAAAAGACAGAAAATAAGAGTAAGGAAAAAAAATATTTTGCCACCATATATATCCATATATATATATATATATATATATATATATATATATATATATATATATATATATATGAAACACCAAATTAAAGTAATAATTCTCAAAGAAAATTACATCGAGTGTACCGCCTAATTAATTACCCCCAATTACACAAATTTCAGGTGCGCATAGAGGGTACCGCCTACCATCCCCACTCTCCTAAAATTACAGAGAACTGGCGCCATTTTAGCTTCTTCTCTGTACCCACGATCACAGTATGGCTAATCCTTTCCATTATCTTCCCAACTGATAGATAATCTCACAACAGTCTCTCACAAGTTATCGTTTGGAATATTCGCAATTCCACAATTCAATATTCGGCGGGTAAGTGGTAAGTATTTTCTATCAATCTAATTTATCCAGTGTATTGTAGATATATGTTGAAAGCTTTTGCTCATTATAATTGAGATTTGAGGCCTAATTTGATTATTAGTACTCTTTTTGTACTACTATCTGACGATGTTTAGAAATCAATAATGCTACTGTAATCCTTTACATTATCAGGAAAGAAAGTTTGTTTGAAAAATGACTTTAAATCGCGAGTGGATATACAGAAGATTAACGAGAGGTTTGTATAATCCTGAATTCATAAGGGGTGTTGAGCTATAACAAATAAATGATATGTACTTAATTAAATAATTTTCCACTTCATTCCTCCTATTCTCTTCAACTTGGATGAATTTTCACTTTACAGTGGATTCAGTAAATACCTTGAGATAATTGGCTCGATATTGATTTTTTGACTAATTTTGTAATAACTATACTACGAAAAACTTTTACAAGTAGAAAATAATATTCTAATTAACAAATATACTCAATGAAATAAAAGATTTACTAAATTCTTATTAATTTCACATGCCTATATGAAAAAATATATTGCTCATAAAAAAACATGAAGATATTTCCTCCAACGGGAAGTGTTTTTTGAAAACAAAATTAATAAAACTTTACCTAAGATCAACAATATCTCAAGAATAATCAAATAAATTGGTTATATTATAAATTAGAGAAAAAATATTAAAAGAAGTTGATTGTAAAAGGTAGGGTAAATGATAAAATAAAATTATTTAATAATAATGAAGGGTGAAATTGAGAGAAAAATACAAGGTAACGACGCGACCACACCAAATCGATCGTTATATAAAGTGGCACATTTCGTCGTTATGTAACGACATATTTAACGATACGATAAGATACAAGTTTAGTAACAATAAAAAATATTGTATTTAATGTAACAATACGATACAATACAATAGGTACAACTATCCAAACAAGCTGTAAGTTATTTGTGGACTTAGTTTATATTTTGTAATTTAAACATGAATGCAATTATTTTTTAATTTTTTATACACATATATAGTTTGGTGCAATTAAAATTTATTATTTTATATGATAATTTAATAACCAAAGACTCTTATATATGCCATGTGACTGATTAATATAGTAGAAGAGTCTAATAAAATAAAATAACTAAAATACTCCCAAAAAAAATGGAATGCGGGAGAATTAAATAAAAAGAAGAAGAAATTAAACAAAAAATAAGAAGAAATAAAATAAAAAAGAAGAGAAATTAAACAAAAAAGAAGAAGAAATTAAACAAAAAAGAAAAGAAATTAAACAAAAAGAAGAAGAACTGGCGCAAAAAAGAAGAAAAATTAAACAAACAAAAAAAGAAGATATGTTAAACAAAAAAAAGCCGCCAAACCAGTTCCTCTGTTTCTGAAAAAACCTCGCGTTTTTTTTTTCATTCAGTTTCACGACGACTCCGACAGTTCCAGCCACGATCAGCAAGTTCGTCCATTTTTTTTCCCAACTGAAAGATTATCTCAAGCAGCCTCTCATCACAAGATATCAGTTGGATTCTTCTGATCAATTGCAAAATAGATTCGGCAAAGTGGTAAGTCTCTCACAAGCTATTATTTGGATTCTTCTCAATTCCACAACCCACTCGGCTAAGTGGCGAGTGTTTTTTTTTATCAATCTTATTTTTTCAGTATATTGTCGATATGAATTGATATGCTTGTGAGCTTCACTTGATTGTTTTTTAGTCCTTTGCTATGGTATGTAACTATCTCTGCCGACGCCCTGTTTGAACTTTTATTCTGCCAGTTTTTTGCTAAATATTTGAAAGCTCTTGCTCAATATACGGGGATTTTAGACCTAATTTGATTATTAGTACTCTTTTTTATTGTCCAAAGATTTTTTGTAATCAATAAATGCTACTGTAATACTTTTACATTATCAGGAAAGAAAGTTTGTCAGAAAAATGACTTCAAATCGCGAGTGGATGTACAAAAGGCTAACGAGAGGTTTGTATAATCCCGAATTCATAAGGGGTGTTGAGCAATTTATCGAGTTTGCAAAAAATCATCGTGAAGGGAGGGATGGTGAGAGACTAAGGTGCCCATGTAACCGAAAAAAGTGTCAGAATAGAAATTTTAAAGATGTTCTTACTGTCCACGAGCATTTATTGCGCGATGGCTTTGTACCTGGATATCATATATGGTACTTGCATGGAGAAAATAAGGTTACGAGAAATATAAATCAACATGAAGAGATGCGAAATTGGGATCAGTCTATGAATACAAAATCCGTAAATGTGGGTGCAATTGATGAGCCTGGATCACCTACTTCATACCACAGAATGGTCCTTGACGCCGCTGGCCCCTCATTTGATCCGATTGATAGGGATGAATTACCGAATCCTGTTGCGCAGAAATTTTATGATCTGGTAGATTCTGCAAATCAAGAGGTGTGGCCTGGCTGTGAAACACATTCTCAATTGTCAGCTGTTGCACGCTTATTGCACATCAAGTCTGAACACCATCTATCTGATAGATGTTTTGATGATATTTGTCAATATGTGAATGAGATGATTCCTCCGGATAACTTAATGCCAAATAATTTCTATGAAACTAAGAAGTTAATGCAGGGAATGAACATGCCAGTAGAAAAAATCCACAGTTGTGTAAATGCCTGTATGATTTATTAGGGAGAAGACAGCGAACTCAACCATTGCAAGTTTTGTCGCCATCCCAGGTACAAGCCTACTAGGCAAATATCGAGTTCAAAGAGAAATCTTGTACCTTTCAAACATATGTACTATTTTCCCCTCACTCCACGATTACAACGGTTATATGCTTCCGACATGACTGCTGCACATATGCGATGGCATGCCGAGCATGAAGTTGAGGAAAATGTGATGCGTCACTGTTCAGATGCGCCCGCATGGAAACACTTTGATAAGATGCATCCATCTTATGCAGCAGAAAGTCGTAATGTCAGATTAGGGCTATGCACAGATGGTTTTCAACCATTTGGACAAACAGGTCAACAATATTCATCTTGGCTAATAGTTGTGACACCATACAACTTGCCGCCTTGGATGTGTATGAAAGAGTCCTATTCATTTTTGTCGGTTATAGTTCCTGGACCGAATAACCCTAAGCAAAAGCTTGATGTTTTCTTGCAGCCTTTGATTGCAGAACTAAAACAATTGTGGAGTACAGGTGTGGACACATATGATATCTCCAAAAAGCAAAATTTTAACATGCGAGCTGCTTTGATGTGGACAGTTAGTGATTTTCCTGCATATTCGATGTTGTCTGGATAGGGTACTGCGGGTAAGCTAGCATGTCCATATTGTATGGAGAATACAGATTCTTTTACTTTGACTAAAGGTGGCAAACAGTCATGGTTTGACAATCATCGTAAGTTCCTACCACTGGATCATCCATACAGAAATAACAGAATATCATTTAGAAAAAATAAAGTGGTCCGAACGCATCCTCCCCCGATACGGTCAGGTGATGATATATTGAAGGAGATAAATGAATTGGGGTTGAAAAAGGTGACAGAGCTTGGGGCTGATATTGTTAATGGCAAAATTAGTAAGTTTTCGGGTTGGAAGAAAAGAAGCATATTTTGGGATTTGCCGTATTGGAGTACAAATCTGATCCGACACAATCTAGATGTTATGCACATAGAAAAAAACTTTTTCGAGAATGTGTTCAACACAGTGCTGGACGTAGATGGTAAAACAAAAGATAATGCCAAATCTAGAGAAGACTTGAAAAGAGTTCTGCCGACGCCCTGAATTACATACTGTTGGTGACGAATATCCGAAAGCTTGTTATACACTAGACAAGAAGTCGAAAAAAGTGTTGTGTGAATGGGTGGAGAATCTGAAATTTCCAGATGGATATGTCTCAAATATGGGAAGGTGTGTGGACATGAAAAAACATAAACTGTTTGGTATGAAAAGCCACGATTGTCATGTATTCATGCAAAGATTGGTCCCTATCGCGTTTCGTGAGCTATTACCACAAAAAGTTTGGGAACCACTTGCTGAGATGAGCCTTTTCTTTAGGGATCTCACTTCAACAACAATTCGGGAAGAGGATATGGTTAGACTTCAACAAGAAATACCTGAAATTCTTTGTAAATTGGAGCATATATTCCCTCCCAGCTTCTTTGATTCAATGGAGCATCTCCCCGTGCATCTTGCTTACGAAGCAATGATAGCAGGTCCGGTGCAATATCGATGGATGTACCCATTTGAGAGGTAAAATTTCATCTTTCTGCTTGTATCTTTATAGTTTCTATTTATAGTTGTATCTTTGTAGTTGCTGTTTATAGTTGTATCTTTATAGTTGATGTTAATACTTGTATATACTACCTTTTACTTGCTCAATAATTTGATATGTCTTCACAATCTGCCTGTTTTGATTCAACGAGGATGCTGCATTTTTAGGCAATGTATTGCAGTATTGATCTTCTAAAATTGTGGTTCTTTCTGGAGACTTGTTTGAATTCCTGTTATTCAATGTAACAGTATTGACCTTTATTGCATCTTTTTTGCAATCATTTTCCCGTGGTTTACCCATAGAGTATTGATCAGCTGATACTTGGCCATTTGATTTTGTGTGCTCTAATTCAATTTTAGCAGCTGAGCATTCCATCTGCATTGGTACATTGCTGTTTTGAACTGCATTATCCAACTGATCAGTAGAATCTACAGTGTCTGCATCGATGGAAATTGGATTTGAGTCCAGACCATCATCGTCCACCTTCTCCTTCACATCCAATTCAGATTGATTATTAATCAAATTCCGAGCATTGAATTGGTTATGATCAAATAGACCAGTTGAGCTCGATATTTGAACTGGAGAATGACTGCACTGATTAGCCAAATCCTTCTGTTTATAAAGCTCATGATGTTCAGCATCTTCAAAATTTGGACTTAACTCCACAACATCTGAATCCTCCTTGTTACTGTCAGTTTTCTTCCTTTCTTTAACTAACTTCACTCGGCCATTTGATTCTGTGTGCTCTAATTCAATTTGAGCAGCTGAGCATTCCATCTGCATTGGTACATTGCTGCTTTGAACTGCATTATCCAACTGATCAGTAGAATCTTTAGTGTCTGCATCGATGGAAATTGGATTTGAGTCCAGACCATCATCGTCCACCTTCTCCTTCACATCCAATTCAGATTGATTATTAATCACATTCCGAGCAGTGAATTGGTTATGATCAAATAGACCAGTTGAGCTCGATATCTGAACTGGAGAATGCTGCAGCTGTTTTTGAGTGTTTTCTCCAGAGGATTTTTTTTCCATCAAAGCATCATTAGCTCGCGCCTGAAAAACTTCATCTAACTGCTTTGCTTCTTCCTCTCGATCATTTGTCCTTAAGCAGACACATCTTTAATTATTGAGGCAGAAATCTCAGCTGAAAAATTAGCTTTCTCATCATCCCCATTGATTCCTTCATCACGTGGATCCTTCTTGTCTTTGACATACTCATCTTGATTACCTTCATTAAGAGCGTGATGATAATCCCTTACATCTGAAGGATTACAATCAGCATCATCCTCATTCTCATCTAACAACTTCGATGGAACAGTGCTAATAAGATTGTTGCAGATTGATAGATCATTTGTTGGTTTTGAGATATCCTCAGCAACAGATTCATTAACTTGTTTTGAATGACATAAAGAAACAGGAGTAACAGGAGTATTGTAACTAATGAATTCTATACTGTGAAGAACTAACTAAGCTCTGTATTCTCCATAATGTACTGAAATGAATCTTACTGTTATGTACCAGAAGGTGCTGCTCAATTTTTTTATTCTGCATACAGTCATCTGCTACTACAGAAGATGTAGCAGTAGTTTATTGTAATCTTCTGCTCCCAGGAACTCTTTTAATTCAGATTTGTTATTTGAGCTTATGTGTTATTTCCAGGAACCTTCGGAAATTGAAAAATAATGTTCGAAATAAGGCACAAGTTGAAGGATCGATATGCAACGCGTATTTAGTTGAGGAAGCTTCATCGTTTTGTTCACACTACTTTGAACCTCATGTTTACACAAGGCATAGAAAAGTTCCACGGAATGATGATGGTGGTACAAGGGAAAAAGATGAGCGCGATGGTAATCTTTCTATATTTACCTATCCAGGTAAAGCATTTGGGAGATGTAAACCAAGATATATGACTGAAGAAGAACTTGATGCAGCTCATATTTATGTTTTATTAAATTGCCCAGAAGTACACCCATATATCGAGTAAGACTTCAAGCTTTTGTTTTCATTTGTAGATTAACAAAATCATCAAAACCTTAATAAAATATTTTCTTGGATGTGATTCAAAGGATTTTTATTGACTCCCTTCGTCAAAATTTCCTACAAATTACGGAGAAGGAAGTGGATAAGAAACTTGATGAAGAATTTGCATCATGGTTTAAAACATATGTGAGTACTTGTACAATATCCTTCCACTTATACTTACCTCACTTATAAGAAACTCTAATTATTTTTCTTTTATAGGCACGCGTCCATATAGATAATCAGTTCATCAAAGCCCTTGCAGAAGGTCCATGTCGAACAGCACAACCATGGACTGGTTATACAGTCAACGGCTTTAAATTTCACACTAAAAGCCGAAGTTCTTCTAGATCATCTAACAACAGCGGTGTATGCATAAAAGGAACTAATTATAGTGCAGATGATAGTGACTACTATGGCGTGCTAACTGATATCCTTGAATTGGAGTACAAGGGTAGTGAGTATATAAAGAGAACTGTTTTATTTAAGTGCGAGTGGTTTGATCCCACACCAAAGGAAGGAATGAAGATTCACCCACAATATAAACTTGTGGATATCAACCATGAAAAGAAGTTAAAGAAGTATGAACCATTTGTTTTGGCAATGCAAGCGGCTCAAGTGTATTATACAACTTATCCTAGCTTACGACGTGATAAGAGTGAGTGGTGGGCTGTGTGCAAAGTAAAAGCACGGGGTTTGGTGGACATGCCTCCATCATCTTCACAGTCAACTCCGACAGATGGTGTTGAGCCATTTCAATCTGAGGAAGTTGGTTTAACATTTGATGTGGTACCTAACGATGACATTATTCTCCTTAATGATCCAAATGGTGGATTCATAAACATAAGAGACGAGGATGATGATTTAGATGATGAGGTAGAACTTCATGTTGAATTTGGATCGGACGAAGATGAAGATAAGGATGAGGATAATGAGAATGAAGAGCTATATGATGAAAATGACAGTGAATAGAGTCAAAGTGCTTCAATCTCTTCAAATATAGAGTCTGAATGAATGAAACATAGTATATAATTTATTTTTAGTTTTTAGTTTTTAAGAAAAAGTTCCTGGATTTCAGATTTTATGGGTTCTTGTTTTTTTTAACTTAAGTAAGTTTGTCTTTTGAAATACTTTATAAAGTAAATTTGTTCATTTTTAGATGTTTGTCTTTTGAATCTGCCATCTCTAGATTAATACTTGTATGCCTTATTTTTTCAAAGCATTTTGTTCTTGGAGTAATATATCATTTAATTACTCTTGGAATAATATATCAATTATTGTATCCAATTAGATTTGACCATGATTCATTAAATATGTTATTTGTTCATCTGCATCTGGCTTTGGAATCGCAGATATGGCACCTAGGGGAGGTGGAGCACGTAGATATGCTGAAAATAGGAATTCAAACACACCGAGATCTCGTGAGATGTTGAGTCCCACATCTGATCAGTCACCCGAAGCTGATCAGTCACCTGAACCTCCAGTTACAGAAACACCACATTTGGATGCAACTCTAAGCAGATCCTTACCATCTTCTTCTTCTGATCTTGGTACACCTGCAGATGAAATCCGATCAGCAAGTTCGTCCAACACAATTGGCGGTAACCGTATCCCAATTACAATCGTCCCTGGAGGGTAAGAGTAACAGTGTCACTTGTTTATATTTTTTAATATTTTGTTTCTTGCTTATCTGGTATGCATTAGTGCATCTCAAATGCTTCTTGAAAGAATATGAAAGGCTTAAATGGAATAGAGTAACAACATAATTCATTTCTTATTTACTTTAGCCAACTGGACCCGGGCAATGACGTCGCTCGGTCTGTCACAAAAATCTTCAAGGAGAAACTGGATCCTGAAGGACATAATTGGAAGTCTATTACACCAGAGACAAAAGACTTCTATTGGGAAGAGTTTAAGGTAAAGTTATAGCATTATAAGATCAATAATATTTGGAGTTCCTTTATCTTTCTTGAGCAAGGGATTTACTATACTCGGTATAAGTTGTTTTTGTTGTTATTATCAATATCTTGTGTTATTTTCATTTGATGTTCTCAAACAGAAACGATTTCAGTGGGACGCTGCAAATGAAGGTTCCATAAAGGATAAGTTTATGAGCAAATGTGCAGAACGATACAAGGGTATGTTATCTGAAGCAAGAAGTTGTGAGAAGAAGCGCAAAACTATTCCAGTATCTATTTGGGACAGCTGGAAGCCTCACTGGGAGACTGAGGCTTTTAAAGCCAAGTCTGCACAATGCTCAAGGAATCGGCTAAGTGAAAAAGGTGGTGAAGGTTCTGGTCCCTCGCGCCACACAGGAGGCTCCAGAAGTCACCGAGAACATGCAAGACAAATGGTATATTCCTTTTTTATTAGCCTAGTTATAATATCTCCAAAGCTAGTGATTATGTATTAATATAGTGAACGTGGTTTTCAATTCTAGGCTAAAGAACTGGGAAGACCAGCTCATCCACATGAGCTTCTGAAGAAGACACATGTCAAGGCGAACAAGGAGTTTGTGGACCAGAAATCTAAGAGCACCTACGTAAGTTACTTCTCCCATTTTTTCTGTGACGTTTGCTACTTTGATTGCGATGGCCATTTAATTTTAACATATATATCTATAGTAGTCATCGTCACAATTTATAGGATTAGCACAAAGCATGCAAGATGTTACTTAAGAGTCAAAGAATTGATGATAATTGAATGTTATTTTCCAGTGGAAAGCATTCTTCTGATTTTGCGAATCTTCAATATTCTGTCTAAGGGTCCCAACTACAGGTTATATATACCACCTTTTACTTGCTACTGCGTGTTTTTGCTTTGCCATTCTCATTGGGAGCTTTCTTACTACTGCGTGTTCAACCGATCTGTCGTCCCAACTTCTTTCCCTTCGGTGATTCTTTTTATTAGGATTACTGTGCATTGGAGATAAATCCCCCCGCCTTGTAGCATTTATTCGGCATTGCGTTAGAATATCCTCTTCTTCTCCTTCTTCATATATGTGCCTTCCTTCCGTTTCATTTTGGATAGGAGCTTGCTCTGAGGATATGAACATTCCAAGGGACTGATGCGATACTGTTATCGCCTTGTTTTCCGAAAAAATGCAATTCTTTTATCCGTATTCAGTAGTTGATTTGTCAGCAGAGGAGATGATAACATTCTGTTCTTGTTCTTTTTGTGTGATACTTGTTTGTGGGTCCATCAGAGGATATGCTGTTGCAGTCTTGTTTGGGTTCAAAACACTAGCTGAAGCTACTGGTTTTGAGATTCCGTTCCTTTTAACTTGACTCGGATGAGCAGATGGTTTGGTCGTGGTATCACTTTCCTCTCCTGAGCTATAACCCTCATGTTGATTCTCTTCTTCTGTAGACGACCCTCCACCAGAGCCTTCGTCCCAACTCTCGTCATCATCGAAAGGTCTTTGATCCCAGAGTTTTGATTTTATGACCGATTCTTTCATGGTAGATATAATTACGTGTTTACTCGTTTCTTCAAAGCTTGAAATATCTTCATTGTCGATGATATCTTCCCCGCTGTATGCACTTGAAATTGACATGGGTGTAATACTGTTCACCTTCTTAATCACTCCTCCAATCTTGTTTCCATTAAGATTTTCCATCTTTTCCATCACAAGAACTGTTTTAGAGGATGATGTTACTATCTGGTTATTGTTTTTCTGGACAGTTTTCTCTGTTTTGGTCTTCGATGAATCAGAAGTTCTTGCAATTTGTTGGTCATCGAAATGGTTCTATCCATCTGATTCAGAAATGGCAATTTGTCCAGTGTCATGCACACCATCACTCACAGCTTGAATACTGGACTGCATTGATTTATTCCAGCCATTATGCTTTGAAAACCAAGCTGAACCAAATGCAGTTGGAATGTTGTCACTGTTTTGCTTATTCACAAAATTGGCCTTGCCACTGAAGCATTGTCCAGTTTGATCATACAACTGCTGCTGCGAGTGGTCATATTTGGTACCTGACACTGAGCCTATATCACATGAGCTGTTTGCTATTGAGAGTTCAAATTCTTTCATGCTTATTGGCTTTAAAGAAACAGAAGACATGGATTTTTTCCCCCTATCAGTTGCAAATTTGTCTTTTGAGCAGGCTGTTTTAGAAGCATCAGTCTGAGCATTCTTATGGCCTCGATCAGATAGAGGCTCATTGTTATGTGTAGCATCAGTTATAGCTTCCTCATCTTCATTTGAATTAGGCATTGTGACTGAAAATGTTGGATTTGAACTTACCAACTTGTTGGCTTGCTGCACCAATATAACAGTAGAGCCTTCGTTCCCTCTTCCACACCGTTGAATTGATTTAGCAGTTGCATTAGACATCTGAACAGATTTCCTAACCGATTCAAGTTGATCAGCAAGATGGTCAACTCGAGGAACTGATTGAAATGTCCCTGAAACAATTTCTGCAGCATTGGCAGTATCTCCCTTCTCAATTTGTTGATTGTTTTCAATTCGTCGACTTGCACTAATCGCATTCAAATTTCCCCTGTCCTCACAACCTGATTCCCCCAACAGAGTACTATTCTTAACAACTTTAGAGGATTCAACTGTTGACAGTTGTTGATCAGCTCGGATAACAACTTGAGATGTTCCTAATAAAAATTCTGCAGCATCATCATTTGTGACAGAAATTTTATTTTTGGCAGCTTCAACATTCTCAGTTTGTTGACAATAGACATCTGCAGGCATTTCCTTTGCTGAAATATTTGCAAGATCAGCTGATAAGTTAATGCTTTCCGTAACTCCAGCTATGACAGACGATACAACAGTAATGTGTGGTCGATCGATCATATTCACAACCTCCTTTGCTGAATGACCATCAATATCAGCTTCATGAGAATCAGTTTCACAACCTCCTTTGCCCAGGATATTCACAACCTCTTTTGCTGATCGATCATATTCACAACCTGACTCAGCTTCATGAGCATCTTTTGAAGCAGCTGCATTATCTCTAACAACAATCTTCCACACTCCATTTTTATGCTTATTACCTGCTTGGACAGCTTTTTCTTTGGCTTTCGTTATTTGCATTTGTGATTCTGACAGAATAGGAGCAGCTGCTATACTAGGTAGATCCTCTTTCATTCAACGACTTGCATTTTTTGCATTCAAAAAATCTCTAGCGTCACCTCTTAATTTACCCAGCATGTTCTGCGTCACTGTTCAGTTTTGTTACATTTTATGACTGTGTTCTTGATGTTTTCTCTGTCAAAGTTATTATTATAGAGCTTATATCTTTTTTTTTTGTCCAGGACGCCATAATGTCTAAAATTCTATCTGCGTCTCAGCCTGAAGATGGGTCCGGTGAGCCTCCTGAAGTTGATTTCTCACAAATATATTTGGAGGAAGTTGGTGTTAAGAAGACGCGCATTTATGGTCTTGGTTCTCAAGCTCCTTTCTATGGGCATGTTGGTGCTTCCTCCAGCTCGATATCTCCACCTCAAGATCTAGACTTCAATACACGGGTGAGTGAATGTGTAGGACATCGTTTGCAAGAAATTAAGGAAGAGATGAAGCATGAGATGAGATCTGAGATCAGAGAAGAGATTAGACAAGAAATGAGAGAAGAAATGCGTGAAGAAATGAGACAAGAAATGCAGCAAGAGGTGCGCGAGCAAGTTGATCAACTACTCCAAAACCGTCTATCGGTCCTCATAGGTGGCTTACCTACACCGCCTTCTCGTAGACACGACTCGTCGCCAAATGACACGAGTCACATTTAGATTTATGTTAGCTTCTTTTATGTTAGACACATCTTGGATTCTGCTTTCAACTTCATGATAGATATTATTATTTATAAAGTTTTAGTATGTTTTTTATTTTGTTTTCGTTTTTTTGGGATCTTTTAAAGCTTTAAATGAATATTAATACAATTATTATAACCATATTTGTTAATGAATTTGAAATTTGTTTGTAAATTGCCTACAATTTACTAAATAGAACTTTTCTATAGACAAAATTACCAACTGATTGCCAATGTATTTTTAAAATTATACTATCGGATTTACCAACCAAATTGGTATCCATTAGTATAGTTGCTAACATAGTACTAATGGAAATTTTCTTGTTACTATATTTACCAACCAATTACAAACACAATTTAAATAATCAAAAACCAATTTTACTAACTCAATTTCTATATGTTAGTAAATTTACTAACGAACTTCCAACTGAATTTTTGTTAGTAAATTTACCAACGAAAATCTTGGACTCAAGATTCAAAATTTGCCAACATATTTATTTGGTGTTTACTAACGAATTTTTAATTGGTAAGTTTGCCAACCAATTCAATTTGGTTGGTAAAATTTACCATCGAACCTTTTAGCAACAGGCCAATTTTCGTTGGTAATCGGTTAGTAAGTCAAAATACTAACCAATTTGATCAATTTACCAACATTTTTTTTTGTTGGTAATTGAGTTTTTTTTTGTAGTGATAGTAATTATTTAATTGGGTTGTCATATTGACAAGTTAGTAAAAGATTACGTTTGAAGATACAGTTGCCTCTTTGTCCAGACTCGAAATGTCATGCTACATGTTAAAATTAATACGTGGTGTAGCTATTTGTAAATGTTAGCTTGTGATTTATCATTTTCTTCCCAAAAGAAATATGTGTAATAGAATAGATTTTAAGTTCTATACACGGAGAGTGAAACATTTCCACAATTAGACCATTAAAATATAATTACATGTAAATTTATGTAAAATCATTGTCTAGTAACCTCAAAAAGAAAAGTAACCTACGAAAATTAGTTGAATTATACTGTCAGTCTAAATATATTTTATATTAAAATTTTCCTTTTGTTTTATTTTCTTTTTTACTTTTTCTTCCTTCTTTGATAATTTTCTACTTCATTGGTATAGGCTTGAGTAATACAGATGTGATTGGAGACTCTGGAAGCAGAAGTTTTTATCTTCGAAAAAGTAATAGCAGTAATGCAAGTAACCAAGAAATAGCATCAGAGATTGCTCCGGTTAAGGGAAATTCACATCCACTCGTTATTTCCCATGGATTCTTTGCTCGCAAGATAAATAAAATAATTAGAAGATCATGTAAGCTATGGAAAATCCTTGGTTGCTTGCAGTGTTCGGGATGATTCGATATTATTACTGACAGAGAATGATTCGATATTACTACAACAGAGGTGGATTTAGATTTATATATTAGTGTGTGACTTATATGTATTACTATTCTGTGATGGAGTAGCATGAATATTGGATTTGCTACTCAACTAAAGAGAATTTTAATATAAAATGTTATGAGAAAATATAGACAATTTAACGTGTACTCCTGAATTTAGTCAAGGCGCATTCGTCCGAACACCAGTGTACTCCCACAGTTATTTAAAAAAAATGTGTATCAACGGGTACTGAACATAAATAGGCCAAAGTGTAAAATATGTATGGCATAAATGCAGAAGCAGATCCACGTAAAGGATATGGGACACGTGAACTCATGCTCTCCTCCTTGAACTATATATAACAATGGTATTTATTGGATAAAGTACTTATAAATTCATGTCGGAACCCATGCTCAAAACAACATTTGGTTTTGTGGTGGCTTCGCGCACCTTTGTTCGAATCTATTCCATATAACATCAACAGCTAATTTCTGTTTCTCTTTTACTTTTTTGTTTCGACTGAAATTCGTCCTATCTTTCTTTTCTGTTTCTCTTTTTTATCCATGTGTTCTTCTGTTTTCTGGTTCACTCATGTGATATATCTTTTAATTGTTATAAATAGAGAGATTTTACACTTCTATTTAAGGTGAATGTCTTTAATTAGAGAGATTCTAGAGTCCTATTATTGGTAGCTAAATCATCCCACTCCCTATAAATAAAGGGGTCTTCTACCATTGTAAAACATCCCTAACAATCTCTAAGTATCAATAAGAATACTCCTCTCTCTCTATTCTCTCTATTGCTCTTGTTCTTGCATTATTGTTCTTGTCTTTATATTATTTCATAACACGTTATCAGCACGAGACTCTACCATCTCAAGAATCGCTATCGAGAAAAACTAAGGTATTTCTCTCTTCCTAATTTGATTTTCGATTATGTCTGACATTACGAAAAGAAAGTTCGTTGCTCTTGAAATTTCGGGCAAGAACTATATGACATGGGTGTTGGATGCTGAAATCCACTTAGATGCTATGGGTCTTGGAGACACCATTAAAGATAGAGATAAAGCATCCACCCAAGACTGTGCGAAGGCCTTGATTTTCTTGCGCCATCACCTTGATGAAGGTTTGAAGATTGAATATCTCACCGTCAACGATCCACTCATCTTGTGGAAAGGCTTAAAGGAGAGATATGACAACCTGAAGTTGGTCACTCTGCCACAAGCACGATATGATTGGGCTCATCTGAGGCTCCAGGACTTTAAGTCCGTTTCTGAATATAATTCTGCAATGTTCAGAATTACTTCTAAATTGAAGCTATGCGGAGATAAAATCTCCGATTATGATATGCTTGAGAAAACGTTTACAACGTTTCATGCCTCCAATATGGTACTGCAACAACAGTACAGAGAGAAAGGCTTTACAAAGTACTCTGAACTGATTTCTCTTCTACTAGTGGCTGAGCGAAATAATGACCTGCTCATGAGAAATCACGAAAATCGACCCACTGGGTCTACACCACTGCCTGAAGCAGATAAGGTGCACTCTCATTATGCCAAACATGAAAAGGGCCATGGTCATGGTCGTAAACGGGGTCATAGCCAGGGACGTAGACAAGGAAGAAATTCCAATGAAGTCTGTCAACCCCCAAGGAGAGATAACCGCCGAAAGCAGAAACGGGGTCATGAAGATCCTAAGGCAAATGGTTCAGAAACTATATGTTATCGTTGCGGTGGGAAAGGGCACTGGTCAAAGACTTGCCGTATACCAAGACACTTGGTTGACCTTTATCAAGCATCTCGAAAGAGTAAAGGCCCTGAAACAAATTTTGTCTATGACGACAACTTGGACATCACCCACCTGGATGTGGCAGACTTCTTTGAGCAACCCGAGGGGAAAATAGACCACCTAATCGGTGATGGGTCCGTGATGAAAGAAGATGGAGTTATTTGATTTTTGTTCTACTTATTTGTATTAGTTAGTGAATAAACTAATAGTCATTAGTATTAGCTCGTATTAGTTAGTTCATGATGCAATGTTAGCAGTAGTTCTTTAGAATGTCTTCAATATGCTCAAATATCAATAATATTTTTATTTTCCAGTAGGGGTAATCGACTAGCCTAAAAAACTAGTCGATTATCTAATATTTTCGCATTAAAGCTGAAAAACAATTGATCAACAATCGATTGTCTATGTCTAACAATCGATTGTCGTTAAGACAGTGTAATCTGGAAATTTTCAAAAATCATCCACAATCGATTGTCTATGTCTAACAATCGATTGTCGTTAAGACAGTGTAATCTGGAATTTTTCAAAAATCATCCACAATCGATTGTCTATGTCTAACAATCGATTGTCGTTAGACAGTGTAATCTGGAATTTTTCAAAATAGTCAACAATCGATTGTCTATGTTTAACAATCGATTGTCTTAAAACAGTGTGATCTGGAATTTTTCAAAATAGTCAACAATCGATTGTCTATGCTTAACAATTGATTGTCTTAAGACAGTGTGCTCTGGAATTTTTCAAAATAGCCAACAATCGATTGTCTATATTTAACAATCGATTGTCTTAAGACAGTATGCTCTGGAATTTTTCGAAATAAGCTGACAATCGATTGTCTACGTTTAACAATCGATTGTCTTAAGACAGTGTGATCTGAAGTTTTTCAAAATAGCAAATAATCGATTGTGTGTGTTTAACAATCGATTGCCAATGTTCAACAATCGATTGTTTGTGTTTAACAGTCGATTGTTTGAAGAAAATGCTTAAACTGAAATTTTCAAACTGCAAAGTAATCAATTATGGATAACATATATGATTTTGTTAGTCAACTGTTAGCAGCAGATTTTGAAAATATTATGTGACACAAACGAATTGAACTTGTTTATTCTTATGTTCGTGTATCTCTTTTGTATGTCAAACTATGGGATAGCAAATATGGATATCTCACAAAGCGAACTTGGATCAACGTCCAACTGTAAAAGTATTTGCCTAGTTGATTCATGTACTACACATACAATACTCAAAGAAAAGAAATATTTCTCTCAACTAAATATGTGTAAGGCAAACGTTACTACAATCTCTGGAAGTAGTAAATTGATTGAAGGCTCCGGAAGAGCAATTGTAACTCTGCCCAAAGGCACGACGTTAATCATAGAGAATGCAATGTTCTCCTCCAAGTCTAAGAGAAACTTGTTGAGTTTTAAAGATGTACGCCGGAATGGCTATCATATTGAGACAATGGATGAAGATAATCTTGAATATCTCGTCATCACAAAGAATGTCTCCGGCCAAAAGAGGGTTATTGAGAAATTCCCGTCTTTATCTTGTGGCCTGTATTGGACAAGAATTAGTGCAATTGAGGCACATTCAACAGTAAACCAAAGGGTTACTGATTCCAATACCTTTGTACTTTGGCATGATCGATTGGGACACCCAGGATCGGTCATGATGAGACGGATTATAGAAAGCTCATATGGGCATCCGTTAAAGAATTTCAAAATTCTGTCGAATAATGAATATCCTTGCACTTCGTGTTATCAAGGCAAGTTGATTATCAGGCCATCACCAACAAAGGTTGGGACTGAGTCACCCACGTTTCTGGAACGTATACAAGGGGACATTTGTGGACCTATTCACCCACCTAGTGGGTCGTTTAGGTATTTCATGGTCTTGATAGACGCATCCTGTAGATGGTCTCATGTGTGCCTGTTGTCATCACGCAACCTTGCGTTTGCGAAATTAATGGCACAAATAATTCGACTACGAGCACAATTTCCAGATAATCCAATCAAGTCCATTAGACTGGATAATGCTGCTGAGTTTACATCCCAAGCATTTAATGATTATTGCTTATCAATCGGGATAAAAGTTGAACATTCTGTAGCTCATGTTCACACTCAAAACGGTCTTGCAGAATCGTTAATTAAACGCCTGCAGTTGATTACAAGGCCATTACTTATGAGAACAAGGCTGCCCACTTCGGTATGGGGTCACGCCATCTTACATGCAGCAATGCTAATTCGTCTCAGACCGACGAATTACCACAAGTATTCCCCGTTGCAATTGGTTTTGGGTCATGAACCCAATATATCCCATTTAAGAATTTTTGGATGCGCAGTATATGTGCCTATAGCACCGCCATCCCGCACCAAAATGGGTCCGCAAAGAAGGTTAGGAATATATGTTGGGTTTGAATCGCCCTCCATCATTCGCTACCTCGAAACATTGACAGGCGACGTATTTACTGCACGATTTGCAGACTGTCGATTCGATGAGACACTTTTCCCAAAATTAGGGGGAGAAGTTGGTGAAACCAAACGGGAAATTTTGTGGAAAAATGCATCATTATCTCACCTTGATCCACATACCTCTATTTGTGAAAGAGAAGTACAAAAGATTATCCATTTGCAAAGAATAGCAAATCAAATGCCTGACGCATTTACGGACTTGAAGAGGATAACGAAATCCCATATTCCCGCGGAAAATGTTCCAATCCGTATTGATGTCCCTGTTGGACAATCATCTAGTGTCATATCCAATGAGTCAAATGCACGCCTGAAGCGTGGCAGACCATTAGGTTCCAAAGATCGAAATCCTAGAAAGAGGAAAAAAAAAGTAAAAAGTACGACCCAGTACAATACCACTCAGTGGTGTCTGGGAAAGAGGAAAAAGAATGATCAAAATGACACCACGAAAGAATCTCATGAGGAAATTCATGATTTAACAAATTCTGAGATTCATGAAGAATCCATTGAGCCCGAGACTCTGGAAAATACGGAACTATCCCTAAATCCAATTAATATTGAGGTAAATATTAATCGAGTGGATATTGTGGTGGATAATGCCTTTGCTTATAATGTCGCATCTAGCATTATGCAAGAATGTGAGGATCTCGAATCTCAATCTGTTGAAGAATGTCGAAAAAGACAGGATTGGCCAAAGTGGCAAGAAGCAATTCAATCAGAATTGAATTCGCTGGCAAAACGTGAAGTTTTTGGCCCTACAGTTGAAACACCTAATGGTGTTAAGCCTGTCGGCTATAAATGGGTCTTTGTACGCAAAAGAAATGAGAAAAACGAGGTACAAAGATATAAGGCACGCCTTGTTGCACAAGGTTTTTCTCAAAGGCCTGGTGTCGATTATGAAGAGACATATTCGCCTGTAATGGATGCGATAACCTTTCGTTATCTCATAAGCTTTGCTGTCCATAAAAAGCTTGACATGCACTTAATGGATGTGGTTACTGCCTATCTTTATGGCTCACTTGATAATGAGATATACATGAAAATTCTCGATGGACTCAAGATGCCAAACGCGCATAATTCAAAATCTCGGGAAATGTTCTCAATTAAATTGCAAAGATCCTTGTATGGTCTAAAGCAATCTGGACGAATGTGGTATAATCGTCTTAGTGAGTACTTGTTAAAAGAAGGCTATATAAATGACGCTATTTGCCCGTGTGTTTTTATAAAGAAAACAACATCGGAATTTGTTGTACTTGCCGTATATGTCGATGACATAAACCTTATTGGAACCCCTATAGAACTCCAAAAGGCAATTGATTATCTAAAGGATGAATTCGAGATGAAAGATCTCGGAAAGACTAAACTATGTCTTGGTTTGCAAATTGAATATTTGGCAAACGGAATTTTTGTTCATCAATCTACCTATACAGAAAAGGTACTGAAACGGTTTTACATGGATGAAGCACATCCTTTAAGTACACCGATGGTTGTTCGATCACTTGATGTGAACAAAGATCCATTCCGACCACAAGAAAGGAATGAAGAGCTACTTGGTCCTGAAGTACCATATCTTAGCGCAATTGGCGTACTAATGTATCTTGCAAATACTACAAGACCTGACATATCCTTTTCAGTTAATGTCTTAGCAAGATTTAGCTCGGCTCCTACGAGGAGACATTGGAATGGGATCAAACACATATTGCGGTACCTAAAGGGAACTACCGATATGGGCTTATTTTATGGCAAGAATTGCAGCCCGGATCTTGTTGGTTATGCTGATGCTGGATATTTGTCCGATCCACACAAGGCTCGATCTCAAACAGGTTATGTGTTTACCTGTGGAGAAACCGCCATATCTTGGCGATCGACTAAGCAATCAATTGTGGCTACTTCATCTAATCATGCCGAGATAATTGCTATTCATGAAGCAAGTCGGGACTGTGTGTGGTTGAGGTCTATAATACATCATATCCAAGACAAATGTGGTTTGAAGTGTGATAAACTACCCACAACTTTGTATGAAGACAATGCAGCATGTATAGCTCAATTGAAGGGAGGATTCATAAAAGGAGATAGAACGAAGCATATTTCACCAAAGTTATTCTTCACACATGATCTTCAAAAGAATGGTTATATCAATTTTCAACAGATTCGTTCAAGCGACAATATGGCTGATTTGTTCACAAAATCTCTACCAAAGTCAACCTTCAAGAAGCTAGTTCACAAGATCGGGATGCGAAGACTTAAGGACATAAATTGATGTTCTTATCAGGGGGAGTTAATGCGCGTTGCACTCTTTTTCCCTTACAAGGTTTTGTCCCACCGGGTTTTCCTTGCGAGGTTTTTAACGAGGCAACCAATAGGCGCATATTCAAACATGTGTACTCTTTTTCCTTACTTTAATTTTTCCCATTGGGTTTTGTTTTAAGGTTTTAACGAGGCACATCATTGAATAGACATTCAAGGGGGAGTGTTATAAATAGAGAGATTTTACACTTCTATTTAAGGTGAATGCCTTTAATTAGAGAGATTCTAGAGTCCTATTATTGTTAGCTAAATCATCCCACTCCCTATAAATAAAGGGGTCTTCTACCATTGTAAAAGTCCTATGCGCCGAGGGTCGCTTGGAAGCAGCCTCTCTGCCCTTTTGGGTAGGGGTAAGACTGTCTACATATTACCTTCCCCAGACCCCACCTGGTGGGAGTATACTGGGTAGTTGTTGTTGTTGTTGTTGTTCTACCATTGTAAAACATCCCTAACAATCTCTAAGTATCAATAAGAATACTCCTCTCTCTCTATTCTCTCTATTACTCTTGTTCTTGCATTATTGTTCTTGTCTTTATATTATTTCATAACATTAATTAAATTTTTGGTTTTTTTGGAATTCTATTTAATTTCCTTTTTCTTCTTTTGTGTTTTCTTCATGTATTGAGATTCAAAAACTAAAAAATAAATTTTAAATTAATTTGAATCTTTTCAACATCAAGTTTCCTCCTTTTTCAAATACCACTCTCTTTTTGAATAGTTATTTAATTTTAATATATCGAGTTTAGTATTTGTAACTGCACATAATGATGCTATCATTGAGATAGGAAACTAATTAAACATGTGTCTATGGAACGATAAATTTTTGTTATAACAACATTGAGTCAGCCATAATCTTTTGTGGTTTAAAGATTGAGCCGTCTCTAGGCGAGTTTCACTTTTACCTTTTTCAAATATTGGGTACAAGTGAAAAATCTTGTATAAATATCTGGTGGTCCAGGTTAGGTCGGATAATAAATGGGCGTTTATTGCTAATTATAACATTAGTAAAGTGACGGCCAGGAAAAAAAACATGGATAAGCTCTAAACTTGACTACTATGCTTAGGACTCGTTTGATACGATGGATAAGTAATAATTTATTATGAAATTAAATTTAAAATGAATTTATTTTATATTTGGTGAGGATAAAGTCGTAGTACAACTAATCCCGAGATTAGGTATCACGATTGTTATATTTTATTATCCCTATAGATAAGTGAAATAATTAATTTCAAATTAATAATTTTAGAATAATTAATTACAATACTACTTGTTTTCCAACCAAACGATCCCTTATCTATATATTTAAGATCTTAGGTGTCAAAAAGACCTTATCGGTGAAATAACTAGTCAATTATTTGAACAGATTGAAAAGTTCAGGAGCAAGTAATAATTTAGCAAAACTTGAAGGGACAGAAGTGGAGAGCAGCAGCACCAGCTATTTCCGAGAAATTTCGCGCCCCTCAACAATCAACATATATAGTACAAATCCATCAACTAAAATGATTTCATATGGCCATATATCTGCCAAATTTCATTATCACCAAACCCCTCCATTTCTTACGTAATATAACTATCCATCAACACACAAATATTACATCCAGAACATTAAAAAATTATCCTCGTACTAATACTTTATGATATATTCTATCAACAGAATTATATATATTTCTTCAATCCATCGCCTGAAAAAAATGACATTGTGCCCGTCTCCAGTAAACCGTCGTGCTACCACCGCGCACGGTGTCAGAGCGGCGCCGAGACTCGCGGTTGCCCACACAAATCCGGCCGTTATAGATGTCCCCGCCGGAAATGTCACGACTGCGAGCAGTTCTCGTGAGAAGCAACACAAGTTAACGAAGCTGTTACTGAGTGTGAATATTCAGAACAGTTTGGGACCGGTGCATGTGGTGATATCGCCGGAGAACACCGTGGGAGATTTGATAAGGGCGGCGATTGAGATTTACGTGAAGGAGAAGCGGCGGCCATTGTTGACTACTAGTGATCCTCGGTGTTACGAGCTTCATTACTCCCAGTTTAGTTTGGAAAGTAAGTTTCAGTCACCCATAATTTATTGGTAGTATTATTTTTTAATTCAACTTTACTTCTATATATTATCAGTGTAAATTTATGACAAGTGACCTTAGTAACCTGTAAATTTAAAAAAGTTACATTATTAATACATGCAAGTACAATACTGCTTAATTAATTATAATTAGAGGCGGATCCAAAATCTAAATTTTATGAATTTATTTTATAAATTTTTTAGCATTGAACTCATTATGTTTTTAAAGTTATGAATTCATATCTATTATTTTTGTAATTCTAATAAATATTTACATATAAATTTTTACTCCACATCGAAAGTTATGGGTTCAATTAAACCCGTCATTGGTACACTAGAAACGCCCGTGCTTATAATTGAATTGAATCATGTACTCCAACAAAAAATAAGTGTATGTACGATGCATTCATTGACTTAAACTTGAAATATATGGATGTATTTTCTAAAGTATGTAGTGTTAGGATTATAAATCCGACTAAAACATTATAGCCTTCATATCGAATTATTTGGAATAACTACATAAGCGGAAGCGTACGTGAATCCATAAGTGGAAATCCTTAGTCCTTCTTGATGATTGTCCAAATGTTTGGCTTTGAAAGCTCCTTGATCCTTCTTGAAGATTGTCCTTCTTGAAGTATTGGCTTTCACAAGAATTTATCTAAGACCAAAAATGGAGAATGGTTTTCCACTTGATATGCAAGACAATAATGGTTCTCTCTCTTAATGGGTGGAAGAAGAAGAGAATGTCTTGCATTCTTATGGGAACCATAACCCCCACTTATAACATATGAGTTATGAAACTCAAAAGTCATAAGCATGTAACCATGGTTACATATATGTAACCTTAGTTAGCCCATCATTAACTAAGGTTATCCTTTTGGGTATCTACACATTAGTCCTACACTTTATATGACAATATATTGGCCCCCTTAACATAATGTCCATAAGACCACTTATATAGGCCAAACCGAAAGATAGCACATAACATATAATTTATCCATATATTGTTCATATGTATGTAGATATAAGTCCATATATCTAACAATCTCCCATTTGGACGAGATATTCATACATATGTACAAACCTTAGCATTATATGTTACATTATAACCTTATGAGCTCAGAATTGCTATCATAATAAAATTGTCATGAACAATCCGGTCCATCAATCATACCAACATAGGAACTAAGAGCTCTTAGTTACTCTTGCGTAACTAGAACCAACATAGATCACGTATATCAATATAACCAACGACATGGATCAAGTGTAGGTGTGTAGCAGGGAAATAACATAAAGTGTGGTCTGAAATAGTATGTCTATTTTCAACTGGTTCTCTTTATTGAGATCAACCATAAACCTTAAGAGTACAAAAACTTTAAGACTGAATATCTGCAGATATAACCTTAAACTGAATTACTGAATGTAATGGACAATACATAATTGTATAATACAACCTTCCACTAAAATTCATAATCCTTAACTGATTTGACACCCATACAAGCAATATGCTCTTGAAATACTTTTGGTGTCAATCCCTTAGTAGGCGGATCCGCAAGCATGGAGTTTGTACTAATGTGCTCTATGCACAATTGTCCATTCTGTACTCTTTCTTAAACAACCTGAAATTTGACGTCCATATGTTTTGCTTTTGTCAAACTACTGTTGTTATTAGCATAAAGGACTGTCAGACTATCCTGACATCCAGCAAAATCGGAGTCGGTATACCCGATGATCTCAAGCTGGTCCGATCTCCGATATGTAAGCATGTAATCCTTTGTTCTCTGTAAGTACCTCGTGGCCCTTTTGGCTGCCTTCCAATGGTCCATTCCCGGATTGCTTAGATATCTGCCTAACATCCCAACAATGTATGCTATATCAGGTCGTGTACATACCTGAGCATACATCAGACTACCTACCGCCGAAGCATAAGGTGTCTTCTGCATTTCCGAAGTTTCAAAATTATTATTTGGGCACTGTTTGAGACTAAACTTGTCTCCCTTAGCAACAGGGGTGTTGCCTGGTTTACAATCCTGCATGCCAAATCTTTTAAGAACCTTATGGATATAGCCCTTTTGTGACAGACCGAGAACACCTTTGGAGCGATCTCGTTGTATCTGAATTCCTAATACAAAAGAAGCTTCACCAAGATCTTTCATTTCAAATTTCTTTGAAAGAAATTTCTTAGTTTCATGCAATAATGCTATATCGTTACAGGCAAGCAGTATGTCATCGACATATAGAACCAGAAAAATATACTTACTCCCACTGAACTTATGGTATATACAGTCATCCGCAATATTCGGTTTAAAACCAAAAGATGTAATGACTGCATGAAACTTATAATATCATTTTGCGACAAGACGAGCTTTATACTTAATAACATTGCCCCCTGAATCCCTTTTGGTTTTAAAAACCATTTACAACCAATTGGTTTAATACCTTCGGGCAATGTAACAAGCTCCCAAACGTCATTATCGCTCATAGACTTTATCTCATCATTCATGGCATCAATCCACTTTTGAGAGTTAGAACCCTTAATGACTTGACGGAAGTTGATTGGATCATCTTCCTCAAGTCCAATATCACTTTCTTGTTCTTGGAGAAATACAACATAATCATCCGGAAGTGCATTTCTCCTCTCTCTAGTGGATCTCCTTAATGGCACTTCAGTTTCTTGAGGTTGTTGAGTTTGATTTTCATTAGTAATATCAGGAACTTGATTGGGGAGATTTTCGAGATTGTCTTAAACTGGAGTTGTGTGATCCGTGTCAGGAATGAGAACACCCTGACCAAGATCAACAACTTGAGGGAAAGACACATATTCTTCCTCAAAGACAAAATCTCTGACAACTTTATCTCCCCACCCCCCAAACTCAATATCCTCAAAAAACCTAGCATTACCCGTCTCAAAAATAGTTCTAGAAGTGGGATCATAAAACTTAAAACCCCTGGATCTTTCAGAGTATCCAAGAAAATAGCTACTAATCGTCTTAGCATCCACTTTATTTTCATTCGGCCTATAAGGCCTTGCCTCAGTTGGACAACCCCAAATGTGTAAGTGCTTAATACTGGGTTTATGCCCGGTCCAAAGTTCATATGGGGTTTTGATTTTAGCTTTAGTTGGAACTCTATTAAGAATATAAGCTGCGGTTTTTAATGCTTCTCCCCAGAGTGAGTCTGGTAAAGTAGTACGACAAATCATACTTCTTACCATATCCTTAAGGGTCCGATTTCGTCTCTCAGCTACACCATTCATCGTAGGACTGCCTGGCATAGTATACTGAGGGATGATCCCACACTCATCTAGGAATTTAGCAAATGGCCCTGGACGTTGTTCACCTGAACCATCATATCTACCATAGTATTCACCACCACGGTCAGATCTAACGGATTTAATCCTTTTGCTTAGTTGATTTTCAACTTCGGCCTTATATGATTTGAACACGTCTATGGATTGGGACTTTTCATGAATAAGATATAGGTACCCATAACGAGAGTAATCGTCTATGAATGTGATAAAGTATTGTTGACCATTCCTACAAGGAGTAGGGAATAGCCCACAAATATCCGTATGTATCAATTCTAAGACGTCCGAAGCTCTCTTAGCACCTAATCTCGTCTTGTTTGTTTGTTTTCCCTTGATACACTCAACACAAATATCCGAATTTGAGGAATCAAGAGAATCAAGAATTCCATCTGACACGAGTTTCTGAATTCTTTGAAAGGATATGTGACCCAAACATTTGTGCCAGAGTGATATAGAATTCTCATTAGTTAATTTTCTTTTGGTACCACTTAAACTTGTATGCAAAGTTTCATTATGTGAGGTTATTGTGTCAACCAAATATAGGCTATCAAATGTTGATAAAAGACCAGTACCGATAAGATTTGAATTTTGAAAGAGACTAACTTTATTGTCACCAAATGAACATGAATAACCGGATATGTCCAATTTGGGAACAGAAATTAAATTCCGTCTAGAAGACGGTACAACAAAAGTCTCATCCAAATCTAAATAAAAACCGGTATAAACAACAGCCTAAATTTTCCAATAGCCTCAACTGGCACCTTCTTGCCGTCACCCACATAGATGTATCTTTCACCATCATTTGGTTTTCGGCAGTTCGGACAACCCTGCATAGATATACTTATGTGAGTAGTAGCAGCAGAATCTACCCACCAAGTATCCGTAGGTACCGAAATTAAATTAACTTCAGAACAAACAAGAGAAAGAAATGTACCTTTTTTCGCACGCCAAGCGTGGTACTTGGTACAATCTTTCTTCACATGATTAGTCCCCTTACAGAAAAAGCAACCTAGTTCAGTAATTTCAACCTTAGGTTCCTTATGTTGCTTATTCTGGGGCCTTGCAACCGCAATTTCCTTACCTTTCCTCTTCTTAGTATCCTTAGAAGAGGATGCCAAATGAGCACTTTCTGTCTTATCTTGCTTTATCCTTTCCTCCTCTTGCACACAATGTGAAATGAGCTCATTAAGAGTCCATTTCTCCTTCAAGCAGTTGTAACTGACCTAAAACTGATTAAAGTGTGCAGGAAGAGATATCAAAACTAAGTACACAAGCAGTTCCTCAGGTAATTCCAGCTTGAGTGACTTAAGTTTCGAAACAAGATGAGACATTTCCAAAATGTACTCTCTTATGTTTCCCTTGCCTTTATACCTCATGGAAACAAGTTTACTCAAAAGAGTACTTGTTTCCGCCTTTTCGTTTTGGGCAAAACGCTTTTCAAGGTTTTCAAGGAAAACTTTGGCATTACTTTCATCATTCATAGTGCCCCTGAATGATTCTGGAATTGCACGTTTCATGATCATTAGACTCATGCGATTTGAGCGTTCCCACTTCTCCATCTCCTTATTTTCATCAGAAAAAGATGTATCCTCAAGAGAAGCAGGTTGCTCAATCCGAAGTGCAAGGTCTAGATCCATGCAACCGAGAACGATCATAATGTTCTCTTTCCATTCCTTAAAGTTTGTGCCGTTAAGCACAGGGATGCTGTTTATATTAGCAGATATCGAAGCAGCTGAAGAATTAACTGAAAATAGAACAAGGATAACTTAATACATGCTTACAATTACTTGAACTTTAACTTTAGTTTATAGATTCAAAATAGGCAAATCCCATTACAAGATACCTAGCACAACATTGATTTTAGTCTTTGGACAGAAAATCAACTTGTAAGTGGTACTCTTGGTGTAGTGATCAAATATTGACAAAAAACTCCTGTCAAATATCAAGCCTTCCTTTGGGCCGACTTAATATTCACATGGAAAACCGAATAATTGTCACATATTTATCACCACAAGCATGTTCGAATTCCTGCCAAATAGCAACCTTCCTTTGGGCAGGCGTTAAACGCATTGAAGACTAACATCCACAGTCATCTTATATTTCAAGATCAATCAATCTACACAAAGGAGGTTACTTTGGCAACATAATGCTTCAATTGACTAATTTAAAATATTAGATGCTAAATCATATAGTTCTTTAAGCCATATATTGAATCTTTACTGAAAAATTACATGTTTTGACATGTAACATCTAAATACTAATTGTTTTAGTCTTAATTGGATAATACCAAAATCTGAAGCCATGATGGACTAAAACAATTAATCTTCAAAACTGACTATTAATGTATAAAACATTAATAAAAAAAATTTAATATTAATTGACATATAATTAATGTACAACTAAAATCTAAAAACTTAATACGTAAAACATTTCATTAATTATGAAAAACGTTTCTTACATTATGTCCTTATTAAACAGCCAGAAAACAAAACGTTTTTGCAATTTATGGCCAGATAATCGATTATCAGAGCCTGATAATCGATTATCTGGGCCTACTGGAATCTCAAATTTTGCTGAAAAACTAGGATAATCGATTGCTGAAAATACTCCAGATAATCGATTATTTTAACAATAATCGATTATCCTCAGGTTCTGTTTCAAAAATTTTTGATGAACAAAATGCAATAATCGAGTATTTTAAAAAAATAATCGATTATTCTCTGTTCTGTTTTGCAAAATTTTGGTGAACTTCAAAAATTATTCTAGGACCTTTCTGCCACGAACGCTGCCACTAAACCCATAAAAGTCGCCGCTAAATGTATTAGTGGCGACTATGTATTGAAACTAGAAACTGGAGTTGCCGTCACTGAAGGTTATTTGTAGCAACAATTCCTTGTTTAAGTTTCTTGTTGTTCAACAACCAAAATTTTGCAAACTTCAATATTTCAATTCATATAAAGATAATAAGATATTGAAACACCAAAGTTCATCAACAACATAACATTCATGAAATCATGCTATATCATGGTACTAGAATTTCAAAATCAAAATTCTATCTTAATTTAAACATGAATTTCATGAACTTCCAAATAATCCAAATATGAAGGAGGCTCTGATATCAATTGTTAGGATTATAAATCCGACTAAAACATTATAGCCTTCATATCGAATTATTTGGAATAACTACATACGCGGAAGCTTACCTGAATCCATAAGTGGAAATCCTTAGTCCTTCTTGATGATTGTCCAAATGTTTGGCTTTGAAAGCTCCTTGATCCTTCTTGAAGATTGTCCTTCTTGAAGTATTGGCTTTCACAAGAATTTATCTAAGACCGAAAATGGAGAATGGTTTTCCACTTGATATGCAAGACAATAATGGTTCTCTCTCTCAATGGGTGGAAGAAGAAGAGAATGTCTTGCATTCTTATGGGAAGCATAACCCCCACTTATAACATATGAGTTATGAAACTCAAAAGTCACAAGCATGTAACCATGGTTACATATATGTAACCTTAGTTAGCCCATCATTAACTAAGGTTACCCTTTTGGGTATCTACACATTAGTCCTACACTTTATATGACAATATATTGGCCCCCTTAACATAATGTCCATAAGACCACTTATATAGGCCAAACCAAAAGATAGCACATAACATATAATTTATCCATATATTATTTATATGTATATAGATATAAGTCCATATATCTAACATGTAGATACAAAAAGATTGCAATAATTAGGATCCTCCGTATGCAATGTTAATAGTTTGGAAGTGAGTCTTCTTATATTGGAGTAGTTGTTATTAACGGAAAATGATTTAACAATTAAACTATTGACATTTAATTTGGACGAAAGAAACGAATACAGTTGTTATGATCAGGATTAGTTTCAAAGTTTTTGTGGTTGTGCACTTGTGCGCAGGTGTATGCTATTTGCTGATAACATAGTCTTGATAAACGAGACGAGAGTCGGTGTTAATGAGAGGTTAGATGTATAGAGACATGCTCTCGAGTCTAAGGGTTTTTGTGGTTGTGCACTTGTGCGCAGGTGCAGACCTAGGACATATGTAATGGGTTTTCGGAAACCCAATAACTTTTACATTTTGTATTTAGATTAAAAAATTTATTAAATATTTTATTGTAAATTTAATTATTATCATATATTAATTTAAAATTATAATAAAAATGCATAAGCCTCAAATCTTAAATTGTGCTTCGTATTCCAAGTATGTGTCCGACTGTTTTCACTGCACCTAACGTGCAATGAAGACAATCTTTTGCACATGTCAAAATTGCATAGCCACATGGTTACGTGCGCTATATTTTCTTCGTTTAAAGATCTCGGTCGATTTTGTTTTAAGAATTTGAGTGCTTTTCTTTCTCTTTTTATTTTTGGGTCATAGAATTGAGTGTCAATTGTGCTTTAGTTTAACTGTATTTGATATAACTAAACCATTAAGGCGTATAGCATAATTAGTTAGACATGACCTTATAAACAAATCATGATTTGGTTCATTCACGATTAATTGGAATTATCTATTCTTTTTTGTACTATAAAATCTCTTACATAATAAAAATTTATTTGCGCGAGTGTTTACATCAACTCATATTAAACATATGATGAGTAAGTGATTTTAACACAACAAAAATAAAATAAAGACCTATTTATATCAACATTCATATATAATTGTCTCTCGCGGTAAAAGCTACAGTATATTTTTTCAGAAATCGATATTTATGTTATGTTATAATATATATTCTCTATAACAACATTCACTATACATAGCAGCAAAAAAATATCGGAACAAATAAGATTGTTATAAATAGTTTTGACTATATATAATTAACGATAATTAGGTGAGAAAAATTTATATGTAAACATATGTCATATATTTATTAATTTTATGTAAAAAAATATTAAAATTTAAAAACAAAACGGTATGATTTGCCTACAAAAGTGGCATTTTCTGAAGACTAGTTAATACACTAGCTTAATTTGCTGCATAATTAAATCCAAGAAAATGAAGGTGTCATATAAATGGCAACTATTGAAACCTTTGATTAGCTATGTTGACATGTTGGATTGACGCAGGTTTGAAGACAGAGGAGAAAGTGGTGAATTTGGGATCTCGAAGTTTCTTTCTTTGTCCAAAACCAAACACTGTTGTCAATTCATCATATGTGGATAAAGCAAAGGCAAAATCAAGATCTCCACTTCAGTTAACAAAGCTCATGGATTTCGTTCTATAACTTTTTCCTATTCTAAACTACTGTAGTTTTTTTCTTTTTTCATTTGAATGTGTCACATTTCAAATTTTGGTGATTAATTTTGATAAAATTCAAAAGACACCATTATCAAGTTTGAAATTTTGGATTTGAGCTTTAATTTGAAATTGGCATAAGAATTTGTGATGGATGTTATTAAAACTTGTTTTAAATTGATAAATAGTTGAATCTATAATTAGGGAAGTGGTGGTAGTATGGTGGCGGTGAAGAAGTTGATTGGGTTGGAAAGATTAGGAGGGGGCAGATTTTTTCTTTTATATTTTTTTTTTGCGAAGATAAGAGAAGGGTTATTGCGGGGAGGGGGGGCAGAGGTTTTTCTATTTTTTGTTTCTTTTTTCTCGATTTATGATATGTGTCAGATGCTAATTGGCGTGTGTAATGACAATTTTTATGCAGGTGTGATTAAACACAGAAGTGGTGTGTAATTGACATATTTTTAAAAGTTTAGATGTATAATATTATTTTTGTATTTAACATGTGTGTATAAGAATCTGGGGATAAAATTGATAGATAAAGTATGTATTTTGCTTTTTTATTATTATATGCATGAAAGTGAACATTTATACAATATTTTCCCAATTAATTAATATACCTTCTGTAAAATACAAAACTAACATGTTTGAAAATTCTAGTTAATTGTACACATTACTCATCAGATTCTTCAAAAAGTTATCAAACTCCACTGATTTGAAGCCTAAGATCAAATTTCGTGTTGAACTATCCCATCAAGTTTTTTTCTTCTTTTTTATAAGAAGAATTGTATAATGAAGTAGTCGTATACAAACATGTTAGAGCTTGCAGTGCAATATTAGTATTCTAGTGCATCTTTTTAACGTTAACAACAATTAAATAATTTCTGGTTTGAATGGCTGATCAAAATTGTAATTTATAGTGTTTAGTACGTATAATTACCCAGTATGCTAACTTTAATTAAAATTGAGAAATCAATCTTAAACTAAAAGCATAATGATCTGATATTTATGATTCAAAATCCAGTTATTATTTTTTGGTGACCCTATCTCTTTTTTTACACATAAGAGATTTACTTTTATATGTAAGAGATCTGTCATAAGAGATTTTTAATTTTAAAATTATAAAGAAGCACGATGTACTAATAACACTGCTTTTTTGATCAATTGTCGTACTCCTTTAATTTCTATGCCAAGAAAAGGTACTGCGAGAGGGGTAATTGTGCATTTGACGACTCAGATGCATTATGGTCTTTTAATTATAAAGTTTAGGGTGACAATGAGGAAATTCAGGAATCTGAAACTCCTCCCTTCTAGAGTGAGTGTCAGTGGTGGGTTTGGGTTTAATAAGGTAACTTAATGGTACTTACATGTAATTTTGTATAAGCGTGTTATATATATATATATATATATATATATATATATATATATATATATATATATGAGAGAGAGATAAAAATTTGTATATGAACCACTATATATGTATAGAAGATGTATATTTATAGTTAAACAGTATATAAAAGTTATATACATAATATTTCCTGAGTTTGGCAATGTATTCTTAGTATATTCCGACTGTATTATAAAATATTGTTCAACGATATATAAAAAGAATATATACATCTTATACTAGTGTATAATGTGTATAGTACATAACCTATACGTCACCTTGTTCTTATTCTTCTTCTTATATCATATGTATTTTTGCTTATGTAATATTATATTTTTCTACATTCCATCACTAAAAATTTAAAATTCTTTGTAAAATTTAAAAAGGAAATTATAATTTATGTATAATAAGAAGAAGTATGATGATCGTGGAGAAGATAACTGGGTTTGATGAAATTTTGGGGCTAAAAGGATAGTGTTTGACGAGGATTTCACTGGATATGAAGGATTTTGGAGGTCATTTGTAGAGATTTCAAATTTTTTAACTACTAACATTAAGTTTAAAAGATTGTTGGGCGACTGTTAGAGGTTGGGCTAGTAGCTATTATGGTTGCATTGAGGAGCCAAAGTCTTTCGTTGGTTTTTTTTTGGTTTCACTTGCTAACTTTTATAATTGATTTTGAGGTATGAATTGTATGTCGTATTTTGTGGTTATCGGTTGTCATTAGTTTTCATCGAGTGACTACAAATGAATTTCTTTTGAAGATGGAATTTTTTCATTCCTATATACTATTGAAAATTTTATTACCCTAAATATTCATATTTAATAAATTATTCTACCTATATAAATTTTGTTTACGAAATATATATATTCTACCTTAAAAAATTATAAATTGCATATTACAGGTTAATATAGGGTCGATCGAGGTTAATGGGTGCTTTGAGCTCAGAATGTCTAAGAAAGCAACTCCCAAGTTTAAAAATATAAAAAGATCAAATATATAGTTCTTGTTATGAAATAATATAAAGACAAGAACAATAATACAAGAACAAGAGCAATAGAGAGAATAGAGAGAGAGAAGTATTCTTATTGATACTTAGAGATTGTTAGGGATGGTTTACAATGGTAGAAGACCCCTTTATTTATAGGGAGGTAGTGGCTTAGCTACCAAGAATAAAACTCTAGAATCTCTCTAATTATAGACATTCACCTTAAATAGAAGTCTATTTATAACACTCCCCCTTGAATGTCTATTCAACAATGTGTCTCGTTAAAACCTTAAAACCAAAACCCAATGGGAAAAATTAAAGAAAGGAAAAAGAGTACACATGTTTGAATATGCGCCTATTGGTTGCCTCGTTAAAAACCTCGCAAGGAAAACCCAATTGGGACAAAACCTTGTAAGGAAAAAAGAGTGCAACGCGCATTAACTCCCCCTAATAAGAACATCAATTTATATCCTTGAGCATTTGCATTCCAATCTTGTGCATCATCTTCAAAACGATCTTTGGTAGAGATTTGATAAATCAACCATATTGACTTGAATAAATATTCCGCACCTTGAAATCATCATTCTTGATAGATATGAACATCTTCATATAATGTCGTGGAATGAATCTTCAATATCTTCATAGATGTATTCTCAATGCCATCATGCTTATAGTTATAGCAAGATACATATGTACATAAATTGTACTAAGGATTTGGTACTTCAGGACCAAGAATTGCATATGCTTCAAGCAACTTAAATCTTTCAAGTTAAGTCATATAAGCCATATAATAGACTTTAGATGCATATCAAGTTTTCCATGTCATGCTAGACAAATAAGATATCAAAAACTGACTATACATACCTTTGACTTTTATACTTTCAAGCATTTGAACTATAGGTTCAAAACTACATGTCTTTCATATGGAATCAATTCTTCTTGAATTGTATCTCTTCCATTTAGTTACTTTCTTTGGGTCAGCAAATGCGTATAGCATGCTTTGCAATATGTTGCAATTGAATTATCCCTTTTATGAACTTCAGGTTCATATCATGATATTTGGGGATATACATATACAAATGATAATTCATCCCATGTAACCTTTTCTCAAGTGTTTATCATGTCTCCCCCTCATGTTAGAAAAGCTAACTTGTTTCCTCAACTTTGGGAAATCATCTTTGTGCATTATCATGTCAATATACACGGCACATTAATAATAAGATGAAATTATTTGGTTCCTGACCCTGAACCACTTGTGAGGGGAGAATATAATATACTCTCGTATACAACGTATATCAAACTGATATATATAACTTTGTTCTCATAAGAAACAGTTTAGCTATTAAGTGGAAGCACTCAATAATTATCTTGCTAAACCAACTTTGATATAAACCAACTTATCAAGATGAACTATCTTGAGTAGAAAATCTGGAAATTATGCTCGAAGTTAGATTACTGAGCAATTTACCTCGCAAGCACCGGCCAGGCTGCGGGTTAATAACAATTGCGCATGTAACCATTTCATAGATGCATCATATGTGGTATACATGGCAGGTGAATGGGCCCATATTCACCTTTGATATTTCCAGAATTTATGGGCTTCAACCCGAACTCTTTAGTTGGTCAGTTCATTAATGAGAACAAGTGATACAAGAGAATTCGTAAAGAACTTTCTAGTTCTTTAATGTTCACCTATGTGAATTTGCACATCATACTTAAAATGAGATGGCTAACACGAATGCCAACTGAATAAAATATCAATATTGGTAAACTTCAAATTTACACCATGACATGTGCACTTATCAATAAACTTCAGGTTTATTATGACATGGGGTTTATACCAATAGATATCCACTTTATTGTGGCATTCTTTCGTTTGTGTAGTACAAACTGGAGAACAAAGCGGGTAGCTTTTCATATACAAATTACCCCGCTACAAGTTGTAGTAATAGGAGATATCAAATCCTTCCTTTATTTATAGTCTCAATATAATCAATCGCTTTCGCGTGTACTTTGGAAAATGAATAAGTTTCTTTGAGACTTACTACAGCACAATACTCAATTGTGTTTCTCCAACATAGTAATAATTGGCTCTTCTAGAGCTCTCAATTAATTTTGTACTACCACAGATTCATCAACATCCATGTGGTGAATATCTTTCTTAAAGAGAAAGTTATACCATTATGGTCATGTCAAACTTATATGCAAGATATGTTTCTTGCATTATCGTTGTCCTTTAATAGTCATATTTGCAAAATACTTTGGCGTACAATAGGTACGTGACCAACGATCATTCATGCCATATATCATCTCAAACCTCCTTCTAGGGGTGAGTGTGGTATCATCTCAAACCTCCTTCTAGGGGTGAGTGTGGTATATTTAATACCAATTTCATGTTCATATTCTTCCAATAATGAATATGTATTCGTGAATCAGATGTTGTCACATTCACTTCGGGGATATGTGATCTTGTTATCCTTTTCAAATCTATAAATGCGTCAGGCATTTGATTTGCTATTCTTTGCAAATGGATAATCTTTTGTGCCTCTTTCACAAATAGAGGTATGTGGATCAAGATGAGATAATGATGCATTTTTCCACAAAATTTCCCGTTTGGTTTCACCAACTTCTCCCCCTAATTTTGGGAAAAGTGTCTCATCAAATTGACAGTCTGCAAATCGTGCAGTGAACAAATCCCCTGTCAATGTTTCGAGGTAGCGAATAATGGAGGGCGATTCAAACCCAACATATATTCTTAACCTTCTTTGCGGACCCATTTTGGTGCGGGATGGAGGTGCTACAGGCACATATACTGCGCATCCAAAGATTCTTAAATGGGATATATTGGGTCCATGACCCAAAACCAATTGCAACGGGGAATATTTGTGTCAATTCGTCAGTCAGAGACGAACTAGCATTGCTGTATGCAAAATGGCGTGTCCCCAAACCGAAGTGGGCAGCCGACGAACTAGTATTGCTGCATGAAAAATGGCGTGACCCCAAACCGAAGTGGGCAGCCGACGAACTAGTATTGCTGCATGCAAAATGGCGTGAACCCAAATCGAAATGGGCAGCCTCGTTTTCATGAAGAATTCAAGATTATTCTCATCTATTGTCTCAATATGATATCCATTTTGAATGATATCTGTAAAACTCAACAAGTTCCTTTAAGACTTGGAGGAGAACATTTTGATTGATATCATTAAAACTCAACAAGTTCTTCTTAGACTTGGAGGAGAATATTGCATTCTCTAAGATAAACGTCGTGCCTTTGGGCAGAGTTACAGTTGCTCTTCCGGAGCCTTCAATCAATTTACTTCCCATGGTTTGACATATAAAAGAAAATATACGAACATGAGAATAAACAACTTCAATCCGTTTGTGTCACATAATATTTTCAAAATCTGCTGCTAACAGTTGACTAACAAAATCAGATATGTTATCCATAATCGATTACTATGTAGCTTGAAAATTTTCAGTTTAAGCATTTTTCACAAAACAATCGATTGTTAAACACACACAATCGATTGTTGAGCATTGACAATCGATTGTTGATAATTTTTGAAAAATTCCAGATCACACTGTTTTAAGACAATTGATTGTTAAATATAGACAATCGATTGTTGGCTATTTTGAAAAATTCCAGAGCACACTGTCTTAAGACAATCGATTGTTAAGCATAGACAATCGATTGTTGACTATTTTAAAAAATTCCAGATTACACTGTCTAACGACAATCGATTGTTAGACATAGACAATCGATTGTGGATGATTTTTGAAAAATTCTAGATTACACTGTCTAACGACAATTGATTGTTAGACATAGACAATCGATTGTGGATGATTTTTGAAAAATTCCAGATTACACTGTCTAACAACAATCGATTGTTAAGAATAGACAATCGATTGTTGACTATTTTTGAAAAATTCCATATTACACTGTCTAACGACAATCGATTGTTAGACATAGACAATCGATTATGGATGATTTTTGAAAAATTCCAGATTACACTGTCTAAGGACAATCGATTGTTAGACATAGACAATCGATTGTCGATCAATTGTTTTTCAGCTTTAATGCGAAAATATTAGATAATCGACTAGTTTTTCGGGTTAGTCGATTACCCCTACTGGAAAGTAAAAATATTATTGATATTTGAGCATATTGAAGACATTCTAAAGAACTACTGCTAACATTGCATCATGAACTAACTAATACGAGCTAATACTAATGACTATTAGTTTATTCACTAACTAATACAAATAAGTAGAACAAAATCAAATAATTCCATCTTCTTTCATCACGGACCCATCACCGATTAGGTGGTCTATTTTCCCCTCGGGTTGCTCAAAGAAGTCTGCCACATCCAGGTGGGTGATGTCCAAGTTGTCGTCATAGACAAAATTTGTTTCAGGGCCTTTACTCTTTCGAGATGCTTGATAAAGGTCAACCAAGTGTCTTGGTATATGGCAAGTCTTTGACCAGTGCCCTTTCCCACCGCAACGATAACATATAGTTTCTGAACCATTTGCCTTAGGATCTTCATGATCCCGTTTCTGCTTTCGGCGGTTATCTCTCCTTGGGGGTTGACGGACTTCATTGGAATTTCTTCCTTGTCTACGTCCCTGGCTATGACCCCGTTTACGACCATGACCATGGCCCTTTTCATGTTTGGCATAATGAGAGTGCACCTTATCTACTTCAGGCAGTGGTGTAGACCCAGTGGGTCGATTTTCGTGATTTCTCATGAGCAGGTCATTATTTCGCTCAGCCACTAGTAGAAGAGAAATCAGTTCAGAGTACTTTGTAAAGCCTTTCTCTCTGTACTGTTGTTGCAGTACCATATTGGAGGCATGAAACGTTGTAAACGTTTTCTCAAGCATATCATAATCGGAGATTTTATCTCCGCATAGCTTCAATTTAGAAGTAATTCTGAACATTGCAGAATTATATTCAGAAACGGACTTAAAGTCCTGGAGCCTCAGATGAGCCCAATCATATCGTGCTTATGGCAGAGTGACCAACTTCAGGTTGTCATATCTCTCCTTTAAGCCGTTCCACAAGATGAGTGGATCCTTGACGGTGAGATATTCAATCTTCAAACCTTCATCAAGGTGATGGCCCAAGAAAATCAAGGCCTTCGCACAGTCTTGGGTAGATGCTTTTTCTCTATCTTTAATGGTGTCTCTGAGACCCATAGCATCTAAGTGGATTTCAGCATCCAACACCCATGTCATATAGTTCTTGCCCGAAATTTCAAGGGCAACGAACTTTCTTTTCGTAATGTCAGACATAATCGAAAATTAAATTAGGAAGAGGGAAATACCTTAGATTTTTCGAGAATGGTTCTTGAGACGGTAGAGTCTCGTGCTGATAACGTGTTATGAAATAATATAAAGACAAGAACAATAATACAAGAACAAGAGCAATAGAGAGAATAGAGAGAGAGAAGTATTCTTATTGATACTTAGAGATTGTTAGGGATGGTTTACAATGGTAGAAGACCCCTTTATTTATAGGGAGGTAGTGACTTAGCTACCAAGAATAAAACTCTAGAATCTCTCTAATTATAGACATTCACCTTAAATAGAAGTCTATTTATAACAGTTCTTTATTTTTAGATAATTCACGCGTAATGTTAAATATGCATTGGATTGATGATCCAATCAATTTGTACAGTAAAAGTTTTTCCTAAGAAAAAAATATTTATGTGCAAGTTCTTAAAAATATCTAATTAAATATAACTACAATAACAACATACAACTTAAATGTAAATTTTATATAAAATTTATACAATTTATTTTTTGTGTATTTTTGTATATGATTTATACATACATGTAACAATAACAATCCAGTATACATAGTAAAAATAAATTTCATAAAACTAATTATATATTATACAATTTGTCTACAACTTATCTATTACTTTCACACATTATTTCTACCTAGTTAAATATAACTACAATAAAATACTTAAATACAAAATTTATACAATATAATTTTTGTATCTGATTTATACATAATAAAAATAAATATCATACAACTAACTATATATTATACAAATTATCTACAATTTCATACATTATTTCTATTTAGTTATATACAACTAAAATATCATATAACTTAAATATAACTTTTATACAATGGTATTCAACTTTCATACAATAGCTAAATAAATAAAATAATAATAATATAAACAATAGAATACAAATTTTCTATAATTCTATTACAATTTCGTAAATATAATTTTATCATGTCTTCTTCCTCTTCCTCTTCTTCTTCTTCTTCTTCTTCTTCCTCTTCCTCCTCGAGTTTCAATATGAAATTTAGCCAAAACCAAGCCTAATCTTCACCAAAACCCCTCAAAATTGAGATATAAACTCCCAGTCATATTCCTAATTGTTTATAACAACACCCAATTCAAACAAGTAATGACTTTTGAAAACCCAAATTTGAATTCAAAGCTTCAAAGCTTTTTAATGTCTGTCAATAGTGGAATTGCTGCTCTTTTTTGCGTTGCTTTACATTACTGAAATTATGAATTAAGAGATAGAGAGAGACGTAGAGAGAATTTTCAATTCTTTGTAACAATATCCAATTCAAACAAATAATATTTTTCAAAAATTCGAATTCGAATTCAAAGCTTCAAAGCTTTTTAATGGTTGTCAATGATGGAATCGTGGATGGGTTAAAGATACGTGAGGGATGGGGGGAGTGAGATGTGGAGAAAAAAACGTGGGGAGTGGAAGATACGTTAGAATAATTTTAGGATACTAATTATTATCATCTATATTTTATTTATATTTTTTAATTGCCAATAAAATACAAAACTAACATGTTTGAAACTTCAAATTAACGGTACACATCACTCATCAGAATTTTAATTTCACTTGGCGCTATCACTATTCAGACATTCTTTATTACTTTTTAACAATATTTTAATCATAAATAGTAATTTATAGTGATTTATATAATTAAACCAGTATGTTAATTTTAATTAAAAAATTAAGTAATCAATCTTAAAGTTAAAAGCATAATGATCTGATCGATCTTTATATTTCATAATCCAGTAATTCAATTGTGGTATTCCTTTAATTTATGCGCCAAGAAAAGGTACTACGAGGAGGGTAATTGTGCATTTGACAAAGCTTAGATGCATTATGGTCTTTTTATAAAGTTTATTGTGCCAATTTGGAAATTTAGGAATCAGAAACTCCTCCCTCTCTCTCTCGAGTTTTCTAGTTTCTCTTATAGTCCCACCAAAACCTTCTCTTTGTGATTCCCATATCCGACATAAGAAGTCCAATGGGAGCAATCTTGAAATGGCAATTCAGAAAAAAAAACACTAATATTAAAATCGGCTAGAACAAGGTGATCATCAAAAGGAATTACTAAATATATAACTTTGAGAGATGGATATTATTGCTATGAATGGTCCGATACTGAATAACGAGTATCCTTGTAGATGGAATAAGGTTCTCTTTCAAAAGTAATTTTGTCCCTTGTAGATGGAATAAGGAGCCTCAATCTTGACCTCCCTCGTCACCACAACATTGTTGGCTTCCTCGGTCATGCCAACATTGACATGCTCCTCGAGTGACTCTATCTTTTCCTTCATAGCATCAATAGTACTCAAAGCCTTTATAAGTCTACACTCTAAGGCAGTAATGGTTTGCCTTAGTTCCATCTCAGTCTGTGTGCGTCCCTCCAATTCATTTCGGATACTCTCAATCTCTTCAAGAGTGTGCCCTTCAAGGTGCCTTCCACCTCCCCCAAGTGTTGGCCAAAGATCTCCACAGCATCCATCCCCGCGTTTGTCTTCATCACCCACTATTTACCGAGCGAGACGTTCTCTGGAAGGACCTCCACTCCATCCTCAATCGTCTTAATGGAATATGGTTCTTGGGATGTAAGCCCTTCGTTTGACATAACTTCAGGTGGCACCTCTTGGCTCTTGTTGGTGGTATTCCTCTTTTTGCTACGACCGCTCTTGCCGGCAGCATCCTGGATGACATTGTCTTGGGTGTTGGCAGCATTAATTTCTTTGTCGTTCGCATTTCCTTAGATGAAACCTTCGCTATGATACTACACTATCACATCCTTAGCTGGTAACTAAGTAAATATGTGCAATTGACAACTCGCTCACGATCTTGCACAGCTTACTCACGTTCTTGCTATACCAATTCACCCTTACTACGCTCAAGATTGCTAAGAGAATGATAGAAAAAACACAAGAGATGTTAAAGGAAGCTTTGTATTAGAGAGAACTTAATTTGTTTGCTTGGTGAATACAAATGAATGACCTCCTTTATATACTAGTCAACTAGGGGCTAGTGCGTAAATATTAATTATTACACAAATCCTTGATATTTACAAGATAAGGGCTTTCTCTAGAATTTTCTACTAGCATAGAAGATTCCAAGGACTTTCCTAGCAAATCCATAAGGATCTAGGTTCTTCCTAAGGAAATGTCCATACTTCTCTATAATCTTCTAAAAAATGCTAGCCTTTTTTCTTATGTAAGCTTCTACATGACATTAATATATGCAAAATGATGCATATGTGGCATAATGATGTGGCGGGTCATCACAACAGGCTAAGCTTATTCAAGTTTGGCTCATCCGATTTGCGAAGCTGCAAATAAGATGTTTTTTTATGAGAGATTTCGGTTTCTTTTTAGTTTCTGAATTTCAAGATATGTTATTTGAAAAAACCACGGCGGGCTATAATTTTCGATTTTCATTTTTCATTTCCCCGAATAATTGAAAGTGAAAATTGGTACACTTTTAACCTATACCATCTATCTAATCAGAGCCGGATGTAGTGCACTAAACCCATAACTTACGACGCAGAGTAAAAATTTGTATGTAACAAATTTATTAAAATTACAAAAATAATAGATATAAACCTATAACTTTAAAAATATAATGGGTTCAATGTTAAAAGGGATTTTTACCTATATATACCATATAGCAAACCTTATTACCAAAATTGTGTATGGTTTGATATTTACCAGCCTATACCATGTTTTGTTTACGAAAATTGTACCAAACCAAAAATAGCTGAATTATATCCTAAAATAGCGCCACTTTTGTAGCTATCAGAATTAATGTGATTCTGTCACAATTAAATGAGAGTTTGAAAACGGAAAAAAATCATAAACCAACGTGATTCTCTCATTTTGTTACAGAAACATAGGTCTCATCTGTAACTCAATCAAATTGTAGAACTTCCAAATTTTTGAATACAGTTCTTCTACATCAATACAGAAATTCTAGAAACTAAATTTGTTCTTCATCTACATCAGTACACAAATTGTCGAATCAAAATCTGTTCTTCGTCGAAATCAGTACAAAAATTCTCTAGTTGTTGAATACAACTCTTCGTCGAAATCAGTACACAAATTGTCGTATTTTCGAATACAGCTGTTCGTCGTCATCAGTACAAAAATTGACGAATCTAAATCTGTTCTTCGTCTGTTTTTCTATCAACTACACAAAATTATGTCAAAAATCCCAACAATGCTGAAATCGAATGGTTATTGGGATAACTATGGCAGATTCCGAGATTTTGAAGTTGATGCCATTTTGGTAGATGATAATGCAAGCTACGGAATTCTCCAATATACAATTGCAGAATAATTATCGATTGATACATCGGATAAAATTATAGAAATAAAATACATTATGAATGATAATTGTCCTCCATTGGAGATTAGGAATAATATGTGTGTTCGTGTATATATGGAAACTAAAAAAGAGAATAAAAACTTAGGTTCATATCCCTTATGTATTAGCGTAAGAGATTTCAATATGGAATTGGCAATCACCAATGAAAGAATCAGTACAGGTATGTTTGATTCGACAATGATGAGTGTTTTTGTGTTACCTACTAATCTATGATTCAACGACATGTATCTACAATTAAACTATGATGATGATATCGTACTGGAAATGGCACAGCGATGTTGCTTTCAAATTTACCTACATAGTTACTACATTTGTGAATTTATTGTCTGCAGGTTCTTCAGGATCACTAGGTTACTAGAAATTCCATCCTCACCAGCTATAGAGGAATATCAAAGTGAAATAATAATTGAATATACGCAAACATGTATTGAAGAAGGACAAGTGTACCAGGACAAGAAAACAATAGCTGTTGCAATGAAGAATTATGCAGTTATGCACAAGTTCCGGTTCATAGTGAAAAGATCAAGTAATAGAAGGTATGTAGTTATTTATGGATTTGAAAAATTAGTGTACTATTGAAGATAGGTTTATTTATGCAATTGTAGTTAAATTGTAGTCATTTTGTAGTTAATTGTAGTGTTTAATAAATATGTCTGAATATTGTATTTTTTTGTAGCTACTGGCTTGTATGTGTAGCTGAAAACTGCAAATGGCACTTCAAGGCAACGTCAATTCATGATTCTTCATTGTTCAAGATAAGAAGTTTTAGCCGACAACACACATGCTGCCGAATGGACAAAACATTCATACAGCGCAAATGTACTGCAACAGTAGTTGGTAGCATTGTCGTTCCAAAGTATTATGATCCTAAGACTGTTTACACGCCAAAGTACATACAAACTGACATGTTATCCGAACATGGAGGAACCTAAGCTACATGCAAGCATGGAGAGCAAAGGAAAAAGCATTACAGTTTTTGAGAGGGAATCCGTGTGACTCGTACAACAGATTACCAAAATATTTTTATATTCTTGAGAAGAATTATCCCGGTTCTGTTGTTAAATTGAAGAAGGCAGCAGATGATTGCTTCTTGTACGCATTTGTTGCTCTTTCTACATCAATAAATGGTTGGCAGCATTGTAGGCCGGTAGTAGTGGTTGATGGGACACTCTTAAAATCAGCATATAGGGGTATTATGCTGACAGCAAGCACCATGGATGCAGTAGGTACTAGATGCAATAATTTTGTAGTTATTTTGTAGACAGTTTAAACAATGTAGGTAAATTGTAGTTATATTGTAGTTAGTTAGTATTTATATAAATCAATGTAGTTAAATTGCCTAAATTCTCTATATATATTTGTATTTAATAGTTAATCTTATTTTATGACTACAAATTGTAGGTTCTATTTTTCCCTTGGCATATGCTGTTGTTGATTCTAAAAATGACGCGTCTTGGAAGTGGTTCTTTGAACAATTCAAGGAAGCATATGGTGAAAGACCTTAAATGTGTGTTGTCTCAGATAGGCATGAGAGTATATCGAAGGCAACGTCAGTTGTCTATCCGGGCATGGCACACTGCTTTTGCATGTGGCATATATGGAAAAATATAAGGTCAAAATTCAAGAAGGCACATCTACAATTACATAATTGTACTTTGCTACAGCACAGTCATATACTCTGGATGATTCAATGAAAGGATGATGAAGATTGAAGAGGTAGACCCACGTGTATCGTCTTACCTATATGATATTGGCTATCATAGATGGTCAAGAGTACATGCAACGGTGAATAGAACTTTTACTATAACGTCTAACATTGCAGAGTCGTTGAACGCTGTAACAAAAGAGGCAAGAGAGCTGCCAATATTTGATCTATTTGAGTATATGAGGACTATTCTAGAACGTTGGACGAAAGAAAGGTTATTGAAGACAAAGGGTACTTTCACATTCCTTGGTCACAAATTCAACAAAGAATTGGAAGATAACAATACATTATCCCAGAAACTAAAGGTTATATATTCTTGTTTGGTGCAGGAGAAAAAACATATATAGTAGCAGCTGCAGTGTTTCCATTTTGTAGTTAAAATGTCGTCAAATTGTGGGTAAATGTAGTTATCGTTTATATATAGTTTGTTTGTAGCTGATTTGTAGTTAACTGATTGTTGCTAATCTAGTTAACTGATTGATGTATTATTATTTTCTGTTTGGTCTTGAATTGTAGGTGAGGGCTTCAACAAATCATATACATACTGTGTTAGATGGTGTGAAGCGGTACATTGTATGTCTAGAAAACAAGAAATGTAGCTGTGGACAATTCCAACTTGATGAACTTCCATGTGCCCATGCTTTGGAAGCATTAAGGCATAGGAACGGAAGGCTTGAAAACTATTGCTCTCCGTATTACACAACGAAGAGCCTTATTCTTACCTATGAAATACCAGTAAATCCTCTTCCTGATGAAGCCAAATGGGATGTTCCACAACATATTTTGGATAAGCTAGTAAAGCCACCGATGGGAGATAAAAGGCAGCCAGGTAGACCTCACAAGGAAAGATATAAAATATTTGATGAAATAAACTCAAAGAAGTATAAGGCGTCATGTGGAAATTGTGGAGGTGAAGGGCATAACAAAAGAACTTGCAAGAATGCGCCGAAAAAGAAATGAATATCATGTAGCTAGAATAGTTATTCAAAATAAATGTTAGTGAGCCCAAATTATCGGAATTTATTGTGTAACTATTTTACGTTTTGATGATAATAAAGAAGTATAACCATATATTTGAGTGTTTGCACTATTTACATTTTTTATGTATTCCGTCAAGCATCAATTCTTTTCATTTTTTATTGAATTGTTAAGCTTTTGTAAAAGCTATATGGAAAACGTCTGATGTTAATAAAGAAAAAAATGAATGTAAACTGTTGCCAGATTGTAGTTATAATGTACTGTAAGTATGTTCTAAATGTAGTACTGGGAATCACCTAATGGGAATTTGTAGTTAAAATGTAGTTCAATGTAGTTATATGCAATTGTATTTATATGTAGTTCAATTTGTAGTTATATGCAATTGTAGTTAAATTGTAGTCATTTTGTAGTTAATTGTAGTGTTTAATAAATGTGTCTGAATATTGTATTTTTTTTTGTAGCTACTGGCTTGTATGTGTAGCTGAAAACTGCAAATGGCATTTCAAGACAACGTCAATTCATGATTCTTTATTGTTCAAGATATGAAGTTTTAGCCGAAAACACACATGCTGCTGAATGGACGAAACATTCATACAGCGAAAATGTATTGCAACAGTAGTTGGTAGCATTGTCGTTCCAATTTGTAGTTATATGCAATTGTAGTTATATGTAGTTCAGTTTGTAGTTATATGCAGTTGTAGTTAAATTGTAGTCATTGTAGATAAATTATTTTTCCCCAAAATAATTGTTGATAAGGGATGGCTAAATTATTTATTTGAGACCTATATACATTTCATCATTATGCCGTGTAAGAACTGACAGTTATATAAACATATTAAATGGCAACTGAAGGTATTATATAAAAGTAACTCCAACATTAAAGTGAAATTATAAGACAAAGCTGTTACGGCAAAAATGCTATTAGATAGCTCGAATACTCGAGTAGAATGTATTCAAGAAAAATTGTTGATTACAACCAAAATGACTTAATGATTACATTGTTTTCCAATTCAACTACCAAATATGAACAGAATAGTCTACTTTTTCTTTCGTTGAACTTTAGTCCTCTCATTCTTTGCCGGTGCACCCTTCCTCCTTGCAAGTCTGCCAGTAACCTTACTCTCACTGATTGAACCATCTGTTAGCTTCTTTGTGGCGTAGTCCCACAATAGAGCTCCATAGCGTCTACGGTGTTGGTCAATATCAGTAAGATCTTCCTTTGGGATAGACAAATCACCATTGCTAATATACTCCGCAAAAGGAGCCACAAATACACCACAATCCCTGCAGCATATGAGAATTTTTCATTATATACCAAACGATAAAAAAATTAATTAAACATATAGAAAGGGAGATTAGTTTTTTTACAGTGAGCCTTCCTTTTGTTGTGGAATCTCAGCAACCATCCATTGTATGTCGAGAGGGTCTGTAACTGGCTTCTCTATGTATGACTTTGTAGTCTTGAAGTCAATGTCTTTGCGTTTACCATAGAAATCAGTGCATGACAAATAAAGAGGAATAATGACTGAAAATTTGTCAACCAATGTCTGAACTGTTTGATTACGCTTTGCTCTCACCAATGAATCATAAACATAAAGTTGCTGGTCCTTTATGTCAAAAACTAGCAACAACCAATGAAAGTTCTCCACAAGGTTAACAAGCATTAGCACATAGTCAACAAGATCCCATGCTACATTAGCAAGAATTCTATAGCCCATAATATATTTTCCAATATCATCCTCGACTTTAACAACAGAATTCCTTTGATCCAGTGGAGAAGTAGTGAACTTCTCGTAGATTCTTTCAATTTTTGTCTTGAACAAGCAATCGGTTGTTGTAAACCTAGTTTGGATGTTGGGGCCATATTTCCCCTTTTTTCTCAGATAGTACATAATAACATCAATGTGCTGAAAAAATAAAAGTGCAACTTACAATAAGTTATAGTGTAGACAATCACATAAACAAAATAACTACATATTAACTACAATTAGAAATTATGAATAAATCTAACAGCTTGCTTCACTTTAACAACACCATAACTACAGATATATAACAGTTAGCCCAAGTGCATCACAAAATGTAATTTGATTGCATTTAGCATGAATGATATAGAAAACAAGTACTATATCTACAATTGACCAATCATAATTACATAAGAACTACACATTACCTTCTTTTTTACACTAACTGCATGTGGTTCAAAAAAACAAAATTTTACAGTTGAAGAATAAATAGTAACATATATATGATGTGTACAATATAACTACATTTAAACATCATAGTTAAAGACAAAACTGCAATTATTACTGTGCTATTGATTACTTGTCCGGGGTGAGCAAGGGCATAGAACCAGTCCTTCTTATCAATCTTCTCACAACCCAAGTCCAACCAAGGATTGATTTGGTTATCCTTCTTTGAAAAGAAATCTTTCCTCCTGTAATAATAATAGAATGAAACAAATACAAAAAAATTTCAAAAACATTTACAACTTTAAAGTCTAAAAAGGTGGAAAGATATAGAAAACAAGTATATACGGACAGTGTAAATTTAAGCACCATACCTCCTAGATGCTTTGTCAGTGCGATGGTATAACCAGGTGGTGAACCTATCTATTAATTCAGGATCAACATCTTCACTTATGACACTTGTGAAGGGGTGCTTTAGGTAAAAATATTTTGGCCCAACCGAGGTGCTGCTTTTAGTACTATAGAGTGGAGTGAATGGTGATCGTGCATGTTTCCCGGTAACCTTGTTCTTCCTTGATGAACGGGGGTTGAATCAACTTGTATGGGCTCGCCATACATGACCAACTGTGATAGGTTTTCCGGAAGCTCAAAATTATCCAATGTCACACCTTTCTTTTCAATGCCTTCAGGCACAACTCCAGTCTCCTCTTTTTTATCTAGGCATTCATGGACAACTTCAGTCACTGTTACACCATGAATTGGTAATTGTGGAATGTTGTCTTCAACATCTGTTACATAAAAAATGACATACTTAACAACATTATACCAGTGTATAATCGACTATTTTCTATTAAAAACTACATTATTAAACAATACCTTCTTTTGCTACCTCAGCTGCTTCTTGGATGTCAGCATACAAGTCAACTTGTGGTTGAACATGTTGAGGAGAAGTGGGAGCTGAAAAACAAAGTGAAAAAGTTATTAGCAATTCTTGAAGTTTGTAGATATGTATGTAGGAATTATGTAGATACCTGTATTACTTGTGTTTGCATGGAGTTGATCACCAACATTGAACTGAAATGATTGTTTTTGTCTCCTTGATTTTGTTCATTACATTTTGTTGAACTACCAGCAAACTATATTTTTGGAGGAATATTTGAGAATGCTTTTTTGTCATAAGTACTATATAGTCTTAGCATAAATTATATGTAAACTCTTACCTTTGACTCATCCAATTCATTCCTCCTGTTGATAGCATTCATTACACTTTTCAAAGATTGATCTATGAACTCTCGAAGGCTTGAGAGTTCATAAAAAACATCTTTCTTAAATTGATCTAACTTTCCATCAACCTAAAAATTAATTATGTCTATTAGTTGGTAAGAATATTTTATTAGTTACACTTAAATAAAAAGAAACTATAAAGTAGCAGGAATGAATTCAAGTGGTGCTAAATTATGACCAAAATATTATATTTTCTCACAATACCTACTCAAGCTTCTTTTCCAACTTCCTGATCTTGCTACTGATAGATTCCATGACATTTTGAGAAGTAGCTTTTTCGGGTTCAACTGTAGGAGAAGCAGCAGTTGGGATATTTGATGGTTGACCAACCTCTTCATCTTCATATTTAATCTTCTCCGGGAGATTAAGCACTCCAACCTCTTCTCCAGATTCAACCATGTTTGAGAACTGAATGATGGAAGTGACAGTTAATTAAATTGAAAAGAAAAATGTAGATGTAATGTAGTTACTATAACTGTAATTGAGAATTATACAAAGGTTAGAAAAAAACCTTTAGCCACTCAGGCTTGACGATCTTGTCTTCAGTTGCAGCTAACCAAATCTGTCCCTTTGTAGCTGACCATCTTAAAATATGAGGAATCGATTCAGAGCACCGTGTAGCAAGCTCGGTGCTGACAGAAGAGCAACACTCATATAGCGACACTTGCAAGGAGAAGGAGCATCCACGTATAAGATAAGAATGTACGTTGATTAAGACGATGTCGGACAGATTCAATAGCCTGCTTGAAGGATTTTGTACCCCATGGGTACGACTCAAAATTACTAGACTCGATAAGAAAGAACATAAACTTGTCTATCAAAGTAACTTTGTCCTTATCAGAAGGACAAACAAAGAATTCCAACATATAAAGGACGCACAACTGTACAACATCCACATCGTTTGTCCATGATTTCTTAGTCACTATATTTTTTAAAAGCCATTTCTCAACCCTTTCTTTGTTAGGGAAATATGTAGTCATTAAAGGGCTAACATAGTTCGAATTGTAACCATAGTCTGAGAAACTATTGACACAATTAAAACCAGTAATCAAACAAAATTCTCTCAAAGAAAAAATCAATTTTTGACCATTTAAAAGAACAGAAAAGTATAGGTCAGTAGACTTTGACAACTCATACTTCATTAGAAGATGAATGGACTGGTTTTGCATACAGATTGGGGGCAGATCTAATAAATAACCAAAACACATTTTTTTGAATACACGTAATTGGTTTGAGGATAGTAAAGCCTTTATCTGGCCAGGTATTGTAGGATCACACAAGTAGTGGAATCGGAGCACACCATGATCAATATTTTGTTGAGCAAAGTAAGGTCCATTCTGCAAAAAAAAGTATATTAACTGTGGTTAGAATGACGTTATAGATTTCTGCATTACAAGATAGAATGTAACATATCATACCTACAATTTTAATCAACAGACTGCATTTAAACTACAATCTAACTACATTTATAAATTGTATAAAAGGCATGCTCCAATTAAACTACAAAATTGAGCCAAATAATCTACAAAAGTAGGACCACAACAAATTTTACAAAAATACACTTGAATAGACAAATAAGAACAAAATAACAGTTAACAGTTAACAGTTACTTAATGTAACCTTGAAAAAATGTAGTATAATTTTATTGAGCATGAAATTAAATGTAGCAGCTATACAAGTTGCAATACAAAAAGCATAGCTACAATTTACTTTGCAGACTACAAATCAACTACAATGTAACTACATTTATACCCTGTCTTTTAATCAAAGTTCCAAATAACCCTGCAAAATTGCGACAAATAATCTAAAAAAATTGAGTCAATATCACATTTTGCCAAAAAACACTTCAAAACCAAAAAAACACTTGCAGACTATTTTTTTGCAAAAAAAAATTAAACTACAAAACAGTGAGGACAAATAAAAATTATTTACCTTTAATGAAATTTTTTGAGGAACCAATTTTGTAGATTTTTTTGAGGGTTTCTTCTTTTTTTGTTTTGAGGGGGAAGAAGACACCTTTTGTTTTTTCGGAGTCTGAAGTTTGGGTGAATATTCTACAAAATCATCATCATCTACCATCAAGTCTTTCCCCTTGCGCTTAAGTTGTTTGTCGACTTTTTTTCTACTCCGCTAGCATCAATATAGTGCAAATGCTTGCTTCGCATTTCAGCACGGATTTGTCTTGGAGATGCACGACCTCTATTTTTTTCACTTGCATGGAGATATTGTTGGTTTTTGTGTGGTGATTTAGGTGTTAAAACACCCAAATCAAAAGACGAAATATCGTGTAATACATCTTTTGATTGTTGTTTTTTGGAATATTTGCTTTTTTCATCATTTCTGACTTGAATACAATTTGGAATGGGGTTTGAAACTATGGGGGAGTGAACAGAAATTCTCGAACTGGAATTTAGGGACGTGCGATAATGGTTTTCTCGAACTGGAATTTAGGGACGTGCGATAATGGTGGAACAACTGATTTCAAACACATGTGTGTACCAATCGTGGGGGGGGGGGGGGGTAATTAAAATAGGGGAGGTAAATCATGGATTTTGATAGACAGAGAGAGAAGCGTGTGGAGATATGTAAAAATCTGAGAAGATACGGTTCCAAAAATCATGCCTACAATTAATGGAGCTATAATTAAAGACTTAAATTAAATTATGGTACATAAATTAAAAGTTGGTATGCTTAAATGTAATAAACACAAACCTTAAACATGAGAGGTAATAATGTTTGGTATATGGTATAGATATGTAAAAGTCCCATGTTAAAAATTTTAAAATTGAACTCATAGGATTTAAATCTTGGATCTGCCTCTGTATCTAATCCTCTGTAATTTAAAACATTGAACCACACCATACTAAAATTATGTAAGCTATACATTCTTCATTTTTCAAAATCATATACAAGATTTATCTGAATTAAAAATCACATTTATATGGAAAAAATAATTCTTAATCCATCTTACCCTAGCTATTCAAGAATTATTCATACCCTCACATAATATTTAAGAAAATTAAACTATTAAAAAAGAATACAAATCACCCTTTAAATTTTTTGCTTAGAAAACAGGTGTTTTGTTTCCTTAATTTTTTTAAAATTTTGTATATACAAAACACAATGAATTCTTTTTTAGAAAAAAAAGGTGGTTAAAGTAATGGGTCAAATAATAACCAGGGTCCAGGACCCTTTCCTATCCAAAACAACCAGGTACGAGATTCACGCTTGACTCTCCTTTCTTCCTTCACCGAAGCAGCAATGGCAGTCACTCTTCCGACCACCTCTTCGTCGTATCTACACTCCAGAACTAAAGTCCCTGAGCCTTTTTTAAGGTATCCCCTTCCCCCTTTCTCTATTCAATTCGTCTCCCACTAAGTAAAATAACGACAAAGTTAACATTTTTATTTTTCTTTTCCTTCTTATATTCTTTTCAGCTGTGCCAGCAAAGTTTTTGTCGGACTAAGAATCCAATCTCCGAGTATGTTTCATTACATCACAGTATCTTATATTGTGCTTTCTTCATGTTTTAATTGGTTAACTGCTTGCTTATTATTTTTTTTGGGCAGATTCTTATGGAATTGCAACCTCTAATGTAAATGTTGAATTTCATAATAGAGTTTACAGAAGTATTGAATCGGGGTAATCTTGTTCTTCTTAATTACTCTTTGCACCCAAAAAGTTCTTGTCTTGAATAATTTTTTTTGTTTTTTTGATAATGGTAACTTGTAGTTTTTGTCTTGAATAATGCTATCTTACTCTCATATATAACCTAGTTTATATAAAGTATATGGTCCATAAGGGTGGATCGAGGATTTAGACTGGTCGGTTGATTCTCTTAATAAATTACCAATGGTAATGGATCTTTTGACATAAGCATATAAGGATGGAGCCAAAAGTAGTGGGTTCGAACAAACCCATTACCTTTATTTATAACGGTGGTGGTTTCGCGGCCAGCTTGCCCACCTCGACTATTCACTAGGTATGTGCTACATCCTAGGGTAACTCTGCCCGCCAAGGCTTAGGCAGCTAGAAAGAAATCACCTACGCTGGGATTTGAACTTGAGATCTCATGGTTCTCTTCCCACTTTATTGACCACTAAGCTACACCCTTGGGTTGGACGAACTTTACTTGGTTCGCCTGTATGGAAGGAATTGAACTTGAGTTTTAATGTTGTGAGAAGCATAGAGGATGTTGAATCATGAATGTAGAGATGAATGGTCTTCTTAGTTCTAAAATTTTAGTTACTATTTTGGCCTTGAAGCTGTATATGTTTATCTATACAGAAATCAATTTCAAAAAATAGCATATCATTTTTCCTTTCTTCCTTCCGCTTTTCACACCTATGCATGTTTCCTTTTAGTTCCTTGCCGTCCCATCGGAGCATATTTTCTGTAGGAGAGGTCGAGAGGAACATGCTGCAGGCTAATTTAATTTAATGGTTTTGAAATGGGAAAAAAGTTGTCTTTTTATCTGCCTGTAAATTTTTGTCGAGCTTAGTTGCTCTGTTCATGTTCATCTTGGAGCCATAGTCCTTGCCCCCAGCTACTAACAGAAAATGCTTTGTGGACAAGCCAGAAAGGCCCAGTGCTCGGAAACAATACGATTTGACCCGAGGATTGTAAAATTTACCAAGAAGAACTTAGCATATAGGTTATGACTCAACGATTAGATGTGCAGAGCTATCCTTCACTTTACTGAGCTTTATTTAATCTCTGCATTTTGCTGCTGAATTGTTAATCTCACACTCAAGCCTTCTCGTTTGTCAGCCTTGTTTTTTCTTTCATGTCTTTTTTGCTTCTATATCGGGGGTGAAGCGAGTTTGATAAGGTTGATCATAGACGGCCTGTGGTTAATGTAGAGTCCACATTATCTTTACTGTTTTTCATCGCTCTGGACCTTATTTGTTGGTTATTATTATTGCATGTCATCTATTTTATGGTTTTCATGATGTTGTTACTATTTCTATGGTATATGTTAATGATACTGATGAATTGTCTCTTGTTTTATTTCCATCTTCCTGATCCGAGGGTCTATCGAAAACAACCTCTCTGCCCTTTAGGGGTAGGGGTAAGGCCTGCATACACACTACCCTTTCCGGACCCCACTTGATGGGATCGGTGTTATCAAGGGCGCGCTTAAACTCGCTTAAGCCCTGAAGCGAGGCTCAAAACATGTTGCGTGCTTCCCCTCGGTTAGTGGGCGCTTCAGCGTTTTCATCAAGGCTCTAAGGCATACTTTTTCTTGCCAATGAGCGTAATCTAAAGAAAAGACACTAATCAATTGACACTTTGTTGTCAATGTTCTTCAGTTTCTTTATCTATTATTTTGGTTATCATGCTTATAGATATTAGTCTTGAACTAAATATACATATTTGTAGTTTTTCCCCATTTGTGCGTTTCTTCATTAAAGCCCACGCTTTATTTGTGCTTTGCGCTTAAAGCCTCAACAGACCCTAGAGCTTTTGTGCGCTTTTCGCTTTTGATAACACTGGATGGGATTTTACTTGGTCGTTATTGTTGTTGTTGTTGTTGTCTTTTTGCTTCTATCTTTGAAATTATTTTTTCCAAAGCTCACATCTTTTCTTAGTCTTCCACATTTATTCTTTTGGTCCCTCTTCTTCAACGTACCAAATATTCCCAAAATCCTTAGTTCCTCTCAGTCTCTTCTTGTAATTCTCCAAATTGTTTCTCTGTATCATCACCCCAAATGTGCAGCGATGAGAAGTTGGATGAGCGGTTTTGGTCTGTTTATTTCATCGATTCTATGCCTGTTCATTGTTGTCCACCTATACTTGTTGCTTTGACTTGCCAGGTCTTTTCACTCAATTCCCACTCTCTCCCCTAGGAGCTCAAGTCTCCAACTTTCTCCGAAACTCCTTTGACATCCAAACCTGACACTTAAATCTCTGTGCACTCAATCACAAAGTCAGCATGGTTTGTGTACTAGCAAATATCAAATCTTTCCATAGTTTAAATCAGAACATTTAAACTACTTTATCCACAGAAAAAAAATGAGATGTCAGCAAATATCAATGAGGTGTAGCACTTGCCTCATTCTTAATTGATAGTCACTAACAAGCCTGTGCCTTGCATGTTCTCCTGTTCTTAATTTCATTACTAGATATTGTCCATTCTGACTATATCCCATCTTTTATTGAGTAAGATCTCCATTTTCTTTTGGATAGAATTTTGTATAGTTTTCCTCGAGTTCCATTTTGCTGCTGCTTTTGTTTGTAACCTAACCCAGAGTTTATACTTCCAGAACTAGAAACAGTAAACCAGCGCGTGCACGAGTTTCCATGATGCCCATTGGGACACCAAGGGTGCCCTACAGAAATCCAACTGAGGGAACGTGGCAGTGGGTTGATTTGTGGAATGCTCTTGTGAGTAACACGTTTTCAGTTTCAAAGAACCTTTGTTTCTCCTTTGGCTAAATGGATTAATAATCAATAATTTTGATCTGGGAAAATATCACTGAATTCTCTGATCCAGTACCGTGAACGTGTTATTTTCATCGGACAACATATAGATGAAGAATTTAGCAACCAGATACTGGCAACAATGCTGTACCTTGACAGTATTGATGATTCCAAGAAGCTCTACCTGTATATCAATGGCCCTGGTGGTGATGTGAGTTCTTTACTAATTATACTTTGTAGTCTCCTGGAAACAGCCTCCCTACTCTTCCGGGGTAGGGGTAAGGTCTGCGTATATGCTACCCTCCCCAGACCCCACTAGTGGGATTTTTACTGGGCATGTTGTTGTTGTTGTTGTTGTTGTTGTTGTAGTCAAAGTTTCCTCTTTTATTAGAAACATCTCTTTTTTCTTCTTAATTCTGTGCTCAGACTGCTTTCTTTTTTCTTGTTATTTGCTTAATGTTACTTCTATTTACAGCTAACTCCGAGCATGGCCATCTACGACACAATGCAAAGTCTGAAAAGTGCTGTTGGCACCCACTGTGTGGGCTATGCCTACAATCTTGCCGGTTTTCTTCTTGCTGCTGGAGAAAAGGTACTGTAGTTCTCTCCTAGTGATGAAATATGGGAAAGAACCTTGTGCTATCGACAATGTCTTGCTTAGACTAGCTTTCGGAGTTGCTTGCGCCTGGTTATTTTATGCAAAGATGGGATTGACTTATCTGGATATATTGGCTTGTTCCATATTTTGGTTATATTTTTTCTTCAGCATTTGACATGTAAAGAAATTTGCCAGTATCAGCCACTTGTGATGGCATCCCAAAGAACTTTATTTTATAAGAGTTCATTTTATCTTATTTTAACCTAGAGATTTATTTGCCTGATTATGAGTTGGTCTTGTCTCTTTCCAAAGGCCTCCATCTAGAGTTGCGCGATTCTATATTCTAATGTGCAGTCAAACCTCGGAATTATTGGGGTTGGGGTTGAACTGAAATTTGAGGGTCTACTGAGGATGTACCACCTGGTTAATTATTGGAGCATCACAAAACGGTGTACCAAACAAGGAACTACAAATAGTTGTTTCCTGTGGGCTAGCCAAGATCCATGTCCAAAGTTAGTCTAACAGTCACTGCTCATTGGGACTATAATCACTTCGGTAACCTTCCATACTTGACAGTGGCAATTTATCCCATTTGTTGCACCCTTTTGTGATGAAAACTATTAATGCAAAGACCACAAACAATGAGATATAGATAAACATGTTTCATTATCTCTTATTTTAGAAGATGATATAATAGTGGCAAGCTCTCTTGGGAAAAAGTTCTCCAGGATTCTTTGTTTTGGCCAGTTTCTTTTGTTAGTGATGTGATTGTGCTCCTGTTGTAAAGATGATAAAGACCTTATTTTACTGTGGAAAGGCAACTAAAGCTCAATGTTAATTTTACAAATTTCCAATTGTGAAGGGCAATCGATTTGCAATGCCTCTTTCAAGGATTGCACTACAATCTCCTGCTGGAGCTGCACGCGGACAGGTTTGTCTCCTTGGCATTTTGGAAGGAAATGCTTGTTTTTGATGACATTTCCGAGGCTACATACTTATACGATTTCATATTTGGCAGGCTGATGATATCCGTAATGAAGCAGACGAACTTCTCAGAATTAGAGATTACCTTTTCAAGGAATTGGCTGAGAAGACAGGCCAGCCTGTTGAAAAGGTATATGTTGCCTTCATCTGAATTTGGATATTTTGTTTTAAGGTATATAGCATACACCCCCTCAAACTATGATTCAAAATGGGTCTCCACCTAAACATATTAGTTGCAATGATTAACCACCTAGCCTTATTGCCTTTGAATGGACTCTCCTTAAATTTGAGGCAAGGTTTGATGAGAAAATGTGATCTCTGCATATTAAAAGTATTGACCATTGTAGCTTCATCTATTGGAAATATGCAGGTTCACAAGGATTTAAGTCGGATGAAGCGATACAATGCCCAAGAAGCACTTGAATATGGTCTTATAGACCGTATAGTTAGGCCTCCCCGTATTAAGGCGGATGCTCCACGAAAGGATACCACAGCAGGTCTTGGTTAGTCCATATGCCTTGTAAACGGAATGGCTGATAGTGGTTGTACGACTTGCAGTCTTATTTTGCGATTTTTTAGTTCAATCTACATATGTACTCTTTTGATTTACTTATTTAGGAAAAAAATTCTTTCTACAAGGAAATTGACAAGACTAGTTCCCTTTGTTTAATATTATGAAAGCAAGAAATCCATTAATAGCTGGTATGTCTACAAAGATAAGCATTTCTCTTTCTGTCAGATTCCCTTTTCTGATTATCAATCAATTAGCGTGGCTCTGGGTGTATATTCAAGAAGCAAGTTTTGGTATTTTTGACCAATTTTTGTGTTAGGATCTACTATAATTCTCTAAAACACCAACTAGAAACTTTTGATCCAAGATTTTATTTTGATAAGTTCAACTTTCAAAATTTTTAGCATGAAACTCATTTTACTGTTAAAATTATGGATTCAGTTATAAGATTTGTTGAGATTTTAGTAGATTTTTACATATATATTTATATTTCGTGTCAAAAGTTATGGATCCACATGAACCCTTAGAAAGTAGGTTACATCCGCCCTGGCTTGATAGAGTGTCTCATCATAAGCAGCTACAATATAAAGATAAACAACTATTTGAGAATTAACGCTAGGAGTGACAAACGGGCGGGGCGGGTTGGATATGGTTCGAGTTGAAAACGGGTAATGAAAAAATAAATAAATTATCTGACTCGATCCAATATTTAATACGGATAAAAAATGGGTTAACCAGCGAATAGTATGCCATTATTATCCATGACTTTTTGAATATAATTACTTTTGGGAGAATTCTAATCTCTCAAACATGGGGAACCCCTAATTTGAGGCTTTACTGAAAATGTTGGTTTATGTTTAGTCAACAATGGCATGTCAATTGGAAGAGTTGGTGTGGATGCTAGGAGGAAGCTTCCTCCTTTGATGTCACCAATGACATCAAGAGGAGGTCTTTACCTCTATAAATAGATGCACTCTTTCATTTGTAGAAACCATCACAAGAATAATACAATATATTGTAGTGAGTAGAGAATTAAGAGAGAAATTCTCTTAAGTGTAATTGGGAAATCTCCCTTTCCTTTATTAATAATAAAAAGACAATTGTTCTCTGGTGGATGCAGGATTATTTTGATCTGAACCACGTTAAATCTTGTGTTCTTTCTTTTACGTTTCATCTAACAATTGGTATCAGAGCGACAAGGTTCTTTAACGTTCCAAGGAGGAAGAACAGCAAATATGAGTTTCATGAAGTTAAACTGATAGATTTAGTGGGCGTAACAACTTCAATATCTGGAAGATCCAGATGATGGTGTTGCTGCTGAGGGAAGGTTCAATCCATGCTATTGACGGAAAACATCCTAAGGATATATCAGCTCTCGACAAGGAGAAGATTGAAGGGGATGCATTGAGTGAAATCCAACTATCGTTTGCACCTAACATGCTTTTGAAGTGACTACGGGTAACAAAGAGACGTCCAAATAGTTATGAGAAAAGCTAGAAGGGCTATACCAAGATCGATCAATGACAACAAGAATGTTGTTACAACGGCGTCTTCACACATTTAAGATGGGGCCAGGTACTTCGTTACAAGATCATTTAGATGCGTTCAATAAACTTGTCATCGACTTACAGATTGCAGGAATTAAAAAGGAGGAGGAGACGTTTGCATGTGCTTTGCTATTTTCATAAATTCAGGATATCGTGATATTGAGAATTCAATGATGTACAGCAAAGAGCTATCAAGCTTGAGCAAGTGCGGCAAGCACTTAACTCTAGTGATGTGCGGATGCATATTGAAGGAGATAGAGATGACCAGGCAAGTGGGCTCTTTGTGATAGGCCGGACTAGCCAATAGGGAAAGAGCAAATCAAAGCACAGATGAAAGTCTCATGTGAACAAGAAGAATACAAAGTGTTGGGGTAGTGGCAAGAATGGGCACTTTGAACGAGATTGCCCAATGTCAAAGTCCAAGGAAAAGGCGAGTGCATCTACAGTTGAACATGTACATACTTTTGATAATGATTGTGTACTAAAAATATCGTGTAATAATAGTAGTTATGGAAACAAATTGGTGTTATACTCTGCTTGTACTATGCATATGACGTTCCGAACGACTGGTTTAGCAACTATGAGAAAAATGGAGGAATCGTAGCAATAGGCAATAACGCAACTTGTGCAATAGCTGGTATTGGCTCAGTTCGGGTTCGCTGCCATGACGGAGTCGTGAGAACTATTACACAAGTCCGTCATGTACCTGATCTGAAGAAGAATTTGATCTCCCTGGGTACTCTGGATGAACAAGGCTACATGTATATGAGCGAAGCAGGAACTATAAAGGTGACTAAAGGTTCTTTAGTCATGCTGAAAGGCAAGTTGGAGAACGGCCTTTACACATTAGTCGGAAGCACCATTGTTAGCTATGCAAATGCATTTACCGTGTAGTTATCTAATGATGGCAAGGCAAGACTATGACACATGAGAAGGGGTCATATGAGCGCACATGGATTGAAGATGTTGAGCAATTGTAACCTTTTGGAAGGATGTTAAACTCATTGGTTATCGTTAACATTGGGTTATTCATTTTCTAAATGGATAATATAGTTCTTATTCATATTTGACCGTTTTTAAAAAGTTCATTATCCAACCTATTTTCTAATGGATAATATGGATAGTTAACTCTTTTTTCTAACCATTTTGCCACCACTAATTGATGCTATTATATGCCTTTTCCAACTACTATTTTGTTTAGTATAAAATCTGAGATATATATAAAATTATAGACACAAAAACATGCTTTAACTTTGTCTACATTAACCTCTAAGAGCCTTTTCTATCAGCTGCTTTCTTAAGGACATTGTTAGTATATGGATCATATGTGGATTAATTGGGCATTTGGATAGATTTAAAAATGGAGTAACAATAGAAATGGTCCAAAGTACAAAATGAAGAGGATGAACATACGGGAGAATTTCAACTGATTTTGTATCAAAATTCGTAATTAAATTGAGCTCGAAAAAGTCCTCTGCGACATGTGTATCAAACATGTATCAGGCATGTATCTCACACACAAGTATACATGGATATACATGTGATACACAATTGATACATGTGTGATACACAAATGATACACAGTGTGATACACATTATTTTTTTTCATGTTCAGCTTTTATTTCGAATTTTCAATTCAAACTACCTCAAAACTTTACCAAATCATCCCAAAACTGATATTCAAGCTCTTTAAGTTGTGCCCAATCTATTCTAATAGCATCTATTCAAAACAAAGCAAAAATTTGATATTTTTTTTGCTCCAAATAGCTAATTGGCTAATATCAGTAATATTTTATCAATTGGCCAATTTTTGTAATAAGCTACTTATAGATAGGCATAGCTGATAACTCCTCAATTTCAAAACTAGCCAGATTTACAAGTGACCGTTAAAAAATAACTTAGTTTCAAAAGTAATCGAAATTTAGCCACTTTTCGTGTAAAGATAAATCTGAACGAAAATATTGTTCAAAATCCGAAAAAATACTCCAGCATAATATACTGGAGTTCCAGTATATTATACTAGAAATCCAATCTGATATACTAGTTTCAGTATAATATTCTGGTCCATCATAATATACTGGAGCCAATAAAATATACCGGTCCAACATAATATGCTGGAAGTTTATACACAGGTGCACTGAACTCCAGTATATTATCCTGGATCGGCCTCTGTTGCAGCAAAATAGTGGCTATTTTTCATTGGCTTGGTAAACGCGGGCTAGTTTTGAATGACCAGTCCGAAAATTGACTAGACCGTGCTATTTTTACTGAATATGCCTGTTAAAACTAGACATAAACCCTGAACTAAGATGGATTCATTTCTGGAATCCATCATACATCTGTAATTCTACAGCCAAATACCAGAATAAGAAACGGTAACTAGAGAACTAGCTCGGATTACTGCACAGACCTAAAAATGGAAATTGACATGCTGGCCCAAGTTTACACACAAACAGCAAATAGACGTGAGAAAGACCAGAGGGAGCTTTGTAAATGATGTCCTTGTGGTTTACACAATCTGGTAAAATCCATTCAAATTTCACCTTATGCAGGTTGAGCAGTTACAGTTATTTCAGCTGGCTTATTCCTTGAATCAGGGGACAAAGCTGACCAATTATCTGCACGGAACGAAGAGGAAGTTGGCACAGTTTGTTTTACTGAAGAGTGATAAGGATGGTCTTCCATCTCTGTGGTCGGTAAAGGAACAGCAGCGACAATGGGCTCCGATTTGTTTTTCTTGATCCTCTGCTCATGCTGGTCTCCAGCAAGAAAGCTGCCTACAACAATCTGTTTAACAGCAACATAGTTAGAAGGCCGAATGTTATCATTCGAACAACTAATTATTGTACGATAGGTAATTTGCTAAAGTTGGTGGAATATCCAAGACACTGTTTTTGTTTGTCAAACAAGCATAAATGCACTCTCGTGTAAGGCAGATCACTACCTGCACAGGACTGGCAGCTACTAACAGACCGGCAACTCCACCCCCAACAACACGTCCGTCAGGGCTTGCTAGAGAAACACTCATTCCACCAGATCTGTTTCTCATTCCTCCGGTCTCTGATGGCATAAATGATCCAGTCAAAGACAGTATCTCAAACCGGCCCTAAAGGAACAACAAAAGGGGACGGTTATACACAACTGCCTACCATTAACAACATATATGTACAGAGAATGCCTAGCATCAATTTCAATACAACAAAGGCTTTAGCTTCAGATGTCAAAATATGAGTCTGTTTCATCGAGAATTCATGTGTCATCTATACTCCTAAGCGCTAACACAAGGGTTTTAAGAAGTTGAGATGACACAGACATACATAAATCGTACAAGACATATGCTCCAATATTATAGTGGCGGAGAGCAGTTAAGAAGAGTAATGGATGGTGTACTCGTTAAGATTTCAAAAGAATCAGCAATACAACTACTAGTTTGTGTACCCGTTAAGACTTGCATCTTATTTTCTACTAGATGAGAAATCAGTTCTGAGCAGTGTACTCATTAAGGTTTAAGTTCTTCCATGACACTTCTTAGAGTGAAACAGTAGTAGCCTCAACATATCTCTGTCACTTGAACTAGTGCGAATTAAGATCAGCGATTCTGGATTAAGATCTTATTTATTTCAATAACAAAGAGAACTAAGCTCTTCACAAGTAACTAACCCGTAACCAGAAGAGATATGCCATATATGAGGGAATATTGACACATCTAAAGTTGGCAAGACGCAACTAAGTTTTCTCATATTTCTTGAATACATAAAAAGTTGAGTCCGAAATCTATTTGATTACGGAAATAGGTACCAGAAGAAGATAATAATATCATGAAGCAATGATTAGACGCCTATAGAAATATGACATCAAAAAACATAAATCAGAAGATTAGCAATAGCAAGAGAGAAAACTAGTTGCAGCACCTCATACGTTAATGTGCCACCAGAGGAATCTGGTTGACGAAGTGTAACACTTGAAATTACACCATTTGCTGAAAGAATGCATATTGCTCTAGGCCCTTGTTGAGAGAATGATATAACCTTCATAGTGACATCCTAAAAGAAGATCAAACGAACAATTAGCAATGCAGATTCAGTTTCAATATATAACAGTCATTTAGGCATGCTTATGCCTATGTTTACCATGAGAAAATCCTGCTAAATTATTGAACTCACTAAACAAAGAATATTTTCTTAAAATATGTACTAGATACAGCAAACTTTTCCCTCTTCTCTTGTTTTGGAAGGGGTGTGTGCTTAATTACGTCATCTATCTGCTTATACAAGACAGTGTAAGTTCCAGAGTTAGAAATTTCTCAATTGGCATGTATCATAAAGTTTTTACAGGATGATGTATCAAGGTATGATTAACATACTTGTTGTACCAGCAATATAAATTGGTAAAGAACTGCAAGACATGCAAACTGAAAGAAAGAAAAAAATATATTGCCTATAATCACATATGTTATGCGAGCAACATACCACCTTATTTATGCAGTTTACCCTTTAAGTCGGTGTAAAAATATAACTTCCATATGTACCAGCTACAGCTCAAATTTACCTCTCCAGTATTTACAGTAATAACATGAGGTGTAAAATTGGCACCAACAGAGCATGAAACCCATTCACCTACACAGAGAAATTCAATTATCAGTAATTTGACAAAAACCTGTAACATAAACCATTAAACTACAAAAGCATATTTCATGTTCAGTGGGTAAACAAAAACGAGTTGGGATTTTTTTTGTTCTTCTTCTGAATACGAAATTCTGGTATATTAGCGTGAAATATCATCACACAAAAAATCAAGAATCATGTGTTTTTAACTGATTCCAAGTATAATGGCATTTGACAAGAGGGGTTGCTCTGATGGTAAGCAACCCCACTTCCAACCGAGAGGTTGTGAGTTCGAGTCTCCCCAAGAGCAAGGTGGGAAGTTCTTGGAGGGAAGGATGCCGGGGGTCTATTTGGAAACAGCCTCTATACCCAAGGGTAGGGTAAGGTCTGCGTACACACTACCCTCCCCAGACCCCACTAAGTGAGATTATACTGGATTGTTGTTGTTGTTGTCAAGTATAATGGCATTTACTACAAACAGTAACAGGGAAAGCCGCATAGAAATACAGGAGAATAATTAGAGTTATATTTCAAGGTGTATACACATGCATGCTTAGTAGAATGATTCATTTATTTGGGAAGGCTAAAGAAAGCGCAAATATGACAGAAGCTTCAGCTTAAGGAACTCCAAAATTTTAAAGGAATTATAGCCAAACTGGGAGGTAAAGTAGCTCAACAGCTAGGTGACATCAAAGATTCTGTTAACATAACTCCTTCCTATAGAAGCAGCAGATCATAGAGTTCGGGCTCACAGTACTTGTTATTTTATTATTCCTTAGAAGACCAACAACAACAACAAAAATAACTACCCAGTATAGTCCCACAAAGTGGGATCTGGGGAGGGTAATATGTAGACGGCCCCTACCCAAAAGGGCAGAGATGTTGTTTCCAATCGACCCTCGCCTCAGTGAAGGAAAGAAAAAACAAAAACAAAAACAAAAACAAAAGAGCATTAGTAACTCCAGCAGAAATAGCGAAAATAAGTATCTAAACATAAGAACCATAAATAAAATACCATGCAATAATATCCAACAGTAACTACCATAAATAACTACCATAAGGGAAACACAATCCAATACACAAATCATCTATGGATATACCTGCGAAGCCTCACCCAACCCCGGGTGAGGAGTACGAAAAACTCTAGGAGTCCCTATACTACGACCCTGATACTACACCTCCAGACTTTCCTACCAAGGGCCATGTCCTCGGAAAACAATTTCCTCCGCAAAACTCCTACCAAAAGGTTGAAAATTGCCACAATGACATCCTATAAGCTTTAAGATCCCCCAATTCCAGACCAACCGAAAACTAACACCTGATACTCAGAGCTGCCCATTCACATCAACATCATAGTTAAGGCATATATTAACATGGCCCACATCTGCACTATTTTGCCATAACTTCCAAAATCACACCACATCCAGACCAATTCACGCGCATCTCTATCATTCCACTAAGTATCTATTACCGTCCACCAGCACAATTATCGGATTACTCAATAAAACTAAGGCAAATGAAAATAAATCACATACTAGTTTTTTTCCCTTTGCTGAGATTTTGCATCCCGGAATCCAATGATTTTCATCCTACTTTATTGACAAACTACACGCACTTAATGCTCAAAGTCCAAAAAACAATCAATTCAACTAAGCAAACAGATCTATAGAACATGACCATTTAGCATTTACTTAATCAACATGCAAGTAAAAACAGATTAGAACTTTAACAAATAACACAATAAAGTTCTTATCTTTACCTGGAGTGGCTAAATCAACCTTAGGCTGATGATGATGATGGGGTTTAATAGTACTAACTAACCCAACAGGCTCGACTTTCCCCCGTTTCTCCGACGAAAAATCAATCAGCGGCGACGGTGCAGATGATGAAATTGGCTTTGGAGATAAAACATTATTATTATTAGTTGCATTAACAGACCCATCAGGTGCATATTTTCTTGGTCTACCTCTCTTCTTCTTCACAATCACATTAACATGAGCGGCTGCTGCTGTTGTTGTTGTAACTGCTGCTTGTGTTGTTGTACTAATAATCTGCTGCTGCAGAGGATTAGGATTATTATCAGTGGTTCTTGCTGCCACATGGTAATCTGATGGTGCATCTGATCCCACTACTGTAACTCCCTCCATATCCCCCCAAAAAAAAAATTACCAAGAAAATATTACACAAAATTTTCCTTTCTTCAAAAGAGAAAAAGCAGAAATTTTGAGGGGTAAAAGCTCAAAAATAGTAAAACAAATGAAGCTTAAGTACTGCTAATTTTGAAGTATTAACAGAACTTAGCAAGAAAACAGAGTAAGATTAAAGTGGCAAATAGCTCAGAGTACTGTTCATTCTTCTTTTTTTTCCTTGAAAATTTTAAGGAGAGAACAAAGCAGGATTTTTTTTTTTCTTGAAAAAATTAAGGATTAAAAATGAAAAATGTGGAAAAGATTGAATTTTTTGGCTTGGGAAATGTTGAGATTCTTGAGAAAATATGGAAAATGGAGTTTTTGAGAAGTTAAAAAAGTAATTAGGGTTCCTGACTTTCCTCAATTTGTCTGAATCGTAATTAAAGGAAAATAATAATAATAATGACGGGAAAAGAGATTAAAGTATTAAATTCATAAAACAATAATTTAATTAATAATTAATTATAGAAAGGATGAAAATTATGTATTTTGTTTAAGAAAATGTTTTGGAGTCCGGGAAAACAATATTCTGATAAAGAGAAAATTATGGTTGGAAAAAGTGAAATTAGGTTGCAAGGCATGAAGACAGCCATCACTTTCTTTTACAAAAACAATGAAAAGAAATAATATAAAAATTAGAAATGAAAAATAATAAAAGTATATACTCTAATATATACGTGACATAAACATTAACATCTGTATTATTTCACAGTCTTATCAAAAATTAATGTATGCTTTTCTTGGTAGTGAATGAATACAGACAAAAAGGTACAAACATGAATGTAAAAAGATGAGAAATAAGAGAGAAATGTTATAAATAGACTTCTATTTAAGGTGAATGTCTACAATTAGAGAGATTCTAGAGTTTTATTCTTGGTAGCTAAGTCACTACCTCCCTATAAATAAAGGGGTCTTCTACCATTGTAAAACATCCCTAACAATCTCTAAGTATCAATGAGAATACTCCTCTCTCTCTATTCTCTCTATTGCTCTTGTTCTTGTATTATTGTTCTTGTCTTTATATTATTTCATAACACGTTATCAGCACGAGTCTCTAACCAATTGAATTTGACTTCTTCCTTCTTTCAAAATTTCTATACGGAAAGATAGAAGAAGGATGGGAATGGCTGATTCAGAACTGGATTCAATCTTTCCCGATACCAAGCGCCACCGTAACCCTCTTGTTCCTATTGGTGCTCTTGTCACTGCAGGAGTGCTCACAGCAGGACTAATTAGTTTCAAGCGGGGAAATTCTCAATTAGGTCAGCAACTAATGAGAGCTAGAGTTCTTGCTCAATGTGGTACAGTTGTGCTGATGGTTGGGTCAGCGTATTACTATGGAGATAGTTTTAAGCGTGCTGGATGACTACCAACCATGGCTGTGAACTTCTCTGATTCTCCTGTTTGAAGTTGCATTCGGCAGGGAAAAGGGATTTTTCTGTATTTGCTAGGAGAATTTCTATACGGAAAAATGGAAGAGATGGTATCATCATAAAGTAATATAACGGGATGGAAACTCAAGAGGTATATTTGATATCACAACATTGATTGGTATACCTTAAAGGTAAGTAATTTACTTTTCCCTTTCAAATTCTTGGAATTCTATAATTTGATTTTATATACAAACATAGACAACAAAGTTTGATTATAACTCTAATGGAGTTTGTAAGAAGTTGTAACCACATGAAGTGGTAAAATCTCTATGTCCTGCCATGATTAAATTCATGTATGATTGTGGGCAATAATTGAAAATCCGTCCCATCGAATTTGCTCCATTCCCTTTAGAGAATGTGGAAGCAGTATATGATAAGTCTGAAAGAAGACTAAAATATTACCATGAAGGTATCAATGAATGTGGACGTGGCAAAGAATTCCGTCCAATTGAATTTGCTCCATTCCCTTTAGAGAATGTGGTAGCAGTATGTGATAAGTCTGAAAGAAGACTAATTACCGTAAAGGTATCAATGGATGTGGACATGGCAATAGACGAAGTTATAATCGTCATTATTGTGATAATGAGAATAATAAAGATTCTCAAAATAATCTTTCACTTTATGAAAGTAATATTTGACATGAGATTGTGTAAAGCACATGATTATGATCCATTCCCTGAAGTGAATGTGATAATTGTAATAGAGCCCGTAAGTATGAACACGCTCTTGATGTAAATCTGTTTTATGTCTGACATTATGAAAAGAAAGTTCGTTGCCCTTGAAATTTCGGGCAAGAACTATATGACATGGGTTTTGGATGCTGAAATCCACTTAGATGCTATGGGTCTTGGAGACGCCATTAAAGGAAGAAACAATGCATCCACCCAAAACTATGCTAAGGCCTTGATTTTCTTGCGCCATCACCTTGATGAAGGTTTGAAGATTGAATATCTCACCGTCAAGGATCCACCTATCTTGTGGAATGGCTTAAAGAAGAGATGACAACCTGAAGTTGGTCACTCTGCCACAAGCACGATACGATAAGAACCCAAAAGCAAATAGTTTATAAACTATATATTATCGTTGCGGTGAAAACGAGCACTGGTCAAAGGCTTGCCGTATACCATGACTTTTGGTTGACCTTTATCAAGCATCTCGAAAGAGTAAACGCCCTGAAACGAATTTTGTCTCTGACGACAACTTTGACATCACCCACTTGGATGTGGCAGACTTCTTTGAGCAACCCGAAGGGAAGATAGACCACCTAATCGGTGATGGATCCGTGATGAAAGAAGATGGAGCTATTTGATTTTATTTTACTTGTTTGTATTAGTGAATGAATAAACTAATAGCCATTAGTATTAGCTCGTATTAGTTAGTTCATGATATAATGTTAGTATTAGTCCTTTAGAATGTCTTCAATATGCTCAAATATCAATAAAGTTTTTATTTTCCAGTAGGGGTAATCGACTAGCCTGAAAAACTAGTCGATTATCTACTTTTTTCGCATTAAAGTTGAAAAACAATTGATCAACAATCGATTGTCGTTGACTAACAATCGATTGTCATTAGACAGTGTAATCTGGAATTTTTCAAAAATCACCCACAATCGATTGTCTATGTCTAACAATCGATTGTCGTTAAACAGTGTAATCTGGAATTTTTCAAAAATCACCCACAATCGATTGTCTATGTCTAATAATCGATTGTCGTTAGACAGTGTAATCTGGAATTTTTCAAAAATCATCCACAATCGATTGTCTATGTCTAACAATCGATTGTCGTTAGGCAGTGTAATCTGGAATTTTTCAAAAATCATCCACAATCGATTGTCTATGTCTAACAATCGATTGTCGTTAGACAGTGTGATCCGGAAATTTTCAAAATTAATCAACAATCGATTGTCAATGTTAAACAATCGATTGTGTGTGAAAAACGTTTAAACTGAAATTTTCAAACTGCAAAGTAATGGATAACATATCTGATTTTGTTAGTCAACTGTTAGCAGCAGATTTTGAAAATATTATGTGACACAAAAGAATTGAACTTATTTATTCATATGTTCGTGTATTTCTTTTATATGTCAAACCATGGGAAGTAAATTGATTAAAGGCTCCGGAAGAGCAACTGTAACTCTGCCCAAAGGCATGACGTTTATCTTAGAGAATGCAATATTCTCCTCCAAGTCTAAGAAGAACTTGTTGAGTTTTAATGATATCAATCGCAATGTTCTCCTCCAAGTCTAAAAGGAACTTGTTGAGTTTTAAAGATATCATTCAAAATGGATATCATATTGAGACAATAGATGAGAATAATCTTGAATTCTTCATGAAAACGAGGCTGCCCATTTCGGTTTGGGTTCACGCCATTTTGCATGCAGCAATGCTAGTTCGTCTCTGACTGACGAATTGACACAAATATTCCCCGTTGCAATTGGTTTTGGGTCATGGACCCAATATATCCCATTTAAGAATCTTTGGATGCGCAGTATATGTGCCTGTAGCACCGCCATCCCGCACCAAAATGGGTCTGCAAAGAAGGTTAGGAATATATGTTGAGGTTGAATCGCCCTCCATTATTCGCTACCTCGAAACATTGACAGGAGATTTGTTCACTGCACGATTTGCAGACTGTCAATTTGATGAGACACTTTTCCCAAAATTAGGGGGAGAAGTTGGTGAAACCAAACGGGAAATTTTGTGGAAAAATACATCATTATCTCATCTTGATCCACATACCTCTATTTGTGAAAGAGGCACAAAAGATTATCCATTTGCAAAGAATAGCAAATCAAATGCCTGACGCATTTATAGATTTGAAAAGGATAACAAAATCACATATCCCCGAAGTGAATGTGACAACATCTGATTCACGAATACATATTCATTATTGGAAGAATATGAACATGAAATTGGTATTAAATATACCACACTCACCCCTAGAAGGAGGTTTGAGATGATATATGGCATGAATGATCGTTGGTCACGTACCTATTGTACGCCAAAGTATTTTGGAAATATGACTATTAAAAGACAACGATAATGCAAGAAACATATCTTGCATATAAGTTTGACATGACCATAATGGTATAACTTTCTCTTTAAGAAAGATATTCACCACATGGATGTTGATGAATCTGTGGTAGTATAAAATTAATTGAGAGCTCTAGAAGAGCCAATTATTACTATGTTGGAGAAACACAATTGAGTATTGTGCTGTAGTAAGTCTCAAAGAAACTTATTCAGTTTCCAAAGTACACGCGAAAGCGATTGATTATATTGAGACTATAAATAAAGGAAGGCTTTGATATCTCCTATTACTACAACTTGTAGCGGGGTAATTTGTATATGAAAGCTACCCGCTTTGTTCTCCAATTTGTACTACACAAACGAAATAATGCCACAATAAAGTGGATATCTATTGGTATAAAACCCATGTCATAATAAACCTGAAGTTTATTGATAAGTGCACATGTCATGGTGTAAATTTGAAGTTTACCATTATTGATAATTTGTTCAATTAGCATTCGTATTAGCCATCTCATTTTAAGTATGATGTGCAAATTCACACAGGTGAATATCAAAGAACTAGAAAGTTCTTTACGAATTCTCTTGTATCACTTGTTCTCATTAATGAACTGACCAACTAAAGAGTTCGGGTTGAAGCCCATAAATTCTGGAAATATCAAAGGTGAATATGGGCCCATTCACCTGCCATGTATACCACATATGATGCATCTATGATATGGTTACATGCGCAATTGTTATTAACCCGCAGCCTGGCCGGTGCTTGCGAGGTAAATTGCTCAGTAATCTAACTTCGAGCATAATTTCCAGATTTTCTACTCAAGATAGTTCATCTTGATAAGTTGGTTTATATCAAAGTTGGTTTAGCAAGATAATTATTGAGTGCTTCCACTTAATAGCTAAACTGTTTCTTATGAGAACAAAGTTATATATATCAGTTTGATATACGTTGTATACGAGAGTATATTATATTCTCCCCTCACAAGTGGTTCAGGGTCAGGAACCAAATAATTTCATCTTATTATTAATGTGTCGTGTATATTGACATGATAATGCACAAAGATGATTTCGCAAAGTTTGAGGAAACAAGTTAGCTTTACTAACATGAGGGGGAGACATGATAAACACTTGAGAAAAGGTTACATGGGATGAATTATCATTTGTATATGTATATCCCCGAATATCATGATATGAACCTGAAGTTCATAAAAGGGATAATTCAATTGCAACATATTGCAAAGCATGCTATACGCATTTGCTGACCCAAAGAAAGTAACTAAATGGAAGAGATACAATTCAAGAAGAATTGATTCCATATGAAAGACATGTAGTTTTGAACCTATAGTTCAAATGCTTGAAAGTATAAAGTCAAAGGTATGTATAATCAGTTTTCGATATCTTATTTGTCTAGCATGACATGGAAAACTTGATATGCATCTAAAGTCTATTATATGGCTTATATGACTTAACTTGAAAGATTTAAGTTGCTTGAAGCATATGCAATTCTTGGTCCTGAAGTACCACATCCTTAGTACAATTTGTGTACATATGTATCTTGCTATAACTATAAGCATGATGGCATTGAGAATGCATCTATGGAGATATTGAAGAGTTATTCCACGACATTATATGAAGATGTTCATATCTATCAAGAATGATGATTTCAAGGTGCGGAATATTTATTCAAGTCAATATGGTTGATTTGTCAAACGTCTACCAAAGATCGTTTTGAAGATGATGCACAAGATTGGAATGCAAATGCTCAAGGATATAAATTGATGTTCTCATTAGAGGGAGTTAATGCGCGTTGCACTCTTTTTCCTTTACAAGGTTTTGTCCCACTGGGTTTTCCTTGCGAGGTTTTTAACGAGGCAACCAATAGGCGCATATTCAAACATGTGTACTCTTTTTCCTTTCTTTAATTTTTCCAATTGGGTTTTGGTTTTAAGGTTTTAACGAGGCACATTGTTGAATAGACATTCAAGGGGGAGTGTTATAAATAGACTTCTATTTAAGGTGAATGTCTATAATTAGAGAGATTCTAGAGTTTTATTCTTGGTAGCTAAGTCACTACCTCCCTATAAATAAAGGGGTCTTCTACCATTGTAAAACATCCCTAACAATCTCTAGGTATCAATGAGAATACTCCTCTCTCTCTATTCTCTCTATTGCTCGTGTTCTTGTATTATTGTTCTTGTCTTTATATTATTTCATAACAAGAAATGTAATTTAGCCTTTAATTTATTATTATTTTTTTTTTTAGCATCTGTTCTTATTACCTCATCCAAAGTAAACGATTTTCCTAGTTTAGTTGAATTGCCATATTACACTTTACAACTACAACATGCTCTTTTGCTGTAGTAGAAGTCACTGTAAAAACTAACTTATGAATGATGTTTACATTAAATTATACTTTAATAAATTTATCATATTAACTGGAGTAATAAGTTAATGCAAAATATACGTGTAATATATTTATTCATTTAGTATAAACGCATTAAAAATTTTTTTTTTACCTTAATTTGTTATTTTTTCTGACTTCCTAAGGGAGGGGGAATATGAAGTTTTTTATTATTTTACTCCTTAAGAAAAAATATAGAATACGAAACACGAAATGACAAAATGACATTATAACCGTTTTTAGAATAGTAATCGAATATATATATATATATATATATATATATATATATATATATATAACTTTATACATTTTTTAGGCGACCGGATATAAATAATTTCGACAACGGACTAAAAGTGATTTTTGCCCTAAAAATATTCAAACTTCAGTGTCCATTTGAATATCTATTCCTTAATTTTTTGTGAAATAATATTTACCAATTTTTGCAAAAATATAATCTATACTTTTTGACAATTTGGAATATTAAAGAAATCTTCATAAGAAAAATATTATTTAATTTCGTAAATTTCGTATCGAGTCAAATTACATCACATAAATTAAAATATATTAATTTTTTAATAATAATATTGTATAAGATGAGAAAAAACTGAATTCTTTAATATTAGTTTTTCTGATTTGATCTTTTTCCTCTTAAAGAATTTTTTTATAATGGTTGAAGCTAGAACAGCATGGGCATATGAGTTTGCCCTGCCCGCCCCAATTGTCATCCCTAAAAATGCATATCTTTGGAGTTTGGAGTGTCAATTTTTTTTTAAATTTTTTTGGTAATTAAGTATTTTTATTAATCACCAAAATGGTTTGCTTACAATTCCATAGGCTAGTTTACTCGAAACTGCCTATCATAATAGGAGGAAAATCAACAGACAGAAAACAACTAGTACCTAGGGCGTTAGAATTACACAAAAAGATTTTGGAGATAAATCCGAACTTTAGGAGGTGCTCTCACATTGCAAGTATAGACAATGTTCCTAAGTAAGATTTCACTGGGACAATAGTTGTTTCTGAAGATACGCGCATTTCTCTCCAACCAAATGGCATAAAACATCTCTGCACAAACCATTTTGAATACTTGAGCTTTGGGGGATTTCCCTTTAGCTTTCTCTGTGATCCAGCTGACAAATTGAACCCACGACTGTCCAGGGGGTTGAGGCATATCAATCCATCGCAAGATGAGGTTTCTCAGTTGAGCAGCAAATGAGCAATATAGGAACAAATGGTCTCTTGATTCACTTGCTTGTTTGCACATAACACAGCAACCATCTACATTGAAGTGTCATTTAATCAGCCTCTCTTTGGTAGGGAGTTTGTCTTGAAGGAGTAACCACAAGTTGAAGAGGGACTTAGGTCGAGCAGCATTTTGCATAAGTAGAGCTTTCCATGGAACTCTAGGCATTTGACCAATTTGTTTAAGGTAGATCAGTTTGATGGAACAGTTACTATTATGTAGGAGCTGATATTGTTGGAGTAGTCTCAAGCTCTCAATGATCTTCCGGACGATCTAACTAGCTTGTGCAGTAATCTTCACATCCTCCAGCTGTTGTTGTTTAATGTACACAGCATGAATCCACTTCACCCATAGCAAATCTTTCTTGTGAGCCAAGTCCCAAGCTAATTTTGCAACAACAGACTTGTTCCAGATCAGGAGATTAGTTAGATTCAAGCCCCCAGCGGACTTTGGCTGACAGAGTTTCTCCCATGCTACATAAGCTTTCCTGGTGATATTAACTGAAGCAGACCATATGACGGATCTGCACATAGCCTCTATTAATTTCATGACCTTTGATGGGAAGAGGAACAACTGCGCCCAATAAGACTGAATACCAAAAATCACTGTTTGGACCAACTGCAATCGACCTGCATAGGACAGCTGTTTTGCAGTCCAGGATGTAATCCTTTTTGTGATCTTATCAATGAGTGGCTGCCACTGAATAACAGTTAGCTTCTTGGATGATAGTGGAACCCCTAAGTATTTAAAAGGAAGCTCCCCACGAGTATAGCCAAGAGTACTAAGGATCTGTTGCTGCTGATCAGTTTTGACTCCTCCAAAATACACTGCACTCTTCTGCATATTAGCTTTCATTCCAGATACTGCAGTGAAATGATCAAAGTATGTGAACATGGTTTGCACAGCTTGACTATGTCATTTAGCAAATAATAAAAGGTCATCTGCAAAACTGAAATGTGTGATTCCCAACTTCTTGCAACCAGGGTGAAAAGAGAAATCCTTCAGTTTGTTTAACTCTCCAGAGATCGACTTAAGTATTCCATCACTATAGCAAATAGGAAAGGGGATATGGGGTCACCTTGCCTCAAACCTTTAGCAGTTTGGAAAGGTTCTGTGGTTTCACCATTAACTATCACTGTGTAACTAGCTGTCTGTACACACTCAATGGTTATGAATTTTTAGCAAAAACCTTTTTTCTTCGTCCGAATGTGTATATGTAATAGATGCAGCATGCAGCAAAATTGTTTAGATAATTCCAACTTACTGTTTTTTTTTAAACTCTAATTATGATCGATTTTCTTTTTTTAAAAAGGAAAAGTTTCAACTGTTGCGAAATCAGATGAACAATAATATTAAATAATTAGACACAACTTGTTTCTAAACGAAAGAGAAGATTTAGATTGTTGTGAAACCAAGATGGATAATAATATATTTAATTTACAATTTTGTTTGTTAGTATAATATAATACATTAAAAGCAATTTACGATGTTTATGCTCCCTATTTAATTTAGGGAGAAACTTGGCCATTAGTGGGACCACAAAAGTTGACCAAGCCAAAGGGAAAACACAAAAAGATGTGATAATAAGATTAATAACCATATTACAGGGAGAATCTTTTTCATATAGAATTACTAATTAACATTATGATGATAACATATTCTTTTTCAAAATTATTATGCATTTGTTTAACAATTTCTGGACACATTTACAGGTGTGAAAAGTCATATTTTGGGTTATTAAACTTTGGCTTAAAGTTTATGCAAATCCCACGTCATGGTTGCAAGTGGAAGGGAATAAATAATTAATTAACAAGGTATTCTGATAACTCTGATTACAACCTCCTACTTTTAAAAAAAAAAATCAATTAAATGCTTAATTAGTAATTTGATTACCACTTGGCAATTTGGCATCCTTGTGCTTCCACTATAAATAATTAAATTATACTATTCAAATTGTACACCATTTTATTGATACTTCATAAATATTATCCCAATAACTCCCATAATGTATAGATAAAATATGAAGAAAATATCGGAATTCATGTCTCAGAATATTATAGTATAGATTTCCTGACATGCACTTTTTTAACAAAGCATTAAAATAAATTTACAAAATAACAAATTACATTTCTTATTACCTTTATTTTTTTTAGTTCTTCTTCTTCTTCCTTTTTGGTTAAAAAGAGAAGGCTATTAAATCCGATTAGCAATCTATGATTCATGTTATTTAATCTTGCAAAGATGTAAGCGATTAAAAAATGCAAATTAGATGTCTACGTTTGTCAATAAATTTACATTGGAGTTAGGATATGAATTCCACAAAGCGAACAAAAATACATTAGTTGAGTTATTTTTTTTAAACCCAAAAGAAAATTTTAAATTTACTTTAAGAAAAAGGTTTGCAGCACCGAAATGATGTTGCATGTTTGTTAGTGTCGGTAGAAAATTCTTAGAACATATTCAACCATAATAAACTTCTTATTTTGTTAAAAGAATGCAAACTCTCAGAAAGATATACTGTTATAATCAACTGAGATAGGATAGTGCCACATTTTTCTTTTAAGCTAGAGCATAAATTGAAATCAAAACCATTCTTCTTGAAGGAACCTTTCACATCTATTAAAGAAGATACATAAAAATTAATTTTCTTGAAGGAAAATCTTAAGTATTTTAAAATTGTATGTATAGGTTGGCAAGAGGAATTCTTCAAAATGAAGAAAACGGATGCAGTGGAGATTATTCTTGAAGATTTTTAAAGTTATTGTTGAAAAATTTAACGTGTAAGATTTTAACATTTAAATTTAATTTTTCATATCAAATGAGTTTAATGAACTGTGTAATATTATTTGATGCAATATATTTTAGGGAAACTTACACAAATATCCCAAATAAATCTTAACTTATCGATCTCTAGCCATTAGTCATACACTTATCAAACTTAGCCAATAAAAATTAAAAAACTAAATAAAAGGGTTTTTCTATCAAAGAATCACATGCAAAAATCACCTTCCATATTTTTAAGTGTGATTAGCAACATTAGATACAAGATGGAACGGAAATTTCATTGACGGTGTAGCAAATAAGGTGATGAAATACAAAAATCTATACAAAATTCCAAAATCTAATCAAAAAGGGAATTTTTTCAATGGATATAGATGAAATTCATTGAAAATATATAGATAAGTCAACATACAAAATTTGAGGAAGATTGGAGGTGATTTGGACTGGTTTTGTATCAAAATTCATAATTAAATCGAGTTCGAAAAAGTCCTCTGCGACACATATATCAAACATGTATCAGGCATGTATCTCACACATAAGTATACATGGATATACATGTGATACATAATTGATACATGCGTGATAGACAAATGATACACAGTGTGATACACATATCATTTTTTTTCATGTTCAGCTTTTACTTCTTATTTTCAATTCAAACCACCTCAAAATTTTACCAAATCATTCCAAAACAGATATTCAAGCTCCTTAAATTGTACCCAATCTATTTTAATAATGCTCACTTAAAACAAAGCAAAAATTAAATATTTTTTGCTACAAATAACTAATTGGTTAATTTAGCTAATATTAATAATATTTTATTAATTGGTCAATTTTTATGATAATTTACTTATAAATAGACATAACTGGTTATATCAAAGTAACAATTGGAATCATTTGAATCCATGGACCCTTTTGTATGTGTCCAAATTCCTCTAGTGGGCTGCATGAAAGCTAAGCTTATGTCTCTAAAACATCCTTTAGTCAAACTCTTTCGGTCTCTAATGTCCTTTAGGACAACTTCAGCTTTAATATCATGGTTCCTGTCGTCTTGAAAATATCTACATACCATGTGATAATAGCTCGAAATTATGATTGTGTATTAATATGAAATTCAGTAAAAACATTGTTTTAAAACCTGAATAGTATGATACTGTTATAAAACAATAAAAGAACAAGAGCAATATTGCAGAGAAAGAGAGAGGAAATTCTTATTGAATTTTGGGGTGGTTTACAATGGGGTAAGACCCCTCTATTTATAGGAGGAAAAATAACTTAGCCTCAAAGTAAAACTCTCTACAAGATAGACATTCACTCTAATTAGAATTCATTTTTAATACTCCCCCTTGAATGTCTACTCAATAAATAATGTGCCTCGTTAAAACCTTAACTAAAATAAAACCCAATGGGAAAAAAAATTCTAGAAAAGGAAAAAGAGTACACATGTTTAGAAATGCGCCTATTGGTTGCCTCGTTAAAAACCTTGCAAGGAAAACCCAGTGGGACAAAACCTTGTAAGAGAAAAAGAGTACAACTCGCATTAACTCCCCCTGAAAAGAGCATCAATTCACATCCTTGAGCCTTCGCATTCCAATCTTGTGTACCAGCTTCTTGAAGGTTGACGTTGGTAGAGATTTTGTGAACCAATCAGCCATATTATCACTTGAACGAATCTGTTGCACATTGATATCACCATTCTTTTGAAGATCATGTGTGAAAAATAACTTTGGTGAAATATGCTTTGTTCTGTCTCCTTTTATGAATCCTCCCTTCAATTGGGCTATGCATGCTGCATTGTCTTCATACAAAATCGTGGGTAGTTTGTCACATTTCAAATCACATTTGTCTTGAATATGATGTATTATAGACCTCAACCACACACACTCTCGACTTGCTTCATGAATAGCGATTATCTCAGCATGATTAGATGAAGTAGCCACAATTGATTGCTTAGTCGATCGCCAGGATATGGCAGTGCCTCCACAGATAAACACATAACCCGTTTGAGATCGAGCCTTGTGTGGGTCAGATAAATATCCAGCATCAGCATAACCAACAAGATCAGGACTGCAATTATTGCTATAAAATAAGCCCATATCGGTAGTCTCTTTTAGATACCGCAATATATGTTTGATTCCATTCCAATGTCTTCTTGTGGGAGCAGAGCTATATCTTGCTAAGACATTAACTGAAAAAGTTATGTCAGGCCTTGTAGTATTTGCAAGATACATTAGTGCGCCAATTGCACTAAGATATGGTACTTCAGGACCAAGTAGCTCTTCATTCTTTTCTTGCGGTCGGAATGGATCCTTATTCACATCAAGTGATCGAACAACCATCGGAGTACTTAAAGGATATGCTCCATCCATGTAAAACCGTTTCAATACCTTTTCTATATAGGCAAATTGATGAACAAAAATTCCGTTTGCCAAATATTCAATTTGCAAACCAAGACATAATTTTGTCTTTCCGAGATCTTTCATCTCGAATTCCTTCTTTAAATAATCAATTGCCTTTTGGAGTTCTATGGGAGTTCCAATAAGGTTTATGTCATCGACATATACGGCAAGTACAACAAATTCCGATGTTGTTTTCTTTATAAAAACACATGCGCAAAAAGCATCATTTATATAGCCTTCCTTTAATAAATACTCACTAAGACGATTATACCACATTCGTCCTGATTGCTTTAGACCATACAAAGATCTTTGCAATTTGATTGAAAACATTTCCCGGGACTTTGAATTATGAGTGTTTAGCATTTTGAATCCATCGGGAATTTTCATGTATATCTCATTATCAAGTGAGCCATAAAGATAGGCAGTAACCACATCCATTAAATGCATGTCAAGCTTTTCAAGGACAGCAAAACTAATGAGATAACGGAAAGTTATAGCATCCATTACGGGTGAATATGTCTCTTCATAATCGACACCAGGCCTTTGAGAAAATCCTTGTGCAACAAGGCGTGCCTTTTATCTTTGTACCTTGTTTTTCTCATTTCTCTTGCGTACAAAGACCCTCTATAGCCAACAGGCTTAACACCATTAGGTGTTTTAACTATAGGCCCAAAAACTTCACGTTTTGCAAGTGAATTCAATTATGATTGGATTGCTTCTTGCCATTTTGGCCAATCAAGTCTTTGTCGACATTCTCCAACAGATTGAGGTTCAAGATCCTCACTTTCTTGCATAATGCTAGATGCAACATTATATGCAAAGACATAATCCACCACTATATCCAATCGATTAAAATTTGTCTCAATATCGATTGGATTTATTGATAGTTCCTTATTTTCCTGAGTCTCGGGCTCAATGGATTCTTCATGAATCTCAGAATTTATTAAATCGTGAATTTCCTCATGAGATTCTTTCGTAGTGTCATTTTGATCATTTGCTTTCCTTTTTCTAGGATTTCGATCTTTGGAACCTAATGGCCTGCCACATTTTAGGCGTGCTTTCGACTCATTAGATATGACACTAGAAGATTGTCCAATATGGACATCAATACGGATTGGAACATTCTCCGCGGGGATGTGAGATTTTGTTATCCTTTTCAAGTCCGTGAATGCGTCAGGCATTTGATTTGCTATTCTTTGCAAATGGATAATATTTTGCACCTCTTTTTCACAAATAGAGGTATGTGGATCAAGATGAGATAATGATGGATTTTTTCACAAAATTTCCCGTTTGGTTTCACCAACTTCTCCCCCTAATTTTGGGAAAAGTGTCTCATCGAATCGACAGTCTGCAAATCGTGCCGTGAACAAATCCCCTGTCAATGTTTCGAGGTAGCGAATAATGGAGGGCGATTCAAACTCAACATATATTCCTAACCTTCTTTGCGGACCCATTTTGGTGCGGTATGGCGGTGCTATAGGCAGATATACTGCGCATCCAAAAATTCTTAAATGGGATATATTAGGTTCATGACCCAAAACTAATTGCAACGGGGAATATTTGTGATAATTCGTCGGTCTGAGACGAACTAGCATTGCTGCATGCAAAATGGCGTGACCCCAAACCGAAGTGGGCAGCCTCATTTTCATGAGTAATGGTCTTGCAATCAAATGCAGACGTTTAATTAAAGATTCTGCAAGACCATTTTGAGTGTGAACATGAGCTACAGGATGTTCCACTTTTATCCCAATTGATAAGCAATAATCATTAAATGCTTGGGATGAAAACTCAACAGCATTATCTAGTCTAATAGACTTAATTGGATTATCAGGAAATTGTGCTCGTAATCGAATTATTTGTGCCATTAATTTTGCAAACGCAAGGTTGCGTGATGACAATAGGCACACATGAGACCATCTAGAGGATGCGTCTATTAAGACCATAAAATATCTAAAGGACCCACTAGGTGGGTGAATAGGTCCACAAATATCCCCTTGTATACGTAGGTGACTCAGTTCCAACCTTTGTTGGTGATGGTCTAATAATTAACTTGCCTTGATAACAAGAAGTGCAAGAAAAATCATTATTTAAAAAGAATCTTTAAATTCTTTAATGGATGCCCATATGAGTTTTCTATAATCCGTCTCATCATAATTGATCCAGAATGTCTCAATCGATCATGCCAAAGTACAAAAGTATTGGAATCAGTAACCTTTTGGTTTACTGTGGAATGTGCCTCAATTGCACTAATTTTTGTCCAATACAGGCCACAAGATAAAGATGGGAATTTCTCAATAACCCTCTTTTGGCCAGAGACATTCTTTGTAATGATGAGGTAATTCAAGATTATTCTCATCTATTGTCTCAATATGATATCCATTTTGACGGATATCTTTAAAACTCAACAAGTTCCTCTTGGACTTGGAAGAGAACATTGCATTCTCTATGATAAATATTGTTCCTTTAGGCAGAGTTATAGTTGCTCTTCCGGAGCCTTCAATCAATTTACTACTACCAGAATTGTAGTAACATCTGCCTTACACATACTTAAATGAGAGAAATATTTCTTCTCTTTGAATATCGTATGTGTGGTACATGAATCAATTAAACAAATATTTTTACAATTGGACGTTGATCCAAGTTTGCTTTGTGAGATATCCATATTTGCTTCCCATGGTTTGACATACAAAAAAAATATACGAAAATTTAAGTCTATGATTCAACATAATAATTTCAGTGCAGTCATTATGAATATCTTATACGTGCACACACATATTTCAAATTGATACTAGCCTTTTCTTGAAGATATGATTTCTGGAATGTGTGCAAAATCAACCTATAGCTAAATTTTTTTTTTTTTTAAAAAAGAAATAGCTAAAAAACAGTAGATGAACATGGTTTCCATCTAAAGGTTCAAACTTGTAGTGAATCCTAAGAGCTAGATAACATGGTGTCTTTCCACATATATATACTTATTCAACTTAAATAAAGCGATAGATTTCTATAGTCATGATTCTGGAAGAATTTAATATATGAATCTCTGCTGCATTAGAACTAAAAAAAACAAAACACAAGATAAAACTCCTACAACATTTATAAATGATAAAACATATGGTAACTTTTATCAAAACAGCTAGCATTTTATCGAACATTATTAATCAAAATGCAAATACCAGGCGCCCAGAAACTAATTGCCTTAAAGTCATAATTTCTACACACAATGAACTCTGAATAATGATTTCTAATATGTTACTTAAAATAATAAATACAGAGTATAATAGGCTTAGATCTAAGTGCTTTAACTGGCGGCTTAACTGGTGATTATGATGGACTGTAGGGAGAAACTAATACATAACTATTCCTAAAAATAGATGTAAATATGAATCATAACAATGTCAAAACTAGTATATATAGTAGAAAATTCGATTTGATTGATCGGAAGTATTCATAAAATCAACTCAACCAATTTAATAGAAAAACATAACATCAAGATTTTTGGAGAACTTCGAGTGAATTCACATAAAACAAAAGAGGGAAAAACATATTGCCCGGAGAAATTTGAGAAAAGATTTTGCGAGTGAGCACATTAATTTAGAGAGGGCCGAATTCTGGTTGATCTGAGCAAAGAGGGCCGAGTTTGATCGATGTGAGCACAGAGAACTTCGCTAGTTTACTTTTGCGAGAATTGTAGTTGCAGACCATATTGGAGGCATGAAACGTTGTAAACGTTTTTTCAAGCATATCATAATCAGTTATAGTATCTCCACAGAGTTTCAATTTAGAAGTAATTCTAAACATTGCAGAATTATATTCAGAAACAGACTTAAAGTCTTGGAGCCTCAGATGAGCCCAATCATATCGTGCTTGTGGCAGAGTGACCAACTTTAAGTTGTCATATCTCTCCTTTAAGCCATTCCACAAGATAAGTGGATCTTTGACTGTGAGATATTCAATTTTCAGACCTTCATCAAGGTGATGGCGCAAGAAAATCAAGGCCTTAGCATAGTCTTGGGTGGATGCATTATTTTTGTCTTTAATGGCGTCTCCAAGACCCATTGCATCCAAATGGATTTCAGCATCCAACACCCATGTCATGTAGTTCTTGCCCGAAATTTCAAGGGCAACGAACTTTCTTTTCATAATGCCAGACATAATTAAAACAAAATTAGGAGGAGAAAAAATACCTTAATTTCCTCAAAGAGATTCTTGAGATAGTATAGCTTCGTGCTGATAACGTGTTGTAAAACAATAAAAGAACAAGAGCAATATTGTAGAGAAAGAGAGAGGAAATTCTTATTGAATTTTGGGGTGGTTTACAATGGGATAAGACCCCTCTATTTATAGGAGGAAAAATGACTTAGCCTCAAAGTAAAACTCTCTACAAGATAGACATTCACTCTAATTAGAATTCTATTCTTAACTGGTACTATTACTTATTTGACCTTGTCTATATGGATGTTATCCAGTATTAGAGCTTTAAAGTATGAAAAGCAGAAATATTACACAATTTTTTTCCTTTCTTCAAACCCAAAAGGCAGAAATTTGAGGTGTAAAAGCTCAAAAATAGAGAGAAAAAAAATGAAGCGTGTGTTTGGTATGAAGAAAATTATTTTTCGGAAAATATTTTCAATTTTATCATGTTTGGTTGGCTTAAATATTTTGAAAATAATTTACTTGCCAATTTATTTTCCTCCAATTGGAGGAAAATAATTTCCTAATCAAGAGAAGGGAAAACATTTTCCAAAATTCCTTCTTAATCTTCCCCATCCTACCCCCTTTTACAAAAAAAGTTCTTTTTCCAAATTTTAGTTTTTCCGTTACCATCCACCCAACTACCCCTCCCCCTCCCCTCGCAAAATTTTTTTTTTTACCTTTTTTTTTGTAATTTTACATTTTTATTTTTTATATTTTTCTGTACCATCCATCCCCACCCTCCCCCTCCCCCTTCCCCTGCACAAATTCTTTTTACTTTTGTTGTGAAATTTAAATTTTTATTTTTTTTCATTTTATTGTCCCCCAGCCTCGCCACCCACTCCTGCCCACCCCTCTCCTCCGGAAAAAAAATTTAAAATATATTTTTCAGTTTTAGTTTTATTATTTATCGGTTTAAAGGCTTAAAATCTTACAAGTTTAAAGATTATGAGTTCGAAAGTTTATGTGTTTGGAAGTTTATGGGTTTAGAAATTATAAAGTTTACGCGTTCGAAATTATGCTTCATATTTATTATATCTAAATTATTTATAAATACTCTTGAAAAATTATTTTCCTTAATTTACGTAACAAACACCGAGAAATAAATAAGATTACTACTTGTATTTCAAGAAAATATTTTCTTAAAAAATATTTTCCAGAGAAAACATTTTCTGTTATACCAAACACACCCTAAGTACTGTTAATTTTGAAGTATTACCAGCGCTTAGCAAGAAAACAGAGTAAGATTAAAGTGGCAAATAGCTCAGAGTACTGTTCATTATTCTTTTTTTCCTTGGAAATTTTAAGGAGAGAACAAAGCAGTTTTTTTTCCTTGAAAAATTTAAGGATTAAAAAATGAAAATTGTGGAAAAGATTGAATTTTTTGGCTTGGGAAGTATTGAGATTGTTGGAGTCAAACTGGGTTTTTTGTTATTGTTATTGTTGTTGTGGGAAATATTGAGAATTTTGAAAAGATATGAAAAATTGAGATTTTGAGAAGTTAAAATAAGCAATTTGGGTTCGTGACTTTCTTCAGTTTGTCTGAATCGTAATTAATGGAAAATAATAATAATGACGGGAAAAGAGATTAATTTAGTATTAAATTCATAAAACTATAATTTCATTAATAATTATTTACAGAAAGGATGGAAATTATGTATTTTGTTTAAGAAAATGGTTTGGAGTCCGGTTGGGAAAATAATATCTGAAAAAGAGAAAATTGTGGTTGGAAAAAGTGAAATTAGGTGGCAAGGCATGAAGACAGCCATCACTTTCTTTTACAAAAACAATGAAAAGAAAATAATTTAAAAATTTAAATGAAAGAAAAATAAAAGTATATACTCTCAACGTGTATTATGTGACATAAATATTACACATGTATTATTTCATCAGTCTCATCAATAATTAATGTTAGAGCCCGTTTGTCGTGAATTTTTTATTCTTTTTTTCCAAATTTTTCTTTTTATTTTTTCCGAAATTATTGGCTATAAAATTTTAAAATTTTATTTAAAGATAAATTTTGAATTTTTTTTTAAAAACTTGAAAAAATTCAAAAAGGTATTCTTCAAAATTTTCATTCAGAATGCTCACAAAAATTCAAAAACAACTCAAAATTATATTCATGTCCAAACATAACTCTAATTTCAAATAACATTTTTACTTAAATTTTTTAAATTTTTTTCTAAAATTTTACAATTCTTATTATCCAAACGCCCACTTAGTAAATGATATTTTTTGTTAGTGAATACAGCCAACAAGGTACAAACATGAATGTAAAAAGCAGAAAAATGAAAAATAAGAGAGAAATGTAATTTTGCCTTTACTTTGTTATTTTTATTATTATTTTTAAATTTGTTCTTTTCACTTCTGGATATTGCTAAACCCCCTTTTCTTTTTACCTCATCCAAGTATACTATTTTCCTAGTTTAGTTAATTAGTGATGTTGTCATACTACACATGCTCTTTTGCTGTTAGTTGAAGTCACTGCAAAAATTAACTCACGAATTATATTTACATCAAATTATACTTTAACAAATTTATTTTATTAAGTGAAGTAATAAATAATGTGAGAATATATATGACAAGTATTCATTAATCTTAGTGTAAATATAATAAAATATTTCTCTTACCTAATTAATTAGTTATCCTTTATAAAACAGATTATCCAAGAGATATGTTATAATGCATACAAGATTAGTTAGGAAACTTGATCAAATAAATTTTTATTCTTAACTTTGTGGTTGTAGTAGTTAGCCATGGTATAGTTGTGAAATGATATGATTGACTTTGTAGATCCTGATGTTGGGCCATCATGTCCAACAGCTAGTTTATTTCTTTTTTCTTGTGTACATATTTTGTTGGTAAAAAAAAAAATTAGTTACCCTTTATTTTCTTCTTCCTAAGGGAGGAGGGAATGTGAAGTTTTCTATTATTTTAATCTTTTCATATAAAAAAGTAATGGGTAGTTGCTGGTGATTTCAATGCTGTCTTATGTGACAAAGGTAGGCAGTCTTGCAAACCAGTCAGGCTCCCTGAAACCCAAGAGTTCAGCAAATGTATTCAATAAGCTGGTTTGTCAGAATTGCCTTGGAGGGGTGAATATTACACCTGGACAAATAAACAGATTGGTGTGGACAGAGTATGCAGCAGACTGGACAGGGTATTTGGAAACTATGAATGGATGATCAAATTGAACCAATTGGTAACTAATTTATGACCTTCCTTTAATTTCAGATCATAATCACATGATAATGACACTAACATCATCTTCCTAGAATGGGAAAAGGACTTTCAAGTTCTTTAATGTATGGGCTGATCATGAATAATTCCAGCAGATTGTGGCAAGAGTTTGGCATGCTGGAAATTCAGATACTATGAAAGCAATATGGTCCAAACTCAAAGCTTTGAAGAGCCCTCTGAAGGTCTTGAATATTAAGGAATTCAAGACTATCTCACAGAGAATAGACCCTAGCAGACAAGAACTGGGGATAATATAAGCCCAGATGACACAGGCATACCCTGATGTCCTACAGCAGAAGGAGAAGGAGCTGGTGCTGAAATTGGAAAAATAGTCAATGATTGAGGAAAGTGTTCTGCAACAGAAGGCAAGAGCAAAATGGATACAACTTGGGGACTCCAACACTAAGTACTTCTCTGCAGTAATGAAGGAGAGAACTCAACACAACCAGATTACTGAACTTACCACTGCAATGGGTACCAAAATTACTACAGCTGAAGATAGCAAAAAGGAGATCATGGGATTCTACAAGGCACTGATGGGAACCTCTGCATCCACCCTGCCAGCTATAAATCAATTGTACATGACAAATGGCCCAAAACTGACACAACAACAAAGAAGGGATCTATGTGCTGATGTAATGGAAACATAAATTGTGGAGAGTCTCAAGGCTATTGGAGATGACAAAGCACCAGGGATAGATGGATACAATGTTGTATTCTTCAAAAGGAGCTGGGGAATCATTGGTAGGCAGGTTACCAATGCCATCAAGCAGTTCTTCACCTCAACCAGGATGTTCAAACCCATAAACTGTGCAACTGTTACCCTCATTCCTAAAGTGTCCAAACCATCTACAGTCAAAGAGTATAGGCCTATTGCTTGCTGTTCTGTCCTCTATAAAATTATCTCAAAAATTCTGGCTAACAGGTTGCAGAAGGTGATGGCAAGCATTATCAGTGAAGCCCAGGCAGGCTTCATCCCAGGCTGAAATATCCAAGACAACATCATTCTGGCATGAACTAGTCAAAAGCTACACCAGACAACATGTGTCTCCTAGATGCATGATTAAAATCAATCTCCAGAAAGCTTATGACTCAATTGAATGAACATTCCTACAGCAAGTTATGGAACAGATTGGCTTCCCCAGCACTTTCACCAAATGGATAATGGAATGCATCTCAACAGTGAGCTTCTCTGTGCTAGTCAATGGAGAGGCAACTGAACCTTTTGCTGCTGCTAGGGGGCTTAGGCAAGGGGACCCCATTTTCCCCTTCCTATTTGCTCTGGTCATGGAGTACTTAAATAGATCATGCAACTCACTAAAAGGAAATCCAGCATACTAATTCAACCCCAGATGTAAAAAACTGGGCATTACTCACATGTGTTTTGCTGATGATTTGCTACTATTTGCCAAAGGTGACACTACTTCTGTCATGGCCCTATCCAGATGTTTCTCTCAATTCTCTGAAGCATCTGTCTTACAGGCTAATCTGAACAAGAGCTCTGTTTTCTTTGGGGGGGTGTTGCACTGGATATCCAAAAACAGATTCTCGACCACCTTGGCTATGAGCAAGGTCAATTACCATTCAAGTACCTAGGAGTCCTCTTGTCCACCAAGAAAATCACATATATCCAATGGCAACCTCTAGTGGAAAGGATCACTGCCAAGATCACTGCTTGGACTGCCAAAACACTGCCTTATTCTGAGAGAATCCAACTGGTACAAGCTGTCATTTTTGGTGTCCAAGCTTACTGGGCACAACTGTTCATATTCCATGTTAAAGTCCTGAAGATGATAGAAGGCATTTGTAGGAGCTTCATTTGGTCTGGGATGAACTCTATCACTAGGAAAGCATATATATCCTGGGACATAATGTGTACCCCAAAATCAGCAGGAGGGATGAATCTCACTAATCTCAAGCTCTAGAATAAAGCTGCCATTGCAAAGACATGCTGGGATCTAACCCATAAAAAGGACAAACTGTGGATTAGGTGGATCACTGTGTACTACATCAAAGACAGACCTATTGAATCCATTCCAATTCCTGCTCAGGCAAGTTGGATGGTTAGAAAGATTATCTAATCAAGAGAAATTTTACACAGGGTCTAACACTGGAAGGAACATGGACGCTCAATTAGACAGTTATACCATTCACAGATGCAAGACCTGCCGAGAGTCCCATGGAAGAATTTAATCATACAAAACTATGCAAGGCCAAAGGCAACCTACAATCTATGGCTATTCTTACAGGATAGACTCCCAACAAAAGACAGATTGCACAACTGGGGAATGAGTGTTGAGCAGCAATGTACCTTATGCCAAAATCACCCAGAATCTAGAGACCATTTGCTATTATTCTGCCCAGTCACTGTTGACTTATGGGAAAGAGTAATGCACTGGCTGAAGGAGACTTATCCTCACCTCAATGACTGGAACCAGAAAATGCAGTGTCTAATAAGCAAAGCCAAGGGTCGAACATGTCGAGCAGCCATCTTCAAAATGGTAGTCACTGAGTTTGCATATACTATCTGGTTGGAAAGGAACTCAAGAATCTTCAACAAGACATTTCGCTGTAATGCAGCCCTTCTGAGAGACATAGTGTATACTTGTAATGTTAGAGGTACCCCACGAATTAGAAAATAATTACAACACCTACGAATATAGTATTGATAGGTAGTTAGGATAGTAGATACAATTTAAATGTTACCTTACAGATAGTCAGCTGAGTTGAAGCTAGACTATGGTTTTGTAATGTTATTTGATTGGTGATTAATGAAAAAGCCTTAATTACCAAAAAAAAAAGTAATGATGGAATATGATGCAGGAAGAGTAAAATAATCGGAAAAATTCCCAACATGTAACAATTCTCACTCACACATTCACGGCCTAAATTGTATTAATCTCCAAAATATAAATTATTCTACTCATCAAGTAAACCACCGGATATAAGTTCTATACAAAAAAAAAAAGATGATGCTAACACACCTACAAAATAAGTAACTTTTCTACAAACTCATATTTATTACCAACACTAACCAATCAACAAGATACAATAACTACCACCGATCTCTTTGATGAAATCATCCAAAACACTACTGATGAAGACACTTTTATTCCAATTAGTGCCACTAATAAAATATGTTTGTATGAACCTTGGAAATACTCGATAAAAATAAATCTATTTGGAAGGAGGATTGCCCATCATATTCTAAAGAACAAACTCCTAGATCTATATAAGCCAATTGAAGACCTCCTTATTATTGATTTGGGGTCTGACTTTTCTTATCAAATTTCAAAAAGAAGAGAATATGATTAAGGCTTTTCACGGCGGACATTGGTTCATACTGAGCCATTTTTTGTCAGTTCGAAGGTGAGAACACAAATTCATAGCATCATCTACACAACTTACGTTCTTGGTTATTTGGGTTAGACTTCCTGAACTTCCAACTGAACTTTATGATTTGGAAATACAAAAAAGGGGTGCGTCGGGATTGGGGCAATTATTAAAGATAAACACATGCACTTCAACAATTACAAGGGGAAGATCATGTAATTGCATTGAAGTACCCTTAGAAAAACCAATAGAAATTCATATCTACATAGGCTATCACAGGCAAACATTTCTCTATGAGCGGCTTAACCTACTCTGCACGAGTTGTGGGCAATTTCATCATACAAACCTAATTGTTCTTTTGTTACATATTCCACAGTGGAACAAAGTATAAAAAATCAGGCTACAACCTCCTCTGCAATACTAAACATTTACCAAACACATGAGAATGACTGGAAAATAGTCACCTTTGCAAGGAGATCAAATGACACATAAAAGTACTCCACAACCACCACAAGCAAGGCGGCTACAGTAGCGGCGCAACCACAAAAGCAACCTATAGTAGGTAAGTATTCTAACCCTACTAGGCCACACTTGGGTCGGCTACCCTTGACTAACCCACACATGCTTGATAAGCCCAATAAGGAATTCATTAATAGATTTGATACCTTAGCTCACTGTGGGCTAACTATATGAGGGGATAATCAAATATATACAAGCCCAATACAAGTTGTCCCAACTGAGGAATATGTATCACACAACAGAGATATCAATGTTGCTGCCCACTCTTGACCAATCAACACAAATCATAGCCTCACAGCCCTCTTTACCCAATAAAATTATTGCTCACCCTAAGACTATATACTTGATTCACAATCCTACTCTTTGACCTACTTAAATGACCCAAACACGTTTCCTAAGGAAGCAAAGACACATCAGTTGCCTTCTCCACGTTGCAGCATACTCACCTCCCAAGACCAATCCCTAATAGACAAATCCAAAATTGAATACACCCCACTCAACCACGTCCTTATTAACAATACGGAAAAATCAAGATATCTTGCATGCAACAGTACACTATAATATTCAAGACCATAGGTCTACTCAAGTTACATGCAAACACAATGATTGAAAAGTATATGAAGACTTACTCGGCACTACTTACCATCCTAACAATCCACTATTTTTTTCAACACATGTAGACTTTGAGTCCTTAATAGACAACTACAATTCCTCCTCTCAAACCATCACCATACGTAGAATAGTCCTGAAATTATCAATAATGCAGAGGCCCTCTTTTTCGACCAACCACCAAAATATGTCTCTGAGAGAGAATATAAGAAACAACAACCAATTTCCCACCTCCCAAGGCTAATCGTCTAGGGGCCACAACTACCACACATCTCAACCCCCTTGATCTTTACTTCTCAGCCGATGATAATAGATCGACCACTCCAATCTTGGTTGAAGATGGGCTTGCAAGGTTATGCATTGATCTTCACGATGAACAATCAGGAGGTTGTTCTTCTAGTACAAAACCCTAAGCACTTGGCAGAGATAGCAACAGAAGGAACGAGACTAGGCATGGAGCCCTACACTTAGAACCAATGGTTCACATTACAGACTCCTCTCATGCTAGAGCACTATGCATCAACTTCAACTCAACACCAGTGGTCTTACACTATGAGTCCGATAAACCTGCATGGGAATCTAACAGTCAACCTCCTGCCCTTCTACACTCCTCACCATATGGGGAATGTGAATGCTCTTTGGTTCCAGTCACTCTACACTTTCAATACATTATCTCCCTACTCGAATCCACTGAGTCCACTAGAAAGTTTCACACCAACTGAGAGTCCACCACAGACACCACCCTTATCACCACGTGCACTAGACAGCCAAACAAGGCAAGAGTTGGCAGAGATACTAGCGGAGATGAGGGAAACAAAAACGGAATTTTGGTGGCTAAAGGGAATTCTGCTCTACGACCTCAAAGAAGAGTATGAAAAAATTTTATTCTAAAATATCTACCAGATCTAGCAACATGTAGTCTAAATTCTCGTCTAACAACCAATACAGAAATAGGAAAATATGTTATGGTCATAATCCCAACACTTCATCAGATTCACGAGTTAGTGAGTCTGGAGTAGACAACACCTTTTGTCACTCCGTTGACTCCAACTTCACTAGGTCAGGACAATAACCCTAATTCTTATATGAACTTCTTATTCTGGAACATGTAAAGGGATCACACAATCTTGATTTTGGACGACACTTTAGGTCTTTATTGTATAATCATAGGCCAGTGCTGGCTATTTTGCTTGAAACGTACATGCACGATCATACAAGGCTTCGTAATGATTTCAACTTTACCAACATTTCCCAAGTATATGGTAGTGGTCTAATAGGTGGTCTAGTAGTTCTGTGGAATAAGGACCGTATCAATGTGACAAAGATGAGAATATCTGACCAAGAAATATATTGTCTGGTCCAAGTAAGTCCCACTAAATCTCAATAGATACTATCTGAAATTTATGCTAGCAATTACTATAAATTACGAAATATTCTTTGGAATAACTTAATTAGTCTGCATAATACTGTTTGTATGCCATGGTTAATGGGGGTGACTTTAACGAGGTGCTAGAGTCGAGAGAAAAATTTGGGGCACTCCGTATTAGTAATAATAAAGTGGATAATTTTGGTAACTTTTTTAGTTATTGCAACTTATTGACTTAGGGTTTCAGGGTAGTCGTTTCACATGGACTAACGATCGTAGACATGGTAACACAATTCTAGAACGGCTTGATCGTTTTTAGCCAATTATGATTGGATAAAATTATACCCAGAAGCCACAATGAAACATCTGCCACATGCTTATTTTGATCATTGCCCACTCTTAATCATATTAGAACACCTAGGATGCAACAAAAGCGCATTATCGTTGCAGAAGCAGAATTATGGAGGAAAAGCAGGATCCGCAGATGTGAAAGACTTACCATAGAAGCGGTACCACATTTACGAATGTGGAATCACAAGTGGTTAGAAGGCAGAGTTAGTGATTTGTCGCAGATGAGACCATTGGTCCCAAAAGCAGGACCACAGGTGAGGTCCTAAGGCCGTAGATGTAGTTTCACTAGGCAAAAAAGGGACAAAATCGAGGGTTTAGTTCAAAACTTGGAAAATTTGATTTTGGAGCTCGAGATTGGCGATTTTGAAGAGAAATTTTCACCTTGACATTTTGGATAAGTAATTTTTGCTCGGTTTAGAATAATTTCCATGAATTTACACTTAAATCCATCCTTTAATTTTGAATTTATGTTTGAAAATTGGGGAAAAATTGGAGAAAGTTCCTAGACCAAAAAATTGAGTTTAGATCACGATTTTGATGTTGGATTAGAGTAATTTTTATACATATGAGCTCGTGTGAGTATGAGGATATAGAAATTATAAATTTCACCCGAATTCGAGACGTGGATCCGAGGGGTGTTTTGGTTATTTTACCTAATCTCGCGTATTAGATTAGAATTTCTTTGTAGAATCAGTTGTTTGAAGTGTTATTTACATTATGAAATTTAATTGAATATATTTGGGACATTTGGAGCCGATAACTTGTGGTAAGAGCGTGGTTTCAGATTGATTTGAGCTGGTTCGAGGTAAGTGACTTTTCTAACCTTGTGGTGGGGATATTACCCTTAGGATTGATATCGTAATAAAGGAAATGCCTTGTATGTGATGAGTGCGTACTTGGGCTAATTGTTGAAAATCCCATTTTCATTGAAATAGCTTTAATTGTGTTTTTCTTTTCCTGATTACACTAGTTGGAATTTAAGCCTACTGTTAGCTTAGAGAAGCATGTCTAATTGACTTAATTGCTCTATTTGCTTTAACTGCCTTATTTGTATTATGTGAAGCATGCTCGATTTGAATTACCTATTTTTACTTTGGTATGAAGTTGAGTTTAATTGAGTATTGATTGTGCTATAGTGGTGTATTTTACTTTGGAACTACGTGACGGTATCCCGAGAGATGTCCCTGTACGTATTTATGTTTTGAGATGAAGTGCGGGATATCGAGATATCCCCAGCACATATATTGAGGAGACCAAGATATTCTCGGGATACCAAGAGATCCCAAGTATATATTAAGGATACCAAGAGATCCCTAGTATATATTGAGGATACCAAGAGATCCTCGGGTACCAAGAGATCCTTAGTATATATTGAAGATACCAAGAGATCCTCAGGATACCAAGAGATCCTCGGGATAGTGAGAGATCCCTGGATATTTATCTTTTTGAAAAGTGGTATTTCTTGTAACTGCTTTGTCTCTGTTCCAGTTACTGTTGTTATCGTTACTATACTATTTTAGCTCTCGCCATTATCTATCGATTGTACTATTATACCTAATATTATTATACCTTATATTTTATTTAATCTCAGTAGGGCCCTAACATTCCTCGTCACTACCCGGCGAGGTTAGGCTTGGCACTTACTAAGTAGCACGGTGGTGTACTCATGCCCTTTCTGCGCATGTTATTTTCATGTGTAGATCGAGGTACCACTACTAAGAATTACCACCCTTGAGGCGAGGCACCCTTCGGAGACTTCGAGGTATATCTGATGTCCGCACACCGAGGAGTCTATCTCTCTATTCTCTATTGTAGTTACAACTTTTATGTATTTACTTTGTTTAGACACTCTGGAGTTAGAGCACTATGTAGTATCCCTAGCTTGTGATTTCATGAGATTTCGGGTTTTGGGAAAAGTATTAGTGTTTGAGAGTTGATGTTGTGTATGTCGAGTGGCACTATTAAACACTGTTTCTTTCACTATTTAGGTTTTTATTTGTTTTCTTCCGCAAATTGGTTAATTTTCCGTATGATTAGGCTTACCTAGTCGTAGGGACTAGGTGCCATCATGATGGTTCAGAAGAGTGAACCGGGATCGTGAAAAGTTGGAATCAGAACTCTAGGTCCATAGGAGTCATGAATCACAAGCCAATTTGTTATAGTCTCGCTGATCGGTACTGAAACATCTGTACTTATCTACGAAAGGCTATGTAATTGTTAAAAAAATTCCACTTCAATTGATTTCCTTGTCATGCGAGATTTTTGATATCACAATTCTAAACTTCTATTTTCTATTTTCTCGTAGATGGTGAAGATACGTGCTACCTGATATGATCAGGCACCCGCGCCCCCTTCTGCAACTGCTTGAGCCAGGGTGGGGGTAGAGGTCGAGGACGCACACGCGGTGCAGCTAGAGCACCCACGTGAGTTGCCACCGAAGAGCCACTAGTAGTGCTAGTCGAAGCCCAGGAACCTAATACACCTACTGCTACTACTACGCCAACACTACATGAGACTCTGGAATAGTTCATGCGCATTTACACCACTTTGGCTCAGGCAGGGTTACTTCCCCTTGCTGCGACTACATCCCAGGCTGGGGAAAGAGCACAAACTCCTGTTGCCCGCACTCTTGAGCAGCGAGTGCATGTTGATAAGGTCCCAAAGGTTATTCTGGTGCATCCTATAGATCCAGATCAGCTCGAGGATAGGGCAACAGCTTCCGAGGATGAGCAACATAGGCTTGAGAAGTTCAAGAAGTAGAAGACCTCTGTATTTAGTGGTCTAGCATTAGAGGATGCATTGGGATTTCTAGATGAGTGCTACCGTATTCTTCGTACCATGGGTATTTTCAGATTGAGCGAGGTTTCCTTCACTACCTTCCATCTTCGAGGGGCCGACTATGAGTGGCGGCGTACTTATGAGTTAGACAGTACGGATGAGGTAACTTCCCTAACTTAGACTTAGTTTTCAAATATGTTCCTGAGAGAGTATATTCCTTAGAGACTTAGGGATGCATGGTGCACATAGTTTGAGCATTTGCGCTAGTGTGCTATGCTGTCTCAGAGCATGCTGTCCGTTACACTAGTTTGGCTAGACATGCACCAGCATTGGTTTCTACTGTTCGCGAGAGGGTTCGCTGGTTCATTGAAGGGCTTATTCCAAGCATCAGATTTAGCATGGCTTGTGAGTTGGAGATAGATATATCTTATCAGCAGGTGGTGAGCATTGCTAGGAGGATTGATGGTATACTTGCTAGGGAGAGATAGGAGAGGGAGGCTAAGAGTTCTCGAGAGTCGGGCCATTATTCTAGTGCCCATGCCCCAGCCGCAGGTTTACAGGGTAGGGGTTATATGAGTCGCCCTATTAATTCAGCTCTTCCAGCAGCTAGTGGTATTCCAGCTCCTCCTAGGCCTTAAGAGACTTATTATGCACCTCCAGTATCTAGTGCGCCTCCTACGTGGGATGCTTTCAGAGGTCAGTCCAGCACACTTGGCCCGAGCCATTCACAGCTGCCATGTCCTTACAAAGCTTGTTTTGAGTGTGGTGACACACGCCATGTGGTGAGGGATTTCCCTAGACTTTGGAGGAGTGCGACCCCACAGACTTCTTAGCCACAGCACGCTTCATAGAGTTCTCAGGAGATGATCACAATACCAGTTGCTACCCTGTTAGAATTTATGCCCGTCACTAGAGGGGGGGGGGTGAATAGTGAGGCACAAAAATGTTGGTAAATTTTGCGGAATTAAAATTGCAGTAATAAAATAAGTGCAGTAATTAAAAGAGTAAGGAGAGGACACACCGAATTTATACTGGTTCACCACAACGTGTGGTTAGTCCAGTCTCCCGAGAGACTCTCTCGAGTTTATACTAACTCCGTTAAGCTTCCGGGTGCCTAACAAACCGATACACTTGCTCGTAGATGTACGCTCTACAAGACTTCAACTTGCTCGTGGATACCGCACCACAAGACTTCTTGCTCGAGGATACCTCACCTCAAGACTTCACTTGCTAAGATTCAAGGAACTTAGCAACCCCAATGCTCAATGAGAAGAATTGGTCTTCTCAAGAACTTCTCCCTTTTACAATGAAGACTCTCTAAGAAGAGTAGATAAGGAGATACAAAATAAGCTCTATGAACAACACAAAGTTGTCTCTCAAAACTGGAGTATACCAGAGTATACCAGAATTGAAAACTTACTTCAAAACCCATTTTGGTTAAAATGAAAACGTTAAAATCCTTTTGTTTGAAGTATATTAAAAATGTTTATGATATATATGATTTAATAAAATAATTTTATGCATATTAATGATGACCTATGTTGAGCCAAAAGACGAGATAACTTAAATGTTGATCTTACATTGGTTCTACCTAACGACCTACGCTTTGGGTCTTCGATCTTGAATTCTTGAGCTCGTCTTGGCTTGTATATGTAATCCCTTCATCAATATGCTTCTTGGCATCCAATCTTGATTGTTTGATTCATCACCATTAATTCGTCAACCATCTCGATTGTTTGCTAATGCATCTTCATCGTTTGTCATACCATGTCGTTGTTTGACAATCGACTTCATTGTTTGTCATTCATCAAAACCAATACCTAGAAATCATGCTAATACAACCAAAGCACACATATCAAATATATCAATAAGTTCCATACAAGGTTAAACGAGGTCTTACAATTTCCCCATTTTTGATAATGACAAACAATTGGAGATATGCATATACCAGGATTCCCCCTAAAGCTATGCTATATCTTAACATGCAAGTCATGCGAGTTATTTCCCCTTAATTGAATATTCCCCCTCAATTAAGGCATACTAAAAGGTGGAGACATTCCCCCTTAATAGATGCATATCGCCTAATCTCTTTCCCCTTTTGGCATTAGCAAAAAGAGAGCATACTAAGGCTTCTTCCCCCTTTCGACACTTCCCCGTTTTGGGCATACAAATGCTAGTGTCAAAAATAAAATAGGGAAGACAATGCATGATGAAGATTGCCAAAAAAAATATACCAATTGTTAGAAAAACATAATGATACCAAATGTTAGTGAAAACATAACAACCATATCAAATGTTATTTTTAGCAATATGTTAGCAATACATATTGCTTAAAAACATATCAACTGTTAATTTTTAACAAACCAATAGTTGTATTTAAACCATGAATCAATTTTGAAAAATATACCAACTGTTATTCAAACCAAAAGTTATATTCATCAAAACAAGAATCAATTTTTAACAGAAATATACCAACTGTTAATTTTTAACAAATCAAGAGTTGTAAACGTACCAACTGTCAAAAACACGAATCATTTATTTTTCAAGAATATACCAACTGTTATTCAAACCAAATGTAATATTCATCAAAACATGAATCAATCATTATTTAAAAAAAAATTGATACCAATTGTAATTTAAAATAAAAGTTATCAAAAAATGAATCAACAAAAAATAATTGATACCAATTGTTAACAAAGATATATCAATCGTTAACCCATATCAACTATTACGTTTTTATCAAAAAATATGATAACTAACCGAAATTCCCCCTCGATGCAATAAGGTGTCGTGCTTGGTGCATCTACTACAATATTGTAGTCTTCAAGCACACCTTCAAATGTACCTAAAAATAATTTTTAGGTACCCAAACACTTTTGGGTCCTTGGGGGTTAGGCAAATAATAATCATAGCCATACGATAAATCCCTATGTTTTGTAAAATATACGGGTGCTATGTGTCCTACCCGGTTACAATAATGACATATTACATTCGGATTGTGCATATGCCTCGGTTGAGCCAAAAACGTTCTAGGTGATCTAAAGTCATTATCCCTAGAAGCGTTGAAATTCCTAGAGTTATTTCTAGGTGGTCTAAAATGATTAATTTTAGACTCATTAACAAAAATCCTAGAATCATTTCTAGGTGGCCTAAAATGATTAATTCTAGGCTCATTAATAAAATTCCTAGAATCATTTCTAGGTGGTCTAAAATGATTAATTCTAGACTCATTTACATAATTCCTAGAATTATTTCTAGGTTGTGCATCGCAATTTCTAACATGATTCTTATTCTTTTTACGCCTTTTATTTTTCCTGGGCTTTTTCTTTTTAATTTCTTCAACTATTTTAGGATCGTCTACACTACGTTTTTCTAGTGTGTTCCTAAGTTCTATGTTCTCTAATTTCAAAGAATCACAAGAAGAACAATTAGAACTTTGATCAATTGAAGAGGCTTCATTCATCTCCTTAATTTTATTTCTAAGATCGACATTGTCATTTTCCAAAAATTTATTTTTCTCTTCCAAATTTTGATTTTAGCTTTGGACTCTTTGGAGATTTTTGAAGACTTTTTCAATTCATCATATAATTCTTGAAAAGCTTCTTGTAGTTCTTCAAAAGAGTAAGAGTTAGAAGTACTTACCTCTTCTTTCTCGTTGGCCATGAAGCATAGGGCAGCGGTTTCATCACTCGAGCTGTCCGAGTCCCATGTCACACGCCTTTGATGTTTCTTCTTTTTCTTGTCCTTTGATTTTGGACAGTGTGATTGGTGTGGCCAAATTTTCCACAATTATGGCATGAAGGACTTGGTTCTTCCTTCTTAATTTCCTTCTTCATAAACTCATTAAATTTTTCAATTAAATCTTTTGAAGAAGTATTATCATTGCTTTCCGAATCACTTACCTCTACTCTTTTAGACGATGAGGCTTTGAAGGCAATACTTCGTCGTGTCTTATCCCAAAAATAAGGATTAAGAATTGTGCTTTCATAAGTTTTGAGGTTACCTCTTAGTCCATCAATTGTGACATCCGTGATTCCTATCGACTCTTGGATGGCATTGGCTTTGGAACGCCATTCGGGAGTGAGACTCCGTAGTATTTTTCGAACAAGATCTTTGTTCGTGTACACTTTCCCGAGAGCATGGAGATCGTTGATGATCTTTGAGAATCGTTCGAACATAAAACTGATGGGTTCTTTTTCCCTCATTTTAAAGAGTTCATATTCATCTGTTAGAAAATCAACTCTAGCTTCTCGAACTTGAGGCGTAATTTCATAAGTAATTTCAAGCTTATCCCACATCTCTTTGGCGGTTGTGCAGCAAGAAACCTTCCGATAGTCATCCGGGTTCACCGCACAATATAGCACGTTGATCGCTTTTGCATTTCTTTCAACCTTCTTGATATCCTCGACATCGTATTCATTTTCCTCTTTTGGAACCATGATTTCCCCAACTTTCTTTGTCGGCATTTGTTCACTGTTTTTGATGATTTGCCATAATCGAAAGTTATTTGATTGGATGAATATTCTCATCCGCTCTTTCCAATATGTATAGTTGATTCCATCAAATAGTGGAGGCATAACGGTAGAATATCCTTCACTCATCATACCTGCGTTCAAAAATCTCAACAGAAAAATATAGATAGTTCTCTCAACCGGTTAAGGCTTTCAGAGAGTTAGGCTCTGATACCAACTGTTAGGATTTATGCCCGTCACTAAAGGGGGGAGGGGGTGAATAGTGAGGCACGAGAATGTCGGTAAATTTTGCGGAATTAAAATTGCAGTAATAAATTAAGTGCAGTAAGTAAAAGAGTAAGGAGAGAACACACCGAATTTATACTGGTTCACCACAACGTGTGGTTAGTCCAGTCTCCCGAGAGACTCTCTCGAGTTTATACTAACTCTGTTAAGCTTCCGGGTGCCTAACAAACTGTTACACTTGCTCGTAGATGTACGCTCTACAAGACTTCAACTTGCTCGTGGATACCGCATCACATGACTTCTTGCTCGAGGATACCTCACCTCAAGACTTCACTTGCTAAGATTCAAGGAACTTAGCAACCCCAATGCTCAATGAGAAGAATTGGTCTTCTCAAGAACTTCTCCCTTTTACAATGAAGACTCTCTAAGAAGAGTAGATAAGGAGATACAAAATAAGCTCTATGAACAACACAAAGTTGTCTCTCAAATGGCTCAACAAAAGCTCTAAATATAATGTAAAAATATTATCAATGTATTCAAGAATAATGAGAGTTGTTGTTCTTATAAAATCAGCTCCAAAGACCTCTATTTATAGAGTTTGGAGGTGTTATGTCCGTTGCTCATGTTTAAACACTAAATCTGATTTTCCAACAAGTTAATCGATTATTTGGAATAGATAATCGATTATCTAGTTCAAACGTTCAAAAAACTAGTCGTTGGAAGGCAACAGATACTAAGATAATCGATTAACTAAAAGTGATAATCGATTATTTAAGTGAGATAATCGATTATTGAAATAAGATAATCGATTATTTAAGCTTGCGGGAAATTCCAGTTTCAAACAAAGCTGGAATATACCAGAATATACCAGAATTAAAACTGGAGTATATCAGAGTATACCAGAATTCAAAACTTACTTCAAAACCCATTTTGGTTAAAATGAAAACGTTAAAATTATTTTGTTTGAAGTATATTAAAAATGTTTATGATATATATGATTTAATAAAATGATTTTACGCATATTAATGATGACCTATGTTGAGCCAAAAGACGAGATAACTTAAATGTTGATCTTACATTGGTTCTATCTAACGACCTACGCCTTGGGTCTTCGGTCTTGAACTCTTGAGCTTGTCTTGGTTTGTATATGCAATCCCTTCATCAATATGCTTCTTGGCATCCAATCTTGATTGTTTGATTCATCACCATTGATTCGTCAACCATCTCGATTGTTTGCTAATGCATCTTCATCGTTTGTCATACCATGTCGTTGTTTGACAATCGACTTCATTGTTTGTCATTCATCAAAACCTATACCTGAAAATCATGCTAATACAACCAAAGCACACATATCAAATATATCAATGATTTCCATACAAGGTTAAACGAGGTCTTACATACCCCACCTGCTTAGCAAGCTAAATGTGGAGGTTGGGGAGGTAGAGATCACCCTGGAAGGGGAGGCCAGACCAGATACTATGCCCTTCCTACCCGTGCCAAGGTTGTTGCCTTCGATTCTATCATCACAGGTATTGTCATGGTTTGTCACAGAGATGCATCGGTTCTATTCGATCCAGTCTCCACTTATTCTTATGTGTCTTCTTATTTTTCTCTGAATTTGGGTGTATCTCTGGATTTTTTGAGTTCCCGTGTTTATGTTTCTACTCCTGTAGGAGATTTTCTTGTTGTAGACCGCGTTTATCGGTCATGTTTGGTTTCTCTTAGTGGTTTTGAGACTAGAGCCGATTTATTGTTGCTCAACATGGTTGATTTTGATATTATCTTGGGCATGGACTAGTTATTGCCCCATCATGTTATTCTTGATTATCATGCCAAAACCGTAACGCTGGATATGCCAGGTGTACCGCATGTTAAGTGGAGGGTGCTTTAGATCACACTCCCAGCGGAGTTATATCATTCCTTAAGGTTAAGTGTATGGTTGAGAAGGGGTGTGATGTGTATCTAGCTTACGTGAGAGATGTCAATATCAATACCCCTTCTGTTGATTTAGTCCCAGTTGTACAAGAATTTTCTGATGTGTTTCCAGCTGACCTTTCAGGCATGCCATCCGATAGAGATATTGATTTTGGCATTGATCTGTTGCCGGGCACTTAGCCCGTTTATATCTCTCCATATCGTATGGCTCCTTTTGAGTTGAAGGAGTTGAAGGAGCTGAAGGATCAGTTACAGGAATTGCTTGATAAGGGTTTTATTAGGCCTAGTGTATCACCTTGGGGTACTCCTGTCTTGTTTGTGCAAAAGAAGGATAGTTCTATACGTATATGAATTTATTATCACCAGTTGAACAAGGTTACAGTGAAGAACCGTTATCCTTTGCATCGCATTGATGATTTGTTTGAACAGCTACAGGGTGCACGAGTGTTTTCTAATATTGACTTGCTTTCAGGGTGAAGATTCGGGAGCCAAATATCCCAAAGACTACTTTCAGGACTTGGTACGGTCATTACGAGTTAGGGGTGGGCGTCGGTCGGTTCAGTCGGTTATTATGAAAGTACGATTTGGTTTATCAGTTTTCAGTTTTGTAATTTTAAAAACCAAATCAAACCAGTGTTGTTTTTTCAAAGTTCGATTAAGTTATTTGCAGTTTAATTTTTCAGTTTTAAACGGTTCAAGCAAATTAGAAACGAAACTACTGTAACAAAAATACAAAAGAATACTTGTAATTGGGAACTGATTCAGCCCACTTAAATAATGACCATGAAAGAGGAATAATATCGTGATATATCAAGAAGTTCTTGATTTATTGTGGTGGAAGTCACAAATGAACCGATTTTAGGCTTCAAAAGATTGTCCAAGTTTCCCTTGAGGACAGTCGCAGCAACAGCTTTGACCATTTCACTTTCAACATTTGCACAAAACAAGTTGGCCATGGATAAGAAAGATAAGCCACCCAAAGTTCAACACCTACTGAATTCAAAGATTTCTAGCAGTTTTTGCTCAAAGAATTATGCGATTAAAAATTGCAGAAAAAGTAATTGAGTATCGATTCTCGACTTTGGTATATATCAGTCATTAGACTCGTCGATGTTTGCTGCAAATCTAATATAATGACCAAAGAGAGAAGATAATTTCAGAGTAACCAATTGTTGATCTCCCTTCAACCGAAATTTCAGTTTTTCGGTTTAACCGAAAACTGAAATACAAAAACCATAACTGCATCGAAAAACTAAAAACTAATAATTTTAAAATCGTGTACCAACCGAAAAATCGATTAAACCAAACCCAAAAAACTGAAGTTCACGGTTCGAACGGTTTTTCGATTCGGTTGATATTATGCCCACCCCTATTACGAGTTCCTTGTTATGTCTTTCGGGATGACTAATGCCCCATTAGCCTTTATGCATTTGATGCACAGTGTGTTCCGATAATTTCTTGGCTCGTTTATCATTATTTTTGATGATATTCTGGTGTATTCCTGGAGTTAGGACGATCATGAGCAACACCTGAGGACTGTGCTTCAGACTCTGAGAGAGAGAAAATTATATGCTAAGTTCTCGAAATATGAGTTTTGGTTGGATTCCGTGGCATTCTCGGGTCACGTGGTTTCTAGTGAGGGGATAAAGGTGGATCCGAAGAAAGTAGAAGTAGTGCAGATTTGGCCCAGACCATCTTCAACGATAGAGATTCGTACTTTTCTTGGCCTGGCAGGTTATTGCCATCGATTTGTTGAGGGTTTTTCATCTATTGTAGCACCTATGACCAGATTGACCCAGAAATGTGCTCCATTCTAGTGGACGAAAGAGTGTGAGGCGAGCTTTCAGGAGCTCAAGACAACTTTGACTATAGCCCTTTTTTTATATTGCCTACAGGTTTGGGATCTTATACTGTCTGTTGTGATGCCTCGAGGATTGTCCTTGGAGCAGTATTGACGTAGGATGGTAGGGTGATTGCCTACGTGTCCAGACAGTTGAAGATGTAAGAGAAGAATTATCCTATCCATGATCTTAAGTTAGCTGCTATTGTTTACATTTTGAAGATCTGACATCATTATTTGTACGTTGTGAGATTTATACTGATCATCGAAGTTAGCAGCATCTGTTCAAGAAGAAGGATCTTAATTTGTGCCAAAGGAGGTGGTTAGAGTTACCGAAGGACAATGATATCAATATTTTATATAACCGGGGTAAGGCTAATATGGTGGGCGATGCTTTGAGTCACCGAGCAGAGAGTTTGGGGAGTTTGGATTATTTACCAGCAGGAAAGAGGCCTATGGCGATGGATGTTTAGGCCTTAGCCAACCAGTTTCTGAGATTGGATCTTTCGGAGCCCAGTCAGGTTCTAGCCTGCATGGTTTCTCGTTCTTCCTTATTTGATCAGATCAGGGAGCATCAGTATGATGCCCCTCATTTACTTTTCCTTAAGGATAAGGTTCAGCACGGTGATGCCGGGAATGCGACTGTTGGTGATGATGGGGTATTGAGGATGCAGTATCAGATCTATGTACCCAATGTTGATGGGCTTCGGGAGTTGATTCTAGAGGAGGCCCACAATTTGTTGTATTCCATCCATATGGGTGCCGCGAAGATATATCGGGGTTTGAGGCAGCACAATTGGTAGAGGCAGATGAATAAGGATATATTTAGGTTTGTCGCTCGATGTCTCAATTGTGAGCTGTTGAAGTATGAGCACTAGAGACCGGGTGGGTTGCTTCAGCAGATAGAGATTCCAGAGTGGAAGTGGCAGCGAATCACCATGGACTTTGTAGTTGGGCTCCCACAGACTTTGAGGAAGTTCGATTCCGTTTGGGTGATTGTATATCGGCTGAGCAAGTATGCGTATTTTCATTCTTGTGTGCACTACCTATTCTTCAGAGCGATTGGCGGAGATTTATATATGGGGGATTGTTCGTCTGTACGGTATTTCAGTTTCTATTATTTCAGATAGAGGTACTGAATTCATATCACGGTTCTGGAGGGCCGTTCAACATGAGTTGGGTACTCAGGTGGAGTTGAGTACAACATTTCATCCTCAGACGGTGGGCAGTCCAAGTGCACTATTTAGATTATTGAGAATATGCTCCATGCGTGTGTGATCGAGTTTGGAGGGTCTAGGGATCAGTTCTTCCCGTTGGCAGAGTTTGCATACAACAACAGTTATCAGTCCAGTATTTTGATGGAACCGTATGAGGATTTATATGGTAGGCAGTATAGACCCCCGGTGGGTTGGTTTGAGCCGAGTGAGGCTAGATTATTGGGCACAAGCTTGGTTCAGGATGCTTTAGAGAAGGTTAAGGTGATTCGGGATAGACTCCGTACAACCTAGTCCAGACAAAAGAGTTACGCGGACCGGAAGATTCGTATCATTTCCTATATAGTTGGATAGCGGGTTCTGCTTCGGGTTAAGCCTATGAAGGTCATTATGAGATTTGGGAAGAAAGGGAAGTTGAGTACGAGGTTTATTGGCCCTCTTGAGATATTGAGGCATGTTAGGGAAGTTGAATATGAGCTTGACTTACCTCCCTTCTTGGCAGGAGTTCATCCAGTATTTAATGATCGTCGTGCCATTGGCACGACAATCTGTCGCACGTGTTGGATTTCAGTTCAGTCCAGTTGGACAAAGATCTATCTTATATTGAGGAGAGAATGGCAATATTAGATATGCATGTTAGAAAGCTGAGGTCAAAGAATATTTCATCAATAAAGGTTCGGTGGAGGGGTCAGTCGGTCGAGGAGGCGACCTGGTAGTCCGAGCAGGAGATGCGCAGCCGTTACCCTCGTATTATCACAACTTTAGGTATGTCTCTATACTTGTTCGAGGATGAATGAATAAGTCTAGTAGGATGTGACGACCCGACCATTTGTCTTGAGAATTTACACCATGATCCCCAATTAACTGCTTTTCTCGTGTTTATTTCTGCTATTTTGGATTGCCGGGATATTCCGTTTTGAGTTTCAGAGAGCTTTGGGATACTTATTCCATAAATGAGAGGTTAAGTGTTGGAAAGTTGACTGTTGTCTGAATGAAGACAGCGTTGGAATGGAATTTTGATGGTTTCGTTAGCTCTATTGAGTGATTTCGAGCTTAGGGACGTGATCAGATTATGTTTTGAGGTCCGTAGCTAATTTAGGCTTGAAATACCGAAAGTCGAATTTTTGAAGTTTCCGGTCCTATAGTGAGATTCTGATCTGAGGGCCGGAATGGCATAGCTCCGCACTGTTGAATATGACATGTGTGCAAAATTTAAGGTCATCCGAATGAGGTTTGATAGACTTTTTGGTCAAAAGCGTATTTTTAGAGTTTTGAGTTCTTAGGCCTTAATCCGTGGTTGATTCGTCGTTTCGATGATGTTTTAGCTTTTTAAAGGATTGGTATATGTTTGGACAGTGGTATTAGATTTGTTTGTGTTCTTGATTGAGGTCCCAGGGGCCTCGGGATGGTTTCGGAAGGTTGTCGGAAGAGTTGGGAGTTGATTGAGCAGCTTCAGCTCCTGGTTTTCTGTCATAACCGCACTTGCAGTTGGGCCCGCAGATGCGTAGCTGCAGAAGAGGCACTGTCATTGCGGAAGTAGAATTGGGGAGGAATAGCAGGATCCGCAGATGCGGAAGATTTACCGCAGAAGTCGTACCGCATATGCGAATATGGAATCGCAGGTGTGGAGAAGGCTGAGTTAGTGATTTGTCGCAGATGCGACGGTTGGTCCGCAAAAACGGGACTGCAGATGCGGTTTCACTGGGCAGAAAAAGGACAGAATCGAGGGTTTAGTTCAAAACTTGGAAATTTTTATTTGGGAGCTCGGGGTTGGCAATTTGAAGAGGAACTTTCACCAGGGTGTTTTAGGTAAGTAATTCATACTCGATTTAGACTAATTTCCATGAATCTACTCTTAAATCCATCCTTTAATTTCGAATTTATATTGGAAAATTGGGGAAAACTAGAGAAAGTTTATAGACCAAATAATTGAGTTTAGATCACGATTTTGATGTTGGATTGGAGTAATTTTTATACATATGAGCTCGTAAGAGTATGAGGATACAGAATTTGTATATTCACCCGAATCCGAGACGTGGGCCCGATGGGCATTTTGGTTTTTACCTAATTTCGCGTATTAGCTTAGAATTATTTTTATAGAATCAGTTGCTTGAAATGTTGTTTACATTATGAAATTTAATTGAATAGATTTGGGTCATTTGGAGCAGAGTACCCGTGGCAAGAGCGTGGTTTCGTATTGATTTGAGCTGATTCGAGGTAAGTGGCTTGTCTAACATTGTGTGAAAAATCAACTATCAAGCACTAATATTATGGTCATCAACCTACATAGTTCTCTAACCACGCTCAAATCAAGATATGGGTCGATGCTGTTGAATAGTTGGTAGGATTTTTTACCTTTGGCATAAGGAAAATAAGGTGCTGTTCATGAGGAATGACCTTCGTATTAAAGATGTCATGACAAAAAAGAGTGACTTTGTCACCTACATCTGTCACGATCCCGGTTCTCCCTCTGTGAACCATTATGATGACACATAGTCCCTTCGACTAGATAAGCCTAAAAATATGAAAAATAAATCAATTTGCGGAAGAAAACAAATAAAACCCGAAATAGTAAATAAAATAGTGTTTAATAGTGACGCTCGGCATGCACAACATTAACTATCAAACACTAATACTTTTCTCAAAAAATTGTACTCAATGTGATTGTAAATTTGTTATTGTCTCTTTCCACATTAAGGAAGGGACATCTTTTGGAAATATTTAGGGTTTCCATATATTCCAGGCAAGACCTAAAAATGCCGATTTTCAATTTCTTCTAGATAATTTTGAAAATCGACTAGTAGGATGGAAAATAAATTTTTTAACTGTGACACGACGAACTACTCTTATCAAATCTACTCTGAATAATTTATCTAACCATATTATGCAATATATTCATATTCCAATGCACATCACTAATGAAATGGAACAATACTAGTGTAATTTTCTATGGGATACTACTTCAACAAAAAAAAAAAGAAAAAGAAAATGCACTTATTAAATGGAATGATATTACAACTCCAAAAGAAATAGGTGGTTTGGGTATTCAAAACTACGCCAAAAGAATTCAGCTTTGTTTGCAATAGCTTGGAGAGCCTTTAAATCACGACAAACTATGTAGGAAAAATTACTCATTAATAAATATCTTCATAAGACCATAACAAATACTCACTCCAAAACTTGAAATAATATTTTATGAGGTTGGCAACACTTCCAAATGGGGATCAAATGAAGGATAGGAAAGGGAATGCACATAAAAATTTGGGATGATCCTTGGGTAAAGGCAGGCACAATAATTCACTCTTTAATTCATAATACCTTACCTTCAAACCATTATAATATTAAAATATTCGCACTACTAAATAACACGGGTTGGAACTAGAATAAAATACCATGTGAATTATCACTTGATATAAGACAATTAATTCTAGCCATTTATATATCTTAGTTTGACAATAATAGAGACAAAATTTATTGGAACTTAACATCAATGAAAAATTTTACTGCCAACTCGATGTGCACCACTTTGAAAAGGCAGTTACAATAATTCGGTAATAATTCAGTAAAATTTTCCTGGATATGAAAGATTTCTATTCAACCTAAATTAAAATTTTCATTTGGTTACTTCACCACGATAGGCTACCAACACGAGTTTTCTTAGAAAAATTAATATAATACAGGATGACATTTGCTCGTACTATCACTAGGAGGAAGAAATGCTAAGAAATATTGACAAGAGTTAGAACGCAGTATTATCCATAATGAAGCCATTGCTTTTTGTGTAAAAATAGTACGGTATAGTTAATTTTCATATTGGTCATTCAAAAATAATTAGTGTTTACCAAATCAATGAAAAATAGTCATTATTTTGCTCCAACAGAGACCGGTTCAACATAATATACTAGAGTTCGGTGCACGTGTATATGAGCTCTAGTATATTATGCTGAACCAGTATACTTTGCTGGCTCTAGTGTAATATACTGGAGACTGGAGCACCGGTGCTCCAAACTCCAGTATATTTTGCTGGACCGATCTCTGTTGGTGGAACTCCAGTATATTATGCTGGAGTTCAAGTGTACTTGTGCTGGAACTCTAGCATGAACTCCATCATATTATGCTGGGGTTCCAGCATAATTATTCTAGAGCTCCGGTATAATATGCTGGAGTTCAAGTATACTTATGCTGGAACTCCATCATAATATCCTAGCGTATGTTTCGAGTGTTGAATGTTCAGATTTATCTTTATAAGAATGGTGTAAATAAACAAGTGTGTTACTTGCATCGACATAGCCGTCTTTAACCCTATAATTGTAGTAATTGTGTTAATTAAGACAAAAAAGGAATATCATTTGAAAATGGGTCTGTGGTGTTTTGTTAGAAATAAAATGTCTTTTTCTGAGGGGAATAAATGATGTTTACTTAAAAATACAAAAATAAAACAATAATGTATCTTGGCCTTATTGGTGAACGTATTATAATCCAAAAAAGGCCTTCTTTGTAACATAGCTAGTCGACGACTTATGTTAAATGATGAATTCTTAGGCCTTTTGGATAAAGCCAGAAACAATATTATAGTAAATTTTCCCAGAGGTGCCCATGAGAGGACAAAAGGCTTTGTTTGGAGGTATTAATTGAACACTTAGGCACTCGAATAATAATCATGAACACAATCAAACTTCAACACGGCATCAAACAATAGGATATTTGATTGATTTATTTTTCCGAACATGTATGATAATCATATGCCAAATGAAATAATGTAGTAATTAAATTTTATTTCGTAGTGCTTCTCAGTTCTCATGAGCTTTGGCTTATTGTCTGTTGATAACGGTTGGTAGTGATGGATAATGCACAATAATTAGAACCAAGTTCAAGGCAATTCGATTAGATTTTCACTTTGTTTTCGTGTTGACAAAGCAACGGCAAAGTCTCTCATAATAATATTGTGAAATTTCCTTAATAAAGTCAAAAGGCATATATGTTCATAAGAGGAGTTTCTCTGATGGTAATCAACTCCCACTTTCAACCGAAAGATTGTGAGTTCGAGTTTTCCCAAGAGCAAGGTGGGAGGTTCTTGGAGGGAAGGATGCCGGGGGTCTATTTGGAAACAGCCTCTCTCCCCAAGGGTAGGGGTAAAGTCTGTGTACATACTACCCTTCTCAGACCCCACTAAGTGGGATTATACTGGGTTGTTGTTGTTGTATTATCAACAAAGGCTTCTTGGTCCAATGAGAATTTCTTAGACCAAAATTATACTTTATATTCGTCGCAGAGTGGAACTCGTGATTTACAATATGAGGAAATGTCCTTGATCAGTATTCTCAAAATATATGGATCTTTTTGCGGTAAACTTATAAGAAAGGAAGAAAAACAAAGGAAATGAAACTATTAGCACTAATTATAACACAACAATCCTTTAGTTTAATGTGTATTACAAAATTAAATAGTTTTCTTTTATGTCATTACTGATGATAAGTTCAAACCTATAGGCTATAGTGACTGTGCAATAGCTATAGTTAGGTCTACTGTCAATAAATGCTCAAGAATAAGAACATCCTGCCAAACACAAAGCAACATCAGAAGAGGCAACAAAACCGTTGAAGAATCTAATTAGCTACATATATGACAGAGAAAGGGAAGTGAGTAGAGGACAAAGACATCACTTTTTTTCGTTCGGTGTCCGGTATTTATATTGGAACTCGATTATATCCGGATTTGTGCGGCATTAGGCTCCATTCAGGGGAAATGCTCTCTACCAAAGATTTTTCAAAGCTCAGGGCTCGAACTCGAAACCTCTAATTAAGGGAAGAGCAATTGCATCCACTACACCACATCGGGTTGGTGGTAAAGGTTCACAACGTTAAAATTTGGTATTAATATTGAAAGGTCAAAAGAAAGTAGATTTCCCTAGATGTCCATGTGGTGTGCATATGCATGAAAGAAATAACTACGAGATTATGACAAATTAGCAACATAATAGTCAGTTGTTCCCGTTCTGTATGTATACTGCAAGTTGGTTTATTTGAGACTGTTTTTTTTTTGCACAGTCAATATATAGTACCTAAACTCTTTTGAAAAACCAAAATCACAATTTTCAATAGTTGGGTCTAATGTCACACTCCTCTTTAATGCAAGCATCTTGCTTGTTTCGTACCATATGATCTTTTCTGATTTTTTATGAGAAAAAAATAAAGACGGACTTAGGATTTGAAGGTGGCGGGGCACATGATCAAACTACTCAATTAGTGTCCCATCTGACTTTTCAACTTTTCAATACATGTATTTATGTATATTTAGAATTTTTGCCAAGGTTAACTGAATCTAGTGACCCCTCTCTGTACATAGGTTTGTCTCTGAAACAAAAAAAAAGTCCAAACTAAAGGGTGATGAACCATCATATTTTGAAGATTGACTTATTCAAAACTAAGCGTATTCCTAATAATAATATTATGTCCCTTATATTGTATTGGGAACTATACCATATATCAGTTTCTAATGTGCCATGTATATGTAAATACAATTAATGCTTTTGCAAAAACACAAGATAACAAGAACAAGAACATCTTGCCAAATCTAAGGTACATACGACAGAGAAAGGGACATTAGTAGAGGAATATGTTATAATTTGAAGGAGAACTATTTATTTTAACTTTTTTTTGTCAAAGGTTCACATCGTTAAAATAATGTCAAAATAAAACTCTATAGCTGTCAATGTGAGTGCATATTAGAGACATCAATATGTGCTTGGCCCAACAACCTGTAATGTAGCAAGGGTGGACTGGAATATTTGGAACCCGTTTAAAAATGAAGCTTTTAAGCTCGGTCCGAGTAAGCTCGTGACCCGTGTGAGACTGAGCTGGACCAGTTCATGGGCCTAATAAAATATTTATTTAAAATATTCAAAAAAATAAAAAGTATACTACTTTTAGAGATGGAAATTAAAGTCAAAATTGAATCCTCTTTATCAAATAGTATTTGATAAAGAGGATGAGTTGGATATGTCATAAGCATCATGAACGTTCGCTTGAATAGTTTGTTTCAAGTTTTAACTTTGAGTGAATGAAATATAGTCTTATTTTTTTTATTTATTTATTGTGATATGTTGGAACAATATAAAAAGTTATTAAGTTCTGCGAATTTCTTCCAACAAGATATTTTTTAACTTTTAAATAATTATCTTTTTTAGGTTAGAACTTAAAGAAAAAATATTAAATTATATTTTTAAAAATGATGAGCCAGCCCATGGGGGCACACGGCCCACATAGGATTGAGGTGAGCTGATCATTATAAGACTCATCAAAATGGTAGGCTAACCTAGCCCAATCCATTAATTACTAAAGCTCACATGGGTTGAGCTGAGCTAGCACGATCCGACCCATATAACAGCTCTAGTGCATATATGCAAGAAACTAAGAAACAACTTAGATATAAGAATTTAGATTAGATAAAATGAAGTTGTAAAGATTTTTTAAAGTGCTATCAATCCAATTTAGCCAGTTGTATATAACATGTTATCACTATATTTTTCGGATTAAAATATTGAATAAGTTACTAGATTCCATAGTAAGCTAATTCTGAAATACTTTGTTAAAGATGCTATGTAAGATAAGAATAAGAATTAAGAAAGTTCTATATTCTCGATAAAAAAAATATCCTATATTGGAATAACTTTATTTCATCCTTTAACTTGAAAATTTTAAAAACAGATGCAAAAAGTGGCAAAACTAACCATCAACATAAGGGGTGCTGTCCAATTATAAAGAGATAAATAACTTAAGATAAAAGCAAGATAAGTGTAACATTTATCATTGTGACTTAATCTTTTAGAATACTGCTAATTAATTAAGTTATTAAGACCTTAAATATATTATCTTTCGGCGGCAGATCATTCCACCCATTCTCTTGGAGATATGTACATTAAGAATATGAACCCGATGTCAATCTTTATCGAAGTAGAAAATGTAAGATATATGGACTTATATTTATATACATATGAATAATATACGGATAAATTATATGTTATGTGCTATCTTTTGGTTTGGCCTAATTTTGTGATCTTATGAACATTATGTTAAGGGGGCCAATGTGTTGTCATATAAAGTGTAGGACTAATGTGTAGATACCCAAAAGGGTAACCTTAGTTTATGATGGGCTAACTAAGGTTACATATATGTAACCATGGTTACATGCTTGTGACTCTTGAGTTATGTAACTCTTGTAACTCTTGTGACTCTTGGGTTATGTAACTCTTGTGTTATAAAGTGGGGGTTATGGTTCCCACATTAGTGCAAGATAAGACTCTTCTTCCTCCCATTGAATCAAGAGCCAAAATACTCCATTGTTGTCTTGCAAATAGTGTGGAAAACCATAGACCTATTTGATCATTGTCACAACATTATTATTGTGAATAATTTACATATTGTTTAAGGTTTGTTTCTTGCATACTCGTGGATACATATACAACTTCAAGACATTCTTGAAGGAAGGCTAAGGAGCAAACTTCATAGAGACATAAGGACAATCATCAAAAGGAGGTTCAACAATTTCTACATATGGATTCAGGTTAGCTTCCGCTCATGTAGTTTAATTCCGGATTATTCAATATGAAGGTTGTTATATTTAGTTGGAATCATAATCCTAACAATTGGTATCAGATCCACCTTCATTTTTGGATAATTTGGAAGTTCATATGGTTCATGTTATGTTAGGATTCATGTTTAAGTTTAATTAGAATTTTGTTTATGAAATTCTACCATGAAATAGCATGATCTTATGAATGTTATGTTTTGATGTAATTTGATGTTTTAATATCATGTTAAAACATTGTATATAGCATGATTTTAGTTGGTAAACAACATGTTTTCTTGTTTAAGATGCTTGTTGAAAATCATGTTTTAATTCTGAAAGTTGTGTAACAGTAAGGTTCACTGGTCTAAGATAATCGATTATTCCTGGACAGATAATCGATTATCTTAGTCCAGTAGAGATTGAAACGTTTTTATATATACCAGAATAATCGATTATCTGGTTGTAGATAATCGATTATTCTGGTCCAGTGACAAATTTTTCTTAAAAACCAAAATAATCGATTATCTGGTTTTAGATAATCGATTATTCTGGTCCAGTAGCTGAAATTTTTTTTAAAAACCACAATAATCGATTATCTGGTTTTAGATAATCAATTATTTTGGTCCAGTAGCTAAAAAAAATTTTTATGTCGAAGATAATCGATTATCTAAATGCAGATAATCGATTATTTTTGTCCAGTAAGGTCAAAAATGTTTCAAATCTCTTAAGTTTCAGTTTTTTAATTGACTTATTATTGTTCAATTAAAATATTTAAGTGTTTATTATTAATGTATTATACATTAATATTTAAGTTATGAATATTGATTGTTTAAAGTCCATCTTTTTTTTAATATTTTGGAATTTTCCTATCAAGTATACAACAATTAATATTCAAAGTGTTACATATCAAAAACATGTAATATATTAAGTTGAGATTCATAATAAGGCCTAAGGAACTAAAGTTTTTTTTTAGCATCTAATATTTTAAATTAGTCAATTGAAGCATTATGTTGCCAAAGTAACCTCTATTGTGTAGATTGATTAATCTTGAAATATAAGATGACTATGGATGTTAGTCTTCCATGCGTTTAACAACCGGCCCAAAGAAAGGTTGTTATTTCGCAGGAATTCGAACATGCTTGTGGTGGTAAATATGAGACAATTATTTTGTTTTCCATGTGAATATTAAATCGGCCCAAAGGAAGGTTTAATATTTGACAGGAGTTTATTGTCTATGTTTGATCACTACACCAAGAGTACCACTTACAAGTTATTTTTCTGTCCAAAGACTAAAATCAATGTTGTGCTAGGTATCTTGTAATGGGAAATGCCTAATTTTGAATCTATAAAGTTAAAGTTCAAGTATTTGTAAGCATGTATTCAGTAATCCTTTTGTTCTATTTTCAGTAAATTCTTCTGCTTCTACGATCTCTGCCAACATCAATAGCATCCCTGTGCTTAACGGCACAAACTTTAAGGAATGGAAAGAGAACGTCATGATCGTTCTCGGTTGCATGGATCTTGACCTTGCTCTTCGGACCGAGCAACCTACTCCTCTTGAGGATACATCCTCTCCTGATGAAAGGAGGGTGATGGAGAAGTGGGAACGCTCGAATCGCATGAGTCTAATGATAATGAAACGTGCAATTCCAGAATCATTCAGGGGCACTATGAATGATGAACCTAATGCCAAAGTTTTCCTTGGAAACCTTGAATAGCGTTTTATTCAAAACGAAAAGGCGGAAACAAGTACACTATTGAGTAAACTTGTTTCCATGAGGTATAAGGGCAAGGGAAACATTAGGGAGTACATTATGGAAATGTCTCATCTTGCTTCGAAACTAAAGTCACTCAAGCTGGATTTACCTGAGGAACTGCTTGTGTACTTTGTTTTGATATCTCTTCCTGCACACTTTAATCAGTTTAAGGTCAGTTACAACTGCCTAAAGGAGAAATGGACTCTTAATGAGCTCATTTCACATTTTGTGCAAGAAGAGGAATGGATAAAGCTAGATAAGACAGAAAGTGCTCATTTGGCATCCTCTTCTAAGGAAACTAAGAAGAGGAAAGGTAAGGTAGTTGCGGTTGCAAAGCCCAAGATTAAGCAACATAAGGAACCTAAGGTTGAAATCACTGAATTAGGTTGCTTTTTCTGTAAGGGGACTAATCGTGTGAAGAAAGATTGTACCAAGTACCATGCCTGGCGTGCGAAAAAAGGTACATTTTTTTCTCTTGTTTGTTCTGAAGTTAATTTAATTTCGGTACCTAAGGATACTTGGTGGGTAGATTCTGCTTCTACTACTCACATAAGTATATCTATGCAGGGTTGCCTGAACTGCCGAAAACCAAATGATGGTGAAAGATACATCTATGTGGGTGACGGCAAGAAGGTGCCAGTTGAAGCTATTGGCAAATTTAGGTTGTTGTTTAAGACCGGTTTTCATTTAGATTTGGATGAGACTTTTATTGTACCATCTTTTAGACGGAACTTAATTTCAGTTCCCCAATTGGACATATCTGGTTATAAATGTACATTTGGGGATAATAAAGTTAGTCTCTTTCAGAATTCAAATATTATTGGTACTGGTGTTTTATCAACATTTGATAGCTTATATTTGGTTGATACAATAACTTCAAATAAAGAAACTTTGCATACAAGTTTAAGTGGTACTAAAAGGAAATTAACTAATGAGAATTCTATTTCACTCTGGCATAAACGTTTGGGTCACATATCCATTCAAAGAATTCAGAAACTCATGTCAGATGGAATTCTTGATTCTCTTGATTCCTCAAATTCGGAAATTTGTATTGAGTTTATCAAGGGAAAACAAACAAACAAGACTAGATTGGGTGCTAAGAGAGCTTCGGACGTCTTAGAATTGATACATACGGTTATTTGTGGGCCATTTCCTACTCCTGGTCGGAATGGTCAACAATACTTTATCACATTCATAGACGATTACTCTCGTTATGGGTACCTATATCGTATTCACGAAAAGTCCCAATCTATAGACGTGTTCAAATCATTTAAGGCTGAAGTTGAAAATCAACTAAGCAAACGAATTAAATCCGTTAGATCTGACGGTGGTGGTGAATACTATGGTCGATATGATGGTTCCGGTGAACAACGTCCAGGGCCTTTTGCTAAATTCCTAGATGAGTGTGGGATCGTCCCTCAGTATACTATGCCAGGCAGTCCTATGATGAATGGTGTAGCTGAGAGACAAAATCGGACCCTTAAGGATATGGTAAGAAGTATGATTTCTCGTACAACTTTGCCAGACTCACTCTGGGGTGAAGCATTAAAAACCGCAGCTTATATTCTTAATAGAGTTCCAACTAAAGCTACAATCAAAACCCCATATGAACTTTGGACTGGGCATAAACCCAGTATTCGGCATTTTCACATTTGGGGTTGTCCAGTTGAGGCAAGGCCTTATAGGCCGAATGAAAAGAAACTGGACGCTAAGACGGTTAGTAGCTATTTTGTTGGATACTCTGAAAAATCCAGGGGTTTTAAGTTTTATGATCCCACTTCTTGAACTATTTTTGAGACGGGTAATGTTAGGTTCTTTGAGGATATTGAGTTTGGGGGGTGGGGAGTTAAAGTTGTTAGAGATTTTGTCTTTGAGGAAGAACATGTGTCTTTCCCTCAAGTTGTTGATCTTGGTCTTCCTGACTCGGATCACACAACTCCAGTTCAAGACAATCTCGAAAATCTCCCCCATCAGGAACCTGATATAACTAATGAAAATCAAACTCAACAACCTCAAGTAACTGAAATGCCATTAAGGAGATCCACTAGAGAGAGGAGAAATGCAATTTCGGATGATTATGTAGTATTTCTCCAAGAACAAGAAAGTGATATTGGACTTGAGGAAGATGATCCAATCAACTTCCGTCAAGTCATTAAGTGTTCTAACTCTCAAAGGTGGATTGATGCCATGAATGATGAGATGAAGTCTATGAGCGATAATGACGTTTGGGAGCTCGTTACATTGCCCGAAGGTACGAAACCTATTGGTTGTAAATGGATTTTTAAAACCAAAAGGAATTCAGGGGGCAATGTTATTAAGTACAAAGCTCGTCTTGTCGCAAAAGGCTACACTCAGAAGGAAGGCATTGATTATAAAGAGACTTTCTCTCCAGTTTCATCGAAAGACTCTTTCAGGACTATAATGGCATTAGTAGCACATTTTTATCTTGAGCTTCATTAAATGGATGTTAAGACAGCTTTTCTCAATGGTGACATTGAGGAAACAATTTATATGGTGCAACCTGAAAACTTTGTTTCGGATGAATCAGAGAAGAAGGTTTGCAAATTAAAGAAATACATCTATGGGCTCAAGCAAGCTTCTCGTCAATGGTATTATAAGTTTCATGCAGTCGTTACATCTTTTGGTTTTGAACCGAATATTGCTGATGACTGTATATACCATAAGTTCAGTGGGAGTAAGTATATTTTTCTGGTTTTATATGTCGATGACATACTGCTTGCCTGTAACGATATAGCATTATTACTTGAAACTAAGAAATTTCTTTCAAAAAATTTGAAATGAAAGATCTTGGTGAAGCTTCTTTTGTATTAGGAATTCAGATTCTACGAGATCGCTCCAAAGGCGTTCTCGATCTGTCACAAAAGGGCTATATCGATAAGTTCTGAAAAGATTTGGCATGCAGGATTGTAAACCAGGCAACACCCCTGTTGCTAAGGGAGACAAGTTTAGTCTCAAACAGTGCCCAAACAATACTTATGAAATTTCGGAAATGCAGAAGACACCTTATGCTTCGGCGGTAGGTAGTCTGATGTATGCTCAGGTATGTACACGACCTGATATAGCATACATTGTTGGGATGTTAGGCAGATATCTAAGCAATCCGGGAATGGACCATTGAAAGGCAGCCAAACGGGTCATGAGGTACTTACAAAGAACAAAGGATTACATGCTTACATACCGGAAATCGGACCAGCTTGAGATCATTAGGTATACCGATTCCGATTTTACTGGATGTCAGGATAGTTTGAAGTCCACTTCAGGCTATATTTACATGCTTGCGGGCGGTGTTATCTCTTGGAGAAGCATTAAGCAAACTCTTACAGCCACTTCCACCATGGAAGCGGAGTTTATGGCATGTTATGAAGCATCCAATGGGGCATTATGGCTGCGGAATTTTGTTGGTGGATTGCGAATTGTTGGTAGCATCAAAAAGCCGCTTAGGCTATTATGCGATAACAGATCGGCAGTCCTTTATGCTAATAACAACAGTAGTTTGACGAAAGCAAAACATATGGACGTCAAATTTCGGGTTGTTAAAGAAAGAGTACAAAATGGACAATTGTGCATTGAGTACATTAGTACAAACTCCATGCTTGCTGATCCGCTAACTAAGGGATTGACACCAAAAGTATTTCATGAGCATATTGCTTGTATGGGTGTCAAATCAGATAAGGATTATGTATTTTAGTGGGAGTTTGTATTGTACATTTATGTAATTGTTCATTATATTCAGAAATTCAATAATTCAGTTATATCTGCAGATATTCAGTTTTGAAGTTTTATTGTACTCTTACAGTTTATGATTGATCTCAATAAAGAGAACCAGTTGGAAATAGACATTCTATTGACCACACTTTATGTTATTTCCATGCTACATACCTACACTTGATCCATATCATTGGTTATATTGATATACGTGATCTATGATTGGTTCTAGTTACGAATGAGTAACGACGAGCACTTAGTTCCTATGTTGGTATGATTGATGGACCGGATTGTTCATGACAATTTTATTGTGATAGCAATTTTGCGCACCTAAGGTTATTTTGAAACATATAATGCTAAGGTTTGTACATATGTTTGTGTATCTCGTCCAAGTGGGAGATTGTAAGATATATGGACTTATATCTACATACATATGAACAATATATGGATAAATTATATGTTATGTGCTATCTTTTGGTTTTGCCTAATTTTGTGGTCTTATGGACATTATGTTAAGGGGGCCAATGTGTTGTCATATAAAGTGTAGGACTAATGTGTAGATACCCAAAAGGGTAACCTTAGTTTATGATGGGCTAACTAAGGTTACATATATGTAACCATGGTTACATGCTTGTGACTCTTGAGTTACGTAACTCTTGTAACTCTTGTGACTCTTGGGTTATGTAACTCTTGTGTTATAAAGTGGGGGTTATGGTTCCCACATTAGTGCAAGACAAGGCTCTTCTTTCTCCCATTGAATCAAGAGCCAAAATACTCCATTGTTGTCTTGCAAATAGTGTGGAAAACCATATACCTATTTGATCATTGTCACAACATTATTATTGTGAATAATTCACATATTATTTAAGGTTTGTTTCTTGCATACTTGTGGATACATATACAACTTCAAGACATTCTTGAAGGAAGGCTAAGGAGCAAACTTCATAGAGACATAAGGACAATCATCAAAAGAAGGTTCAACAATTTCCACATATGGATTCAGGTTAGCTTCCGCTCATGTAGTTTAATTCCGGATTATTCAATATGAAGGTTGTTATATTTAGTTGGAATCATAATCCTAACAGAAAAAGTTTGAAATCTTCACAAGAGAAATTTTAATTCTATTGCTTAATTAATATGGATAGGAATTTTTTTTTATTCTTATACTTTGTATATCATGTTATTACTTTAATTTTTATTCCAATATTAAGAATCAATCTAGATTCAAGTCGGACATTTCATACATTGGTTGATTGCCAAGGTGTTGAGTTATTTCTCAATAAAAATGCATGACTCTGTCCATAAATGAGAGAATTTATTTTTCCCTTTGATTTTCCAGAATCTAAGATGCCAAACACCGGAAATCAGAGGCAGATGCATTGTATTGGTACCGGATTCAATTGAACCCATTACTTTAAATCGGAGCTTAAATTTATATGAAAAATTTATTAATATTGTAATACATAGCAATATAAACCCATCACTTTAAAAAGACAATAAGTTCAATGCTAAAAACCTTAAAGGTTGAACCCATAAAACTTAAATCTTAGATTCGTGCTGGAAATGAAGTGCATCCAAAAGTTCAAGTAAAATGCTGCGAAATATGCCAAAACAGAAGCGGTTAAAAAAAAGAGATCATGAATTGAAAACATGGTGATCGGAGTTGATCAAAGCTGGAAAGAGGTAAAATAGAGAGAAAAGAGAGAGAAATGAGAGAAAACCCTTCTCTGTATTGAAATGAAATGAACCGACTTGCAAAATATCTCGATCCTTCTGACCCTATATCAACATGGGTTAGGAGTTACAATTTGGCCAATTCTAACCCGAATAGGAACAGGCCCAATATTAAATACAGAAGCTAGCCCAAATCTGTTATACATACAATTAGGGGTGTACATAGACCGCGTTGGTTCGGGTTTTACGATTACCAAACCAAACCAATTGTGTCGTGTTATTAAATCTAAAGACCAAACCAAACCAATAAATTCGGGTTTTTCAATATCGGTTTTTCTCGGGTTTTTTCGGGTTTTCGGGTTATTCGGGTTTTTCGGATTTATTTTCGGTAAAATCTTCATAGAACAAAATATATAACGTATGCTCAAAATATTTCTTTAATCCTAGTAAGATACAACAATATAAAGTATTTTTCAAGAAAATAATACAAAATATGAGACATGTCATGACTCATGACTTTTTCCTAAAATATTCAACAATAAAAAAATAATAAATTATGTACTATAAATATTGCTAATTAAAAAGTCATAATAAAAATAAACATAATCTAAAAGCACTAATTCATGCTAAACTAGATAGACTAATAAGGGAGTATTAATTATATGCCTAAAAGCTAAAGAAAAATAAAAATAGGTTATGTATTTTTATCTAAATTATTGCAAAATACAAAATAGACATTTAATACATTCTCGTTCGTAATATTGACTTGAATGTCTTTTGTTAGCATTAGTAGTGATTGCTAGCATTATTTAATTTACTAATATTAATGGCTATAAAACTTATTGGAACATTCAAAAGTTCTAAATCAAACCTTGAAATAATACCTTAAAAGATAAAATTATGAAATTTTTTAAGAAATATTTATAAATTACATTACAATAAGTATATTTATATATTAAATATATCTAAATTCCTATATATGTAATGTCGGGTTGGTTTAATTTCGGTTTGACTTTCTTTAGTTAAAACCAAACCAAACCAATTATGGTCGGATTTTTTTTCCAACACCAAACCAAGTCAAACCAAACCATAGTCGGGTTTGTTTTCTCGGTTTGACTCGGATTATCGGGTTGGTGCGGTTTATCGGTTTTCTTTGTACACCCCTACATACAATATACAGCAATATACAATAGATATACACTGATTAAACAACAGTTTATGAATGTTTGTGTTTGGGCTTGGAGGCCAAATAATCCTTCAGTTCAACACTCCCCCCCCCCCCTCAAGTTGGAGGCGGAGACCACCTTCAACTTGGACAAAAGATAATGGTGAGCAGAGCCAGGCAGGGGCTTGGTGAGAACATCAGCGAGTTGGTGTGAAGTTGACACATGAGAAAGGGAAATCAAGCCATTTGCAAGTTTGGTATGAACAAAATGACAGTCGACTTCAATGTGCTTGGTCCGCTCATGAAACACCGGATTTTTAGCAATATGGATGGCTGCCTGATTGTCACAGTAAACAGACAAAAGAAAAGCAACAGAGATACCAATGTCAGTGAGTAAACGAGATAACCAAGACAACTCAGCAACCACCTTACTGAGGGCCCTGTATTCTGCCTCAGCAGAGGACTGGGAGACCACTGGCTGCTTCTTAGACTTCCAACTGACTAAATTGTCACGCAATTGCACAAAAAAGCCAGTGACAGATCTATGAGTGTCAGGGTAAGCAGCCCAGTCACTGTCTGAAAAGGCAGTCACATTAAAATCTGGATTGTCAGAATAGAATAGCCCCAAATCCATATAACCCGTAAGATACCTTAGAACATGCAGAGCAGCAGACATGTGAGGGATTCTGGGAGCTTTCAAAAACTGACTCAAATATTGCACAGCAAAACATATGTCAGGTCGAGTATTAGTCAAGAAGAGAAGCTTGCCAATCAAGCTCCTGTAATGGTCAGGAGAAGGAAAAAGATCACCAGAGTCAGCATGCAATTTAGTATTGAGGTCCAAAGGACAGACAATAGGAGAGACAACCATACAATCAAACTGATGCAGTAAATCAGAAATAAACTTGTGCTGATTAAGAAGAACACCACCAGCAATGGAGGACACCTCAATACCCAGAAAATAGTGCAAAGAACCAAGGTCTTTGATTCTGAATTGGTCATCCAGGAAAGCCTTGAGGGCAGAAATTTCAGCAACATCATCCCCAGTGATAATAATATCATCTACATACACAGCCAGGACCACAAGACACCCAGGTTGACCCTTGACAAATAAAGAGTAATCATTCATAGAATGAACATAACCTCTGGAATAGAGGGCCTGAGATGCATACCATTGCCTGGAAGCTTGTCTCAGGCCATAAAGTGACGTCTGTAATTTGCAGACAAGAGGGGCAGAGGAGGAAGAACCAGAAGGGATAGAAACAGATAAACCTAGGGGAAGCTTCATATAGACCTCCTCATCAAGATCACCATGCAAGAAAGCATTATTGACATCAAGTTGGAAAAGACCCCAATGTTTCTTAACAGCCACAGCAATCAGACACTTAACAGTAGACATCTTGACCACATGAGAGAAAGTTTCAGTGAAGTTAATACCTTCAATTTGACTATCTCCTCTAATGACAAGCTTAGCTTTGTATCTTTCAATAGTGCCATCAGCTTTATATTTAATCTTATAGACCCATTTGCATCTTATGGGCTTTTTGCCAGAAGGAAGTGGAACAATATCCCAAGTATGATTGGCATCCAAAGCCTCAAACTCCTTTCTCATGGCATCATGCCAAGCTGGAACAGAGGCAGCTTGAGAATAAAAGAGGGGTTCAGACTCCAAATGAGAAGAAGAGGAGGTGGAACCGGAAAAGGAAGGTAAGTGACAAACATAGTCATTGAGATAAGATGGAGGATTATGTGGTCTGCCAGATCTTCTGTGTCCAGTAGGGACAGCAGAAGGAGGAGTAGGGAAAGAAGGAGAAGGAATAACAGGAAGAGGAACAGAAGGAGAAGGAAGAGAGGAAGGTAGTGAAGGGGAAGCTGGGCATGAAGCAGAAGGGGAAGAAACAGGCAGGAGGAGGGACAGAAGAAGCAGAATGAAAAGGAAAACATGTCTCATGAAATACAACATCTCTGGACACAAAATACTTCTTAGTAGTTAAGTCATACAGCCAATAGCCCGTTTTGGCAAAGGGATATCCCAGTAAAGCATAAGACAAAGCTCTAGGTTGAAGTTTGTCTCTTTGTGGAATGGGTACAGTGGCATATGCAAGGCAGCCAAAGGCCTTTAAATGAGAATAAGTAGGGGCTTGTCCATGCAATACTTCATAAGGAGACTTATTATGAAGAAGTATGGAGGGAATCCTATTAAGCAAGTAGGTGGCAGTCAATAGGCAGTCCCCCCCCAAAAAGGAATAGGTAAATTGGATTGAAAAAGTAAAGCTCTACATGCTTCAAGAAGGGTTATTTTCTTTCCACATCACCATTTTTTTGAGGAGTATGAGGACAAGTAGTTTGATGAATGATGCCTTGTTGATTAAAGAAAGAGACACCAGCAAGACTAGACCCTAATTCAAAAGCATTATCACTTCTGACAGTTTGTACACTAGCATTAAATTGTGTTTTGACCATGCATATAAAGGACTTGAGAAGGCTGAAAGCATTACTTTTAGACCCCAGTAAATGTGTCCAGGTTGCTCTAGAGAAATCATCAACTATAGTAAGGAAATATTTACAACCAGAAGAAGTAGGGGTGTGATAAGGGCCCCAAGTATCCATATGAATAAGCTGGAAAGGTCTACATGTACTGATGGAACTGCCAGGAAAAGGTAATCTAGTTTGCCTAGCCATGGGACAAATAGAATAGGGAAAAGGCTGTTTAGAGCAAAAGGGAAAGATAAAGCAGAAATGTGTTTCATGAGTGCAAAAGGAATGTGAGCCAGTCTTAAATGCCAAATGTAGTTCATGTCATTACCATCAAATTTATTAGGACAAGTAGAACTGTTTACATTGGAAGATAAAGCAACAAGATTTGGATCAGAAGAACAATTAAGATTACAAGAATCTTTATTAGAGCATACAGAATTGAAAGAAGAGCAAGCAACAGAAGAAGATGAAGGGGGCACCCAAGAAAATTTGTACAAACCAGCCTCCTCTTTACCAAGATCCAGAGGCATATTCAGAGAAGGGGCCTGTAACATGTGAAGGAAACAAGAGGTTGCAGTAAATAGAACAATACAGTGCAACTGTTTCACCAACTTGTGGACAGAAATTAAATTGTGTTTGAAAGAAGGGACAAACAGTACATTATGAAGAGTAATGGAAGGAGTTAAAGCAAAAGAGCCAGTTGAAGTTACTTTTACTTTGTATCCATTAGGAAGGGTAACAAGATAAGGTACAAGTAAAGGGGTGATATTGAAGAGTAAGTGTATATTAGATGTCATGTGGTCAGAAGCTCCAGAATCTATTATCCAGGAAACAGAAGCAATATGAGTAAGCAAGCAGAGTTTGGAATTGGAAACAAGACTCTCAGTAAGCATAGTACCAGCAAAGTTGGCAGCACACATAGTAGGGGATGGCTGAGTAGGGGAAGTCTAAGCAGTGGATTCACCCAAATTGGACTGTTGGAGCAGATTCATCAACTGATCATAGTGGTGTCTGCTCAACCCAGGAATAGCAGAATTATGTCCATCCACATGCTGGACAGGTGAATAACCCTCAGTATGAATTCCAGGCAGGAGAATTATGGCCAGCAGAATAAGGAGAGGATGTGAAGTCAACACCAGTAGTGACATGAGCAGCAGTGGGTCTCTTGCCTTTGTTAAACCTGATGCTTTGAGGAAAACCATGAAGTTTGTAGCACTTATCAATTAAGTGTCCAGACTTCTTGCAATATCTACAGAAAAGGGGTCCTCTGGACATATCAAAACTAACTCTCTGGGCATACGTTCTGGGAGGAGGAGAGTTGAGCAAGGGAACATGATTGAAGGAAGGTGTGGAAGGTTTATGTGTATTAACATTGAAGGACATGGAATCAGGATTGAACTGGGAGACAGCCCGAACTTGTCTCTGTTTTTCATCATTGAGGAGAATATTATAGACATTGTCAAGACTAGGAGGAGGTTGCATTATTAACAAGTTGCTCCTCACTCCCATATATGTCTAGTTGCTCCTCACTCCCATATATGTCTCATTAAGACCCATGAGGAATTGAAATACCTTATTCTCCTCATCCTCCTTTATAATCCCAGGTCTGGCATCACAGATACATCTCTGTCCATGATTTGGGCACATTGTCCCTAACTCATCCCATAACCCTTTGAGTTTGTTGAAATAGGAGGCTATATCTAGGGGTCCTTGAGAAGAATGAGAAAGTTCACGTTTCAGTTCAAAGATTTTGGTCCTATTGACTGTGCCATATCTGGCTTCGAGTTGTGACCATATACTATGTGCAGTCTTAGAGTATTGAACACTTTCAGCAATTTGAGGGGACAGAGAGGCAGTCAACCAGGATATGACCATGTTAGTGCATCTGTCCCATAGTCTCTGTTCAGCCAGATTAGTGGTTGGTCTGGGACAAGTTCCATCAACAAAAGCAATTTTGTTCTTAGCAGATAAGGCTACTATTACCTTTCTCCTCCAACCCCCATAGCCATTACCCGAAAGGGGATAGGAACAAGAGAAATTCTGGGGACATCAGAAGAGAAAACAAATAGGGGATTTGTAGGGTCAATAGGTGGGGGATTAACAGGGTTCACATCCGCCATTTGATACAAGATAATAGGGATGAAAAGGAGAGAGATACAATAACTATGAGCAACACAATACATCAACAAAGTTACATGCAAGCCCTAATCTAGTGGGATAATAGGGTTACCAGGCTTCTACGCAACCGGAGAAGATACGGCCTTCAAAAAATTGCAGAGAAACCTTAACTTGTGAAGAAAAACCTAGCTTCGTTGTCAGGAAACCCTAGCTTGCAGAAAACCCGGTGGAATCAGGTATAACAGATGTCGGAAAAATCAACCTAATACCTCGTTGGAAGAATCGGTCAACAAAATAACTCCGATTTCACCAAAATATCAAAGAAAACTCCAGAATCTTCACCGTGAAAAAAAAAAACCAGAAATCACCATCGATAACGCCATGAACTCAGACCAAAAGGACGGGGAAGATAGAGAATATGTCCGGGAGAAATATCCAGGCTCTGATACCATGAAAACATGGTGAATCGGAGTTGAATCAAAGCTGGAAAGAGGTAAAATAGAGAGAGAAAATAGAGAGAGAGAAGAGAGAGAAATGAGAGAAAACCCTTCTCTGTATTGAAATGAAATGAACCGACTTGCAAAATATCTCGATCCTTCTGACCCTATATCAACATGGGTCAGGAGCTACAATTGGGCCAATTCTAACCCGAATAGGAACAGGCCCAATACTAAATACAGAAGCTAGCCCAAATCTGTTATACATACAATGTACAGCAATATACAATAAATATACACTGAATATACAACAATTTATGAATGTTTATGTTTGGGCTTGGAGGCCAAATAATCCTTCAATTCAACATGAATCTGCCTCGATTAAAAAGCAGGGACGGAGCTAAGTGAGCGGGAAGAACTTCAATCGAACTCTTTTTACCCGATAATTTTACTGTGTATATAAAATTAGACTATTTTTTTTATATGTACGTGTGTATATATATATATATATATATATATATATATATATATATATATATATATAGAAAGACAAAGAGGGTCTTGAATCTTAAGAAAACCTCAATAAAAAGCAAATGAAAACAAATTTTGCTTTTGGAACTCCTAGATATGAAAAGCAGAGCCAATTAGAAAGAATAAAAGGAAGCAAAGGCGTTGTTTTTCATCTTATTCTCATGCTTTATCTTGGCCTTTTTCACTTTTACTGCACATAATCGGAATCCGATCTTCTCAGCACGCTGAATATTGCTTATATGCCAAACCCATGCAAATTATTATTTTCTTTTTTAAAAAAGGAAAAAAACATCAATTATTATTTGTTAAATTTTAGGCATCTATTTAATTCTAATACGAGTTTTTTCTCTTACAAATTACATGGGAATTTTGTCCCTCGTTGGATAGGAAGAGAGAAATTTTTACGCTTATACGCAAAAGCAATTCTTCTAGTTTTTAAAGAGTTAGGAAAAGAGTGAGCTTTGTGTTGTTGTTGTCATCCGTTGACTTTAATGATTTGATTGTGTTATGAAATAGAAGATTCTTACACTTCTATTTAAGGTGAATGTCTTTAATGTATCTAATTAGAGAGATTTTAGAGTTCTATTAGTGGTAGCTAAGTCTTCCTCTCCCCTATAAATAGAGGTGCCCCCTACCATTGTAGATCATCCCTTGAGACCCCTCTCAACTCAATAAGAAGAACTCTCTCTACTCTTCTCTCTATTGCTATTGTTCTTGTTCTATTGTTCTTGTCTTTTGCTTTAGTTTATAACACGTTATCAGCACGAGTCTCTAACCAATTGAAATTTTCGATTGTCTTAACTTTTGTTTGTGTAGGGTTTTGCTTCAAAGAAAAAATGAAGAAAGAATGAGAAAAAAAAAAGGGAACGAGAAACAGAAAGAAAAAAAGAACCAAAGGAAGAAAGAAAAATTTCTCTGGAAAGCAAAAAGAACCAAAGAAAAGGAAGAAAAAAAAAACGTTGAAAAAAGGAAAGAAAGAAAGGAAAGGAAGAAAATATTGAAAATATACTTGGTATACCTTAAAGGTAAGTAATTTACTTTTCCCTTTCAAATTCTTGGAATTCTATAAATTTTATATACAAATATAGACAATCAAGTTTGATTACAACTCTAATGGAGTTTGTAAGAAATTATAACCACACGAAGTGGTAAAATCTCTATGTCCTGCCATGATTAAATTCATGTATGATTGTGGGCAAAGAATCCCGTCCCATTGAAGTTGCTCCATTCCCTTTAGAGAATGTGGATGCAGTATATGATAAGTCTGAAAGAAGACAAAAGCATTACCATGAACGTGGCAATAGACGAAATTATAATCGTCATTATTGTGAGAACAATAAGGATTCTCAAAATAATCTTTCACTTTATGAAAGTAATATTTGACATAAGATTGTGTAAAGCACATGATTTTGATCCATTCCCTGAAGTGAATGTGATAATTGTAATAGAGCCCGTAAGTATGAACACGCTCTTGATGTAATTGTGTCATATGAAAAGAAAGTTCGTTGCCCTCGAAATTTCGGGCAAGAACTATATGACATGGGTGTTGGATGATGAAATCCACTTTGATGCTATGTGTCTCGAAGACGCCATTAAAAACAGAAATAGTGCATCCACCCAAAACTATGCTAAGGCCTTGATTTTCTTGCGCCATTACCTTAATGAAGGTTTGAAACTGTATGAAGGCCTTGATTTTCTTGCGCCATCACCTTGATGAAAGTTTGAAGATTGAATATCTCAACATCAAGGATTCACCCATCTTGTGGAAAGGCTTAAAGAAGAGAGATGACAACATGAAGTTGGTCACTCTGCCACAAGCACGATACGATAAGAATCCAAAAGCAAATAGTTTATAAACTATATATTATCGTTGCGGTGAAAACGGGCACTGGTCTAAGTCTTGCCGTATACCAAGACATTTGGTTGACCTTTATTAAGCATCTCGAAAGAGTAAACGCCCCATAACGAATTTTGTCTCTGACGACAACTTGAATGTGGCAGACTTCTTTGAGCAACCCGAGGGAAAGATAGACCACCTAATCGGTGATGGGTCCGTGATGAAAGAAGATGGAGCTGTTTGATTCTACTTGTATTAGTCAATGAATAGATTAATAGTCATTAGCATTAGCTCGTATTAGTTAGTTCATAAAGCAATGTTAGCAGTAGTTCTTTAGAATATCTTCAATATGTTCAAATATCAATAAAACTTTTATTTTCCAGTGGGGGTAATCGACTAGCCTGAAAAACTAGTCGATTATCAACTATTTTCGCATTAAAGTTGAAAAACAATTGATCAACAATCGATTGTCTTTGGCTAACAATCGATTGTCTTCAAAACAGTGTGTTCTGGAATTTTTCAAAAATAGCCAACAATCGATTGTCTTTGTCTAACAATCGATTGTCTTGAAACAGTGAGGTCTGGAATTTTTCAAAAATCACCCACAATCGATTGTCTATATCTAACAATCGATTGTCGTGAGGCAGTGTAATCTGGAATTTTTCAAAAATCATCCACAATCGATTGTCGATGTTTAACAATCGATTGTCTTAAGACAGTATGCTACGAAGTTTTTCAAAAATAACAAATAATCGATTGTGTGTGTTTAACAATCGATTGTCTATGTTCCAACAATCGATTGTGTGTTTAATAATCGATTATCTTATGAAAAACGCTGAAATTTTCAAACTGCATAGTAATTGATTATGGACAACATATCTGATTTTGTTAGTCAACTGTTAGTAGCAGATTTTGAAGATATTATGTGACACAAAAGAATTGAACTTGTTTATTCCTATGTTCGTGTATCTCTTTTGTATGTTAAACTATGGGATAGCAAATATGGATATCTCACAAAGCGAACTTGGACCAACGTCCAATTGTAAAAGTATTTGCCTAGTTGATTCATGTACTACACATACAATACTCAAAGAAAAGAAGAGTAATTGTGTAAGGCAAACATTACTACAATCTATGGAAGTAGTAAATTGATTGAAGGCTCCGGAAGAGCAATTGTAACTCTGCCCAAAGGCATGACGTTAATCATAGAGAATGCAATGTTCTCCTCCAAGTCTAAGAAGGACTTGTTGAGTTTTAATGATATCAATCAAAGTGTTCTCCTCCAAGTCTAAAAGGAACTTGTTGAGTTTTAAAGATATCATTCAAAATGGATATTGAGACAATAGATGAGAATAATCTTGAATTCTTCATGAAAACGAGGCTGCCCGCTTCGACTTGGGTTCACGCCATTTTGCATGCAACAATACTAGTTTGTCGGCTGCCCACTTTGGTTTGGGGTCATGCCATTTTGCATGAAGCAATGCTAGTTCGTCGGCTGCCCACTTCGGTTTGGGGTCACGCCATGTTGCATGCAGCAATGCTAGTTCGTCTCTGACTGACGAATTGACACAAATATTCCCCATTGCAATTGGTTTTGGGTCATGAACCCAATATATCCCATTTAAGAAGCTTTGGATGCGCAGTATATGTGCCTGTAGCACCGCCATCCCGCACCAAAATGGGTTTGCAAAGGAGGTTAGGAATATATGTTGAGTTTGACGCGTCCTCCATTATTCGCTACCTCGAAACATTGACAGGAGATTTGTTCACTGCACTATTTGCAGACTGTCAATTGGATGAGACACTTTTCCCAAAATTAGGGGGAGAAGTTGGTGAAACCAAACGGGAAATTTTGTGGAAAAATGTATCATTATCTCATCTTGATCCACATACCTCTATTTGAAAGAAAGAGGTACAAAAGATTATCCATTTGCAAAGAATAGCAAATCAAATGCCTGACGCATTTACGGACTTGAAGAGGATAACGAAATCCCACATTCACGCGGAAAATGTTCCGATCCGTATTGAAGTCCCTATTGGACAAATATCTAGTGTCATATCCAATGAGTCAAATGCACGCCAGAAGCGTGGCAGACCATTAGGTTCCAAAGATCGAAATCCTAGAAAGAGGAAAAAGAACGATCTAAATGACACTATGAAAGAATCACATGAGGACGCTCATGATTTGATTAATTCCGAGATTCACGAAGAATCTATTGAGCCTGAGACTCTTGAAAATACGGAATGCAAGAATGTGAGGATCTCGAACCTCAGTCTGTGGTAGTACAAAATTAATTGAGAGCTCTCGAAGAGCCAATTATTACTATGTTGGAGAAACACAATTGAGTATTGTGCTGTAGTAAGTCTCAAAGAAACTTATTCAGTTTCCAAAAGTACACGCGAAGGCGATTGATGATATTGAGACTATAAATAAAGGAAGGCTTTGATTCTCCTATTACTACAACTTGTAGCGGGGTAATTTGTATATGAAAAGCTACCCGCTTTGTTCTCCAGTTTGTACTACACAAACGAAAGAATGCCACAATAAAGTGGATATCTATTGGTATAAAACACATGTCATAATAAACCCGAAGTTTATTGATAAGTGCACATGTCATGGTGTAAATTTGGAGTTTACCAATATTGATAATTTATGTTAGCCATCTCATTTGAAGTATGATGTGCAAATTCACATAGGTGAATATCAAAGAACTAGAAGTTCTTGTTCTCAGTAATGAACTGACCAACTAAAGAGTTCGGGTTGAAGCCCCTAAATTTTGGAAATATCAAAGGTGAATATGGGCCCATTCACCCGCCATGTATACCACATATGATGCATCTATGGAATGGTTACATGCGCAATTGTTATTAACCCGCAGCCTGGCAGTGCTTGCGAGGTAAATCGCTCAGTAATCTAACTTCGAGCATAGTTTCCAGATTCTCTACTCAAGACAGTTCATTTTGATAAGTTGGTTTATATTAAAGTTGGTTTAGCAAGATAATTATTGAGTGCTTCCACTTAATAGCTAAACTTTTCCTTATGAGAACGAAATTTTATATATCAGTTTGATATAAGTTGTATACGAGAGTATATTCTCCCCTCAAAAGTGGTTCAAGGTCAGGAACCAAATAATTTCATCTTATATTAAGGTGCTGTGTATATTGACATAATGCACAAAGATGATTTCCCAAAGTTGAGGAAACATGTTAGCTTTACTAACATGAGGGGGAGACATGATAAACACTTGAGAAAGTGTTACATGGGATGAATTTTCATTTGTATATGTGTATCCCCGAATATCATGATATGAACCTGTAGTTCATAAAAAGGGAAATGCAATTGCAACATATTGCAAAGCATGATATACGCATTTGCTGACTCAAAGAAAGTAACTAAATGGAAGAGATACAATTCAAGAAGAATTGATTCCATATGAAAGACATGTAGCTTTGAACCTATAGTTCATATGCTTGAAAGTATAAAGGCAAAGGTATGTATAGTCAATTTTTCGATATCTTATTTGTTTAGCATGACATGAAACTTTGATATGCAGCTAAAGTCTATTATGTGACTTATATGACTTAACTTGAAAGATTTAAGTTGCTTGAAGCATATGCAATTCTTGGTCCTGAAGTACCACATCCTAAGTGCAATTTGTGTACATATGTATCTTGCTATAACTATAAGCATGATGGCATTGAGAATGCATCTATGGAGATATTGAAGAGTTATTCCACGACATTATATGAAGATGTTCATGTCTATCAAGAATGATGATTTCAAGATGATGCACAAGATTGGAATGCAAATGCTCAAGGATATAAATCGATGTACTCATTAGGGGGAGTCAATGCGCGTTGCACTCTTTTTCCCTTACAAGGTTTTGTCCCACTGGGTTTTCCTTGCAAGGTTTTTAACGAGGCAACCAATAGGCGCATATTCAAACATGTGTACTCTTTTTCCTTACTTTAATTTTTCCCATTGGGTTTTGGTTTTAAGGTTTTATGAGGCACATCATTGAATAGACATTCAAGGGGGAGTGTTATGAAATAGAAGATTCTTACACTTCTATTTATGGTGAATGTCTTTAATGTATCTAATTAGAGAGATTTTAGAGTTCTATTAGTGGTAGCTAAGTCTTCCTCTCCCCTATAAATAGAGGTGCCCCCTACCATTGTAAATCATCCCTTGAGACCCCTCTCAACTCAATAAGAAGAACTCTCTCTACTCTTCTCTCTATTGCTATTGTTCTTGTTCTATTGTTCTTGTCTTTTGCTTTAGTTTATAACAGATTGATATTTTTTTGACCAAATTTTTTTTTTCCCGTTATTTAATATTTCCTTTCTCCGTCGAACAAATACCTCTTCCAAAGAACATGCACCTTTGCACCTATTGGGATTCAACTTCATTAACTATAAATAGAGAAGCTTATCCTTATTTTTTACCATCACATCTGAAAAACTCTCTCCTCTATCTTCTGCATTCTGTATTGTTTTTCAAAGCAAAAATATAAGTATTTTGTGTGATTTGCTCCGCTATTTCAGTTCACCGAAGTTCTGGGATTTAAAATACAGCTATAAAAGAATGGTATTTTGTTCTATTCCGGGAGGAATTACTGTAAGAGGATTAAATTTTTTTGGGACACACAAGAAATTAAACGTGTGAGTTTGTAATTTCTATTTTTGTTTTCTTAAACTAATGTCATTTGATTTTCTTGTTTTGAGCACAGATTATTAACACAAAGTAAAGCATATTAATACTCTATTTATGTCAATTTATGTGATAATATTTTTTTTAGTATGTTCCCCAAAAAAATATTTATAAATTTAAAAGAATTTAACTCAAACTCCCTACTTTATTCTTAATTATATATTTTTACAACTACATAACAATTACGAAATGTTTATTAATATAAATTTCAAAAGTCTTGTAACACATAAATATAGGGTAAAAATAGTATGGGCTAGCTAGCTTTCGGACGGTAAATTGAAAAATAGCCAGCATTTACAAAGTTATTAAAAAATAGCCATTACTTTGCTATAACACGAAAAGTTACAGTATAATATACTGGAGAATGGAACACATATGTATAAACTTCTAACATATTATGCTGGACCAATATATTATACTGGAGTTCCAATATAATATAGTGGAACTCCAGTATATAATGCTGGAAGATCACATGTAAAAAAATCAAACTCCAATACATTATGCTTGAATATTTTTCAAATACTGTGCTTTTATTCAGATTATCTTCATATGAAAAACTGCTAAATTCTAAGTACTTTTGTAGCTATTTTTAAATTATTACTTGTAAATTTTATTATTTTTAAATTTCACCGAGGACATGTTATAATTGTAAAGTTTTAAAATTCATTCTTTCTAAACTCTATACCTTTTAAAACTTTGAGAACATATTTTACAATTTGACAACACATTTTACAAGAAGAAACCTCAGCATCACCACGTTTACGTCAGTCCAAGAAGAATTCAAATCATCAATTGCGTACAGATAAAGAAAAGGCTAAATATAATCGAAACTTTAAGCATGTAAAATATTCCTTTTAGCGAGCACTACGAAAACTATTAATTACTTGCAATTCGAATTAAGCTAAATATCAGCTAATTATTTCTAAAATTAAAAAAATCGAGAAATGTGAGAATTTATTTGATTAGATTTTTATCTAGTTACTACGGTAAAACAAAATACTGAAATAGTATACAACTATACACAGTTTGATCGGATCCACTATGTTATCAACCTGAACTCAGTATATATACTTGAAATTTAAAGATGATTTTCAAATGACTTAATTAATTATGTAATTTGCTTGAATAAGAAAAGATAATAAAGGAAATTTACTTGGCAATGTAGCAATCCTGATCCTTTACCTTAGGAAATTCCCATATTGTTTATCAAAGACAATTTATTACTTATAATGAAGTTAAAAATAAACAAAAGGTACGTCAAAATACAGTGGCTTTCGCAACAATAGATTAAAAAAATCTAATAAAGGAAATCTCCTCAGCGATGTACCTCCTCCTCCCCATATCTGGGAATCTACCATAAAATTAAACAAAGACAAATTCTTAGTAACAAAGAAATTTCGTGGTATAGTAAACTTTTGGAAGTTGTTTGCTTAAGTGCCCTTTTAACATCATATTTAACGAAGACTAATTAATAGCACAAATATTATATCATACAAAAACTCATGTAATATATCGTAATCGTATAAGTTATGAGATGAAAGTATACCTATAGATAATTATCCAACACATACATTAGAGTGACTGTGTGAGGGTACTAATTATATACCTGGCAGAATAGTCGAAATTGGCCGGACATCTCTAACATTGTTTGTTACATTATATTGGGAACTGCAATGAGCTTCAAGTGTGCTATGCCTACACAAATACAATTGTTAAATATCCACTACTAGAAAACAACTGATTTTCATTCAAAGATTTTCGATCGAAATTGGCCGAAAATATTTCCGACATAATCCGATTAAAAATAAAGAAATTAGTCGCAAAAGTTAACATAAAGTTTCTGCCAACACAAAAACTAATATTTCCGACCGATTTCAGTCGGAAACTGGTCAAACATTTGGTCTACCAATTATAAAATATACAACAATTATTATTTATTAAAACTTTTCAAAATTTCCAACCAATTTTGGTCGGAAATTGGTCATAATGTACAAAATTAATTATTTATTAATATTTTTTCAAGTTTTCGATCGATTTCGGTTGGAAAGAAGTCAAGTATTTCGCCAACCTTGTATATAATGAACCAAAATATTTATTTATTAAAATTTTTCTAAATTGCCGACCGATTTCGGTCGGAAATTTGAATCTTTTGTTCCGCGCACAACACGAAAAAGCCGAAATAATCATAACTCAATATTTCCGACCGAATTCGGTCGGAAAAAAGCTTTTATACAAATTAAAATATAAATTTAATAATACTTGTGTGTGTAAATAATAAAGAGATTTTAAGTAAAAAAATTTAATAATTATATCAGACCAAAAAAAATTTCGACCGATGTCAGTCGGATATTAGTCAAATATTTGGTTAATCTACATATTATGTACGAACATAATTATTTATGAATAATTTACAAAAATTTCGATCGAAATTGGTCAGAAAGTGGTCAAATATCTGATCGAGCTTATACTTAATGTACAACAACCATTATTTATTAAAATATTTCTAAATTTCCGACTTAATTTCGTCAGAACGTTTGAATTTTTTGTTTCTCTTATAATACAAATTTTTGCATATTTAATTAACCAACCGAGAATTAATGCTTTTATACGAATTGAAATATATATTTAATAATATTGTGTGATAATAAAGAGGTTTTAAATAAATAATATTTAATATTATATATATATATATATATTTATATATATATATATATATATATATATATATATATATATATATATATATATATACCTTATATACTAGTACACTTAGATATACACTACGTTATATTATGTGGTAGTGATTGTTTATCTTATAAGTTGATAATTACATTGACAATAACACTAAGTAGAAGTGTAAGTATCCTCGAGAAATATTAATTATTGATTAGTTTATGAATTGATAATAACCTAAGTAGAACTGCAATAGTAGTATCCTTAAGTAGTGTTAGGCTCGATTATACTATAAATTGATAATTACATTATGTAGAAATGTATTAATGACATTTAGCTTTCAAATTGATAATTACACTATCATAGTCGTCGGAATTGACCACCTGTGACGGTTGTTGTTACTGTTGCGACGGGATGAATAATAATCCCAGAATGTCGGTGGGAGATTGGTCAGAAAGGGGTCGAGCTTCTACTTAATGTACAAAAATAATTATTTACTAAAATATTTTTAAATTTCCAACTAAATTTGGTCGGAACGTTTGAATTTTTCGTTTCTCTCATAAGAAATTTTTTTGTCTATTTAATTAACCAACCGACAATTAATGATTATATACGAATTAAAATATAAATTTAATAATATTGTGTGATAATAATTAGGTTTTAAATAAATAATATTTAATATTATTTATATATATAAGCTATATTTGATATACTATACTATATATATGTCTCTCTCTATCTCTCTCTCTCTCTCTCTCTCTCTCTCTCTCTCTCTCTCTCTCTCTCTATATATATATATATATATATATATATATATATATATGCTATATTCAATATATCTAATGTTATATTGAATATACCTTATATATACACTTATATACATACTACATTATATTATGTAGTAGTGATTGTTTATCTTATAAGTTGATAATTACATTGATAATAATACTAAGTAGAAGTATAAGTTTCCTCGAGAAATGTTAATTATGATTAGTTTATGAATTGATAATAACCTGAGAACTGCATTAGTAGTATTCTTAAGTAATGTTAGGCTCGATTATATTATAAGTGTATAATTACATTATGTAGAAATGCATTAGTGACATTTAGCTTATAAATTGATAATTACACTACCATAGTCGTCGGAATTGACCACCAATGACGGTTGTTGTTACTGCTGCGACGGGATGAATGATAATCCCAGGATGTCGGTCGAAGATTGGCCACAAAGTGGTCAAATATTTGATCGAGCTTCTACTTAACGTACAAAAATAATTATTTACTAAAATATTTCTAAATTTTCGACTGAATTTGGTCGGAACGTTTGGATTTTTTTATTTCTCTCATAAGACAATATTTTTATATATTTAATTAACCAACCTAGAAAATACTTTTATACAAATTAAAATATAAATTTAATAATATTGTGTGATAATAGAGAAGTTTTAAATAAATAATATTTTATATTTTATATATAATATACATATATACATATATATATATATATATATATATATATATATATATATATATATATATATATATATATATATATATATATCTAATGTTTTATCGTATATACCTTATATACTATACACTTAGATACATACTACATTATATCATGTAGTAGTGATTGTTTATCTTATAAGTTGATAATTACATTGATAATAACACTAAGTAGAAGTGTAAGTATCCTCGAGAAATGTTAATTATTTATTAGTTTATGAATTGATAATAACCTAATTAGAATTGCATTAGTAGTATCCATGTAATGTTAGGCTCGATTATACTATAAATTGATAATTACATTATGTAAAAATATATTAGTGACATTTAGCTTATAAATTGATAATTACACTACCATAGTCGTCGGAATTGACCACCGGTGATGGCTGTTGTTACTTCTACGATGGGTAAATGATAATACCAGGATGTCGATCGGAGATTAGTCAAATATTTGGTCAATCCACATATTATGTACAAACATAAATATTTATATATCAAATACTACACAAGTTGCACTCTCCAAATTGGCCTGTATATCAAATTTTTATTTTCTGATAGCGTTTGTTCATTTAAGAAAAGTAATCAAATGCGAGTATAGCTACAACTTTCATTAGCACGTTTATTATATTTGTAAGGAAAAAATTGGGTAGGAAGATGAGTTATGATGAGTTCTTCATGGAGACTCACATCCGAAAGAAGAAAGCACCGACAGATCCAACTAGATGGGTAGAGAATCGGGCAGAGACTACAAATGTAAGTTTTATAACTACTAAAAATATTTATAATATTATATAATTACTAATTTTCTATCTTCTAAATAAAGGGTCCCTACAAAATCAATTTGGAGGAGTACACTCAGAGCTTTCCACCAAATGAGCAAGGCGCGCGCCCGCCCATTTCAGACGAAGAAGAGAAGATGATATGGTTGGATATTGTCGGTGGTCCTAAAAAGGGGATAGCATACGGCCTTTCAGATAAATCGTTTCGGCGCTACAGGGCTGGATTGCAAGGTATAAGGACTTCAGCCCAAGGCGAGGTGATTGATAATTAGGCTATATCGGCTATGGAAGAGAAGATCACAAAACTGACAGTAGAGCTTCAAGAGACCAAGGCTAGTGAAAAGAAGAGATTTGATATCCTTCAAGGTCAGCTAGAAAGAAGAGACAAATAATTTGATCTCCTTCAAGGTCAGCTGGCCAATCTTCTTGCTTGTGGTGCTTTCCTCATTCCCCGGTCTCCTCCTCCTTCCCCACTTGCCAGCAATGAAGGTCCTACAACCGTAGATGGAAATGATTGTCCTAGGACCGAAAATGGAGATGATGCTACAAAAAAACTCATTGAATATTGTGTATTGTCAAAACAAAGTTGTGAACTTGTTAATATTTTGTTGTTGGTTATTTGAATGATGATAATATTATTATTTTGTTATTGAACACTTTAGTAGTTGTTGTGGTTATTAGTTGTTGGTTAGTTGTTGTTGGTGGTGGTTATTAGTTGGTATTTTGTTATTTCTTTAGTAAATTAATAATTACAAAAATTATTTAATTAAATAATATTATTAATTTTTAATAGTTTCGACCGATTTCGGTCAGAAAGATAAAATTAAAAAAAATAAATAATAATATTTTCCGATCGATTTCGGTTGGAAATTTGAAAATTAAAATAAACATTTAATGGGTTGATTGGGAGTCTACGAATTGAATTTTCCGACCGAAATTTCCGACCAATTGCGGTCGGTCTGCTTTTGCAATCATTATTTTTGTTGGGATATATACTATTAACCATGAGTTTGGTTTAGATATAGTATTTATTATGAAACAACTGTTTATTCAGTTTTAATAAAGTTATAAATAGATCATATTAGTCTGTGTCCTTTGCTTATATAGTAGATGATTTAGTGTATAGAGTTTAGCATATACACGGAAGATTAAATTATCGGTTCTTATAAGTATAAAGTTTGAGTTCACAATCTAATCATGGAGTTGGATAAAGCAACAGGAATGATTGTAGCACAAGATTAAATATAATTATCTTCATTATGGGAATGGTTTAACTCCAATTTCTTGTGCTAGTACATTTTATATGTATTGAACGGACCAGGTAGAGATAAATATTTAATACTGACTTAATAAAATAAACTCTCTAGCCATTAAATGTACTTATACTCTTAATCTTGATATAATTATTGTTAGCTGTGTATATTATTATTATTTTGATTTATTAATAGGCGAGATTCTTTCGTGGGTCAATATGCCTGGTAAATTGGATAATAATAATAATAATAATAATGTACATTAGCGAAGTAATAATTAGTTGATGGAATCCATGTCTCGGTTTAGAGATTGATGATACACATTTACGAAAGCTTATAAGTTTTCATGTGTAAACCCAGCCGGTGGACTGTGTTTTGGACGTTTTTCTATTTTCTGAAAATTATTTCTTAATAATTTTAATTTCTTTTTAATTCAATGGTGGTGGGGTGACTCCCCATGGTCCCCATGATTAAATACTAGTCATATAATAGGTTTACACATTGGCTATTAGCAAATAGACGTGTTGTTGTATTAAATTCAATAATAAATGTGTAGGATTTTAATTGACTAGGTATTATAAGGTATAATTGATACTGTGTGATGATATAATTATTTTGTAAGAAAGTTAAGTTCTCTATTTGATATCCTGATAACTAATGATTGGAGAGCTTGGCATATTTGTGCATAAAAAAATCTCAAATCTAAGTTTTTGTTTTCATGCCCTACGTGATTACTAGTTTGGATTTTCGGTGAAGAATTTTGTTCTCTGATTGGAGGTTCTAATTAAGTGAAATATGACGGTATTTTGTATAAGTTTTATATTGTTGGTATGGATTTTAAGCTATGGTCTATCATAAAATAATTTTATGAGCTAAATATATATTCGCTTGTAAATTGAGAATTTTATGAGTAATAAATAGTTACGGCTGAAGTGGTTTGTTTATTTGAACTCATGAAAAATTCTTAGTAAATTTGTACTTGTGAAATTATATCTATCCGTGGATTGAGCATTATGATAAATAAGTAGGATCCACAAAATGGTTTATTTATTTGAGTCATTGAAATATGTTTAATATACCATGTGAAAATTATCCTTGAGAAATCTACATTAATGGTGGAGGTTCTTAACTAGAAAAAGAGTTTTATCTTTGGGTACTAGTGAAACTAACTCCACCCATGAGAAGAAATATTGGGGTTTTCATCGAACGGGAGAAATATTATATCTCAGGGTTTTATGTGTTTAATAAAAGGATAATTTATTGCAAAAGAAGATATTATATATTCTAAAAATAGGAAGAACACAATATATGCCTTGAGCTCATAGTGTAATTATAAGGAGAATGAAAATCAATGTCATATTTATTTTAATTCATGAGACTACTTAAAATGGTTATTCTCCGAGTTTGATTACAGGCTGGTGGTCATGAATTTGATGGACTCCGATTGACCTGAAACTTGGTGGGTTCATCGAAAACGATCTAATGAGAAAAACTCACTGCTTTGCAGTGAATCATATTTTTTCCGCATTTTGATGTCGTTTAAATGGGTTTTCAAGAAGTTTATTAAATTGAATTTGTTATAAATATGAAAAATTATTCTTTATATATAGGCTATATTTGTATTAAATCTGAAACATGTGATTTAACTTTTTTTTGGTAATTGAGATTTTATTAATCACCAAAGATTTTGCGTTACAATGCCATAATCCAGCTTATGCTCAACTGACTATCTAATATAATCCAACAAACTAACTACCCGTATCAGAAAACTAACTACTCATATACTATAACTTGAATTGCTGCATCTGCTTTCTAGTTCTAGGAGTACCTCTAACATTACATATATAAGCTAGTTCCCTTACTAAGACTTCACTGTTACAAAAAGTATTCTCAAATATACGTGGATTCTTTTCCAGCCATAGAGCATATGATACTTCAGCAATCACCATTTTGAATATATTGGGTCTACAGGATTTCCCTTTAACTTTACTGATGAACCACTGGAGTTGTTGATCCCAAGTATATGTCTTTGGATGATTCTCTTGAATCCAATGCATTGCTTGCTCCCATAGATCAGTTGAAAATGGGCAAGATATAAATAGATGATCTCTTGTCTCAATATGACTATGGCATAAAACACAGTGCTGGTCTATATTCAGTCCCCAGTTTGCTAATCTGTCCTTGGTTGGTAATCTGCCCTATAACACCAGTCATAAATTGAACACAGCTTTAGGTCTAGCATAATTTTGGATGATTAGGTTCTTCCATGAGACTCTCGGAAGATCTCCTAACTGCAAAAGATATAACTGTCTGATAGAGCAGTCATGCCACCTCCAGCCTTGAAATTTGTGCAGGATATCTCGGGATGCTATTACTCTCCTGACCATCCAACTTGCCTATGTAGGGATTGGCATTGTTCTCTACCTGATGATGTTTTACATAGTAAGCATTTATCCACCTTATCCACAGTTTGTCTTTCTTGTGAGCTAGATCCCCGCAAATCTTTGCAATTGCAGCCTTGTTCCATAGCAAAAGATTGATAAGGTTCATTCCACCGGCTGATTTAGGAGTACACATTCTGTCCCAAGATACATAAGCTTTTTTAGTAATGGAATTTGATCCAGACCAAACAAAGCTTCTACATATTGCTTCAATCATCTTCATTACTTTAGCTGGAATGATGAAAAGTTGAGCTCAATATGCTTGAATGCCAAATATCACTGATTGAACTAATTGCAGCCTCCCAATATAGGATAATTTCTTGGAAGTCCATGAAGTGATCTTAGCAGTAATATTCTCCACTAAAGGTTTTCATTGAATCAAGGCAATCTTTTTGGTGGATAGAGGAATACCTAGATATTTGAATGGCAATTCTCCATGAACAAAACCAAGGTGCTCAATAATCTGCTTCTGCACTTCCTGTATAACTCCCCCAAAATACACTGGATTTTGCCCAGATTAGCTTGCAATCCTGAAGCTTCGGATAATTGAGAGAAGTATTGGAACATGGCTATGATAGAATCAAGGTCTCCTTTAGCAAACAGTAGCAAGTCATCTGCAAAGCTCATGTGAGTAATACTTAACTTTTTACATCTAGGATGGTATTGAAAAGTTGGTTCTTTCCTTAGCTCAGCAAGTGATCTACTAATGTACTCCATTGCTATAGCAAATAGGAAGGGGGATATTGGATCCCCTTGTCTAAGTCCTCTAGCAGCTTCAAATGGTTCTGTTGCTTCTCCATTAACTAGCACTAAGAAACTTACTATTTTTATACATTCCATGATCCAGTTAGTGAATCTGGTTAGAAAGCCAATCCCCTCCATCACTTGTTGTAAGAAAATCCACTCAACTGAGTCATATGCTTTCTGAAGATCAATTTTAATCATGCATCTAGGTGTCACATGGGCTCTGGTATAGCTTTTGACTAACTCATGTGCCAGGATGACATTACCAGCAATTTTCCTGCGTGGAAGAAAGCCTGCTTGAGCCTCACAGATGATGTTGGGCATGATTTTTTGTAGTCTATTGGCCAGTATTTTAGATATCATTTTGTAAAGGACTGAGCAACATGCAATTGGTCTATACTCTTTAACTGTGGTAGCATTGGAAACTTTGGGGATTAAGGTAATAGTGGCACAATTTATTGGCTTGTACATCTTGGTTGTTAGAAAGAACCCTTGATTTCACTTATGACTTGCCTGCTAATAGTGTTCCAAGACTTCTTGAAAAATACAGCATTATAACCATCTATTCCTGGGGCTTTATCATCTCCAATTGCTTTTAGACTCTCCATTGTTTCAAGGTCAGTGATATCACCACATAACTCCCTTCTCTGTTGCTGTGTTAGCATTGGACCATTAGTCATATATATTCTGTTTATGGCTGGAAGAGATGCAGTTGTTGATCCCATTAGTGCCTTGAAGAATCCAATGATCTCCCTTTTTATGTCTGCAGGTGTATTTACTTTATCTCCCATTCCATTTGTGAGTTCTGTGATCTGCTTACTTTGTGATCTTTCTTTCACAACTGCAGTAAAGTATTTGGTATTAGAATCTCCAAGTTTTATCCATTTTGCTCTAGCCTTCTGCTGTAATACACTTTCTTCAATCAGTGACCACCTTTCCAACTTCAATACTATCACTTTCTCTTTCTGCTGCAACTCATCAGAATATGCCTTTATCATTTGCTCCTGCACTTCTTTCAGCTCCTGTCTGATAAGCTCTATCCTCTGATTAATGCTTTTGAACTCCTTAACATTTAAGCCATTTAAAGGGCCTTTCAATGTTTTGAGTCTAGCCCAGACTGCTTTCATAGTTCTAGAATTGTTATAGTTCAAGACATTTGCCACAATATGATGAAACTCCTCATGCTCAGTCCATACATTGAAATTTTTGAAAGGTATCTTACCTTTCCAAGAAGAAGCTGCTAGTGTCACTATCATAGGATTATGGTCAGAGATTATTGGTTGATCATATACTGTTTCCACATGGCTCCACTTGATCATCCACTCATAGTTTCCAAATACTGTATCCAGTTTGCTACATACTCTATCCACTCCAGGCTGTTTGTTTGTCCAAGTATAATAATCACCCTTCCAAGGTATCTCTGATAGTCCAGATTTCTGTATACATTGACTAAACTCTTGAATCTCAGAATATTTAACAGGATTACATGATTGTCTATCCTTGGCATATAATACAGCATTGAATCCCCAGCAATTAACCATGCATCTTTTATATCTGATGAATAGCCTTGTAAATTCCTCCATAGAGATCTTCTTTGCTCCAGTCCGTTGTACCCATACACCACAGTGAGGTAACAATTAACATCCCCTTTTATGCTTCTGATCTTGAAATGTATCAGTTGAGCTTCCTCCTAAATACCAGCAACTTGTAACATATTTGTATCCCATAAAACCCACACTCTATCATTTTCAGCATCATTATAATTTGTTAGCATACCCCATCCAGGAACCAGCAGATTAGCAATTCTACTAGCAATTTGTTTTTTCAAGGCTTATTTAATTTCTCCTAATATACTCCCTAACTTCCTTTTGTTTGTATCTTTTATTTACACCTCTAATATTCCAGAATAACCACTTCATTGATAATTGCTTGGTCCCCCTATCACCTGGTGGGACCTCATGCTTACTATTGGAAACTGCTTCAAATCTATTACTAACAATAATGGGAGACAAATGTGGAAAATTGATGAAGTTGAATTCTGGACTATGAACTTGCTTCCTTTTCTCTACCTGCTTTTCTTTCTCTGTTATCAGATTTAGAGGTTCATTGAGCTTATTATGAACTTCATTTTCAACAATCTGTTGTATTATTTCCTCTTTCTGAATGGGACAGTTGCACTGGAGCCTTGGTTCTCCATTCCTGTACTACTTTTGCCTTCTTCACTTGGTTAGGCTGGTGTGTATTTGCCTTCATTTGGACTGAGCAGCTATGACCAATAGTTTGACATTTTTCACAGTAGGAAGATTTCCAGTCATAGACTACATCTTGTAGGAATTTCTTCCCATTTGGATCCGTCACCCATATTTCTCATGGTAACTCTTTAGTGACATTAATCACTATAAGCATTTGAGCATAAGATACTCTAGTTTGCTTGGTTGTACATTCATCCGCAAATATAGGCTTTCCTAAGACACTTTCAATCCTACTTAATGATCTCATTCCCCAACAAGACATTGGAAGGTTTGTAAACTTTACCTATAGAGGAATATCAGTAGGGAATTCCTCCGTGAAATCAAAATCTGGAGTCCATTGTATAAGGATCATAGGTCTGTTGGCTATTGAATAAGGCCCTGCACAAAGAATTTCCTTAGCATCTTCAATTGTTCTGAATTTAACTATGTAATAACCTTCCTCATGGTAATACAAATCTGGCTCTGGAACATGTGACCAGTGAAGATTAATGAACCTCTTCATTGCACTGAAACCAGGTCCATCCCCTAATATATATACAATTAAGGCACATTTCCACTTTATCTCTTCCTCTTCTACCTCTAATTTGTTCAATTGCACTATTGATTGTCCATCAATCACTACAGGAGGTATGTAATCTAAAGCCATAACATTTGTTGCAAGCTTATTTTTCTGAAATAAGGTAGACCAAATCTTTTTGGGTTCCTCAGATCTGTTGCGAATAGTCTCAGAATTCTCCATTACTTCCACCACTGGTTGGACTTGGGCCTTTATTGACTTCTGCATGGCTACTATTCCGGTGGTTGGCTTCTTCATTAGATCTAAGCCTGTTCCAATCTGAGCTGGTGAAGCCAGATCCAGCTTCTTTGATACAACGGCCTGGTGCGATGTCGACCCACTTGAAACTCTCTCCTCTACAATTGGTGAATCGAAGTTCTGCACAGGAGGGGTCATGTTGACTACTTTCTCCAACGCCGGTTGCTTGATTGTTGTTATAAGTTTCTCAATTGTTGCTAGTGGTATCTTACGGGGACTTCCTCGACCTCTGCCTCTCCCTCTCGCCATTGTTACAGACTCGGCGTACGTTTGACTAACGTGCGTCGAGAGAACGAAGAAGAAGAGTTCTTTTCTCCTCCTACCTTTTTCACTAGAACATGTGATTTAACTTGATATGATATATATGAAGAATGCAAATCACATGGGTTTAATCCTAACTACGCCAAAAATAGTTTATTCGAATTTTGTCCAGTTTTGGTGATCATGAATTTTACGATCTTCAAATGACCTGAAATTCGGTAGGATCATCAAAAACGGTCATTTAAGAAGAACTCACTGATATGCAGTGAAACACACCGTATTTTGACGATTTGGGACCGTTTGTATGAGTTTTTTGGAGGTTTGACGGATTAAAATGTGATTTACATACGAAAAGTCATTCTTTCTATCATTTTATTTATGTCTAATCTGGAACATGATAACACATGTTGATTTGACATGAATTGATATATGAAAAAAAATACAAGTCATATAAAAAATGCTTAAAATGATAATTTTCCAAATTTAGTCGCAACGTTTGGAGATCGTGACTTTAACGATCTCCGATTCAAATGAAATTTGGTAGGTTTATCAGAAATAGTTCAATGAACAATCATCACTGCTATGCAATGTAAAATATTAATTTAATATTTTAAGACTGTTTAAAAGGGTATTGAACATTTTTTTTAAAAATTGTGGAACTTAATATTCAAAGAAAATTTTGTGGTTGTGATAAAGTTGTGATAGGAATTAACCCCTATGATCTCCATATTTTTATTTATAGTGAGATAGTAAATTTACGCGTTGACATTCGGTCTTCTTCCATATCGGATAAATTTATTATGAACTCACTGGATATAGTTACTAGTTATTGATAACCTATGTTAGCTCTACATCTGAGTTTAAGGGTTAAATCAATTTTGTAACTAAAATACAATCATGATTAAATGGTGATAGAATTATATTTCTATGGTCTTTCACTATTAATTTCAAGTGAGTAATAAATTTACGCGTTGACATTAGGTCTTCCTCTATATCGGATAAATTTATTATAAGCTCACTAGGTGAAATACTAGTAATTGATATCGTGTACTTACTCTCCATCTGAGTATACATGTTGGATCAATGGAACTAGAGCTATTAAAAATGATGTTCACTTGACTTAAATTAACAGTATACTCTCCATCTGAGCTGGGTTTGCTTAATTATTAGAGTGAATATTCTGGCACTGCATATGTATGTTGCATGAGTAGTTCTTTTCACATCGAAATTGCTATTCAAGATGACATATATGTGTAGTGTGTTTAAAATTTTTATATTAGAAAATTATATACAATTGACTGAAAATAATAGTATGCTCTCCACCTGAGTTGGTTCTATTTATTTTTAGTTGTATAATTCTTGCATTATATAATATACTTTGCATGAATGATTCTTTTCCCAACGAAATTTATTATTCCAAATGCATGTATGTATATAAATATTGAATGCAGTCTGAATTTTACTATTCAGTGTTTTGACTTATTATGATTTATTTAATATTTTTATCTCAACTCCACAATGATTTTATGCAACTGATCGTATTACTTGTTAAAAATTTTTTTAGTGATAAGGCATTAATTTTAAGGATGCAATATATGTACTTTTGTTAGAAAGAATTTAATTCCGGTTTTTGGGCAAAATAAGAGATGAATATTTATTATATTTTTCGAATAACTCTTGAGTCATTGAGCTTAATAAACATTTTATCTCTTGTGGTACATGAATGCATGACCTTGTTGTTGTATATTGATGTCTCTCCTTAATAGAACAATATTAGCCTACCTCATAAGAGCATATGTTCTTCAAAATTGAGTAAAACTTATCTGTGCACTTTTGTCTAAGTCATATTAATCTGGATAGAATTTCAAGTTGGTCAAGGATGGACCTTAAGGCTCATTGAAAGTAGAGACACTACCAATTTGTGGATCCTATTTGGAAGGAAATTTGACTAAAAGATGTTTCCTTTTAAAAGGAAATAAAACTAGTGATAAGTTAGAATGAATCCTTTCTGATTTGTATGGTTAAATGAACATACTCATAAGAAATAGATTTTGAGTATTTTGTGACGTTCATAAATGATTACTCAAAATATTAATATATTTATTTGATGTACTGTAAGTCTTAATGAATTAAGCGATTCAAGATTTTTAAGACTTGAAACGGAGAAGCATCAAAGAAATATATTAAGTTACTACAATTTGATTGTAGTGGCGAGCGCATCTCTAAAAAGTTCTTTTGTTACATATCAGAATAAGGGATTACATCTCGATTGACTACACTATAAACTCAATAATAGAGTGGTGTAGTAGAAAGACGAAATAAGTCTCTTTTGGATATGGATAGACTAATGGCATGTTATTCAGATTTGCCTTATTTGTTTTTGAAATATTTTCTGGAAACTGCAAATTATATTCTGAATTTAGTTCCTTCTAAGCTAGTATCTGGGACATCTATAAAACTGTGGACTGAATGTAAGCTTGGTCTGTGGCATGTTCAGATATAGGATAGTCCCGCATATGTGCTGAAAGGGAAATTAGATATGTAAGTTGGAACTAAGAATGGATAGGTGCATGTTTATCGAATATAAAAAAATGAATGGAGCTTTATTTTATTGTCCTAAAGAAAATAAGGCAATTGTTCCCGCAGTTCATTATATTAATCTCTAGAGGATCTCCCGGAAGTCGAACCCGTAGTCCATCATATCAATTTAAACGCGCAATCACAACCAAGAATTTACAGGAACTGTTTCATAAAATATATTCCTAGAAGTAAATTATTTTTACAGGAACTGGGCAAAGAAATAACTAGATGTTCAAGAACATCAAAATGCACACGTCAGAATTGACGTTCCATTGCATTTAAGTAGTGGGAGAACGTTAATAGACATGATATGCCTTTATCGAGTGGGAGTGATGTTTGAACATTGAACACTATAGTAAGAAGTCACTAATATTTCAATGTCGTGAGGTAATGAAGGTAATATTAGTAGTACTTCGTCGTAGTGGGAGAAAGCTAAGGAAAATCATAGTTCGGTGTACATTCTTGGGATAGTTTTGGTAATAGGATCATTGAAGAGTTTAATACCAAACTATATAATTACGACAAAGAACTACATGATAAATATTGCATCAGATATAACTTGGCAAGATTCTTTAACAAAACCTTATTTGGTGAAGACTTTTAATAGTCATATAAAAGAATGCGCGAGAAAGTTGTAGATGCATGATTATGAGTCTAAGTGGAAGATTGTTTGGGCATATACTATTAACCATGCATTTGGTTATAGATATTCTAATAATTATCATGGTTAAAAGTCTAAGTGGGAGATTGTTAGGATATATACTATTAACCATGAGTCTGGTTTAGATATAGTATTTATTATGAAATAATTATTTATTCAGTTTTAATAAAGTTTTAAATAGATCATATATTAGTCTGTGTCCTTTGCTTATATAGTAGATGATTTAGTGTATAGAGTTTAGCTTATACACGAAAGATTAAATCATAAGTTCTTATAAGTATAAAGTTTGAGTTCACAATCTATCATGGAGTTGGATAAACCATCAGGAATGGTTATAGCACAAGATTAAATATAATTTATCTTGATTATGGGAATGATTTAATTCCAACTTCTTGTGCTAGTACATTTTATATGTATTGAACGGGTCAGGTAGAGATAAATATTTTATACAGACTTAATAAAATTAACTCTCTAGCCATTAAATGTACTTATACTCTTAATCTTGATATAATTATTATTAGCTGTGTATATTATTATTATTTTGATTTATTAATAGGCGAGATTCTTTCGTGGGTCAATATGCCTGGTAAATTGGATAATAATAATAATAATAATGTACATTAGCGAAGTAATAATTAGTTGATGGAATCCATGTCTCGGTTTAGAGATTGATGATACGCATTTACGAAAGCTTATAAGTTTTCATGTGTAAACCCGGCCGGTGGATTTTGTATCCGACACATGAAATAAGTTAACCGAAAGTCTAAAGAAAATAATCAATAAATTAAATCGTCAGAAATTTAATTTATTTGATTAGTATATGTGTCTTAAAATGGGGAGTTAAATAAGATTTAATGGATGAATTTCGAATTGGATAAGGAGTGTAGTTACGGATTTTTAGTGGAATAATTCGTAATTAATTATGGTAGATATTAATTTCAAAAATTAGAAATTAATTCCATAATTGGAGCCTTGTTAATTAAATTATGTGGTCCATACTGTGCCTAAATAATAGGAAATAAAGGAATCCTTTTTCTAGTGGAAGAGAAAACCCAACAGGTTTTGGGAAAAAGGTCTTACCCTTAAAACTTGCACTATAAATACATAAGGTTTTCCATTTAGGGAGAAAAGAAGATGGTGGCTGAAATTTTCAGCCAAGTTTTCCTAGAAATTTTGCCCACACGAAATTGCTATTTCCGGTATTATTTGGGTAATACAGTAGTGGACCGTGGAACGTTCGAGGATCACGATTGTACGAGTGATGGAGATTCCATTGAGAAGTTACAGAACTGAAGGCTCACGTGGTAGAATAGATATGTTCACGCTTCAAGAGATAGCCCGTGAAATCTCGTTTATGCTAGTTGTCTAGATTACATGTGATTTTGATACTGGGATTGCTTCCGCTGCTTATTATAATCCATCAATTTTCTTGTCCAATTAAAAGCGGTCGAAATTTTATCGAAAATTGACATCGATAGGAAATTATGAACGAAAATTACCTAATTTCTAGTTGTGATTGCTTCTGAAAAAGCACAAGAAAATATCAGACGAGACTACAAAATGTTGAAGAATCTTAGGTATTAAAGAGAAATTAATTATGAATAGAAGACTCTTTATTTGATATCTTTGGTCAAAAGTTCATCACAATGTCAAATTAATTAGTGTTAGTGAAAGGTCAAAAATTATAACTCCATATAGCTGTCAATGTGGGGTGCATGTGCTAGAAGGAAATGACCTAAGAGAAAAGGACAGATTAACAACAATTAAGATTAATTCAGTCATTTGTTTCCCATTGTGTATACAAACTGCAAACTGTTTTAACTTTGAATTGCTTTTCTAATATTATGCTACAACAACGTAAGCCACCTGTTTTCTTGACCAATGTTGTTGTTTGTCTTTGTTTTTATGGTTAATAATAATAAATTGACGTTACAACTTATAGAAAAAAAACAAGACCATAATTTCCACCCTAATTAATATTGTCGTCACAAATCTTGGACCTTCCTTTCGATCCCACCATGCAGAAATTATAGTCTAACTTCTAAGTTTTGGATTTTGCAATACTTGTTTTTAAGCTTTGAAATTACCTTATCTGGCCTTTGAAGAAATTTATTAGTACAATCAAACTTCTTTATAATAGTTTCATTTGTTGCGAATATTTTTAGATATTACAAAGAATAATGTTATAGAAAATATATTTTATAATAGAACATAAAATTTGGTTTCAAAAAAAATTGACTTTTATAGTAAAATATTGTTATATAAAAATATTATTATAGAGAATTATGACTGTACTATTAAAAACGATAGCCCGATCTACAAAGCATATGGCATTTACACAGCATCCACGGAAGGACCGCACTCCAAAGAGTTGGTATGATGTAGACAATATATTTTAATGCAATCACTAGTATTGTGTTGGGAAAGTTGTATTTAAGGAAATGTGTCAAGACACGTAGACTGATCAAGTGGTCAAAGAATGACAGCTAGTTAAGAGGCCCGAGCTACAACAAGGACGAGCTACAACAGGCACGAGCTAATGATAAAAGAAGAGGCACGGGTAGTTATTCAAATAACTCAGCACCCATACCTATTGAAGTCATTTATATTTAATAGTCTAAAAGAATGAATCTGACAATAAAAAGAGCACAGATACGGCATTTAATGGACATTAAATATGAAATACGTTAGAGAATTTGCATTGAATGTAATGATTATGTAACGTAGCATTCAATGTCTTTAATTACTCATAATAGCCTCGTTGTGATTTGGGCAAAACGTATATCTTTAGGACACCTATAAAAGAGAGACAACTGATTAGTTGAGTACACAGAATCATTGAAATATATCTTGATTTACTCGTTTTTATCTTGAAATATTCTTTCGTTACTTAAATTATTTCTTTTTATATATTCTTTTAGTTATCAGTAACTCGTGTTCTTCTAAATTCTAGCTTTGACTAAAATACCATTTTTTTGGTTAAACAAATTGGTTCCATTATCGAAAATCTGATAATCTATTTTTTCTCGATTAACTTTTCTTGTTGGTCAATTATGTCGAACAACAATGTCAAAATTTGAGGAAACCAATAAAACCAACAAAATCAGGGAGATCCACAAGATATTAACACTTCGATTCCTACTCCACAAGGCTCTCCCCGACAATCTCGTGAAGGAACTCCTGATGGGTCCCAAATGAATTAACATGCTCAATTTAAGAATGCTAAAATCGTTGATGGCGCTTTGCAGAAATTAATTGTTGCTCAGGTCAATAAAGCTATTGAAACGCTTATTAACCAGTTACCTGTTGCAACCTCTGCACCAACACCCAATAGTAACGCTTTGGAAAACCCTCGTTCTCGACTTGTCAACTCAGACAGCGGAGGGACTCCCAGTGAATCACAAGAGAGGGAATCGGGTAATGTGGTTAATTCTGATTTACAAAACTTAGTACTAATCTTGCAGAGACAAATCAAAGAGCAAAGTGAGTGCATAGAGCAAATACCTGAGGTGCCACATGTAATCAAAGGAGTAGATATGGATTGATATTCGCAACAACCCTGGAAGCCAAGTACTTCTCCTTATTCAATTCTAGAAAAGATCAACATGCCTGATATTCCAAAATATGATGGAACATTAGACCCACGAGACTGTATTTACTACGGGTATAAAAGGCAATAACTTAATTAAGCAGGAGATTGAATTTGTATTAGCTAAGAAATTTAGTGAAACGCTCACTAAAGAAGCGCTCACATGGTACTCTCTTCTACTTGAAAATTCTATAAATTCAATTGCTGAGCTTGCAGATTCTTTCATTAAAGCACACTCGGGAGCTCAGATGGTGGGAAAAAAATGGAAGATATTTTCAAAATTAAGCAAGGAGGCTCAGAGTTTCCTAGAGACTTTGTGGATAGATTTCAGCGTGAGAACGACATTGCCACGTGTACCTTACAACTGGGCAACTATAGCTTTTGCAAGCAACTTGAATGAAAAAAGCTCAGAAGCCACGAGGAGACTCTAAGAAGACCTTCGAGAATTCCCAGCTACAACTTGGAATGATGTTTATAACAAATATAGCACGAAGCTAAAGATTGAGGAAGATATTGTTCCACGATTTCAAAAAGAAGAAAAGGTAAGTTCAAGACGTACAGTGACCGAAAAAAGATCTGGTAAAAATAGATACAAGCCTTACATGGGACTTGCGGGAAGAGACTCACGATCAAAACAAAAAATCAGAGGTACGATCACAGATCATGGAATAGAGAGTCAGGCTCGAGATTCATGAATGATCGAAACACTCATGAGCCACGAGATGATGATACAAATTTAAAAGCAAGATTCAGTGGTTATAGCTTCAACGTCAGCACCTCCAAGCTCGTGGCCATTTTTAGAAGCATAGGATATAAGGTTCGATGGCCAAAGAAAATTAGATCGAATCCAAACAGGTGCAACCCTGATCATTAGCGCGAGTTTCATAATGACCACAGACATAAAACGACCGACTGCAGATTTTTACAAGGTGAAGTTTATCATCTGTTGAAGAAATGGTATCTCAAGAAGATGTTCAGCGAGAAAGGCAAGCAAACTTACATGAAAAATATCCCCCAAAAGGACTGTCAATGTTATAAGTGGAGTCGAAGATATCAATGGCATATCATACACGACCGCTAACAAGATTTCAGAAATAACAATTACTCAAGGGAAACGGGCGTGTCACACCTTAGAAGAAGACAACATTACATTCAACGATGCAGATGCAGATAGCGTATTAATACCTCACAACGACGCATTGGTAATATATTTAATTGTATATGATACTAATGAAAAATGAGTTTTGATTGATCCGGGTAGCTCGGTAAACATTTCTTTGCTAAGAGTATTACGTGAAATGCAAGCCGATGAAAAAATAATACCAAAGGCCTACACTCTATCTGGATTCGATAATTCCAGTGTAGTCACCAAAAGGGGGGTAACATTCACCACATTCACTGAAGGTGTCATTAAAGAGACAAAGTTCCAGGTAGTAGATATAGAGATGGCTTACAACATAATTCTTGGGAGGCCATGGATCCACAAAATGGATGCGGTACCTTCAACTTTGCATCAAGTTATTAAATTTTCATCGCCATGGGGAATCTGTCAAATTCGTGGAGATCAACATGCATCCAGGGCGAGCAACTCCATTATAGATACAAGCACGATAAATGAAGGTAAATAGCAACCACAGAAGGCAGTTGAGGTCACCACAACGCAAACCTCAACTGAGCAAGGGCAAACAAATATAGATTCAAGACCTGATACTATTTAAGAACAAGGGGAAAATGAAAATATCAAAACCAAAATTGAAGAATTGGAGCCTGTCGTGTTATTTGCTTGATGGCCTGATAGGAAAGTTTACGTCGGAGCTAATCTTAGCCAAGGAACGAGAGGTAAGTTAGTTGAATTTTTGAAAACTAACGTGGACTGCTTTGCATGGTCCCACTCTGACATGACAGGGATTCCATCGGAGGTAATAACTCATAAATTGAATGAAGATCCATAATACCCTCCAATCAAACAAAAGAAAAGAAAGCAAGGAACTTTCAAGAATCAGGTGATTCAAGATGAAGACCAAAAATTGCTGAAAATTGGTTCTATTCGGGAGGTAAAGTATCCTAACTGGTTAGCTAATACTGTTGTGGTCCCAAAGAAGAACAGTAAGTGGCGAGTTTGTGTAGATTATACTAATCTTAATAAAGCTAGCCATAAAGACTTTTTTCCACCACCACATATAGATCAACTGATTGATGCGACTGCAGGTCATGAGCTATTATGCTTTTTAGATGCATATTCAGGTTATAATTAGATTAAAATGGATCCAGGAGATGGGGAAAAAACTTCATTCATAATAGACAGGGGGACTTATTGTTACAAGGTAATGCCCTTTGGTCTAAAGAATGCACGTGCAACGTATCAAAGGTTAGTTACCAAAATGTTTCAAGTGCATGTAGGAAAAACCATGGAAGTATACATAAAAGATATTCTTGTTAAAACTCAGTATTCAATGGATCACATATCTCATTTATCTGATACATTTCTAATTTTGCACAAATATAATATGAAATTAAACCCCGAGAAATGTGCATTTGGTATTGCATCAGGTAAGTTTTTGGGTTTTCTTATTTCTAACTGTGGTATTGAAGTAAATCCTGCACAGATTAAGGCCATTGAGGAAAACCCTGATATACTTCCAAACAAGAAAGAAGTTCAAAGGTTAACAGGGAGGATTGCTGCTTTGGGAAGATTCATTTCTAAATCATGGGAGAAATGCTTTAAATTTTTCTCGGCGCTTAAAAAGCAGAATCATTTTGAATGGAATGAAAAATGTCAACAAGCACTCAGGAACTTGAAAACGTACTTGTTAAATCCATCCTTATTGGCAAAACCAAAGGCAAGGGAAAGGCGACTTATTTATCTAGCGTTTTGGAAGTAGCGGTAAGTATTATATTGGTCCGGGGGGGAGCAAGGTAAACAATCACCCATCTATTATATCAGCAAATATTTATTAGACGCGGTATCCTCAGTTAGAAAAACTTGCACTAGCATTAATCATGGCATCTAGCAGATTAAGACCTTATTTCTAGTGTCATCCTATTGTTGTAGTAACTGCTTACTCTTTACGAAATATATTGCATAAACATGAGTTATCAGGTAGATTGGCTAAATGGGTTATGCAGTTAAGTGAATACGAAATCACTTATCAACCTAGAAATGCTATAAAATCACAAGTGTTAGTTTATTTTGTTGCTGACTTTAGTAAAGATATGCAATTAGAAGCAGAAAAAGATTTACAGGTATTCAATGGCGCTAATCCAGGAACTTGGACTTTATTCGCTGATGGTTCATCTAGCAAAAAAGGTGCAACTTTAGGAATATTTTGGTACCACCTACGGGTTAAACCATTCGAGCCATTTAATGTAACTCCATGACTAACAATGAAGCAGAGTACGGGGCTGTTATTGCAGGACTAGAACTGGCACAGAAACTTGGCATAAATTAGATTATAATCAAGAGCGATTCACAGCTCGTGGTTAATCAAATGTTGGGGACTTATACAGCTAGGGAAACAAGGATGCAGCAGTACTTAGAAAAGGCACGGAATTGATAAAGCAATTTCAAACTTGGAAAGTTACACACCAAGGGATAAAAATTTTGAAACAGATTATTTAGCTAACCTCGCATCAACGGTTGATGTGGCAAGCGATTCAAATGCCTCAGTTATATATTTATTTCATTCAGTTCTTGACCCTGATAAAAATGAGTAAATTTTAACAATTTAACTTGTGATTGGAGAAAGGAAATTGTTATTTTTTTGCAGTATGGTACCATGCCTAAAGATAAGAAGAAAGCTCATGTGCTTCGAAAAAAGGTTGCCCGTTATTGCTTAACGCAAGGCAAATTATATCGCAAAATGTTCGGAGGACCTTTAGCAAGATGTCTCAGACCCTCTCAAACGGATTATATAATGAGAGAGATTCATAAGGGGCTTTGTGGGAATCACACAGGAAGAAGGTCATTGGTAAGAACCATTATTAGAGCAGGCTATTATTGGCTTAAAATGGAATAAGAAGCATGAAGTTTTGTGGCTAAATGCGATAAATGCCAAAAGTAAGGTGACAATATGCATAGACCTGCGAAATTATTACATCTAGTAATTGCACCATGGCCATTTATGAAATGGAGAATCAATATCGTTGGTCCATTACCACAAGCAAAAGGACTGGTAAAATTGTTGCTCGTACTTACTAATTACTTTACTAAGTGGGTAGAAGCAGGTGCATTTAAATAGGTACGAGAAAAAGAAGTCAAGAATTTCATTTGGAGAAATATCATATGTCGATTTGGTGTACCAAAGGAGATTGTGTGTGATAATAGCCCTCAATTTATAGGAGCTCAAATCACTTAATTTTTTCAAAGTTGGCAAATTAAGAGGATTACGTCAACACCTTATCACCTAGTGCGTAATGGGCAAGCAGAATCGACGAACAAGGTTATTATCAACAATCTAAAAAAGTGATTAGAGGAATCAAAAGGTAGCTAGCCTGAAGTGTTACCTGGAATTTTATAGGTGTATCGTACAACTGCAAAAATAAGCACGGGAGAAACACCATTTTCATTAGTTTATGGAGTTGAGGCTCTAATTCCAGTTGAGATAGGAGTGCCATGTACATGGTTCATACAGTTAATACAAGAATCTAATGACGAAGAAATGCAGGTCAACCTTAACTTACTCGAAGGGAGGAGAGAAGCTGCATTAATAACATTGGCATCACAGAAACAAGTCATAGAATGATATTACAATCGAAAAGCGCGCCTCGGATTCTTTAAAGTTGGGGACTTCATGCATAAAAAGGTTTTTCAATCTTTAAAGGCAGCTAACACGGGTAAATTAAGTCCAACATGGGAAGGATCCTATAGAGTTAGGAATATAGCAGGAAAGGGAGCATATGAACTAGAGATAATGGATGGAAAGATACTTCCTTCACATTGGAATGTTGTTCATTTGAAGAGATATTATTCTAAAAAAATACTCACGGTTAGGTATCGTTATATTAAATTAAATTTTTACGTTGTTAAGATTTTACTAACGATTTTTTATGATAAGCAAAAAGCTTACCCATACTAAATGATGAGTCACGACCTGTAAGGTACAGAGAGTAACCTAAAATTCCTGGGCAAGGGTTACAATTGCTCTGATAGAAATTCAAACGGGTTAAGCAGTCTTCATCTATAATCGCACCTTTGAGTCTCATATGTTTTTCCTTTTCAGGAAAAGAATCAAATGAGAGAAACAATCAAGTGCTCGAGGCTTCATACTTCAACACTCAAACACTTGAGGACTACATAATATACACAAGTATGTATAAAGGAGGCAAAGAAGATTGAAGAAATCAAGCCTGAAAAGTCAAATGCACAGTAAAAATCACACGAAGTCACGAGCCACGGTTAAAGAAAACCTTACTGTAGTTAGGGTAAAAGCTATGTACTAAAGCAGGTTATAAAGTAAAACCTTACGCTTATTGTTCTGAACAGGGTTATAAAGAAAAACCTCGTGTTTATTATTTTTTCATAAAAATCTGTTACAAGAAAAATATTTACGAGAAAGTTGTAGATGTACTTCAAATACATGTAATGTATTATTCAAAACTTGTTAAGAATTATTCAAAACTTATCAAAGCTATTTCAAAGAAACATGTGTGTTTCTATTTCTTTTATCGTATGATAACGCCATTATGAAGTTGAGACGTCTTCTTCATAAAGTGTTTGAAATAAAAAAGAGTCCTCTTTTATAAACTCAAGTTTAAGTTATTAAGTCATGAGATTAAAAAAACATTTTTATAGGAAAAAAATGCATAATTATTCTGTAAGTCCTTAAGAAGAAAAAGGCAAGAGTAAATATAATAAAAAATATAAGACTAAATACAAAACTAAGTCATAAAGCTATGAAATTATTTATACATATTGCCCCATAAAAGACTTGGGGACTTGCGTTCCAAAACCAACCCTCAAATGAAGCCAAGGGTTTTTTACATGAATTTCCAAAGTAAAAAAGAAGGAATTCAAGTCAATAAAAAATTTTTAATAAGAAGTTGAGGGAACTGAGGAAGATGCATCAACGGTTGCGGGTTGATCTTGATTCGCAGCAACATGCTCAACTTGGGCAAGAGCAGCATCAGGAGTGCTTTCAACTTGGCTCGCAGCAGTAGGTTCGATTGGGCTCGAAGAAGATGTATACCCGTATAAGTTTCAACAACGGGAGCTTCAATCACTGGAGAAGGAAAGTCCTGAGGTTGCTGAGTTTGTTCAATAGTTTTATTAACTTTAGCTAATTCAGACTCCAGGTCAAAGTTTTCTTGACCCGCTTCAATCACGGTATCATGACGTGAATTCAAAAAAGCCCAACTTACCTCGACATTAAATTCTTTTTCAAGGATCTCATAATCCTTTTCCCAAGCGGTAACTTCATTCTTGAGCTCTTCATTTTCGGTCAAGGCAGAATTATAAGAAGCTTGAAGAGAAGTATAAGAGCTCTCTAAAGCACGTACTTTATCAGTTGAGATTTGAAGATCTTTTTGTGCTTGAGTTAAGTTTTGAACAAGCTCTTCAGCATAAACTTCCTTTTGACTCAACAGAACCTTAAACGCCATGTTCTCCTCGCTAGCACTAGATAGCTGTTCGAAAAAGGAGGATTCAAGGCATTTTTTTTTTATGCTTGGTTCAAGGAAGCCTTGAAAACCGCTAGCTCCGAAGTTAATGCTCGTGCCTGCCACTCTAAGGTATCCCTACTCTCTTGCAAATCCTCCATATCAATTTGAGCACTGTCGAATTGCTCTTTCCAATTGATTGCTTCCAACTGGGAATCACGTGCAACCTTCTCTAAATCACGTGCTGCCTTCTCCAAGAGGGAGATTCTGTTCATTAGCTCAGTGCCGATAAGATTGGCCTAAAAGGGGAAAATAAAAATCCCAAAGACAGAAATTTTTACAAAGTGAAAGAAGAGAATGAAGAAGAATACCTTTAAAGTGGCATGCACTATGTCATTCATCAGAATTAGGCAGTTGTGGCTCTCTAGTTTTTCCTTCTCGATTGGGCCAATTAGAGGCTCGAGCCAAACGCCTTCTTGACCAGATTTCCTCAGAAGGTTGTTGTCAGCAGGAACTTCAATAGTAATGTTCCCCATCAAAGCACTTCTACTCTAATAGGCCACCTACGTATGGTGAACAATAGGTGGGGGAATTATCATAAGAAGAGCGGAAGAAGGAGTAAAAATAGTAGAGGGAGGAACGAAAACAGTTGGAACAGGTAAGGAAGGAATCGCAGGTGTCGGAGTTGAAAAGGAAGATAAGGGAAGTTCATCTAAAACCGATCCTAATCTCCACAATCAAAACCACTGATAAAAAGTTGGTTAATGGCCTCACGAGTATCACGAGGAGTGATGTCTTCATCAGGAAAAACAATAGGGGCATCCACAGGAAGACGAGGTGAGACCTCAGCTTCGTCATCAGAGACGATACGCCTTTTAGCTCGTGGTCTCATCACCAAGGAGCCTCCTTCATCTTCTTCTTCGGAATCTTCTTCTTCAAAAGCTTTTCTTTTTGCAGAAGAAAAGCCCAATACTGTTTCACGGGCTAAGGAGGTCCGAGTACCCCAAGAGTCACGAGAGCCCACAACTGCTTCAACAGTGACTTCCCAAATAGCAAACCCTGATAAAAAGAAGGATGAAAGTTAGAACAATAAAGGAAAATATTTATATGCGTGATAGGTAAAATAGAAACTCTTATCATGAGTCTTTACTTTCCAACCGTAACGGTTGGAAAGGTTATTCCAGGACCTACCCTCCATTTAAGCGGTCTTCAGTAATTTCTCTACCCAATCACGGAAGTTGGGAAAAACCTCTAACACTCTCATGGTTGCTAAGAAAAGAAAAGAGGCAAAATTAGAGAAAATAATAAACTTGAAGGAAAAAGGCACGAGAAGGATACAAAACTTACATGCAAAATTCCACTTCTCAGGGAAGGGAACGTTATCTTTACCCACTAAGCCAGTAGTGAGGGCAGCAAAAAACCAAGCATACCAGACACGGTCCTTATCATCTTCGGGGATCACTAAAACTCTATTGCTTCTGGCTGTTAGAGTAAAAAAGCCATGACGAAAAAACCTAGGGGAGTATAGGTGAATTAGGTGAGGAAAAGTAAAGCCAAAATTTGCCATATTGGCAAGATGCCTCAAACAGGCAACCGCCCTCCATACAATTGGACCAATTTGACCTAAGTAAACATTGAAAAAATGACAAAAATTTAGAATGACCGGGTCAATGGCTGGTTTGAATCATAAAGTGAAAGGGAATGTATAAACAAACGAGAATCCAATCATGTAAGAAGTGATCCTCTGATTTGGATTAGGAATGATAATGGAAAAATCACTGCTCCAGTGAGAGTCTTTACGAACTATGGGAGATAAAATTTCTGTAATTTGAGTTGGGAAAGCATCGGCACGATCTAAGGTAGCAACTTGGTTTCTGAGAGATTCCATATCATGGTAAAAAGATAGTTCTGTTGGAACTATCTCTTCAACCAAAGGCTCGCGTAAGGGCTCAAAAGGTTCTTTGCTTCTAGACAAAGACCTTTGAGAAAGGGAACCTCTAGTTCTAAGAAGAGGGACAAGAACTAGGAGAAGGCGTAAATGTGCTACCATCGCGAGCAGAACCTGATCTACGGAGTCTACCACCTCTTATATGCCTAAGGAGGCCACTGCGGAAGTGATCTAAAATGGGAGTTCTCCTAGGTTAGGGTTTGGTAATGTCATGGCGAAGAAGATCGAAGTAAGGAAGAAGTGATAAAGATTTAACGAATTGAAGTGTTCAATAAGTTTTATGTGGTAAAGACAAAGAAAGAAGCTATATTTATATTGATGGACAACTGGCAAAAGGAAAAAGTACGATGATGGAAGAACCATAATAATGATAACTGACACTTCGAGAATAGTAAAGCCATAGAAAAAGCCTTGAAAAGGGCTGTAAAACTGTAGAACCAATGGAAAAATGACACGTGTATGGAGCATTAAATGGAAGCGACAATTGAAGCTTCAGTTTGGTCAAAGCATTTATAGTAATAAAAATTCTCTTTTAAAGAAATCCACTTCCCAAGTATTCAACTGATGAATAAATGGAAAGTGAGAGGACTATGTGTGTTGGGAAAAATTATATTTAAGGAAATCTATCAAGACACGTGGACTGATTAAGTTGTCAAAGAATGACAACTAGTTAAGAGGCACGAGCTACAACAGGGACGAGCTACAACAGGCACGAGCTAATGACTGAAGAAGAGGCAAGGGTAGTTATTCAAATAACTTAGCACCCGTACCTATTGAAGTCATTTATATTTAAGAGTCCAAAGGAATGAATCTGGCAAAAAAAAGAGGGCAGATACAATATTTAATGGACATTAAATATGGAATAAGTTAGAGAATTTGTATTGACTAAAATCCTATTTTTTTCTTAAACAAATATTGCTTCCATCGCTCGAACCCATGGTTTTTAAATCACAAGAGAATACTTTAGTATCGTTCCAACGCCCCCTTCCAATTAATTTGTACTATATACGCATAATATTCTCGTTGATGAATTAAAAGGGTATTTTTTTTTTCTCTATATTTTCTTGTTAAAGTTTGCCAAACTTGCCTCTTTGCTGTTTATCGCTAGATTCCTTTCTTTGTTGTCATGCTAATTCTGGAAGACTTTGTTAAAGATGCCATGTACGGTAAAGAATAAGAATTTTTATATTCTGATTCAAGAAAATCCTTTCTATGGAATTGCTTTCTCCAATATTCTACTAAAAATGAAAAAAAAAATAAAATAAAAAACAACTAGGTCTTTCCACGTAACGGCTATTACCCAAACGAAAATTAAAGATACAAAGAGATGCATAACTTAACATTAAAGAAAGATATGTGTCATATTGCTATTCAATTAAGTTAATATATAAGACCCTAGAGATATTATCTTTCGGCAAAATAAATGATTTTACTATATTGCTAGTTTCGATTTCAAGATCGTAACATTAAGAATATGAGTGATGTGAAATATTCAATAATGAACAACCGATCTAGAAGTAATTTGAAATGGAAACAGTGTAGTAAAAATCTGCTTGAAGATTCTTTGTAGTTTTTGCTATTGGCTAATAAGGAATATAATTTCTTTATTCTTATGCTTTTATAATTATGTGTTGCTTTATTTTTATTATGATTGTAAGTATCAATCTAGAAGATTGACATCGGGCATTCATATACTTAATTGATGCATAGGTCAATTTTTCATAAAGATACTAATCACAGTGATTAGTATCTTAACTCTTCTAAAATTTTCATAAGCCACTATAATTTAGAACCTAATAATGAACACAACCCGTATATTTGTACGAATATATTTAAGGCAAAATATTTGGGTAACCATGATCAAGGCAATTAAGCACATCAATTGAGTCTGTTTCGATTTTCAAGGATTTCAACTAGAGATTCCATGCGTTGGAGGCCATGTTTCAGAGCCATTAGTTATTCGTCTTAACAATTAACTAATTAAGTTATTATAGACTATTACATGTAGTTATTTTTTAAAAGTAGAGTATTAGAGCTCTTTTATATTGTTAAGTTAGGCTTATTCTTTGACATAAAAACAGCTCGAATTTTTTAAAAAGAAGAAAAAAAAGATAAAACTAGAAAAGGCATTAACGAATCTGCCTCGATCAAAAGAAAGAGGAGAAGGGCATGAATCTTAAGAAAACCTAGAGACAAAGCAAAAGAAAACAAACGTAGCTTTTGGAACGAGCTGTAGAAAAAACCCTTTTTTATGTGTTAAACATATAAAAAGTAGAGCCAATCAGAAACAGAAAAAAAAAAAAAAGGAATTATAATTCCTTATTATTAAAGTAATTAGTCTTTAAATTCATCTTCTCATGCATGTTTCATATCGATGCTTTGACTTGGCCTTTTCACTTCCACTTAATCTGCATGTGATCAGATTCAGATTCCGATCTCTTCTCTACACCCACGCCCGAGACTAAGCCAAGATTTTAACTTTATAGATATTGGATTACATAACCGCGTTATTAATATTTGAATTCTAAATTAATATTTATATATTTAATAATTTTTTTTAAATACAAATATATTATTTGAACAAAAAATAGTTCAGCCAAACTCATACCAAGCTTCTAGCCATGTCCATATATATATATATAAACACTTTCAATCATAGACGACTATTGTTAATACTATAATTTATCACCAAAAACAAAAACAATTTTATACTTTAAAAGTATGTTGCTGGTAATGAACTCCAAATTTAAGATATTATTTCGGCCAGGGTTCTAAATCCAAAATAAAAATTGCAGAAACTAGTTGAGTTTTAGTAAAGAGAACGAGGGATATGTCCATAGTGGCGGCATTTACTATATATTGTCTGTAATAACAAGAATGAAAGACAAATTAGCCGTCTCTCAGACCTTACACTACTTTATGCTAGACACATTGCAAATTGTCATTTGTTTTGTCTAATTCATTTTTTTGAGACCCAATTAATAATTTGGAATTTGGGCTATCCAGTGCTCTAATTGATTAATTAATTATAGCTCTATGCTTAGCCTATGTAGTGACTATAAGACAAAAACTAAGCACAAATGAAAATTCAGAATCTATACATAGAATATGAAAACAACTGGCGAAACGAAATTCAGTAGCCCCCTCCCCCCACCCCCCAAAAAAAAAATGAAATACAAGTTAAAGAGTGAAAGAGAACATCACTGCATTTTTTTATTTCCTACTTGTAGCCACATTGGAGCTCCACAGTCAGAATTCGCTCTGAAATATTCCACAATGAGGGAAAAAGTACTTTTTATCAAAAACGATCTAATATTCGAAGCTCAAATTTAAAATATCTTATTAAAGATAAATAAAAAAAAATATTTATCACTCCATCATATATAATCCTTGTTGATATAAACAAACATTACTACTCCAACCAAGAAAGATTAACTAAATGTTACTCATGAACCCATGAAATGATATATAGATTGCAGGGTTTAAATCAAACACTAGACTCTATCAGCTTAGAGAATTCAATTGCGAGACTATAATATGACTTTTATAGCGTTTGACAATCTTCACATTTTGTTTAGACTAGTACGCATTTAACATAACTTTTCACAATTTGACAATAGTAGCAACTAGTAAATTGCGGTGGGCGTTCACGAAAGTGGTTTTTAGTTTTTACAATTTTTAGAGTTGAGGGTTTATTGAAAATAACTTTTCTATCTCACAAGGTAGGGATAAGGTCTGGATACATATTACTCTCCTCAAAACCCAATTCTAAATCTACATCAGTTCAGTTTCTTTTATTTTGGGGCTCTTCCCGAACAGCAACAACAATGTCAACGACTATGAATTTTCAAATTTAAAAAGACAACTTCCAGATTTCTCTTTGATTTTAGAAGTTTTTTTATTCAAGTATGTAAAAGAGTTACTTTATCCGTAGAAAAAGAAAAGAGTTACTTCTCCCTATTTTATAAATTTTGTTATAAAACAATAAAAGAACAAGAGCAATATTGCAGAGAAAGAGAGAGAAAATATTTATTGAATTTTGGGGTGGTTTACAATGGGGTAAGACCCCTCTATTTATAGGAGGAAAAATAACTTAGCCTCAAAGTAAAACTCTCTACAAGATAGACATTCACTCTAATTAGAATTCTATTCTTAACACTCCCCCTTGAATGTCTACTCAATAAGTAATGTGCCTCATTAAAAACCATAACTAAAATAAAATCCAATGGGAAAAAAATTCTAGAAAAGGAAAAAGAGTACACATATTTAGTAATGCGCCTATTGGTTTCCTCGTTAAAAACCTTGCAAGGAAAACCCAGTGGAACAAAACCTTGTAAGAGAAAAAGAGTGCAACGCGCATTAACTCCCCCTGAAAAGAGCATCAATTCACATCCTTGAGCCTTCGCATTCCAATCTTGTGTACCAGTTTCTTGAAGGTTGACGGTTGTAGAGATTTTGTGAACAAATCAGCCATATTATCACTAGAACGAATCTGTTGCACATTGATATCACCATTCTTTTGAAGATCATGTGTGAAAAATAACTTTGGTGAAATATGCTTTGTTCTGTCTCCTTTTATGAATCCTCCCTTCAATTGGGCTATGCATGCTGCATTGTCTTCATACAAAATCGTGGGTAGTTTGTCACATTTCAAACCACATTTGTCTTGAATATGATGTATTATAGACCTCAACCACACACACTCTCGACTTGCTTCATGAATAGCGATTATCTCAGCATGATTAGATGAAGTAGCCAGAATTGATTGCTTAGTTGATCGCCAAGATATGGCAGTGCCTCCACAGATAAACACATAACCTGTTTGAGATCGAGCCTTGTGTGGGTCAGATAAATATCCAGCATCAGCATAACCAACAAGATCAGGACTGCAATTATTGCTATAAAATAAGCCCATATCGGTAGTCCCCTTTAGATATCGCAATATATGTTTGATTCCACTCCAATGTCTCCTTGTGGGAGCAGAGCTATATCTTGCTAAGACATTAACTGAAAAAGTTATGTCAGGCTTTGTAGTATTTGCAAGATACATTAGTGCGCCAATTGCACTAAGATATGGTACTTCAGGACCAAGTAGCTCTACATTCTTTTCTTGCGGTCGGAATGGATCCTTATTCACATCAAGTAATCGAACAACCATCGGAGTACTTAAAGGATATGCTCCATCCATGTAAAACCGTTTCAATACCTTTTCTATATAGGCAGATTGATGAACAAAAATTCCGTTTGCCAAATATTCAATTTGCAAACCAAGACATAATTTTGTCTTTCCGAGATCTTTCATCTCGAATTCCTTCTTTAAATAATAAATTGCCTTTTGGAGTTCAATGGGAGTTCCAATAAGGTTTATGTCATCGACATATACGGCAAGTACAACAAATTTCGATGTTGTTTTCTTTATAAAAACACATGGGCAAATGGCATCATTTATATAGCCTTCCTTTAATAAATACTCACTAAGACGATTATACCACATTCGTCCTGATTGCTTTAGACCATACAAAGATCTTTGCAATTAGATTGAAAACATTTCCCGGGACTTTGAATTATGAGTGTTTGGCATTTTGAATCCATCGGGAATTTTCATGTATATCTCATAATCAAGTGAGCCATAAAGATAGGCAGTAACCACATCCATTAAATGCATGTCAAGATTTTCAAGGACAGCAAAACTAATGAGATAACGGAAAGTTATAGCATCCATTACGGGTGAATATGTCTCATCATAATCGACACCAGGCCTTTGAGAAAATCCTTGTGCAACAAGGCGTGACTTATATCTTTGTACCTTGTTTTTCTCATTTCTCTTGCGTATAAAGACCCATCTATAGCCAACAGGCTTAACACCATTAGGTGTTTCAACTATAGGCCCAAAAACTTCACGTTTTGCAAGTGAATTCAATTCTGATTGGATTGCTTCTTGCCATTTTGGCCAATCAAGTCTTTGTCGACATTCTCCAACAGATTGAGGTTCAAGATCCTCACTTTCTTGCATAATGCTAGATGCAACATTATATGCAAAGACATAATCCACCACTATATCCACTCGATTAAAATTTGTCTCAATATCGATTGGATTTATTGATAGTTCCTTATTTTCCTGAGTCTCGGGCTCAATGGATTCTTCATGAATCTCAGAATTTATTAAATCGTGAATTTCCTCATGAGATTCTTTCATAGTGTCATTTTGATCATTTGCTTTCCTTTTTCTAGGATTTTGATCTTTGGAACCTAATGGCCTGCCACGTTTTAGGCATGCTTTCGACTCATTAGATATGACACTAGAAGATTGTCCAATAGGGACATCAATACGGATTGGAACATTCTCTGCGGGGTGTGAGATTTTGTTATCCTTTTCAAGTCCGTGAATGCGTCAGGCATTTGATTTGCTATTCTTTGCAAATGGATAATATTTTGCACCTCTTTTTCACAAATAGAGGTATGTGGATCAAGATGAGATAATGATGGATTTTTCCACAAAATTTCCCGTTTGGTTTCACCAACTTCTCCCCCTAATTTTGGGAAAAGTGTCTCATCGAATCGACAGTCTGCAAATCGTGCAGTGAACAAATCCCCTGTCAATGTTTCGAGGTAGCGAATAATGGAGGGCGATTCAAACCCAACATATATTCCTAACCTTCTTTGCGGACCCATTTTGGTGCGGTATGGCGGTGCTACAGGCACATATACTGCGCATCCAAAAATTCTTAAATGGGATATATTAGGTTCATGACCCAAAACTAATTGCAACGGGGAATATTTGTGATAATTCGTCGATCTGAGACCAACTAGCATTGCTGCATGCAAAATGACGTGACCCTAAACCGAAGTGGGCAGCCTCGTTTTCATGAGTAATGGTCTTGCAATCAACTGCAGACGTTTAATTAAAGATTCTGCAAGACCATTTTGAGTGTGAACATGAGCTACAGGATGTTCCACTTTTATCCCAATTGATAAGCAATAATCATTAAATGCTTGAGATGAAAACTCAGCAGCATTATCTAGTCTAATAGACTTAATTGGATTATCAGGAAATTGTGCTCGTAATCAAATTATTTGTGCCATTAATTTTGCAAACGCAAGGTTGCGTGATGACAATAGGCACACATGAGACCATCTAGAGGATGCGTCTATTAAGACCATAAAATATCTAAAGGACCCACTAGGTGCCCTTGTATACGTTCCAAAAACGTAGGTGACTCAGTTCCAACCTTTGTTGGTGATGGTCTAATAATTAACTTGCCTTGATAACAAGAAGTGCAAAAAAATTTATTATTTAAAAGAATCTTTAAATTCTTTAATGGATGCCCATTTGAGTTTTCTGTAATCCGTCTCATCATAATTGATCCAGGATGTCCCAATCGATCATGCCAAAGTACAAAAGTATTGGAATCAGTAACCTTTTGGTTTACTGTGGAATGTGCCTCAATTGCACTATTTTTTGTCTAATACACGCCACAAGATAAAGATGAGAACTTCTCAATAACCCTCTTTTGGCCAGAGACATTCTTTGTAATGATGAGGTATTCAAGATTATTCTCATCTATTGTCTCAATATGATATCCATAATGACGTATATCTTTAAAACTCAACAAGTTCCTCTTGGACTTGGAAGAGAACATTGCATTCTCTATGATAAATATTGTTCCTTTAGGCAGAGTTATAGTTGCTCTTTCGGAGCCTTCAATCAATTTACTACTACCAGAAATTGTAGTAACATCTGCCTTACACATACTTAAATGAGAGAAGTATTTCTTCTCTTTGAATATCGTATGTGTGGTACATGAATCAATTAAACAAATATTTTTACAATTGGACGTTGGTCCAAGTTTGCTTTGTGAGATATCCATATTTGCTTCCCATGGTTTGACATACAAAAGAAATATACGAAAAATATTAGTATTATTTAAGTCTATGATTCAACATAATAGTTTCAGTGCAGTCATTATGAAAAAAATATATCTTTTATCATAGTTATTCTCCTTTTAATACTCTTGTATCCGTTGCTTAATAATTAAACAATATTTTCAAAATCTGCTGAGGTTAGTTGATTAACCAAATAGATAATCGACTAGCCTGTTTCAACGTTTAAAAAAAACTAGTCGATGAACAGGCAACGGACATAAGGTTAATCGATTAACTTAGGTAACGGTCATTAGGTTAGTCGATTAACTAAATCGGATAGTCGACTAACATGCCTTGCGGAAAAAGGTCCAGTTTAATAGAATATATTGGTTAATCGATTATCTGTTATGTTAATCGATTAACTTACTGAAAAATCATTACAAATAAAGCATAAGATGAATGTGTAATCTAAAGTTATATAAAATTTGAACCATATCACAATAATAGATAACTTATGTAAACCATGATAATTGTTTATTCATTAACTACTACGAATAAGTAAAAATAAAAATATCAAACTGTTCAATCTTCTTTAACCATGGATCTATCACCGATCAAGTGATCTATTTTCCCCTCAGGGTGCTCAAAGAAGTCTGCCACATCCAAGTGGGTGATGTCAAAATTATTGTCAGAGACAAAATTGGTTTCAGGGCTTTTACTCATTAGAGATGCTTGATAAAGCTCAACCAAATGTCTTCGTACACGGCAAATTTTTTGCCCAGTGCCCTTTTCCACCGCAACGATAAAATATAGTTTCTGAACTATTTGCTTTTGGATTCTCATAATTCCATTTCCACTTTTGGTGGTTATATCTCTTTGGGGGTGACTAACACCAGGAAAATTTCTTCCTTGTCCACGTCCACGGCCATGACCCCGACCACGACCACGACCACGACCATGATTAAAGCCATAGCCTTTTCCACGCTTAGCATAATGGGAATACACCTTATCTACTTCAGGCAATGGTGTAAACCCAGTGGGTCGATTTTCATGATTTCTCATGAGCAGGTCATTGTTTCGCTCAGCCACAAGGAGAAGAGAAATCAGCTCAGAGTACTTTTTGAAATCTTTCTCTCTGTACTGTTGTTGCAGAACCATATTGGAGGCATGAAACGTTGTAAACGTTTTTTCAAGCATATCATAATCAGTTATAGTATCTCCACAGAGTTTCAATTTAGAAGTAATTCTAAACATTGCAGAATTATATTCAGAAACAGACTTAAAGTCTTGGAGCCTCAGATGAGCCCAATCATATCGTGCTTGTGGCAAAGTGACCAACTTTAAGTTGTCATATCTCTCCTTTAAGCCATTCCACAAGATAAGTGGATCTTTGACTGTGAGATATTCAATTTTCAAACATTCATCAAGGTGAGGGCGCAAGAAATCAAGGCCTTAGCACAGTCTTGGGTGGATGCATTATTTCTGTCTTTAATGGCGTCTCCAAGACCCATTGCATCCAAATGGATTTCATCATCCAACACCCATGTCATGTAGTTCTTGCCCGAAATTTCAAGGGCAACGAACTTTCTTTTCATAATGTCAGACATAATTAAAACAAAATTAGGAGGAGAAAAAATACCTTAATTTTCTCAAAGAGATTCTTGAGATAGTAGAGCTTCGTGCTGATAACGTGTTATAAAACAATAAAAGAACAAGAGTAATATTGCAGAGAAAGAGAGAGAAAATTCTTATTGAATTTTGGGGTGGTTTACAATGGGGTAAGACCCCTCTATTTATAGGAGGAAAAATAACTTAACCTCAAAGTAAAACTCTCTAAAAGATAGACATTCACTCAAATTAGAATTCTATTCTTAACAAAATTCTAGCTTTACTGGTTATGAATAATTAGTTTTTAAGTGATAATAACTCTGTTCATTATGGATTTTAAACATTTTTCTTCAGACTAAATTTCAAATGTCTTCCGCAAAGGCAACAACGTGGCAACGCGGATTGCAAAAACCAAAGTCATTGTTTCGTGGTCAACAATACATGCACACAGTCAATCAAATCGAGAAAAAAAGAAATCCAGCAATTTTGTAGGACCTGAAAATAACCAAATTAAACTATAATATTTACAAAGACTAGATTCTTGTTTGCTGTCCCAAATGGACAACACCAAGAAAAGGGCATCGTAAGTCAAACACTAGAAGCTAACATTATAATAGTACCGACTATGTACAAATGTGTACTGTTCTAAAACCAATTTCCATGTCTACAACCCTATCATCTTCTTTTGTATCATTACTTGCCAGCCTTCCTTTGCCTCTAATCTTCCACCAAACAAATTTTATAACCACAAGCCAACCAACTAACATCCTTTCTTCTCTTTCACATTTTTCTCTGTTTGAAATTGGACTATGGACCCCAAATAACACATCAACTTCTTGTATGTGTGTATCATTTCAGCCAACCAAGCTCAACTATAACAACTACTATCACCAAATCCCCTTTCATTTTCAGTAATCTTTAAGCTATGTACACATGCCCAACACAAAAGATTGGGACAAATCTAATTGGTAGTAATAATTTTGTGCTGATATTCAAGAATATGACTTGATCAACCCTAAATTGTATAGATTCTTCCTTACAATGCTACCAAGTGAAAGCAACATTGCCCCACCTGCCCCACCTGTGGGCTCTTCCCTCTCCTCTGCCTTTTGATGATAGATCAATGGTAATTCCTTCACTTTCAAGTCACTCAATCCAATTTTCTGCCTAACAGAATCAATGATCTTCGGATCAGCTGGATTTCCATTAGCATCTGTTACATAGAATACATTTAGAGCTGTATTATCACTTGTTGTGGATATCTCTGCCCTTGTCACATTTAGACCATTTTCCCGGAAAGTTCGCGTTACTTCAGCCAATAGACCTTGCTTATCTCCGGTGCATAACTCTAGCCTCACTCCCTGTAATCCAAAATCAAGTACTTCCAATTAGAGGAAATGACATATAGTACAGGCCAATGTTGTTTAAGAGAGAAATTCGGGCATAAGCAACATACCTCAGATGCTCTTCGCTCTATTGCAGCACGTAGACATAGAATCACACGCTGTTTTTCTGCTTCTGAACTAATCGGACTTCCATCTGTATGCCTAATGAAGAATTCCTGAGACAAGATTGTAACAGAAGTTAAGCATATTTGTACATTCCTGTAAACATCATTAAAGAATATGAAAAAAGCAATGAAAAGTAGGTGAAGGAATATATACCAAGTATGCTCTGTCCCCTGCTGTATTAACTGTGGCATGGAACACAACATATTGCATGTCTGTCAAGGTGCAAACCGCATCAAACAGAAGATTAGGTCGATCCTTGCACTGAACATTAATCACAGAATAACCCTTTTCCAAGCAATTTAATACCGATACTATAGGGTTATCGTTAGTCCTAATAACCGGCTTCCTTTCATAATCACGATCTGCAAACATCATCTGGTGAAGCCTCCTTTCTGTATGTGTGACAGCCATAGACACTGATGTTTTAGCACTACGAATATCATTATCCCCCTTGAGCACATTCCTTAAACGAGCTTCAATCGTGTCTATCTTCAGAGAGTCCTCAATCGGGGACCCCGAATCCCCTTCCTTTACATATATTAAGGATGCAATTCGACCATTGTGAGTCCACACATTAGCTTCAACTATATTGCACTGTAATTCTGACAGTACTGCAAAAACCTCCGATAAAAGGCCGATTCGATCCGTCCCAGTTAATTCCAGTGCTGTCAAACCATCAAAGCACTTTGCACTTGCAAAATGTATAGTCGCTAATGACTGTTCATGAACACAAAAAAGATTCAAAGTTAGTACAAAAATGTAAATCTAAATTACCCTCAAAGAAAATGCAATTATTTAAAGCATTTAAGTAAATTAAATACCTGTTCAATGTAACTGATCACACTCTCGTCCGTTAATTTGTTTCCATCCAAATCAGTAACGTGAAACACTGTTCATTAAGAACGAGTTAAAACGGCAAATTACTACTCACAAATATTCAAAGGTAAAAAAGTTAATACTAGATGAGAATTAAGCAAGCAGCTAACGTACGCCTTGATATTTATTCCTACTAAAGAATAAATGATCTGCTTAACGTGCGCAGTGATGCGGTGCGCAGTGATGCGGTGCGCACTTTAGCAAAAGGCGAACTTTAGCCAAAAAGGGGTGGATTTCCATAAATTGCGCTCACCGTCCATAAACCACCGGCCGTCGGACGAGATGTAAGCTTTTTTAATTGAAAGGTTCAGATCCGTAAGAACTTGTACCGCTTCCAGAAGTATTCCATGTTTTCTCGCACTATCAATCTGTTAAAAAACCCCCAAAAAAATGGACCAATTAAAATAAGCAAAAAATGATTTTATAATCACACTATGTCAAAATTTGAAAATATTCCAGCAAATTGGAAGAAGGTGACATACCATAACGCGAGTGGAATTTGAACAACCAGCATTGTCGATCATGACCCTGTAAAACACCAGTGATAGAGACTATTCAGAAATGGCCACTAATTAGAATTGATAAAATGACTCAGTTGTCATAAGGAAAAGTCAATCGGAGAAGTGAAAACTTCTGGAAAGAGGAAGAGTCAGAGTAACGTGTAGAGGAAGAAAAATCAAATTAAAATGGATTAAGGTATGAAGTAGACATAATCTTCACTTATAAACACTGTTAATTCTTCTCAAATCATAATTAGATGAGAAATCTTACTGTTAACTTGAATACTAAGAAAAATCATTTCCAGAAACACAAAAAAGGAAAAGCAGAGAGAGTAACACAAAATTTAACTGACCTTGGAGTAGTCATACGGAAAACAAGCTTTTCATATTCATCTAAATAAGCAGGCCACTCCATATTTCTCCTTCTCTTCAATTAATTTCCTCAAACTGAGAAAAACTATTACAAAATCACAGTGATAGAGTTGAAGACGGGGTTCAGTTTATAAAACCCCGTTTTGATACAAATCTCTGATAAATCTGAACCACAACAGACCCAAAAACAACTGCAAAATTCCCGTTGAGACCACGACAACTCAACTCTGAACAAGTCTTCTTCTTCTTCTTCCTTCTTGTTCTTCGTTCTCGCTTTCTTCACTGAGTACTTGAATTTGTGGTGTTACCGTGTATTTCTATGATCTTTGTCTCTCTACAAAATCCACTTTCTCTCTCTAAAATGAAGCGTTTCTGGTTTAACTTGGTGGGTATATACTTTCTCTCTCTACTCACTCGCAAATTCCGCAAAGCACGCTTTGCTTACTTTCCCTCTCACTATCCTCACTATTTATATAAAAAAAAGTTCTATTTAATTACTTAATGTTTTTTCCTTCTTTTTCCGTTTAATTTTTTTGGCGCAATGACTTTAAGCAAAGCGTGGGTCATGTTGCTCTTTCACATGCCGTGACTACTGCTTACTCCCAGTTACCTGCCTGCACTGACCTAATTTTTTCTTAGGCCTAATTTATTTTTTTTAAGATTAATATTTCTGAATTTAAATTATATGTATCTAACGGGCAGATTAAAACGGGCTGAACAGAAAAAATTTCAGCCCGTTTGATTAGCGGACGAGTTGTTAATGGGTTGGGGATAGCGGGTTGTTGGTGGACTGATTTTTTTCGAGTTTTTCTGAGCCCTTACAGGTTAGGGCTAGAGCAAGCTCGGGGGGGCCAGGCTCCAGTATTTTTTTAAAAAATTAAATTTTATTTTTCTTATACAATGTTATTGGTAGTTAAGTATTTGTAAACTTTTAAGGGTTATAGAACTACACTTTTTAGCTTAAACTTTAAAGTTTTAAATTTGAAATTTGTATTTGAAGATTATAAAATCGTAAATTTGAATTTTTGAAATTAGAAACTTAGATAGTTAAGTATTTGTAAACTTTTAAGGGCTACAAGAAATTATTTAATAAGACCAAAAGGCAAGTTCAAAACTTCAAATTATATTTTTCATAGTTCAAATTAATTTGTAAGTTATTTGTTGAAATTTGAACTTGCAAATTAAATGTTTACAACAAATATAAAAATAATAATAGTATATCACATATTTTGCATCATTTTATTAAGTTCCTCCATGTAACATGATGTTCTATGTTTCCGGTATTGGTTGAATCGGATCCATAAACCATTGTATCTCTAATTTCTTGGTCCTCATCTTCGTCTACCTCGGCATGCCCTTGATTTCGTCATTCTAATCTTATCCAATCTCTGAAGCACACTAGAATTTTTAAAATGTTGTTGTCCAATGAATGACGGGTATTTTCTAACTGCTGTCTTGCTTGGCTAAATGCGCTCTCTGATGCGACTGTTGAAATCGGCACATTTAGCGCATCTCCATCAATGGCAGAAAGAACACGATATTGGTTTGAGTTGCTCTTCCACCAACCAAGCACTTGAAAATCCTTTGTGAGGGGCTCTGGTGACTTTTGCAAGTAGAATTGTAGTTCATCAATATTTCTGCTACTGGTTTGTTGATGCTCTCCTAGTGTAAACCAAATCTGATAATCTTGAACATAGTAATCATCATCCACTGTTGTTCCAGATGTTGAAGGATTAATTGAAGGAATATTTGCATCTACAACCGAAGAAGCATCAACAATATTAGCATAATAATTACATAAAGTTTGTAAATGTGTGTGTAGCTCAGAAACACAAGTGTCAATATCAGGAGTTTCAGTTAGTCCAATATCCATATAAGTATATAAAGCTCTAATTAATTGGCGACACTTTATCATTTTGACAGTAGGGTTTAAAATAGTACCAATTAGGTAAATATAGGAAAGTGGATAGAAATACTTTTTAAACTTATCTAGCATAGATTCATCAACAGCATCATATCCTTCTTTCTTCTTCAAATTATGTAGTAAAAGAGAAATTTCAGTATTATGATCTAAACCATTTAAAATGCTAGGATAATAAGCTCCAAAAAACTCAAGTGTCGCGACATAAACTTTATATACAAATTGTACAACATCATGAATGACATCCCAAGTTCTAGATGTTAGCAAACGATTAGGATCGGTACAATGAGAATTGACAACTTCAGTTATATGCATTCTATGTTTATAACAACATCTTAAGAACAATTAAGTACTATTCCACCTAGTAACTATTTTTTCAGGTATGAGTCTTAGTTTTAGTCTATAATATACATATTTTTTCTTAAATGCATTTAATCTAGCACTTCTATTATTTTTTTGAATTACACCAACCGCTCTCCTAACTAAAGTAATTTCAACTCTAAATAATTCAAGGCCACTCTTCTCAATCAAGTTATAAATATGACATGGACATCTAACATGAAATATTTTAGAAAGTGATGGGTGTAGATGCAATTTTAATATTATAATAACAACATTGTTGTTAGAAGCATTATCAAATGACATACACAAAACCTTTTCTGCAAAATTATAAAATATAGCAACTTCATGTGTGTTATTTATAAATGCACTAGTATGACTTTGATCTTCATCATATTTAAAAGAAATAATACGTTTTTGCATGCAAAAATAATCATCTATCCAATGGCATGTAATAGTCAAACACCACGATCAATATCAAAAGTAAGAGAAACTTTACAAGGAAGACTTGCGAACAAATAACGTATATATGTCTGATATTGTTCAAAAACCTAAAGATATTAGCTCTACAAGTACTTCTTGAAATGCTTTTAAGCATAGGGTTATAAATTCTTTGAATATAAGTAACAAGATACGGTGAAGAAGCAAAACTAAAAGGTAAACAACCTAAAATAATTATTTTAGCTAATTCTTCCTGATCTTTATTAATATCGTATTTTCTAAATAACCCCCACTACTCGGGTTAAGTCTTTGTTTCTCATATGACTCATCTACTCCCCAATTAAAGGGTGTTTCTCTTTCATATGCTTACGAAGTTGACTCGTTCCCCCTCATTTACCAGGCTCATGTTTGTAATGTTCACTGCAAATTTTATATTTTACATAAGTTTTTAATCTTCTAGTCTTTCAAAAAATATCCAATACTTACTTCTTAATCGTCGATCTTTTTAATAGGGGGGGGAGGCCTACTTGTTGCACCCATTGCATTTTGGGTTTGATTAGCATTATCGGATGTAGGTGGTGGTGTTTCAAGATTATCAGGTGATAGAATATCATCTAACAAAGCATCTAAATCATCATTTACACCATAATTTTCTTGCATTTGCTCATAACCTACAATTAAAGTTTTAGGTGAACTTTCAGAAATATATGTAAAGCTACTAGAAGAACCAATAACACCCTTTTTTCCTTTTGAAGTTTTCTTACTACCTCTACTAGTGCACGCTTTTTTAGCCGCTCTAAGTAAATCTACTATATAAATTTAATTATTAAAATAAGAAATTAAAGTAAAAAATTAAATTAAGAAAATAAAGTAAGAAATCAAATTAAGAAACTAAATTAATAATTCTAAATAATAAAAGAAGTGTACACCAAATAAGAGAAAAGAGATGGAACATGTGTACAGGGATTCCTTATGCCGCACTAATTTTGAATTTTTTATATCAAAATTCAAACTTCAATTGATAGACCGAAACTTGATAGTTGATAATACTTTAATACTTGATAGCACACTTCACTTGAATAATTGATATTCGATAATAATAATTATGTAATTGTTGAAACTTGAAATAATAAATAATTGAGAATTTGAGATTTGAGAATTTAAGAACTATAATATCAAGAGAGAATTGAGACTTGAGAGAGAACTAGAGTAGTAAGAGAGTGAACTGTGAGGGAAAAAATGAAGAAGGGGGGGAGGGGGGGGGAGGAAGGGGGGGCTATTTATAGATTTTAAAATGTTAAAGAAGTAATTTTGTAATTATTAGGGATGGGAGGGCTATATTTTTAATTGATGGGAGGGGGACGAAATTGGCCATTTTGCAAAATCTGGTTGTTCCCCAATGGTCATTTCTCAATTTGACCATTTGGAACGGTCCAATTAAATTATAAAAAAATTTAACGGTAACCGGGCTGCTAACTGGCTGTAACCCGTGTTCAACCCGTTAAGAGATTTTGGGTTCAACAGTTTAGGGGCACAATTAATCTAAATGTGAACGTCCACAATCCAGCCCCACTCACCCCCTATATAATCTGTCCCAGCCCGTCCAGTAGTGAATAGTAGCGAGCTGAACTGGGCTGACCCGGGTTGAAGTGGGATGAAAACGGGTCAGTCCTGCCCAATTAACAAGTTTAATCTGAATACACACTTAAATATTAAGATGTATATTAAGATTAAGATAACTGAATCTGAATACACATCTAAATATATTAAGATGTGTATTAAGATCTGAATAGGAATAATTAAGAATGTTTGATTTTTACCATCTGAATGTATAAAATTTATATTTATTTGAAAATTAATAAACATAAAATTCAAATAAAATACTAACTAATATAATATTATATCAACCAAATATGATAGTTCTTGGTGGCGATGGCTAGAGGATGAATGCCGACTAGAGGCGGTAGTTTTGGTTGATAATATTGGTTCATGTAGTAGCTAGTGGTGATTGTTAGTGGTGGCGATTATGATTGAGGATTGTGGTGGTGTGTGGTGATAGTTAATAATATCGGGTGGTGGTAATAGTTGTGATTAAGCAAGGTGGTGGGTGGGTGGGTGGTGGTAAGTTATAATAATGGACCATCCGGCAGTGATTGTTGATGTTGATGGGATGGTCAATTGTGGTAATTAAGACGGAAGGGTGTTCATTGTGTGTGAGAGTGATAGTGGTCGGAGTAGTAGGGATAGTCGATAATAGAGGCTATGATTGAGGATGATAGTGGTGTGGTGATGGTGGCGGCATTGTGGTAGTTGATAGTGGTAGCCGGTGGCGACAGTTAATAATGAATATGTGATATCATCTTAATGAAATTAAGTCTTTGTTATAGATCTTGATCATACAGACTTATTCAGACTCATTAAGTGGTTGTGAAAAAAATAAACAGACTTAATAACAAAGATCTGAATAATTAAGATTAAGATTTTAAAAACAAGCGCACTTAATGTCTGATATCTTAATGATTAAGATTCAGGCCTCCATTAAGTGCAAACATATGATTTTTCTTTGTGTTTTTTTGGGATTATATTACACACAAAATGTAAAATAATTTAACATCTAAGTTGGAAATAATAACAAACTTAACTTTGATATTTTATTTTTTCTGCAATTATTGCTTCTTCTTTCATAACTTTTTTACTACCGTATTTCTTTTCTAAAATTGCGGGTGATTATGATTTTCTTGAATTGAAAATCTATCGAAATAGTCTTTTTTTTTGCCTTCACAAGGTATAGTCGTATAGATAAGATCAATGTATACATTAGCTTGCCTAGACTTCACTTGTAAAATTACACTAACTATGTTACTTATATATATTCCACATGTATGGTATTTTTTATGATATTGGTATGAGAACTACATTTAGTTTTAATCAACATTATTACAAGAATGTAAGTTCACATACAATATTATATTTTGAGACACTCCAAGAATTTTGAGGTTTGTAGGATATATTTTTCTTATATTGTAACACAAAAATGGAATGAATATAAAATCACATCATAATAACTAGATGGACTCCGCATTTAAATGCTTAAATGAGAAATAAATTTCTTCTTGTACTATATACATTTTAATAAATTGTCAAAACTAAAGTTTCTATAGAGGGAAACAAATATATCGTTTACCTAATCTATTAATCCTTGTCGGGGTATTCTGCAGTGAAATATCATCTTCTTTTTCCCTTTCAATTATAACATGTACAAAACAAACTTGCATTTTTCCAATTAAAGTACTTTTTCCATTTTTGTCAACAGTAAAGGGTTTCAAAAGGAACTAAAGTCTGACTCTTTTTATTATGGTCTTATTTGTTTTGATATTTTCTTATTTTTATAATAAATGACTATTATATATCTATAATAATACTTAACGTTTAAATATTTTTGGACGGTTATACATAAAATTATCCAAATATCATTTATTTTTCCTTTTCTAATGTTACTTATAGAAGATACAAAAAATTTTTCAAATTTGAGATCTCAAAAAATATGCATATTTCACTAATTAATATTGAAGAAACCTAATACATTATTAATAAATTTGTAACTAAACGTATAAAGATTTAAATTCTAAGACAGACATTTTAAAAATTTATATCTAAAAAGATATTTTTTTTCGAGATTGATAGAAGAACTTTGTAATTGTAGCGTATTTCATAGATTTGATTTCTTACTAGTGATATGTCACTCAAATTGACAAAGATTTGTGTCCAATTTTTTAGCAAAAAAGTTCTTAATAGCTTTTCTTTAAAGACAATTTAATAGCTTAACACTTAAATTTTTATATGAATATTTTTTGAAATTTTTCTAATGGAAAAATCATGGAGATTATGTTTAATGAAAAAATTGTGCGTATTTATTATTAATAATTTTAAAGATTTTATATAACTTTTATAGAGGAGCAATTTTACAAAAATATTCTAATATAAATATGATTGCTGTTGTTATAGGTAAAAAGCTAGAGAGTTAAAATATAAGTTTTATATTGAATGAGTGTAATTGATTTAATTCTATTTTACTACTAACATAAGCTCCTGCCCAAAAAAAAGCATTAAAAGAAAACAAGGAATAGTGAAATTTGGAACGAGAAAGACTCTTTTTGGGTGGTTCGAACGTCCAGGTCAGACGCCACGTATACAGGTAAAAAAGGGGTACTTTGCGTGTTTTCCACTCAATATAGTTCTCGTAATTTTTAGATCCACGGTGATGTGTCTTTACACGTGGCACCCCAAAATTTTTGAATTTTGTTGGAGGAATGATTAGGTAAATTGGGGGCGATAATTAAGATGGCTTGTCAATTAAGATGAGATCTGCCGACCAATATTATGACGTTCACACGTGACAACACCCCCGCTCTTTTTCGCCTTTTCTTTTGTCATTGTTTTCGGCCGCTCTTCTTCTTTTTTCTCTTTTTTCATTTTATCTCCCTTTCTGTGTATTTTATCATTGCCTTCTATTATTTATCGGAGTTGAATTATAATATTTGAATTTTAATGATCAATTATGTCAACTTAGTTTTAAAAAATCGTAATTCTAATATTATTAGGATTTTTATATTTTAATTATATTTGTTTAAAGAGAGTGATAAGATTCTCGCATTTCAATATTACTAAGCATTCGAACAATATTGTTACGAATTGAAACAATATTTAACCACTATAGGGGCATAGCTACCTTTCATTGAGAGGGGTCAATTTGATATTTGTATTTTTTGTTGATTTTTTCCTCTTTATTAGTGGTTCTTTTTCTAATTTTGTTGTACGTTGTTGAATAATAATGCTGTAATAATAGAGTCGGGGGATGTTTTAATTTCTAGATATGGATATCGGGTCAGGTCATGTATATTTTATTGAATCATAATTTGAATTTAAAAATTAAATAAAAAAGGGTAGAATACAAGAAAATTACTAGAAAATTATCTTTGGTGATAACTATGGCTTTTTTAGTTAAGTAGTGAAAGTTATATAACTTTTGTATAAAAAAAAATAAAATTATATCACTTTAGTGAAAAAATATAATAATTATATAATTATTTTTAAATTTACCCTATATACAAATTGTTACAATTGTCTTAGCTTAAGGGAACTTTTAGTGTAGTGATATGAAACTTGTTTAAAACTCTATATCCTTGCATTTTGTTATATTTAGTGACCCACATAGAAGGTTATATTGGTCCTATTAAAAAAAAGTGATATTTATTCTGTTTTAGATAACGAATGTCGGATTCCTCTTCCCTTACTTGGATGCATTTCAACAGCATAATGTTCTTAATATTTTGTGCTATTAATTATGATTTTTGAGTGAATGCTTCAACATAAAGAAATCGTCATTTCCAAAATATAAAAATTATAAATGATATTAGATGATCTCATTTGTTTTTATCACAATGAAGCTTTTCACACAAACCAAAAAAAAATAACAAAATGAAGTCAGCGAATATAACAAAAAATGGAAATTTATTAACGTTATTTTCAAAATGTTACTCTTTATAAATTACTTCATTCGGTTCAAAATGAGTGACTTTTAGTTATTTTTATTCAAATTAAGAAATGTATTTTCTAGCATTAATTAACAATAAAACCAAACCTGTCAACCGGGCCGGTTGACCCGGGACCGGCCCGGCCCGGACCGGCAAAAACATGGACCGGACCGGACCGGTTAGCAGGGGCCGGACTGGGCTGGGTTCTAGCGGGGTAAGGGGTTGGTCTGTTAGGATTTTTTGGTATCGGAATCGGACCGGATCAGCCCGGTATAGTCAACAGTACCGTGAACAAGTATGAACCGGCCCGGACCGGTCCGGTTCAACGGTAAAATTTATTTATTTTATTTTATTTTTGAGTATGTGGGGCCCACATGACCGTTGACCAACGGACAATTTTTCAAAAAGAGCCATTTTTTCATTATTTTTTTGTATTTATTAATTTACAATATTAACCCTTCTTAAAATCTATAAATACTCTCATCTCTTCTTCATTTCTTCACTCAAAATTCTTATCTCAATCTCAATTCTCACATTATTAATCTATCTCTTTTCCCTCCAATTTGCAAGATTTCATATTTTATTTGTCACTCTTTTTCCGAATTTAATTTATTGCAATTTGTCATTCGGAATTTGAAGCTTGAAGTTCAAAATTGAAATACTTTCTTGACGTTTGTTTGTGGTAACACCGAATTTGCGTAATCAAGTGCTCCATTTATTCTCGAATTCGGTCCACTCTCTCCAACTCTTTCTCTTATTTAATATTTTAATTGCATATTTAATTTTAGTTTGTATTTTCAATTTTACAATATGTTTAATGATGCTAGTCATTTAGCTTCTGGTAGTAATAGTAATGACCCGACTTCTAATCGTAAAAGAAGAAGTCCGGTGTGAAATTTTTTTGAAATAATAGAAAGTACTAATAGTGTTAAGTGCAAATTTTGTAACGAAACTTTCCAACATTTGACTGAAGGAAATTTAGGAGGGTCTGGAACACTTACAAGACATATGAGAGCTGTCCATCCCATAGAATGGGTCTATAATTTATAAAAGTGGCCTTGATTTATATTCAGACTTTCAGTTGGGAAGCAATGATCTGTAAGTTTTAGTATGTTTCAGAGATTGGATTAGATAGATCGGAACAAAGAAATCAAGGAAAGAAAGATGTTGATAGCCCAGAAGACGAAGAACTTGGACTTGGAGATATTGATTATGATGAACTTGCTAAGGCGATGCAAAACATTTGAAATTACTACTTCACTAGTTTACTTGTTAGAAAAAATGTAAACATTTCATTTTCTACTTATTAATTTGAAATTGAGAAATAAAGTAGCACTTGCAATAAGTGCAATTTTTTTCCCATCTTGTATTCATTCAATTATTACAAAGTATTAATATAATTGTAACTTAATAGTTATACTTAATTTTAAAAAAAATTGAAAATTTACTAAACCCAGCCCGGCCCCCTTCAACCCGTAACCCGTATGGTTCAATTTTAACCCGAACCAACCCGGCCCCTTAAAACCCCGGTTCTGCTCAACCCGGACCGGCCCGGACCGGAACCCCGACGGGTCGAAAAAATCACGATCCGGACCGGACCGGTTGAACCGTTAATCACCTTTAAATAAAACTGATCATATTAACGTTCACTATCTATTCACATACATGCTTTTAACACATACTCCAACACTATTTATTCCACGAACAATATAGGAAAAAATAATTAATTCATTCTTAAAATCTGAAAATATCACTTATTTTGAACCGAAGGAAGTAGTTGTGTGTATCTTCAAATAACGTTGATTCTCCAAAATATGAATTAATTAGGAGGAAATCTTTTAATATCATATGGCGTTTGAAAGGATATATACTTTCTAAAATCAACTCATTGCTTATCAATCATCTAAGAATAAGCGTAATGAGATTTCTTACCTGTTATTGAAGTTGAATTATTTTTGTAATCAAATGGTTGACAGGAATTTTAATTTGCTTCCTTTTTCAGCACTAGTTTTACATTGAAACTAATTTTAATAGGTTTATAAGAATGGAAGTTAACTAGTTTTTGACTTAATTACTATTTCTAGATTTGGTTTACTCGTATGTCTTAATTGCGTACACCTTTAAAAGGATTTCAAAAAGGTGATTTTTTGGGTAAGTGGTTACTTAAAAATGTATCATTTTTTTTTATATGCAGAAGGCATATTAAGTCGTGAAAATAATCTCTTACAGAAAAATAAGATGAAGTTGTATACAGTAAACCTTTGTAAACCGATACTTTCTCAAACCCTGTATATAACGAGAGTTTAGCGCACTGAGCTACCTTTTTATATCAATCTTTTTTTATAATTGTATAGATATTCCTTCTTTTTCAATGCTCCAACATTTAACCTCAATTTTAGTAAAGAGAATCGAGCTTTTATTCTAGTTTTTTTCTGATTTGTCTTCGTAGGTTTTATTTAATTTCTTAAATAACTAATCTAAATTGATCCATCTTCATGATCTTCATATACACAGGAATAGATGTGACACAATTCTTTCATAAGCGAATGCTTTAGAATATTTTGTCCTTGTAGCAGTCATAGCCTCGGATTATGCTCTTCTACAATTTTTGGCCCCATATTTTGAATGTGTCGGATTATTTCTGCAATAATAGAGCGCACGTAGTAATAATCTATGATAATCTTAGTAAACGGAAAGTAGCATATCGACATATATTATTATTGTTACCCCGACCATCAAATCGTGAGACTTTCCCAATAAATATTTTCTATTTACATTCCCCTCTCTTAAAAAGAGCGGCTACACAATGTTAATCAATTTGTATTAGTATAATAAATAACGAAACTCTAAACTCTTCTGAAACAGAAATAAAAACAAAAGGTAGCAGCAGCAGATATCGAAATATTTTTTGAAAAATTAATTTCGAAATAAATTGAACCCGCTGAATGAACAATGTGTCGTTAAAAAAATTATTTTCCTCAAGTATCTGAGGTGTTGGAACATTATCCTACCATGATAGAATGATTTAACCGATTGGAGTGTTGGTACCAAAAATACCAGTGCAACAGTGAACCACTCGAACGTTATAAAACACATTGAAAAAGTTTATACAAAAGAAGACGATAAAAAAAATTTGTAAGGAAATATTATGGGATTCAAAACATATTTATAGACTTTCTAGTTAGTTTCTGAAACGGTTTGCAACCTTTCTGAAATAACCATGGTTGTTGGGAATATTTTAGTTTGAAATATTGCGGAAAAATAGATTTAAAATAATCTGGGAAAGAAAATGAACCGGACCAGATCGCATCGTCGGTCATGGGTTATTCCGAACTTAATTTTTTTAATTAATTAATTAATTAAAAGGAATTTCATCCAAAAAGATCAATCAATCTTTGACCAAATCCGAAGCCGAAGCCGAGCGAACGATGACGGCACGAGCCTTGCCTTCTTCTTAAATTTTTAAGAGCTAGAAGAAGAGCAATTTTATATATACCCATCAAAAGTCTTTTCTTCCTCCAATATGAGATACTATCTCTTTGCCAATGAGAGAAACTCAAATATTTTATTTTCCCTTCATATCTCATTCTTGACACCAATTGTTGGGCTTTTTGAGCTTGAGTTTGCTTAAAGAGGTTCATTTTCCTTCTGAAAATCCACTTAGAACCCAAAAGTTTATTTTCTGGAGAAATATCAACCATTTTCCCAAGTATGATTACTTAATATGGATATCATCTTATTATTGACTGCCCATTTTCAATATTGTGCTTTCGAGCAAGATGTTGCTTCTTTAAATGTTTGAGGCTCATTTTCCAACAAGAATGTAAGAAAATCTGATCCAAAGGAAGTAGTTGACATTTGACATTCCTTTGCTATAAAACAAAGGAATGTACAGACTTTTGTGTATTTTACATGCAAGAATTAACTGCATTTGCATAAATAGATTTTCCTTTGAACTTTCTGTGGTAAACTTATATCAAATATACTCGGTCAATTGGAAGCTTTGATATCTTTGAACCGTTGAGCTTTGTTGTATATCTAGACAACATAAGTCACACAATCAACCCTTAACCGTATATGGTTCTCACGGTTGTGTTCGTTTCAGCCATGAACACCGCCTGGTTTCATGAGTGCTTAGAGAATGAGATTTTACTTTCATTGCCCTTGAAGCGGCTTACACTTCACACTCACATAGGTAATTTCTAAACGTGTAATTCTATAGACACACTATCTGATCATATCGTGTCAGATTTAGCAAATTATTAAAAAACTTTAAGCTTTATTGACTCATATAAAAACCTTAATGCTTTACCTCGATTTATGAACATTGTATTTATCATGAGAATTTGTTGAGTTATTTGACAATATTGAACTACCATTTATAACTTTGTTTGATCTCTTTGAACCTAACTCTTGTGATCTCCAATTTTCTAGGTAGAGTTACCGCCATGATGACTCATCCTATGCCTTGACCCTGTTCTTTTTGATGATCTTTTAACTATCTCCCTAGATGGGCCTTTTGTAAGTGGATCCAACACGTTATCTATTGACTTTAAGTAGTCAATTGTGATAACACCACTAGAGAGTAGTTTTCTAACGGTATTCTATCTCCGACATATATGACGAGATTTTTTGTTATACATAACGCCCCTGCGCTTTCTATTACTTCTTGACTATCTCAATGTATATAAATAGGTGCCAATGTTTGGGATAAAACGGAATATCTTCCAAGAAATTGTGGAGCCATTCAACTTCACCAACCTTATCTAAAGCTATGAATTTAGATTCCATTGTAGAACAGGCGAGGCACGTTTGTTTGGATGATTTCTAAGACATTCCTCCACGCCCAATTGTAAAAATATATCCACTCGTGGATTTAACTTCAGATGATCCGGTGATCAAATTTGAATCGCTATATCCCTCAATCATGGAGGGATATTTTGTTATAATGCAAAGATGTCAAGACCCCGGTTCTCCCTCCGTGAACCATCATGACAGCACCTAGTCTCTACGACAAGATAAGCCTAACAATGCGAAAAATAAACAAATTTACAGAAGAAATAATCAAAAAAAAAATATTGAAATAAAATAATATTTAAAAGTGCCGCTCGGCGTACACAATATCTACTCTCTAAACTAATAACATTTTCCCAAAACTCAGAATCTCATGATCACAAGCCTTTGAATGGCTACAAGCATCTAACTCCAGAATATCTAACAAAGAAACGAAAGTACAAAAGGGTTGCGGACGCGGCAGCTATACCTCGAGTCTCTACAAGTGCCCCGTCTCGTGAGTGATAAGTCTGAGTGGAGGTACTTGGATATGCACATGAAAAATATGCATAGAAAGGGCATGAGTACACCACAATGGTACTCAGTAAGTACCAAGCCTAACCTCGGTCAGGTAGTGATGAGGAAGGTCAAGGCCCTACTGAGATTAAATTAAATATAAGGTATAACAGTATAAGGTAAAACAATACAGCTAAAAGATAAAAACCATAGTTAATACAGGATAATAAGGATAACAATAACTAAAACAGAGACAAAAGCAATCACAAGAGATACCAACTTTCACAAGGATAAATATTTGGGGATGTCTCAGTATCCTAAGGATCCCTTGGTATCCTCAATATATGCCAGAGAGATCTTGGTATCCCGAGGATCTCTTGGCATCCTCAATATATGCGAGGGATCTCTTGGTATCCTCAACATATGCTAAGGATCTTTTGGTATCTCGAAGATCTCTTGGTATCCTCAATATATATCTCTTGGTATCCCGCTGATCTCTTGGTATCCTCAATATACGTGCTGGGGATCTCTCGGTATCCAGCACTTTATATCATATCATAAGTACGTACATGGTATCTCCCCAGATGTCGTCCCGGAGTCCCAACATAAAACACACGACAATGGTACACAAAATACTCCATAAACTCAACTTCATACCAAAGTAATATAGGAAATTCTAACCTAACATGCTTCATGTAATACAAATAAGCCAGCTAAAACAAATAAAACAATAAGTCAATAAGACATGCTTCTACGCTAACAACAACCTTAAATTCCAAGTAGTATAAGCAGGCAAGAAAAACACAATATAAGCTATTTTAGTAAAAATATAATTTTCAACAATTAGCACAAGTACGCACTCGTCACCTCACGTACAAGTAATTTTAATTATCACAATACCAATCCTAAGGGGAATGCCTCTCACACAAGGTGAAGCAAGCCACTTACCTCGAACCAGCTCAAAATCAACCTGAAATCACGCTCTTGCCACGAGTATTTGACTTCAAATGGCCCGAATCTATTCAATTCAACTGCATAATGTAAATAACACTTCAAGTTACTTATTCGAATACCAATCAGGTAAAATTTATATTTTCAGAATTCTCATACTCTCACTAGTTCATACATACCAAAAGTACCAAAATCGGACCTTAAATGGTCCCTCAAATCATCACTCAAAGGTCTCTAATTAATCAAGCCCTAACCCCCCAAATTGCCACTAACTTTCCTTAAATTTTCATGCTTACAATGATAAAGATTTTCTCAATAATGAATTTAAGGACCAAAGACCTTACCCCAATGAATTCCTTTGAAATTCTCCCTTGAAAATGCTCCCAAAGCTTCTTCCCGTTTGAAAAGAGGTGAAAATAACTCAAATTCGCGAAGGCAGCTATTTATATGTTCTGCCCAGCGAATCCGCTTCTGTGGTCATGAGATTGCACCTGCGATCCCACTTTACAAAAGTCGCATCTGCGACTATTTGCTAGAGGGGGATTTTCACACCTCCGACTCCTTTAGAGCAGAAGAAAAATAGGAACAACATGAAATCCAGAAGAAATATACAAGAAGCAAAAGTGATAGCTAGTATATAAGTCCTGCACTAAAAAGCAAAATAGTAAGACATAACGTTGCTACTAGCTGTCTTAGACAAAAAGCCTACCAAACTAGTCTGACAAAGGTACGAAGTAAGGCAAGACTCAGTTACCTCCTAATCTACAACTCTAGTACTCAACCTCCACATCTTCTAATCAAGAGTCATGCTCTCGAAAATCTGAAGCCTCGTCATATCATGTCAAATCAACTCTTCACAATACTTCTTAGGACTCCATCTACCTCTTCTCGTTCCATCCACAACCAGCCGCTCATACCTCCTTACCGGAACATTTGATCTTTTCCACTTAACATCCCGAACCATCTAGACTCACTTCCCGCATCTTGTCATCAGTGGGAACCACGTGCACCTTCTCCCGAATATCATCATTCCTAATCTTATCCATCCTAGTGTGCCCATACATCCACCTCAACATCCTTATTTCTTCTACTTTCATCTTCTGGATATGTGAGTTCTTAACAACCCAACACTCAGCCCCATACATCATGACCGTTCTAAGTACCGCTTTATAGAACTCACCTTTGAGTATCGGTTTTACTCTCTTGTCACACGGGACTCCATATGCTAATGTTCACTTCATTCATCCTACCCCAATATGGGGTGTGGCATCCTCGTCAATCTCCTCCCCTCCCCCCCGGATAAAATTAAACTTTTTTTAATATTGTTTCACAGTAATTTTGAAGTTTTTATGTTCTTCAAATTGTTTCTGAATTTTAATACTCCGATGAAAACATAATTAAATCTTGGTTAATTAATTAAATAATTAAAAGAATTTTTTTCCAAAAATATTAACCAATAAATTTTTGACCAAAGCCTAAGCCGAGCGAACTACGGTGGCGGCGTGAGGCTTGTCTTCTTCTTAGATTTTTAAGAGCTAGAAGAAGAGAAATTGTACATATACCAATCAAAAAGTCTTTTCTTCCTCTAATATGGGAAAATGTCCCTTTGCCAAGGAGGAAAAATCAAATATTTCATTTTCCTCTATTTTCTATTCATTCTCTTTAAGCTAACTCAAGCTTCAAAAGCCCAACACACGATACATCGCCAACTTTATATTTGGCCATAAACTCAATTTTCATCTATATATCATATTATCATGTTTTGCATCATGATTATTTGGTCTGTGATAATAGATACAAAGGGATGTTGGGATTTTAAGTATCCGATACGCTTAAAATAGGATTTATGGGAAATAGAGGGAAATAAAAATTTTAAGTGAAATTGTAAGTTTCCCCCCTTGGCAATGAGATATTATCCCATATTGGAAGAGAAGAAGGTTTTATGGGTATATAAGTAATTTCTCTTCTTCTTGATCTTAAAGAGTTTAGAAGAAGGCAAGCCTCGTGCCGCCGTCATCGTCGCACGCTCGTTCGGTTCGGCTCGGATTCAGCTTCGGCTTCGACTTCGAATTTGGATTTGAATTTGGATTTGATTTGGTCAAATGATCGATGCATTGATTATTTTTTTGCACCAAATTTAGTAAATAGTAAAATATAACAAAAATATTATTAAATATTTGTTTTACTAACAGAATATTGATATTAAAATAAATATTAATATCAAATCCAATCTGTTTTCAGTTGTGTAACTGAAAATTAAAATACCCTCTTGAATTTTTCCTCTTTATTTCCCTCATTATTGTTGAGTAAATAGCCATTTATATTATGGCATTTATGTTGTGACAGTTTTGCATAAACAACCATTCTGAAGAGTTGCACCTCTTCATATTTTAGCCCAGCTTTGGCTATAAATACAAGACTATTCTACTAAGAATTTCCATATGAATTTTTTGAGTTCTTCTTCTTTCTTGTGCATATTTTAACTTCAAATAAAGCAACATTAAATGTGATTTTCTATCGAACTTTGTGTTCTCTAAAACACTGGAGTTTGAACTACCACTACGCCAGTGTGTAATTCGTTCTATCCTAGGAAGAAATTAACTTTGGATATTAAAGAGGGGATTAAATTTTTTAAGGAAACACTGTGAATTCAGTGGGCTCGAATTGATTTTTGTTATTTCGCTTACATTTCTATTTATGCCCATTTATATTTTCCAAAATTATTTTACAAATACAGTATACTTACAAACTTAAGGAATTTAATATACTTTATGTATTTGTAACCACTGTTTCTGGAGAGTAAAATCTTTGTGGTTTTGTACTTTATTGGAGATTAAAATCTATGTGATTTTAACGTTTATGTCATTCTTTTACAAAAATGACTTATGACAATGTGAACCAAGTTGTTCCAATGGTAACTGTCAATGCCTCAACGAGCTAAACAACACCGGAAGCACTGGCACCAGCGGAGAAACCCGAAAAAAATTTCGGGTTTGAGTTCAAGCGCTAGAAGCAAAAGATGATCCTCTACTTGACAACTCAAGGTCTCTAGAAGTTCATCAAGGAAGATGTTTTATGTTGTCCGATAAAACTCCAGAAATCGAACGCTTTCTCGTGATCGTAGTGTGGAAGCATTCAGATTTTTTGTGCAAGAATTATATTCTAAGTGGGCTGAAGGATGCTTTGTATAATGTCTACAGTGGCGTGGAAACGGCAAAAGAACTGTGGATCGCGCTTGAAGAGAGATACAAAACCGAAGATACCGGGCTGAAGAAGTTTGTTGCTGCAAAGTTTTGGATTACAAAATGGTAGATAACAAGTCTATTATTATCCAAGTCCAAGAATTGCAAGTGATTATTCACGATATGCTTGCTGAAGGTATGAATCAAATTAATACTGATGTTAAAAGCAGTAATCTTAGTCTGTTTACTAACAAAAATTTCATTGAAGGTCTTGTCATCAATGAAGCATTCCAAGTAGATGTGATGATTGAGAAGTTACCTCCTTTGTGGAAGGTCTTCAAAACTACTTGAAACACAAAAGCAAGGAGATGTCCCTTGAAGATCTCATTGTTTGGTTGAAAATCGAAGAGGAAAATAAAGTTGCTGAAAAGAGAGGCCGTGGAAACTCAACAACAATATGAGCAAATATTGTTGAAGAGAACAAAAAGATGAAGAAGGATACTGGACCAAAATAAAACCCAAGCAAGAAATGGTTCGGTGGAAATCGCTACAACTGTGGAAAAGCCGAACACAAATCTACGGAGTGTCGTGCTCCGAAGAAAGACAAGAAGAAGGGTGAAGCAAACATGGTTTAAAAGCATGATAACGTTGATGATTTACGTGCCATGCTTTCCAAATGCAACTTGGTGGGTAATCTGAAAGTGGTGAATTGATTCTGGAGCTACTCGTCATGTTTGTGCTGTTAGAGAAGCTTTTGCTACTTATGCTCCTGTTGGACCCGAAGAGAAACTTCCTATGGGAAATCCTGCAAAGACCAAGATTGAAAGACGTGGAAAGATATTTCTCAAAATGACTTATGACAAAGTGGTGACTTTGAACAATGTCCTTCATGTTCCCGAGATTAGGAAGAATTTAGTCTCTGTTGGACTTCTTGTTAAGAATTGTTTTAAATGTGCTTTTGATTCTGATAAGGTTGTAATAAGTAAGAACGAAATGTTTGTAAGAAAAAGTTACCTCACTGAGGGCCTTTTCAAGTTGAATATAATGGTTGTTGAAAATAATAATAAAATTTCAGCTTCGTCTTACTTACTTGAGTCGGATGAATTATGGCATATATGTTTGGGTCATGTTAATTATAAAACCTTGTATAAAATGATTAATTTAGAAGTATTGCCTAATTTTGAATACGGCAAATCAAAATTTCAAATATGTATGGAATATAAGTATGTTAAACATCCTTATAAGTCAGTTGAAAGGAATTCATATCCTTTAGACTTAATTCACACATATATTTGCGATATAAAGTCAATACTATCTCGCGGTGGAAAGAAGTATTTCATAATTTTTATTGACGATAGTACTCGATATTGCTATGTTTACTTATTTTATAGTAAAGATGAAGAAATAGACTCATTCAATCAATACAAAAATAAAGTTGAAATGCAACTTAGCAAGAAAATCAAAATGATAAGAAGTGATAGGGGTGGTGAATATGAATCTCTTTTTGAACAAATATGTTTAGAATATGGAATTATTCATCAAACAATGGCCCCACACATGCCCCAATCCAATGGGATAGCAGAAATAAATAATCATTCATTAAAGGATACGATGAATGCTTTATTGATAAGTTCTTGCCACAGAACTTGTGGGGGGGAAGCCGTTCTTACGGCTAGTCGAATACTAAATGGAGGACCCCATAGTAAAACACAAGCCATTCCATATGAAAATGGAAAGGAAGGAAGCTCAACTTGAATTGTTTTAAAGTGTCAGGGTGTTTGGCAAAAGTGCAAATTCCTAAACCCAAAAGGTTAAAAATAAGACCAAAAACTTTTGATTATGTTTTCATAGGATATGAGACTAATAGTAAAGCATATCGATTTCTAGTTTATAAATCAGAAAATCACGACATTCATGTTAATACAGTTATAGAATCAGATGAAGTTTAGTTCTTTGAAAATATATATCCTTATAAAAGGAATATGAGTCGATTGGTGAAGGATCTAAACGACCTCCGGAAGAAACAAAAGAAAGTACACTTAATCAGGAGGATCCAAGACGTATTAAATGTCAAACAACGTCTACTTTATTTGGATCATATTTTGTGACGTTCTTATTGAAAAATGAGCCTCAAACATGTAAAGAAGCTATGTCTTCTTCGGAATCATTATTTTGGAAAGAAGCAATCAATAGTGAAATAGAATCCATATTGAACAATCATACATGAAAATTGGTTGATCTTCCTCCAGGAAATAAACCGTTGGGTTCTAAATGGATCTTTAAGAGGAAAATGAAAGATGATGGCATTATTAACAAATTTAATGCGAGACATGTGGTCAAAGGGTATAGAAAACGAGAAGGTCTTGAGTATTTCGATACATACTCTACAGTTACAAGAATTACATCCATACAAATGTTAGTAGCGTTAGATGCAGTTTATGGTCTTGAAATTTTTCAAATAGATGTTAAGACGACCTTCTTAAATGGATACTTAGAGAAAGAAATATACATGGAACAACCTGAATGGTTTTTGGTTCCAGGTAAAGAAAAAAAGGTATGTAGAATTGTTAAGTCCCTTTACGGACTAAAACAAGCACCCAAATAATTACATGCGAAATTTGACGAAACAATGTTGTCAAATGATTTTAAAATAAATGAATGTGATAAATGTGTGTACATTAAAAATATGCCAAATAGTCGTTGTTTGGTTATATATGGGTGATATGTGCTGATAATGAGTAATGACATTGCCAACATAAATGTGACTAAGCGCATGTTAATTGGCAAGTTTGATATGAAAGACTTAGGAGTTGCTGATTTAATTCTGGGAATTAAGATCCATAAGACTTCTCAAGGTCTAGCATTGTCACAATCTCATTATATTAAGGTAGTACTTTAAAAATTCAAATACTTGGGCTTTAAAGTTGCAAAGACTCCAATTGACGTGAATCTTGCATTAGCAAAGAACAAATGACAAAACATATCACAATTGGATTATGCTCGTGTGTTGGATTGCTTAATGTACATCATGAATTTTACATGACCAGATATAGCTTGTGCTATAAGTAAATTGAGTTGATCTACGAGAAATCCAGGTCAATCTCATTGGATGGCCATGAAATGAGTTTTGGGGTATTTAGTACATCCCTAGGATAGGACTTTGCTTTGCACTGCAACAAATATCACGCGATCATTGATGGATAATGTGATGCAAATTAGATCACCGAATCAATTGATTCCAAGTCCATAAGTAGATATGAATTTACTATTCGTGGATGAGCGGTATCTTGGAAGTCGTCCAAACAAACTTGTATTACCTGCTCTACAATGAAGGTTGAATTCATATCCTTAGATAAATCCGATAAAGAAGCTGAATGGCTCCGGAATTTGTAGGAAGATATTCCATTTTGGCCCAAACCGCTGGCACCAGTATGCATATATTGCGATAGTCAAGCGGCCATTGAAAGGGCTGGGAGCGTTATGTATAACGGTAAATCTCGTCATATACGACGAAGATATAAACCGTTAGGCAATTGCTCTCTAGAAGAATTATCACGATTTATTATGTAAAGTCAAGTGATAATATGTCGGATCCACTTAGAAAAGACATAACTAGAGAGGTAGTTAATAAATTACCAAGGAGCATGGGACTATGGCCGAGAACAAGTCATTGTGGCGGTAGCTCTACCTTAGAAAACTGAAGATCCTAAGATCTAGGTTCAAGGAGATCAAACAAAGTCATTCATGGTAGTTCAACATTATCAACTAAATTTTTTGTCCATTCTCGTGATGAGACAATGTTCAAGTGCCATAGATAAATATTAAGGCTTTTTAATAATTTTAAAATTTGATACGGGGTATATCAAATAGTGTATCTATGGGATGACTCATTTAGGAATCACCTACGTAAGTGTGAAGTCTTAGCCGCTTCAAGAAGAACTTTGTAAGGTCAGTTCTCTAGTACTTATGAAATCAGGCGGTGTTCATGGCTGAAACAAACACAACAATGAGAACAAAAGACGGTTAAGGGTTGGTTGTGTGACTTATGGTTGTCCAGGTATACACCAAAGTTCGTCGGTTCAAAGATATCAAATCTACTGACTGACCGAGTATATCCGACAAAAATTCACTACGAAAAGTTCAAAGAGAAACCTACTTATCTTGATGTAATTAGTTCTTGCTTGCGAATCACACAATTTTTCATGCATATTTTTGTGATATATCCATTCCCATTTCATGTAGGGGTTTTTGGGATTTTAAGTATATGATAAGCTTAAAATAAGGTGAATGGGTAATGGAGGAAAATGAATTTTTTTAATTAAAATTTTAAGTTTTCCTCCATTGGTAAAGGGACATTGCCCCATATTAGAAGAGGAAGAGGTTTTTTATGGGTATATAAGTAATTGCTCTTCTTTTGGCTCTTAAAGAGTTGAGAAGAAGGCAAGCCTCGCGCCGTCGTCATCATCGCTCGCTCGGCTCGGCTTCGGCTTCGGATTTGGATTTGGATTTGGATCGGTTAAATGATCGATTGATTGATTAATTTTTTGAACCAAATTTATTTTTTAGTAGTGATATATTAACAGAAATATTATTAAATACTTGTTTTAATGACAGAATATCAATATTAAACTAAATATTAATATTAAATCTAACCCATTTTTAGTGGTGTAATTGAAAATTAAACTACCCTCTTTAATTTTTTCTCTTTTTTCCCTCTTTATTTTTGATTAAATAACCAATTATGTTATAGAGTTTATGTTCTGCGGTTTTACATAAACAACAATTTTAAAGAGTTGTACCTTTTCAGATTTCAACCCAATTTTGGCGATAAATACAAGACTATTTTGCTCAACATTTATATACGAATTTTCTGAGTTCTCTCCTTTCTTCTGCATATTTTAACTTTAAAAAAAGTAACAGTAAGTGTGATTCACTACCGAACTTTATGTTCGCTGAAACACTGGGGTTGGAAGTACCACTACACCATTATGTAATTATTTCTATCCTGAGAAGAAATAATCCATAACCTTGGGTACTAGGAGGGGATCAAATTCGTTAAGGAAATACTGTGAATCCAGTGGGCTCAAATTAGTTTTTTTTATTTCGTTCATATTTTTGTTTATATTCATTTATATTTTCTAGAATTATTATTTTAAAAATACTGTTTACTAACGAGAAATTCATACACTTTATTCTCAAAACGTTTTACTAAGTTTAGACTTCATTAATTCAATTATAATAAAACGATCTCATTCTCAATATGAAACACTAATATGATCAATTTTTGAACAAAATTAATGAGAAGGATTATCATTTTAAAAAGAATACTAGTATTAGTATCTTGCACAGATGTGTGGACACTAATTATATCAAATATTTAAGTTATTTGAATTTATGTAAATAATTTTAAATTTTACGCTTTCTCAGTAAATATAGATAATCATTGGATATTAACTATATGAAAAAAATCAATCGTTTATTCTATATTTCTTTTTCGATATCATTTTTGCCGGTGTCTTAGGATCCTAAAAGTAGTCAGGAAGCAAAATAATATTTATGACAAAACAATCGAATATTGAGACAAAAAGTAACTCTTTTGATAAGGCTTAACTCTTTTACTATTACTTAAACACTTATTTGGTGTGTTGCTATCTCTTAAAAAATAATTCTTTCTTTATATTTCAGTTTCTAAAATATTATTTTCAATAACAATTATTTTTATAATAATGTAATTGAAATTATTATTCTTAATTCAAAATTCATTTTAGTTGGCTGTCTAATAATATAAAAAATTCTTTAGCTAGTCAATTTGTTTATTCCATTTTGATATTTGACATTAATCATGTTAAATATCTGAGTTATACAAATTATATGTAAATAACCTCAACATTTAAACCATCTAAATTATTATAGATAATCGTCATATATTAATTAAGAAACACTACATGAATAATACTAATATTTTCTCAATTTTCGTAGTGATGATATTTTTAATTTTGCACTATTCTCATAGGTGTTATTGGAATCTAATAAATTATAAAGTAAACTTATAACTCATATTTATGGCAAAGAACAAAGGGTTGACACGATATAAATGATTCTTTGATTACGACGTGACTCTTATACTTCAACTTGAACTCTTATTTGGCATGATTTTATCTTTCAAAAAATATTCTATTTTGAAATTTTAATTTCTAAAACTTTATATATATTATGATGCAAGTAAAGATATTATCGTTAGCTTAAAATTCACTTGAATCGACTATTTAAAAATTTAAATGATTTTTTGGCCGGATTTATTTTAGTATGACTCCACTTTAAGTTTATCGATATCTCTAGCCCAAGAATTTAAATTTTTAATACCCTATATATACAAAAAAAAATATTCTTTGAATATTAAATGTTAAATTAGTTGATTATTATTGTAAAATATTTCATATATTGTCTTAAATTGTCAGGTTATTTATTTTTTGACACCATACTTGGCTTAACCTCAATGCAAACTATTCAAATTGCATTCCAATTCAAATTTAAATATTATATCAGTTTATTAGTAATAGTAATTTTTTTAAAACTATTCGAAGATATCATTTCATATAATCTATGTATTTGAGTTGGAAAAAAAAAAGTTGAAAACTTGAAATAGACAGATTAAGTTTCAAATTTTTTATACTCAAAAAGATGAAACACAAGAAGAAATTTATTTCCATCTTTTATTTTTCGTTTTTATATCTTTGTAACATTTTTTTCAATATTTATTTTCTTTTATCTTATTTTTTATGTCATTATTTATTTTGTTACAAAATATTAACTTATTTCACTATAAAAGGATGAGTTTTAATAAAATTATCTACATATGAAATTTAATTATATTTTTAGTCTCTGGTTGAAATTATTTCATATTTTTCATTTGGCTTTATCTAATTAACATAAATAGGTGCTCATCCGACCACTTAAACTAAAAGATAGGATGATGTGCAATTTATATATAATCCATATATGATATATTTATAATCGTGTGTTGTTAGTATATCTTTTTATATTAGCTGTAAAAAATAAACAATAAATATGGCCGGATATTATGTAAATATTCCATAGGATTTTTTTTTGAGTTTATATATGATATAACTTCTATTATAATTATTTTATAGCTCTCTACTAATGTTAAAAAATATCTTATATTTTCAATATCTTTGAATTAAAATAAATAGTTTTTTTGAATAATTTGTTTACATTAAAAAAAATATTTCTCATCATACCAATGTTTTCTTTATATATATACTCTTTGTTATACTCAAAAATCGCTAAAGAAACTATCAATTAGAAATCAATTTATCTCTTGTTGAGTTTGAAAAAGAAACCTTTCACATAATCTAATGATTCAAAACTAATATTCTTCAATGAAAAAAATATTATACCCTTATAATATTGGATTGACAACAGCTAAGTGAAGGAGTTTAAGCTTATACCCTTCAATTTCTCGAATGTGCTAAATTTAAATTAATGATAGCAATTGTATAGATAAAGTTTTGTTATTTGTTTGATGTCCTTTTATGCAAATTGACTCTTCAAACATATATTCTTCGGGAAGAAAAAAGAAATAACTTTTTTTAATATTGACTGGTTTTATGATATTTCTTTCTCCAATGTTATTTTATTATATATATAAGTAAAATTTTATTTAATTTTGTAAACTCTTTTTTGTTATTCAGATAAACATAGACTTGCACCCTATATATTACATTTATTTTAAAAGAATTTGGTTTTATACAAATCTAGATATAGTGTTTAAAGAACTATACTTAATAGGATTTTAAGTATGAAAGAGTTTTATAGTTATGAAGTAACTTTTTTTTGGTGCTAGAGGCAAAATAGTATTTAAATAATTATAAAAAATAACAAAAGTTCCTAACATGATTGCATATGATCATTAACCATATTAAGTATGATAACATGATAAAAAAGATAAATTTTATTTTTAATTTAAATTTAAATTTTAAAACTTTATCTAGAGATTCAAAATTATTTTTTAATTCAAATTTCGTGTGTGTATATATATATATATATATATATATATATATATATATATATATATATATATATATATATATATATATATATATATATATATAATAAAACTAAAATAGTTTACCATAAACTATTGATATTTATTAGTTTGCCTCGTGAATTAATTATAATGTCAATTTTATATGACAACTTTCTTGCTTTAATATATTTATAAATATAAATTTTTAAAATGTCTAATTTTCGTCATCTTGATTTACCAAGAGATGCCACATAGTAGCTAAAAATTAGCTTGTTACCGGTTAGTCGATTACCAATACAAATTGCTCTGGCCTCTGAGGACCAACAGATTATAGTTTTAAAAAATTAGTAATTGTACAGCTATATTGTAACCTACTTAAATTTAAGGGTATAATGCTTGACACGATACACGTTCGAAAGCTTTCATGCAAATCTGAATTAACTTATAATTAAAGACACTATAATAAAAGAATAATGGTAGTGAGAGGTGGAGAATAAGATGCTCGTCAAGTAAAAAGTGATACACATGAATTGTCATACTTAATAACTTAACCAACAAAGTACGTAGTACAAATAGCTAGGTCCATCAAAATTAAAGCATAAGATTACTTATACGGATTTAATTGTAATCAGTAGTACAAATAGCCAGGTAGAGTTGTAACACCGGGTTCAAATGAACTTAACACTTTCGACGCAAAACATAAATTTATGTATAAATAAATAATAGGTTAGGTTTGAAGTTTGAACCCATAAATTTAAAAATACAATGAGTTCTTGACAAAAATTCTTTAAAGTCGAACCCATAAAACTTAAATCTTGTTCAGCCCTTGCAAATAGCGAGGTCCTTAAGGGAAATGTATAAACCAAACGAAGGGAAATAACTTATATATGATTAATTTGATGAACTTGAATCAATTTTGCTTTAAGATTATCTGAATTCTGTTGTCGATCACTGGATATCTTAATTTTTAGTACTGAAAATCCATCACCAGAACATTATTACTCTCACTCCAGCAGCCACAATCTATATGCACCCTTAATAACCCATACACCAAAAGTTTTATTGTTATACATAGATGTTTTTGTTTTTTGCACATATAAATATATTTTTTGGTCACGATAAATGAGTAATTGTATATAACGTGTGCCTCACCGTTCCACGTTCTCGTATTAAACTTAGGTTTTGCAGTCTCCATAACATCAATACCTAACTAGGAAAAGAGCAGTGACAGTACTAAAAGAATGAAGCATCTCCCATTTACTACTTTTCTTTGTCAAGTTGAAATAGTACTATGTATTATTCATTTCACGTGACATGAAGGCATTTTAGACATCATGGTCAGTCAAATATTTACATGTCCCTCGAGATATCCATATCTTTCTTTTATAATATTTTCCTCAATAAATATTTGAAATCGTATTCTGAGGATTTAGACGTTCCTGCAGAAATTTCACTACGACTGCATGGTTTAACGCTCTCTACCAAAGTGACAGTGTCACTAGGGTTTAGAAGTTCTCAGTTAAGAAAGTAGATTCTCAAAAGTATATTTTTTTTTTACTAGTAAAGGTTCCTCTAGATTTTAACTCAAATTCACAAGTCTAAACCCTAGTGACACTGTCACTTTGGTAGAGAGCGTTAAACCATGTACTCATAGTGAAATTTCTACAGCGCACATGAAGTAATCGAGTCAGTAAGTTCTGAATATTGAATAGTTAAAACTTTTTATATACTCTAATATTTCAAGTCATTGTTTTGATCCACCACAATGTTTAAAAAAACATTGAATGAATATTGCAAGTTGTTTATCTATAGCATTATTTAATATGGTCATGGCATACAACCTCACGAGCATTACTTGACATATGTTCGTGGAAGCACGCTTTTTACTCAATCTGAAAGAATGTATAATTATATAATTGTTATTCTCAGGCCCTGTATTTAGCACGACGTTTTTAAAAGTGATTTACTGATTACCATTGAAAAATCTAATATTCAAGTAGTTGGTGAGAACGGAATGCGGTTAAACAATAACGGATATACGCTAGCATAAACAATATTCCTTTATTTAAATACACATTCATTAAGACCCAAATGGATGTAGTTTGACTAGTATTGAGTACATACACGAGTATATAAAGATGGGGTAGGCAAAAATGTTAAATTTACAGTTGAACATACTTAAAAGTGAAGTATGTATACGATCGAAATCGGAGAGCTCGATTTTGAGAACTTAACGGTACCTCGGGCTCCAGTTCGGACAACACGAAGTAAAGACCAAATCTGGCTGGAAAATGCATATATATCTCGAGGGAGCAAATCGAAGACCCGTCATGATCTGCCTCGAGGACAGTACAATTTCGATGATATTAAAGAAAGAGCAGAATTTCTTAATGGCATAAATATCTAAGGATAAGATTTGTACGAGTTGGTACATGTCCATACTAGGTTGTTATACAGTTGTACCAATAGAATTCTTTACCACAATTAGGAATGTACTATATAGGGGTTTTCTCCTCCTATATAAAGGGGGCCCCAATTATTTGTAAAGATAATCTCACTCACCACAATAGAACATTCGATCTACTTTGCTTTTCTCATGCTCCACAACTGGTCTTAAGCTTTAATTTATTATTTTACTTTATTGTTCATACTTTATTTGCTCTTAACTCACATTGAGGCTCCCAATATAATCGAGCTTGAGGTCCCGTTACTCTAACAACACTGGTTTGGTTCATCAATTCTCCTTATTTAAACCTAATATTACTTGTATATTCACTAATATTGGAAGAAATCACATATCTTTGAAACCATAAATCACCTTTAATTGTCACTCACATTTTCCGAGGTAAATAGTTTGGCGCCCATCGTGGAGCTAAAGATAATAGTGATTATTTTTTTACTGATTATCGTTACACACGTTATCTTTACACTTTTTCTTGTCAATATTTTTTAATTCGCAGGTTTAGACATGTATAGCACACAGAATGCACCTATTTATGACGATGAGGGTCTTGAAAAAAATAATGGTATAGGGGTCGGTGTACTACCTATAAACCCTAAGGAAGTGCCAAATATAGAGCCTGTTAATATCAGCTCGCATAACGCTCTAAACGCGGATTCAGGTGCAGACCCCGTAGGGAATGCGTGCAGGGAAGCCCGAACTGATGGCCACAGAACACAAAGAACGGAAGAAGAAGGGGTCGACCTCCAGGTGATATTCGAGATGCTGCAAGCTCAGCAAGTCACCATCGCTAAACTTTAGAGTCATCATAGAACTCCAAACAGAACCAAAACCAATGAACACTCGGCGTGCTGAACCAGCACTTGAAAGGACCGCTAAAAGCGGCTCGGGGACTGACCCCACGATTATGAGAATACTCGAAGAGCTCACCAATAGGATTGAAACCGGAGAAAAGAAGATTGAAGAAAATGACAAAAAAGTGGAGACAAACAACTCTATGGTGGACCAGATACCGGGAACATCTCCGATTTTAAAAGGATTGGACTCGAAGTAGTTCGTGCAAAAACCATTTCCCCAAAGTACAGCTCCGAAGCCCATCCTGAAGAAGTTTAGATGCCAGTTATCCCAAAATATAATGGAACCACTAATCCCAATGAGCACATTACCACATATACTTGTGTATAAAAGGAAATGATTTGGAAGACGATGAGATTGAGTCTGTTTTGCTGAAAAAGTTTGGGGAAACTCTATCTAAGGGTGCCATGATTTGGTACCATATCTTACCCCCGAACTCTATCGATTCATTTGCCATGTTGGCAGACTCATTTGTAAATCACATGCCCGTGCTATAAAAGTTGCAACAAGGAAGTCTGATGTATTCAAATAAAGCAATGGGAGAACGAGATGCTGAGGGAGTTTATATCCGATTTCCAGTCAGAATGAATGGAGTTACCACCGATCTCCAAGGAATGGGCCGTACAAGCCTTCACTTAGGGACTAAATGACCAAAGTTCGTTAGCTTAAGCAGTTGAAGCAAACTTTATCGACTATCTCGCCATGACTTGGGCGGAAGTGCATAACAGTTACTAATGAAAAATTAGGGTTGAGGATGACCAGCTGGGAGCCCCCTCAGGCCCAGTTTATCCAAGCAGGTTACTAGCAAAGGAGTTAGGAAATGCAAACAGGGCGTCAAGGTCGAATAAGGAAAGATATCAGCCATACGTCAAAGATCGAAGGAACATTTCAGGGCGTAGCATACCTCGGAATGATCGAAGAGAAGATCAAGGTCAAAATTCTTGGGGTCTCATCAGCAAAACCGAGTTTGATAGGAACTTGGGACCGACAAAGGCACCTCGATTATCGTAGTACAAATTTAGCATCAATGCCTTGGGTATCGACTTAGCCATTAGCAAAATTAGAGATACTAAATGGCCCAAGACTATACAGACTGATCCTTCTCGGAGGAGCGCCAACTTGATGTGCAAGTATCATGGTACTTATGGGCATAAGACTGAGAATTGCAGGCAGATTAGAAAAGGAGGTAGCCCGGTTGTTCAACAAGGGGCATCTTCATGATTTTCTTAGCGACCGAGCCAAGAACCATTTTCGAGAAAGAGATGCAAATAGGAAGAATGAACTCGAAGAACCTCAACTTTTCATTCATATGATTATCGGTGGAGTCAACGTCCCATATGGACCTATATTCTAACGTACCAAAGTATCCATCAGAAGAGAGAAATGGACTTGGGACTGCACGCCTGAGGACACCCTCACATTCGTTGAGGAAGATATCGAAGCCTTATCTTAGCCTCACAATGATGCACTAGTAATTTCTATCTTCTTAAATAAAGTTCAAATTAAATGTGTTCTCGTGGATCTAGGTAGTTCGGCAAATATAATCAGGTCAAGGGTAGTGGGGCAGCTCGGGTTGCTCGGTCAAATTATACCAGTATATCGAGTCTTAAATGGCTTCAAAATGGCAAGTGAAACAAAAAATGGAGAAATCATCCTCCTAGTCAACATGGCTTGAACCATACACGACACTAAGTTTCATGCCATTGAAGGAGATATGAGGTATAATTCTTTACTTGGAAGGCTGTGGATCCATAGCATGAGGGCATTGCCAACAACCTTTCATCAAATGATGAAGTTCCCAACAATAGTTGGTATGAAAATAGTATATGGAGAGCAGAATGCAGCTAAGTAGATGTTTGCATTACACGACTTTGCACCATTATCGACACCATCCACGTCGAAAAAGTCAAAGGACTAACTGGTGGCCAAATAGAAATCATAGCCTATACCCTCGGTTGAGCCCGAGGGGAAGGTGTTCGATGAATAGGTGGCCGAGGACGAAGAAGAAGATTTACTCATTCCCCGAGCCTTCGTTTCCCCCGAGGAATCGGATGCAACGAAATGAACGATCGAAGAACTCGAGCAGGCTATATTGATCGAGCATCTTTTAGAATGAAAGGTATATCTGGGGAAGGGGCAAACCCCCTAACACGGGAAAAACTCATTCAATTCTTATCGGTAACATTTATTGCTTCGCCTAGTCCCAGTTAGATATGACAGGGACCCCGCCGGAGATAACTACCCATCAACTAAGTGTCGATACCATAATTAAACTGGTAAAGCAAAAGAGGAGACCTCAGTCCGAGGTAAAGCATCCATTCATCAAAGAAGATGTAACCAAACTTCTTAGGATAGGATCCATTAAGGAAGTAAAATATCCCAAATGGATAGCTAATGTAGTGGTAGTCCCTAAAAAGAGGAATGAACTTAGAATGTGTGTAGACAAAAAAGATTTGAACAAAGCATGCCCTAAAATTGTTCCCCATTGCCCAACATCGATCTTTTGATCGATGCTACGGCCGGACATGAGATCTTTACTTTTCTCGATGCCTACTCCGGGTACAACCAAATTCAAATGAACCCGAAGGACAAGGAAAAGACTTCGTTCATCACAAAGTATTGCACGTATTGTTGTGATATAATATTCTTCGGGCCAAAAAATGCAGGAGCACATATCAACGCTAGTTAATAAGATGTTCGAACATCACATAAGCAAATCCATGGAAATTTATATTGATGACATGCTAGTTAAGTCCCTGTGGGCAGAGGACCATTTGACCCATTTGCAGGTAATGTTTAATATCCTAAGAAAGTATAACATGAAGCTCAACCCCGAGAAATGCATTGTTGGAGTCGGCTCGGGCAAGTTCTTGGTCTTCATGATGTCGAACAGGGGTATCGAGATCAACCCCGATAAAATAAAATCCATCGAGGAAATCACCGTAGTGAATAGTGTGAAAGACGAATAATGGCTGACATGACGGACAGTTGCTCTATGTCGATTTATCTCGAGGTCATCAGATCGGAGCCATAATTTCTTTTCCCTATTCAAGAAGAAGAACAACTTCGAATGGAATCCGGAGCGCCAAAAATCCTTAGAAGAATTAAAATGGTATCTCTCGAGCCCACCCATGCTCCATACTCCGTAAGAGGATGAGACACTCTACTTGTATTTAGCCGTGTCCGAGGTGGCGATAAGTGGCGTGTTGGTTCGACAAGAGCAAGGTATGCAATTTCTTGTCTAATATATGAGTCGGATCCTAGGAGATGTTGAAATCAGGTACCCACATTTGGAAAATTTAGCTCTTGCATTAATAAGAGCATCTAGGAAATTAAAACCATATTTTCAACGCCATCCAATATGTGCATTGACTATGTACCCACTTCGAAGTGTATTGCACAATCCTGAATTATCGGGTAGATTGGCCAAATGGGACATCAAACTTGGAGGGTATGATATCGAATATTAGCCTCGAATGGCTATCATGTATCAAATTTTGGCAGACTTCGTGGCCTATTTCGCGCCTGATCTCGTACCTGAAGTAGAAAAGGAAATTCTTCTAAAAACGGGTACGTCATCGAGGGTACGGACCCTCTTCATAGACGGTTCCTCGAATATGAAAGGATCTGGGCTCTGAATTGTTTTAAAACTGCCTAAGGGCAGTGTCATTAGGCAATCTATAAAAACTTCTAAATTGACTACCAATGAGTTTGAGTATGAGGCCACGATTGGAGGTATCGAACTGGCCTAGGGCTTTGGAGTAGAGGTCATCGAGGGAAAATATGACTCCCTTTTGGTAGTAAATCAAGTAAATGGGAGCTTCGAGGTTCGAGACGATCGAATGCATACGTACTTAGACAAACTTCAAGTGACATTGCACCGCATCAAGGAATGAACACTGAACCATGTACCTCGAGAACAGAATAGCGAGCCTGATGCACTTGCAAACTTGGGGTCATCAGTTAAAGAAGATTATATCCTCCCGTGGACTGTTGTCCAACTATCGAGGTCAGTGGTCGAAGAAGTCCATACATAAATTAACTCAACAAGTTTAACGTGGTATTGGAGGAATAAGTACATCAACTACTTGAAGCACAGGAAGCTCCACAGGGACCCAAAAGTGTCGAGAGCACTTCGAGCCAAAGCAACTCAATTCTCACTCGTTGAAAATATAATGTTGTATCGAAGAACCTTCGATGGACCACTGGTAATATGCTTGGGACCCGGGGACAGTGGTTATTATTACGAGAAATCCACGGGGGCACTTGTGGGAACCATTCTGGTGCAGAATATTTGGTTTACAAGGCGATCAGAGCAGGGTATTATTGGGATAACATGGAAAAGGATACCAAGGAGTTCATTTGAAGCATGATAAACACCCAAGATTTGAACTGATGATCCATAAACCCGGTGAACAACTCCATTCGGTCTTATCTCCGTGTCTATTCATGAAATGGGGTATGGACATCATACGCCCCTACTAACAGCACTAGGTAAAGCTAAATTTATTTTGTTTATGACTGACTACTTCTCAAAATGGTAGAAGCGTAGGCCTTCGAGAAGATAAGAGAAAAAGAAGTCATCGACTTCATATGGGACATCATTATATATCGGTTTGGGATACCCTCCGAAATTGCATGTGACAATGGGAAACAATTCATTGACAACAAATTAAAGAAATTCCTCGAGAACCATAAAATCAAAAGGATTGTATCAGCACCTTACACCCCAAGTACAAATGGTCAGGATGAGTCCACAAACAAAATAATCATTCAAAACTTAAAGAAAAGTTTAGATGATGGAAAGGGGAAATGGATAGAAGTATTGCCCGAGGTGCTATGGGCATATCGAACGACGTCAAAGTTGAGCACGAGGGAGGCCCCATTTTCTTTGGTATATGGGTCTGAAGCATTGATCCCAGTTGAAGTCGAGGAACCTAGTGTCAACTTTCAACATGCCACAAAGGACTCAAATCATGAAGCTTTGAACACTTCTCTCAAACTACTAGACGAAAAAAGTGAGGATGCATTAATTCGATTAGCTGCGCAAAAATAAAGGGTCGAAACGTAACACAACAGAAGGACGAACCTTCGATATTTCAGAGTTGGGGACTTAGTTTGAAGAAAATTCACTCTCATCACTCGCGACCCAAACAAAGGAAAATTAGGCCCCCAATTGGTAAGGACCGTAACGTTTCCTCGTAGTCGTAGTGAAAGGATCCTACAAGCTTATCACAATGGAATGTGAGCAACTACCAAACAATTGGAATGTATCATTGCTCTAATACTATTACTGCTGAGGTATGACCTTCTCCCCCTTTCCATTTGTATTTAGAACTAACTCATTGCAGATGTTCGATCACAAAAATCGAGGCACCTTTCAGCTTGAAGACATTGGGTTTTAAAGCATGCATTGCACTCTTTTTACCTTAGATCGGATTTTATCCCAAATGGGTTTTACCGACAAAGTATTTAACGAGGCAACACTTATATGCTACCTAAGAAATATTCAACGAGTATTCAATGATTCTTTTCAATCAACCTCGAACATTGGGGGCATCACCCTCGGAAGATGTATTCTCGAAGAAAGCAATTCATGCTAAGAAGGGCCTCAATAGAGAAATGTATTAGTGGGCCAAATAGTCAAATAAACCATGTCCAGTAGAGTAATCGAGCCCCCAACGGCAAAATATTCACACATGTATCAATTATTTAAAGATGCATTCTCATTATATCAAAACATTTTTTCCTCAAAGAAGTCTACTATTTTCACATATATATTCCTACATGAAACGGCTCAAGGGCCAAAAATGCACCCAAATACTCGAGGCACATTCAAACTTATAATACCTACAAGAGGCACACTCGATCTCATAAGACCCCAAAGAGGCATCCCCTTGATATTAAGGCCAAGGCCATCACACTTAGAGACTAAAGGCTACGACCAAAATAATGCGGCTCGGAGCTGTCTGACTCCCATCATAAAACTAAAGGATTTCAAATACTTTGAAAAGTCGGTTAAATCAGGATACTCAAAAGCAAATTAAAAGCGGCTTCAATAAAATCACCCCCCAAATAATGCAAAGGCTTCGAACATTCGTCTTCAAAAAAATCTCAAGAAGTATTCGATTAACATTGCATATCAAATTAAAAATGAGGTTCCAATCAATCAAAGCTTCGAAAAAATCGAACAAATACGAATACAAAAAAATACATGCTAAGGCATACCAAAATTTTAACGAAGTCTTTAGCCAGAAAGAGGAAATATTATAGTCATTTTAGAGGCCGAATTGGCCCTACCTAAAGAGCTTAAGGGCCAACCCAAAAAGAGCCAAGGGACAACTCTAAAGAGCCTAAGGGCCCCATGGGACAATGTTTAAGGAGCTTAAAGGCTGAAGCACACCATGCTCAATACCTTACCCAGCTCGAACTCAAAAGTCGTTCACCCCGAGCTAACGTCGAATTAACTTAAGACCCAGCTCGAAGTTCGAACCTTAAGGGGCAAACTAAGAGTATTATACTCTAAGTCCAATATATAAGACTGATCATCAACAACACCATATCTCATTTCAAAAGTGAAGGCAAGGCGGAATTTAACACAAAAACAAAGATGAAGCAAAAGTCTTTTATATTCAAGAGATGGTCCAAAACACATTTATAAAACTCCCCCATGGATCCCTTACATAAAATTAAAGAGGACCTAGTCTATCGTTGGGGTCACTCGCTCAGGGGTAGCATCTACCTGAACTAGATCTTTGGTGGTCTAAACATTAGAACCCTAATCTTCGGGGGACTCTTTACCTTCTGGGACTTCGTATTCATCCTACCCAGTCTCGGAGCCGCTTACTGAATCCTCATCGGTAGAGATAAGTGCAACTGCCTCTTCTTCTAAGCCCCTCACCTTCTCAATTTCTTTAGAGAGGTCAAAGACTTTGGCATGCACTTCCTCGAGAATATGCCGTCATGATTCTAGCCGAGCATGATTGACGTGACAGGATAACTTAAGTTCAGATGCAACAGATATCTCCCTAGCCCCAGCATTGGCAACTGCAACATCAATTCAGTATAAAGACATGAATGCATCAGCTTCAGACTTAAACTTAGATAACTCAGCGACCATCTCAGTATGAAGCCTCTTAAATTTACGTCCATCCTCTTTTTCACTCCGAAGCTGACTCTCGGCCGAGGCCAGTTTGTTACCGAATATTTTCATTTTCAGAGGCCAAATGATCCATATTTTTATTCCACTCGAGGGTTACAACCTCTTTGGTCTAAAGCTTATCTTGGAGTTGTTCCACCAGGTCAGCCTTTTCCTGGAACTGCTAAGGTGGAACATTAGAAGCCAAAACAAATAAGTACAAAATACTCCCACAATGGCTATATTACCTTTTCAACAAGCTCGGCCCTCTTTTGGGAAGCCTTCACACTACTAGCTTGAAAATCATTGAGTTCCCACTCTTTTTGGCATAGAGAACCTTGAGTTCATCTATCTCTGACATAAGCTTCCTGAGCTCATCTTCAAATCGGTCAAGCTCAGCTTGAGACTTGGAAAAAGCCTGGTATGAGAGCATCACAAACTAAACACAGAGGAAGGAGGTCAGAAAAGCAATAATCAAACTCTGAATATAGTTGTTAAGTCAAAGTTTACCTACTTTCGAAGCTTCTCAGCCTCTTTGAGGATGAACGAGGTGTCAAGATCAGGGCCCTCTTTAATCCCGGTAAGGCATTCGCCGAAAATGTCATTTTCCTTTGGGATGTTACCACATTAGGAGTCTTCATATCTTGGGCATCTCGTATTTTCCCCTGAGAAAATGACGGGCCTGGTGGAGAGTCATCTACATCAATCACCCTGAGTGGCTCTATCGAGGCCTTCTCCCGCCTTCGAGAGACCTCAGGGTTGGGTTATATGAGGTCATCTACCAAGTTACCTTTAGGATAGGGCGCTTCCTGGCCACTAGTCAATTCGAGATCCCCCCGAAAACTTCCTCAGCTTGAGGTTGAACAGCTTCGGTAGCGTCCGTCTCTGCAACCTTTAAATGATGGGTGCCTTATCCTCCCCGAGTTATTAACAGGTGAGCTTCTTCGTCCTTGGCCTCATCTCTCTATTTGCCCTCACCATGAAGACATGCATAGTTTTCAGAGTCCAGGTCACCGTATCGACCCTAGGTTTTTGAAGCCTCGTATTTTTTGGCTTCGGGGACTCCGCCAGCAACCCATTTCTTCTTTTCTTATCCTTGGCAGGTTTTTAGGTCTCTCCCTTGCCAGGTGGGGGCGGCCTCATCGATACAACATCTTTAAGGCCTACACAAGTGTAAAGTTAAGTGTATTGTTGATGAGTATTTAACTAAGGGATTTAAGTATGCAAATAATAAGTACTCGTCGTGATTTTTGGACTCCCATCGGTCTTTGGCCAAATCGCGCCACACGCGCTCGACATATGTGGAAGTGGAAGCTAGTTGCCAAATCCAACCCCATAGGTCCGCAACGACACCTGAAAACCAATCAACAACTGCATCATCAAAAGAGGGTTAATTCAAATGAAAGGGAAAATGTCTCAGTAATGAAACATGCTCGATAGGTCTGTACTTATGCTTCGTATTCTATTCCTCGGGGAACGATATCTTTTCAGTGGGAATCAGATCGGAGGTCCTAAATTGAACAAAACGGCTCATCCACCCTCATTTTATTAACCTCACGATGCTAGTGAATAAAGACTTCGTAGATCGACGTTGCAATTTTATCAGATCACCTTGACAGAGACGAGGGCTGTATAATCTGATCAGATGGTCAAGGGTACAAGACATCCCCTCGATTTTGCTCGAATAGTACCTAATTAGGTGAACAAATCTACTAGAAATAAGGATATTTTTGGCTGAGTGTCACTTGGTATTATCGATAGAAATCGAGGATCACTGGGTCTGGAAAGGGAAAGAAGGATCTACGGTACCTAAGGTAAATGAGTATGTGTATACGATTAGGTACCCCAATTTGTGAGTGGTAATATCCTTATCGGATGAAAGGGTCTCCACATGCACTTTATCTCCCCAACGACAATCTGCTTTCACTTGTTTGAGTTCGGTTATTAAGGTAATATATCGAGTCGTGGGTTCACATCATCCTGGAATCGGAGCAAGCTTGTTGACCTTGAAATCGGAAGACGTATCAGAAATTCCGGAGTACACTCCTCAAAGAGAGGATGTACCACCGTTTTGTTCTTCGACAGACGTGAAGACGAAGAGGCCATCTCTTTTTGTGGTACTGTCTTAGAGGTTTTTGCCATTTTTGTTGTGAAAATTCAGAAGAATGATAAGGAGCTGGGTAAGAAATGGGCACAAGGAAGGAATACGTGCAGAGAGGATTTGATAATATTGTAAAAGTAAAAGTTTGAAGAATGAAAGATTAAAATATTTATAAAGGTTGTGTAAGCATGTTGGAGAAGCTTAACGGACGACCAATAGCCATCTTCAATCAAAGCTTTTCGAAAACCGTGTAGGCGTAACTTTTGCATGACTTTTCAGTCACATGGACCACTGACCTTATTAGACTGACATCATGATTAGGATATTAAATGGGCGAGAATTAGATCGTTTCTTATCTTTTCATTATAATAAACGTAGGAATTATTTATATACGATCGAAATCGGAGAGCTTGATTTCGAGGACTTAATGGTACCTCAGGCTCGAGTTCGTACATAACGAAGTAAACACCAAATCTAACTGGAAAATACATACCTCGAGGGAGCAAACCAGAGACCCATCATAATCTGCCTCGTACTATTTCGATGACACTCAATAAACAGTGGGAATTTCTTAAAGGCATAAATATCTAAGGACAAGATTTGTATTAGTAGGTACATGTCTGTACTAGATTGTTATACAGCTGTACCAATAAAATTCTTTATCACAATTAGGAATGTACTATATTGGGATTTTCTCCTCCTATATAAAGGGGATCTCAATCATTTGTAAAGATAATCTCATTCACTGCAATAGAACATTCTACTCTACTTTTCTCGTGCTCTACAACTGTTCTTCAGCTTTATTGTTTTTACTTTATTGTTCATACTTTATTTGCTCTTAACTCACATCGAGGCCCCCGAGATAATCGAGCTCGAGGTCAATATTGTTCTAACAACAGTAGATTGATTCATCAATTCTTCTTACTTAAACTTAATATTACTTGTATATTTACTAATATTGGAATAAATCACATATTTTAAAACCACAAATTACCTTTGTTACTCATTTTTGGAGGTAAACAAAGTATTAATTTAGAGATGGAGTATCAGATTAGGAATTAGGAAGAAAGAAAGCAATAGGGGCAGATGTTCGAACTCGAAAAAGAAAAAACTTCATTATAAAGAGTGTTAATTTCAAGTCTAATGAGCTTCACATGACGTAATATTAGATTGATTTAATCAGTAATTTCGAATACCAAATAATTTAAATAAAAAAAAGAAGCAAAGACTATTGGCCATAACTTATGACTCATAAGCGTATCAAATTTTTATTCGAGTTTTTGCATTTGCAATTAATAATTTATTGGTGTTCACCAAAATAATATCTACTCCATAACATCGAATTCATGTGAATGAAATCTTTGTGGGTTTGAGTAAAGAAAAGGGTCTCTAACAAAAACTTAGTATTATCTTAATTGTCCATTGAATTAGCTTTAAGTGATGGATAATATCTTAAATCTCCAACATTTTCCCACTTTTGCTCTTAATGGAGAGAAAAAGGAGAAAACTTTTTTTTCTAAAAATAAAATATACCAAACTTAAATGGTGTTGTCGCAAATACGCCTAAAACATGGGACACAACTTGTTCCGACAATCACGTGCATGCCGTTCAGAAAACACATTCCTAATTGGCCGTGTCTCTGCCATTTACTCGGACGTGGCACGTCCTAATTTCAATTTTCAACTTCAATCTTCCTCTTCGATCTGTTCCATTATATATTCTACAAGTAACAAATATCCAAGATAATTGCAAGTAGAATAAAGCTTTTCCTAAACCATCTTATAAATATTAAGCAATTCAATTTTGTAAAGGGAAGAAGAGAAAGTGACCATACTATTATAATTCATGAAATCCTAAGATACTTCAACAAATGTAAGGGAAAAGGAAAAATGATTCTAAAGCTTGATCTAGAGAAAGCCTTCGATAAGCTCGAATGGTTCTATATCTATCGAACGCTTAGATACTATAATTTCCCTAAAAACATTACAAATCTCATAATGAACGCTGTCACAACTAGCTCATTCTCAATCCTCGTCAATGGAAATAAAACTGAAGAATTTACCCTTTCTCGAGGAATCAGGCAGGGTGACCCCGTATCCCCTTACCTTTTTATTCTATGTATGAATATGTTATCTAACAATATTAAGCATGATGTGGATATCAAGAACTGGACTCCACTTAGACTTAATTCCTTGGCACCTAGTATATCCCATCTTTTTTTCGCGGATGATATAACTCTTATGGGAGAAACAAACTATAAGACCATCACAAGCATTAATCAATGCCTAAAAAATTTTAGTAAGTTTTCACGGCCTAAGAGTTAACAAAGCTAAATCTAAATTAATAGTGTCCAATAGTAATTGTAATGACACAAAGACTCTTTAACAAATACACTGGGAATAACATCAAGTACTAGCTTTGCGAACTACTTAGGCATTCCCATGCTAAATGACATCCCAAGGCATACAGACTACCTTCCTCTTTTAGATAAAATGAGAGCTAAACTCAACAACTGGAATGCTAAATGGATCAGTATGGCTGGTAGATGTACTCTCATAAAGTTTAACCTTAACACTCTTCCCAATCACCTTATGCAAACATCCATTCTTCCTAAAAAAACTTTAAAAGAAATCAACAAAATCCAAAAAAATTTCTTATGGGGTACTACCCAGGACCAAAAGAAACTACACCTAATTAACTGGGACATTGTCACTAAGGAAGTTTCCAAAGGAGGGTTAGGTATAAGAAAAGCCTACCAAAAAAACCAAGCCCTAATCACAGGCCTAGCTTGGAGAATCCTCAACAATACTCACTCCCTATGCGCAAAGGTACTAATTAGTATTTATGGGAGAAAAAAGAAAACAATTGACTCTTCAATCACTTGGAAAAGTCTTTTGGAATGATGGAATATCTGTAAAAAAAAAAAAAGGCATTAGATGGCCAGTTCATAAAAACTCATGTCACAACATTTGGGACACAAATTGGATCCCTAATTATAAGAACCTTAGGAGCAGTATACAGGGGCCTCTTCCAAAAGGAGAGGATAAACTACAAATCAAAAATATTACAGATAATAACACTTGGTGCTTAGAAAAAAATCTCCTTTGAACTACCAACCCCTTTAAAGAATTGTATCAATTCCATTCCCTGTAATAATGAATACTCAGTTGTCCTAAGTAATATATGTTGGAGTCTCACCTCAAATGAACTATTTAAAACCTCTTCATCCTACCAACTAATTGATAATAACAACAACAATTCCTTAAATAGCATCTGGCTCTGGAAGCTCCAATGTCCTAACAAAATAAAATTCCCCCTATGGAAAATATACACCACCAGAAGCTTATTATCAATGTTGAGATAATACGAGAGAAATCACAGAAAATTAGAGAGTGAAAGTAGAGAGAAGGAGGAGAAGATTGAGAGAAACGAAGAGCCAGTTTTCGGAAAAGGAAAAGCTGATCTTCTCGATAGTTCCATCCTTACAGAGTATATACAAATATACTTACCTGGGCGCACCGGGTCAGGTGAGTATTTGGGCTCAGAAAATGACTGGGCTCATATTCAACATCACAGCCCACATCAGTTCAACATCACAGCCCACATCAGCACCACAAACCAATACTCCTATACTATATACACTTTATATACATCACATATACAAAATAAATTGTACTACTACTCAATCGTCTAAGTAATGTCAACACCCCCCCTCAAGTTGGAGGGGGACACCACCTTCAACTTGGACAGCAAAGGATGAAGAGCAGTCCCAGTAATGGGCTTTGTGAGAAAATCAGCTAGCTGGCGAGAAGTGGAAACATGAAGCAACTGAATGAAGCCAGCATTGACCTAATCACGTACAAAATGACAGTCCACCTCAATGTGCTTTGTGCGTTCATGAAAAACTGGATTAGTAGCAATGTGTATGGCAGATTGACTATCACAATAAACAGATATAGGAAGAGGGACAATAACACCAAGATCAGATAATAAACGAGATAACCAGGAAAGTTCAGCCACAAGTTTGCTCAAAGCCCGATATTCTGCCTCAGCAGATGATAAAGATACAACAGGTTGTTTCTTGGATTTCCAGCTAACCAAAGAATCACCCAGAAGAACAGAAAATCCAGTAACAGACCTTCTGGTATCAGGGCAGGCAGCCCAATCACTGTCAGAATAACCACTCAAAGAAAAAACATCACTGGCAGAGTAGAAGAGGCCCATAGAGGAAGTGCCTTTGAGATATCTCAACACATGAAAAGCAGCATTCATATGAGGTACTCTAGGGCATTTGAGAAATTGACTTAGATGTTGTACAGCAAAGCATATATCAGGTCTTGTATGTGTCAAAAATAAAAGCTTACCCACCAAACTCCTAAATTGATCAGGAGAGGGTAATGGGTCACCACAATCAGCAAGAAGTTTGACATTTGTATCTAAAGGACAAACAACAGAAGATACACCAGAACAGTCAAACTGATGCAACAGGTCAGAAATATATTTCTGCTGATTGAGGATCATTCCACCAGGAACATGAGACATCTGAATCCCCAAGAAATAATGCAAGGACCCAAGGTCCTTGATTTTAAACTGATCATCAAGAAACAGTTTTAGAGCAGAGATTTCATCATTGTCTTCACCAGTGATAATAATATCATCCACATACACAGCCAGGATAACTAAAGACCCAGTTGTACCTTTGATGAATAAAGAATAATCATTCAAAGAGTGTTTGTATCCTCTAAGAGAAAGAGCATGAGACAACTTGGCATACCATTATCTGGAAGCCTGTCTCAGCCCATAAAGTGATTTTTTAAGTTTGCAAACCAGAGGAGAGGAAACAGAATCAGAAACAGAAGCAGATACAGTTAAACCAGGAGGCAATTTCATGTACACCTCCTCATCCAAATCACCATGTAAAAAAGCATTATTGACATCCAATTGAAATAACCTCCAATTCCTTTTCACAGCAACAGCAATCAAACATTTTACAGTACACATTTTGACCACAGGAGAAAAAGTTACTGTGAAATCAACCCCTTCAACTTGAGTATCCCCCCTAATCACAAGTCTGGATTTATACCTCTCAATGGAACCATCAGCCCTGTACTTTATTTTATAAACCCATTTGCAACCAATTGGATTCTTACCAGGAGGAAGATGGACAATATCCCAAGTTTGGTTGGTGTCCAAAGCCTCAAATTCCTTTCTCATGGCATCCTGCCAAGCTGGAACTGAAGCTGCTTGAGAATAATACAGTGGTTCAGATTCTAAAGTGGAAGAAGAAGAGCCAGAAAAGGCTGGAAGTTGACACAGATAGTCTTTAAGATAGGATGGAGGATTATGAGTTCTGGTAGATTTTCTGAGGACAGGAGCAGAAGAGGAAGGGGGCAGAATGGGAGGAGAAGGTGGAGTGATAGATAAAGGAGAACCAGAAAGGACATCATTTTCTCTAGAAGGTAAGGAAGAAGCAGTAGGTATGGGAGAATCAGAAATAACATCATCTTCTCTAGAAGGAATATAAGGAAAGGAGGAAACAGATGGTGGAATAACAGAAGAGGAAGATTTAAAAGGAAACACTGATTCATGAAAAATAACATCCCTGGAGACCAAATAATGTTTGGAATTAAGATCATACAATTTGTAATCCTTTTTGCCAAAAGGATAGCCCAAGAAAACACAAGGGATAGCTCTAGGCTTCAATTTGTCCCTTTGAGGGATTGGTACAGTGCATAAGCAAGACATCCAAAAGCCCTTAAATGAAGGAAAGTAGGAGGTTTCCCATACAACAATTCATGAGAAGATTTGTTATGTAACAGTCTGGTAGGTAATCTATTAATCAAATATGTAGCAGTGAGTAAACAATCCCCCCAGAAAGAAGAAGGCAGCCCAGACTAAAAGAGTAAAGCTCTACAAGTCTCAAGAAGGGTTCTGTGTTTCCTTTCAACAACTCCATTTTGTTGAGGAGTGTGGGAACAAGATGTTTGGTGAAGGATGCCTTGGTTACTAAAATATGAAATACCTTCATTACTAGAACCCAATTCCAAAGCATTATCAATTCTAACAGTTTGGACCACAGTATGAAATTGGGTCTTAACCATAGAGATAAAGGACTTAAGCATTGAAAAAGTATTGCCTTTAGAACCTAACAAATGAGTCCATGTTGCTCTGGAAAAATCATCAACTATTGTGAGAAAGTATCTACATCTAGAGAAAGTTGGAGTGTGATAAGGTCCCAGGTGTCAACATGAATCAATTGGAATGGTTTAGAGGATTTAATGGAACTGTCAGGGAAAGGAAGCCTAGTTTGTCTAGCCATAGGGCAAACAGAACAAGGGAAAGGTTGTTTAGAAGCAAAAGGGAATGATAAACCAGAAATACATTTCATGTGAGCAAAAGGAATATGACCAAGTCTCAAATGCCAAATGTAATTCATATCATGATTCAAATCATTATTACAATTGAGACTAGTTACATGTAAGGAAGATGAAACAGCTTTATTATCAGACAGAAGTGTATCGTTACAAGTAATAGGTATAGAAGACAAAACACTAAACTTGCTAGTATCACATGAAGTAGAAGCAGAACAAACAGAACTTGTTGAAGAAGGGGAAGATGAAGGAGGGACCCATGTCAACTGATACAATCCATCAGTTTGGTTACCAAGATCCAGTGGCTTCTTCAGAGAAGGGCCCTGTAACATTTAGAGGAAACATGAATGTTCAGAAAATAGGACTATGCAATGTAATTCCTTCACCAACTTATGGACAGAAATTAAGCTGTGTGTGAAAGAAGGAATCAGCAGTACATTATGAAGAACAATAGAAGAAGTCAATTGAAAAGAACCAATGCAAGTTACTTTTACTTTGTAACCATTAGGAAGGGACACAAGATAAGGAACAGATAAAGGTGTAAGATTAAAAAGTAGTTGTTTGTTATAGGTCATATGATTAGATGCACCAGAATCAATTATCCAGGACACAGAATTAATACTAGTAAGCATGCAGACTTTGGAATCAGAAACTGGACTCTCAGTTAGCATAGTACCAGCAAAATTGACAGCACACATGGGAGAAGGGTTTGGAGCAGTGGAACCCCCTAGCTGGGATTGTTGTAAAAGATTCATCAGTTGATTATAATGCTGACTGCTCAACCCAGGTATCACAGAAGACTGACCATCTGTTTTAGAAACAGAGTCATGGTTGGCAGCAGGATTCCCTTGAGGAACAGACAAATGACCATCAGAATTTGAAGCAACAGCAGCATTAGCAACACCAGATTTCCTCCCTTTGAAAGTTGTATTTTGTGGATAGCCATGAAGTTTGAAGCATTTATCAATTAAATGTCCAGACTTCTTACAGTATCTAGAGAACAACAACCCTCTACCTTGATCAAAGTTGACTCTTTGTTTGAAGGAAGAGAAAGTATTGAGCATTGCAGCCTTATTAGAGTCAACTGGCTTCCTGTTAGAGTAGGCATTAAAAGATACAGAATCCGGATTAAAATGAGAGGGAGACTGAATATGCCTTTGTTTCTCATCATTCAGGAGGATATTATACACATTGTCAAGGTTTGGAGGGGGCTGCATCATCAGAATATTGCTCCTCACCCCCATGTAAGTGTCATTGAGGCCCATTAAAAACTGAAACACTTTAGAATCATCATTTTCCTTTACAATACCTTCCTTAGCAGCACACACACATCTTTGACCATGGTTCACACACATAGACTCAATTTCATCCCATAAACCTTTAAGTCTATTAAAATAGGATGCTATATCAAGGGACCCTTGAGAAGTGTTACACAGCTCTCTTTTTAATTCATAAATTTTGGTCCTATTAGCAGTACCATAACGTGCCTGAAGTTGTGACCATATACCTTCAGCAGTATCAGAATAATGCACAGACTCACCAATCGCAATAGAAATAGAAGCAGTTAACCAAGAAATTACCATACTATTACACCTGTCCCATAATCTCTGTTGAGCAGCATTAGTAGCTGGTCGAGGACAAGTTCCATCTATAAAGCCAATTTTATTTTTAGCAGTCAAAGCAACAATCATTTTTCTTCTCCATCCCCCAAAACCATCACCTGAGAAGGGTGTGGGGACGAGAGATACCCCGGGAACATCGGAGGAGTATAGAAATAAAGGACTTGAAGAGTCCAAAATACCAGTGTTGGTGGTAGCAGTACTGGTGTTAGCAGCCATGATATATCAACAAGGAAGAACAGATTCAGCAACCAAAAATATAACCAATCAAATAGCTACACACAAAGCCAAATATTCAAACACAAAACCAAAATCGACATACACAAACCAGATGCACAATTTTAAACCAAAGTTACCCTCCTTCTTCGCTACCGGAAGAAGATCGGCCTTCAGATAGCAGTGAAAACCCTAGGTAGGAATCCCTAGGTTCAGACGTCGATTCAGTCACCAAAAAACCGAGAAACGATGTCGGAAAGTTACCCAAACATCCACAAGATGAGAATCGGACCATCGGAATGCGGTAAAACACTAAAACAAAGTCACTGAAAACCCTAATCACCGACAACTCACCGAAACCACCACAAAATCGATCAAAATGTTGTTAAACGCTGAGGTTGAGAAGATACACTCGGATATAATGGTAGAAAACCCTTTGAATTTCAAAAAAAAAATCCTTTTTCTTTTCTTTTTGCGGTCCTTTTTCTTCCAAATAATAAATAAGAGAAATAAAAAGTAACAGGAAATAGTGATCTCAAATCTAAATAAAGGAAGATCCTAGTAGAATTAACGTGTAAAAACAAAAATGTCTGACCATGGTGGATAATTGCAATACTATCATAGGCGGAGCTAAACTTTTAAGGTTATGGGCTCTGATCTTATCATAAAAACCTAGCTCGTTTTAATTATTGGATTTGTAATTAAATATTTTTATATATTTAATAATTTTTTACAATACAAATACAATATTTAAGCAAAAGCTGTTGGATTCGACTAAACTCATAGCTACCACACTACCTCCACCCCTGAATACTATCTAATTTGGAACAATCACAATATTATTAAGAATTCAAATTGATAGCGTTAGACTTTGAATTGTATTTTCTCAATTACAAGCTATTTCTTAGGCTCGCACGTCATTCATATGAAAGGAAATTTTTAGTACTTTGGGTCTATTTTTTAGGGGATGGGGAGATTGATGAAAATGTCACACATCGTATTGGGACGATATGAATGAAATGGAGATTCACTTCCAGTATCTTGTGGGACAAAAAGGTTCCACCGAAACTTAATAGTAAGTTCTACAAAGTGGTGGTTAGACAAACGATGATATATGGGGCTGAAGTTGGGTAGTGAAGATCGCTCATGTTCAGAAGATGATGGCAGAAGAGAGGAGTATGTTGAGATGGACGTGCAGGCACACCAGGTTAGATTGGATTAGAAATGAGCGCGCCAAGATGGATGTGGCCCCTGTTGAGGACAAGATATGGGAAGCACGGCTTAGGTAGTTTGGTCATGTGAGGAGGAGGAGCATAGATGCCGAAATGAAGAGGAGTGAGAGGTTGACATTAAAGGGCCTATTGAGAGGTAGAGGTATGCCAAAGAAGATGTGATTAGGCAAGACATGGTGCAGCTTCAGCTAACCCAGGACATGATCATTGATAGAAAGGTATGGAGGTTGAGGATTAGGGTAGTAAAGTAGGTAGTCTAGAGTGTTCATAACAGTAGTATTAGCACACAATCTAGATTTCTATTGATAGTAGGGTTTTATGACTAACCGATGTTTCCTTTCATTGTTGATCACCTTACCGTCTTTTTACTTTTATTCTGCTTTTATATGGCTGTTTGATACTTTCTCTTCTTATCTATATTTTTATTAATGTGGTGTTTATGTGTTTCCTGAGCCAATAATCTAGTGAAAACACCCTCTATATTCTCACAAAGTAAGGTTTGTATATGTGGTGTTGTGTTATAAGCTCTTTCTTGGATTATATTCAATTTAATTAACATCACCAGGTTTAGTGATCAGAGATAAATCTAGTACTTTCACTATATAGATTTAATCTATAAAATTCTTCACCCTCCGTACCGGTTTAAGTAATTTTTTTGTGGTTCATAATATTTGATTTTTTTAATATTTAAAAGGAATTAATTTTTTCTTTTCAAAGTTGTATGTAAAGTAAAGAGCTTAGAAGTAGTACGTTATACTTTTAATAAGCAAATTAAGGTTAATATGATCAATTTTATTATTAATTAATGCTAAAATATAAATTTTCTTAATTATGTGTGACAAGAACAAAAAAAATACACTTAAAGTGAACCAAAGGGAATTCTATTTATTTCTCCATCCGTTTCAAAAAGATTGTATTAGTTTGACTTGTTATAAACTTTAATAAATAAGGGAAGATGCTTGAGATTTGTGGTCTTAAATAAGCCACAACTTTTATTGTGGCTGTAAAAATTTTGAAACTTGTGATCTAATACCTTTCATAGCATTTGTGTAGTTATAAATACTTATGTTTACCCTAAAAAGCATATAACAATTGAATTTATCTGTGATTTTAAGGATATGTTGATTAATTCAATATATAAATTTTTTAGATTAAATAAATAAAAGACGTAATAGATTATTAAATCAGTTAAGAAGGGTGATTCCGGACTCAATAATAGCTTTAATGAGATGCATGCCTTCGATCTCGGACTCACCGAAAAAAACACTACTGAACAAAAAAGAATACTTTTAATAACAGGAAAAATAAAAATTTATTGCCTTGATATATATAAAGTAAGTAGAGTTTTACCCTAAGTACAATTTCATAAAAGGTAAATATCTTATGTTTAACTAATTACTGGTTCTATGCTAATACATGACGAGATTCATGCCATGATATCCGGCTGATCGCTGATGTCACGATCTTTCGTTGGTCATGCTCGATTGACTAGTGGTGTCCTTTGAGACCTTTGGGGTTCGAACCGGACTCGGAACCTATGGTCTCGATACTCCAGAGGGCAAGTGTGTGACCCGAATCCCGGATTGCGAGGCTCCATGCCTCGTCTTCGGTTCCTCGCCTTCATATTTCTTGCTCCGTTTATTTTATAAAAAATCAAGGTGTTCCATGAGCTCGATCTTACCCGTATACAAATTTATTTAAAAATTATTAAAAGGTGTAAATTTTTTAAAATAAATTAATAAAAAAATAGTGTCAATCTTTTAAAACAAGAAAATTGTTATGAAATAATATAAAGACAAGAACAATAATGCAAGAACAAGAACAATAGAGAGAATAGAGAGAGAGAAGTATTCTTATTGATACGTAGAGATTGTTAGGGATGGTTTACAATGGTAGAAGACCCCTTTATTTATAGGGAGGGGGATGATTTAGCTACCAAGAATAGAACTCTAGAATCTCTCTAATTATAGACATTCACCTTAAATAGGAGATTTCATAACACTCCCCCTTGAATTTCTATTCAACAATGTGCCTCGTTAAAACCTTAAAACCAAAACCCAATGGGAAAAATTAAAGAAAGGAAAAAGAGTATACATGTTTGAATATGCGCCTATTGGTTGCCTCGTTAAAAACCTTGCAAGGAAAACCTAGTGGGACAAAAACCTTGTAAGGGAAAAAGAGTGCAACGTGCATTAACTCCCCCTAATAAGAACATCAATTTATATCCTTGAGCATTTGCATTCCAATTTTGTGCATCATCTTCAAAACGATCTTTGGTATACATATGTACACAAATTGTACTTAGGATGTGGTACTTCAAGACCAAGAATTGTGTATGCTTCAGGCAACTTAAATCTTTTAAGTTAAGTCATATAAATCACATAATAGACTTTAGATGTATATCAAGTTCTCATGTCATGCTAAACAAATAAGATATCGAAAACTGATTATACATACCTTTGACTTTTATACTCTCAAGTATTTGAACTACATGTCCAAATCTACAT